>JBAIZL010000009.1:21603181-23020681 GCA_036971475.1 Prosapia bicincta | reverse complement strand
ATACTGTACTACTGTATTTACTGACAGTAAAATAAAAATAATAAACACAAACACTTAACCATATATTTTTCACTTAAAATCAGTAATCTTTGTCTGACGAAAAGACGTACACCTTTCCGAGGATACGATGTTGCGCCACCGTCGCATTAGCACTACATCATTGGGTGTTGCAGTTGCTTGTTGTTCTACGTAACGCAACGAAATGTCGAAGCGGCGGCATAAGTAAGTGCATTCGTAGTGGCATCTTTTTCCTCGCTATCGCTATCTGCTACACTGTCATCGTGTTGATCTTGGATCATAGACACTATGCCCTGTTCAGTATATTCTACATTATTATCTAGTACTATCCACTCTGCCAGGCAACTTTCTTCGGCATCTTCATAGCCTCGTACTCTTTGAATGAGCTGAAAGAGCTCAATTTCATCATTGTAAGTGGTGTTTCCACAAATTCGAGGCTAGGCCAGAGCTTCTTCCAAGATTTCTGCAGTAACGTATTACTGATATTATTCCAGGATTCAGCTACCCAGTAAATTACATCCTGTATGTTTATTGTAATCGTCTTGAGTTTTTCTGGAATAGAAAGATAACAATCTTCTTCACTTAATGTTTGCAAATGCTTTTTTCTGTAGCTCAGTACAGTATTGATACAGAAATATGTAATGAATGCCTAAATATTGTTCTTTAATAAAAAAAACTCACTTCTGTCAAATGCAAAATACGCAGCAAATCCGAACTTTTCCAAATCCGAACAGGCTATAGCCCCAATTAGTTTGGATTTGAGGGGTTTATGCTGTATATACATACATATATATATATGTGTGTGTGTGTGTGTGTGTGTGTGTGTGTATGTATGTATGTAAGTTATATAAACATTTTATGTGAACATTTCATAATTAAATGCGTGCTAGGAAAATTCCTGCTTACGCAGCTTTAGTATTATATAGGTGTGAGAACAGAGCCCCGGCAGTGTGTAAGTCGCCTCTGTATCGCACAGACGTTTTCCACTCCGATTGAGTGCATATCAATTGTATTGTTTTATTAAGTAAAATTTATGTAACAGTTTTCTAAATTAATTGTTTATTAAATTCAAAGGTTTGTTAAAAATAAAAATCATTTTTAAAAACCTTTCTTGCTTAATATAAAACGTAACTGGCGCAGTCGGTAGGACATCTCGGGAAAATTAATGAACATAATTTTTTTCGATTTCAATCGTTAACCGAGATACTGCAAAAACGCGATTCGTTACAGAGCGCATATCTGTAACGACATCAAGAAAACGGTAGGACACCTCAAGGAAGTTAGTGAATATAACGTCCGTCGGTTTTAACCGTTAATTGAGGAAACTTTAAGTAGAGTGAATATCTACAACCACTTAATAGAGCGCATATCTATTAAGAACACGAGCGAATATCGTGTAGGTGAAAAGTGAAAAGTGAAAGTTGTTCAAATGAGCAAAGTATTTTGGATCAACTTGTAAGTAGATCTTAAGATATAGAATTAAGAAAAAGTAGAGTAAATACTTTTTAATTTTATATAATTGATTTTTAATTTTTATTATTTTGAAAATAATACTAAATAATGGCAACGCCAATATTAAAAAAGGAGTATCTTGACATGATACCCGAGTATAGTGGAGAGCCCACTATACTCCACAGATTTATCTCAATATGTGATAAGATAGTGAATAAGTTTTATGTAAGCGAAAATCCAGAGGATTTTCAAAATGAGTATCTGTTCTCCTCTATTCTTTCTAAATTAAAAGGCCAAGCACTGGAAATGGTTGTAAACTCTAACTCTTACAATTGGCACGAAACTAGAAAAGTATTATTAATTAGTTATTCAGACAAAAGAGATTGTTTCACATTAAACTTAGAGATGTCAGAATTAAAACAAGAAAGTAACGAATCACCATTTCAATTCTATGAGAAAATTCAAAAGTTACTAAATTTACAAATTTCATTTTTTATGAATAAAGAGCCTCAAAGGCAGATGGCTAAAGACATTTTAATAGAATACGTTCAGAAACTAGCTTTAAGAGTTCTCCTTAGGGGTTTGCATGAACCCATCGGGTCACTAATGCGTACCAAGAACCCTAACACTCTTAGTGAAGCACTTAATATGCTCACAAACGACTTTCAATTTAAAAATAATAAAATGTTTACTCAGCCAAGCAAACAACCAGTCTTTCAAAAAAGCCAAACTCATAACGTAAGAAGACCAATACATACTGAATTTAAATACCACCAAATACCTAAACAACCTTATCAACACCCAAATCCTTCCTATAGACCACCAACTTTTGCTAATCACGGCCAGCCTCAAAGGGGACAACCAAACAACAACACTACTAAACCTCAGTATCCTCAGCGAAATACTGGTTATCAACCTACCCCTATGAGTATTTCCACTAGACAGACAGATAGGCCTTCTAGACAAACAAATTTGTATCAAATGACCGGACAAGGAGCCGAAAAAGACGATTACACTATGTACCAGACTAATGGACAAGAATCATTCGCTTTTGAAGAAGATCTCGGGAAAGAAGAGTACTTCGAAGAATCCCAAAATTTAACCGACAACTACGAAGAAGAGACCGCTAAAATCGATCAGGACGATTTTTTAGGACATACGAGCCTCGGAATCGATTTTCAATAATGAATCTACAAAGCGAAAATAACGAGCTACCATTTATATACGACACAGACACCAAATCTAGAATATTAATTGACACAGGCAGTACTAGATCATTTATGCGAAAATCTTTAGGCTGGAAAAATTTTAAAACAAGCATAAAAAAAGAGCCGTTTGAAGTAATCACCGCACACGGCACTTCAAAAGAAAATTTTTGCTGCACCATACCTCTGTTGTCTAAAAAAGCAATTAAATTTTATTTATTTGACTTTCATCAGAATTTCGACCTATTACTCGGGCTAGACAATATAAAGGATTTAGGAATAAGCTTAGACTTTATAAATAATAAATTAATACTTTGTGATGAGGAAATCCCTATTCAATATTTTAACACTGAAAAAGGAAGTTGTAATAAAACAGACAGCACGTCAATAAAGCAGGAACAATTTAGTTATGTTATACAAGCCCGCACTAGCCAAACAGTTAAATTAAAAATACAAAATATTCATAATGGAGAAGGTATTTTACCACACAAACAAGTGAACTGATTAGAAATTCCGCAGTGTATAGTTTCAGTGCATAAGGGTGAAGCCTATTGCCCTATTATAAACAATACGGAAGAAAATGTAAAATTAACAATAAGTAAACCATTAGAAGTAAAATCTTTAGAGGAATATAATATTTTCAAACCTGATACAATGCAAACGAACACTAATTTCAATTTATTAGATTATAAACAAAAAAATTCGAGAAGAAAAAATTTAGATTTATCAAAATTTAGAATGGAACATATGAACTCGGAAGAAAAATCCGCTATAACAAGTTTAATAAAAGATTATGCAGATTTATTCCATATTGAGGGAAACGATTTAACTTTTACCAACCAAATAAAACATGTTATTAGGACTACTGATGAAATTCCCGTATACTCCAGAAATTATAGATATCCAGAGATTTACAAGAACGAAATTAATAAACAAACTGAGGACATGCTTGAACAAGGAATTATTAGACCTTCAAATTCTCCATGGAACTCTCCTGTCTGGATTGTACCCAAAAAACAAGACGCTTCTGGCAAAAGAAAATTTCGATTAGTAATAGATTTTAGAGGATTAAACAAGAAAACAATTGACGATAAATTTCCCTTGCCAAACATTACCGACATATTAGATAAATTAGGACGATCTCAGTATTTTACAACTTTAGATTTAGCCTCAGGATTTCACCAAGTAGAAATGGATAAAAATAGCATAGAAAAAACAGCGTTTTCAACAGAAACGGGACACTATGAATTTTTAAGAATGCCATTTGGACTAAAAAATAGCCCCCCTACATTTCAAAGAATTATGAATAACATTCTGAGAGGAATCCAAAATGAAACATGTTTAGTTTATTTAGACGATATTATAATTTACTCCACTAGCCTCCAAGAACATATACAAAGACTTAAAGAAGTATTCGACAGATTACGCAAAGCCAACTTTAAAGTACAGCTGGATAAAACAGAATTTTTAAGAAAAGAAGTAGCGTATCTAGGGCATGTTGTTACACCGGAAGGCGTAAAACCTAACCCAGCAAAGATTTTGGCAATCAAAAACTATCCAATACCCAAAACCACCAAAGAAATTAAAGGATTTTTAGGACTAATAGGCTATTATCGAAAATTTATTAAAAACTTCGCCAAGATAACAAAACCCTTTACTAACTGTTTAAAGAAAAATGCAAAAATAAACATAGAAAATCCAGACTTCATAGAATGTTTTGAAACATGTAAAAATATACTGACTAATGAGCCCCTTCTACAATACCCAGATTTTGAAAAGGAGTTTACTCTAACAACAGACGCTAGTAATTTTGCACTAGGAGCAATTTTAAGCCAGGACAAAAATGGAAAGGACCTTCCTATAGCGTATGCCAGCAGAACTTTAAACGACAGCGAAACTAATTACTCCGCGATGGAAAAGGAATTACTAGCAATCGTATGGGCCACTAAACACTTTAGGCCTTATTTATTTGGAAGAAAATTTAAAATTTATACAGACCATAAACCTTTACAATGGTTATTTTCAGTTAAAGAACCAAATTCCAAGCTTTTAAGATGGAGATTAAAATTAGAGGAATATGATTATGACATAAGATACAAAAAAGGCAAATTAAACCAAAACGCAGATGCCCTGTCTAGAATACAATTGAACATTACTAATAAAAGGTCAACAAACACCCAACACACTGTAGAACCAGACCTTGATTTATCTCCAGCTGGATTAATCCAACGTTTCTTCCCGGAATTAAATGAAGATAACGAGTCTATGGTCGTACAACTCGACGCAACAGATAACGCCAACTTAGAGTACGATCAAGAAAGTGACAGTCAAACCGTGCATTCCAACTTCGAAGGGAACACCCAAATTGAAATACCAATTTCCGACGAGCCTGTAAACTTTGAGAAAAAGAAAGTAAAAATTATAAAACTATTCGGAACTTCAAAAATTCGTTTAATGGTCGAAATATCAGAAAATAATTTTAAAGAAGACATAGTTAATTTTGTAAAATCATATTTGGTACCAAAAATAAAATATAATCTATATTTTGAAGACGATTTCTATGAGAGATTTGCATCATGCATAGCCAAAAATTTCAAACAAACTGAACTAAATTTAGTTAAGTGTAATAGAAAACTCTTAGACCTAACTTCGGAAGAAGATACCCTAGAAACAATAAGTAATTATCATGTTAGCAAAACCAATCACCGAGGGATACAGGAAACATACGAACAAATTAAGCGAAGATATTATTGGCCTAATTTAAAATCACTAATCCAAAATTTCATAAATCAGTGTGACATATGTCAAAGAACCAAATATGACAGAATTCCCTTACAACTAGAGATGAACTTGACGCCTACAGCTGCAAGGCCTTTCCAGATAATTCACATCGACACTATCTCTTTAGAAAAGAATGCGTTTATCAGCATTGTCGACAGTTTCACAAAGTATGCTCAAGCTTATCGCTTGGGAAGCTCTCAAGCTACAGAGATTGCAGACAAGTTATTAGATTACTTTGCGCAGTTCTGCTTACCAACAGTTATTATCTCAGACAATGGAACGGAGTTTAATAACAGAATTGTGAAGGAGATATTAGACCTGCATAAAATCAAAATCCATTTTATCAGTACACAAAACCCCCAATCAAACGGATTATGTGAAAGATTTCATTCCACCTTAATAGAACACATAAGGCTGTTAAATAATCAAATCGAATTTAAAAAAGACAGTATAATTAAGAAAGTTAAATATGCTATAATTGGCTATAACAATAGCATTCATTCAGTCACAAAATTAACGCCGTGCGAAGTCTTATTTGGACACATAAATTCAAACTCTTTATTAGATATAGATTTAGAAAAACAAATTGTAAATGACTACGTTTTAAACCATAAAGAAAAAACAAAAATACTTTACGAAAACATTAGGGATAGCAATCAAAGAATTAAAGAAAAAGTTTTAGAAAAAAGGAATGTAAACAAAGAACCACTTCCAGAAATACCATCTGAAGTTTATATAAAGTCAGTTCAGAAGCAAAGCAAAACGAAAAACAGATATAGCAAGGAAGAAATAGCTTCGATAGATAAAGAAAGAAAAACTGGAAAAATAAAGCCTAGACATCATAACACAAAAGACAAAATACATTTGTCGAAAATTAAAAGGCCTAAGAAGATAAAAAATGTAATTAATGACCAAAATCCTTCTTGTTCATATTCGACACAATCAAATTAAAATCCCTACCATACCTTTGTCCACTAGTTCTATGCAAGAAACTTTATTAAACTTTTAAACAACATTGTTTTTATTAATTGTATGTGTTACAAACTTTTGTAATTAATTAAATGATATGTGACTAATTATGGTAATAAATATTGTTAATTATTTGAAATATGTTAATCACAAAAAGAAATGTAATTGAAGAAAATTAGAAACTATACTCTTAAAGAGATAACAAAACAAAAAGAATTCTTATAAACTGACTAGAATCCTTATCAAATCTATAACAGGCAAGTTGAATGTAAATGATGGAAAAAATTATGAAAAATTATATAAAACTTTTATTGTAATCAATGTAAATTTTGTAGAACAAAAATTAGATTCTGATAACAATTGTATATGTTATAAACATTTTGTATCTATCCTATGATAGAAAAGACTCATTATAAATTGTATTAATCAATTCCAAATACTTTTGCTCAGTTGAATTATAATGAACAGAAAATTAGACTGTAAAATGCCCATCATCAAAAACAATAACGCCTACAAACTATGAGGATACTGCGTTGGAAATCGCACACAACCTATTTAACTGGATCTTGGAAATCAACCTTTGCCTGGTGACTTTCTCCAGTGAAGAGGACTTCAACCCATGCCGAAAATTGCCCTTTACGGAGGCCTATTCAGCAGTTTATATACTTCGCCCTCATCAGGAAGAAGAAGAAGACTTCAACCGACGCCGAAACTTCGCCAACCCCCGAAGTTCTCTTTAGGGATGGAGGAGTTATATAAACATTTTATGTGAACATTTCATAATTAAATGCGTGCTAGGAAAATTCCTGCTTACGCAGCTTTAGTATTATATAGGTGTGAGAACAGAGCCCCGGCAGTGTGTAAGTCGCCTCTGTATCGCACAGACGTTTTCCACTCCGATTGAGTGCATATCAATTGTATTGTTTTATTAAGTAAAATTTATGTAACAGTTTTCTAAATTAATTGTTTATTAAATTCAAAGGTTTGTTAAAAATAAAAATCATTTTTAAAAACCTTTCTTGCTTAATATAAAACGTAACTTGTATGTATATATTACTAAAATATTGACTAATTATGCTGCTAATGAAAGTGTTTGGCAACGTTTTGGTTGGGATGCTGCAACCTCACTTCCCTCTTATTGTGGCTTTTCTAACACGCATAAGGACTATATTATATGCACTTGGACCTAACTAACCGGTAGTGTTTACTTAGTGTTATAGATTTAGTGATGAAAAAGTAATAGGAACTATAGGCTGGATCTGGACACACTCAGGGAAAGTCTTGATAAGGCAAACACCAAATAAATAACATCCGTTATCCAGACGATACAGAAATATAGCATGTGGTCCACAAACGCATTCTCAAGAGTGGGGACTAAGGCTCAGGAAAGCCATAGCTATGTCCAGCCGAGTTAATGCCTCTTGGCCAGGTAATGGCTTTGTGTTGAATTCTTTAGCCACGAATTATTGGAGATGAACAGAGCGTTCACAAAGTGGTCGATTCTTAATTGCATGGAACAAAATCGAGGAGCCACAGTGAAATCTTTAAATCACAAGAATCGGACATTACATCTTCCTATGGAATGTCTGACAGCAAATATATACAATAGCAGATATATACTGGACATATAATATTACTAGAGAGAAGCTTTGGTAGAGGAAGAGTAGGGGGGGGAGGAACGTATGGGGTCCTCATTAGATGCTGATTCCCCATCTAGCTCTTTAGGATGATACTTAATAGGATGAAAGCACCCAACATGGCAGCCAACATCCGAAACTTTAAGACTTTATATGTATTACTGTCCAGTGGGATAACTCCTATATAGGCGAGACTATATAACCTATATGTTAGTTGAGAAATATTCTTATATAACTTCCCAATTCCAAAAGATAGGAAATAAAGGTTACAACATAACTTTCCACAAACGAGGATATGTCTGTGTTTACCCATAGCCTCTCGTACCGAGCTGACGTAATGAAGTTAAGCAAGTAACTATGAGGCGGCCCCTGTTGTAAGTTACCGTACTGTTGTAATAGCTGCACAAACTTTGGTGAATAAAACATGGCGGCTAAAAGCATCAACACCGATAACATTAGGGTGCTGGGTTTAGTTTCTAACTTGTTTTGTAGATTGTATGATTTCTCAATCGGATGTAAAGTTTATAATAAATACAAGTAAATTAGATTAATTAATAGTTCTAATAAAATGTTGCTATTGATCTATATAGATGGAAACTTCAATATTCATTTGTCAATTAATTTCACGTAAATATAATTAATTAATTCCAAATATCTTCCTAACGATTTTACCCTCCTTTGCCACCCATAATAACTCTTTTAACGCCTTGGCTATCTGACTATCGCCGACGGATAATTTCGCTTCCTACAGAATTGCATATTATTAATTGTTTCTTTTTTTTAAATTTGATTGTTCTTCAATGCATCTATATGATTTGGAGTCCGACCTTTTATGTCAGTTTGTTGGCTTCAGCACTTTTATAGAGATATAGTGATCCCTCCTTATTCGCGGGGCTTACGTTCACCTAACTGATACTAACGTCCGCGAATACTGAAACCAACTGATTTTACAACCAAATCTATCCTAACTGGATACTTTATAGGTATATTTTAATATAGGTATATAGTAATGTTGTACAAAATTACAACCAAATCTATTCTGATTGGATACTTCATAGGTGTATTTTAATATAGGTATATAGTAATGGTGTATAAAATTATAACCAAAAGTTAAATATTTAGATTTTAAGTTTAGTAGTAAAATAGACTTTGACGAAGTTCAATTCGCTGTATTTACTACGCGGCCGGTTCACGCTATACATCTCATTACAGACTAACATTTAAAATGTGTAAAAAAATTAACATTCCGTATTTTCGAAAAAGTTGATATTCGTATTCTACACATTACAATCGGTAATTTCAAAAAATTTAACAATGTCATTAAGAGTATATATTTATCTTATAATCACCTGTTTTACTTTATTTTAATTGTAGGTTCTGTTTTTAATTTAGTCACTGTTTATTTTTCACAAATTTATTTTACGCGTATTTATTTTCATTTTTTCATTTTTCAGAACCTCTTTTAGTTGAAAAAAATGCAACAAACAATGCTAATTTTAAAAACCCGCTTTTGGAGGGTTTCTTCTCCAAAATGATTTTTTTTAAACTCACAGAACTACATTTGAAGGCACCCACCACTGTCCCTTCTAGCACTGCATTTTTCTGTCCATACACTTTTTAAAACGAATTTTTGAACTTCAAACTACAAATGAGTAGTTTGTTATTTTTCAATCTGGGCTCTTTTATAATTTTCTTTTTTTAAGTGTTTTGTGTGGGATTTTATAATAGCCATTTACTTTACGACATGTGTTTATTTAAATTTAAAAGTTTGTTCCAATAATTTCCTGGTTTATATTTGTCAAAATTCATATAATAAACTGTTAGTACTCGATAGCTTCTCGATTACAGCGCCATTTCGCTCCTGTCGTAATCTTTTATAAACAATCTTCTTTTCTCGTCTGGAAACCTCCTATATAGCTTCATTAATCTTAGAACCTGTTGTGAGGCTATTATAACTGTTATCTACTGCTCCTATAGAGCAAGGCTATCTATTCAAGCACTACTCAATTTAGGATTTTTTAAATTTCAATATTTTAACATTTTTAATGAATTGAAGTTAAATTCAGTTAATCTTAAATTTAGTTATTTGGTTCAATTTTACCTTATAATCAGTTTAAATTTTGGGTATATTAAGCGCTTTAGCCTAAATCCCTATTCTACACAATTAACCGATTTTTGCAACTCTCTATTTGACCGTTGCACCACGTTTTCCTTTAATCCGAAAACACGAATATTCTTATTTGTTGATTCTATCTTCACGTGAGCTACTAGTTTTCACTAAACCTTGTAAATATTTACAAACTTGCCTATAGTAGCACTTACTTATATTTGTTGAGGACGGCCGTTTCGAGAGATGTGTCTCATTCTCAACTCAGACCGTAACTGATCTCAAGGTTTTCGTAGGTTAGGGTATTAGGGTGGGGATGGGATATTATGGTGGCGTGGATGTATTTTGTGAGTATTAGGAGTTATGATGTCAAAAGGTGTGTGTGAGTTGTAATGTAATTGTGTATTGAGTATGTGTGTAGGGTGTAGTTTGAAGTGTTGTATATTTCGTATTGTTCGGTTGTGTGGCGTTGGTTATTTCTGTGGTGTTTATGAAGAATTTGTAGGTTAGATATTATGTCTATGTAGTCATGTTTTGTGGAGTTGAGAGGATCGGCGAAGTTTGATTAGTAGTTATTGTTTGTTAGTGCTTTTATATGTTCTTGGTAACGTGTGTAGAATGACCTCCCTGTCTGGCCTATGTAAAAACTGGGGCACAAACTGCAAGTTAGTTTGTAAACTCCAGTGTCGTAAATGTCGTCGATTTTGTTGTTTGGTTTAAATTGTTTATTAAGAGTTTTGTGTGTAGAGTAAGCTATTTTGTAGTTGTATTTTCGTAGGGTGTTGGTTTTGGATGATCTGTATGGTATTGATAAGTATTTAATGGGATTGTGTTTGTATCCTGTTGTGTGTTTGTATTTGGGTTATTAGGTTTATTTTTTAGGCGGTTTTATAATTTGTCAATCATTGTTGGGTTGTATCCGTTAGTTTGTGCTATATGTTTTATGGTGTTTAACTCCTAGTAGTGTTCTTCTTTGTCTAACGATGTTTTAAGCAGGCGATATATCATGGTTTTGTAAGCGGCTAGCTTCTGTTGGTGTGGGTGGTTTGAGGAGCTGTGAATGGTCGTATTGGTACTAGTGGATTTTCGGTATATGTTGAATTTATGTGTTTGATTGTCTGTACGTTTAATTGTTAGGTCTAGGAAGTTGAGAGGGTTTTGTTGTTCTGTTTCGATGGTTTACGTCACCTACAGCCAAAACCTAAATATTTACAAGGTGTAACGAATATTCTATTAAATCTGCGTGATCACACATACAGACAATGACGTAATCTTAATTGTTAAACACTACCACTAAATTTTTAAACACGTAATTTTAGACAAATAATCTTTTAAAAACTGACAGTTGGATTTTTTTTAAAACTTTTTATTTTACGTTGTGCCTGATTTGTTTCTAATTCTCTACCTACTTCTTTATAAGGCGATAGTGCTTCTTCCAACTCTCAAATAAATTTTAATACCCGTTCTAGAGAGGGATCAATTTCAGTAACGGCTGCAGATAACTGTTAACCCTAAACATAGAATTTCACCGACAGATTTTTAATGTCAAATTCGGCAATAAATTTGATTCGATTATTTCGTCTTTGTCACCCAAGATTTCTTCGTCTTTGTACAGGTTCGGTAATTAGTTCTTCCAGCTCTTCTTCCATCAAATCCTCGTTCGCATTTTTTAAAGACTGTCGAAATCGTCACACTGCTAATATCTTAAAATTCTTCACCTTTAATTCCATGTGCTATCGAGACAATATCAGTAACAACATTGTGAGCACATGTCGTGACATCGTCCTGGTTAACACAGTCTTGGCACAGTTCCAACACAGTCTTGCCACAGTTCCAACACAGTCTTGCCACAGTTCCAATACAGTCTAGCCACCGTTCCAACACAGTCTTACCACAGTTCCAACACAGTTTTGCCACAGTTCCAACACAATCTTGCCTTAGTTTCAACACAGTCTAGCCACAGTTCCAATACAGTCTTGCCACAGTTCCAACACACTCTTGCCACAGTTCCAACACACTGTTGTCACAGTTCAAACACAGTCTTGCCACAGTTCCAACACAGTCTTGCCACAGTTCCAACACACTGTTGTCACAGTTCCAACACAGTCTTGCTGCAGTTCCAACACAGTCTTGCCACAGTTCCAACACAGTCTTGTCTCAGTTTCAACACAGTCTTGCCACAGTTCCAACACAGTCTTGCCACAGTTCCAACACACTGTTTTCACAGTTCCAACACAGTCTTGCCACAGTTCCAACACAGTTTTGCCTCAGTTCCAACACAGTCTTGCCACAGTTCCAACACAGCCTTGCCACAGTTCCAACACAGTCTTGTTACAGTTGCAACACAGTTTTGCCTCAGTTCCAACACAGTCTTGCCACAGTTCCAACACAGTTTTGCCACAGTTCCAACACAGTCTTGCCTTAGTTTCAACACAGTCTTGCCACAGTTCCAATACAGTCTTGCCACAGTTCCAACACACTCTTGCCTCAGTTCCAACACAGTCTTGCCACAGTTCCAACACAGTTTTGCCACCGTTCCAACACAGTCTTGCCACAGTTCCAACACAGTTTTGCCACAGTTCCAACACAGTCTTGCCTTAGTTTCAACACAGTCTTGCCACAGTTCCAATACAGTCTTGCCTCAGTTCCAACACAGTCTTGCCACAGTTCCAACACAGTCTTGCCACAGTTCCAATACAGTTTTGTTGCCACAGTTCCAATACACTCTTGCCTCAGTTCCAACACAGTCTTGCCACGGTTCCAACACAGTTTTGCCACAGTTCCAACACATTCTTGCCACAGTTCCAATACAGTCTTGCCACAGTTCCAACACACTCTTGCCTCAGTTCCAACACAGTCTTGCCACAGTTCCAACACAGTTCCAACACAGTCTTGCCTTAGTTTCAACACAGTCTTGCCACAGTTCCAACACAGTCTTGCCACAGTTCCAATACAGTCTTGCCACAGTTCCAATACAGTCTTGCCTCAGTTCCAACACAGTCTTGCCACGGTTCCAACACAGTTTTGCCACAGTTCCAACACAGTCTTGCCTCCAACACAGTCATGCCACAGTTGCAATACAGTCTTGCCACAGTTCCAATACAGTCTTGCCACAGTTCCAACACAGTCTTGCACAGTTCCAATACAGTCTTGCCACAGTTCCAATACAGACTTGCGATAGTTCCAATACAGTCTTTCCACAGTTCCAACACAGTCTTGGCACAGTTTCTTCCAATATGCACGCACCTATGATGGTTTTAGTTCGTCCCTTGATTCTGTTATTTTACAAATCCAATTCACTATATCTTATTTTTTCTAACCGTAACCGGAGCTAATGGGGTTCAAGTGTTTTCTACCGGGTCACTCCAGCAGTTTTGTACCTTAATGATCAGCTAAAGCATGCTATATTTACCTTGGCTCGTATCGTAAGATGACATGGTATTCTAGCTTTCATCTCTTGATCGTATCTCCTATCTCTCGACCCAACCACACATTACTTATTCGCTGGCCACAAGCTCGGTTTAAGATATTAGTAGCACACCTCTAAAAAGCCATAATTCAAAAGCTTCAAGTTTCTTTCATTGTCTTAGCTTTTATTCCGTACAATAGACCTGGAAACACGTGACAATTGAGAGCTCTCATTTTAAGAGGTAGGGTAAAGCTGTTTAAAATTTAGGAAGGAGTACATGCTTTCCCAATCACCACACAATGTTCTCAATATTTCTGTTCTCCTTTGCATTTCTCTAACTCGGCCTCAGTTTAAGTTTACGGTTCCTAAACAAGTGTACTATTCAGTTCTCTGACGCGCAGCTCCAACTATCTTGCTCGTTGTTTAGTTTTGCTTATAAACATCCATTTAGTTTTTGTGATGTTTATTTTCTACTCATATGTTTCACTTTCTTTTTATATTATAATCATTAGACAATTGAACCTGTCCATGTTATTAGCGAGTGTAAGAGAGTCGTCAGCCTATTTATGGTATGGGTTTCCCACAATGCTCAAGTCAGACTTTCGATGCGATATCCATTATTTACTTTTTGTTATGGTTGAAGGAAATAATGGGTTTCTGCTGTATTTCAAGATTAAATCACTAAATACATTCTAAAATAACTCAATAAAACAAAATTTTTCAATTTTGTCTCTGGGCTTTTGTCTCTTCCTGTTTTTTAAATGTTTCCCAAAATACTTATACTTATATTTAATTACCTCCCATTTATTTTGATTTTTAAACTTTTAGATGTGTCTAATAAAGGACTGTATTTAATCTATATTTTAAGAACATTTGTATTGTAAATTTTAAGAATTTAAAGACCTAGTTTTTTCAACATGAATTTAATTCAATATAAATATTTAAGAACCTATACATGTTTGACATATCTTTATTTTCCTATTAAGCACGACCTTGCGCAGTGTTGAAACTCGCTTTAGTCTCAAAACCCTACAGCAATCGAAATGTTTATAGATAATTTTTTTAGCAATTGCTTTTTGCATGTTGATGCTCTTGTGGCACTCTGTAAAGAACTTTGTTGAATTTGGCCAAACGCTCCAAAGCAGAGTCTGAAAAAGTGCATAAGGATGGTGTTTTTACAAAATATATTCCTAGTTGTGTTTTTAGAATTGAAAGAATCTTCTATAACGAAAACGTTATAGTTGTTGAAATTAAAATCAATTCAATTTGTTTGGCAGTTACAATATTTATAATGATTAAATGATGATATAGGCCTGTAGGGTGATTTCCTAGCTGTAATTGCTTAATTGGACAATTTAATTGAGCGGACTTGCCAATAAATGTATGTTGATTGGTTTCGGCCAAAAGTTAATTTTAAACCTGAAATACATTGACTAATATTCATTTGTTTTACGCACGTCCGCGCGAGCGCGCACACACACAATTATATATAATTTTTTTGTATGTGGGTATTTTTAACATATTTTACGAAAGTATTCACTATAAACAAATCTGTACTGTATTTATAAAACGAACATAGTGGTAAACGTGATCGAATCAATTTAAAACACTGCAGACACAGACCAAAACAAAGACGCAGTGTAGGCAACTTCACGGCGATGGTAGCCTTGGAATTTGGAATCAGTAAAGACAGTGCGCTAAGAATAAGTATTTCAAAAACAGATTGTTTAGTTTTTGGAAATAAATCAATTATTATTCTACAGAGAACTGTGACTGCTATACGTTTTTCTAAATATTAATTCTAAATAAATGTGAAATTTCTAATAATATTCTACAATGATTCATTTTAGTTATTTTAGCATGTGCCTATTACATTTAGTTAAAATGTTAAACAATAAATATTTTTAAAAGTCGTATAGTGTGGTCTAAACAAGGCTCGACTGTATTCGGGAGGGTTGTAGCCAACACAAACTCGTTATCATTTTACAATTTGAGTAGGAGCAACATTATTAAAGGTGGCATGTCTAACCGTCGCGTTGCCTTCACTTGGATCGAAGATTTTACGACAGTCGGCGGTGAACCCTTTATGTACAATCATTATTGTGTATTCAAGTTTTGCGTCGCTACGGTAGCGTCGTGACGTGCCCTGTTTTATTGCACGACTGAAACGTTTTTATTGTTACGGTTTTTGTTTATGTCGGCGTAAGAGTGTGTAATAAAACGTTTACCTAGAGTCAGTAGTTCGCGTGTAATGAAGCTTTTGCCCCCTTGAGGGCTGAGGAGGCTGATGGTAGGGAGGGGGGGGAGATATTCACAGGTCATTTTGAAAAACATTGACCCTTGGACGCATAGGGTTGACGGTCGCATTATGACGTCAACACCTCGATTGTGAACAAGGCCGTGTTGAATGTAATAGCATAGGACTTAATATATAGTTAAAAGTATTTTTTACAATTGTTATTGTAAGAAAAGTTATTGATGTCACAGTTTTGAAGCTCGGTTATTATATACGGACATGGTAATGGTAGATATCAAATCAAAAGTAGGGATTGGTGGTAAAGTCTTAGTAAAAGCAGGGAAATTGTAAGTGGCGGGGGCCGTGGACAGTTGTTACACGGGTAAGTGGCCTGCAATTCTATGCTTATGAGTTGACAGTACTGACATCTCAGTGAAGTATTTCTCCACATACCACAACGGTGCAGACGTAATTTGGTACCTAAAGTCTTAGTGGCTTCTTGAGTGTTTCAGGTCGTAATTTTCCATTGAGAGTATCTTGTACACCTCCCTCAAGACAAAAAAGTGTCGTATTTTAGAAAACATTTCTTAATTTAGTAATGTGATATTGTAGGATATACGTCTTTGTTTGCGGACTTTCAAGGTAGGCCTGAATAGAATATTAGTGACAAAAAAAATCATTTGTTCTTGGTACGCACCTAACTTAGAATTACACAGCAAAGACATAACTTTCAGTTTTATGATAATTAACATTTTTGTAAAGCATTCAATGTATTTGCTTATTTTTGGGGGAAATTGATAGACACGTTTTATATCTTGATATATTTTGGATTTATTGGAAAATTGTAAATTTTCAATGAAGGGACATTTGGTAACTAAATTCTGATAGGCTAAGCTATTTATTAAGTTGTATACGTTTTATATTTATATTCTAGTACACGATTGGTTATATATATATATATATATATATATATATATATATATATATATACTACGTGACCCGGCAAACGTTGTTTTGGCATAAAAATTATTTCTAGTGAATATTTCGATAGTGAAATAAAAAATAACTAACTTATTGTAACTGTATGGGGATGTCGTATATTATTGAAAGAGGAATGGAACGCTGTGAACGATGGCGGCCTGTAAAAATAACAAAACACCAAACATTCATTTTTTAAATTCATAGTACTTTTATTATCTTGACTAATAAATTTCAAATTACATCTCTATCACGAACTATGACAAAAAAAAAGAAACATTATCAATTTCTTAGTGGAATGGGGTGTACGATATTTTTAGTGAGTCCATCTTTAGCCAACACAAAGAAACTGAATGGTTTGGCCACGTGAGATATGCGACGTGTAATTGTCAATGTAAAATACACGGTGTGCCCAAATCTAAGCCCCAAACAGACATCGTTTTGCTTTGATACTTATTGATTGTTATTGCGAATGCCAATATAATTGTCAAATATATCGGAATAATAAGAATACATCTTCACGTTGAAACTTGCCATTCTAAATGGAAACCTGGTTTCGACAACGTTTTTCATCAATTTTTTAATAACTAATCGCATGCCATGGCACAGCTGTGGTGGGTTCAAATTACGAAGCACAATAACTGGAGAGTCAACCTTCAGTTGTAAATGGTACGATCCTTCAGTTGTAAATGGTACGATGGGATGCCAAATCCAATGAGTTCAAAAACTCTACTGGATAATTGACAGCCTCGTTTGGTATCTCAAACTGTATCGATAGATTTGTATGGCACTAATTCATCTGGCAATAACTGTTGAATCTTGAAGTTAGTTGAAATTAGTATCTTCAAATAGTTGAATTCCAAATTTTTTGCTGCCAAAATTGCTTTTTCTGGTAGCCACTCATGATTGTGTATGAAGTATTGTGTGTGTATCTGGAAATATCTGGTTAATAAGAGCATCTTGCGAAATATTGATTGCGCAGAAATTGTACGGATCCAAGTATTTTCATGTTCAGCTATTTTTTCATCGCTGATAGCTAACCCTTGTTTTGAGAATGTTTCAGCGGATGGATTTTGAAGCATTTGAATGGGCATATTTACTTTAAGCTGTGCTATTTCAACACTACGCCACAGTGGCGATGATTTTAAGCAAGCGTTGATCTCATCAGCGTAAAGATACTATGAAAAAACTTTGTTCAAGTGGCAGTTGTGGTTCTCAAGTCACTGGTAAGGGAGTACTTTGGGCACCACACTAAATTAGAATGTAAACAGACATATTATTCAGGTGTGTTGGTAAAAGGTATACGCACGTGACAGAAATGAAACAGTTTTTCTAGTCCCTAATAGTGAAGGCAAACATCTGTGATCGAATTTACCAGAAATTTCCTTTGTAAGATATCGAAATGTTGACGCGAACGTACGCCCCAGTGTAAATATAAAAGTTTCTGGTGGTCCGTGCCTAGTCCTTCTATTATTTATTATAATTATAAATTGAAATAAAAATAATTAACAGTGAATAGTATTGTTTCGATAGTAGGAAATAACTTACCTATGTATATATATATATATATATATATATATATATATATATATGCTATTGAAATCACAATATCTATATAAGTATAGAATTCTTGATTTAGCTGTATATTTATATTTGGTCCTCTGGTATAGTCTCCGTCAAAATTCTCTGTCTGTCTGTTTCTCCTCCCCTTCGACGTGTTGGCCACTACAGTGAAAGCTCAAAAATTGCTACCCGGAATAGAAATACAGGGCTAACAATCTTGCATTTACCCAAATACTGGAAACTATGTTATACATACAATAAATTAGGCGTAAACAAAAATTAGTTCTCTTCTATTATATTTCGTTTTATTTTGCTTGTGTCGCTGTCAGTTTATTTCCCTATGATTCCGATTGAGTTGTTTGTGTCTTTTGTTTTATACATTTTATCATGTTTTACCATGTTGTTGATTTTAGTCTCTAGTTTAATTCAGTTATACTGTAATAACTTGGAACAACTATAGTGTAATTAGTCGTTATAAATAAATATAAATCCCTTGAATATAGGGGTTGAATTTTAAAAAAATTGTAATAAATCTTTAAAAACTAATACAATTTTTGTGGTTACGAGGTTTTTGTATATTTATAATCAGTTGTACTATAGATAGATCGTTGACACTTTGCCCTTCGTTAAGAAAGTCGTACAACCCCTACGTTACTCCACCAACCTAATCCCTACTGCTCTGTCCCAACTTCAGCCCTAACTCACACTCCGTTTTACCTCCCCTTCTTGCTACTCATCAATAATCTATCGGAAGTTTTACCTTGAAACACAACAATGAATGCAGAGAATGACATCCACATGGAGAATACTACTCGTTCAGAAATAATGCATTCTCTTTACACACCTCAAAACTAACTTGATGACATTTAACTGAAGAAGGGGAATTTTTACTGTCAACATTTTTGTATAATAATTGCATTTTTTAATATTCGATATGCAAACAAGACTATGTTGATTTTACCTAGTTTCCTCATTTTGTTTTAGCTTTCCTTATTATCAATTTTTCGAACTCTAATGATTGAATACTTACGGAGAATTCAGCACCAACACCCCCAAACTTATAAAAACCGTTCTAGATCCAAACAAACTGCACTTGATGTAGCTACGCTATAATGTAGGTAAAATATCTCTTGAATAATGCAACATAAAGGATAAGGCTCAGGGAATGCTACATGCAATATATATATATATATATATATATATATATATATATATATATATATATATATATATATATATATATATATATATATATATATATATATATATATATATATATATATTAAGTATTGCTTGTTTGTAACTGTAAATACGAACGTGTCACAGCTTCATGGAGCAGACGTGTGCGGACAAGGATAGCTTTGTTGTAGGCTATACACAATAATATGAAGTTAAAGGGAGGAACAGATTTTAATTCCGTTTTAAAGTCTTCATTGAAGGTAAACTTTCCCTCGCCTGCAGGAGTTTTACAACTGCGAGTGTTCCTTTTCTAAACTACCTTGCTATTTGTTCCACGTATTTATCTGTGAGGCAATTTTCTCTTTCAAAATAAAAGAGAGAAATGGTTAGTATCCATGAAAAATCAAAATGTGTTATTTCGTTTTAATAAAAATCGTATTTCCTCAAGCTGTCGATTCACGTAAATGTGTTCCAAAAACATTTCACTATCGTAATGGTCTTCAGGAACACTGGGAAAGTAATAAACCTTATCGATGACACCACGTAATTGAAAACGTTTCGAAATGATTCCACTAAGGATGGGCCGATTCCGATTCTCGATCCCAGGAATCGTCGATTCTAATGGTATCGAGGAATCGTCGATACTCGATTCTCCATTGAATTAGGTGCAGATTCTGATTCTTGTTTATTTAACTGTTAAAATACGTATGTGGTGTAATTTATAGGAAATATAAGTAATTATCAACTATATATTATCTAAGTATTAGTTATTTTGAGTAAATTAAACGATTAAAGCGAATGTCTAATTTAGATCACGAAAATATTATTGTTATTATTATTTATGATACAACAACAAGGACGATCGGAGGGATTTTTGGTCTTTTTGTTTGTCACTGCTCTTCTCGCTCTCAATCGGGAACTCTCGACACACTGTCTCTCTCTCTCTCTCTCTCTCCTCGTCTCTGGCCGCCACAATGCTGCCACCTATTCATACGTGTTGAAAACACAAGAAAATGTAGTTCCAATGTATCCATTTATACAAAGTGAAATGGCTATTATTGACTGAATTGTTATTGTGATTGAAGTTCATATCTATAATTTTAAATAAAAACCCATTACTTTTATTCAAGATGTTTGTCACTGTTTCAGAAATTCCTATTCATAAATCAATGTCGAACGTTTTATGTCGCCTATTACATTAAAACGGAACTACATGTGAAAGGTTTCCCCATATAACCAAGATGTTAACTCAATTCATTTTTAGAGAATATCATGTTGGCTTATATAACTTAGAAGAATCGAGAATCGAAAGAAAAATTAGAGAATCGTAATTGGAATCGAAAATTTTAGGTATCGGCCCATCCCTATTTACAACAAACACCTCATTTTAATAACATAAAAACAAAACACTTGTTATACGACACTAAAGTAAGGCGTACGACATTACAATATAACCACAAAGTGGGTTAGGCTAGGTATCGTTAGAGATAAAATAAATATTGTTCCCTAACGTAAGAAAACCTTTTGATATGTGAAATATCTGTCTTGTGACGTTTGACTTGAACGCATCTATTGATGACTTATTATAACTGTTACATTGTCGGCACAAAATAGAATCCGTAACATCAACCGAGTAGCTTATATTAACTTTTATTTTGTATAAGCGAAATTATCTTATACGGATGGTTTGTAGTTTTGTAGGCAATTTCATTGTATTATGTCATACAGTTCTGTTATATTGAAAGGTTTGTGTGTGTGTGTGTGTGTGTGTGTGTGTGTGTGTGTGTGTGTGTGTGTGTGTGTGTGTGTGTGTGTGTGTGTGTGTGTGTGTGTGTGTGTGTGTGTGTGTGTGTGTGTGTGTGTGTGTGTGTGTGTGTGTGTGTGTGTGTGTGTGTGTGTGTGTGTGTGTGTGTGTGTGTGTGTGTGTGTGTGTGTGTGTGTGTTTCTATAGTGTAACTATTTTGGTGTATTTGTGTATCAGATTTTTTTTGTATTTAAAACCTTATTAAAAAGTAAAGGTTGAAATATCTTTGTTTACCTGATTTTAATATTAAATTAAATTTTTGACGAGATGTAATTCTGTAGAGACTGATAGAATACCAATGATGCCTGTAGATCAGTTTGCCCTTCGTCTAATACTAAAGTCCCAATTATAATCTATGGTCTTATGTGGCGAAATTGTTAATACAGCGAAACATAAACTAGCACCGAACTACTGATATTTCATTTTGAGTTGAAAAACATGAAATATTGAATGTGTAATCAACGTACTAGTGTAACCTATAATAGTATATAAGACTCTTCTAGTGTTCTCTGCATGAATTGCATAATACTTGTTTCGCCAGAATACAGTGTCTCCGTGGACTGTTTGGAAAAAGTGAATACTGACGAAGATGATTTGCTTTGTCGACACATGTATGAATAACGATGACACTACAAACTCAGTGAGTTTTGAATTCGTTTATTAGTTTAACTTGAAAGGGGGTTATAAAGTACGAATTGCATTAAATGTTTTTTTTTAATACGATTAAAACGCCAGAAGATCTAATAAAAGTTGTAGGTCCAGTGACAGCGTTTACCAGTTTGTAATAACATTTTGCGCATATTCCTGGTGTTTTCATCTTTTAAGTCTAACCACCTTTTATGTATGAAATGTTTCTACATTTTCACCTGACACTGAAGTTATCTGGCGTATTGCACCTGGGCTGCTTGCAAACTGTCTGTTTACTCTAACCCTTCACATTAACCCATTCACCTGACACTGAAGTTATCTGGCGTATTGCACCTGGGCTGCTTGCACACTGTCTGTTTACTTTAACCCTTCACATTAACCCAGAACATTTTCACCTGACACTGAAGTTATCTGGCGCATTGCACCTGGGCTGCTTGCACACTGTCTGTTTACTTTAACCCTTCACAATAACCCAGAACATTTTCACCTGACACTGAAGTTATCTGGCGCATTGCACCTGGGCTGCTTGCAAACTGTCTGTTTACTCTAACCCTTCACAATAACCCAGAACATTTTCACCTGACACTAAAGTTATCTGGCGTATTGCACCTGGGCTGCTTGCAAACTGTCTGTTTACTTTAACCCTTCACAATAACCCAGAACATTTTCACCTGACATTGAAGTTATCTGGCGCATTGCACCTGGGCTGCTTGCACACTGTCTGTTTACTTTAACCCTTCATATTAACCCAGAACATTTTCACCTGACACTGAAGTTATCTGGCGCATTGCACCTGGGCTGCTTGCAAACTGTGTGTTTACTCTAACCCTTCACAATAACCCAGAACATTTTCACCTGACACTGAAGTTATCTGGCGTATTGCACCTGGGCTGCTTGCAAACTGTCTGTTTACTTTAACCCTTCACAATAACCCAGAACATTTTCACCTGACACTAAAGTTATCTGGCGTATTGCACCTGGGCTGCTTGCAAACTGTCTGTTTACTTTAACCCTTCACAATAACCCAGAACATTTTCACCTGACATTGAAGTTATCTGGCGCATTGCACCTGGGCTGCTTGCACACTGTCTGTTTACTCTAACCCTTCACAATAACCCAGAACATTTTCACCTGACACTGAAGTTATCTGGCGTATTGCACCTGGGCTGCTTGCAAACTGTCTGTTTACTTTAACCCTTCACAATAACCCAGAACATTTTCACCTGACACTGAAGTTATCTGGCGCATTGCACCTGGGCTGCTTGCAAACTGTGTGTTTACTCTAACCCTTCACAATAACCCAGAACATTTTCACCTGACACTGAAGTTATCTGGCGTATTGCACCTGGGCTGCTTGCAAACTGTCTGTTTACTTTAACCCTTCACAATAACCCAGAACATTTTCACCTGACACTAAAGTTATCTGGCGTATTGCACCTGGGCTGCTTGCAAACTGTCTGTTTACTTTAACCCTTCAGAATAACCCAGAACATTTTCACCTGACATTGAAGTTATCTGGCGTATTGCACCTGGGCTGCTTGCAAACTTTCTGTTTACTCTAACCCTTCACAATAACCCAGAACATTTTCACCTGACACTGAAGTTATCTGGCGTATTGCACCTGGGCTGCTTGCAAACTTTCTGTTTACTCTAACCCTTCACAATAACCCAGAACATTTTCACCTGACACTGAAGTTATCTGGCGTATTGCACCTGGGCTGCTTGCAAACTGTCTGTTTACTCTAACCCTTCACATTAACCCAGAACATTTTCACCTGACACTAAAGTTATCTGGCGTATTGCACCTGGGCTGCTTGCAAACTGTCTGTTTACTTTAACCCTTCACAATAACCCAGAACATTTTCACCTGACATTGAAGTTATCTGGCGCATTGCACCTGGGCTGCTTGCACACTGTCTGTTTACTTTAACCCTTCATATTAACCCAGAACATTTTCACCTGACACTGAAGTTATCTGGCGCATTGCACCTGGGCTGCTTGCAAACTGTGTGTTTACTCTAACCCTTCACAATAACCCAGAACATTTTCACCTGACACTGAAGTTATCTGGCGTATTGCACCTGGGCTGCTTGCATACTGTCTGTTTACTCCAACTCTTCACAATAACCCAGAACATTTTCACCTGACACTGAAGTTATCTGGCGTATTGCACCTGGGCTGCTTGCAAACTGTCTGTTTACTCTAACCCTTCACATTAACCCAGAACATTTTCACCTGACACTGAAGTTATCTGGCGTATTGCACCTGGGCTGCTTGCAAACTGTCTGTTTACTTTAACCCTTCACAATAACCCAGAACATTTTCACCTGACATTGAAGTTATCTGGCGTATTGCACCTGGGCTGCTTGCAAATTGTCTGTTTACTCTAACCCTTCACATTAACCCAGAACATTTTCACCTGACACTAAAGTTATCTGGCGTATTGCACCTGGGCTGCTTGCAAACTGTCTGTTTACTTTAACCCTTCACAATAACCCAGAACATTTTCACCTGACATTGAAGTTATCTGGCGTATTGCACCTGGGCTGCTTGCAAATTGTCTGTTCACTCTAACCCTTCACATTAACCCAGAACATTTTCACCTGACACTGACGTTATCTGGCGTATTGCACTTGGGCTGCTTGCACACTGTCTGTTTACTCTAACCCTTCACAATAACCCAGAACATTTTCACCTGACACTGAAGTTATCTGGCGTATTGCACCTGGGCTGCTTGCAAACTTTCTGTTTACTCTAACCCTTCACAATAACCCAGAACATTTTCACCTGACACTGAAGTTATCTGGCGTATTGCACCTGGGCTGCTTGCAAACTTTCTGTTTACTCTAACCCTTCACAATAACCCAGAACATTTTCACCTGACACTGAAGTTATCTGGCGTATTGCACCTGGGCTGCTTGCAAACTGTCTGTTTACTCTAACCCTTCACATTTAACCCAGAACATTTTCACCTGACACTGAAGTTACCTGGCGTATTGCACCTGGGCTGCTTGCAAACTGTCTGTTTACTCTAACCCTTCACATTAACCCAGAACATTTTCACCTGACACTGAAGTTACCTGGCGTATTGCACCTGGGCTGCTTGCAAACTGTCTGTTTACTCTAACCCTTCACATTAACCCTGAACATTTTACTTCTCCGAGAAAACTGTTATATCTCTTTTTATTGAACCGTTGGGTGAGGACAAATTCAGGGACGTTTCACTGAAACATTGCAGCTTTTGCAGCTCAAGCACGTTCCGGCCATCTAGTGACGGAGGAATATTTATTTATATTTAATCTTTGGAATTCTCCAATCTGTGCACTTTGTGAGGGCGAAGATGAAAGTGTAAAGTACATTTTGTTCTCAAATATGAGAATTTTTTGTCTGTTTTAAAGCGGTTATTATAATTCAGTGGATATATAACACCGTATTATTTTGTTTCCTTTAGGGGAGAGGGTAAAATGTAGCAATGTCTGTGTGTGTGTGAGTGTGCGTGAGCGCACCCTGGCGAATGGTTGAAAAGCTTCTCCAGTAAGGATTTAATGTAATGCTTGGTGTAGGCAGGCTACTTTCTAGCAGTAAACCAACTCTTTACTCCCAAGTGTAAAATGTTTACTTTAGTTTCATCCAATTAAAAAAAGATCAAGGACTGAATGTTCGATAATCTCCAAATGGAATATGCACGGGAATATGATTCGTTTGCAATAGATATAAAGAAGCGCGAACCTTGAAAGTCCTAACATAGGACCATGCGTGGAATTTTTAACTAGATGTAGGAGAAACGAAATATTCTCCTAAACGGAGTTCAACTAAATAATTGAAAATTAATATATCGTATAACAAAAAAAGACGCTTTTTAAAATGTGTAATTGTATCCATTTTTAGAAGGTTTAGCAGTAAAGATGGTTGTATGATTGTACACCCCGTGAGGTAGCAAAGTTTGTGCTGAGAGAAAGTTGGAATGAAATTGCCGGTAATTGTTAAAGTTTGGATTTACCCCTTGAGAGAAGTTGAGAATGTATGAAGCTGTGCCGGCAACGCAGGGTCTGCTTAACATAAAACCAGATAAAAAGTCCGAAAAATAGTTAATTTTTCCATTTTATTTGTATAAATAATTGCAACTAATATCTTGCTATAAAGAATTCATGATAATTTCATTACGGATAGCATTATAAACAGATAAACGGATAAATTATCCTTATGAGTGTCAAAATAGTTTATAAATCTGTGTGTGAGCTAATTAATAGAAGTTATTTAAAAAACTGGAACGTACAGTATAATGTTTACTTACTAAGAAGCAAAAAATAATTTGCCAGTAACGTGTACATAATTTATTATAAGCTTATTTCCCACAAAATTTTTAAATCGACGCCGCAATCATGCCTTGTATTTTCTAACCATCAAATCTATTCCAAACATTTTTGAATAATCAAAAACAATTTTTAATACCTCCAGTATTTCCCACAAAAATATTTTACATTTCAAATTTCTTCAAATATTATCGAACATGTAAATAAAGGCTCACCAGCTTACATATATTCTATATTATTATCATTGTAGTGATACTTTTACTATGTAAATGTCAAAATATTGCCCATCAAAAGACATCCCATTCAGTTGTGATTATAATTTTATAATAAAATTGTCATGGGCAGATTTGTTTTTTCTTTCGAAAGGGCATCGGCGTTGTGAGAAGTTCCCCAGGAAGATATGTCAAAGGTATTACATATCTGAACTCCATCAACTAAACAAGTAATTTGTCTACAAAGTAGACAAGCCATTTGGAAAGTCCTGCGTAGTTTTGTTATTTAATCTCCTGTAAGAGACACTAAAGTTAGTTGATTTGTTGCAGGATTTTTGTTACTTAAAATAATCTATAACTTTTTACTTCATTGTAAAAAATATGTTTCTTTATGAATTCTTTATAAAATGCCACTGGATGTTTGAGTTTACCAATATCAACATTATTTAAATCAACAGCTTTCAAAAACATGCCCCCCTCTACCTACTTTAATGGAAGTGTAAGCTGTCGTACCTACTCTAAGCCCAAGGTGTTTTCGTTGATTTTTTTTAATGATACCAAAAAATTACAACACTTTCAGATGATCAATTAAATCTTCTTTGACACTACCAATTTTTTTGCTCTGGTTTTCCTAAAGTAGTTGTTCCTCCTATGACAGATAAAACTCACCAAATGAACCTGTTTTCAAAACGACTTAGTCTTTAGGCACAATTTTTGAATTTGTAATACACGGAACACACACTCGATCTTTCCTGATTCTTCAATAAGGCGAGGCATCAGTCTAGATATTTGTGTGACTGGTCTGCTAACTCTAATAAGTTTCAGTTTTGCTTCAAAGTTCTTTATTTCTGTAGTGGTTGGACAGAAAGCTGTTTCAGTATGCTTGAATTTTTGTAAAATTTTAGTAAATCTTTTGTTAGATAAAAAATTGTCTGATTTATGGACGATGGTTTAGTTTTAATATCTGTATTACTATCGACTTGAACAGAGATATTAAGTATACCTATGAGAATAGGAAACATGGATCTATCAACTGGAACAGACACATTAAATATATCAATGGGAACGCTAAAACAGTCACGACTATAGTTTGATTTAAAACAGAATAGGATTCTACGTAGGTGAAATCGGCCAGAGGGAGTGGGGGCTACGGCCGTCTCGGCGATTGGGAGATACACATCTTGCTGTGTGGGTGAGCCTTGTTGCCAATTCGACGTTAAATTTTCTTTCATCGTTTAGTTTCATTGAAGCTGCGGTGGCGTGATTAACTAGTGCTGTAGCTTGCTTCGTTCGGCAATTTCAGTTTTGCTTCCCTTCAAGAGCATTTTCAAGACTTTATCGTCTCGATCTATAGACAGTTAACTCGGAATGTTTTTAAATTCCTACAATTACCTCACACTCTCCTGTTATATATATATATATATATATATATATATATATATATATATATATATAATTAATAAATTAAAAATATTTCAAAAACGAGAATACTTTTAATGAATATATTTATTCCTTAATTAGGAATAAATACTGTATATTCATTAAAAGTATTCTTGTTTTTGAAATATTTTTAATTTATTAACTATATTACAAGAAAACATATCACCATATTTAATATATGTATATAATCTATAAAAGACATATATATATATATATATATATATATATATATATATCTTGTATAAATTTTTAATCGTTAATAAAATACATTTTTATTCATCCAATCAAGTTCAAATAAATTTTTTTTAAACCTATAGTTGATGACAATTGATGTTAATAAGGGTTTTTCAAATATGTATTCAATAATTGAATTCCAAAAATTTGGGAGTCTAGGTCGGTTTCGAGCTGTGTATCTCATGTTCATCAAAGTCTAGCGCTTTTTGGTTCTGAGCCAACTTTCCATAGATAGAAATGAACGTCTCAAAGATCTATATCTTATGAAAAACCTAAATTTTATAACCTTAAATTGTTTTCATGGCTACCACATAATATGATAATTAATGCTCTACGATAATTAATGAACGAAAAAAATAAAATTAACAAACAAAACTGGATTGACGTTATTAAACCTTTATTCAGAAACGGACAATGCGAAAGGAAAGCGAAAAGAAACTACAACACAATGCAAGCGGCGAAAAAATGAAGCGTATAAATAGTAATAAATGAAAATAATAGTCCAGTAGCATAACATGAAAAGGTAAATGGAAAATTGCAATGAACTTCACTTTCTATTTTGCCCCCTTAATATTCTTATTCTGACATGTATATACATATTTATATTAATTGTAATTATAAAATAAATAGAAACTGAAGTAATATTTTTCTTTGTTGATTTAAGTAGGAATTGTCTTTAAAAAAATTTTAAGTTACTCATTTTCTTGTATCATGTGTTTCACAACGCAATACTGATCGGTTATCTAAATGCAGACATAGCCTATAATGTGAACACAAATAATGCTTATGTCACATCCTAATCTATTTATAGCCGTGATTAGCTGACATTTGTTTACATGGCAAACTACTTGTTCGGACATCTATGCATTTTGGTCACTGTCTCTTATTTTTATTACTCAGTTCATTCGCTTTTATTGATAGTTATCGGTGTGTTAGTTATGTATATCTACCCATTATTTATATAATAACATTATATTTTTATATAATAAATTACACATTATATGTAATTCATGTACATATTTAATGGTGAAGTTGTATATATTTAGTGCGTATTTTTGTGTGTAAATGAATTAAATTTGTTTACGCGAGTGAAAGTGAAACACTCACCGTATTACTGTCAAACTAAAATTTTGTTTGTACAAACTCTTCAAACTTCCAACCTATATGCCTGAAGAACATTTTATTATATTAGATAGTATTTAAATAATTATTATTACATACTTTTTTCAATTTCTGAATTAACTCGGGTTAGATATAAAGTTATATTTATAAAGAGATACTTCCGCCTTATTATACGAATAAAAACAGTTCTTCAATAATGAAGGCTGTTCTAATAGACAGGATTAGAAATTCAGAATACGAAAATATGATTTATTTTGGGGGAACAAATGGGAAACATATCTTAAAGTTAATGGATGATTTTAACAACTAGCTACTAATTAATATGCAGTAAATCTCTTATTTTATTGCAATATGAAACACGCGCAATACACCGCCGAATGTTTCCGGAAGCCGTAGAAAAAAACACTTTACAACTTTTCGTTTAAAAAAAATTCACATCCTATTTTGTTAAATAATAACTATTAAATAAACAATTTAAAACTATTTAATATGCACCACTAAATCTCTTATGTTATTGCGATACGAAACACCCGCATAACATTATAATAATAAAAATAGTTTTAGCCGCCTCGAGTGTAATCTTGCGTTCCTGCGGAGCCGAGGTGCTCCGCGCTGCCAAATCCAGAACACGATACGCTACTGTAGTTGCAAGAAAGTAATAAAATACAACTAGATACGAATTCTAACCTCGGTCCGTTTGTTAAACTGGGTTTGGTAACTTTTGAATTTTTTTTTTTTAATCAGAGAGATTATATATATATTTTTTTATTAAGGAAACATATTATTAAAAAAAAAAAAATGCGTAAACTATATTTCCCCAAAATGTCCCTAGAAAACCAAGAATTTCCTTGATATTTCTCTATTTTCAATGTTGAGTTAGTAATAACCTAACCTAACCTAAAAATTATTTTTATAGTTAATGTGTGTTCCCGTCCGGTCAGTTCGAGCTGACCCCTATGTGAATCATCGGTCCACGTACTTCGACCTTCCTTCTTGGGGGATTAACACAGATCTGACGAATTAGAGTACACCCTAAATTTTTTCCCTCGCTGGGTCCAAGGTTCAGTTCTTAGTCAGCCACTCCGAGAAGGACCCTTGGTGGCCCCATGGTTCTTGCAGTGCTGTCTTCTTCAACACTGTTTGCACGAGGATACTGGATCAAGGCTGCTGTTGTTAGACTGCTAACAAAGAGTTTCGTTAGTTTGATTGGGAAAGATAGAATTGTGATTACTGTAGATGCTTATTATAGAAGTAAGAGATCAAATCTCCCTAATCCTTTTGTACCATAAATTTAATACATTTCTTATACTGTATCTATAAAATACGTGTATGGAAGAAATGATTGAATAGCCTGTCTCTATATCATAATTTGTTAATCTATATGACACCAAGTAAAATCCCCTTATTTGTCACGTTCACTCAGACCTTGACAAACACAACGTTCACGTTCACTCAGACCTAGACAAACACAACGTTCACGTTCACTCAGACCTTGACAAACACAACGTTCACGTTCACTCAGACCTAGACAAACACCACGTTCACGTTCACTCAGACCTAGACAAACACAACGTTCACGTTCACTCAGACCTTGACAAACACAACGTTCACGTTCACTCAGACCTAGACAAACACCACGTTCACGTTCACTCAGACCTAGACAAACACAACGTTCACGTTCACTCAGACCTTGACAAACACAACTTTCACGTTCACTCAGACCTTGACAAACACCACGTTCACGTTCACTCAGACCTAGACAAACACAACGTTCACGTTCACTCAGACCTTGACAAACACAACGTTCACGTTCACTCAGACCTAGACAAACACAACGTTCACGTTCACTCAGACCTAGACAAACACAACGTTCACGTTCACTCAGACCTTGACAAACACAACGTTCACGTTCACTCAGACCTAGACAAACACAACGTTCACGTTCACTCAGACCTAGACAAACACAACGTTCACTCAGACCTAGACAAACACAACGTTCACGCAGACCTAGACAAACACAACGTTCACTCAGACCTAGACAAACACAACGTTCACTCAGACCTAGACAAACACAACGTTCACTCAGACCTAGACAAACACAACGTTCACGCAGACCTAGACAAACACAACGTTCACGCAGACCTAGACAAACACAACGTTCACTCATACCTAGACAAACACAACGTTCACTCAGACCTAGACAAACACAACGTTCACGCAGACCTAGACAAACACAACGTTCACTCAGACCTAGACAAACACAACGTTCACGCAGACCTAGACAAACACAACGTTCACTCAGACCTAGACAAACACAACGTTCACTCAGACCTAGACAAACACAACGTTCACGCAGACCTAGACAAACACAACGTTCACGTTCACTCAGACCTAGACAAACACAACGTTCACTCAGACCTAGACAAACACAACGTTCACGCAGACCTAGACAAACACAACGTTCACTCAGACCTAGACAAACACAACGTTCACTCAGACCTAGACAAACACAACGTTCACGCAGACCTAGACAAACACAACGTTCACGCAGACCTAGACAAACACAACGTTCACGCAGACCTAGACAAACACAACGTTCACTCAGACCTAGACAAACACAACGTTCACTCAGACCTAGACAAACACAACGTTCACTCAGACCTAGACAAACACAAAGTTCACGCAGACCTAGACAAACACAACGTTCACGCAGACCTAGACAAACACAACGTTCACTCAGACCTAGACAAACACAACGTTCACGCAGACCTAGACAAACACAACGTTCACTCAGACCTAGACAAACACAACGTTCACTCAGACCTAGACAAACACAACGTTCATGTTCACTCAGACCTAGACAAACACAACGTTCACGCAGACCTAGACAAACACAACGTTCACTCAGACCTAGACAAACACAACGTTCACGCAGACCTAGACAAACACAACGTTCACTCAGACCTAGACAAACACAACGTTCACGCAGACCTAGACAAACACAACGTTCACGCAGACCTAGACAAACACAACGTTCACTCAGACCTAGACAAACACAACGTTCACGCTAACCTAGACAAACACAACGTTCACTCAGACCTAGACAAACACAACGTTCACGCAGACCTAGACAAACACAACGTTCACTCAGACCTAGACAAACACAACGTTCACTCAGACCTAGACAAACACAACGTTCACGCAGACCTAGACAAACACAACGTTCACTCAGACCTAGACAAACACAACGTTCACGCAGACCTAGACAAACACAACGTTCACTCAGACCTAGACAAACACAACGTTCACGCAGACCTAGACAAACACAACGTTCACTCAGACCTAGACAAACACAACGTTCACGTTCACTCAGACCTAGACAAACACAACGTTCACGTTCACTCGGACCTAGACAAACACAACGTTCACGTTCACTCAGACCTAGACAAACACAACGTTCACGTTCACTCAGACCTAGACAAACACAACGTTCACGTTCACTCAGACCTAGACAAACACAACGTTCACGTTCATTCAGACCTAGACAAACACAACGTTCACGTTTACTCAGACCTAGACAAACACAACGTTCACGTTCACTCAGACCTAGACAAACACAACGTTCACGTTCATTCAGACCTAGACAAACACAACGTTCACGTTCACTAAGACCTAGACAAACACAACGTTCACGTTCACTCAGACCTAGACAAACACAACGTTCAAGTTCACTCAGACCTAGACAAACACAACGTTCACGTTCACTCAGACCTAGACAAACACAACGTTCACGTTCACTCAGACCTAGACAAAGACAACGTTCACGTTCACTCAGACCTAGACAAACACAACGTTCACGTTCACTCAGACCTAGACAAACACAACGTTCACGTTCACTCAGACCTAGACAAACACAACGTTCACGTTCACTTAGACCTAGACAAACACAACGTTCACGTTCACTCAGACCTAGACAAAGACAACGTTCACGTTCACTCAGACCTAGACAAACACAACGTTCACGTTCACTCAGACCTAGACAAACACAACGTTCACGTTCACTTAGACCTAGACAAACACAACGTTCACGTTCACTCAGACCTAGACAAACACAACGTTCACGTTCACTCAGACCTAGACAAACACAACGTTCACGTTCACTCAGACCTAGACAAAGACAACGTTCACGTTCACTCAGACCTAGACAAACACAACGTTCACGTTCACTCAGACCTAGACAAACACAACGTTCACGTTCACTCAGACCTAGACAAACACAACGTTCACGTTCACTTAGACCTAGACAAACACAACGTTCACGTTCACTCAGACCTAGACAAAGACAACGTTCACGTTCACTCAGACCTAGACAAACACAACGTTCACGTTCACTCAGACCTAGACAAACACAACGTTCACGTTCACTCAGATCTAGACAAACACAACGTTCACGTTCACTCAGACCTAGACAAACACAACGTTCACGTTCACTCAGACCTAGACAAACACCACGTTCACGTTCACTCAGACCTAGACAAAGACAACGTTCACGTTGTTCACTTTCTTTGGACTCACAATGTTAAATATGAGTAGAAGTATAAAATTGATTCCGACTTCAAAATTTTTTGGGCAATAAATTATGTTTTCGTTATTCGAAAATTATTTTTGACTTTTTAATAAGTAAAAATAATATATTCTGGTTCATTTTTTTAAGTCGTTTTTTTTTAAATATTTGTATATCCCCAATATTTGAGGCGATACGAGTACATACTGTGTATTATGAAAATCTCAGTAACTAAAGGACAACGATCCTAGCAAACTCGTTTGTTTAGGTAATATTTTGTCCAACCTTACAAAGCAAACAATCTGAGTGGTACTAAAGGATCATTCAGGCCTTAACACACCTTTGGCAACTTTTTCAACGCTCATGCTAATGAAGGGACGACCGTCTAAAGAAATGCCATTAATATTGTCTCATTTGAATATTGTATTAGTAGGCCTATATGTATGCTTTCAACGCTTCCCTCTCCTGAAATGTAACATGCATTTCTGTTACGTTTAATGAAACGTAATATTCTACGTATTCAAATAACTAGCACTGTGGAAGCCATGCATTCTTCACATTAATTATACTACAATCACAATGTGACTATAGTAGTCATGTATGCAGTACGTGAATCCTGTGGGTTAATTGTAACGACTGCTGCGTCACAGTGGTGTCATATTGCATATTACAAATTTTAAATATTTAAACAAACAACATATTTAAAATTATTTAAAGTCCGTACGGAATTTAACTGATTCATCCATCATGAAGACTAACTTTCGTATCAAATAAAATATTTATTTATTCTTCTAGTTGTTTTAAACGCAACCGCTGTTAAGTTAGACCGTGTCCAGAATTTATATTTACTTAATTACTGTAATATTAAGTTCTAAAAATATACTATACTTTTCAAAAGTGCTTATTTAACAAAAACGTTTAAACATTTATGATTATAAAACTGTAATGTAAAATATTAACATTTTCTTTGGTATGGTATATATTTGAAGTTATAATACTACAACAAAAATGTTTTCTATTTTAATCATTCAATAAACAAAATTAACTAAAATATCAGAATATTTTTTTGAGAAATCAGTTCTAAGCTTTTCAACCTTTTTTTCTTAAAAATGGCAAAACTTGACGTTAGCGTGGGGGGAATGCGCGCGTGTGTGTAAAGTTACATAATTTGGCGCTGGGTAGACAATTTAATGTCGTTTGTAATCGTAGACTCCTAAAAGTTGCCAATAGAGTGTAAAAATATAAATATTTTACAGTAAAATAGCATGCTATGTAAAAAGTTGTAAGTAGACATTTAAATGTAGAGTATAGAAGTTTGTCAGATTAATAGTAGGGCATGAGAATAAATATGTGCATGCATTTCTTCTCTTTCTTTATGATTAGTTTCCAAGTTTTTATATTTGTTTTTTTTGTGTTAATTTTATGTCTACCTGTATAAAATATTTTCGGCCGCAGTTTTCCTTATAAATAAACACGTGCACGGTTTTCTCACTACAAAACGAAATAGTGGTTTTGTTGCATATTCCTATTGCAGTTTTATACGATGCTAGTACAAGGTGCAGCTGTATGACTAACTTCAGATGTTAGTGAAGGGTCCCGTTATTAGGAGTTTGACCTAGGATTAGCATTCCGTTGGAAGCTCTTGTGAATCTTGTCACGTTCCACTACATCCTACAATAATCCCTCTCTAATAATATTTGCAAAATTCAACTTCATATAAGCCGTTCGAAGATTTCTAAGCTATATTAAATATTTCAAGTACTTATTTAAAGCTGTTAACTCATCCAAAACTTATAAAACATACATTTATTTTAATTGTTTTTTAATGCTGGACACATTTTTTTTAATAACTAAGAGTAGGCTACTGAAAATAAAAAATATAAACTGTTATTAAACCTAAAAAAGAAAGTAAAAGTGTTTTCTTCCGATATAGTAATAATATATTGTATCGTTAATTTTGAATTATTGAAGCGTCGTCCTCCAACCTCTAGCATCTTTCTAAAAATACATAGAAAAATGTCCACTTGAATTGATTCAGGTAAGCCACAAGCACATCCGAAGTGTGCCATTCAATAGCTTGGCCATTAAACTTCATCCAGACATGGAAGCGCCCTGGTGGATTTGGCAACCCAACACACGCTGACGCTGCCCCGGCCTGGTGGCTAACCTGCCACAGCTGCGTCACCTACTAGACTTTGGTCTACAAAACTAATACCTTTTTAAATATAACTTAGGTAATTTTACTGATATCTTATAATTCTACATATTATTCTAGAGCCCAAACACGACGTTTTATATCATTCCAAAATATAATAGAAAATATCGATTACATAATAATGCATTAAATATCGATTCCCAATGTTTATGACCTATATTAAATACCGACATAATTACGTCTATTTCCAATGAACAAAGACATTTTTAATAGAATTACCTAAGTATCAGTTTAAACAAATTTAATTTTGTACGCTGGTAGATGGTTAACTGGAGAACCAGCGTGAGGTAAGCAGCAGAGCCTGTGAGTGGAGGTTGCGAGGGTCATCTAATCCTCTAGGACAGAGGTTCCCAAAAAGTTTGGTATCATTCTCCCTTTTCTTGAAATGAAGGGATCCCGCGCCCCCTCAACTTTATACTATAATTAAATGATATGGCCATATTAGAAAGAAACAAATATATATATATATTAAAGAATTTATTTATTCATACTTTCTCAAGAAACATGATATAACATTTCCAGTCTTAATTTCTAAGATAAATTTTAACTGATATGAAGAAAATTGGATGTCCTTGAATTTTGCTCACTAGCATGCCTATTTGAGGTTGTATTTTAGTAAAGGCACAACGCAAGTCATTAGGAGCATCAGGTTTGTTCCTTTATTTTGTTTTTATTTCAACAAGTGTTGAAAAGGTTTTTTCGCACAAGTGGGCTTTGAAAAAAAAACAAGTAAAACCGAAGAGCTGCCTCTGATACTCTTCTAAGTGTTTTATCCAAAATTAAGATTTGACAATTGTGGCGCTGTTACTACATTCATTTCGCGACATTATTGTACTATTATTCTTTTCAAGGTGTCTTGTTGATTTAACTTCAAGTTTACATAATTTACCCAACCTGTGCCTTTATTTCTTTTATAATTGCATACATTTCATTACATTTTCTGAACATTAGGTTCAATTAAAATACCCATGTAAAAAAAATCTGCTATGTTAATTTGTTTTTAAATTTTAATAAATTGTGTACTTAAATTTTAACCAAATGAGAATTTATCTTAATATTTTCCAATCGCTCTCAAGACCCCCCCCCCTTCTGGGAACGTATGCTCTGAGAAGCTTCCGAGCCTGGATGGCATATAGCAGGTGGTTATAAAATGATGGCCCATCTTGCGACAGCTCCAGTCAGGCGTGGTTATTGTGTAATCAGGTGGTTTTAGCATGCACGTGCTATAAATACTTTATTGTTAAAACAAAATGTGTATTCATTCGATTCCTAACCATACCCAATCTTACGTCCTTATCTCTTTTATTGTTTTTATAAATATTGTTTTGTAAATTTGTCATGTGTGCTTGTTTCCCTCTGTCTTATAGTTTGTTTTAAACATTTTTCGTGTTCAAATTTGTTAACCTTGAGATTTCTTTCTTATGACGAATGCAAGTGGATTGTCGCAGGTACACTAGATAGACTCTTGCCCGCTAACATTTCTTCATACTCTCTATTCCATTGGCACTGAACAATGGCACCATACTTAACCCCACCAAAATAATGGATGTTATAAAACACGGTATGTAATTATCATGAGGTTGATCTATTATCTTACAAAATTTTACAGGGTGTTCCATATAAACCTTAAACATTACAAGAATGATTTTTTTTAACGTCAAACAGTTTTGTATACATGTTACTTGGCAGTTAGTTAACGTTTGTCTGCTGAGCATAGTCAGAAGAGACATTTTTTTTACGCAAACTCCATTGACTGGCATGATTTACCTGAATATTTTACGATTATGGCTTACGCCTCAGCCACTCAACAACGATTTCATTTTCCATCAAAATGGCAGTCCTGCCCAATATGTTAGAAAGTACTTTTACACATAACTGCCTCGCGGCTGGAATGACGTAGGTCACCAAACCTTTTACCTATGGTGCTACGTGGAACAAAAAGCGTTTGTTTGTCCCATCAATCTTTCACGATGTCTTTGTGCTAAGATCGTATCGTCGCCGCAATCATCTCTATCGAACGTTACATGTAGCATGGCATTTGGGAGAACATATAGAACATTTAGAAGCATGTAAAAATATGGTCGAACAGTAAGCCTACTTATTGCGTTCTTATCGGTAAAATAGATATTTCTAATTAGCTTTTGTAACTACTAAGAGTGTTATGACACATGTAACTATTTACATTACATTTACGAAAAGCATTTAGCATTTTGTTTTATAAATACTCTTATTAAGGTATTTCCATTTTTATACACTGTGTGTAAGAGTGTATGTGACAAAGAGAATTTGTAGTGTAGGTGCGTGCGTGCGTATATGTGTGTGTGTGTGTGTGTATGCGCGTATGTGTACTTTTAATGTGCTTGCCTGTGTGTGTGTGTGTGAGTGTGTGTGTGTGTGTGTGTGTGTGTGTTTGTGGTGGGCTTGTGTGTGTTTATGATGTGCTTGAATGTATGTGCCCGCATGTGTGTGTGTGTATGTGTGTGTTTGTGGTGTGAATACGTGTGGGGGGGTGAGGGAGAGAGAAATTGTAGTGTAGGTGCGAGTGTGTATATGCGCGCGTGTGTGTGTTTGTGATGTGCTTCTGTGTGTGTGTGTGTGTGTGTGTGTGTGTGTGTGTGTGTGTGTGTGTGTGTGTGTGTGTGTGTGTGTGTGTGTGTGTGTGTGTGTGTGTGTGTGTGTGTGTGTGTGTGTGTGTGTGTGTGTGTGTGTGTGTGTGTGTGTGTGTGTGTGTGTGTGTGTGTGTGTGTGTGTGTGTGTGTGTGTGTGTGTGTGTGTGTGTGTGTGTGTGTGTGTGTGTGTGTGTGTGTGTGTGTGTGTGTGTGTGTGTGTGTGTGTGTGTGTGTGTGTGTGTGTGTGTGTGTGTGTGTGTGTGTGTGTGTGTGTGTGTGTGTGTGTGTGTGTGTGTGTGTGTGTGTGTGTGTGTGTGTGTGTGTGTGTGTGTGTGTGTGTGTGTGTGTGTGTGTGTGTGTGTGTGTGTGTGTGTGTGTGTGTGTGTGTGTGTGTGTGTGTGTGTGTGTGTGTGTGTGTGTGTGTGTGTGTGTGTGTGTGTGTGTGTGTGTGTGTGTGTGTGTGTGTGTGTGTGTGTGTGTGTGTGTGTGTGTGTGTGTGTGTGTGTGTGTGTGTGTGTGTGTGTGTGTGTGTGTGTGTGTGTGTGTGTGTGTGTGTGTGTGTGTGTGTGTGTGTGTGTGTGTGTGTGTGTGTGTGTGTGTGTGTGTGTGTGTGTGTGTGTGTGTGTGTGTGTGTGTGTGTGTGTGTGTGTGTGTGTGTGTGTGTGTGTGTGTGTGTGTGTGTGTGTGTGTGTGTGTGTGTGTGTGTGTGTGTGTGTGTGTGTGTGTGTGTGTGTGTGTGTGTGTGTGTGTGTGTGTGTGTGTGTGTGTGTGTGTGTGTGTGTGTGTGTGTGTGTGTGTGTGTGTGTGTGTGTGTGTGTGTGTGTGTGTGTGTGTGTGTGTGTGTGTGTGTGTGTGTGTGTGTGTGTGTGTGTGTGTGTGTGTGTGTGTGTGTGTGTGTGTGTGTGTGTGTGTGTGTGTGTGTGTGTGTGTGTGTGTGTGTGTGTGTGTGTGTGTGTGTGTGTGTGTGTGTGTGTGTGTGTGTGTGTGTGTGTGTGTGTGTGTGTGTGTGTGTGTGTGTGTGTGTGTGTGTGTGTGTGTGTGTGTGTGTGTGTGTGTGTGTGTGTGTGTGTGTGTGTGTGTGTGTGTGTGTGTGTGTGTGTGTGTGTGTGTGTGTGTGTGTGTGTGTGTGTGTGTGTGTGTGTGTGTGTGTGTGTGTGTGTGTGTGTGTGTGTGTGTGTGTGTGTGTGTGTGTGTGTGTGTGTGTGTGTGTGTGTGTGTGTGTGTGTGTGGTTTGTGTGTGTGTGGTTTGTGTGTTTGTGGTTTGTGTGTTTGTGGTTTGTGTGTTTGTGGTTTGTGTGTGTGTGTGTGTGTGTGTGTGTGTGTGTGTGTGTGTGTGTGTGTGTGTGTGTGTGTGTGTGTGTGTGTGTGTGTGTGTGTGTGTGTGTGTGTGTGTGTGTGTGTGTGTGTGTGTGTGTGTGTGTGTGTGTGTGTGTGTGTGTGTGTGTGTGTGTGTGTGTGTGTGTGTGTGTGTGTGTGTGTGTGTGTGTTGTGTGTGTGTGTGTGAGAAAGAGAGAGTTTGTAGTGTAGTTTGTTTGTGTATCCGAGCGCGGGTGTGTTTGTATGTTTGTGTGTGTGTGTGTGTGTGTGTGTGTGTGTGTGTGTGTGTGTGTGTGTGTATGTGTGTGTGTGTGTGTTTTGGTGTGCACACGTGTGTGTGTGTGTGTGTGTGTGTGTGTGTGTGTATAGGCGCTCGAGTGTGTGCTTGCCTGTGTGTGTGTGTGTGTGTGTGTGTTAGTGGTATTCATACGCGCGTGTGTGTGTGTGTGTTTGTGGTATTCATATGCGCGTGTGTTTGTGTTTGCGCCCGCGTGTGTGTGCGCGTCCGCGCGGGCTGTATTTTTAATGGAGTATTTTTATTAAGAGTAATGTGACTGTTCCGATATTTTTAATTTTTTGTTATAATATGTTCCGAGTTTCCATAACTATTTTGTCCCACTTTTTTTCAAGTATTTAACAAATATCCCCTTTATTTTCTCAGTACCTTAATACTAATTATAAAAAAATATCTACACCTTGGGTTATTTAAAAATTTTATTTGACAAAATTAAGATATTGCCCTTTTTTAAAAAAGTTAAGTCCAAACAGAATCGAGCTCCTTTTTATAGACTATAAAATACTCTCGGTATCTAGGAAGATGATTGTTGCACGCGAAAATGTTATTCTATGGTAATCGGTTCCCGTGTTTGGCATTTGTCAAAGGAAAGGTAGTATTGGAAGCAGTCGAATGTTTTATCTACAAACAACGGGAACGTTAAAATAACGATCATGTGTTTTTCAAAGGTAATTAACTGTGACTGTATTTTGATATTCTGAGCTTTATTATTAGATAAGAGGTTATGAAACTAAAATAATTACAGTATGCATTTACTCTCTCCCCTCTCTATCTGTATTGAGAGCACGCGAGTCTTTTTTCGGACCTACGGAAGGGGGAATTATTTCACTTGCGGGCGATCGCTCTGAACGAGATTTATGTTACTAACTTGATCTTACCTATTTCCCTTGTAGGAAACATCCGGCACTTCTACCGCCTTCAGTAAACATTTTTCCCAAAATAATAAATGTTCACACATTCAGTTTGAGTTAATATTATAATACCTTATACCCACGTATAGAACATAAACTAAGTAGCAGGTTAGGCTCCATCAATGAAACGCTCCAACACAGTGATTCCTGTGGTTCTTTAAATACTGGAATTATTTATGATTTAATAAGTAAAATCAATATTATTTCCACAGCCAACTTTAGTATAACAATATTCAAGCGCTTGCCTGAAGTAAGATATTTTGTGAAGTTGTGTCATGTAAACTCAGGCCGTGACGGAATTATATTGACGCTATTGTTTAAGTTTGCCGTGGGACAAATGTCTTGAAACGGCCGTCCGTACTAAGTGCTAAGTTTCACGGTAGCAAGTGTTTTTATATCTCAAGTTCGACACGATTAAAATTCTTTTCCTTATAATTCCGATAGAGATAAAATTTGTACCGATACTACTCTACATATCTTATTCTACCCCATAGGATCTTTTTTGGTAATTATTGTATGGATATGTATATGTATGTATCATAAATAGCCTTTATCCGGAGTACATCCGTTCCTTCTGCAGTGCATAAAATCGCAGTTCCGACGTTTCTGCATTGACGAGGTGAACACAGCAATAGTTGATTCGCTTTTCAACTGTCGTTGGGTTCACCTCGTCAATGCTAGATGAGATTCTAGCGAAACGACGGAACTGCGATTTTACGCACTGCAGAAGGAACGGATGTACTCCGGATAATAACTATCCATCATATTTCCATCCGTGAAGGAATACGTATCAGCATATATATATATATATATATATATATATATATATATATATATATATATATATAAAGAACTCATCATCAAAATACAAATACAACAATTATAATTGATATTATAATTACATATTGCGATATATATATATATATATATATATATATATATATATATTTATATACATATATATATATATATATATATATATATATATATATATATATATATATTACCTTTCTGTCTGTTGAAAGATATTTCATTAGAGGATTTATTTCCTTGATTTTGTATTTTATTGCACCTGAGCTTTTCATGTTGGCAGGAATCGATTAATTGAAATTAAACTTGATTATTGAGCACTCGAAGAGAATTTAGAACTAAACGGATTTTACTCTATAACACAGGAAGAGAACTGTTTGGCACATCAGGCCATACTGAAAAGCCTTTAATCAAATTATAAGTTGGATATCTATTTGATTTAATCACGTCCTTCTACGAGTTCTGTAAGTTCGTACCCATTCATCGTAATTCTATTACTATATCCCGAAGTAGGAGTTGGAATGTACTCGAGTAAATCCGTTTTCTGTCTCACTACATAACTAAATCTTCCACTATTAAGTTCAGAACCACTATCTGCAAGCATTTATATTAAAGTAAAGTACACACAGCTAAGTCACTTTTATGACAAGGCCAGTGTTTGGAATGTAAACCCCTGAGTGGTTTTAAAACCGGGTTTGTAGCCGTAATCTCCGACAAGGGAAGAAAGGAAAGGGCGGATTATCCCCTCGTGTTAAAGTTTGAGAAGTTATTCGTTGCTGCTTGTCGTTGAAGTAGGGTGTCTTTATGAAGGGCTGTTTGAGGTCACTTGGCGTGAGTATGGTTGTCATTTCAGTTCATGTATGTTATATTTTTATATTAAAGTAATTGGATGTAATCTTTTCGATTTTGTTGGCTAAGTCCCATCTGGCAATAATAAGTACTGCCCAAGGGAACTTTATTTTTATAAACAATATTCGAGCTGGCTTGTGAGTGAAGGTTATAAACAAAAGAATAAATAGGCTACGACTCATAATTATAACCACTTTAATATCAGACGTGTTTCAATGACATTATGCCATCATCTTCAGTGGTATTACACAATTGAAACTTAATTTTTTAAAATGAGTTTCGGTTGTGTAGCAGCACTGAAGATGATGGCATAATGTTACTGAAACGCGTCTGATATTGAAGTGTTTATAATAATTGCGAGTTGTAGCCTATTTATTCTTTTGTTTATTTTCGTAAACCTTTTTGCTGCCTTTTTCGAATTCTAGTAGTCAAGGGTATTTTTTTGAAGTTATAAACGTGGAGGGTGTTCCCTTCAACATTAAGAGCCCGTGTCTCATAGATTAGTACACGCAAGTTAGAGAAGTATTTTGGTTCTCTGTGGCATTTCAAAATGACTCTACAGGAAACCGTCGAAGCAGAGTAAAACAGAAAGAGGGTAATTAATATTTGACTACTTAGTTTGACTTAAATCTTTAAATTTTACGGCTACAAAATTTTGTAATTAATATGCAGTTGGTTTTAAAAATTAACGAGAATTATGAGCTTGTTTCTTTTTTTTTTGTAAAGTTCATTTATGTTTGAATCAAGCTTTGTAAAATATAGACAGAAGTTTTCTGTATCAGTTACCTTGTTTATTATCGTTATTTCTTTAAAGGTGTTTGGCTTCAAAATCTCATTTGGCAAAGATTCGTTGAGGTACAGTTCTTTTACAGAAAACATGTTCTTTTTCGACTTAAATTTTCGATCGGGTTGATTCGAAAACCTTTTAAAGAATTCCATTTATACTGTACTGAGAGTTTTGGTTTTGTAAAAATTTCTTTCCATTTTCTAGCGCATACTTCTTTTTATTTTTGTACCGAGGGGATAACTGGGCCTCCGTTTTAGTCCCAATAGGTTAATCATTTAACATAGCTTTTACCTCGCCTGAATTGTGAAGCCCCAAGTTGTGCTCGGCTGAATGTTAATTTTATATACACATTTGTATAAATATAAGACTAACTTTGTGTAATTTTTTGGAAGCATAGGGTTCGGATTTCATTTTATCTATGTTGATTAGTATTTGTTGCTCAAGGTGGCCCATATACCTGACAAAGGCATCAGATGTGGTGCCTGATGCAAGTTGTTAGGAAACCTTTAGAGTTTTCTGTTCTGTATGAAAGTGAGTCTTCATTGATTTCATGGTATTGCCGTAGTTTCAGCTCTTCTTGTTAGCGTTTATTGTCTCAATCTACTGCCTGAAATAGTTGGCCCTTAACGTTTTGCCACTTTATCTCTCATATCGTTTGGTTCTCATTTAACAAGTTCCTTCCTAGTTTTATCTGTCGCTCCTAAAATCCACACTAATACTTTTCTTCTCTTTACAGATTTTGTTTTATTTTATCGTATTTCTCAAATGAATGTTCACATTAGTTACAACCTACGGTAATGTCCCATTAAGTTTGGAATATCTTTTAAAAATTGTTATACGTGCTGTAAAATATACGCGACATTCAGAAGGGGTGTTTTGAACACTCAACTCCCTAGGCCATGAGACCTGATTATTCATGAGTAGAGAGAGGTCCTAGTGGGGGTTAACCGTGCTCCTTTCCTAATATTACATTTTTCTGGTCCGTAATAATTCTCATTTAACAAATTCTAGTAATACGCTCTGACAGTTCCACAAAGAATGTACGTATTGAGAATCTTATGTTCCCAATAGTATCTTTATATGTAGGCCTACATGACAGCGAGTTACCGCATTATTTTAGGTTTGGTTTTAAGAGACCACTCTAAGATTTTCATTTAAATAAATTCATTTATATAAAAATGTGGCTCGAAAGTCACATCTACAATCGAAAGATTTATAACCTTCTTATATACCTTATAACAATCCAAGAAAAAAATCTTATGCCATTTCCTTAGTCATATGTAATTCCCTCTACTTTTCCTTGGCTTTCTTCCTAAAAGGGGTGTAACAAGTAGATCCCAAATGATAGTAGGTCTGCTCCAGGCACACGTGATATCGTGATCGTCGTAGCCTTAACCCAAGGCGTTCTATGTCTCTCTACGTTAACCCTACCCATCATACAACTACAAAAAATAGCCGTCCACTACATTAGCTTTCCAATTTATATCTGGTTACATAAAAAACTAAAGCGAATTAGAGAATATTTATGATTTTGACACAGCAGTTTAGAAAAACTGATTTGTTACAGTAGTTTAGAAACACTGATTTGATTACAGTAGTTTAGAAACTCTGATTTCATATAGCAGTTTAGAAACACTGATTTGTTACAGTAGTTTAGAAACACTGATTTTATATAGCAGTTTAGAAACACTGATTTGTTACAGTAGTTTAGAAACCTTGATTTGAATACAGTAGTTAGAAACACTGTTTTGATTACAGCAGTTTAGAAACTCTGATTTCATATAGCAGTTTAGAAACACTGATTTGTTACAGTAGTTTAGAAACACTGATTTTATATAGCACTTTAGAAACACTGTTTTGTTACAGTAGTTTAGAAACTCTGATTTGTTACAGTAGTTTAGAAACTCTTATTTCATATAGCAGTTTAGAAACACTGATTTGTTACAGTAGTTTAGAAACACTGATTTTATATAGCACTTTAGGAACACTGTTTTGTTACAGTAGTTTAGAAACTCTGATTTGTTACAGTAGTTTAGAAACTCTGATTTTATATAGCAGTTTAGAAACACTGATTTGTTACAGTAGTTTAGAAACACTGATTTTATATAGCACTTTAGAAACACTGATTTGTTACAGTAGTTTAGAAACTCTGATTTTATATAGCAGTTTAGAAACACTGATTTGTTACAGTAGTTTAGAAACCTTGATTTGAATACAGTAGTTAGAAACACTGTTTTGATTACAGCAGTTTAGAAACTCTGATTTCATATAGCAGTTTAGAAACACTGATTTGTTACAGTAGTTTAGAAACACTGATTTTATATAGCACTTTAGAAACACTGTTTTGTTACAGTAGTTTAGAAACTCTGATTTGTTACAGTAGTTTAGAAACTCTTATTTCATATAGCAGTTTAGAAACACTGATTTGTTACAGTAGTTTAGAAACACTGATTTTATATAGCACTTTAGGAACACTGTTTTGTTACAGTAGTTTAGAAACTCTGATTTGTTACAGTAGTTTAGAAACTCTGATTTTATATAGCAGTTTAGAAACACTGATTTGTTACAGTAGTTTAGAAACACTGATTTTATATAGCACTTTAGAAACACTGATTTGTTACAGTAGTTTAGAAACTCTGATTTGTTACAGTAGTTTAGAAACTCTGATTTGTTACAGTAGTTTAGAAACTCTGATTTGTTACAGTAGTTTAGAAACTCTGATTTTATATAGCAGTTTAGAAACACTGATTTGTTACAGTAGTTTAGAAACACTGATTTTATATAGCACTTTAGAAACACTGTTTTGTTACAGTAGTTTAGAAACTCTGATTTGTTACAGTAGTTTAGAAACTCTGATTTCATATAGCAGTTTAGAAACACTGATTTGTTACAGTAGTTTAGAAACACTGATTTTATATAGCACTTTAGGAACACTGTTTTGTTACAGTAGTTAGAAACTCTGATTTGTTACAGTAGTTTAGAAACTCTGATTTCATATAGCAGTTTAGAAACACTGATTTGTTACAGTAGTTTAGAAACACTGATTTTATATAGCACTTTAGAAACACTGATTTGTTACAGTAGTTTAGAAACTCTGATTTGTTACAGTAGTTTAGAAACACTGATTTTATATAGCAGTTTAGAAACACTGATTTGTTACAGTAGTTTAGAAACTCTGATTTGTTACAGTAGTTTAGAAACTCTGATTTTAAATAGCAGTTTAGAAACACTGATTTGATACAGCAGTTTAAAAACACTGATTTGATACAACTGTTTAAAAACACTGATTTGATACAGCAGTTTAAAAACACTGATTTGATACAACAGTTTAAAAACACTGATTTGATACAGCAGTTTAAAAACACTGATTTGTTACAGTAGTTTCGAAAACTCTGATTTGTTACAGTAGTTTAAAAACTCTGATTTTATATAGCAGTTTAGAAACACTGATTTGTTACAGTAGTTTAGAAACTCTGATTTGTTACAGTAGTTTAGAAACACTGATTTTATATAGCAGTTTAGAAACACTGATTTGTTACAGTAGTTTAGAAACACTGATTTCATATAGCAGTTTAGAAACATTGTTTTGTTACAGTAGTTTAGAAACTCTGATTTGTTACAGTAGTTTAGAGACACTGATTTTATATAGCAGTTTAGAAACTCTGATTTTATATAGCAGTTTAGAAACTCTGATTTGTTACAGTAGTTTAGAGACACTGATTTTATACAGCAGTTTAGAAACACTGATTTTATATAGCAGTTTAGAAACTCTGATTTGTTACAGTAGTTTAGAAACATTGATTTTATATAGCAGTTTAGAAACATTGTTTTGTTACAGTAGTTTAGAAACTCTGATTTGTTACAGTAGTTTAGAAACTCTGATTTTATATAGCAGTTTAGAAACACTGATTTTATATAGCAGTTTAGAAACACTGATTTTATATAGCAGTTTAGAAACATTGTTTTGTTACAGTAGTTTAGAAACTCTGATTTGTTACAGTAGTTTAGAGACACTGATTTTATATAGCAGTTTAGAAACTCTGATTTTATATAGCAGTTTAGAAACACTGATTTTATATAGCAGTTTAGAAACTCTGATTTGTTACAGTAGTTTAGAAACATTGATTTTATATAGCAGTTTAGAAACATTGTTTTGTTACAGTAGTTTAGAGACACTGATTTTATATAGCAGTTTAGAAACACTGATTTTATATAGTAATTTAGAAACACTGATTTGTTACAGTAGTTTAGAAACACTGATTTTATATAGCTGTTTAGAAACATTGTTTTGTTACAGTAGTTTTGAGACACTGATTTTATATAGCAGTTTAGAAACACTGATTTTATATAGCAGTTTAGAAACTCTGATTTGTTACAGTAGTTTAGAAACTCTGATTTGTTACAGTAGTTTAGAAACACTGATTTTATATAGCAGTTTAGAAACTCTGATTTGTTACAGTAGTTTAGAAACTCTGATTTGTTACAGTAGTTTAGAAACACTGATTTTATATAGCAGTTTAGAAACACTGATTTGAATACAGTAGTTAGAAACACTGATTTGATACAGCAGTTTAGAAACACTGATTTGATACAGCAGTTTAAAAACACTGATTTGATACAACAGTTTAAAAACACTGATTTGATACAGCAGTTTAAAAACACTGATTTGACACAGCAGTTTAGAAACACTGATTTGATACAGCAGTTTAGAAACACTGATTTGATACAGCAGTTTAAAAACACTGATTTGATACAACAGTTTAAAAACACTGATTTGATACAGCAGTTTAAAAACACTGATTTGATACAGCATTTTAAAAACACTGATTTGATACAGCAGTTTAAAAACACTGATTTGATACAGCAGTTTAAAAACACTGATTTGATACAGCAGTTTAAAAACACTGATTTGATACAGCAGTTTAAAAACACTGATTTGAAACAGCAGTTTAAAAACACTGATTTGATACAGCAGTTTAAAAACACTGATTTTATACAGCATTTTAAAAACACTGATTTGATACAGCATTTTAAAAACACTGATTTGATACTGCAGTTTAGAAGCACTTCGTCAATCATAAATCAGGCAACAAAGGGGACCTTTATCAAATATTTGACTGCAACAAGTTAGTGTAGTCAGTGTGTTGTTGAAGGTGTTATTAAAATGGGTTTTTGTTTATTTGTGTGTTGTTATATTTGTTTGGTTTTTGTAATATTTCAAAGGAATAGCATAATAATCGCCCGAGAACAAACGACGTTTACAGACAACTTTATTTTAGTGTGTGACTCAGAATCAGTATAACATTCTAATAATTAGGAGTGTGACCTACTGTTTGCATAATTTGAGTTTGTTTCTCGTTTTGTAGATTATACAGTCCACAAGTTCGAATTCACTTCTAAATACCATTGTAAATAATAACACAAAACACCCTTTTTTATAACAGTTTTATATTTTTATTCACTTTTATTTTTAAAAAACGCTGTTGTAAATTGTGACAAAATGCATGGCTGTAGTAGGATCCCTCTATGAGTCGAAGTTGGTTGTCGACAGACTCAGCTAAACCGAGCCCAGATATTTCCAGTTATTGGAAAACGAGATATTTTCGCAGTCCTCTGTGGCATTCGATATATCGAGTTGCGACTGTAACTCGTTTGCATATCGTTTTGTAGGCAATTTAGTAATTGTAATTTGGGTGATTGTTACTAAATTTGATTTATATATATTAGGTTTTACATATGCATTTAAATGTTCTTTATATCTTTAATAAAATTTTTACTTCATTTTGATATTTATAAGTGGGATCTTATTTAGTTCTATTTACTTATTATCAGCAATATATTTTTCATTTTGGTTTATGCATTCTTTTTTATTATAGAAAACTCATACGCATTATTTAATCTGAAAATAAACAATTGTATTATAATTAAATAATAAAATATATACAACTCACAAATATACAATTTTTTATTTCAAACGCGTTTCGACGACTACTTTGTCGTCATCTTCAGTAAAAATACACAAATGAAATTAACTAAAAAATATATATATTAAACATAACCTATAAAGTTTTAGCAAAAGTAAAAACAAAAGTGAAAATCAGATCTGGGCATTGTCAAATTTATAGCCACAGCTACTAATATAATTACATTAAAATAACATATGTTAATTATAAATATTTAATTTTGATCAGCCGATATAGCTGGTAAAACATAATAATAACAAAATTATTTAAATAATTTAAAAAATTTTAAAAAGATAGCATTTAACAATTAATAAGTTTAAAATAATATTGAATTTTGAATTGGTCCTAATTCATTATTAACAATTTTATCTTTATTTCTATTTATAAATAAAGTTTCCCATGCATCTAATTCATTAAAATTTATCACATTTTTTAAAAGGACAACATTTTTACTTTTAAATTCGTGTTTTTCGTCCAAACAATGTTTTGCCATAGCTGATTTTTCAGGCCTATTAAATTTAACATGGGAAAAATGTTCTTTTGCTCTAACTAGTATGTTTCTTTTTGTTTGTCCAATATATTTCATCTGGCACATATCACACTGCAAACTAGAAATTCCTGATTTATTTTCATTTTTTATTATATCTTTTTGGTTCCCTAATAGATTTTTTAGGTTAGTTCTTGTAACTAACGTTACTTTTACATTACTGTTTTTCTCCAAAGCTTTTTTAGCCAAATTAGATAAAGGTGGATGGTAAGCTAATCTAATCCATTTTCTTTCTTCTCTATTTTTTAGTAACGTGCATCTTGAAAAATTACTACACAAATTAAAATTATAACTTTCACTCACAAGCCAGCTCGAATATTATTTAATTGTATTATAAATAACAACCCGAAAATACCCCTATTAAATTGAATTATAAAATTACATTAGGAAAATAAGCTAAATAGACCTCTCATTAATTTTAAAAGCGCTCCCTCTTATAAAATATCAAAAATTATAGCTGTAAATTAAAATGATAAAATTAAATTTAAAAACAATCACACTATAAAAACACTTATCAACTCGTAGACAAAATTAAAAATATAAAAATACACAATAACATTAAATTAATATCATTGGATATAAAGGATATGTTCACAAACATACCTTTAAAGGAAATATACAAAATATTAAAAGATAATTTAATACTGTACACATTAGATAAAAAAGAAATTTTAGAAATAATTAATGTAATTAAAGTAATATTAAATCAAAGCTACTTTTATTACAACAGCAAAATATACAGACAAGAGGATGGTTTAGTAATGGGTTCACCTCTGTCATGTATCATGTCCGAAATATTTTTACAATATATGGATGAAAAAATAATTAAAATTATTAAAAAATATGACATAAATGGACTATGGTACAGATATGTAGATGATGGGTTATATATTTCCACAAACAATGCTATAAATCTAAACGTAATATTTAACGATATAAATAATATACACAATAAAATACAGTTGACACATGAAATAGAAAAACATAATGCAATAAATTTTTTTAGACATCACTGTTTCTAAGGAAAATAATAAATTTGATTTTGCAATTTCCAGAAAACCTACTCGAACTGATAACATAACTCCTGATTACTCAAATCATCCATATTATCAAAAAATGGAAGGTTTATATAGCTTATTATATAGAATGAATAAAATTTAGTTAAATCATATAAATAAGGTAAAAGAATAAATATTATATACCAACATTATAGCAACGAAAAATGGATATAAAAAATAATTAATTAATAAATTTAATAATAATATAATTACAAAATTAGAAAATAATGGTAACAAAAGAACTTTACAACTAGTAATAAAGAAACTATTTGGTCTAAATTCATATTCACCGTGTAACGTGTTAAATAACTTAATTCTAAAGGAATTGATTGATTTTAAAGATTGCAGTAATTCATTACATAATTAAATAGTTGTTGACCTGCAAAGTCAAATGTTCAGTTGGAACAAGAATGATGTATCTCACAAATAATTTAGACACAACGTTAGTTCAAACAAATCAAATTTTACTTTTGCAAATTCAACAAAAATTACAAATAAATACATATTTGAAATGCTGGCTTACCCTTGTTACATACATATTTAATTTAAGAGATTTATTATATGAAAATCTATGCCGAAACATTTATTTGAAATTGCTTGTATATATTTAAGATGCATTAACGATTGTACAATGAATTTAAATTAATTATTTTACATTGCACTATTACTTTAAACACTTTGGTTTTACAGAGAACTGGCTTATAAAGCCATGAAAGATTAAAGTTAAGTTTTTCAAACGTTATTCCTTTTTAAACACAATTTTTATAGTACAACTTAGCTGCTTTTTTTATTATGGTGATGCGACCAGACTTATTTTGGAATGAAATCCCTCATTCTGCGTTTCGGCAATGATCTTTCCTCTCAAGGTATTTATCAGGGCAGCAATATTCCTTCTAATGAAAACAAAAATTTAATTACAATACTTTATATAAACATAAAGGCGTCCTTTGCTCCTGCATCTCGAAAGAGGTCCTTCCACGTTTACATTTCAAAACTTAAGAGAAAGAAGCATGGCTTGCGTGCGGCTATCTAGGTTTCCGGGCCATCTTGAACTGCGCAGCGGGCCTGGCAGTTTACCTTTTTGAAAAACAGATGTCGTGCTCTTACATATATCTCGGTCGGAATACAATTGTTTTTATTATTTATACCTATGTTTTACATTTTAAAATTTTTGACGTCCCGTTTGTTTTCTGAATCTGTTTTAATATGTAACACACCTAAAATGTGTTACAACCGGATTCGAAATTAAACCGATTATATAATAATTTAAAGACACTAATATTAAACTAGTTTATTATACAAACAATAAAATAAGTAATATAATAAATACAAATATTAAATTAAATAAGTTGGATGTAAGCGGTATTTATAGTACAAAATGTACAATGTGTCAAAAATATTATGTAGGACAAACTAAAAAGAAAATAAAAGAAAGATATAAAGAACATTTAAATGCATATGAAAAACCTAATATATATAAATCAAATATAGTAACACATTATATAAATAATAAACATGATTTCCTAGAGATACATAATATAAAGGTAATTAAACATGCTCAAAAACTTTTAAGAATGAATATCATTAAGAATTTTGAAATATATAAAAATAATATTAAACATACACTTATAGAGGAGCAAGTACAAATAAAGCCTAAACATAATACTATTTTTAGGGTATTCAATGAAGTCTTAAGAATAAAAGACTAAAATAAATACAGATTATTGAAGATTGTTTAATCAAGCAGATAAGATAAGAATAACTAATATTTTAAGCATAATACGATTATATGAACAGTCCAGATGTAGTCATAAAACTATGAGGTATTTTGAAAATTTTGATAATGCAGAAAAGCTACCAATCAGGGAAAAGCTTCTATGTATTAAGAAAAGTAAAATAAAAAATCTTGTTTATGAAAGTATCGTTTAATTGTGTATAAATAAAACAAGAAAAAGAAATTCCCATTTATACAGTATGTATATATATATATATATATATATATATATACACACGAGGTGAAAAAATTATTTACAAGTAATAATAATAACTTCATAAAGTCAGTGCAGCGGAAAAATAATGGACAAGGTGATATATATATTTAAAATTTTCAATCGTTAATAAAATACTTTTTATCGATCACCCAAGTTTAAATACATTTTAAACAAATTTTTACTGGATAACCCTTGATGTTAACACAGTTTTTACTGTTAACTATAATTTTAATAGTTAATTTCGCTTTCGATTTTGTCACTTAATATTGTGATTCTGCCATATATACATATATATATATATATAATAAATTGAAAATATTTCAAAAACAAGAATACTTTTAATGAATATATTTATTCAAAGTTTCTCGCCGATAAAATAGTACCAGCATCTTCAGGAAAATAATTATTTATTAAAATTAGAATATTATTAGATATTTATTTATATATTCTTGTTTTTGAAATATTTTAAATTTATTAACTATATTACAAGAAAACATATCACCATATTTAATATTTAATATATATATATATATATATGGTAAAATAAGACAACTTTCATAAACAAGCATATATTACTTCATTTTAATGTTGATTGAAGCTTTTCGCTAATTTACATTATCAGCATTTTCAAAATTTATAAATCACTGTCCAGTTAAGTGACTAGAGTAAGACTGTTGAATATAATTGTACTACGCTCAGTAAACCTGGTTTCAGTTATCTTTTCTGTTAGACAAATATACTTTAATATTTCCATTTGTCCTAATCTTTTATTTTTAAAATATCATCAAATATGCTACAGATTGTATTATGTTTTGATTTAATCTGGACTTGTTCCTCTATTAGTGTGTTATTAATTTTATTTTTATATATCTCTAAGTTTTTCTTTTATACTCATTTTTAAACCTGTTTGTACGTGTTTAATTAATTTCATATGACTAATATCTATTATTAGATATTTCATATTAATTAAGATATTATTAGAATCTCATATTACTATTATCTATTATTTCTATACAGTGTGTTGCAAGATTAGATTTATAAATATGTGGTTTTTTTAAATGCCTTTATTTTTTTTGTCCTATATAACTTTTTTTACATTTTGAACAGTTAATACTATATACGCTGTTTATATTAATTATATTTATTTTAGTGTTTGTTAAAAACAAACAGAAAGTAGAATAAACCTAAGTAGGCTGAATTAGGAATTGACTTTATTTTTTCCTTTATATTACTTGTCCATACTTGTATCGATTTTTTTCTGTATTAATAAAACTTTATCAACCAGTAAAAAATGGAGGAATTATGGAACGTTACATCTGAGAGGTTTCCTTTGGGTTTTGAGCTATTGAAAAGTTGAATTGAATGTTAGAAATACAGGGTGACAGAAAAACGGGAATTTTTAAAAAAATTCTAAAAATAAAAGAGTGATGGAAGAAAATGGTTTTATTTATATTACATGAAATATCAAAACTTGCCATTTATGAAACACTGATGGAATTTATGATTTTTTAAAAACAACAGCCTTTAGGTGGCGTCCTCTACGAATGCATTCTTGAAATCTGCGGTGGAGATTCCTCATTGACAGATGCAACACCGCGGCAACTTCTTGGCCGTCCCGTTGGTTTCTTCTATAAAGTTGATCCACTCTCTTCAAAATTATTAATCCAACTTCTAATGGCATGTTTTGACGGAACGGAATCATGCCGTCCTAAGTTGTAAAAACGTCGGAACTCAATCTGGGCAGCTTTCAAACTATCACCGTTTTTATAAAACATTTTTATAGCTAACGCACGCTGTTGCCCGTTCCACTGGTCCATGGCTACTGTAATGGCGGCTTGTTTACTTGTACACTGTCGCTATCCCGCAGTGCTGGCACCTGTTTACGGCTGCCACGACGCGTTACAAAAATTCCCGATTTTATGGGTCACCCTGTACTATTTAAATGGATTCAGTTTATATCTCTGAATTGAACTTTCTTCCGACTTGATGACTATATACGTTATGATACATGAATAGGACATGAGGCGTAATTTTTTTATTCATACGGTTTAAATACAGAGATAGAGAGAGATTGTGTTCACTCAATATAACCTGTGTATGTCAGGCTATAATTATTGGTTATTTTATTGAGTTCAGTAGTTACAAAAACATTAATTGATAGAAATTTATATAACACTTTACAACGAACAAAATAATGTTTGACAAAAATACAAAAATATGTGTAACTCAAGGGACCCGTCTGTTAAAAACGTTCGGAAACACTCAAATAGATTGTAAGTGCCTGAACCGTCGGCTGGAAAATGCAACTGACTTGCTAATAAATAAAAACTTACAGTGACTGTACTTCAAATAAATAAATAAACACTGTGTTTTAGATATAAAAGAACTATAACTACAAATAAACTTTCTAATTGAATCCGTATTTACATTTCGATAGCAGAGCAATCATCTTCATAGAAATGTTTGTCAGAAATACTTCAAAGTTTATTGAAAAAAGTATTTTTGTGATAAAATCACCTACAGATGATTGTTTTTCAATCGAAACGTATAGGTCAAATTTTATAAGCTGCCACTTGGCTCTTAGGTATACATTGTGTTTTCGTCGTCTAGAAAATATCAGGCACTGTCGTCATTCCTCATCGAGGCTATAAATCGCGGTCTACCCATCCAAACCCTTAGACAATCTTATTAGTAAGCTTCCGTGAACGCCCTATTTACGTTGTTGTTATTTTTACTATACATTAAAAGCTATTAATAAGTAACAAAATATTGAGTCAACAGTATGAGTCAGCTGAAGTCCAAGAGTCGATGTTTTTTAAAATGTTTTTTTCTCCACATTCCCTTCTTGTGCCAGCTTATAAAATTTTACCTATAGTTAAGGATTAAATAGAAAGATTTTTTTCTGTTCATTCTTTTTGATTTATTTAAGTACTTCTTAATTTGTTGCCTTGCGCCGTTTATCGGAGTCTTGATTATTCAATTATTGACTGCTGACAAGAGAAGCTTAAATATTTTTAGAATATAAGTGTCGTTGAATTTATTATTTAGTAACATTTTAGATAATTTCAAGGTTATATAATACGTAGAGCCGCCGATGTTTTTCAACGACAAATTTAGGTAAAAAGGACAGATTTAAGCTCGACGGTAATACTTGTAATGCATTCTCCAATTTATTAAGCAACAAATGGCCCCACTGCGTTTATCACTATGGACATTTCTTTTCATTGTAAATAATATATGTTGAGATTAGAAAGATTTCCCATGACGTATTAAGAAATAAAGATTAATTCATTAACAGAAAACTCTTAGAGGCAAAATTATAGATAAGGATGGAGATATGACTACTGCTCCACTTGCTATACGTTTCGTGCTCTACACTCGACAGTTGGGTGACTTCACTACTGTTTATTGCGGGGGTAGACGTGAGCCGGGACCGCCTTGGCTACAGACGCTACACTACAGTCTACAGCTAATGGAGTAACGTGTATGCGGCGGAGGGTAGCGCGAACAGATTCTATTTTAGCGCGTCACTTTACCCTGTAGCGCAAAGTAAAAAGTTGGACGCTACAGACTGTCCCTAGTAGAGCCACCTCCGTTTGTTCACTGCCTTCTCATTCCGCAGACTTACCAAGCACATTCTGTAATGCGATAAATAACGGCAACTGGAGCCGTAGCATAAGGCTGGGGACCCACTTGCCGTAGTCTATCGCGTCGTAAGTTTCGTGCGCTACGCGTAACAGTTGGGTGCTTCACAAGTAACAAAATACCAACCACAATCTGCAGTGCGTCGCACGTTGCCTGGATTCACTACTGTTTATTGTGGCGGTAGACCTGAGCCGGGACGGGCAATGCCGCATGACGAAACACTACAGTCTACAGTTAGTGGAGTAACCTGTTGGCGGCGGAGGGTAGCGCGAAAGTAGAACAGGTTTTTTTTATTGCGACACTTGATTGGAGTAAACGTTTTAACGCTGCAGACCGTCGCTAGTGGAGACACCTTCGGGTGTTCACTGCCTTTCCATTCTTCTGACTTACCAACCACAATTTGTAGCGCGATAAATAACGGCAAGTGGAGCCGTAGCAAAGAGATAAGCAATAGAAAGACTACGGTTTAAAGTTATTGAAGTACGAAATTTAATTTCTTACTTTCCTGGAGTTAATATTTTTGTTATTAATGGTAAACATAATATAATATTTCTGGGTAAATGTTGGTACTTCACTACATTTGATGCGCTTTCTGTTTAAGGTAATGTGAACTTGAAAAGATCGAGACAGTAGAGAGTAGCGCGTCATGGTATGTATTTCTTTCTAAGATTTCTCAATATGTGTTCTTGAAGGCTCCAAAAACGTAGACAAATTGGGTTCTTCAGTCAAAATTCTATACAAATTAATTTAATGTTGCTTACAGTAAGTCAATAACTACAACTATTTTACTACCGTTACAAGTCAGTGTATATGTCGATGGCTTAGAATCTTAACGGGATATTCTTAAAATGTCTTAGTTTTACCTTTTTAGGCGCAGTATCGGAAATGATTTAACGTTCGTGCTATTTCGACAATTTATAAAATCTCACACCTTTTTACTTAACCCCTTAAGCAACATGAAGGTTGTTCATGTATGACTATAACCCCCCTTTGAATATGATATTTAATTAGCCTATCACTGAATTTTAGTGCTTCGCTTTTTGCAGTCTTGCATGGCCTTTTGACACTTAAGAAGTAAAGTTTGTTGTGATACCTCAAAGAGCTTAATACTTTGTTATTTTACCGGATACCGGGTGGGGTCCTCTGTTCCTACTTTCTTTGGAGCAGTACTACATCAATATATTTTGTATATTTGCTATTTATTTTTCCAAAGAACCATTCAAGTACCTAGTATCATCCGCCCTACCTTATCCATTTTATTACAAGATAGTGAAACTTGAGGACTTTTTTTGACCAGTAGAGTGTAGGTATAGGTATATTTTTGGCGCGTTACCAAGTTTCCCCCTGTATCACCCACCAGGGCGATTTAGACCCTTGCCTTAATGAAAATCCTACATTTATTCAGAAACTTTCAGCTTCTTCAGATGACGGCGAACTAATTAAATAACAACTACACAATACGATACTGTGTATGACTGTAATTCGAGGTATTACCATTTCCCCCTTCCTGTTGAGTTCATAATTTAGCCCACATGTTTTCTATGGAGATCTTTGTGGTCACTGTTCAATCTTGTCACAACTTATTATAATTTTACTTCATTGTTATTATTTTTGAAATAAACACCCCTTCCTTAAAAACCTCACGCACCCCTCAGCAGGTGTGACCATCTGATTGAGGAACCTTGAATTAAACTAAAATTTGTGTACTTCGATAAATTAAGGTTACTTTCCTCTTGCCTCATATAAAAAAAAATGTCACTATAATTTCTCTACCTCTTGTACCTATAAATGTTTAATTTGTTGCGGTCATCTTATTGTCTCTAAAACGCTGTAGCTGATGGGTTTCTCTCTAGCGATATCTATACATTGTTCTTTTGTGTTTTGTTGAAATTTGTCTCCTTGACAGATTAAATGATTTATTAGCAAAGGACGGTCACAGGCAGACAGGACACTGTATCATTCTGCCCTGCCATTTATATCGTACTTTAGCAGAAATATAATTGTTAAAGGGTCTGTTTATGTGAGCATGTGCAGTTCCCATCCCTCGAAAAAGATTTCACAAGACGATTTAAAAATTATCAACAAATTTATTTTTTATAGTGTTCACCAGAATTTTACCCATTCAGCCTAAAAGTATTATTTTGTTTCAAAACAATTACCCATGCGTATTGTATTGTTTTGTATCATTTGAAACAAATAATTCAAACTCCTAATGCCCTTATTGCTACACTTCTATGATTACCACGAAGCAGGAAACACAAAGATAATAATGATTACTTTTAAAAACAAAAACCTCTGATGTAGATATAAAATATTTCATTCCAAAATCGGATTTCATCCCAATTCTAGAAAAATTGTGCAAACACACACACACACACACATACTACGATGGCCGTCTCTGGCACGTGGGGACGTACGCACCACCCCACCCCCTTCCTTACGCATTTACATCCCCGTCGCACACACTAAAACCCCTAACTCGCGGAGATTTAAACCTTTAGGTTTCACTTCCATGAAAATGATTTCTTTAAAGGCATCTCAGCTTAATGGTCATGGTTTAGGATCGTATGGGAAAATTGTTTGGCATATAAATTTCACCTCAAGTTCCCAGTTACTAAAAAACACTGATTTTTATTTATATGGTATGACTATTTAGTAGTGCTGTCCACATCAGTTAGATTAACGCAACCAGCGGTACGATTGCCAGATATAGTGAGTCTCTTTAGTACTGCTGTCAACATCAGCCAGATTAACGCAACCGGCGCTACGATTGCCAGATCTAGTAAGTCTCATTAGTAGTGCTGTCCACATCAGTTAGATTAATACAACCGGCGCTACGATATGTCAGGTCTAGTCAGTCTCTTTAGTACTGCTGTCATCATCAGCCAGATTAACGCAACCGGCGCTATGATTGCCAGATCTAGTGAGTCTCTTTAGTACTGCTGTCAACATCAGTTAGATTAATACATCCGGCGCTACGATATGTCAGGTCTAGTCAGTCTCTTTAGTACTGCTGTCAACATCAGCCAGATTAACGCAACCGGCGCTACGATTGCCAGATCTAGTCAGTCTCATTAGTAGTGCTGTCCACATCAGTTAGATTAATACAACCGGCGCTACGATATGTCAGGTCTAGTCAGTCTCTTTAGTACTGCTGTCAACATCAGCCAGATTAACGCAACCGGCGCTATGATTGCCAGATCTAGTGTGTCTCTTTAGTACTGCTGTCAACATCAGTTAGATTAATACAACCGGCGATACGATATGTCAGGTCTAGTCAGTCTCTTTAGTACTGCTGTCAACATCAGTTAGATTAATACAACCGGCGCTACGATATGTCAGGTCTAGTCAGTCTCTTTAGTACTGCTGTCAACATCAGTTAGATTAATACAACCGGCGCTACGATATGTCAGGTCTAGTCAGTCTCTTTAGTACTGCTGTCAACATCAGCCAGATTAACGCAACCGGCGCTATGATTGCCAGATCTAGTGTGTCTCTTTAGTACTGCTGTCAACATCAGTTAGATTAATACAACCGGCGCTACGATATGTCAGGTCTAGTCAGTCTCTTTAGTACTGCTGTCAACATCAGTTAGATTAATACAACCGGCGCTACGATATGTCAGGTCTAGTCAGTCTCTTTAGTACTGCTGTCAACATCAGTTAGATTAATACAACCGGCGCTACGATATGTCAGGTCTAGTCAGTCTCTTTAGTACTGCTGTCAACATCAGCCAGATTAACGCAACCGGCGCTACGATTGCCAGATCTAGTCAGTCTCATTAGTAGTGCTGTCCACATCAGTTAGATTAATACAACCGGCGCTACGATATGTCAGGTCTAGTCAGTCTCTTTAGTACTGCTGTCAACATCAGTTAGATTAACGCAACCGGCGCTATGATTGCCAGATCTAGTGAGTCTCTTTAGTACTGCTGTCAACATCAGTTAGATTAATACAACCGGCGCTACGATATGTCAGGTCTAGTGAGTCTCTTTAGTACTGCTGTCAACATCAGCCAGATTAACGCAACCGGCGCTATGATTGCCAGATCTAGTGAGTCTCTTTAGTACTGCTGTCAACATCAGTTAGATTAATACAACCGGCGCTACGATATGTCAGGTCTAGTCAGTCTCTTTAGTACTGCTGTCAACATCAGTTAGATTAATACAACCGGCGCTACGATATGTCAGGTCTAGTCAGTCTCTTTAGTACTGCTGTCAACATCAGCCAGATTAACGCAACCGGCGCTATGATTGCCAGATCTAGTGAGTCTCTTTAGTACTGCTGTCAACATCAGTTAGATTAATACAACCGGCGCTACGATATGTCAGGTCTAGTCAGTCTCTTTAGTACTGCTGTCAACATCAGCCAGATTAACGCAACCGGCGCTATGATTGCCAGATCTAGTGAGTCTCTTTAGTACTGCTGTCAACATCAGTTAGATTAATACAACCGGCGCTACGATATGTCAGGTCTAGTCAGTCTCTTTAGTACTGCTGTCAACATCAGCCAGATTAACGCAACCGGCGCTATGATTGCCAGATCTAGTGAGTCTCTTTAGTACTGCTGTCAACATCAGTTAGATTAATACAACCGGCGCTACGATATGTCAGGTCTAGTCAGTCTCTTTAGTACTGCTGTCAACATCAGTTAGATTAATACAACCGGCGCTACGATATGTCAGGTCTAGTCAGTCTCTTTAGTACTGCTGTCAACATCAGTTAGATTAATACAACCGGCGCTACGATATGTCAGGTCTAGTCAGTCTCTTTAGTTCTGCTGTCAACATCAGCCAGATTAACGCAACCGGCGCTATGATTGCCAGATCTAGTGAGTCTCTTTAGTACTGCTGTCAACATCAGTTAGATTAATACAACCGGCGCTACGATATGTCAGGTCTAGTCAGTCTCTTTAGTACTGCTGTCAACATCAGCCAGATTAACGCAACCGGCGCTACGATTGCCAGATCTAGTCAGTCTCATTAGTAGTGCTGTCCACATCAGTTAGATTAATACAACCGGCGCTACGATATGTCAGGTCTAGTCAGTCTCTTTAGTACTGCTGTCAACATCAGCCAGATTAACGCAACCGGCGCTACGATTGCCAGATCTAGTCAGTCTCATTAGTAGTGCTGTCCACATCAGTTAGATTAATACAACCGGCGCTACGATATGTCAGGTCTAGTCAGTCTCTTTAGTACTGCTGTCAACATCAGCCAGATTAACGCAACCGGGGCTATGATTGCCAGATCTAGTGAGTTTCTTTAGTACTGCTGTCAACATCAGTTAGATTAATACAACCGGCGCTACGATATGTCAGGTCTAGTCAGTCTCTTTAGTACTGCTGTCAACATCAGCCAGATTAACGCAACCGGCGCTATGATTGCCAGATCTAGTGAGTCTCTTTAGTACTGCTGTCAACATCAGTTAGATTAATACAACCGGCGCTACGATATGTCAGGTCTAGTCAGTCTCTTTAGTACTGCTGTCAACATCAGCCAGATTAACGCAACCGGCGCTATGATTGCCAGATCTAGTGTGTCTCTTTAGTACTGCTGTCAACATCAGTTAGATTAATACAACCGGCGCTATGATTGCCAGATCTAGTCAGTCTCATTAGTACTGCTGTCAACATCAGTTAGATTAACGCAACCGGCGCTATGATTGCCAGATCTAGTCAGTCTCATTAGTACTGCTGTCAACATCAGTTAGATTAATACAACCGGCGCTATGATTGCCAGATCTAGTCAGTCCTATTAGTACTGCTGTCAACATCAGTTAGATTAATACAACCGGCGCTATGATTGCCAGATCTAGTCAGTCTCATTAGTAGTGCTGTCCACATCAGTTAGATTAATACAACCGGCGCTACGATATGTCAGGTCTAGTCAGTCTCTTTAGTACTGCTGTCAACATCAGCTAGATAATGCAACCGGCGCTACGATATGTCAGGTCTAGTCAGTCTCTTTAGTACTGCTGTCAACATCAGCCAGATTAACGCAACCGGCGCTATGATTGCCAGATCTAGTCAGTCTCTTTAGTACTGCTGTCAACATCAGCCAGATTAACGCAACCGGCGCTATGATTGCCAGATCTAGTCAGTCTCATTAGTAGTGCTGTCCACATCAGTTAGATTAACGCAACCGGCGCTATGATTGCCAGATCTAGTCAGTCTCATTAGTACTGCTGTCAACATCAGCCAGATTAACGCAACCGGCGCTACGATTGCAAAATCTAGTCAGTTTCTTTAGTACTGCTGTCAACATCAGCCAGATTAACGCAACCGGCGGTACGATTGCCAGATATAGTGAGTCTCTTTAGTACTGCTGTCAACATCCGACAGATTAACGCAACCGGCGCTAAGAATGCCCAATCTAGTCAGTCTCTTTAGTACTGCTGTCAACATCAGCCAGATTAACGCAACCGGAGCTACGATTGCCAGATCTAGTCAGTCTCTTTAGTACTGCTGTCAACATCAGCTAGATAACGCAACCGGCGCTACGATTGTCAGATATAGTGAGTCCCTTTAGTAGTGCTGTCAACATCGGCCAGTTTAACGCAACTGGCGCTACGATTGTCAGATATAGTGAGTCCCTTTAGTACTGCTGTCAATATCAGCTAGATAACGCAACCGGCGCTACGATTGCCAGATATAGTGAGTCTCTTTAGTACTGCTGTCAACATCAGCTAGATAACGCAACCGGCGCTACGATTACCGGATATAGGGAGTCTCTTTAGTACTGCTGTCACATCAGCTAGATAACGCAACACGCGCTACGATTTCCAGATCTAGTCAGTCTCTTTAGTACTGCCGTCGTCATCAGTCAGATTAACGCAACCGGCGCTACGATTGAAAGATATAGTGAGTCTCTTTAGTACTGCTGTCAACATCCGACAGATAACGCAACCGGCGCTACGATTGCCAGATGTGGTGAGTCTCTTTAGAAATGCTGTCAACATCAGCTAGATAACGCAACCAGCGCTACGATTGCCAGATATAGTGTGTCTTTTTAGTACTGCGGTCAACATCAGCTAGATAACGCAACCGGCGCTACGATTGCCAGATATAGTGTGTCTTTTTAGTACTGCTGTCAACATCAGCTAGATAACGCAACCGGCGCTACGATATTCAGATATAGTGTGTCTCTTTAGTACTGCTGTCAACATCAGCTAGATAACGCAACCAGCGTTACGATTGCCATATATAGTGAGTCTCTTTAGTACTACTGTCAATATCAGCTAGATAACACAACCGGCGCTACGATTGTCAGATATAGTGTGTCTCTTTAGTACTGCGGTCAACATCAGCTAGATAACGCAACCAGCGCTACGATTGCCAGATATAGTGTGTCTTTTTAGTACTGCGGTCAACATCAGCTAGATAACGCAACTGGCGCTACGATTGCCATATATAGTGTGTCTCTTTAGTACTGCGGTCAACATCAGCTAGATAACGCAACTGGCGCTACGATTGCCATATATAGTGAGTCTCTTTAGTACTGCTGTCAACATCAGCTAGGTAACGCAACCGGCGCTACGATATTCAGATATAGTGCGTCTCTTTAGTACTGCTGTCAACATCAGCTAGGTAACGCAACCGGCGCTACGATTGCCATATATAGTGTGTCTCTTTAGTACTGCTGTCAACATCAGCTAGATAACGCAACCGGCGCTAAGATTGCCAGATATAGTGTGTCTCTTTAGTACTGCGGTCAACATCAGCTAGATAACGCAACCGGCGCTACAATATTCAGATATAGTGTGTCTCTTTAGTACTGCTGTCAACATCAGCTAGATAACGCAACTGGCGCTACGATTGTCAGATATAGTGAGTCCCTTTAGTACTGCTATCAACATCAGCTAGATAACGCAACTGGCGCTACGATATTCAGATATAGTGTGTCTCTTTAGTACTGCTGTCAACATCAGCTAGATAACGCAACCGGCGCTACGATTGCAAAATCTAGTCAGTTTCTTTAGTACTGCTGTCAACATCAGCTAGATAACGCAACCGGCGCTACGATATTCAGATATAGTGTGTCTCTTTAGTACTGCTGTCAACATCAGCTAGATAACGCAACCGGCGCTACGATTGCCATATATAGTGTGTCTCTTTAGTACTGCTGTCAACATCAGCTAGATAACGCAACTGGCGCTACGATATTTAGATATAGTGAGTCTCTTTAGTACTGCTGTCAACATCAGCTAAATAACGCAACCAGCGCTACGATTGCCAGATATAGTGTGTCTTTTTAGTACTGCGGTCAACATCAGCTAGATAACGCAACTGGCGCTACGATTGCCATATATAGTGTGTCTCTTTAGTACTGCGGTCAACATCAGCTAGATAACGCAACTGGCGCTACGATTGCCATATATAGTGAGTCTCTTTAGTACTGCTGTCAACATCAGCTAGGTAACGCAACCGGCGCTACGATATTCAGATATAGTGCGTCTCTTTAGTACTGCTGTCAACATCAGCTAGGTAACGCAACCGGCGCTACGATTGCCATATATAGTGTGTCTCTTTAGTACTGCTGTCAACATCAGCTAGATAACGCAACCAGCGCTACGATTACCGGATATAGGGAGTCTCTTTAGTACTGCTGTCACATCAGCTAGATAACGCAACTGGTGCTACGATATTCAGATATAGTGTGTCTCTTTAGTACTGCTGTCAACATCAGCTAGATAACGCAACTGGTGCTACGATATTCAGATATAGTGTGTCTCTTTAGTACTGCTGTCAACATCAGCTAGATAACGCAACTGGTGCTACGATATTCAGATATAGTGTGTCTCTTTAGTACTGCTGTCAACATCAGCTAGATAACGCAACTGGTGCTACGATATTCAGATATAGTGTGTCTCTTTAGTACTGCTGTCAACATCAGCTAGATAACGCAACTGGTGCTACGATATTCAGATATAGTGTGTCTCTTTAGTACTGCTGTCAACATCAGCTAGATAACGCAACTGGTGCTACGATATTCAGATATAGTGTGTCTCTTTAGTACTGCTGTCAACATCAGCTAGATAACGCAACCGGCGCTACGATATTCAGATATAGTGAGTCACTTTAGTACTGCTGTCAACATCAGCTAGATAATGCAACCGGCGCTACGATTGCCATATATAGTGAGACTCTTTAGTACTGCTGTCAACATCAGCTAGATAACGCAACTGGTGCTACGATATTCAGATATAGTGTGTCTCTTTAGTACTGCTGTCAACATCAGCTAGATAACGCAACTGGTGCTACGATTGCCATATATAGTGAGTCTCTTTAGTACTGCTGTCAACATCAGATAGATAACGCAACCAGCGCTACGATATTCAGATGTAGTGAGTCTCTTTAGTACTGCTGTCAACATCAGCTAGATAATGCAACCGGCGCTACGATTGCCATATATAGTGTGTCTCTTTAGTACTGCTGTCAACATCGGCCAGTTTAACGCAACTGGCGCTACGATTGTCAGATATAGTGAGTCCCTTTAGTACTGCTGTCAACATCAGCTAGATAACGCAACCGGCGCTACGATTGCCAGATATAGTGAGTCTCTTTAGTACTGCTGTCAACATCAGCTAGATAACGCAACCGGCGCTACGATTACCGGATATAGGGAGTCTCTTTAGTACTGCTGTCACATCAGCTAGATAACGCAACACGCGCTACGATTGCCAGATCTAGTCAGTCTCTTTAGTACTGCCGTCGTCATCAGTCAGATTAACGCAACCGGCGCTACGATTGAAAGATATAGTGAGTCTCTTTAGTACTGCTGTCAACATCCGACAGATAACGCAACCGGCGCTACGATTGCCAGATGTGGTGAGTCTCTTTAGAAATGCTGTCAACATCAGCTAGATAACGCAACCAGCGCTACGATTGCCAGATATAGTGTGTCTTTTTAGTACTGCGGTCAACATCAACTAGATAACGCAACCGGCGCTACGATTGCCAGATATAGTGTGTCCTTTTAGTACTGCTGTCAACATCAGCTAGACAACGCAACCAGCGTTACGATTGCCAGATATAGTGTGTCTTTTTAGTACTGCTGTCAACATCAGCTAGATAACGCAACCGGCGCTACGATATTCAGATATAGTGTGTCTCTTTAGTACTGCTGTCAACATCAGCTAGATAACGCAACCAGCGTTACGATTGCCATATATAGTGAGTCTCTTTAGTACTGCTGTCAACATCAGCTAGATAACACAACCGGCGCTACGATTGCCAGATATAGTGTGTCTCTTTAGTACTGCGGTCAACATCAGCTAGATAACGCAACCGGCGCTACGATTGCTAGATATAGTGTGTCTCTTTAGTACTGCGGTCAACATCAGCTAGATAACGCAACTGGCGCTACGATTGCCATATATAGTGTGTCTCTTTAGTACTGCGGTCAACATCAGCTAGATAACGCAACTGGCGCTACGATTGCCATATATAGTAAGTCTCTTTAGTACTGCTGTCAACATCAGCTAGGTAACGCAACCGGCGCTACGATATTCAGATATAGTGCGTCTCTTTAGTACTGCTGTCAACATCAGTTAGGTAACGCAACCGGCGCTACGATTGCCATATATAGTGTGTCTCTTTAGTACTGCTGTCAACATCAGCTAGATAACGCAACCGGCGCTAAGATTGCCAGATATAGTGTGTCTCTTTAGTACTGCGGTCAACATCAGCTAGATAACGCAACCGGCGCTACAATATTCAGATATAGTGTGTCTCTTTAGTACTGCTGTCAACATCAGCTAGATAACGCAACTGGCGCTACGATATTCAGATATAGTGTGTCTCTTTAGTACTGCTGTCAACATCAGCTAGATAACGCAACTGGCGCTACGATATTCAGATATAGTGTGTCTCTTTAGTACTGCTGTCAACATCAGCTAGATAACGCAACCGGCGCTACGATTGCAAAATCTAGTCAGTTTCTTTAGTACTGCTGTCAACATCAGCTAGATAACGCAACCGGCGCTACGATATTCAGATATAGTGTGTCTCTTTAGTACTGCTGTCAACATCAGCTAGATAACGCAACCGGCGCTACGATTGCCATATATAGTGTGTCTCTTTAGTACTGCTGTCAACATCAGCTAGATAACGCAACTGGCGCTACGATATTCAGATATAGTGAGTCTCTTTAGTACTGCTGTCAACATCAGCTAAATAACGCAACCAGCGTTACGATTGCCATATATAGTGAGTCTCTTTAGTACTGCTGTCAACATCAGGTAGATAACGCAACCAGCGCTACGATTACCGGATATAGGGAGTCTCTTTAGTACTGCTGTCACATCAGCTAGATAACGCAACTGGTGCTACGATATTCAGATATAGTGTGTCTCTTTAGTACTGCTGTCAACATCAGCTAGATAACGCAACTGGTGCTACGATATTCAGATATAGTGTGTCTCTTTAGTACTGCTGTCAACATCAGCTAGATAACGCAACTGGTGCTACGATATTCAGATATAGTGTGTCTCTTTAGTACTGCTGTCAACATCAGCTAGATAACGCAACTGGTGCTACGATATTCAGATATAGTGTGTCTCTTTAGTACTGCTGTCAACATCAGCTAGATAACGCAACTGGTGCTACGATATTCAGATATAGTGTGTCTCTTTAGTACTGCTGTCAACATCAGCTAGATAACGCAACCGGCGCTACGATATTCAGATATAGTGAGTCACTTTAGTACTGCTGTCAACATCAGCTAGATAATGCAACCGGCGCTACGATTGCCATATATAGTGAGACTCTTTAGTACTGCTGTCAACATCAGCTAGATAACGCAACTGGTGCTACGATATTCAGATATAGTGTGTCTCTTTAGTACTGCTGTCAACATCAGCTAGATAACGCAACTGGTGCTACGATTGCCATATATAGTGAGTCTCTTTAGTACTGCTGTCAACATCAGATAGATAACGCAACCAGCGCTACGATATTCAGATGTAGTGAGTCTCTTTAGTACTGCTGTCAACATCAGCTAGATAATGCAACCGGCGCTACGTTTGCCATATATAATGTGTCTCTGTAGTACTGCTGTCAACATCAGCTAGATAACGCAACCAGCGCTACGATTGTCAGATGTAGTGAGTCTCTTTAGTACTGCTGTCAACATCAGCTAGATAACGCAACCAGCGCTACGATTGTCAGATGTAGTGTGTCTCTTTAGTACTGCTGTCAACATCAGCTAGATAACGCAACTGGTGCTACGATTGCCAGATATAGTGAGTCTCTTTAGTACTGCTGTCAACATCAGCTAGATAACGCAACCGGCGCTACGATTACCGGATATAGGGAGTCTCTTTAGTACTGCTGTCACATCAGCTAGATAACGCAACACGCGCTACGATTTCCAGATCTAGTCAGTCTCTTTAGTACTGCCGTCGTCATCAGTCAGATTAACGCAACCGGCGCTACGATTGAAAGATATAGTGAGTCTCTTTAGTACTGCTGTCAACATCCGACAGATAACGCAACCGGCGCTACGATTGCCAGATGTGGTGAGTCTCTTTAGAAATGCTGTCAACATCAGCTAGATAACGCAACCAGCGCTACGATTGCCAGATATAGTGTGTCTTTTTAGTACTGCGGTCAACATCAGCTAGATAACGCAACCGGCGCTACGATTGCCAGATATAGTGTGTCCTTTTAGTACTGCTGTCAACATCAGCTAGACAACGCAACCAGCGTTACGATTGCCAGATATAGTGTGTCTTTTTAGTACTGCTGTCAACATCAGCTAGATAACGCAACCGGCGCTACGATATTCAGATATAGTGTGTCTCTTTAGTACTGCTGTCAACATCAGCTAGATAACGCAACCAGCGTTACGATTGCCATATATAGTGAGTCTCTTTAGTACTGCTGTCAACATCAGCTAGATAACACAACCGGCGCTACGATTGCCAGATATAGTGTGTCTCTTTAGTACTGCGGTCAACATCAGCTAGATAACGCAACCGGCGCTACGATTGCTAGATATAGTGTGTCTCTTTAGTACTGCGGTCAACATCAGCTAGATAACGCAACTGGCGCTACGATTGCCATATATAGTGTGTCTCTTTAGTACTGCGGTCAACATCAGCTAGATAACGCAACTGGCGCTACGATTGCCATATATAGTGAGTCTCTTTAGTACTGCTGTCAACATCAGCTAGGTAACGCAACCGGCGCTACGATATTCAGATATAGTGCGTCTCTTTAGTACTGCTGTCAACATCAGCTAGGTAACGCAACCGGCGCTACGATTGCCATATATAGTGTGTCTCTTTAGTACTGCTGTCAACATCAGCTAGATAACGCAACCGGCGCTAAGATTGCCAGATATAGTGTGTCTCTTTAGTACTGCGGTCAACATCAGCTAGATAACGCAACCGGCGCTACAATATTCAGATATAGTGTGTCTCTTTAGTACTGCTGTCAACATCAGCTAGATAACGCAACTGGCGCTACGATATTCAGATATAGTGTGTCTCTTTAGTACTGCTGTCAACATCAGCTAGATAACGCAACTAGCGCTACGATATTCAGATATAGTGTGTCTCTTTAGTACTGCTGTCAACATCAGCTAGATAACGCAACCGGCGCTACGATTGCAAAATCTAGTCAGTTTCTTTAGTACTGCTGTCAACATCAGCTAGATAACGCAACCGGCGCTACGATATTCAGATATAGTGTGTCTCTTTAGTACTGCTGTCAACATCAGCTAGATAACGCAACCGGCGCTACGATTGCCATATATAGTGTGTCTCTTTAGTACTGCTGTCAACATCAGCTAGATAACGCAACTGGCGCTACGATATTCAGATATAGTGAGTCTCTTTAGTACTGCTGTCAACATCAGCTAAATAACGCAACCAGCGTTACGATTGCCATATATAGTGAGTCTCTTTAGTACTGCTGTCAACATCAGCTAGATAACGCAACCAGCGCTACGATTACGGGATATAGGGAGTCTCTTTAGTACTGCTGTCACATCAGCTAGATAACGCAACTGGTGCTACGATATTCAGATATAGTGTGTCTCTTTAGTACTGCTGTCAACATCAGCTAGATAACGCAACTGGTGCTACGATATTCAGATATAGTGTGTCTCTTTAGTACTGCTGTCAACATCAGCTAGATAACGCAACTGGTGCTACGATATTCAGATATAGTGTGTCTCTTTAGTACTGCTGTCAACATCAGCTAGATAACGCAACTGGTGCTACGATATTCAGATATAGTGTGTCTCTTTAGTACTGCTGTCAACATCAGCTAGATAACGCAACTGGTGCTACGATATTCAGATATAGTGTGTCTCTTTAGTACTGCTGTCAACATCAGCTAGATAACGCAACTGGTGCTACGATATTCAGATATAGTGTGTCTCTTTAGTACTGCTGTCAACATCAGCTAGATAACGCAACCGGCGCTACGATATTCAGATATAGTGAGTCACTTTAGTACTGCTGTCAACATCAGCTAGATAATGCAACCGGCGCTACGATTGCCATATATAGTGAGACTCTTTAGTACTGCTGTCAACATCAGCTAGATAACGCAACTGGTGCTACGATATTCAGATATAGTGTGTCTCTTTAGTACTGCTGTCAACATCAGCTAGATAACGCAACTGGTGCTACGATTGCCATATATAGTGAGTCTCTTTAGTACTTCTGTCAACATCAGATAGATAACGCAACCAGCGCTACGATATTCAGATGTAGTGAGGCTCTTTAGTACTGCTGTCAACATCAGCTAGATAATGCAACCGGCGCTACGATTGCCATATATAGTGTGTCTCTTTAGTACTGCTGTCAACATCGGCCAGTTTAACGCAACTGGCGCTACGATTGTCAGATATAGTGAGTCCCTTTAGTACTGCTGTCAACATCAGCTAGATAACGCAACCGGCGCTACGATTGCCAGATATAGTGAGTCTCTTTAGTACTGCTGTCAACATCAGCTAGATAACGCAACCGGCGCTACGATTACCGGATATAGGGAGTCTCTTTAGTACTGCTGTCACATCAGCTAGATAACGCAACACGCGCTACGATTGCCAGATCTAGTCAGTCTCTTTAGTACTGCCGTCGTCATCAGTCAGATTAACGCAACCGGCGCTACGATTGAAAGATATAGTGAGTCTCTTTAGTACTGCTGTCAACATCCGACAGATAACGCAACCGGCGCTACGATTGCCAGATGTGGTGAGTCTCTTTAGAAATGCTGTCAACATCAGCTAGATAACGCAACCAGCGCTACGATTGCCAGATATAGTGTGTCTTTTTAGTACTGCGGTCAACATCAACTAGATAACGCAACCGGCGCTACGATTGCCAGATATAGTGTGTCCTTTTAGTACTGCTGTCAACATCAGCTAGACAACGCAACCAGCGTTACGATTGCCAGATATAGTGTGTCTTTTTAGTACTGCTGTCAACATCAGCTAGATAACGCAACCGGCGCTACGATATTCAGATATAGTGTGTCTCTTTAGTACTGCTGTCAACATCAGCTAGATAACGCAACCAGCGTTACGATTGCCATATATAGTGAGTCTCTTTAGTACTGCTGTCAACATCAGCTAGATAACACAACCGGCGCTACGATTGCCAGATATAGTGTGTCTCTTTAGTACTGCGGTCAACATCAGCTAGATAACGCAACCGGCGCTACGATTGCTAGATATAGTGTGTCTCTTTAGTACTGCGGTCAACATCAGCTAGATAACGCAACTGGCGCTACGATTGCCATATATAGTGTGTCTCTTTAGTACTGCGGTCAACATCAGCTAGATAACGCAACTGGCGCTACGACTGCCATATATAGTGAGTCTCTTTAGTACTGCTGTCTACATCAGCTAGGTAACGCAACCGGCGCTACGATATTCAGATATAGTGCGTCTATTTAGTACTGCTGTCAACATCAGCTAGGTAACGCAACCGGCGCTACGATTGCCATATATAGTGTGTCTCTTTAGTACTGCTGTCAACATCAGCTAGATAACGCAACCGGCGCTAAGATTGCCAGATATAGTGTGTCTCTTTAGTACTGCGGTCAACATCAGCTAGATAACGCAACCGGCGCTACAATATTCAGATATAGTGTGTCTCTTTAGTACTGCTGTCAACATCAGCTAGATAACGCAACTGGCGCTACGATATTCAGATATAGTGTGTCTCTTTAGTACTGCTGTCAACATCAGCTAGATAACGCAACTGGCGCTACGATATTCAGATATAGTGTGTCTCTTTAGTACTGCTGTCAACATCAGCTAGATAACGCAACCGGCGGTACGATTGCAAAATCTAGTCAGTTTCTTTAGTACTGCTGTCAACATCAGCTAGATAACGCAACCGGCGCTACGATATTCAGATATAGTGTGTCTCTTTAGTACTGCTGTCAACATCAGCTAGATAACGCAACCGGCGCTACGATTGCCATATATAGTGTGTCTCTTTAGTACTGCTGTCAACATCAGCTAGATAACGCAACTGGCGCTACGATATTCAGATATAGTGAGTCTCTTTAGTACTGTTGTCAACCTCAGCTAAATAACGCAACCAGCGTTACGATTGCCATATATAGTGAGTCTCTTTAGTACTGCTGTCAACATCAGGTAGATAACGCAACCAGCGCTACGATTACCGGATATAGGGAGTCTCTTTAGTACTGCTGTCACATCAGCTAGATAACGCAACTGGTGCTACGATATTCAGATATAGTGTGTCTCTTTAGTACTGCTGTCAACATCAGCTAGATAACGCAACTGGTGCTACGATATTCAGATATAGTGTGTCTCTTTAGTACTGCTGTCAACATCAGCTAGATAACGCAACTGGTGCTACGATATTCAGATATAGTGTGTCTCTTTAGTACTGCTGTCAACATCAGCTAGATAACGCAACTGGTGCTACGATATTCAGATATAGTGTGTCTCTTTAGTACTGCTGTCAACATCAGCTAGATAACGCAACTGGTGCTACGATATTCAGATATAGTGTGTCTCTTTAGTACTGCTGTCAAAATCAGCTAGATAACGCAACTGGTGCTACGATATTCAGATATAGTGTGTCTCTTTAGTACTGCTGTCAACATCAGCTAGATAACGCAACCGGCGCTACGATATTCAGATATAGTGAGTCACTTTAGTACTGCTGTCAACATCAGCTAGATAATGCAACCGGCGCTACGATTGCCATATATAGTGAGACTCTTTAGTACTGCTGTCAACATCAGCTAGATAACGCAACTGGTGCTACGATATTCAGATATAGTGTGTCTCTTTAGTACTGCTGTCAACATCAGCTAGATAACGCAACTGGTGCTACGATTGCCATATATAGTGAGTCTCTTTAGTACTGCTGTCAACATCAGATAGATAACGCAACCAGCGCTACGATATTCAGATGTAGTGAGTCTCTTTAGTACTGCTGTCAACATCAGCTAGATAATGCAACCGGCGCTACGATTGCCATATATAATGTGTCTCTGTAGTACTGCTGTCAACATCAGCTAGATAACGCAACCAGCGCTACGATTGTCAGATGTAGTGAGTCTCTTTAGTACTGCTGTCAACATCAGCTAGATAACGCAACCAGCGCTACGATTGTCAGATGTAGTGTGTCTCTTTAGTACTGCTGTCAACATCAGCTAGATAACGCAACCGGCGCTACGATTACCGGATATAGGGAGTCTCTTTAGTACTGCTGTCACATCAGCTAGATAACGCAACACGCGCTACGATTTCCAGATCTAGTCAGTCTCTTTAGTACTGCCGTCGTCATCAGTCAGATTAACGCAACCGGCGCTACGATTGAAAGATATAGTGAGTCTCTTTAGTACTGCTGTCAACATCCGACAGATAACGCAACCGGCGCTACGATTGCCAGATGTGGTGAGTCTCTTTAGAAATGCTGTCAACATCAGCTAGATAACGCAACCAGCGCTACCATTGCCAGATATAGTGTGTCTTTTTAGTACTGCGGTCAACATCAGCTAGATAACGCAACCGGCGCTACGATTGCCAGATATAGTGTGTCCTTTTAGTACTGCTGTCAACATCAGCTAGACAACGCAACCAGCGTTACGATTGCCAGATATAGTGTGTCTTTTTAGTACTGCTGTCAACATCAGCTAGATAACGCAACCGGCGCTACGATATTCAGATATAGTGTGTCTCTTTAGTACTGCTGTCAACATCAGCTAGATAACGCAACCAGCGTTACGATTGTCATATATAGTGAGTCTCTTTAGTACTGCTGTCAACATCAGCTAGATAACACAACCGGCGCTACGATTGCCAGATATAGTGTGTCTCTTTAGTACTGCGGTCAACATCAGCTAGATAACGCAACTGGCGCTACGATTGCCATATATAGTGTGTCTCTTTAGTACTGCGGTCAACATCAGCTAGATAACGCAACTGGCGCTACGATTGCCATATATAGTGAGTCTCTTTAGTACTGCTGTCAACATCAGCTAGGTAACGCAACCGGCGCTACGATATTCAGATATAGTGCGTCTCTTTAGTACTGCTGTCAACATCAGCTAAGTAACGCAACCGGCGCTACGATTGCCATATATAGTGTGTCTCTTTAGTACTGCTGTCAACATCAGCTAGATAACGCAACCGGCGCTAAGATTGCCAGATATAGTGTGTCTCTTTAGTACTGCGGTCAACATCAGCTAGATAACGCAACCGGCGCTACAATATTCAGATATAGTGTGTCTCTTTAGTACTGCTGTCAACATCAGCTAGATAACGCAACTGGCGCTACGATATTCAGATATAGTGTGTCTCTTTAGTACTGCTGTCAACATCAGCTAGATAACGCAACTAGCGCTACGATATTCAGATATAGTGTGTCTCTTTAGTACTGCTGTCAACATCAGCTAGATAACGCAACCGGCGCTACGATTGCAAAATCTAGTCAGTTTCTTTAGTACTGCTGTCAACATCAGCTAGATAACGCAACCGGCGCTACGATATTCAGATATAGTGTGTCTCTTTAGTACTGCTGTCAACATCAGCTAGATAACGCAACCGGCGCTACGATTGCCATATATAGTGTGTCTCTTTAGTACTGCTGTCAACATCAGCTAGATAACGCAACTGGCGCTACGATATTCAGATATAGTGAGTCTCTTTAGTACTGCTGTCAACATCAGCTAAATAACGCAACCAGCGTTACGATTGCCATATATAGTGAGTCTCTTTAGTACTGCTGTCAACATCAGCTAGATAACGCAACCAGCGCTACGATTACCGGATATAGGGAGTCTCTTTAGTACTGCTGTCACATCAGCTAGATAACGCAACTGGTGCTACGATATTCAGATATAGTGTGTCTCTTTAGTACTGCTGTCAACATCAGCTAGATAACGCAACTGGTGCTACGATATTCAGATATAGTGTGTCTCTTTAGTACTGCTGTCAACATCAGCTAGATAACGCAACTGGTGCTACGATATTCAGATATAGTGTGTCTCTTTAGTACTGCTGTCAACATCAGCTAGATAACGCAACTGGTGCTACGATATTCAGATATAGTGTGTCTCTTTAGTACTGCTGACAACATCAGCTAGATAACGCAACTGGTGCTACGATATTCAGATATAGTGTGTCTCTTTAGTACTGCTGTCAACATCAGCTAGATAACGCAACTGGTGCTACGATATTCAGATATAGTGTGTCTCTTTAGTACTGCTGTCAACATCAGCTAGATAACGCAACCGGCGCTACGATATTCAGATATAGTGAGTCACTTTAGTACTGCTGTCAACATCAGCTAGATAATGCAACCGGCGCTACGATTGCCATATATAGTGAGACTCTTTAGTACTGCTGTCAACATCAGCTAGATAACGCAACTGGTGCTACGATATTCAGATATAGTGTGTCTCTTTAGTACTGCTGTCAACATCAGCTAGATAACGCAACTGGTGCTACGATTGCCATATATAGTGAGTCTCTTTAGTACTGCTGTCAACATCAGATAGATAACGCAACCAGCGCTACGATATTCAGATGTAGTGAGTCTCTTTAGTACTGCTGTCAACATCAGCTAGATAATGCAACCGGCGCTACGATTGCCATATATAGTGTGTCTCTTTAGTACTGCTGTCAACATCGGCCAGTTTAACGCAACTGGCGCTACGATTGTCAGATATAGTGAGTCCCTTTAGTACTGCTGTCAACATCAGCTAGATAACGCAACCGGCGCTACGATTGCCAGATATAGTGAGTCTCTTTAGTACTGCTGTCAACATCAGCTAGATAACGCAACCGGCGCTACGATTACCGGATATAGGGAGTCTCTTTAGTACTGCTGTCACATCAGCTAGATAACGCAACACGCGCTACGATTGCCAGATCTAGTCAGTCTCTTTAGTACTGCCGTCGTCATCAGTCAGATTAACGCAACCGGCGCTACGATTGAAAGATATAGTGAGTCTCTTTAGTACTGCTGTCAACATCCGACAGATAACGCAACCGGCGCTACGATTGCCAGATGTGGTGAGTCTCTTTAGAAATGCTGTCAACATCAGCTAGATAACGCAACCAGCGCTACGATTGCCAGATATAGTGTGTCTTTTTAGTACTGCGGTCAACATCAACTAGATAACGCAACCGGCGCTACGATTGCCAGATATAGTGTGTCCTTTTAGTACTGCTGTCAACATCAGCTAGACAACGCAACCAGCGTTACGATTGCCAGATATAGTGTGTCTTTTTAGTACTGCTGTCAACATCAGCTAGATAACGCAACCGGCGCTACGATATTCAGATATAGTGTGTCTCTTTAGTACTGCTGTCAACATCAGCTAGATAACGCAACCAGCGTTACGATTGCCATATATAGTGAGTCTCTTTAGTACTGCTGTCAACATCAGCTAGATAACACAACCGGCGCTACGATTGCCAGATATAGTGTGTCTCTTTAGTACTGCGGTCAACATCAGCTAGATAACGCAACCGGCGCTACGATTGCTAGATATAGTGTGTCTCTTTAGTACTGCGGTCAACATCAGCTAGATAACGCAACTGGCGCTACGATTGCCATATATAGTGTGTCTCTTTAGTACTGCGGTCAACATCAGCTAGATAACGCAACTGGCGCTACGATTGCCATATATAGTGAGTCTCTTTAGTACTGCTGTCAACATCAGCTAGGTAACGCAACCGGCGCTACGATATTCAGATATAGTGCGTCTCTTTAGTACTGCTGTCAACATCAGCTAGGTAACGCAACCGGCGCTACGATTGCCATATATAGTGTGTCTCTTTAGTACTGCTGTCAACATCAGCTAGATAACGCAACCGGCGCTAAGATTGCCAGATATAGTGTGTCTCTTTAGTACTGCGGTCAGCATCAGCTAGATAACGCAACCGGCGCTACAATATTCAGATATAGTGTGTCTCTTTAGTACTGCTGTCAACATCAGCTAGATAACGCAACTGGCGCTACGATATTCAGATATAGTGTGTCTCTTTAGTACTGCTGTCAACATCAGCTAGATAACGCAACTGGCGCTACGATATTCAGATATAGTGTGTCTCTTTAGTACTGCTGTCAACATCAGCTAGATAACGCAACCGGCGCTACGATTGCAAAATCTAGTCAGTTTCTTTAGTACTGCTGTCAACATCAGCTAGATAACGCAACCGGCGCTACGATATTCAGATATAGTGTGTCTCTTTAGTACTGCTGTCAACATCAGCTAGATAACGCAACCGGCGCTACGATTGCCATATATAGTGTGTCTCTTTAGTACTGCTGTCAACATCAGCTAGATAACGCAACTGGCGCTACGATATTCAGATATAGTGAGTCTCTTTAGTACTGTTGTCAACATCAGCTAAATAACGCAACCAGCGTTACGATTGCCATATATAGTGAGTCTCTTTAGTACTGCTGTCAACATCAGCTAGATAACGCAACCAGCGCTACGATTACCGGATATAGGGAGTCTCTTTAGTACTGCTGTCACATCAGCTAGATAACGCAACTGGTGCTACGATATTCAGATATAGTGTGTCTCTTTAGTACTGCTGTCAACATCAGCTAGATAACGCAACTGGTGCTACGATATTCAGATATAGTGTGTCTCTTTAGTACTGCTGTCAACATCAGCTAGATAACGCAACTGGTGCTACGATATTCAGATATAGTGTGTCTCTTTAGTACTGCTGTCAACATCAGCTAGATAACGCAACTGGTGCTACGATATTCAGATATAGTGTGTCTCTTTAGTACTGCTGTCAACATCAGCTAGATAACGCAACTGGTGCTACGATATTCAGATATAGTGTGTCTCTTTAGTACTGCTGTCAAAATCAGCTAGATAACGCAACTGGTGCTACGATATTCAGATATAGTGTGTCTCTTTAGTACTGCTGTCAACATCAGCTAGATAACGCAACCGGCGCTACGATATTCAGATATAGTGAGTCACTTTAGTACTGCTGTCAACATCAGCTAGATAATGCAACCGGCGCTACGATTGCCATATATAGTGAGACTCTTTAGTACTGCTGTCAACATCAGCTAGATAACGCAACTGGTGCTACGATATTCAGATATAGTGTGTCTCTTTAGTACTGCTGTCAACATCAGCTAGATAACGCAACTGGTGCTACGATTGCCATATATAGTGAGTCTCTTTAGTACTGCTGTCAACATCAGATAGATAACGCATCCAGCGCTACGATATTCAGATGTAGTGAGTCTCTTTAGTACTGCTGTCAACATCAGCTAGATAATGCAACCGGCGCTACGATTGCCATATATAATGTGTCTCTGTAGTACTGCTGTCAACATCAGCTAGATAACGCAACCAGCGCTACGATTGTCAGATGTAGTGAGTCTCTTTAGTACTGCTGTCAACATCAGCTAGATAACGCAACCAGCGCTACGATTGTCAGATGTAGTGTGTCTCTTTAGTACTGCTGTCAACATCAGCTAGATAACGCAACTGGTGCTACGATTGCCATATATAGTGAGTCTCTTTAGTACTGCTGTCAACATCAGATAGATAACGCAACCAGCGTTACTATTTTCAGATGTAGTGAGTCTCTTTAGTACTGCTGTCAACATCAGCTAGATAATGCAACCGGCGCTACGATTGCCATATATAATGTGTCTCTGTAGTACTGCTGTCAACATCAGCTAGATAACGCAACCAGCGCTACGATTGCCATATATAGTGAGTCTCTTTAGTACTGCTGTCAACATCAGCTAGATAACGCAACCGGCGCTACGATATTCAGATATAGTGAGTCACTTTAGTACTGCTCTCAACATCAGCTAGATAATGCAACCGGCGCTACGATTGCCATATATAATGTGTTTCTGTAGTACTGCTGTCAACATCAGCTAGATAACGCAACCAGCGCTACGATTGTCAGATGTAGTGAGTCTCTTTAGAAATGCTGTCAACATCAGCTAGATAACGCAACCAGCGCTACGATTGCCATATATAGTGAGTCTCTTTAGTACTGCTGTAAACATCAGATAGATAACGCAACTGGTGCTACGATATTCAGATATAGTGTGTCTCTTTAGTACTGCTGTCAACATCAGCTAGATAACGCAACTGGTGCTACGATATTCAGATATAGTGAGACTCTTTAGTACTGCTGTCAACATCAGATAGATAACGCAACTGGTGCTACGATATTCAGATATAGTGTGTCTCTTTAGTACTGCTGTCAACATCAGCTAGATAACGCAACTGGTGCTACGATTGCCATATATAGTGAGTCTCTTTAGTACTGCTGTCAACATCAGATAGATAACGCAACCAGCGTTACTATTTTCAGATGTAGTGAGTCTCTTTAGTACTGCTGTCAACATCAGCTAGATAACGCAACCAGCGCTACGATTGCCATATATAGTGAGTCTCTTTAGTACTGCTGTCAACATCAGATAGATAACGCAACCAGCGTTACTATTTTCAGATGTAGTGAGTCACTTTAGTACTGCTGTCAACATCAGCTAGATAATGCAACCGGCGCTACGATTGCCATATATAGTGAGTCTCTTTAGTACTGCTGTCAACATCAGATAGATAACGCAACCAGCGTTACTATTTTCAGATGTAGTGAGTCTCTTTAGTACTGCTGTCAACATCAGCTAGATAACGCAACTGGTGCTACGATATTCAGATATAGTGTGTCTCTTTAGTACTGCTGTCAACATCAGCTAGATAACGCAACCGGCTCTACGATATTCAGATATAGTGAGTCACTTTAGTACTGCTGTCAACATCAGCTAGATAATGCAACCAGCGCTACGATTGCCATATATAGTGAGTCTCTTTAGTACTGCTGTCAACATCAGATAGATAACGCAACCAGCGTTACTATTTTCAGATGTAGTGAGTCTCTTTAGTACTGCTGTCAACATCAGCTAGATAACGCAACCAGCGCTACGATTGCCATATATAGTGAGTCTCTTTAGTACTGCTGTCAACATCAGATAGATAACGCAACCAGCGTTACTATTTTCAGATGTAGTGAGTCTCTTTAGTACTGCTGTCAACATCAGCTAGATAACGCAACCGGCGCTACGATATTCAGATATAGTGAGTCACTTTAGTACTGCTGTCAACATCAGCTAGATAACGCAACCAGCGCAACTATTTTCAGATGTAGTGAGTCTCTTTAGTACTGCTGTCAACATCAGCTAGATAATGCAACCGGCGCTACGATTGCCATATCTAATGTGTCTCTGTAGTACTGCTGTCAACATCAGCTAGATAACGCAACCAGCGCTACGATTGTCAGATGTAGTGAGTCTCTTTAGAAATGCTGTCAACATCAGCTAGATAACGCAACCAGCGCTACGATTGTCAGATGTAGTGAGTCTCTTTAGAAATGCTGTCAACATCAGCTAGATAACGCAACCAGCGCTACTATTTTCAGATGTAGTGAGTCTCTTTAGTACTGCTGTCAACATCAGCTAGATAATGCAACCGGCGCTACGATTGCCATATATAGTGAGTCTCTTTAGTACTGCTGTCAACATCAGCTAGATAACGCAACCGGCGCTACGATATTCAGATATAGTGTGTCTCTTTAGTACTGCTGTCAACATCAGCTAGATAACGCAACCAGCGTTACGATTGCCATATATAGTGAGTCTCTTTAGTACTGCTGTCAACATCAGCTAGATAACGCAACCGGCGCTACGATATTCAGATATAGTGTGTCTCTTTAGTACTGCTGTCAACATCAGCTAGATAATGCAACCGGCGCTACGATTGCCATATATAATGTGTCTCTGTAGTACTGCTTTCAACATCAGCTAGATAACGCAACCAGCGCTACGATTGTCAGATGTAGTGAGTCTCTTTAGTACTGCTGTCAACATCAGCTAGATAATGCAACCGGCGCTACGATTGCCATATATAGTGAGTCTCTTTAGTACTGCTGTCAACATCAGCTAGATAACGCAACCGGCGCTACGATTGCCATATATAATGTGTCTCTGTAGTACTGCTTTCAACATCAGCTAGATAACGCAACCAGCGCTACGATTGTCAGATGTAGTGAGTCTCTTTAGTACTGCTGTCAACATCAGCTAGATAATGCAACCGGCGCTACGATTGCCATATATAATGTGTCTCTGTAGTACTGCTTTCAACATCAGCTAGATAACGCAACCAGCGCTACGATTGTCAGATGTAGTGAGTCTCTTTAGAAATGCTGTCAACATCAGCTAGATAACGCAACCAGCGCTACGATTGCCATATATAGTGAGTCTCTTTAGTATTGCTGTCAACATCAGATAGATGACGCAACCAGCGTTACTATTTTCAGATATAGTGTGTCTCTTTAGTACTGCTGTCAACATCAGCTAGATTAACTTTCTTTAAATTTTCTTCGCTTTGTTGTATGCTAAATTTACTTACCAAAAAAATATTTCTGGTATTAGTTACGTCTCTTCGGCTCTACTTTTCGTTTCCCTAGCATGTATAGGCCTATACATTCTTGTGTCACTTGTAACCGTCCGCAATCTATGAAAATGTAAATAACATAATAGTTCTGACAGTTCATTACGATTCAGATTGTAGGTCGTAGATTATGAAATTTTTATTTCGATTTTTTTTAACCGTGGCTATCCACATTATTATTTAAATTGTAAACTTATATTTAGTTTTCCGTTAATAGGTAATACCTAAATAATTGTTTTAACTCCTTTAGATTTACAAAAATATAATGATTACAATAGGGCTTTTTATGAAATTTAATGATTATATCATTTATATAAAAACAAAAACAAAATATTTTATTCTTTAGTTTTAATATAATATTACATATATAATTATATATATATGTTCATATTTATATTAGATAGAATTCCTTTTTTTAATAACATATGTTCTTGGCAATAGAAAACTAAATAAAGATTCCATAAAATCATATAGCAATATATCGTATGTTTACTGTGATTTTATTTCCAAATATATTTTCTTACGTCTTTTTTACGATCAAAATTATTTGTTTCTTGTTTTACAATCAATGATTGAAGTCCATAACATCGCAACAGCAATAAAATTGATTTTTCATTTTAACCTGATGCCATTTTACAATAGAGGTAAAACTTGTGTCGATTTAAACTCCGTTTTTATGTTTTATTTCAAACTCGAAATATTTTCATGTTTATTGTACGTATTGTGTAGGGCATATATTATTTTGTAGAATATGAATCAAATGTAATGGTGTAAGGCAATTAAATATTCATGAACTATTCATTTGTATTGATAATTTTTATTATCAATTATTATTATTATTTTTTTTTTAATTATGAGTTTTGAGTTATGTAAAATTTTAAACTCTATCCCATATACACTTTGCGTGTCTACTCCTTTTGGCCGAATCGTACCACATATTAATTGATTCACCTCTTCCAACCAAGTAATGCACGTAGTGTCTGGTTTCACCTTCCGAAAAAGTTATGGGCGTAGTGTCTACTTTCACTCTCCGACTAAGTAATGAATGTGGTGTCTGCTTTCATCTTACGACCAAGTAATGAATGTAGTGTCTGCTTTCACCTTCCGACCAAGTAATGAATGTGGTGTTTGCTTTCATCTTACGACCAAGTAATGAATGTAGTGTCTGCTTTCACCTTCCGACCAAGTAATGAATGTAGTGTCTGCTTTCATCTTACGACCAAGTAATGAATGTAGTGTCTACTTTCATCTTACGACCAAGTAATGAATGTAGTGTCTGCTTTCACCTTCCAACCAAGTAATGAATGTAGTGTCTGCTTTCACCTTCCGACCAAGTAATGAATGTAGTGTCTGCTTTCATCTTCCGACCAAGTAATGAATTTAGTGTCTGCTTTCATCTTACGGCCAAGTAATGAATGTAGTGTCTACTTTCGTCTTCCGACCAAGTAATGAATGTAGTGTCTGCTTTCATCTTACGACCAAGTAATGAATGTAGTGTCTGCTTTCACCTTCCGACCAAGTAATGAATGTAGTGTCTGCTTTCATCTACGACCAAGTAATGAATGTAGTGTCTGCTTTCATCTACGACCAAGTAATGAATGTAGTGTCTGCTTTCATCTTACGACCAAGTAATGAATGTAGTGTCTGCTTTCACCTTCCGACCAAGTAATGAATGTAGTGTCTGCTTTCATCTTACGACCAAGTAATGAATGTAGTGTCTACTTTCACTCTCCGACCAAGTAATGAATGTAGTGTCTGCTTTCATCTTACGACCAAATAATGAATGTAGTGTCTACTTTCACATTCCGACCAAGTAATGAACGTATTGTCTGCTTTCACATTCCGACCAAGTAATGCACACAGTGTCGGCTTTCACCTTCCGACCAAATAGTGTGCGTTATGTCTACTTTCACATTCCGACCATTTCCGACTATTTCTATGTTTTGTAGTGGCACCTGTCGCCATGTTCGTATCATCATCTTTTCTTGCATCACTTTTATTTTTATCAATTTTTCCGTATTAAATGTTTAATTATGACTTATAATCAAATATTATAAATATTGAAATTCACAAATAAAACGAGAAGCAATGTTGTCTGTAACACATTTTTAGTGTAACGCTTTTAACGACTTCCTTGCATCGCGATCTTACGACTTTTTAGCGTTAAAGCAATCAAATCTATTAGTGTTTACGTCCCGTGACATCTGCCAGTAATCCGTCCCGTTTCAGCTTCATGCAATGTTCTAATCGGAGCATATTTTAGCCTTGAATTACTTCAATCCGTTTTACAAGTGGCAAGGTTTTACTGTGCAGTCAGTATTTTATAGCTGGCAATAAACCGAGAGGTCGCTTCGCTCCAGTGACTCCGCTATTAGTATTGCTTTTTTTACTGGCATCGAATGCTTTGTTTTATGTCTCCTTGATTTTACTGTTCACTTATATAATCAGAGAGGGGAGAAGAACAGCAATATTATCATCTGTGTATAATGTACATAATTGTTAAGATAGAACTCGCCTTGGTCGAGGATGTGGGGAAGGGTCGAGCTCCTGAGTCGGTATTATATGAGTATCAATCCCTCGAATATATTTACTGCGAGCTGCACGAAAGAATGTTTGTGATCGCCATTGTGACACGAACATTTCCCCCTAACTTTTGAGCTTCGGTTATTTTGTGAGCATTTTTCCTTAAATTATTTTCAGTCATTCTCTTACAATAATATTTGCTTTATTAATCAATGCAACACTTTCTCAAAAGGATTCTTCTCAATTGTTCATTTTGCTTTAACAATCAAGTTCATTCTAATCCTAATCTCTACTTAATTTGATTTCAAGTACTTATATGTATCGAAATATTCATTGTTATATCCTAAAGAAGGCAGTTCATCACATTACATCTGGTGGCTCTAATCTCCTCGGGCCGTGTGAGTAGTACAGCTTCTGTTACGTTGCACTCAGTGTAACTCTATCCTGATCGAGTGAGTAATGTAGTTTCTAATACGTTACATTAAATATGTCTCTGCTTTGGCGACATGAGTAGTGTATAGAATCTACGTAATGTCGAAAATAGCTTTCTACCGGCAACATAAGTAGTACAGCTTCTCTTACGCTACACTCAGTGAAACTCTATCCAGATCGAGTGAGTAATGTAGTTTCTAATACGTTACATTAAATATGTCTCTGCTTTGGCGACATGAGTAGTGTATAGAATCTACGTTATGTCGAAAATAGCTTTCTACCGGCAACATAAGTAGTACAGCTTCTCATACGCTACACTCAGTGAAACTCTATCCAGATCGAGTGAGTAATGTAGTTTCTAATACGTTACATTAAATATGTCTCTGCTTTGGCGACATGAGTAGTGTATAGAATCTACGTAATGTCGAAAATAGCTTTCTACCGGCAACATAAGTAGTACAGCTTCTCTTACGCTACACTCAGTGAAACTCTATCCAGATCGAGTGAGTAATGTAGTTTCTAATACGTTACATTAAATATGTCTCTGCTTTGGCGACATGAGTAGTGTATAGAATCTACGTTATGTCGAAAATAGCTTTCTACCGGCAACATAAGTAGTACAGCTTCTCTTACGCTACACTCAGTGAAACTCTATCCAGATCGAGTGAGTAATGTAGTTTCTAATACGTTACATTAAATATGTCTCTGCTTTGGCGACATGAGTAGTGTATAGAATCTACGTTATGTCGAAAATAGCTTTCTACCGGCAACATAAGTAGTACAGCTTCTCTTACGCTACACTCAGTGAAACTCTATCCTGATCGAGTGAGTAATGTAGCTTCTAATACGTTACATTAAATATGTCTCTGGCCTGGCGACATGAGTAGGGTATTATATTTACGTTATATCGAAAATAGCTTTCTACTAGCAACATAAGTAGTACAGCTTCTCTTACGCTACACTCATTGTAACTCTATCCTGATCGAGTGAGTAATGTAGCTTCTAATACGTTACATTAAATATGTCTCTGACCTAGCGACATGAGTAGGGTATTAAATTTACGTTATATCGAAAATAGCTTTCTACTAGCAACATAAGTAGTACAGCTTCTCTTACGCTACACTCATTGTAACTCCATCCTGATCGAGTGAGTAATGTAATTTCTAATACGTTACATTAGATATGACTCTGCGTTGGCGCCATGAGTAGTATAATAAATCTACGTTATATCGAACATGGCTTCCTACTGGCAACATAAGTAGTACAGCTTCTCTTACGCTACACTCAGTGAAACTCTATCCAGATCGAGTGAGTAATGTAGTTTCTAATACGTTATATTAAATATGTCTCTGCTTTGGCGACATGAGTAGTGTATAGATTCTACGTTATGTCGAAAATAGCTTTCTACCGGCAACATAAGTAGTACAGCTTCTCTTACGCTACAATCAGTGAAACACTATCCAGATCGAGTGAGTAATGTAGTTTCTAATACGTTACATTAAATATGTCTCAGCTTTGGCGACATGAGTAGTGTATAGAATCTACGTTATGTCGAAAATAGCTTTCTACCGGCAACATAAGTAGTACAGCTTCTCTTACGCTACACTCAGTGAAACTCTATCCTGATCGAGTGAGTAATGTAGCTTCTAATACGTTACATTAAATATGTCTCTGGCCTGGCGACATGAGTAGGGTATTAAATTTACGTTATATCGAAAATAGCTTTCTACTGGCAACATAAGTAGTACAGCTTCTCTTACGCTACACTCATTGTAACTCCATCCTGATCGAGTGAGTAATGTAATTTCTAATACGTTACATTAGATATGACTCTGCGTTGGGGACATGAGTAGTATAATAAATCTACGTTATATCGAACATGGCTTCCTACTGGCAACATAAGTAGTACAGCTTCTCTTACGTTGCACTCAGTGGAACTCTATCCTAACCGAGTGAATAATGTAGTTTCTAATACGTTACATTAAACATGTCTCTGGCCTGGAGACATGAGTAGTGTTTTAAATCTACGTTATATCGAAAATGGCTTTCTACTGGCAACATGAGTAGTATAGCCTCTCTTACGTTACATTTAGTGTCTATCTATTACGATTGAGTGACTAATGTAGTTTTTTATACGTCACATTAGGTATGTCTCTCCCGATATGAGTAATGTATTGAATTTACGTTATGTCGAATATGGTTTTCTACTGGCAGCATGAGTAGTACAGCTTCTCTTGCGTTACACTCAGTGTAATTCTATCCTGATCGAGTGAGTAATGTAGTTTCAAATAAGTAACTTTAAATATGTCTCTGCCTTGGCGACATGAGTAGCGACATTAAATCTACGTTATGTCGATATGAAGTGGGTTGTGGTGGTGTCAGATCGAGCTAAGTTGAGTAAATTAAGCTGTTCTTATCAGCTTAATTGTTGTGTGGATCTGCACTTTGACTGTACCAAGTCACGAGATTGAGTCCCTGCATTCTCCATGTGCTGCAAGCAGACCAATGCAGATGGGCGTCTACCCCTGTTGGTGCCGTCTCGCCAGGACTTCCTGCCCGTTCCAGTGGCCTGCGAAGAGGACCTACAACGTCTCTTTGGCGAACTGCAGGAGGGACTTCGCAGCGGATTACAATGTGTCGTCACCGTCAGGACATCAAGGGTGACGACTCGGAGCGGCCAGTGCAAGGACTGCGGGACCGTTGGACATGCGTCCAAGCGGTACGGCGGCTGTCCCAAGCACGAGTCCCGGCCCCGCCGACAGAAGAGGCAGAAGCAGACGCCCGCACCGAGAAGCGATCGCCAGGTCCTCGGGGGACCTCTAGTCTCCCCCGAGGTGCTGCCGCCAACACCTGCGGACAGCAAAGAGGCTGCGTCGTCGTCGTCGTCGCCGCCGAATACTGTTGCAGTATCCAAGAAGACTGCTCCCCCTCGTAAGAGGAAGTACCGCAACACCGACTATGCTCCCCCTCGTAAGAGGAAGTACCGCAACACCGACTACAGGGAGGATCCCGCTGCTGTGGCTACCGGCTGGGAGAGAGTCTGGCGTCGCCGCCGTCGGCGGAAGACCAAGCCGGCCCGTATCGAGGAGTTGAAGGAGAAGTATTTCTTCTGGGACTCCGAGGAAGCTGACGAAACCTGTTCTGAGCTGATCCCGGACGAAGAGCTTGCGACATCGTTCAAGGAAATTACTGAGCTCGTTCTAGCTCCGGGAGTCTGCGTACGGGACAATGATTTCGCAGATGACCACATCAAACTCTACGAAGATCTTATGAGAGACGATGTGAAAAAAGAGCTCAGGACTAAACGCCGGTGGCGCAACAAGCAGCGGGCATAGCGAAGGCAACGACGGAGAGAAGCGGAAGCAGCCTCCCTAGTAAATTAAGTATTTCTATGTATTTGAATAAATTGTATTTTTTTCTAATTGTTTCTAAAGATGTATTTTTATTTGTAAAATTGTTTTGAATAAAATTCCAAATCTACGTTATGTCGATATGAAGTGGGTTGTGGTGGTATCAGATCGAGCTAAGTTCAGTAAATAGCGATGAGGAAGAGATAATCAGTATCAGATCGTGTGAAGCGGTATGAGGTTGAGTGAGTCGATATGAAGTGGGATGAGGCTGTGGGAGGCGGTAAAAGGTGGGTTGAATCGATATGAAGTGGGTTGTGGCGGTATTAGAAGGTGCCAAGTTGATTAAATAGCGATGAGATAGAGAGAATCAGTGTAGGTGGTATCAGATCGAGCTAATTTGAGTAAGGAGCTATAGGGTAGAATGAATCAGTATCAAATCGTATGAAGCGGTATGAGGTTCAGTGAGTCGATATTAAGTGAGATGAGGCTGTGTGAGAACTGGGATGAGTCGGTATGAAGTGGGATGTGGCGGTATCAGATCGAGCTAATTTGAGTAAGGAGATATAGGGGTAGAATAATTCAGTGTCAAATCGTGTGAAGCGGTATGAGATAGAGTAAGTCGATATTAAGTGAGATGAGGCTGTGTGAGAGCTGGGATGAGTCGGTATGAAGTGGGATGTGGCGGCATCAGATTGAGCTAATTTGAGTAAGGAGATATAGGGGTAGAGTGAATCAGTATCAAATCGTGTGAAGCTGTATGAGGTTGAGTAAGTCGATATTAAGTGAGATGAGGCTGTGTGAGAGCTGGGATGAGTCGGTATGATGTGGGATGTGGCGGCATCAGATTGAGCTAATTTGAGTAAGGAGATATAGGGGTAGAGTGAATCAGTATCAAATCGTGTGAAGCTGTATGAGGTTGAATAAGTCGATATTAAGTGAGATGAGGCTGTGTAAGAACTGGGATGAGTCGGTATGAAGTGGGATGTGGTGGTATCAGATCGAGCTAATTTGAGTAAGGAGATATAGGGTAGGGTGAATCAGTATCAGATCGTGTGAAGCGGTATGAGGTGGGATGAGTCGATATGAAGTGGGAGAGGCTGAGTGAGATGTTGAGAAGGTCTAAGTGACTGGAGGGGGTTTTGGATCTCAAACACTGTGAGCCGGTCTTTCCTAATGAGATTTGTACTTGTAGGCAGAAATTAAACTGAAGGATGTTTTCAAGGCGGAAACGGTGAATAGGTTTGCTTTCGACAACTCGTACATTAGAGAACTTTGCAACACGAGCAGCGTTTAAAATTTTTTTTATCTTTTAAAAGTTCTATTTATTATGTTAATTTCGAACAGATTTAATATTTATACGCCTTGCAAAACAAACTTCTAGCACTTCCATTATACTTGTAGGGAAGCAGCTGTTTCAGGTTGACAGATGAATATGAGGCAGGATGTATCGTAGCTAGGTCACGAGCCATCAGTTTTTCATTATTAACCAACGAGGCTGATCACTTGACATTTGTGATGGATTGGCGCCATTTTTCTTGGTAGATATATGTTTTGTTTGAAACTATCGAAGTTTGTGTAACCTCTATGTAGATAGTAGAACGGAGAGATGTAATGTTGAAAGAAGACAGATATAGGACGTGATATTTGTTTCTTGCACATTCTGTAGCCGAAGACATTCCTATTACAATAAAAATGCAATGTGTGTGTTATGTAACTCACTAACTCCCTTCTTGGTGCCCTCGTCGAAATCCAGTGAAAAACAAATCGTACATAACACACAACTTTTCTTTATACAAAAACAAACATACTTTATCATCACTCTACCTTATTATTATCTTTTATTCTTAGCGAGGATAGTAAGATAGCCTAGAGACACATTCATCGCTCTCGCAATCACCCTCTTAACATTTCACCACTTTTCCTCCCTTATAATACTGTATTTGTATTTCCACTTTCCGACCCTGAAAAACAGTAAGTATTCGGGAGGTAGGATCCTATTTAATATAAAAAAATAAATCTACAAAAATTTCAAACAAGCTTTTTTCTTTAATTCCTTACAACATTGTATTTTTCCTGCATAGTTTGCTAAACATTTATTATAACGTTCTACAAGCATGATGCTTCATCATGGACAGGTCTCCCATGGAAAATCTTGCCCACTTGCTTACTTTTCTGTCCACTGTTGCAACTATCCGAGTTGTTTTAAACCTTTTGAACTGACATTGTTAAGCATCGCACTGCAACAACAAATGGATTTGGCTTAGCTAATGAGCAAAGCAGGACGGGTCTGCGTTATCTCTCTCTCACGAGCGCGCGCGCGCACACACACACAAACACACACTCAATCTTAGTGAGTAGTTATCATTAGTTTTCAGCTTCCTATATATGTATAATATCGTACATGGCCAATAGCATATCTAAGAACAGGAATAGAGATGTGGCGTGAGAGTGTGGGTATTAGATTATAATAATGACTAATTTTATAGCTTGAACAAATCTTAGGTGCGCTTAGTAGAGCACCTTTTTCATAAAGAATTCAAAGAACTTGTCGCTAGCACTAGGCGTGCTTTAAACGCCTTTATTACTCAAGGGCGAGTCGTCGTGAAGACTGGTAATGATGAAAATTCTTTGGCGCTACTTGGGATCGAACCAGGACCTGTCCGTGAATGGTTGAGTGCTTTACCTCTGTACTACTCATTCGCCAATGTAGGAATATAAATTAAATCTGGCAAGTATTAGAAGATTGTAGGGAAGTCCGAATCTCTTAGTCATAATATTCTTATCAAAAGAATATTATCAGGTATTTTTAAACTTTTTGACAGGATGAATACTTTTTGTATAAACCTCCACAAAAGATTAAATTTAACAATTAAATTGTTATCAAATTGTAACAAACTTTATATTATAAAAAAAATTAATAGTATTCAGAGCTCGTATTACTTGGTTCTGGTTCTATTGTGCTCCCGAAGTAATTACTAACTAAAGCTCAGCGAGTTGTAAATATTCTAAGGATGTCGCTAGAGGAGACAATAAACTTGCAACTGTTGGGAACGAAAAGATAAGGATATGAATAAACGTGAAACAATGGAGAAATTAATCAATTAATTGCAGATGCACCACCTTTCGCTTAATATAATTGTCACAAAGCCGAATAAAGACGACTTGTTTATGGAGATAGCTCTGGCGCTGGGTGCTCGTTCATTCTTGTGAGAAATAAACAACGACAGACGTATAAATGGCAATTTACACGGCCAAGTGATAAGATTTGTAGGGCCAACTACCACAACGTTTGGTCACAATTTTATTTAAAAATTTATTTATATTTGTTATATAAGTGACGGATTAGAGGGTTTGTGTGTGTGTGTGTGTGTGTGAGAGAGAGAGCGAGCGAGAGTGTGTGTGTGTATGTATGTGTGTGTGTGTGTGTGTGTGTGTGTGTGTGTGTGTGTGTGTGAGAGAGAGAGAGAGAGAGAGAGAGAGCGAGAGTGTGTGTGTGTGTGTGTCTGTGTGTGTGTGTGTGTGAGAGAGAGAGAGCGCGAGAGTGTGTGTGTGTGTGTGTGTGTGTGTGTGTGTGTGTGTGTGTGTGTGTGTGTGTGTGTGTGTGTGAGAGAGAGAGAGAGAGAGAGCGCGAGAGTGTGTGTGTGCGTGTGTGTGTGTGTGTGTGAGAGAGAGAGAGAGAGTGCGAGAGTGTGTGTGTGTGAGAGAGAGAGAGAGAGCGAGTGTGTGTGTGAGAGAGAGAGAGAGAGAGCGAGAGTGTGTGTGTGTGTGTGTGTGTGTGAGAGAGAGAGAGCGAGAGTGTGTGTGTGAGAGAGAGCGAGAGTGTGTGTGTGTGTGTGTGTGTGAGAGAGAGAGAGAGAGAGCGAGAGTGTGTGTGTGTGTGAGAGAGAGAGAGAGCGAGAGTGTGTGTGTGTGTGTGAGAGAGAGAGAGCGCGAGTGTGTGTGTGTGTGTGAGAGAGAGAGAGCGAGAGTGTGTGTGTGTGTGTGTGAGAGAGAGAGAGAGAGCGAGTGTGTGTGTGTGAGAAAGAGGGAGAGAGAGCGAGAGTGTGTATGTGTGTGTGAGAGAGAGAGAGAGAGTGAGAGAGTGTTTGTGTGTGTGTGTGTGTGTGAGAGAGAGAGAGAGCGAGAGTGTGTGTGTGTGTGTGAGAGAGAGAGAGCGAGAGTGTGTGTGTGTGAGAGAGAGAGAGCGAGAGTGTGTGTGTGTGAGAGAGAGAGCGAGAGTGTGTGTGTGTGTGTGTGTGTGAGAGAGAGAGAGAGCGAGAGTGTGTTTGTGTGTGTGTGAGAGAGAGAGAGAGAGCGAGAGAGTGTGTGTGTGTGTGTGTGTGTGAGAAAGAGAGAGCGAGAGAGAGAGTGTGTGTGTGTGTGAGAGAGAGAGAGAGAGCGAGAGTGTGTGTGTGTGAGAGAGAGAGAGATCGAGAGAGTGTGTGTGTGTGTGTGTGAGTGAGAGAGAGAGAGAAAGCGAGTGTGTGTGCGTGTGTGAGAGAGAGAGTGTGTGTGTGTGTGTGTGTGTGAGAGAGAGAGAGAGAGAGAGCGCGAGAGTGTGTGTGTGTGTGTGTGTGTGTGTGTGTGTGTGTGTGTGTGTGTGTGTGTGTGTGTGTGTTGCAACAGCCCTACCTTCCGCTGCTAGATAAAAACGGCCAGAACCCTGTGCAATGCTCGCCGAGGACTTTATTTAAAAACCTAACTCGCTGAAATGTAACCCTTTGGGTATCCGTTCCCGGGGAATAAATTCATTTGAAGCCATATATGGCTAACTGAGCATCTAGTTTGGGACTGTGTAAGAAATTTGTTTGAATAAATATAATCACTGTTTTGTTTGCAAGTTAGTATAAAACCTTGGTTTTTTTTATTTTAATTTAATTTTACTTACATCACAGATTGTAGGTATTTTATATATTAAACTCTTCTTAAGTTCTTGACAATTCTTTAACCTTTCAATATAACATTTCTAACCTATTTTGTAAACACATACAATTTTATATTACCCTTTCTCCTCTTCATTCTTTTACAAAAATTACTATAAATTTCGTTTTAATTTTGAACTCAAAATTAATCCTTTCTCTGTTAGTATTTAAAACTCAAAATTTATTTCTTAATTATTTCTTCAATCTAAAACTTCATTTCAATTTATTTATTTTATCAATCCTTTCATTGGACTTTGGTATCTTGAACCAAATATAAAAAACAACAGACACAAAATTCTTTTCTTTCATTATAAACTTAGTAACTTCTTTCGTAAATAAACAAAATTTTATATTACCTTTTCTTACATTCATTCTTTTATAAAAATTACTAAACTTTTAAATTTAATTTAAAATCGAAATTAATCTTTTCTTTGTTATTTTTAAAAACTAAAAATGTATTACTCAATTATTTCTTTAATTTAAAGCTTTTAGTTTAATCGCAAAAATTTACTTTAATTTTTTCTATAACAATTTAATTTATTTTCCAAAACTTCATTTCAATTTTGAACTTATTTACACAACCCTTTCATTGTATCAAAAAATCTCTTAATATTTTACTTTGGTAAACCAAATAAAGAACAGACATTTAAAAACCCAAATTCAATCTAACAAACATTTTGAAATATTTTATATCTTTCTTCAAATTCTACAGCAAATTATTTTAAAACCACATGAGAACATCTAAAATGTCTTACAGTCTTTATCTCTAATATAGCTTATCTCTATACCTAAAATTTATTTAAACCTTTTTTATGACTTAAAATTACATCATCGGATCAAAATATCCGTTTTCTAAAATTTTACCTTCTAATTTTAAATCGTTCGGTCAAAACTCAACATAATTTACTTTGCAATTTTTGTGATGAAAAATTCAGTGTCATTTTTGTAATGCTTTTTCTATTTTAAAATCTTTATAAAATTCTTAAATAATTTTGGAAACTAATTATTTTCTTTCATATTCCCGTTTTTCCGGGTCAAATTCTACTCTACACAAAACAGCCATGTTTCTTGGTTTCAGCTTGTGATGTACCCGCGTCGGTTGCCCCACGGTTGACACCAATGCTGTTTACTTCTTAGATGCTTGTTACGTCGTCAGTGTAATATAACGGGATTGGATCAATCCCGGCGTTGCTTGTCAATGTAGAGTCTTTGAATATTGGATTAGAAGTTAATTAGAACATATGTGCTGCCACCACTTATCCTTTATAAGGAAAAATAACAAACCCTTGACAAAAGATGTTTTATTTGTATTTATTTATTTTGATAATTTAAATTTGCGAGTCTCTGATTAAAGAACGATTTGAATTGGTACATTGTATTACTGGTATTATAAATCACTGATATAGATGTAGGAAATATACATAATATATATATATATATAAGAACTTGAAATAATCTCGATATAGGAAATAGTAATAATATACATATTCATGAACTTCATAGAATTTCATTCTCTCTTATATATTGAACTTGACTGACAATCACTTCAGGCATATCCTGAGTGATGTATTTAGTTCTTGAAATAGAAATATCAACCTTACATCTCCCGATATAGAAATAGAAAATAAATAATAAATAATAATTTTTCTATTAAAGAACAGGACTTATAACTTCTATTCATTGTTCATTCTGTAAGTCAGCGCTCGGCTGCATCTTACACTACGGAGATTGTAGCTCGAACATACGTAGAAATGGAACTTGAACTTAAGAAATATCTCAGGATCCACTGTCCTGGATATTTAACATAGAATTAGAACTTATAATTCTATACAGTGTTTAGGCTATATGATTATATTTGAATGGGAGATACGAAATAGCAGAAATAGAAATATACATATATAGAGAGAGAAAGAGAGAGAGAAATTGATTAATTGAAATAAGGAACTGGAAAATACAAAATAATAGAACTTGAATAAAGAAAAGTAAGATTAAATATTGATTGAATTAGAGAAGTTTGAAATTAGGAGATGCGAATTTAAGATCTTGTGAAGTAGAATACGTTCTGTGAACGTGAAGAACTGAGAGACAAGACTAACTTACATCTTGATGTTTGTAGTAAAAAGAATTTGAAGGAAGACTTACATTTTGACGTCTGAAATATATGAAATCCGAAGCAAGACTAACTGCAAGTTTTTACGTTCATACTGAACAGAATCTGAAGCAAGACTTAGGCTACATTTTAACGTGTGTAATAGATGCAGTTTGAAGCAAGACTTAGGCTACATTTTAACGTGTGTAATAGATGCAGTTTGAAGCAAGACTTAGGCTACATTTTAACGTGTGTAATAGATGCAGTTTGAAGCAAGACTTAGGTTACATTTTATCGTGTGTAATAGATGCAGTTTGAAGCAAGACTTAGGCTACATTTTATCGTGTGTAATAGATGCAGTTTGAAGCAAGACTTAGGCTACATTTTAACGTGTGTAATAGATGCAGTTTGAAGCAAGACTTAGGCTACATTTTAACGTGTGTAATAGATGCAGTTTGAAGCAAGACTTAGGCTACATTTTAACGTGTGTAATAGATGCAGTTTGAAGCAAGACTGAATTGTATCAGTTGAGATTTTTGTCATCAGAGACTCATTAATTAAATTCTTTTACATGATTATGACATATTTTTACAAGATAATTGAAATTGTAAACATTTTGACACGTACAAAGAGAACTAGAACAAATTACATAATTTCTTTACATAACGAACCCAATTACTAACAATTTGTCTTTTAATTGTTTTTTATAATATTAATAATTAACAATAATTTAGCACTTTTAAAATTATGTAACAATGGTTCATAACAATAGAAAGTTATAAACTTCTTAAATGGAATTGAAATTAAGATACAAGGTATGGCATGAGGTGCAAATATTACAAGCAAAGTAATAATCAAATCGAATTTATTTGACCAAAAATTTAAAACTTTTTTTCTACTAATTATTTATTTGCATTTAACAACATTCAACTTTTAAATTTTTATTTATTTATTTTATGTTCAAAACTGTCTTTTACTTTATTTTTAACTTTCAAAAATGTAATTCCAAATATTTTTATTTGTACCTTTTCAGTCTACAAAGGGAGAGTTCACCATTTTAGTTTAAGGTAGCTACCACCGACTAACGCTATCTCCTTCACTTTCTTTCTGAAACAAAGCCACTATTCCAAAACGCATTTCATCGTTTGCAAAATTTATTTAAATTCAAACTTTAAAATTTCAACATTTCCCAAAAATTTAACATAAAATTTTTAATTTATTTGAGAGAGAGAGAGAGAGGTTAAAATATGACCTTTCCTGAGTTAAATTCTTCCTGGTCCGCCGTTGGTGTGATGTCATCTCTCCCCTCTTTGTGGCTAGCCATCTTGGACGTTGGACTCGTCTAAAGTTGGCGTCTTCTGGCCGAAACAAAACGTTCTGCATTATCGCGTAAAATTATACATCTTTATTTATGTTTTTAATTTAATCTCCTGGATCTAGTCCTTTAATACTCCTTTAACACTGTCTCTAAATTTTCCAAATTAATAATACTCTGGATTTTGTTCTACTCTGTTTTACGTTACCCTGTTCAAATTTAAATTTTATAAGTAACTTTAGTTAATTTTAACTCTAAATTGTTTAAACACTTCAATTTTAGGCACTGTTTATTTTCGAATTTCGCACTGATCAAACTTTATTCTATATACTTTTCTGCATCAAATTTTCTCGAGGACACCACGACATTGTTGTTAAACGACGAAAACCATTTCTGGAGAGTTTCCTCCCCAAAAGGGTTTTAAAACACACGACACTACATCTCAGCGATTTTACTCCCGCTCTTAGCCCTCCATTTATATTTCAATTCTCGTTTTGAAAGTGTCTTTAGGCGTTGGCAAAACGGAGCACGTCTCATACAACCTTAATGTTTGCTGTTTGAAACAACGCTCACCAAAATGTGTGCGTCTTCCTAAGTAGGAATGAAGTCGCTTGAGGACAGCCACCCCTAAACTCGGCCGCTACGTAACCTAGGACTATAGGGGTAGTTTTGGATGATGCTCAAGGTCATCCCGGCCCTGACCCTAGACCAAGGGGTGGTTTTGACCACGTTCAGGGGGGTAGGGGGTAGTTTTTCGAAAAAAAAAAAAAAATCGGCCGCTACGTAACCTAGGACTATAGGGGTAGTTTCGGATGATGCGGGCAGACGTCGCGACCCTGATCCAAGCCTTAGGGGTGGTTTCGACCACGTCTAGAGGGGTGGGGGGTAGTTTTTCGAAAAAAAATAAATTCCGGCCAACTAACCTAAGCTAGCCAAAATGGATCTAACCCAGCCAAACATACGTGTTGGGGGTGACCTCAGCTACGTTCAGGACCATCTCCGGGGGTAGCTACGGGGGTGGATTGGGGGTGGGGGGTAGTTTTCGAAAAATTTTTGGAAAAACGTTTCTTGACCGATAGGGTGAGTCTAGAGTGCAATATCGCAACGGTTAGGGGTAGTTTCACCTAGGGGTAGTTTTTACAAAAAATATGAAATTGCCGAAAATCGACCGGTTGGATCAACAGACAGTAAGGGATACGTGTATAGTCCTTTTTGGAACATTGCGGGGGCGGGTTCACCTATTTTTAGATTGTCAAAAATGATCGGGGTCCTAGGTAAAATCCACCCAGGATCAGTTAAACCCGCCAAGGTAGAGCCAATATGGAGCACGCACTCGGTTAAAGCCAACCCGAGCCTAGCCACCCAGCAGCTAGGCGTTAGGTAAAGCTAACACGGAGCTAGCCCTCGGGTAAAGCCATCTCAAGGCCGACCCTTAGGTAAAGTAACCCCGGAATAGCTCCGGTGGTGGGGGTAACGTTTGGAAAGATTTAACGGTTATCTGATGACGTATCAGCGCCTGAGCGAGTCTAGGCAAGTAGTAGGCATACCCTAACTAGAGTGGTCTACCCTAAATAAATTGGCGGATGCAGGGGCAAGGGGCAAACCTGCAGAGTTAACACACTATCTTGGAGGTAGACCCACCCAAACCTCAGGCATAGCATCCCTGCAGCGGGGATTTAGCCAACCCAAGGCAGGCCCTTAAGTAAAGCCCCCTGAAGAAAAGGCTTAAGGTAAAGCTACCTTGGAGCCTGGTCTTAGGTAAAGCCTCTTTGGAGGTAGACTTTAAGTAAAGCTACCCAAGAGTCCGGCCAGGCTGGTTGCTATATCAATTACAACCTATCGACCAAGACAAATACCTCCACCAAGTCCTAGGTAAAGCCATCCGGGTGTCAGACCATAGGTAAAGTAACCGCGGAGTCGGGCGTGAGGGAAAGCCAGCCAGGCCTTAGGTAAAGCTACCACTGAGGCAGACCTTCGGTAAAGTAACCGCGGGGTCGTGCTCGAGGTAAAGCCACCCAGGACATAGGAATAGTCTATACGGAGCATGGCCTCAGGTAAAAGCCATCCCGAAGACTGCCCATAGGTAAAGTAACCCTGGAATCTTACATTAAGTGAGGGTGGTTATCAAATGAAATTACCAAAAATGATTGGCTAGATCAAACGACCAACGTTCCAATTAAACACTAATTTTAACCGACCAACCGAGTGCAAATAGTCAACAAGTTGAATCGACCAATCACATTGCAGGGGCCCGGTGGGCTTACGCAAACGGTCGCAGTAAGACGTGAAAGCCCATATACCATGTTAAACCAATATATATGATAGTCCACATAATGTGTTAAACAAATATGCAGGCCTAGATACATACTATGCTAGGCCGACATACAAGGGCCTACCATGTCTGTAAACCACAGGCCAAACCCCGTATGACCTGAGCTATTTTCACCTCTTCTATCAGGTTGATCCTGGCAACCGTATAATATGGGAGGTACTATAGGGTACATCTACCAATGCATAACCTATCAAGCCCACGTAAAGATTTATGACGTATCGGCGCTCGAGCGACTCAGGTATTAGACCCACCCTAACTAGAGGGGCAAAGGGTTACGATTGTTAAACTCAAAATTTGTCTATGCTACAAAATAATAAACAAAGCAACAAAGCCCCGTCGTTTCAGGGAATACGCTTGACCGTGTGCTAGACATGTACAGACTTGCTGAGATAACACATTATCTAAAAACCGCAACGGCAGCCGGTGACCGCTATAGCAGGCATAAAAACCCGCACGGCTGTGTCGTTGTGAATCTAGGCTCGTGTCTATGTTTTGATTAATGTATCAATTTACTGTGTACTGTCGTCATACCAAGGCCTACATATATATAATCAGAAATCAGTGTAAATAATCAAATAGCCTCAATGGACATCTCCTATAGCTGTAAATGTATCTAGATATAAAGGTATATATGGAGAAACACTAATAATGAGGCCTATCACAAAACGAGAATAAATATATGTTATAAAACGATTCTAAGCCATCATGCATGCTATCATACATAGGCTTGTTAAGCCTACATACATGACAGTCCACATAATGTGTTAAACAAACATGCGTGTAAACCTGCATACTATGCCAAGCCGACTTACATGGGCCTACTATGTCGGTAAACCGCTGGCCAAGGCCTATATGATCTGAGCTAGTTTCACCTCGTCTATCAGGTAGAACCTGGCAACCGTATAATACGGGAAGTACTATATGGTATAGCTAACAATGCATAACCTATCACGCCCATGACGGTCAACAAATATTACAATATAATTTAAAAAAGTTACTCAACCTCTATACACACAATGCTAACCAATATAGGCATATATACTATGTCAAACCAGCATGCAATATACTCTAAATAGCCATATATATACGCTGTTAAACCAATATGCAGGTTAACCTATATACATCCTGTATTAGGCAAATATCCCCGTTACCCACATAGACCTATGTTAAGCCAGGATGAATGATAGCTTATATAGTGTGTTAAACAAATATGCATGTAAACCTACATAAATAATATGCTAAGCCTGTGCTAAACAGATATGCGTGTAAACCCACATAAATACTATGCTAACCAACATGGATGCTATCCTACATAGGCTTATATACTATGTTAGGCCTGCATACGTAATCACCCTATATAGCGTGTTAAATAAATATGCGTGTAAACCAAATAAATACTATGCTAAGCCAACATGCGTGCTATCATACTATGTTAGGCCTACATAATGTGTTAAACATTTATGTGTGTAAGCTTGCATAGATATTATGCTAAGAAGACACGGGCCTACAAAGTATAACACATTATATCCGGTGCATAGTTTAGCTAAACGGCTATCACACACTATCCTACAAGCTGCCCACAAATTACCTGATACATAGCCTGGCTAATCATTAACACATAGTAGGCCCCAACACATAATATCCGGTGCATAGCCTAGCTAAATAAGCATAAACTCCCCAAAATTGGCATATCAATTATGTATGGTCTAGATATAGTCACACATGTCATTTCAAAAGTCAGCTGGAAAGAAACACTAGCCTGGCTAATCATTAACACATAGTAGGCCCCAACACATAATCTCCAATGCATAGCCAGGATAATGTTCATCATGTAGTACCCAATGCATAGCTTGAGTATGGTTTAACAAACAGTATCCAAAGCATAGCCTGACCAAGGGATATCACATGAGTAGGCTGATTACAAACTAACACATAATAATCATTGCATAGTCTGGCTAGTGGTTATTAAATAGTACCTGTTGCATAGCCAGGCTAATGATTAACACATAGTACCCGATGCATAGTCTGACTAGGGTAAACACATAGTATCCGAACCATAGATTGACTAATGGTTAACACATGGTATCCAAAGCATAGCTAGGCTAGTGAATAACTAGTGGTTAGTTTGACTATGGTTAACACACACACAGTATCCGATGCGTAGCTTAGCTAATGGATAACACATAGTAACCTATGCTTAGCCTGACTAGGGCTAACACATAGTATCCGACGAGTGGCGTGATATAAGCTAACACACAGTATCCGATGCACAACTTAGGATCGAATATGACGTCATCCAGGGCGAAGACGGCGGCTATGTTGATACCGTGATGGCCAGTGTAGGCTAGATCAAGACAGTAGTTTAGTTGAAACGCTGGCTATTTGATCTAGCCTACACTGGCCATCACGGTATCAACATAGCCGCCGTCTTCGCCCTGGATGACGTCATATTCGATCCTAAGTTGTGCATCGGATACTGTGTGTTAGCTTATATCACGCCACTCGTCGGATACTATGTGTTAGCCCTAGTCAGGCTAAGCATAGGTTACTATGTGTTATCCATTAGCTAAGCTACGCATCGGATACTGTGTGTGTGTTAACCATAGTCAAACTAACCACTAGTTATTCACTAGCCTAGCTATGCTTTGGATACCATGTGTTAACCATTAGTCAATCTATGGTTCGGATACTATGTGTTTACCCTAGTCAGACTATGCATCGGGTACTATGTGTTAATCATTAGCCTGGCTATGCAACAGGTACTATTTAATAACCACTAGCCAGACTATGCAATGATTATTATGTGTTAGTTTGTAATCAGCCTACTCATGTGATATCCCTTGGTCAGGCTATGCTTTGGATACTGTTTGTTAAACCATACTCAAGCTATGCATTGGGTACTACATGATGAACATTATCCTGGCTATGCATTGGAGATTATGTGTTGGGGCCTACTATGTGTTAATGATTAGCCAGGCTAGTGTTTCTTTCCAGCTGACTTTTGAAATGACATGTGTGACTATATCTAGACCATACATAATTGATATGCCAATTTTGGGGAGTTTATGCTTATTTAGCTAGGCTATGCACCGGATATTATGTGTTGGGGCCTACTATGTGTTAATGATTAGCCAGGCTATGTATCAGGTAATTTGTGGGCAGCTTGTAGGATAGTGTGTGATAGCCGTTTAGCTAAACTATGCACCGGATATAATGTGTTATACTTTGTAGGCCCGTGTCTTCTTAGCATAATATCTATGCAAGCTTACACACATAAATGTTTAACACATTATGTAGGCCTAACATAGTATGATAGCACGCATGTTGGCTTAGCATAGTATTTATTTGGTTTACACGCATATTTATTTAACACGCTATATAGGGTGATTACGTATGCAGGCCTAACATAGTATATAAGCCTATGTAGGATAGCATCCATGTTGGTTAGCATAGTATTTATGTGGGTTTACACGCATATCTGTTTAGCACAGGCTTAGCATATTATTTATGTAGGTTTACATGCATATTTGTTTAACACACTATATAAGCTATCATTCATCCTGGCTTAACATAGGTCTATGTGGGTAACGGGGATATTTGCCTAATACAGGATGTATATAGGTTAACCTGCATATTGGTTTAACAGCGTATATATATGGCTATTTAGAGTATATTGCATGCTGGTTTGACATAGTATATATGCCTATATTGGTTAGCATTGTGTGTATAGAGGTTGAGTAACTTTTTTAAATTATATTGTAATATTTGTTGACCGTCATGGGCGTGATAGGTTATGCATTGTTAGCTATACCATATAGTACTTCCCGTATTATACGGTTGCCAGGTTCTACCTGATAGACGAGGTGAAACTAGCTCAGATCATATAGGCCTTGGCCAGCGGTTTACCGACATAGTAGGCCCATGTAAGTCGGCTTGGCATAGTATGCAGGTTTACACGCATGTTTGTTTAACACATTATGTGGACTGTCATGTATGTAGGCTTAACAAGCCTATGTATGATAGCATGCATGATGGCTTAGCATCGTTTTATAACATATATTTATTCTCGTTTTGTGATAGGCCTCATTATTAGTGTTTCTCCATATATACCTTTATATCTAGATACATTTACAGCTATAGGAGATGTCCATTGAGGCTATTTGATTATTTACACTGATTTCTGATTATATATATGTAGGCCTTGGTATGACGACAGTACACAGTAAATTGATACATTAATCAAAACATAGACACGAGCCTAGATTCACAACGACACAGCCGTGCGGGTTTTTATGCCTGCTATAGCGGTCACCGGCTGCCGTTGCGGTTTTTAGATAATGTGTTATCTCAGCAAGTCTGTACATGTCTAGCACACGGTCAAGCGTATTCCCTGAAACGACGGGGCTTTGTTGCTTTGTTTATTATTTTGTAGCATAGACAAATTTTGAGTTTAACAATCGTAACCCTTTGCCCCTCTAGTTAGGGTGGGTCTAATACCTGAGTCGCTCGAGCGCCGATACGTCATAAATCTTTACGTGGGCTTGATAGGTTATGCATTGGTAGATGTACCCTATAGTACCTCCCATATTATACGGTTGCCAGGATCAACCTGATAGAAGAGGTGAAAATAGCTCAGGTCATACGGGGTTTGGCCTGTGGTTTACAGACATGGTAGGCCCTTGTATGTCGGCCTAGCATAGTATGTATCTAGGCCTGCATATTTGTTTAACACATTATGTGGACTATCATATATATTGGTTTAACATGGTATATGGGCTTTCACGTCTTACTGCGACCGTTTGCGTAAGCCCACCGGGCCCCTGCAATGTGATTGGTCGATTCAACTTGTTGACTATTTGCACTCGGTTGGTCGGTTAAAATTAGTGTTTAATTGGAACGTTGGTCGTTTGATCTAGCCGATCATTTTTGGTAATTTCATTTGATAACCACCCTCACTTAATGTAAGATTCCAGGGTTACTTTACCTATGGGCAGTCTTCGGGATGGCTTTTACCTGAGGCCATGCTCCGTATAGACTATTCCTATGTCCTGGGTGGCTTTACCTCGAGCACGACCCCGCGGTTACTTTACCGAAGGTCTGCCTCAGTGGTAGCTTTACCTAAGGCCTGGCTGGCTTTCCCTCACGCCCGACTCCGCGGTTACTTTACCTATGGTCTGACACCCGGATGGCTTTACCTAGGACTTGGTGGAGGTATTTGTCTTGGTCGATAGGTTGTAATTGATATAGCAACCAGCCTGGCCGGACTCTTGGGTAGCTTTACTTAAAGTCTACCTCCAAAGAGGCTTTACCTAAGACCAGGCTCCAAGGTAGCTTTACCTTAAGCCTTTTCTTCAGGGGGCTTTACTTAAGGGCCTGCCTTGGGTTGGCTAAATCCCCGCTGCAGGGATGCTATGCCTGAGGTTTGGGTGGGTCTACCTCCAAGATAGTGTGTTAACTCTGCAGGTTTGCCCCTTGCCCCTGCATCCGCCAATTTATTTAGGGTAGACCACTCTAGTTAGGGTATGCCTACTACTTGCCTAGACTCGCTCAGGCGCTGATACGTCATCAGATAACCGTTAAATCTTTCCAAACGTTACCCCCACCACCGGAGCTATTCCGGGGTTACTTTACCTAAGGGTCGGCCTTGAGATGGCTTTACCCGAGGGCTAGCTCCGTGTTAGCTTTACCTAACGCCTAGCTGCTGGGTGGCTAGGCTCGGGTTGGCTTTAACCGAGTGCGTGCTCCATATTGGCTCTACCTTGGCGGGTTTAACTGATCCTGGGTGGATTTTACCTAGGACCCCGATCATTTTTGACAATCTAAAAATAGGTGAACCCGCCCCCGCAATGTTCCAAAAAGGACTATACACGTATCCCTTACTGTCTGTTGATCCAACCGGTCGATTTTCGGCAATTTCATATTTTTTGTAAAAACTACCCCTAGGTGAAACTACCCCTACCGTTGCGATATTGCACTCTAGACTCACCCTATCGGTCAAGAAACGTTTTTCCAAAAATTTTCGAAAACTACCCCCCACCCCCAATCCACCCCCGTAGCTACCCCCGGAGATGGTCCTGAACGTAGCTGAGGTCACCCCCAACACGTATGTTTGGCTGGGTTAGATCCATTTTGGCTAGCTTAGGTTAGTTGGCCGGAATTTATTTTTTTTCGAAAAACTACCCCCCACCCCTCTAGACGTGGTCGAAACCACCCCTAAGGCTTGGATCAGGGTCGCGACGTCTGCCCGCATCATCCGAAACTACCCCTATAGTCCTAGGTTACGTAGCGGCCGATTTTTTTTTTTTCGAAAAACTACCCCCTACCCCCCTGAACGTGGTCAAAACCACCCCTTGGTCTAGGGTCAGGGCCGGGATGACCTTGAGCATCATCCAAAACTACCCCTATAGTCCTAGGTTACGTAGCGGCCGAGTTTAGGGGTGGCTGTCCTCAAGCGACTTCATTCCTACTTTCCTACACATTGTCTACCCCGCCGCTTGTTCCATTCAATCGCCAGTCTCCACACTGACTACTGCTGAATGCTCGGTATTTCGTCATTTCCTGTGTATTCTACCTCCACACATATACACTTTTGGTCGATTTTTGCACAAATTACTTCATTCTCTTTTAACTCTTTCTGTAGTTATTTCTTCGTATTTTTGGTTTCGTCTTCTTTTTCTGTTCTGCTTCCTCTGGAATGTTGATGGACTTTTTAGGTGGATTTTAACCTCTTTCAAATATGCATGAAAACCCTTTCTACTGGATCATGGCTTTGTTTATATACCTTAAACTCGTTAAATTCAAATTACTTTATGCCTAAGGCATTTTTATTTTGTTTCAGCTTCACTATTCTGACTATACAACTTTTTAAAATTTATGAAATTTAAAATTTCATTTGCAATGGAAAAATGTGTCATTTTAGCCAGTTGCAGCGTGAATATGCGTGCGCGTGTGTGGGGAGGGGAGAGAGGGTGTGTTTACCAGTTACATTGGAAACGCTGCCCCTCCAGTTCCGGAAACAGATGCAAGTCATTCGGCTCGGTCGAATTTTCTGCTGGGTGATGGGTGTACGTAAATAGTGGTGCATTAGAATAGCTAAGACATTGCTCATGCTTCAAACCAGTTCCCAGGGGTGCTGCTGGCAGGCAACAATCTTGGGAACAATAAAAATTCAACATTGAGGTATGAAAGCTGATTTTTCTGTCTGGGGTGTACACTTTCAGTTGTCTTTGCATCAGCGGCGGTGCGACTATATTCAAGCTACACGTACTTGGTCCTCAAACCTTATAACCGCTTTTATCACATTTTGTGTACTTATTCAGACGTAGGTAGTCTTCTTGTGCAAACTGTTGTTTCTAAATACTCAATTTTTACTATTTTATTTTATTTTCGCTATAAACATCAGTCAATAACGTTTTATATTTTGTCGTGATGCGTTTTATAATAATGACTATTGTACGAATTTGTAAACCGTGCTCCAGCATTCCCTGTTGTTATTCTGGTGAGTTAAACTTAAATTACCATCCGAGCGTTGTGAACCTGAGACTACTCTGAGGTAATTAGTTTCAAATGGAGTGGTTTCTACCCTTCACTTATTCAAGCGATACAAAACGTCTAATTGCCTGCCAACGTGTACTGAAATGACTGCACTATAGCATCTGGAGACGATTATCTGTTGCGCGTCACCCGCCCCCCCCCCAGATCAAAATCCGAAACTTTCTGAATCACCTTTATTCCGTAGGTAGAGTTTGTCTGTTTTAAATAACTAAAAATTAAATTAGTATAACGAGTGCAGTAAAAAGTGCCATCTTGTTCAGGGTTTTTAAAACATTTACCAAAGACGATTAAGAATTGCAAAGGGGATTGTAGCATAGAAGTAAATCTCACACAATATCCTTAAGTTGTACTATTTTTAGCAGAAAATTAATAAATTGTATTTATCAGCTCAAGAAACATCTGTGAATGTAAACATAAATATCTTTTTATACTTATCCATGTTTCTATCAGGCACGCATGTTAATTTACCTAACTCGTGTGTTTATCTATCTGATGCGGATGATTATCTATCTGACGGGCATGTTTATTTATTCAATGTGTATGATTGTCTATTAAACAAGAATGTTTATCTATTCGGCGCGTATATATTTATCTATCTATCACACATATTTTTTTATTTGAAGCGTATGATTATCTATCATACGCGCATGTTTATGTATTTCGCGCGTATACTTATCTATTTAACACGAATGTTCATCTAACTCACGTGCATGTTTATATAATTGAAGTCCAGGTTTTTCTAACTATTTGACGCGATGTGTATCTAAATGACGCCAATGTTTATCCAACTGACGTGCATGTTTATTTAATTAACGTGCATGGTAATCTAACTGACGCGCATGTTTATCCATTCAACTTGTAAGTTCATCTATCTGACGCGATGTTTATCTAACTGACTTGAATGTTTACTTAATCGACGTGCATGTTAACCTAACTGAAGCGCATGTTCATCTCTTCGACTTGTAAGTTTATCTATCTGACGCGATGTTTATCTAACTGATGTGCATGTTTACTTAATCGACGTGCATGTTAACGTAACTGAAGCGCATGTTCATCTATTCGACTTGTAAGTTTATCTATCTGGCGCGTATGTTTATCTATCTGACGCGATGGTTATCTAACTGACGTGCATGTTAACCTAACTGAAGCGCATGTTCATCTATTCGACGCATAAGTTTATCTATCTGACGCGTATGTTTATCTAACTGATGTGCATGTTAACCTAATTGAAGCACACGTTCATCTATTCGACTTGTACGTTTATCTATCTGACGCGTATGTTTATCTATCTGACGCGAGTTTATCTAAATGACGTGCATGTTAACCTAACTGAAACGCATGTTCATCTATTCGACGCATATGTTTAACTATCTGACGCGATGTTTATCTAACTGATGTGCATGTTTACTTAATCGACGTGCATGTTAACCTAACTGGAGCGCATGTTCATCTATTCGACGCATATGTTTATCTATCTGACGCGTATGTTTATCTATCTGACGCGATGTTTATCTAACTGATGTGCATGTTTACTTAATCAACGTGCATGTTAACCTAAATGTAGCGCATGTTCATCTATTCGACTTGTAAGTTTTATCTATCTGACGCGTATGTTTATCTATCAGACGCGATGTTTATCTATCTGACGCGATGTTTATCTAACTGATGTGCATGTTTACTTGATCGACGTGCATGTTAACGTAACTGAAGCGTATGTTCATCTATTCGACGCGTATGTTTATCTATCTGACGCGTATGTTTATCTATCTGACGCATATGTTTATCTATCTGACACGTATGTTTATCTAACTGATGTGCATGTTTACTTAATCGACGTGCATGTTAACCTAACTAAAGCGCATGTTCATCTATTCGACGCATATGTTTATCTATCAGACACGATGTTTATCTAACTTATGTGCATGTTTACTTAATCGACGTGCATGTTAACCTAACTGAATTGCATGTTCATCTATTCGACGCATATGTTTATCTATCTGACGCGTATGTTTATCTATCTGACACGTATGTTTATCTAACTGACGTGCATGTTAACCTAACTGAAGCGCATGTTCATCTATTCGACGCGTATGTTTATCTACCTGACGCGATGTTTATCTAACTGATGTGCATGTTTACTTAATCGACGTGCATGTTAACCTAACTGAAGCGCATGTTCATCAATTCGACTTGTAAGTTTATCTATCTGACGCGTATGTTTATCTATCTGACGCATATGTTTATCTATCTGACACGTATGTTTATCTAACTGATGTGCATGTTTACTTAATCGACGTGCATGTTAACCTAACTAAAGCGCATGTTCATCTATTCGACGCATATGTATATCTATCAGACACGATGTTTATCTAACTTATGTGCATGTTTACTTAATCGACGTGCATGTTAACCTAACTGAAGCGCATGTTCATCTATTCGACGCATATGTTTATCTATCTGACGCGTATGTTTATCTATCTGACGCGTATGTTTATCTAACTGACGTGCATGTTAACCTAACTGAAGCGCATGTTCACCTATTCGACGCGTATGTTTATCTACCTGACGCGATGTTTATCTAACTGATGTGCATGTTTACTTAATCGACGTGCATGTTCATCAATTCGACTTGTAAGTTTATCTATCTGACGCGTATGTTTATCTATCTGACGCATATGTTTATCTATCTGACGCGTATGTTTATCTAACTGATGTGCATGTTTACTTAATCGACGTGCATGTTAACCTGACTAAAGCGCATGTTCATCTATTCGACGCATATGTTTATCTATCAGACACGATGTTTATCTAACTTACGTGCATGTGTACTTAATCGACGTGCATGTTAACCAAACTGAAGCGCATGTTCATTTATTCGACGCATATGTTTATCTATCTGACGCGATGTTTATCTAACTGATGTGCATGTTTACTTAATCGACGTGCATGTTAACCTAACTGAAGCACATGTTCATCTATTCGACGCATATGTTTATCTACCTGACACGATGTTTATCTAACTGATGTGCATGTTTACTTAATCGACGTGCATGTTAACCTAACTGAAGCGCATGTTCATCAATTCGACTTGTAAGTTTATCTATCTGACGCGTATGTTTATCTAACTGACGTGCATGTTAACCTAACTGAAGCGCATGTTCATCAATTCGATTTGTAAGTTTATGTATCTGACGCGTATGTTTATCTATCTGACGCGTATGTTTATCTATCTGATGCGTATGTTTATCTATCTGACGCGTATATTTATCTATCTGACGCGAGTTTATCTATCTGACGCGTATGTTTATCCATCTGACGCGTATGTTTATCTATCTGACGCGTATATTTATCTATCTGACGCGAGTTTATCTATCTGACGCGTATGGTAATCTAACTGAAGCGCATTTTCATCCTTTCGAAGCCTATATATTTATCTATCTGACGCGATGTGTATCTAACTGACGCGTATGTTCATCAATTCCATTTGTAGGTTTATGTATCTGACGCGTATGTTTATCTATCTGACGCGTATGTTTATCTATCTGACGCGTATGTTTATCTATCTGACGTGTATTTTTATCTATCTGACGTGTATATTTATCTAACTGACGCGAGTTTATCTAACTGAAGCGCATTTTCATCCTTTCGAAGCGTATATATTTATCTATCTGACGCGATGTGTATCTAACTGACGCGTATGTTCATCAATTCGATTTGTAGGTTTATGTATCTGACGCGTATGTTTATCTATCTGACGCGTATGTTTATCTATCTGACGCGTATGTTTATCTATCTGACGCGTATGTTTATCTATCTGACGTGTATATTTATCTATCTGACGTGTATATTTATTTAACTGACGCGAGTTTATCTAACTGAAGCGCATTTTCATCCTTTCGAAGCGTATATATTTATCTATCTGACGCGATGTGTATCTAACTGACGCGAGTTTATCTAACTGAAGCGTATTTTCATCCTTTCGAAGCGTATATATTTATCTATCTGTCGCGAGTTTATCTAACTGACGCGTATGTTAATCTAACTCAAGCGCATTTTCATCCTTTCGACGAGCACTATCAGCGACTCCGTGAAACGGGACAGGAAACAAGCTGCTACAGGAAAGCAATGGGAAAAGATCATCCATTCAAGCATACCACTGGATCTTCCGTGAGGCGTAGCAGTGGCTTTGTTTAGGATGACCACTGGACATGAATACCTGCAGAGAAACCTGCATCGCATGAAGGTGGTAGACACACCGATCTGCCCACTCTGCTCACAACGAAGGGACGGCAGAGCATCTTGCCACTTGTGACGGCCTGAGGGATATCTTTCTCGAGGAGTCCAGGAAAGGACTCGCTACATTATACTGGGAGGCATTGCGTCGGATGGCTGAGAGGCCAAGGACGGGCGTTGGCTGAAGTAAGAAGTAAGTAATCCTTTCGACGTGTATATATTTATCTAACTGACGCGTATTTTTACATTTTGATGCGTATAATAATCTAACTGAAGCGCATGTTCATCTATTCGACGTTTTTGTTTATCTATCTTACGCGATTTAAATGTAACTGATGCGTATGTTTATCTATCTGACGCGTATGTTTATGTAAGTAACGTGCATATTTACAGATTTGAAGCGTATGTTTATCTAACTGGCGGGCATGTTTACTTATTTGACTTGTATGTATATCTAACTGACGCATATGTTTATCTAACTGGCGTGCATGTTTACATAATTGACGCGTATGTTTATCTATCTGACGCTATGTATATCTAACTGACGTGCATGTTTATATATTTGACGCGTATGTTAATCTAACTGAAGCGTATGTTTTTCTATTTGAATTGTATGTTTATCTATATGACGCGTAGGTTTATCTATCTGACTCGTTGTGTATCTAACTGACGTGCATGTTTATATTTTCTACGCATATGTTAATCTAACTGAAGCATATGTTTATCTATTTGAGTTGTATGTTTATCTATATGACGCGTAGGTTTATCTATCTGACTCGATGTGTATCTAACTGACGTGCATGTTTATATTTTCTACGCATATGTTAATCTAACTGAATCATATGTTTATCTATTTGAGTTGTATGTTTATCTATATGACGCGTAGGTTTATCTATCTGACTCGATGTGTATCTAACTGACGTGCATGTTTATATTTTCTACGCATATGTTAATCTAACTGAAGCATATGTTTATCTATTTGAGTTGTATGTTTATCTATATGACGCGTAGGTTTATCTATCTGACTCGATGTGTTTCTAACTGACGTACATGTTTATATTTTCTACGCATATGTTAATCTAACTGAAGCATATGTTTATCTATTTGAGTTATATGTTTATCTATATGACGCGTAGGTTTATCTATTCGACTGGCATACATATATATATATATCCATCACGTATGTTTATCAGTAAAATTTATGGAACATAGAATGTTGAAAATTGTCAGTTACTAGTTTGTACTAGCGGAAGGATAGACATGTAAAACAGGAATTTTCTTTTATAGTTTTATGAAGCTCAAGGTGTTAAAGAAACACGCGTCATTATATGAAAGACTATACACAACGTGACTAATTTAATTGTATATTTTTTAGTGTTGAGGAAATAATCAGCAACACAACCCTCAAATTACAGAGAAACCGCAAATGAATCTTCACTCTGCACAACCTGATATGTCGTAGAACCATGAAGGAACTCGCTGAATTTACTTCTTTGGCCTTCGACTTTTATTGTGCTTTCAAACATTTTAAAACGATCTATCTCCTGTGATAAAATTTCCACAACTACGAAAGGAACATGCTTTGCAAATAGAGAGGTGCTTTAAATATCTGTCGGCGCCAACGTTTAATGGGTCGCCGTACGTTCAAATATTTAAATACATCAAATCTCTATATTCACGTATGGTAGTTAAATCTAATCCTAAAGCTTACATATACGATAAAGGGGAATATGCATATGTGGTGCATCGGATGAAATGTGCATCTCTACGCAATGCTACTAGGATCGATGGTAACATTATCTGATGGCAGCAGTTGAAAATGCTTACCACTGTTCAATGTGACTATTGCACTTCGTGCTTGGCATTCCATTAAATGTGCATGTACCATGATTTGTATTTATTGATTCTCTCAAATCAATAGCTAATTACTTGATAAATATTTAGCTGTTCTCTCTATTCTTGAAAAATATAGGCTACAGTTAGTTACTAACGATGTTTTTTACAAATCTTACTTCTACTCACAGCAGTTTTGTAGCAATTACTTTGGCTTATTCTTCAAATGCGTCAAGAAAGCTTTAATAGTAAATTAAAAATGACTAAATTTTAAGAAATTAATCGCTGTCATTTTGTCAGTGACATTACAGCTGATAGAATTGTAAATACTGTTTATAGATTTCATTCAGTTTTTCACTGAGTCAAAACAGTTCCTGGATTCAACAACCAGTGGCGCCATCTATGAGTTTGCGTTAGAACATACATGTGGAGGCTTGAAACTCATTTGTCTGTAATAATTTCATTTATTTTGATCGTCAGAAATATTAAAGTTCTTCGTAAACAACTGATCCTATTTGAACGATGAATAAAACAGCCGTCATTAAATTGAACGTAAAATTTTACTGCTGATGCTTTAAGTAAGTCGTGATGATTGCTTACATACAACCGGTGACGTGATGTTTTTGCAATTAAAGATACGCTGGTGTAGGATTCAAGTTTGACTGCCGAGATGATCAGAATTCTTCACTGGACGATGGAACGAGCTTTACACATAAACAAAGGCACTAATCCGTGCATTCTTTACGACGTTTGGTTTCAAACCACTGTCATAACCTCTAACAGATGAACCATAATGAGTACTTGTAAATCAGTTACGAGAAAACGTCGCTGCCGCAAAAGCTGATTCGAACATCCTGAAAACCTTGCTAAAGTTAGTGAAACACGGTACCTTCAATATGATCCAGAAATGAAACCTTGCAATCGCGGAAAGAGAAGAGGTCAAATTGACTATATTAGCTGTGTGAGGCATAATTGACAATTAAATTCATCGCTGGCAGATTATGGCAATTTTTTGGTCTCACTTTTCTTTTAATTCTTAATATAAGGAAAATAATGTGGAAAACATCAATATAGCTAAAAAAAAAGTACATGAGCTTTAGTATTCCATCTCCACGGATCATCTGATCTGCATCACGTAAACTCAGCACAGCTAACTTAGTTATTTCGTCTCACCTGCCCTCTAGGTCTAGTTACAAACGAAGTAGGAGGGAATTTCGTGAAATTCCCTTAGATTCAACCTAGTAGTTTTGACATCGGCTTATAACAAAATAAGGGAAGAGTGATAAAAACCTATTCGAGTAAATATTTAACGCCATTTCCGCATCGGAGTTCTTGTAAATTTTAAACCACGTCCACACATCGTCGAACGAGTAAATATTGAAGCCCATATCCGCATCGGTGTAGGGATAAATATTAAACCCCGTCCGCGCATCGTGGTACAAGTAAATATTGAACTCCATTCTTGTATCGGCGTACAAGTAATCATTGAACCCCGTCCGCGCATCGTAGTACGAGTAAATATTGAACCTCGTTCCTGAACCGGCGTACAAGTAATCATTGAACCCCGTCCGCGCATCGTAGTACGAGTAAATTTTGAACCTCGTTCCTAAACCGGCGTACAAGTAATCATTGAACCCCGTCCGCACATCGTGGTACGAGTAAATATTGAACCCCGTTCCTGCATCGGCGTACAAGTAATCATTCAACCCCGTCCACGCCTCTTTGTACGAGTAAATATTGAACCCCGTTCCTGCATCGGCGTACAAGTAATCATTGAACCCCGTCCGCGCATCGTAGTACGAGTAAATATCGATTCTCGTTCCTGAACCGGAGTACAAGTAATCATTGAACCCCGTTCACGCATCTTCGTACGAGTAAATATTGAACTCCGTTCCTGCATCGGCGTACAAGTAATCATTGAACCCCGTCCGAGCATCGTGGTACGAGTAAATATTGATTCTCGTTCCTGAACCGGAGTACAAGTAATCATTGAACCCCGTTCACACATCTTCGTACGATTGAATCCCGTTCCTGCATCGACGTACAAGTAATCATTGAACCCCGTTCACGCATCTTCGTACGAGTAAATATTGAACCCCGTTCCTGCATCGGCTTACAAGTAATCATTGAACCCCGTCCGCGCATCGTAGTACGAGTAAATATTGAACCCCGTTCCTGAACCGGAGTACAGGTAATCATTGAACCCCGTTCACGCATCTTCGTACGAGTAAATATTAAACCCCGTTCCTGCATCTGGGTACAAGTAATCATTGAACCCCGTCCGCGCATCGTGGTACGAGTAAAAGTTGATTCTCGTTCCTGAACCGGAGTACAAGTAATCATTGAACCCCGTCCACGCATCTTCGTACGAGTAAATATTTAACCCCGTTCCTGCATCGGCGTACAAGTAATTATTGAACCCCGTCCACGCATCTTTGTACCAATAAATATTGAATCCCGTTCCTGCATCGGGTACAAGTAATCATTGAACCCCGTCCACGCATCTTCGTACGAGTAAATATTGAACCCCGTTCCTGCATCGGCGTACAAGTAATCATTGAACCCCGTCCACGCATCTTTGTACCAATAAATATTGAACCCCGTTCCTGCATCGGGGTACAAGTAATCATTGAACCCCGTCCACGCATCTTCGTACGAGTAAATATTGAACCCCGTTCTTGCATCGGCGTACAAGTAATCATTGAACCCCTTTCACGCATCTTTGTACGAATAAATATTAAAGTGTTTCCAAATTGTCATAGGAATACATATTTAACCTCATTCCACATCGGTCTTCGAATAAATTTTGACCCAGGTTCCCGCATTGCCTTACAAGTATTCATTGAACCTGTTTCTGCATCTGTATACAAGTAAATATTCAAGTCCACAGATTCCATCTGTCATAAAACTTTCAGTAAAGATTGTCTGAAATAAAGGGAAAACTTTGAATTACGTTTATAAATAAATAAAATCTCTTAAAGCAAAAGAAGGTTTTATTTAAGTCCTGACGTACATTTCGATTGCAAATCAATCTCTTCAGAGGAAATTACTACATTAATAACACCGTTGTCCCTAGTTGTTGTTTAAATTTTACATTACTGTAAATGTAGATCGAAGTATAGGTACGTTCTAACTCAAAGACTTGCATAAAAATATTTTAAAATTTTATTTTTAATCACTATGAAGTACACAAATTGGAAACCGTAAGGTAGACCCTACTCATTTTATAATGAATTGTCGTTTGGTACATATTTCGTACACCTTTGAAAACTATTCAGGATTGGATGAAGGAAACTTTTATTATCTTGGATGCTGCAAAACAGTCGTATTTCCACCTTCAAAGACAATTGCACTCTCCCAGTTATTAGCAGAGTGCTTCTATTGTTAGCTTGCATAAAGCACGTAGCATCAGTATTTATTTGCAAGGAGGAAGTTTACAATAACCTTGTATTGTGTCTTAACCAATTAGGAAGGTGTTCAGTTACAAAGCCACAAGTGTAATGCTATAATTGTGTGAGTGTTATATCTTCTTCACCCTTTTAGCATCCAAACCTTTTGTGACAGCTGTTATTTTAAAACAAACGGAATTTTTAAGATTTTAAATAGTCCTAGTCACATTGAATGGATTAATTTTTAAAATTTCAAAAAAAACTGCTTAAACATTCAACCGAGTGGTGTCAAGCTTAATGTATGTAACGTTCTTCTTAGTGAATGAAAACATTGTTTCTTGCTTAATTACATACGCTCACAGAAAGATATAGAGAAGGGGAAAGAGAGGGTCTGTGTGTGCGTTGCGCGCACGTGTGTGTACGTATGTATACAATGTGTACGTATGTATACAATGTGTGTGTGTGTGTGTGTGTGTGTGTGTGTGTGTGTGTGTGTGTGTGTGTGTGTGTGTGTGTGTATGTACAAGAATGTATATACAAGAAAACAGTGTTGCATAACTACAAATATATATATAGAGTACAAATATACTACAAATATATACATTATACAAATATATATATACATTATAACGCTTATGCTACGCGTTGCTGTGCCAAATCTAACCGCTTTTTTAGGTGGCTTTCTTTCAATGTAACAAGATTATTTATCGAAAGAATATTTTAATTAATAGAACTCGGCTTGGACGCCACTTATCTCTGATAAGAATGAAATTATTATTTATAATATTGATCTCTAGGTTACACTGAAATAACACACAATTTACAGGTTAAGTTAATTTAATTAAGTTTTATCAAATTTACAATATGATTTAAATGAGAATTTCTTAATTTAATTGAAATTTGGCTTGTTCTCAATTATATTAATCTACAAAAGACTCTTAACCTTCTTTTTTATTTTTACACTCAACTTAATTTATATAAATTTGTTTGATCTCAGGATCGCTGTACAAGGTTCGGGTTGCAATTGGAGAAACTAAGGTTTAACATTACTTTATAGTTATGATTTATGAATATTGCTTTTATGGATTAATATATAAAATGAATCTGATTGGCAGATCAACAGAAAAATTTAATGTTCAAAGATTATTGCGAAAAGTTATTATTATTATTTGAGGTTCACCTGTTCGTAGCTCCTGAAATTCCTTTCGTGCACTATAATCACAATCACTGCTTTCGACGATTTTCATAATATTCACTGCTTTCGACGATTTAATTAATATTCACTGCTCTCGACGATTTAATTAGTATTCACTGCTTTCGACGATTTTCTTAATATTCACTGCTTTCGACGATTTAATTAATATTCACTGCTTTCGACGATTTAATTAATATTCACTGCTTTCGACGATTTACTTAATACAATTGCTTACGACGATATCTTAATATTCACTGCTTTCGATGATTTTCTTAATATTCACTGCTTTCGATGATTGTCTTAATATTCACTGCTTTCGACGATTTAATTAATATTCACTGCTTTCGACGGTTTAATTAATATTCACTGCTTTCGACGATTTACTTAATATTCTCTGCTATCGATGATTTACTTAATATAATTGCTTACGACGATATCTTAATATTCACTGCTTTCGACGATTTTCTTAATATTCACTGCTTTCGATGATTATCTTAATATTCACTGCTTTCGACGAATTAATTAATATTCACTGCTTTCGACGATTTAATTAATGTAACTGCACGAACTGGAGGTAACTTGACCGACGTCTACTCCCATCGAACGTTCCTGGATGACCTCCCGTTTCGATTTTTCTCCCAACTAACTTTCTGAACCTCTTATCCCTTCTCTGCTAGTTTAGACCAATCACATTTCTTAATTTTAACTTTCTAACGTATATTTTGAAATTTAACGTCTTTTTGCAACTGACTTTCTCTTTACGGTACCAAGTTTTTTCTTTAATTTTTTGAGCGCTCTTGCGTTTTAAAACTGACAACCTTTTTGGGGAATTAATGGTACTATAGAGTAATAATACTGTCAGCTTGGCCTTGTACATTATAATCTCAATTTTACACACTTAATTTATAGTTCTCTTTAGAGTCCCTGTTAACATATCGTTATAATATATATATACGAGGGTAAGTCAATAATTATCCGCAATATAGTTATAAAATTTTATTGAAATCAAATAGGAAACTTACAAGTACATCATTTTTCGACATAGTCCCCTTGCTTTTCAACGCACTTGGTCCAACGTTGTTCAAGTTTCCTGATGCCCTCGTGGAAGAAGGTTTTGGGTTGAGATGCGAGCCAGGAATGCACCGCTTCTTTCAATGCTTCGTCTGTCGTAAATCGACGGCCCCTAATTGCCTCTTTGAGTGGACCAAACAAGTAAAAATCAGATGGAGCGAGATCGGGACTATATGGAGGATGATCCAATACTTCAAAATTGAGTTTCTGAAGCGTTTCTGCAGTGTGGGCAGCTGTATGCGGACGGGCATTGTCGTGCAACAACACAACGCCTTTTGACAGCAGTCCTCGGCGTTTGCTACGAATTGCTGGCTTCAGCTTAGCAGTAAGCATCTCACTGTAACGTACACTGTTTATTGTTGTGCCCCTTTCCTGATAATGTTCCAGTAATGGACCTTGTGAGTCCCAAAAAACCGTAAGCATAAGTTTTCCTGCGGACGGTTGGGTTTTGAATTTTTTTCTTGCACGGCGAATTTGGATGTTTCCATTCCATACTCTGCCGTTTACTCTCCGGCTCGTAATGATGGATCCATGTTTCGTCACCAGTAACGATCCTGTCTAAGAAGTTGTCCCGTTCGTTAACATAGCGATCCAAATGTTTTTTGCACACGTCCAAGCGCGTTTGTTTATGCAACTGTGTCAGTTGTTTTGGAACCCATCTTGCACAAACTTTATGAAACCCAAGTCTGCTGTAAATGATTTCGTAGGCAGAACCGTGGCTAATTTGCAGACGATTTGCCACGTCGTCAACAGTTATCCGTCTGTCTGAGAGAATCATTTCACGTGAACGCTCAATGTTTTCCTCGTTTATGGCGGTAACTGGTCGTCCAGCTCCTTCATTTTGCGTAACACTTGTGCGACCATTTTTGAATTTTTCAATCCATTCATAGACACTCCGTTGTGGCAAACAATTGTTCCCGTACTGTACCAAAAGTCTTCGATGAATTTCGGCCCCTGATACACCTTCCGACCACAAAAAACGGATCACTGAACGTTGCTCTTCTTTGGTGCAAATAGAAAGTGGAGCGGCCATTATTAACAGCACGGCAGCGATAACGAAACTAACCTAGCAGCTTGTAGCGTGCATAGCATAACAACGAATAAACAAAGCATGCGTCATCAACGCAAAAGGACAGTACTGCCAACGTAAACAAAAAATATACCTATATTGCGGATAATATTTGACTTACCCTCGTATATATATATATATATATATATATATATATATATATATATATATATATATATATATATATATATGTGGGGTGTAGATAGATTAGACGATGGCACTCCAAAATACAGAGCGTCGTCATAGAGGCTTTAATTCAAGAGGGTTTTGAGCAAGAACTTTTCTCTCCCAGATCATGGCACTTACTTTTTCGTACAGGGCGTCCTTCCAGCTGCAGGTGTTGCCGATTGTATTGTCAGGCATGCGCACACTTGGGTCCATAGAATATCCCTTGCAGGAATCGGGTAGTGACAATTAAATAATATGTAGCCTACTCCAAGCTCCCAGATCATAGCGTAATTCAAATATTCCTTATTCTTCCTAAGCCTTGCTTCCGAAAATACTAAATTCCTGCAGGGATATTTTATAATGATAATTGTTAATTTTTGTCTCTTTTGATTTCCATTTTTTTAGTAACAACCATTTTGTGTTATTTGGAGGAAATTTTCACTTTTTTGCAAAAATTTAATGATTACAATTTATCAAACCTGACATCTTTTAACCTTGAAAGTGAGCGTGAAAATTGGTAATCATACGAAAACCATCAATTATCATTATACATAAACGGTTTGAAGAAGCTGTGGTAGTTTCAAAATTATCTCTACCTGGCTATAACTCAGTTTGCTCTCATCGGTTATTTTGGCCGTTGCAAGAAATATGGTAATAGTACAGAATATGTAACTAGGCCAAAGTGCCTAATATTAAAATTATTTTAAATTAATGCTATATAAAAAAATGGTAAATATAGGGAAAAGAAATGTAAACGGATTTACTTAGCACTAAATTAGACAAACTATAAGTTAAAATATATTATAAACAAACATAACCCTAAATAGACTAAAGCCTAATCGACCGGTTTAAAATAAACAGTAAAAATGTAGTTTGTGGAACCAAGCTAAAGTGCATAATGTTAATTAAATTTGGACTAAACTACAGACTAGTAAATAATAGACTAAGAAAGAGTAGACAGATAAGTTAGACATATAAGGAACAAATTGTGATCAGTAGGATATATTAAACAAAACTATAACTTAAAAGGGGCTAGCCTAAATAACTGGTGCCAATAGGACTGTAATTGTGTAGTTTATGGAACCAGGCCAAATATTACAACAATTTTAACCAAATATAATATTGAATAGTGAATATAAGAATAAGAAGTGTAAGAGAGGACTAGCTAGGGAAAATTGTAATTCTTTAAAGGTAATAATCGTAATCTAAATTGATATAGCCTAGAATTAAGGTTAGGAATAAACTTATATTTGACTCAGTTACAAAACGTGTAGAGAGATTGTTTATAATATATTGCCACACTGAGGAAACAGCGCTGCTGTCGTAATTTGATACATGAAAAGGAACAGTAAATTAAATAAATTGGAAGAAATATAGACAAATAAATTATTAAAATTAAAGTTGAAAAATTTAAGTAAAACATTGCATTAAAGAAAAGACGTTCATAAAAATCGAGAAGAAATAAGTTACGCAAATACAAGCAGAATGGGATCAAAATTAAAAATAAACAGTATAATTACCATGGTAATGGAGTTCCCATTGGTTTAAAATTTAAGATGGACGTAATGACTTGGGAGTTTAATCTTTTGGACAATAAAGCGTGCCTTTGTCGAGGGTATGTGGACAGTAGCGTCTTGGCTACCATCACGAAAGGTCGTGTTTTACCATCAAGCGAAGTTAAAGATCTAATAGGCCTATGTTGTAATAAGACCGTATTTAGTGTAAAGATATTTGGGCAGGTGCTCAAATATCCTCATAACATCAGCTTGACCAAGAAAATACCCAAACGCCGGACTTAGAGAATTTCACAGACGCCATGCAAGAAGAGAACAACAAAATTTCAAGAAAGTAAGGGACATGGCCCAAGAACCAACCATTTTTGGAAGATACTTCACCTTTTGCAGTACAAGGTCATAAAAACGATTTATTTTTTTGTCAATAAATCTTTATTTCAAAATATAATAAATTTAAGTCAAAATTAAATAAACATTGAATAGCCTAAGGGGGAGAAACCTCTTAGGTTACCTAAATAAACTTTTATATATATATTCTAAATTGACAACATTCAACCGTTTGCCTAAAATGGAAATTGACTTATTTAGTTTAAGCGATAATATCAAATATGGTTTTATTCTCGATGAACAGATAGAAATCCGTTATTAACACAGTAGATAAGTATGAATAGGAGTGAAGGTAAATGAAGCTTTAATTAAATGTATAGCCTAGTATAACTAGCTAGGGTAACCTAAAAATGGGTAAATGTTAGCAAGACTCTGATATTGAATTGGATGAAGTTTGTATTCAAAGGCATAGTCTATTGTAACTAGATAGAATAACTTTCAACGGTTTGAAGATTAACAAGATTCGGAGATATGTGAAATTTAACTTGGCTAAACAAAAATATGTACAAAATTAATTATGATAATTGAAATAGAGTAAATGTTAGTATATATATATATATATATATATATATATATATATATATATATATATATATATATATATATATATATATATATATGTTATGAACTTTTGATAATATTAGAAAAGAATAGTGTAGATATAAATATAACTTGTATATATATATATATATATATATATATATATATATGTGTGTGTGTATGTATGTGTGTGTGTGTGTATGTGTGCGTGCGCGTGTGCGTGCGTGCGTTGTGTTATTAATAATAATATAGATTTAATAAGGAGACATATTATGCACTATTAACCTGAAACTAGATAGGCAAGTTAAGTGTAATTTCAGGATACATTAAACTTAAGAAGAAGTTAAATCCTGTAAAATAATATAAACTAAATAAGAATAAATGCTAATGTAAAAAAAAATATGTTCCAATTAGCTTTGTTTTCATTTAATATCAAATAAATTCAATGTAGTACAATTGTAGTCTTTAAGTCAAAAGTGTCTTTTAAAGATTCCACTACTCCGAAAGAAGCTTGATAGGCTTATAAGAGGCTAATTGGTTTTTGTAACAAATTCAGGGGTTGGTTCCCCTGAGAGGTTTATTCCATGAGATACAGGTCTCGAAACTGGGTTCGTAGACAAAGGATAAACCATTACTTTCTTGCGGACGAGAAAAGGTCATTGAGGTTAGAATTGTAGAGGATTTAGACCCGGAGGACGTCGAGGGTATGGCAGAGTGTGGTAAGGTCCGAAATACTCTCTTTCAATTCCTTCTATTATTTCATACTCTCCCTATATATTTTTTTCAAATTTTCAGTCGTTAAAAAATACTTTTTACTCATTGTCTCAAGTTTAAATAGATTTTTTTTAAACTTGTAATGTAAGGGAGACACTACAGTTTTTTCAAATATTAATTCGCTAATTAAATTTAAGGAATTAATTTTAGTTTAATATGGGAGAAAAACATTTTACAAAAGGGGCATGGTATAGTCTACAATATAGTTATTTCGTCATATTGGGCTTAAAATTAGTGATAACTTATGGTTTCATAAAACAGTTGATTTTATGGTATAGGTTATGTGGTAGAACAGCTGTTTTAACGTATAGGTTATATTACTTTAATTATTCTAATTGTTATTATTTAATAAAAAGTAACTAAAATATATTTTTTCACCTAAGTAGGAAATGATTTAAAAAAATGTTTGTTGATACACTGTTACTTGTTTAATTTTCGCCTGATAGAAAATTATTTGTAAAAAGCTACCACCAGGAACACAACTGCTCGTAGTATCTCTCTGTTAACTGTTTTCGAAATTAATAAAGAACGTAAAATTTGAAACAGTTTTATGTCGTATTTCTTTGTAGATGTTTTCATCCTGTAAGGCTTTTTCCTTCTACAAGATAGTTTGCGTTGGTTTCTTGATTGATAAGTTAGATCCCTGAATCCTAATGCATACTAAAGCACGAGTGCTGTTTATACGAGAAGTTAGGAATAAACTTTTTTTCTTCCACGAATAAAATTTTGAATATGTCAAGACGTCTAGCGTTTCCTGAAGTATTTAAATCTATAAACAATTCGATTTATCTGTTGTATTCGATATATTTCTGGGTAGTTTTAAAATGAAATAAACCTTTGACAAATTTCCACCCTGTAATAAACATTTGGCGTAACTATTGTTTGTCGACTATAGAGAATACATTCGTGTACATAATGGCCTTGATATCCTATGCAAACCTCTTATATCAGGAAACCTTTGCAGGCGGACCATGAGCGCCATCTTGACCATATCGCCGATAAAGTGGAGGGACTTGTTCTTGCCAACGTACAGTCATGTTTCCTGAGTACGAAGAACAGTGAGGCCGTCAACCTACTCAGGCTGTGGGAGCAGTACAGAACTCTTTCACTTCAAGGTAATAACAAGTATAGTTTGTTAACACTTTATTAAGTTGTTTTCAGGTTTTATTACCACCTCTCCGGGTTCTTCCTCCCTTTCCACTTTCTTCCTCCTATTCCTATAATTCTTGTAACCACTACCATTCTTTAGGAAATAATAGTTTTTAACACTTATTTTACAATCATTATCAACACTTTTAGTCATCGCCTGTTCTTTGCATTAATATTCTTTATCTGCATTTTTAATGTGCTGTTACAACTGGGTCGCTGATAATAGTATAGAAGGTGTATAACTTTCAGTAATTATGCCGTTTTTTCTTTCTTCAGTATTTTAAGTTTTAGTGTTTGATATTAAAGAGGACCGGAGAAATATTGGAACCTCTTATAAGCCCTTACTTTCATGACTTAATTCTTACTGTCGAGTATTTATCCAGTTGTTTCATAGAATGTATGAAAGTTGCGATAGTGAATTGGCGCCTATAATCGCCTTGGATCAATCCACAAAGATAAGTTGTCATTCTGTTTGCAAAGGACTTGTTTGGTTAATCTGCCCGCTCTGAAACCATTTTGTCCTGACTGGTAAGTACAATATTCCTCAGCAAACTGGCTTTTCAGTATTGTACTATTAATAACCTTTTCAAGATCAATAAATGGGGCTTAAAAATAAACACGAATAAGGCCTAGTATCAACGTGTTGAAAGTGTAGCTACCACACCCATCCGTTCTCAATAAATGCGTAAGATTAAGCCTTTATTTTGAAAAGTATTTTGAAGAAGATGCTAGTTAAACGTGGCGAAGACAAAAGATCCCAGCTAACGGTCAAAAGTGGAGGCATCGTCTGTTGCGTGGTAACCAAATAAATTTGATGTCTGAGTATACCTAGGAGTGACAAAATACATATCTGTAATAAATAGTTTTTCAAGTGCCCGAGTCTAGTCTTTCACCATAATTTATAGATAATTTTGCTCTTGAACGTCTCTTTAATAAAACGAAATGGGTCTTTGGCTCCCAAATAAATAGTCTAATTGAAGATTTTGAAATTGAGTAATTCAGTTAAATAGTTGCGTAGGGACTATGCAACTAAATAGTTAAATAATTGCGTAGGGACTATGCAACTAAATAGTTAAATAGTTGCGTAGGGACTATGCAACTAAATAGTTAAATAGTTGCGTAGGGACTATGCAACTAAATAGTTAAATAGTTGCGTAGGGACTATGCAACTAAATAGTTAAATAGTTGCGTAGGGACTATGCAACTAAATAGTTAAATAGTTGCCTAAATTATCTGTTCAGATAACAATGAAAGCATATGGGTTATAAATAATACTCAAAAGTTTCTAACCTCAAATATTTTTCTTTTAACTTCATGTAGATTTTTGTTACCAAGTAACCAACCCCAGAAGCATAACAAATAAGACTTGAGTCTGGCTAAAATAAAATATTTGTTGTTAGAGGTTTCTTAGTATTATTTATTTATTATATAACCATAGTTATTCCCTATAAATAGTGAACCATATGAGTAATATTTTTCCCTTTACAGTTTTGCTTTCATCCCAACAATTTTATCTCTCTGCGTTCTCCCTCTACGTTTGCTACTTATCGAGATTTAATTCCACGGCAAAACTTCGCTTTTAATTAACGTTCCATTTTCACTAAGTAGCAAAAACGTACAACCTCTGTTAATTAAAACCAGCGTTAGAGTTTCCGTTGTGTTCTAATTTGAGCATTCTCTGACTGTTCGTTGATGAGGAAAATAAAAGAGATAAATACTTTTTCTCAATTTTAATTTGTTTGCGTTTTTCTTGCAACATAACTATTATATATGGCATGCACCACTTTGCGCAACTCTGCCATCAAAGCCATTGTACAAACATGGTATGTTCGATTTAGTTTGGAACGTATGAACCGAAACTGAATTCAACTCGTTTCACACATTGGCAAAACTAAATTGATGGAAAAACCCTTAAACGGTAGTTTTTCTGCACGATTTTCTCTCTTCATTATTAACTTTGGCTGTATATCTCATCCAAACTCGGAAAAGTCCCAGAAGATTAAGTGACCCTCCCACCTCGGCGCGCACGCACTTACACTCGCACAGGCTGTTGTTGATGGTTTTCCATCAAGACTTAGTCTACAACACTAAAATTTTTAAACAATTAGGTTTAAAATTACCTTTAGGTAATTTTTTCTGACAAAAGCTGTATCCTGAAAGAGTTATCTTGGAAGTCTTATTGTGTCATAATAAGGTGATAGGAAGCATTTTACTTTTACCTGCAAACTCTATTTTGGCTCTTCACATTAGCGATCGGTCGGTTCCGTCATGGTAATGTGAATTAATACATATTCGTAGTAATCATTTTTACCAAGCCAGTCTGTATGATAAATGTTGGTCAGCATTTATTATTCTTATTGTTAGGATTACTCCATCTTTTAAAAGAGCATACTTGCGGGACGATGTTGAAGGGAAACATATTCCCTATTCCAGAACGACCTTGGTAACGGAACGGTTAGTTATGTCGGTAATTAATGATTATTTAATGTAATTTAAAAAATATTGGATCTCGATACATAATGTTTTACCTTTTCTCTTTATTAGTGAAATAATTGCGTCTTTTGGATTCTGTAAACAACGAATGTCAGCGCAAGTGCGTTTGTGAGGGTTGCCTAATCCTCTGGGGCGGCTACGAGTCTGAATAAAGAGTAGTAGACTACGGGAGAAGCTATTGCCACATTACCACGACTGCACATTGTTGTAGTCGTAGTTATGAATAATTATGCTTAGCTCTACTTCATAGATAGTGGAACAATTCATATTTGGAGCTATTGCCACAATACGACCATTACACAGTGTTGCAGAGGTAAATATGCTCAATTAGGCATTGCTCTACTTCATAGACAGTGGAACAATTCCTATTTAGAGCTATTGCCACAATACGACCATTACACAGTGTTGCAGAGGTAAATATGCTCAATTAGGCATTGCTCTACTTCATAGATAGTGGAACAATTCATATTTGGAGCTATTGCCACAATACGACCATTACACAGTGTTGCAGAGGTAAATATGTTCAATTAGGCATTGCTCTACTTCATAGATACTGGAACAAATACTATTTAGAGCTATTGCCACAATACGACCATTACACAGTGTTGCAGAGGTAAATATGTTCAATTAGGCATTGCTCTACTTCATAGATAGTGGAACAAATCCTATTTAGAGCTATTGCCACAATACGGCCATTACACAGTGTTGCAGAGGTAAATATGCTTAATTAGGCATTGCTCTACTTCATAGATAGTGGAACAATTCATATTTGGAGCTATTGCCACAATACTACCATTACACAGTGTTGCAGAGGTAATATGCTCAATTAGGGATTGCTCTACTTCATAGATAGTGGAACAATTCATATTTGGAGCTATTGCTACAATACGACCATTACACAGTGTTGCAGAGGTAAATATGCTCAATTAGGCATTGCTCTACTTCATAGATAGTGGAACAATTCATATTTGGAGCTATTGCCACAATACGACCATTACACAGTGTTGTAGAGGTAAATATGCTCAATTAGGCATTGCTCTACTTCATAGATAGTGGAACAATTCATATTTGGAGCTATTGCCACAATACGACCATTACACAGTGTTGCAGAGGTAAATATGCTCAATTAGGCATTGCTCTACTTCATAGATAGTGGAACAATTCATATTTGGAGCTATTGCTACAATACGACCATTAAACAGTGTTACAGAGATAAATATGCTCAATTAGGCATTGCTCTACTTCATAGATAGTGGAACAATTCATATTTGGAGCTATTGCCACAATACGACCATTACACAGTGTTGCAGAGGTAAATATGCTCAATTAGGCATTGCTCTACTTCATAGATAGTGGAACAATTCATATTTGGAGCTATTGCCACAATACGACCATTACACAGTGTTGCAGAGGTAAATATGCTCAATTAGGCATTGCTCTACTTCATAGATAGTGGAACAATTCATATTTGGAGCTATTGCTACAATACGACCATTACACAGTGTTACAGAGATAAATATGCTCAATTAGGCATTGCTCTACTTCATAGATAGTGGAACAATTCATATTTGGAGCTATTGCTACAATACGACCATTACACAGTGTTGCAGAGGTAAATATGCTTAATTAGGCATTGCTCTACTTCATAGATAGTGGAACAATTCATATTTGGAGCTATTGCCACAATACGACCATTACACAGTGTTGCAGAGGTAAATATGCTCAATTAGGCATTGCTCTACTTCATAGATAGTGGAACAATTCATATTTGGAGCTATTGCCACAATACGACCATTACACAGTGTTGCAGAGGTAATATGCTCAATTAGGGATTGCTCTACTTCATAGATAGTGGAACAATTCATATTTGGAGCTATTGCTACAATACGACCATTACACAGTGTTGCAGAGGTAAATATGCTCAATTAGGCATTGCTCTACTTCATAGATAGTGGAACAATTCATATTTGGAGCTATTGCCACAATACGACCATTACACAGTGTTGTAGAGGTAAATATGCTCAATTAGGCATTGCTCTACTTCATAGATAGTGGAACAATTCATATTTGGAGCTATTGCCACAATACGACCATTACACAGTGTTGCAGAGGTAAATATGCTCAATTAGGCATTGCTCTACTTCATAGATAGTGGAACAATTCATATTTGGAGCTATTGCTACAATACGACCATTAAACAGTGTTACAGAGATAAATATGCTCAATTAGGCATTGCTCTACTTCATAGATAGTGGAACAATTCATATTTGGAGCTATTGCCACAATACGACCATTACACAGTGTTGCAGAGGTAAATATGCTCAATTAGGCATTGCTCTACTTCATAGATAGTGGAACAATTCATATTTGGAGCTATTGCCACAATACGACCATTACACAGTGTTGCAGAGGTAAATATGCTCAATTAGGCATTGCTCTACTTCATAGATAGTGGAACAATTCATATTTGGAGCTATTGCTACAATACGACCATTACACAGTGTTACAGAGATAAATATGCTCAATTAGGCATTGCTCTACTTCATAGATAGTGGAACAATTCATATTTGGAGCTATTGCTACAATACGACCATTACACAGTGTTGCAGAGGTAAATATGCTCAATTAGGCATTGCTCTACTTCATAGATAGTGGAACAATTCATATTTGGAGCTATTGCCACAATACGACCATTACACAGTGTTGCAGAGGTAAATATGCTCAATTAGACATTGCTCTACTTCATAGATAGTGGAACAAATACTATTTAGAGCTATTGCCACAATACGACCATTACACAGTGTTGCAGAGGTAAATATGCTCAATTAGGCATTGCTCTACTTCATAGACAGTGGAACAATTCCTATTTAGAGCTATTGCCACAATACGACCATTACACAGTGTTGCAGAGGTAAATATGCTCAATTAGGCATTGCTCTACTTCATAGATAGTGGAACAATTCATATTTGGAGCTATTGCCACAATACTACCATTACACAGTGTTGCAGAGGTAAATATGCTCAATTACGCATTGCTCTACTTCATAGATAGTGGAACAATTCATATTTGGAGCTATTGCTACAATACGACCATTAAACAGTGTTACAGAGATAAATATGCTCAATTAGGCATTGCTCTACTTCATAGATAGTGGAACAATTCATATTTGGAGCTATTGCCACAATACGACCATTACACAGTGTTGCAGAGGTAAATATGCTTCCATTAGGCATTGCTCTACTTCATAGATAGTGAAACAATTCATATTTGGAGCTATTGCCACAATACGACCATTACACAGTGTTGCAGAGGTAAATATGCTCAATTAGGCATTGCTCTACTTCATAGATAGTGGAACAATTCATATTTGGAGCTATTGCCACAATACGACCATTACACAGTGTTGCAGAGGTAAATATGCTCAATTAGGCATTGCTCTACTTCATAGATAGTGGAACAATTCATATTTGGAGCTATTGCTACAATACGACCATTAAACAGTGTTACAGAGGTAAATATGCTCAATTAGGCATTGCTCTACTTCATAGATAGTGGAACAATTCATATTTGGAGCTATTGCCACAATACGACCATTACACAGTGTTGCAGAGGTAAATATGCTTCCATTAGGCATTGCTCTACTTCATAGATAGTGAAACAATTCATATTTGGAGCTATTGCCACAATACGACCATTACACAGTGTTGCAGAGGTAAATATGCTCAATTAGGCATTGCTCTACTTCATAGATAGTGGAACAATTCATATTTGGAGCTATTGCCACAATACGACCATTACACAGTGTTGCAAGGTAAATATGCTCAATTAGGCATTGCTCTACTTCATAGATAGTGGAACAATTCATATTTGGAGCTATTGCTACAATACGACCATTAAACAGTGTTACAGAGATAAATATGCTCAATTAGGCATTGCTCTACTTCATAGATAGTGGAACAATTCATATTTGGAGCTATTGCCACAATACGACCATTACACAGTGTTGCAGAGGTAAATATGCTTCCATTAGGCATTGCTCTACTTCATAGATAGTGGAACAATTCATATTTGGAGCTATTGCCACAATACGACCATTACACAGTGTTGCAGAGGTAAATATGCTCAATTAGGCATTGCTCTACTTCATAGATAGTGGAACAATTCATATTTGGAGCTATTGCCACAATACGACCATTACAAAGTGTTGCAGAGGTAAATATGCTCAATTAGGCATTGCTCTACTTCATAGATAGTGGAACAATTCCTATTTAGAGCTATTGCCACAATACGACCATTGCACAGTGTTGCAGAGGTAATTATAAATAATTAGGCGTAACTCTACTTCATAGACAGTAGAGCAATTCCTATTTAGAGCTATTGCCTCAATTCGACCATTGCACAGTGTTGCAGAGGTAATTATGAATAATAAGGCCTTGCTCTATTTCATAGACAGTGCAACAATTCCTATTTGGAGCTATTGCCACAATACGACCATTGCACAGTGTTGCAGAGGAAATTATGCCTCATTAGGCATTGCTCTATTTCATAGATTGTGAAACAAATCCTATTTAGAGCTATTGCCACAATACGACCATTACACAGTGTTGCAGAGGTAAATATGCTTAATTAGGCATTGCTCTACTTCTTGGATAGTGGAACAATTCATATTACGAGCTATTGATGCATTACGATTATTGCACAGTTTTGCAGAGGTAATTATGAATAATTAGGCTTTGCACTAATTCATAGATAGTGGAACAATTTCTTTTGGAGCTATTGCCTCAATACGATCATTGCACAGTGTTGCAGAGGTAATTATGAATAATTAGGCTTTGCTCTACTTCATAGATAGTGGAACAATTCCTATTTAGAGCTATTGCCACAATACGACCATTGCACAGTGTTGCAGAGGCATTTATGCCTAATTAGCGTTGCTCTACTTCATAGATAGTGGAATAGTTCCTGTTTAGAGCTATTGCATCAATACGACCATTGCACAGTGTTGCAGAGGTAATTATACGTAATTAGGCGTTGCTCTACTTCATAGATAGTGGAAAAATTCCTATTAGGTGCTATTGCCACAATACGACCATTGCACAGTGTTGCAGAGGAAATTATGCCTCATTAGGCATTGCTCTATTTCATAGATTGTGGAACAATTCCTATTTAGAGCTATTGCCACAACATGACTATTTCCCAGTGTTACAGAGGTAATTATGCTTAATTAGGCGTTGCACTACTTCATAGACAGTGGAACAATTCCTATCTGGAGCTATTGCCACAATACGACCATTACACAGTGTTGCAGAGGTAAATATGCTTAAATAGGCATTGCTCTACTTCTTGGATAGTGGAACAATTCATATTTTGAGCTATTGATACATTACGATTATTGCACAGTGTTGCAGAGGTAATTATGAATAATTAGGCTTTGCTCTAATTGATAGATAGTGGAACAATTTCTTTTTAGAGCTATTGCCTCAATACGACCATTGAACATTGTTGCAGAGGTAATTATGAATAATTAGGCTTTGCTCTACTTCATAGATAGTGGAACAATTCCTATTTAGAGCTATTGTCACAACATGACCATTGCACAGTGTTACAGAAGTAATTATGCTTAATTAGGCGTTGCACTACTTCATAGATAGTGGAACAATTCCTATCTGGAGCTATTGCTACAATCCGACCATTGCATAGTGTTGCAGAGGGAATTATGCCTAATTAGGCGTTGCTCTACTTCATAGATAGTGGAAACACTTCCTTTTTGGAGCTATTGCCTCAATACGACCATTGCACAGTGTTGCAGAGGTAATTATGAATAATTAGGCTTTGCTCTACTTCATAGATAGTGGAACAATTCCTATTTAGAGCTAATGCCTCAATACGACCATTACACAGTGTTGCAGAGGTAAATATGCTTAATTAGGCATTGCTCTACTTCTTGGATAGTGGAACAATTCATATTTCGAACTATTGATACATTACGATTATTGCACAGTGTTGCAGAGGTAATAATGAATAATTAGGCTTTGCTCTAATTCATAGATAGTGCAACTATTCCTATTTGGAGCTATTGCCACAATACGACCATTGCACAGTGTTGCAGAGGAAATTATGTCTCATTAGGCATTGCTCTATTTCATAGATTGTGGAACAAATCCTATTTAGAGCTATTGCCACAATACGACCATTACACAGTGTTGCAGAGGTAAATATGCTTAATTAGGCATTGCTCTACTTCTTGGAAAGTGGAACAATTCATATTTCGAGCTATTGATACATTACGATTATTGCACAGTGTTGCAGAGGTAATTATGAATAATTAGGCTTTGCTCTAATTCATAGATAGTGGAACAATTTCTTTTGGAGCTATTGCCTCAATACGATCATTGCACAGTGTTGCAGAGGTAATTATGAATAATTAGGCTTTGCTCTACTTCATAGATAGTGGAACAATTCATATTTGGAGCTATTGCCACAATACGACCATTACAAAGTGTTGCAGAGGTAAATATGCTCAATTAGGCATTGCTCTACTTCATAGATAGTGGAACAATTCCTATTTAGAGCTATTGCCACAATACGACCATTGCACAGTGTTGCAGAGGTAATTATAAATAATTAGGCGTAACTCTACTTCATAGACAGTAGAGCAATTCCTATTTAGAGCTATTGCCTCAATTCGACCATTGCACAGTGTTGCAGAGGTAATTATGAATAATAAGGCCTTGCTCTATTTCATAGTCAGTGCAACAATTCCTATTTGGAGCTATTGCCACAATACGACCATTGCACAGTGTTGCAGAGGAAATTATGCCTCATTAGGCATTGCTCTATTTCATAGATTGTGAAACAAATCCTATTTAGAGCTATTGCCACAATACGACCATTACACAGTGTTGCAGAGGTAAATATGCTTAATTAGGCATTGCTCTACTTCTTGGATAGTGGAACAATTCATATTACGAGCTATTGATACATTACGATTATTGCACAGTGTTGCAGAGGTAATTATGAATAATTAGGCTTTGCTCTAATTCATAGATAGTGGAACAATTTCTTTTCGAGCTATTGCCTCAATACGATCATTGCACAGTGTTGCAGAGGTAATTATGAATAATTAGGCTTTGCTCTACTTCATAGATAGTGGAACAATTCCTATTTAGAGCTATTGCCACAATACGACCATTGCACAGTGTTGCAGAGGCATTTATGCCTAATTAGCGTTGCTCTACTTCATAGATAGTGGAATAATTCCTATTTAGAGCTATTGCATCAATACGACCATTGCACAGTGTTGCAGAGGTAATTATACGTAATTAGGCGTTGCTCTACTTCATAGATAGTGGAAAAATTCCTATTAGGTGCTATTGCCACAATACGACCATTGCACAGTGTTGCAGAGGAAATTATGCCTCATTAGGCATTGCTCTATTTCATAGATTGTGGAACAATTCCTATTTAGAGCTATTGCCACAACATGACCATTTCCCAGTGTTACAGAGGTAATTATGCTTAATTAGGCGTTGCACTACTTCATAGACAGTGGAACAATTCCTATCTGGAGCTATTGCCACAATACGACCATTACACAGTGTTGCAGAGGTAAATATGCTCAATTAGGCATTGCTCTACTTCATAGATAGTGGAACAATTCATATTTGGAGCTATTGCCACAATACGACCATTACACAGTTTTGCAGAGGTAAATATGCTCAATTAGGCATTGCTCTACTTTATAGATAGTGGAACAATTCATATTTGGAGCTATTGCCACAATACGACCATTACACAGTGTTGCAGAGGTAAATATGCTTCCATTAGGCATTGCTCTATTTCATAGATAGTGAAACAATTCATATTTGGAGCTATTGCCACAATACGACCATTACACATTGTTGCAGAGGTAAATATGCTCAATTAGGCGTTGCTCTACTTCATAGATATTGGAACAATTCCTATTTAGAGCAATTGCTTAAATACGACCATTACACAGTGTTGCTGAGGTAATTATAAATAATTAGGTTTTACTCTACTTCATAGATAGTGGAACAATTCCTATTTAGAGCTATTGCCACAATACGACCATTGCACAGTGTTGCAGAGGTAATTATAAATAATTAGGTTTTACTCTACTTCATAGATATTGGAACAATTCCTATTTAGAGCTATTGCCACAATACGACCATTGCACAGTGTTGCAGAGGTAATTATAAATAATTAGGCGTAACTCTACTTCATAGATAGTTGAGCAATTCCTATTTAGAGCTATTGCCTCAATTCGACCATTGCATAGTGTTGCAGAGGTAATTATAAATAATTACGTTTTACTCTACTTCATAGATATTGGAACAATTCCTATTTAGAGCTATTGCCACAATACGACCATTACACAGTGTTGCAGAGGTAAATATGCTCAATTAGGCGTTGCTCTACTTCATAGATATTGGAACAATTCCTATTTAGAGCTATTGCCACAATACGACCATTGCACAGTGTTGCAGAGGTAATTATAAATAATTAGGCGTAACTCTACTTCATAGATAGTTGAGCAATTCCTATTTAGAGCTATTGCCTCAATTCGACCATTGTACAGTGTTGCAAAGGTAATTATGAATAATAAAACCTTGCTCTATTTCATAGACAGTGCAACAATTCCTATTTGGAGCTATTGCCACAATACGACCATTGCACAGTGTTGCAGAGGAAAATATGCCTCATTAGGCATTGCTCTATTTCATAGACAGTACAACAATTCCTATTTGGAGCTATTGCCACAATACGACCATTGCACAGTGTTGCAGAGGGAATTATGCCTCATTAGGCATTGCTCTATTTCATAGATTGTGGAACAAATCCTATTTAGAGCTATTGCCACAATACGACCATTACCCAGTGTTGCAGAGGTAAATATGCTTAATTAGGCATTGCTCTACTTCTTGGATAGTGGAACAATTCATATTTTGAGCTATTGATACATTACGATTATTGCACAGTGTTGCAGAGGTAATTATGAATAATTAGGCTTTGCTCTAATTGATAGATAGTGGAACAATTTCTTTTTAGAGCTATTGCCTCAATACGACCATTGCACATTGTTGCAGAGGTAATTATGAATAATTAGGCTTTGCTCTACTTCATAGATAGTGGAACAATTCCTATTTAGAGCTATTGCCACAACATGACCATTGCACAGTGTTGCAGAGGTAAATATGCTTAATTAGGCATTCCTCTACTTCTTGGATAGTGGAACAATTCATATTTCGAGCTATTGATACATTACGATTATTGCACAGTGTTGCAGAGGTAATAATGAATAATTAGGCTTTGCTCTAATTCATAGATAGTGCAACTATTCCTATTTGGAGCTATTGCCACAATACGACCATTGCACAGTGTTGCAGAGGAAATTATGTCTCATTAGGCATTGCTCTATTTCATAGATTGTGGAACAAATCCTATTTAGAGCTAATGCCTCAATACGACCATTACACAGTGTTGCAGAGGTAAATATGCTTAATTAGGCATTCCTCTACTTCTTGGATAGTGGAACAATTCATATTTCGAGCTATTGATACATTACGATTATTGCACAGTGTTGCAGAGGTAATAATGAATAATTAGGCTTTGCTCTAATTCATAGATAGTGCAACTATTCCTATTTGGAGCTATTGCCACAATACGACCATTGCACAGTGTTGCAGAGGAAATTATGTCTCATTAGGCATTGCTCTATTTCATAGATTGTGGAACAAATCCTATTTAGAGCTATTGCCACAATACGACCATTACACAGTGTTGCAGAGGTAAATATGCTTAATTAGGCATTGCTCTACTTCTTGGATAGTGGAACAATTCATATTTCGAGCTATTGATACATTACGATTATTGCACAGTGTTGCAGAGGTAATTATGAATAATTAGGCTTTGCTCTAATTCATAGATAGTGGAACAATTTCTTTTGGAGCTATTGCCTCAATACGATCATTGCACAGTGTTGCAGAGGTAATTATGAATAATTAGGCTTTGCTCTACTTCATAGATAGTGGAACAATTCCTATTTAGAGCTATTGCCACAATACGACCATTGCACAGTGTTGCAGAGGCATTTTTGCCTAATTAGCGTTGCTCTACTTCATAGATAGTGGAATAATTCCTATTTAGAGCTATTGCATCAATACGACCATAGCACAGTGTTGCAGAGGTAATTATACGTAATTAGGCGTTGCTCTACTTCATAGATAGTGGACAAATTCCTATTAGGTGCTATTGCCACAATACGACCATTTCCCAGTGTTACAGAGGTAATTATGCTTAATTAGGCGTTGCACTACTTCATAGACAGTGGAACAATTCCTATCTGGAGCTATTGCCTCAATACGACCATTACACAGTGTTGCAGAGGTAAATATGCTCAATTAGGCTTTGCTCTACTTCATAGATAGTGGAACAATTCATATTTGGAGCTATTGCCACAATACGACCATTACACAGTGTTGCAGAGGTAAATATGCTCAATTAGGCATTGCTCTACTTTATAGATAATGGAACAATTCATATTTGGAGCTATTGCCACAATACGACCATTACACAGTGTTGCAGAGGTAAATATGCTCAATTAGGCATTGCTCTACTTCATAGATAGTGGAACAATTCATATTTGGAGCTATTGCCACAATACAACCATTACACAGTGTTGCAGAGGTAAATATGCTTCCATTAGGCATTGCTCTACTTCATAGATAGTGAAACAATTCATATTTGGAGCTATTGCCACAATACGACCATTACACAGTGTTGCAGAGGTAAATATGCTCAATTAGGCGTTGCTCTACTTCATAGATATTGGAACAATTCCTATTTAGAGCTATTGCCACAATACGACCATTGCACAGTGTTGCAGAGGTAATTATAAATAATTAGGCGTAACTCTACTTCATAGATAGTTGAGCAATTCCTATTTAGAGCTATTGCCTCAATTCGACCATTGCATAGTGTTGCAGAGGTAATTATAAATAATTACGTTTTACTCTACTTCATAGATATTGGAACAATTCCTATTTAGAGCTATTGCCACAATACGACCATTACACAGTGTTGCAGAGGTAAATATGCTCAATTAAGCGTTGCTCTACTTCATAGATATTGGAACAATTCCTATTTAGAGCTATTGCCACAATACGACCATTGCACAGTGTTGCAGAGGTAATTATAAATAATTAGGCGTAACTCTACTTCATAGATAGTTGAGCAATTCCTATTTAGAGCTATTGCCTCAATTCGACCATTGCACAGTGTTGCAAAGGTAATTATGAATAATAAGGCCTTGCTCTATTTCATAGACAGTGCAACAATTCCTATTTGGAGCTATTGCCACAATACGACCATTGCACAGTGTTGCAGAGGAAAATATGCCTCATTAGGCATTGCTCTATTTCATAGACAGTACAACAATTCCTATTTGTAGCTATTGCCACAATACGACCATTGCACAGTGTTGCAGAGGGAATTATGCCTCATTAGGCATTGCTCTATTTCATAGATTGTGGAACAAATCCTATTTAGAGCTATTGCCACAACATGACCATTGCACAGTGTTACAGAAGTAATTATGCTTAATTAGGCGTTGCACTACTTCATAGATAGTGGAACAATTCCTATCTGGAGCTATTGCTACAATCCGACCATTGCATAGTGTTGCAGAGGGAATTATGCCTAATTAGGCGTTGCTCTACTTCATAGATAGTGGAAACACTTCCTTTTTGGAGCTATTGCCTCAATACGACCATTGCACAGTGTTGCAGAGGTAATTATGAATAATTAGGCTTTGCTCTACTTCATAGATAGTGGAACAATTCCTATTTAGAGCTAATGCCTCAATACGACCATTACACAGTGTTGCAGAGGTAAATATGCTTAATTAGGCATTGCTCTACTTCTTGGATAGTGGAACAATTCATATTTCGAGCTATTGATACATTACGATTATTGCACAGTGTTGCAGAGGTAATAATGAATAATTAGGCTTTGCTCTAATTCATAGATAGTGCAATTATTCCTATTTGGAGCTATTGCCACAATACGACCATTGCACAGTGTTGTAGAGGAAATTATGTCTCATTAGGCATTGCTCTATTTCATAGATTGTGGAACAAATCCTATTTAGAGCTATTGCCACAATACGACCATTACACAGTGTTGCAGAGGTAAATATGCTTAATTAGGCATTGCTCTACTTCTTGGATAGTGGAACAATTCATATTTCGAGCTATTGATACATTACGATTATTGCACAGTGTTGCAGAGGTAATTATGAATAATTAGGCTTTGCTCTAATTCATAGATAGTGGAACAATTTCTTTTGGAGCTATTGCCTCAATACGATCATTGCACAGTGTTGCAGAGGTAATTATGAATAATTAGGCTTTGCTCTACTTCATAGATAGTGGAACAATTCCTATTTAGAGCTATTGCCACAATACGACCATTGCACAGTGTTGCAGAGGCATTTTTGCCTAATTAGCGTTGCTCTACTTCATAGATAGTGGAATAATTCCTATTTAGAGCTATTGCATCAATACGACCATAGCACAGTGTTGCAGAGGTAATTATACGTAATTAGGCGTTGCTCTACTTCATAGATAGTGGACAAATTTCTATTAGGTGCTATTGCCACAATACGACCATTTCCCAGTGTTACAGAGGTAATTATGCTTAATTAGGCGTTGCACTACTTCATAGACAATGGAACAATTCCTATCTGGAGCTATTGCCTCAATACGACCATTACACAGTGTTGCAGAGGTAAATATGCTCAATTAGGCTTTGCTCTACTTCATAGATAGTGGAACAATTCATATTTGGAGCTATTGCCACAATACGACCATTACACAGTGTTGCAGAGGTAAATATGCTCAATTAGGCATTGCTCTACTTTATAGATAATGGAACAATTCATATTTGGAGCTATTGCCACAATACGACCATTACACAGTGTTGCAGAGGTAAATATGCTCAATTAGGCATTGCTCTACTTCATAGATAGTGGAACAATTCATATTTGGAGCTATTGCCACAATACAACCATTACACAGTGTTGCAGAGGTAAATATGCTTCCATTAGGCATTGCTCTACTTCATAGATAGTGAAACAATTCATATTTGGAGCTATTGCCACAATACGACCATTACACAGTGTTGCAGAGGTAAATATGCTCAATTAGGCGTTGCTCTACTTCATAGATATTGGAACAATTCCTATTTAGAGCAATTGCTTAAATACGACCTTTACACAGTGTTGCTGAGGTAATTATAAATAATTAGGTTTTACTCTACTTCATAGATAGTGGAACAATTCCTATTTAGAGCTATTGCCACAATACGACCATTGCACAGTGTTGCAGAGGTAATTATAAATAATTAGGTTTTACTCTACTTCATAGATATTGGAACAATTCCTATTTAGAGCTATTGCCACAATACGACCATTGCACAGTGTTGCAGAGGTAATTATAAATAATTAGGCGTAACTCTACTTCATAGATAGTTGAGCAATTCCTATTTAGAGCTATTGCCTCAATTCGACCATTGCATAGTGTTGCAGAGGTAATTATAAATAATTACGTTTTACTCTACTTCATAGATATTGGAACAATTCCTATTTAGAGCTATTGCCACAATACGACCATTACACAGTGTTGCAGAGGTAAATATGCTCAATTAAGCGTTGCTCTACTTCATAGATATTGGAACAATTCCTATTTAGAGCTATTGCCACAATACGACCATTGCACAGTGTTGCAGAGGTAATTATAAATAATTAGGCGTAACTCTACTTCATAGATAGTTGAGCAATTCCTATTTAGAGCTATTGCCACAATACGACCATTGCACAGTGTTGCAGAGGAAAATATGCCTCATTAGGCATTGCTCTATTTCATAGACAGTACAACAATTCCTATTTGTAGCTATTGCCACAATACGACCATTGCACAGTGTTGCAGAGGGAATTATGCCTCATTATACATTGCTCTATTTCATAGATTGTGGAACAAATCCTATTTAGAGCTATTGCCACAATACGACCATTACACAGTGTTGCAGAGGTAAATATGCTTAATTAGGCATTGCTCTACTTCTTGGATAGTGGAACAATTCATATTTTGAGCTATTGATACATTACGATTATTGCACAGTGTTGCAGAGGTAATTATGAATAATTAGGCTTTGCTCTAATTGATAGATAGTGGAACAATTTCTTTTTAGAGCTATTGCCTCAATACGACCATTGCACATTGTTGCAGAGGTAATTATGAATAATTAGGCTTTGCTCTACTTCATAGATAGTGGAACAATTCCTATTTAGAGCTATTGCCACAACATGACCATTGCGCAGTGTTACAGAAGTAATTATGCTTAATTAGGCGTTGCACTACTTCATAGATAGTGGAACAATTCCTATCTGGAGCTATTGCTACAATCCGACCATTGCATAGTGTTGCAGAGGGAATTATGTCTAATTAGGCGTTGCTCTACTTCATAGATAGTGGAAACACTTCCTTTTTGGAGCTATTGCCTCAATACGACCATTGCACAGTGTTGCAGAGGTAATTATGAATAATTAGGCTTTGCTCTACTTCATAGATAGTGCAACTATTCCTATTTGGAGCTATTGCCACAATACGACCATTGCACAGTGTTGCAGAGGAAATTATGTCTCATTAGGCATTGCTCTATTTCATAGATTGTGGAAACAACTCCTATTTAGAGCTATTGCCACAATACGACCATTACACAGTGTTGCAGAGGTAAATATGCTTAATTAGGCATTGCTCTACTTCTTGGATAGTGGAACAATTCATATTTCGAGCTATTGATACATTACGATTATTGCACAGTGTTGCAGAGGTAATTATGAATAATTAGGCTTTGCTCTAATTCATAGATAGTGGAACAATTTCTTTTGGAGCTATTGCCTCAATACGATCTTTGCACAGTGTTGCAGAGGTAATTATGAATAATTAGGCTTTGCTCTACTTCATAGATAGTGGAACAATTCCTATTTAGAGCTATTGCCACAATACGACCATTGCACAGTGTTGCAGAGGCATTTATGCCTAATTAGCGTTGCTCTACTTCATAGATAGTGGAATAATTCCTATTTAGAGCTATTGCATCAATACGATCATAGCACAGTGTTGCAGAGGTAATTATGCTTAATTAGGCGTTGCTCTACTTCATAGATAGTGGAACAATTCCTATTTAGAGCTATTGCCACAATACGACCATTGCACAGTGTTGCAGAGGTAAATATGCTCAATTAGGCATTGCTCTACTTCATAGATAGTGGAACAATTCGTATTTAGAGCTATTGCCACAATACGACCATTGCACAGTGTTGCAGAGGAAATTATGCTTAATTAGGCGTTGCTCTACTTCATAGATAGTGGAACAATTCGTATTTAGAGCTATTGCCACAATACGACCATTGCACAGTGTTGCAGAGGAAATTATGCTTAATTAGACGTTGCTCTACTTCATAGATAGTGGAACAATTCCTATTTAGAGCTATTGCCACAATACGACCATTGCACAGTGTTGCAGAGGTAAATATGCTCAATTAGGCATTGCTCTACTTCATAGATAGTGGAACAATTCATATTTGGAGCTATTGCCACAATACGACCATTACACAGTGTTGCAGAGGTAAATATGCTCAATTAGGCATTGCTCTACTTCATAGATAGTGGAACAATTCATATTTGGAGCTATTGCCACAATACGACCATTACACAGTGTTGCAGAGGTAAATATGCTCAATTAGGCATTGCTCTACTTCATAGATAGTGGAACAATTCATATTTGGAGCTATTGCCACAATACAACCATTAAACAGTGTTGCAGAGGTAAATATGCTCCATTAGGCATTGCTCTACTTCATAGATAGTGGAACAATTCATATTTGAAGCTATTGCCACAATACGACCATTACACAGTGTTGCAGAGGTAAATATGCTCAATTAGGCGTTGCTCTACTTCATAGATATTGGAACAATTCCTATTTAGAGCTATTGTCACAATACGACCATTACACAGTGTTGCAGAGGTAAATATGCTCAATTAGGCATTGCTCTACTTCATAGATAGTGGAACAATTCCTATTTAGAGCTATTGCCACAATACGACCATTGCACAGAGTTGCAGAGGTAATTATAAATAATTAGGCGTAACTCTACTTCATAGATAGTTGAGCAATTCCTATTTAGAGCTATTGCCTCAATTCGACCATTGCATAGTGTTGCAGAGGTAATTATGAATAATTAGGTTTTCCTCTATTTCATAGATATTGGAACAATTCCTATTTAGAGCTATTGCCACAATACGACCATTGCACAGTGTTGCAGAGGTAATTATAAATAATTAGGTTTTACTCTACTTCATAGATATTGGAACAATTCCTATTTAGAGCTATTGCCACAATACGACCATTGCACAGTGTTGCAGAAGTAATTATAAATAATTAGGCGTAACTCTACTTCATAGATAGTTGAGCAATTCCTATTTAGAGCTATTGCCTCAATTCGACCATTGCACAGTGTTGCAGAGGTAATTATGAATAATAAGGCCTAGCTCTATTTCATAGACAGTGCAACAATTCCTATTTGGAGCTATTGCCACAATACGACCATTGCACAGTGTTGCAGAGGAAATTATGCCTCATTAGGCATTGCTCTATTTCATAGACAGTGCAACAATTCCTATTTGGAGCTATTGCCACAATACGACCATTGCACAGTGTTGCAGAGGGAATTATGCCTTATTAGGCATTGCTCTATTTCATAGATTGTGGAACAAATCCTATTTAGAGCTATTGCCACAATACGACCATTACACAGTGTTGCAGAGGTAAATATGCTTAATTAGGCATTACTCTACTTCTTGGATAGTGGAACAATTCATATTTCGAGCTATTGATACATTACGATTATTAAACAGTGTTGCAGAGGTAATTATGAATAATTAGGCTTTGCTCTAATTCATAGTGGAACAATTTCTTTTTAGAGCTATTGCCTAAATACGACCATTGCACATTGTTGCAGAGGTAATTATGAATAATTAGGCTTTGCTCTACTTCATAGATAGCGGAACAATTCCTATTTAGAGCTATTGCCAAAATACGACCATTGCACAGTGTTGCAAAGGCATTTATGCCTAATTAGCGTTGCTCTACTTCATAGATAGTGGAATAATTACTATTTAGAGCTATTGCATCAATACGACCATTGCACAGTGTTGCAGAGGTAATTATACGTAATTAGGCGTTGCTCTACTTCATAGATAGTGGAAAAATTCCTATTAGGTGCTATTGCCACAATACGACCATTGCACAGTGTTGCAGAGGAAATTATGCCTCATTAGGCATTGCTCTATATCATAGATTGTAAAACAATTCCTATTTAGAGCTATTGCCACAACATGACCATTGCACAGTGTTGCAGAGGTAAATATGCTCAATTAGGCATTGCTCTACTTCATAGATAGTGGAACAATTCATATTTGGAGCTATTGCCACAATACGACCATTACACAGTGTTGCAGAGGAAATTATCCCTCATTAGGCATTGCTCTATATCATAGATTGTGGAACAATTCCTATTTAGAGCTATTGCCACAACATGACCATTGCACAGTGTTGCAGAGGTAAATATGCTCAATTAGGCATTGCTCTACTTCATAGATAGTGGAACAATTCATATTTGGAGCTATTGCCACAATACGACCATTACACAGTGTTGCAGAGGAAATTATGCCTCATTAGGCATTGCTCTATTTCATAGATTGTAAAACAATTCCTATTTAGAGCTATTGCCACAACATGACCATTGCACAGTGTTGCAGAGGTAAATATGCTCAATTAGGCATTGCTCTACTTCATAGATAGTGGAACAATTCATATTTGGAGCTATTGCCACAATACGACCATTACACAGTGTTGCAGAGGAAATTATGCCTCATTAGGCATTGCTCTATTTCATAGATTGTGGAACAATTCCTATTTAGAGCTATTGCCACAACATGACCATTCCACAGTGTTACAGAGGTAATTATGCTTAATTAGGCGTTGCACTATTTTATAGGTAGAGGAACAATTCCTATCTGGAGCTATTGCTACAATCCGACCATTGCATAGTGTTGCAGAGGTAATTATGAATAATTAGGCTTTGCTCTACTTCATAGATAGTGGAACAATTCCTATTTAGAGCTATTGCCACAATATGACCATTGCACAGTGTTGCAGAGAATATTATGCTTAATTAGGCGTTGCTCTACTTAATAGATAGTGGAACAAATCCTATTTAGAGCTATTGCCACAATACGACCATTGCACATTGTTGCAGAGGTAATTATGCTTAATTAGGCGTTGCTCTACTTCATAGATAGTGGAACAATTCCTATTTAGAGCTATTGCCACAATACGACCATTGCACAGTGTTGCAGAGGTAAATATGCTCAATTAGGCATTGCTCTACTTCATAGATAGTGGAACAATTCGTATTTAGAGCTATTGCCACAATACGACCATTGCACAGTGTTGCAGAGGAAATTATGCTTAATTAGGCGTTGCTCTACTTCATAGATAGTGGAACAATTCGTATTTAGAGCTATTGCCACAATACGACCATTGCACAGTGTTGCAGAGGTAAATATGCTCAATTAGGCATTGCTCTACTTCATAGATAGTGGAACAATTCATATTTGGAGCTATTGCCACAATACGACCATTACACAGTGTTGCAGAGGTAAATATGCTCAATTAGGCATTGCTCTACTTCATAGATAGTGGAACAATTCATATTTGGAGCTATTGCCACAATACGACCATTACACAGTGTTGCAGAGGTAAATATGCTCAATTAGGCATTGCTCTACTTCATAGATAGTGGAACAATTCATATTTGGAGCTATTGCCACAATACAACCATTACACAGTGTTGCAGAGGTAAATATGCTCCATTAGGCATTGCTCTACTTCATAGATAGTGGAACAATTCATATTTGAAGCTATTGCCACAATACGACCATTACACAGTGTTGCAGAGGTAAATATGCTCAATTAGGCGTTGCTCTACTTCATAGATATTGGAACAATTCCTATTTAGAGCTATTGCCACAATACGACCATTACACAGTGTTGCAGAGGTAAATATGCTCAATTAGGCATTGCTCTACTTCATAGATAGTGGAATAATTCCTATTTAGAGCTATTGCCACAATACGACCATTGCACAGAGTTGCAGAGGTAATTATAAATAATTAGGCGTAACTCTACTTCATAGATAGTTGAGCAATTCCTATATAGAGCTATTGCCTCAATTCGACCATTGCATAGTGTTGCAGAGGTAATTATGAATAATTAGGTTTTCCTCTATTTCATAGATATTGGAACAATTCCTATTTAGAGCTATTGCCACAATACGACCATTGCACAGTGTTGGGAGGTAATTATAAATAATTAGGTTTTACTCTACTTCATAGATATTGGAACAATTCCTATTTAGAGCTATTGCCACAATACGACCATTGCACAGTGTTGCAGAAGTAATTATAAATAATTAGGCGTAACTCTACTTCATAGATAGTTGAGCAATTCCTATTTAGAGCTATTGCCTCAATTCGACCATTGCACAGTGTTGCAGAGGTAATTATGAATAATAAGGCCTAGCTCTATTTCATAGACAGTGCAACAATTCCTATTTGGAGCTATTGCCACAATACGACCATTGCACAGTGTTGCAGAGGAAATTATGCCTCATTAGGCCTTGCTCTATTTCATAGACAGTGCAACAATTCCTATTTGGAGCTATTGCCACAATACGACCATTGCACAGTGTTGCAGAGGGAATTATGCCTTATTAGGCATTGCTCTATTTCATAGATTGTGGAACAAATCCTATTTAGAGCTATTGCCACAATACGACCATTACACAGTGTTGCAGAGGTAAATATGCTTAATTAGGCATTACTCTACTTCTTGGATAGTGGAACAATTCATATTTCGAGCTATTGATACATTACGATTATTGCACAGTGTTGCAGAGGTAATTATGAATAATTAGGCTTTGCTCTAATTCATAGATAGTGGAACAATTTCTTTTTAGAGCTATTGCCTAAATACGACCATTGCACATTGTTGCAGAGGTAATTATGAATAATTAGGCTTTGCTCTACTTCATAGATAGTGGAACAATTCCTATTTAGAGCTATTGCCAAAATACGACCATTGCACAGTGTTGCAGAGGTAATTATACGTAGTTAGGCGTTGCTCTACTTCATAGATAGTGGAAAAATTCCTATTAGGTGCTATTGCCACAATACGACCATTGCACAGTGTTGCAGAGGAAATTATGCCTCATTAGGCATTGCTCTATATCATAGATTGTAAAACAATTCCTATTTAGAGCTATTGCCACATCATGACCATTGCACAGTGTTGCAGAGGTAAATATGCTCAATTAGGCATTGCTCTACTTCATAGATAGTGGAACAATTCATATTTGGAGCTATTGCCACAATACGACCATTACACAGTGTTGCAGAGGAAATTATCCCTCATTAGGCATTGCTCTATATCATAGATTGTGGAACAATTCCTATTTAGAGCTATTGCCACAACATGACCATTGCACAGTGTTACAGTAGTAATTATGCTTAATTAGGCGTTGCACTACTTCATAGATAGTGGAACAATTCCTATCTGGAGCTATTGCTACAATCCGACCATTGCATAGTGTTGCAGAGGGAATTATGCCTAATTAGGCGTTGCTCTACTTCATAGATAGTGGAACAATTCCTATTTAGAGCTAATGCCTCAATGCGATCATTACACAGTGTTGCAGAGGTAAATATGCTTAATTAGGCATTGCTCTACTTCTTGGATAGTGGAACAATTCATATTTCGAGCTATTGATACATTACGATTATTGCACAGTGTTGCAGAGGTAATTATGAATAATTAGGCTTTGCTCTAATTCATAGATAGTGGAACAATTCCTATTTGGAGCTATTGCCACAATACGACCGTTGCACAGTGTTGCAGAGGAAATTATGCCTCATTAGGCATTGCTCTATTTCATAGATTGTGGAACAAATCCTATTTAGAGCTATTGCCACAATACGACCATTACACAGTGTTGCAGAGGTAAATATGCTTAATTAGGCATTGCTCTACTTTTTGGATAGTGGAACAATTCATATTTCGACCTATTGATACATTACGATTATTGCACAGTGTTGCAGAGGTAATTATGAATAATTAGGCTTTGCTCTATTTCATAGATAGTGCAACAATTCCTATTTGGAGCTATTGCCACAATACGACCATTGCACAGTGTTGCAGAGGTAAATATGCTCAATTAGGCATTGCTCTACTTTATAGATAGTGGAACAATTCATATTTGGAGCTATTGCCACAATACGACCATTACACAGTGTTGCAGAGGTAAATATGCTCAATTAGGCATTGCTCTACTTCATAGATAGTGGGACAATTCCTATTTAGAGCTATTGCCACAACATGACCATTTCCCAGTGTTACAGAGGTAATTATGCTTAATTAGGCGTTGCACTACTTCGTAGACAGTGGAGCAATTCCTATCTGGAGCTATTGCCACAATACGACCATTACACAGTGTTGCAGAGGTAAATATGCTCAATTAGGCATTGCTCTACTTCATAGATAGTGGAACAATTCATATTTGGAGCTATTGCCACAATACGACCATTACACAGTGTTGCAGAGGTAAATATGCTCAATTAGGCATTGCTCTACTTTATAGATAGTGGAACAATTCATATTTGGAGCTATTGCCACAATACGACCATTACACAGTGTTGCAGAGGTAAATATGCTCAATTAGGCATTGCTCTACTTCATAGATAGTGGGACAATTCATATTTGGAGCTATTGCCACAATACAACCATTACACAGTGTTGCAGAGGTAAATATGCTTCCATTAGGCATTGCTATACTTCATAGATAGTGAAACAATTCATATTTGGAGCTATTGCCACAATACGACCATTACACAGTGTTGCAGAGGTAAATATGCTCAATTAGGCGTTGCTCTACTTCATAGATATTGGAACAATTCCTATTTAGAGCAATTGCTTAAATACGACCATTACACAGTGTTGCAGAGGTAATTATAAATAATTAGGCGTAACTCTACTTCATAGGTAGTTGAGCAATTCCTATTTAGAGCTATTGCCTCAATTCGACCATTGCACAGTGTTGCAAAGGTAATTATGAATAATAAGGCCTTGCTCTATTTCATAGACAGTGCAACAATTCCTATTTGGAGCTATTGCCACAATACGACCATTACACAGTGTTGCAGAGGTAAATATGCTCAATTAGGCATTGCACTACTTCATAGATAGTGGAACAATTCATATTTGGAGCTATTGCCACAATACGACCATTACACAGTGTTGCAGAGGAAATTATGCCTTATTAGGCATTGCTCTATTTCATAGATAGTGGAAACACTTCCTTTTTGGAGCTATTGCCTCAATACGACCATTTCACAATGTTGCAGAGGTAATTATGAATAATTAGGCTTTGCTCTACTTCATAGATAGTGGAACAATTCCTATTTAGAGCTAATGCCTCAATACGACCATTGCACAGTGTTGCAGAGGTAATTATGCTTAATTAGGCGTTGCTCTACTTCATAGATAGTGGAACAAATCCTATTTAGAGCTACTGCCTCAATTAGACCATTGTAAAGTGTTGCAGAGGTAATTATGCTTAATTAAGCGTTGCTCTACTTCATAGATAGTGGAACAATTCCTATTTAGAGCTATTGCCACAATATAACCATTGCACTGTGTTGCAGAGAAAATTATGCTTAATTAGGCGTTGCTCTACTTAATAGATAGTGGAACAAATCCTATTTAGAGCTATTGCCACAATACGACCATTGCACTGTGTTGCAGAGGTAATTATGCTTAATTAGGCGTTGCTCTACTTCATAGATAGTGGAACAATTCGTATTTAGAGCTCTTGCCACAATACGACCATTGCACAGTGTTGCAAAGGCATTTATGCCTAATTAGCGTTGCTCTACTTCATAGATAGTGGAATAATTCCTATTTAGAGCTATTGCATCAATACGACCATTGCACAGTGTTGCAGAGGTAATTATACGTAATTAGGCGTTGCTCTATTTCATAGACAGTGCAACAATTCCTATTTGGAGCTATTGCCACAATACGACCATTGCACAGTGTTGCAGAGGAAATTATGCCTCATTAGGCATTGCTCTATTTCATAGACAGTGCAACAATTCCTATTTGGAGCTATTGCCACAATACGACCATTGCACAGTGTTGCAGAGGGAATTATGCCTTATTAGGCATTGCTCTATTTCATAGATTGTGGAACAAATCCTATTTAGAGCTATTGCCACAATACGACCATTACACAGTGTTGCAGAGGTAAATATGCTTAATTAGGCATTACTCTACTTCTTGGATAGTGGAACAATTCATATTTCGAGCTATTGATACATTACGATTATTGCACAGTGTTGCAGAGGTAATTATGAATAATTAGGCTTTGCTCTAATTCATAGATAGTGGAACAATTTCTTTTTAGAGCTATTGCCTAAATACGACCATTGCACATTGTTGCAGAGGTAATTATGAATAATTAGGCTTTGCTCTACTTCATAGATAGTGGAACAATTCCTATTTAGAGCTATTGCCACAACATGACCATTGCACAGTGTTGCAGAGGTAAATATGCTCAATTAGGCATTGCTCTACTTCATAGATAGTGGAACAATTCATATTTCGAGCTATTGCCACAATACGACCATTACACAGTGTTGCAGAGAAAATTATGCCTCATTAGGCATTGCTCTATTTCATAGATTGTAAAACAATTCCTATTTAGAGCTATTGCCACAACATGACCATTGCACAGTGTTGCAGAGGTAAATATGCTCAATTAGGCATTGCTCTACTTCATAGATAGTGAAACAATTCATATTTGGAGCTATTGCCACAATACGACCATTACACAGTGTTGCAGAGGAAATTATGCCTCATTAGGCATTGCTCTATTTCATAGATTGTGGAACAATTCCTATTTAGAGCTATTGCCACAACATGACCATTGCACAGTGTTACAGAGGTAATTATGCTTAATTAGGCGTTGCACTACTTTATAGATAGTGGAACAATTCCTATCTGGAGCTATTGCTACAATCCGACCATTGCATAGTGTTGCAGAGGGAATTATGCCTAATTAGGCGTTGCTCTACTTCATAGATAGTGGAAACACTTCCTTTTTGGAGCTATTGCCTCAATACGACCATTGCACAGTGTTGCAGAGGTAATTATGAATAATTAGGCTTTGCTCTACTTCATAGATAGTGGAACAATTCCTATTTAGAGCTAATGCCTCAATACGACCATTGCACAGTGTTGCAGAGGTAATTATGCTTAATTAGGCGTTGCTCTACTTCATAGATAGTGGAACAAATCCTATTTAGAGCTACTGCCTCAATTAGACCATTGTAAAGTGTTGCAGAGGTAATTATGAATAATTAGGCTTTGCTCTATTTCATAGATAGTGCAACAATTCCTATTTGGAGCTATTGCCACAATACGACCATTGCACAGTGTTGCAGAGGAAATTATGCCTCATTAGGCATTGCTCTATTTCATAGATTGTGGAACAATTCCTATTTAGAGCTATTGCCACAACATGACCATTTCCCAGTGTTACAGAGGTAATTATGCTTAATTAGGCGTTGCACTACTTCATAGACAGTGGAGCAATTCCTATCTGGAGCTATTGCCACAATACGACCATTACACAGTGTTGCAGAGGTAAATATGCTCAATTAGGCATTGCTCTACTTCATAGATAGTGGAACAATTCATATTTGGAGCTATTGCCACAATACGACCATTACACAGTGTTGCAGAGGTAAATATGCTCAATTAGGCATTGCTCTACTTTATAGATAGTGGAACAATTCATATTTGGAGCTATTGCCACAATACGACCATTACACAGTGTTGCAGAGGTGAATATGCTCAATTAGGCATTGCTCTACTTCATAGATAGTGGGACAATTCATATTTGGAGCTATTGCCACAATACAACCATTACACAGTGTTGCAGAGGTAAATATGCTTCCATTAGGCATTGCTATACTTCATAGATAGTGAAACAATTCATATTTGGAGCTATTGCCACAATACGACCATTACACAGTGTTGCAGAGGTAAATATGCTCAATTAGGCGTTGCTCTACTTCATAGATATTGGAACAATTCCTATTGAGAGCAATTGCTTAAATACGACCATTACACAGTGTTGCAGAGGTAATTATAAATAATTAGGCGTAACTCTACTTCATAGATAGTTGAGCAATTCCTATTTAGAGCTATTGCCTCAATTCGACCATTGCACAGTGTTGCAAAGGTAATTATGAATAATAAGGCCTTGCTCTATTTCATAGACAGTGCAACAATTCCTATTTGGAGCTATTGCCACAATACGACCATTACACAGTGTTGCAGAGGTAAATATGCTCAACTAGGCATTGCTCTACTTCATAGATAGTGGAACAATTCATATTTGGAGCTATTGCCACAACATGACCATTGCACAGTGTTGCAGAGGTAAATATGCTCAATTAGGCATTGCTCTACTTCATAGATAGTGGAACAATTCATATTTGGAGCTATTGCCACAATACGACCATTACACAGTGTTGCAGAGGAAATTATGCCTTATTAGGCATTGCTCTATTTCATAGATAGTGGAAACACTTCCTTTTTGGAGCTATTGCCTCAATACGACCATTTCACAATGTTGCAGAGGTAATTATGAATAATTAGGCTTTGCTCTACTTCATAGATAGTGGAACAATTCCTATTTAGAGCTAATGCCTCAATACGACCATTGCACAGTGTTGCAGAGGTAATTATGCTTAATTAGGCGTTGCTCTACTTCATAGATAGTGGAACAAATCCTATTTAGAGCTACTGCCTCAATTAGACCATTGTAAAGTGTTGCAGAGGTAATTATGCTTAATTAAGCGTTGCTCTACTTCACAGATAGTGGAACAATTCCTATTTAGAGCTATTGCCACAATATAACCATTGCACTGTGTTGCAGAGAAAATTATGCTTAATTAGGCGTTGCTCTACTTAATAGATAGTGGAACAAATCCTATTTAGAGCTATTGCCACAATACGACCATTGCACTGTGTTGCAGAGGTAATTATGCTTAATTAGGTGTTGCTCTACTTCATAGATAGTGGAACAATTCGTATTTAGAGCTCTTGCCACAATACGACCATTGCACAGTGTTGCAAAGGCATTTATGCCTAATTAGCGTTGCTCTACTTCATAGATAGTGGAATAATTCCTATTTAGAGCTATTGCATCAATACGACCATTGCACAGTGTTGCAGAGGTAATTATACGTAATTAGGCGTTGCTCTACTTCATAGATAGTGGAACAATTCCTATTAGGTGCTATTGCCACAATACGACCATTGCACAGTGTTGCAGAGGAAATTATGCCTCATTAGGCATTGCTCTATTTCATAGATTGTAAAACAATTCCTATTTAGAGCTATCCCCACAACATGACCATTGCACAGTGTTGCAGAGGTAAATATGCTCAATTAGGCATTGCTCTACTTCATAGATAGTGGAACAATTCATATTTCGAGCTATTGCCACAATACGACCATTACACAGTGTTGCAGAGAAAATTATGCCTCATTAGGCATTGCTCTATTTCATAGATTGTAAAACAATTCCTATTTAGAGCTATTGCCACAACATGACCATTGAACAGTGTTGCAGAGGTAAATATGCTCAATTAGGCATTGCTCTACTTCATAGATAGTGAAACAATTCATATTTGGAGCTATTGCCACAATACGACCATTACACAGTGTTGCAGAGGAAATTATGCCTCATTAGGCATTGCTCTATTTCATAGATTGTGGAACAATTCCTATTTAGAGCTATTGCCACAACATGACCATTGCACAGTGTTACAGAGGTAATTATGCTTAATTAGGCGTTGCACTACTTTATAGATAGTGGAACAATTCCTATCTGGAGCTATTGCTACAATCCGACCATTGCATAGTGTTGCAGAGGGAATTATGCCTAATTAGGCGTTGCTCTACTTCATAGATAGTGGAAACACTTCCTTTTTGGAGCTATTGCCTCAATACGACCATTGCACAGTGTTGCAGAGGTAATTATGAATAATTAGGCTTTGCTCTACTTCATAGATAGTGGAACAATTCCTATTTAGAGCTAATGCCTCAATACGACCATTGCACAGTGTTGCAGAGGTAATTATGCTTAATTAGGCGTTGCTCTACTTCATAGATAGTGGAACAAATCCTATTTAGAGCTACTGCCTCAATTAGACCATTGTAAAGTGTTGCAGAGGTAATTATGCTTAATTAAGCGTTGCTCTACTTCATAGATAGTGGAATAATTCGTATTTAGAGCTATTGCCACAATACGACCATTGCACAGTGTTGCAGAGGAAATTATGCCTCATTAGGCATTGCTCTACTTCATAGATAGTGGAACAATTCATATTTGGAGCTATTGCCACAATACGACCATTACACAGTGTTGCAGAGGTAAATATGCTCAATTAGGCATTGCTCTACTTCATAGATAGTGGAACAATTCATATTTGGAGCTATTGCCACAATACGACCATTACACAGTGTTGCAGAGGTAAATATGCTCAATTAGGCATTGCTCTACTTCATAGATAGTGGAACAATTCATATTTGGAGCTATTGCCACAATACAACCATTACACAGTGTTGCAGAGGTAAATATGCTCCATTAGGCATTGCTCTACTTCATAGATAGTGGAACAATTCATATTTGGAGCTATTGCCACAATACGACCATTACACAGTGTTGCAGAGGTAAATATCCTCAATTAGGCGTTGCTCTACTTCATAGATATTGGACCAATTCCTATTTAGAGCTATTGCCACAATACGACCACTACACAGTGTTGCAGAGGTAAATATGCTCAATTAGGCATTGCTCTACTTCATAGATAGTGGAACAATTCCTATTTAGAGCTATTGCCACAATACGACCATTGCACAGTGTTGCAGAGGTAATTATAAATAATTAGGCGTAACTCTACTTCATAGATATTGGAACAATTCCTATTTAGAGCTATTGCCACAATACGACCATTGCACAGTGTTGCAGAGGTAATTATAAATAATTAGGCGTAACTCTACTTCATAGATAGTTGAGCAATTCCTATTTAGAGCTATTGCCTCAATTCGACCATTGCACAGTGTTGCAGAGGTAATTATGAATAATAAGGCCTTGCTCTATTTCATAGACAGTGCAACAATTCCTATTTGGAGCTATTGCCACAATACGACCATTGCACAGTGTTGCAGAGGAAATTATGCCTCATTAGGCATTGCTCTATTTCATAGACAGTGCAACAATTCCTATTTGGAGCTATTGCCACAATACGACCATTGCACAGTGTTGCAGAGGGAATTATGCCTCATTAGGCATTGCTCTATTTCATAGATTGTGGAACAAATCCTATTTAGAGCTATTGCCACAATACGACCATTACACAGTGTTGCAGAGGTAAATATGCTTAATTAGGCATTGCTCTACTTCTTGGATAGTGGAACAATTCATATTTCGAGCTATTGATACATTACGATTATTGCACAGTGTTGCAGGGGTAATTATGAATAATTATTCTTTGCTCTAATTCATAGATAGTGGAACAATTTTTTTTTAGAGCTATTGCCTAAATACGACCATTGCACATTGTTGCAGAGGTAATTATGAATAATTAGGCTTTGCTCTACTTCATAGATAGTGGAACAATTCCTATTTAGAGCTATTGCCAAAATACGACCATTGCACAGTGTTGCAAAGGCATTTATGCCTAATTAGCGTTGCTCTACTTCAAAGATAGTGGAATAATTCCTATTTAGAGCTATTGCATCAATACGACCATTGCACAGTGTTGCAGAGGTAATTATACGTAATTAGGCGTTGCTCTACTTCATAGATAGTGGAACAATTCCTATTAGGTGCTATTGCCACAATACGACCATTGCACAGTGTTGCAGAGGAAATTATGCCTCATTAGGCATTGCTCTATTTCATAGATTGTAAAACAATTCCTATTTAGAGCTATTGCCACAATACGACCATTGCACAGAGTTGCAGAGGTAATTATAAATAATTAGGCGTAACTCTACTTCATAGATAGTTGAGCAATTCCTATATAGAGCTATTGCCTCAATTCGACCATTGCATAGTGTTGCAGAGGTAATTATGAATAATTAGGTTTTCCTCTATTTCATAGATATTGGAACAATTCCTATTTAGAGCTATTGCCACAATACGACCATTGCACAGTGTTGCAGAGGTAATTATAAATAATTAGGTTTTACTCTACTTCATAGATAGTGGAACAATTCCTATCTGGAGCTATTGCTACAATCCGACCATTGCATAGTGTTGCAGAGGGAATTATGCCTAATTAGGCGTTGCTCTACTTCATAGATACTGGAAACACTTCCTTTTTGGAGCTATTGCCTCAATACGACCATTGCACAGTGTTGCAGAGGTAATTATGAATAATTAGGCTTTGCTCTACTTCATAGATAGTGGAACAATTCCTATTTAGAGCTAATGCCTCAATACGACCATTGTAATGTGTTGCAGAGGTAATTATGCTTAATTAAGCGTTGCTCTACTTCATAGATAGTGGAACAATTCCTATTTAGAGCTATTGCCACAATATAACCATTGCACAGTGTTGCAGAGAAAATTATACTTAATTAGGCGTTGCTTTACTTAATAGATAGTGGAACAAATCCTATTTAGAGCTATTGCCACAATACGACCATTGCACAGTGTTGCAGAGGTAATTATGCTTAATTAGGCGTTGCTCTACTTCATAGATAGTGGAACAATTCGTATTTAGAGCTCTTGCCACAATACGACCATTGCACAGTGTTGCAAAGGCATTTATGCCTAATTAGCGTTGCTCTACTTCATAGATAGTGGCATATTTCCTATTTAGAGCTATTGCATCAATACGACCATTGCACAGTGTTGCAGAGGTAATTATGCTTAATTAAGCGTTGCTCTACTTCATAGATAGTGGAACAATTCCTATTTAGAGCTATTGCCTCAATACGACCATTGCACAGTGTTGCAGAGGTAATTATGAATAATTAGGCTTTGCTCTACTTCATAGATAGTGGAACAATTCCTATTTAGAGGTAATGCCTCAATACGACCATTGCACAGTGTTGCAGAGGTAATTATGCTTAATTAGGCGTTGCTCAACTTCATAGATAGTGGATCAAATCCTATTTAGAGCTACAGCCTCAATTAGACCATTGTAAAGTGTTGCAGAGGTAATTATGCTTAATTAAGCGTTGCTCTACTTCATAGATAGTGGAACAATTCCTATTTAGAGCTATTGCCACAATATGACCATTGCTCAGTGTTGCAGAGAAAATTATGCTTAATTAGGCGTTGCTCTACTTAATAGATAGTGGAACAAATCCTATTTAGAGCTATTGCCACAATACGACCATTGCACAGTGTTGCAGAGATAATTATGCTTAATTAGGCGTTGCTCTACTTCATAGATAGTGGAACAATTCGTATTTAGAGCTCTTGCCACAATACGACCATTGCACAGTGTTGCAAAGGCATTTATGCCTAATTAGCGTTGCTCTACTTCATAGATAGTGGAATAATTCCTATTTAGAGCTATTGCATCAATACGACCATTGCACAGTGTTGCAGAGGTAATTATACGTAATTAGGCGTTGCTCTATTTCATTGACAGTGCAACAATTCCTATTTGGAGCTATTGCCACAATACGACCATTGCACAGTGTTGCAGAGGAAATTATGCCTCATTAGGCATTGCTCTATTTCATAGACAGTGCAACAATTCCTATTTGGAGCTATTGCCACAATACGACCATTGCACAGTGTTGCAGAGGGAATTATGCCTTATTAGGCATTGCTCTATTTCATAGATTGTGGAACAAATCCTATTTAGAGCTATTGCCACAATACGACCATTACACAGTGTTGCAGAGGCAAATATGCTTAATTAGGCATTACTCTACTTCTTGGATAGTGGAACAATTCATATTTCGAGCTATTGATACATTACGATTATTGCACAGTGTTGCAGAGGTAATTATGAATAATTAGGCTTTGCTCTAATTCATAGATAGTGGAACAATTTCTTTTTAGAGCTATTGCCTAAATACGACCATTGCACATTGTTGCAGAGGTAATTATGAATAATTAGGCTTTGCTCTACTTCATAGATAGTGGAACAATTCCTATTTAGAGCTATTGCCACAACATGACCATTGCACAGTGTTGCAGAGGTAAATATGCTCAATTAGGCATTGCTCTACTTCATAGATAGTGGAACAATTCATATTTCGAGCTATTGCCACAATACGACCATTACACAGTGTTGCAGAGAAAATTATGCCTCATTAGGCATTGCTCTATTTCATAGATTGTAAAACAATTCCTATTTAGAGCTATTGCCACAACATGACCATTGCACAGTGTTGCAGAGGTAAATATGCTCAATTAGGCATTGCTCTACTTCATAGATAGTGAAACAATTCATATTTGGAGCTATTGCCACAATACGACCATTACACAGTGTTGCAGAGGAAATTATGCCTCATTAGGCATTGCTCTATTTCATAGATTGTGGAACAATTCCTATTTAGAGCTATTGCCACAACATGACCATTGCACAGTGTTACAGAGGTAATTATGCTTAATTAGGCGTTGCACTACTTTATAGATAGTGGAACAATTCCTATCTGGAGCTATTGCTACAATCCGACCATTGCATAGTGTTGCAGAGGGAATTATGCCTAATTAGGCGTTGCTCTACTTCATAGATAGTGGAAACACTTCCTTTTTGGAGCTATTGCCTCAATACGACCATTGCACAGTGTTGCAGAGGTAATTATGAATAATTAGGCTTTGCTCTACTTCATAGATAGTGGAACAATTCCTATTTAGAGCTAATGCCTCAATACGACCATTGCACAGTGTTGCAGAGGTAATTATGCTTAATTAGGCGTTGCTCTACTTCATAGATAGTGGGACAATTCATATTTGGAGCTATTGCCACAATACAACCATTACACAGTGTTGCAGAGGTAAATATGCTCAATTAGGCGTTGCTCTACTTCATAGATATTGGAACAATTCCTATTTAGAGCAATTGCTTAAATACGACCATTACACAGTGTTGCAGAGGTAATTATAAATAATTAGGCGTAACTCTACTTCATAGATAGTTGAGCAATTCCTATTTAGAGCTATTGCCTCAATTCGACCATTGCACAGTGTTGCAAAGGTAATTATGAATAATAAGGCCTTGCTCTATTTCATAGACAGTGCAACAATTCCTATTTGGAGCTATTGCCACAATACGACCATTACACAGTGTTGCAGAGGTAAATATGCTCAATTAGGCATTGCTCTACTTCATAGATAGTGGAACAATTCATATTTGGAGCTATTGCCACAACATGACCATTGCACAGTGTTGCAGAGGTAAATATGCTCAATTAGGCATTGCTCTACTTCATAGATAGTGGAACAATTCATATTTGGAGCTATTGCCACAATACGACCATTACACAGTGTTGCAGAGGAAATTATGCCTTATTAGGCATTGCTCTATTTCATATATAGTGGAAACACTTCCTTTTTGGAGCTATTGCCTCAATACGACCATTTCACAATGTTGCAGAGGTAATTATGAATAATTAGGCTTTGCTCTACTTCATAGATAGTGGAACAATTCCTATTTAGAGCTAATGCCTCAATACGACCATTGCACAGTGTTGCAGAGGTAATTATGCTTAATTAGGCGTTGCTCTACTTCATAGATAGTGGAACAAATCCTATTTAGAGCTACTGCCTCAATTAGACCATTGTAAAGTGTTGCAGAGGTAATTATGCTTAATTAAGCGTTGCTCTACTTCATAGATAGTGGAACAATTCCTATTTACAGCTATTGCCACAATATAACCATTGCACTGTGTTGCAGAGAAAATTATGCTTAATTAGGCGTTGCTCTACTTAATAGATAGTGGAACAATTCCTATTTAGAGCTATTGCCACAATACGACCATTGCACTGTGTTGCAGAGGTAATTATGCTTAATTAGGTGTTGCTCTACTTCATAGATAGTGGAACAATTCGTATTTAGAGCTCTTGCCACAATACGACCATTGCACAGTGTTGCAAAGGCATTTATGCCTAATTAGCGTTGCTCTACTTCATAGATAGTGGAATAATTCCTATTTAGAGCTATTGCATCAATACGACCATTGCACAGTGTTGCAGAGGTAATTATACGTAATTAGGCGTTGCTCTACTTCATAGATAGTGGAACAATTCCTATTAGGTGCTATTGCCACAATACGACCATTGCACAGTGTTGCAGAGGAAATTATGCCTCATTAGGCATTGCTCTATTTCATAGATTGTAAAACAATTCCTATTTAGAGCTATCCCCACAACATGACCATTGCACAGTGTTGCAGAGGTAAATATGCTCAATTAGGCATTGCTCTACTTCATAGATAGTGGAACAATTCATATTTCGAGCTATTGCCACAATACGACCATTACACAGTGTTGCAGAGAAAATTATGCCTCATTAGGCATTGCTCTATTTCATAGATTGTAAAACAATTCCTATTTAGAGCTATTGCCACAACATGACCATTGCACAGTGTTGCAGAGCTAAATATGCTCAATTAGGCATTGCTCTACTTCATAGATAGTGAAACAATTCATATTTGGAGCTATTGCCACAATACGACCATTACACAGTGTTGCAGAGGAAATTATGCCTCATTAGGCATTGCTCTATTTCATAGATTGTGGAACAATTCCTATTTAGAGCTATTGCCACAACATGACCATTGCACAGTGTTACAGAGGTAATTATGCTTAATTAGGCGTTGCACTACTTTATAGATAGTGGAACAATTCCTATCTGGAGCTATTGCTACAATCCGACCATTGCATAGTGTTGCAGAGGGAATTATGCCTAATTAGGCGTTGCTCTACTTCATAGATAGTGGAAACACTTCCTTTTTGGAGCTATTGCCTCAATACGACCATTGCACAGTGTTGCAGAGGTAATTATGAATAATTAGGCTTTGCTCTACTTCATAGATAGTGGAACAATTCCTATTTAGAGCTAATGCCTCAATACGACCATTGCACAGTGTTGCAGAGGTAATTATGCTTAATTAGGCGTTGCTCTACTTCATAGATAGTGGAACAAATCCTATTTAGAGCTACTGCCTCAATTAGACCATTGTAAAGTGTTGCAGAGGTAATTATGCTTAATTAAGCGTTGCTCTACTTCATAGATAGTGGAATAATTCGTATTTAGAGCTATTGCCACAATACGACCATTGCACAGTGTTGCAGAGGAAATTATGCCTCATTAGGCATTGCTCTACTTCATAGATAGTGGAACAATTCATATTTGGAGCTATTGCCACAATACGACCATTACACAGTGTTGCAGAGGTAAATATGCTCAATTAGGCATTGCTCTACTTCATAGATAGTGGAACAATTCATATTTGGAGCTATTGCCACAATACGACCATTACACAGTGTTGCAGAGGTAAATATGCTCAATTAGGCATTGCTCTACTTCATAGATAGTGGAACAATTCATATTTGGAGCTATTGCCACAATACAACCATTACACAGTGTTGCAGAGGTAAATATGCTCCATTAGGCATTGCTCTACTTCATAGATAGTGGAACAATTCATATTTGGAGCTATTGCCACAATACGACCATTACACAGTGTTGCAGAGGTAAATATCCTCAATTAGGCGTTGCTCTACTTCATAGATATTGGACCAATTCCTATTTAGAGCTATTGCCACAATACGACCACTACACAGTGTTGCAGAGGTAAATATGCTCAATTAGGCGTTGCTCTACTTCATAGATAGTGGAACAATTCCTATTTAGAGCTATTGCCACAATACGACCATTGCACAGTGTTGCAGAGGTAATTATAAATAATTAGGCGTAACTCTACTTCATAGATAGTTGAGCAATTCCTATTTAGAGCTATTGCCTCAATTCGACCATTGCACAGTGTTGCAGAGGTAATTATGAATAATAAGGCCTTGCTCTATTTCATAGACAGTGCAACAATTCCTATTTGGAGCTATTGCCACAATACGACCATTGCACAGTGTTGCAGAGGAAATTATGCCTCATTAGGCATTGCTCTATTTCATAGACAGTGCAACAATTCCTATTTGGAGCTATTGCCACAATACGACCATTGCACAGTGTTGCAGAGGGAATTATGCCTCATTAGGCATTGCTCTATTTCATAGATTGTGGAACAAATCCTATTTAGAGCTATTGCCACAATACGACCATTACACAGTGTTGCAGAGGTAAATATGCTTAATTAGGCATTGCTCTACTTCTTGGATAGTGGAACAATTCATATTTCGAGCTATTGATACATTACGATTATTGCACAGTGTTGCAGGGGTAATTATGAATAATTATTCTTTGCTCTAATTCATAGATAGTGGAACAATTTCTTTTTAGAGCTATTGCCTAAATACGACCATTGCACATTGTTGCAGAGGTAATTATGAATAATTAGGCTTTGCTCTACTTCATAGATAGTGGAACAATTCCTATTTAGAGCTATTGCCAAAATACGACCATTGCACAGTGTTGCAAAGGCATTTATGCCTAATTAGCGTTGCTCTACTTCAAAGATAGTGGAATAATTCCTATTTAGAGCTATTGCATCAATACGACCATTGCACAGTGTTGCAGAGGTAATTATACGTAATTAGGCGTTGCTCTACTTCATAGATAGTGGAACAATTCCTATTTAGAGCTATTGCCACAATACGACCATTGCACAGTGTTGCAGAGGTAATTATAAATAATTAGGCGTAACTCTACTTCATAGATAGTTGAGCAATTCCTATTTAGAGCTATTGCCTCAATTCGACCATTGCACAGTGTTGCAGAGGTAATTATGAATAATAAGGCCTTGCTCTATTTCATAGACAGTGCAACAATTCCTATTTGGAGCTATTGCCACAATACGACCATTGCACAGTGTTGCAGAGGAAATTATGCCTCATTAGGCATTGCTCTATTTCATAGACAGTGCAACAATTCCTATTTGGAGCTATTGCCACAATACGACCATTGCACAGTGTTGCAGAGGGAATTATGCCTCATTAGGCATTGCTCTATTTCATAGATTGTGGAACAAATCCTATTTAGAGCTATTGCCACAATACGACCATTACACAGTGTTGCAGAGGTAAATATGCTTAATTAGGCATTGCTCTACTTCTTGGATAGTGGAACAATTCATATTTCGAGCTATTGATACATTACGATTATTGCACAGTGTTGCAGGGGTAATTATGAATAATTATTCTTTGCTCTAATTCATAGATAGTGGAACAATTTCTTTTTAGAGCTATTGCCTAAATACGACCATTGCACATTGTTGCAGAGGTAATTATGAATAATTAGGCTTTGCTCTACTTCATAGATAGTGGAACAATTCCTATTTAGAGCTATTGCCAAAATACGACCATTGCACAGTGTTGCAAAGGCATTTATGCCTAATTAGCGTTGCTCTACTTCAAAGATAGTGGAATAATTCCTATTTAGAGCTATTGCATCAATACGACCATTGCACAGTGTTGCAGAGGTAATTATACGTAATTAGGCGTTGCTCTACTTCATAGATAGTGGAACAATTCCTATTAGGTGCTATTGCCACAATACGGCCATTGCACAGTGTTGCAGAGGAAATTATGCCTCATTAGGCATTGCTCTATTTCATAGATTGTAAAACAATTCCTATTTAGAGCTATTGCCACAATACGACCATTGCACAGAGTTGCAGAGGTAATTATAAATAATTAGGCGTAACTCTACTTCATAGATAGTTGAGCAATTCCTATATAGAGCTATTGCCTCAATTCGACCATTGCATAGTGTTGCAGAGGTAATTATGAATAATTAGGTTTTCCTCTATTTCATAGATATTGGAACAATTCCTATTTAGAGCTATTGCCACAATACGACCATTGCACAGTGTTGCAGAGGTAATTATAAATAATTAGGTTTTACTCTACTTCATAGATAGTGGAACAATTCCTATCTGGAGCTATTGCTACAATCCGACCATTGCATAGTGTTGCAGAGGGAATTATGCCTAATTAGGCGTTGCTCTACTTCATAGATAGTGGAAACACTTCCTTTTTGGAGCTATTGCCTCAATACGACCATTGCACAGTGTTGCAGGGGTAATTATGAATAATTATTCTTTGCTCTAATTCATAGATAGTGGAACAATTTCTTTTTAGAGCTATTGCCTAAATACGACCATTGCACATTGTTGCAGAGGTAATTATGAATAATTAGGCTTTGCTCTACTTCATAGATAGTGGAACAATTCCTATTTAGAGCTATTGCCAAAATACGACCATTGCACAGTGTTGCAAAGGCATTTATGCCTAATTAGCGTTGCTCTACTTCAAAGATAGTGGAATAATTCCTATTTAGAGCTATTGCATCAATACGACCATTGCACAGTGTTGCAGAGGTAATTATACGTAATTAGGCGTTGCTCTACTTCATAGATAGTGGAACAATTCCTATTTAGAGCTATTGCCACAATACGACCATTGCACAGTGTTGCAGAGGTAATTATAAATAATTAGGCGTAACTCTACTTCATAGATAGTTGAGCAATTCCTATTTAGAGCTATTGCCTCAATTCGACCATTGCACAGTGTTGCAGAGGTAATTATGAATAATAAGGCCTTGCTCTATTTCATAGACAGTGCAACAATTCCTATTTGGAGCTATTGCCACAATACGACCATTGCACAGTGTTGCAGAGGAAATTATGCCTCATTAGGCATTGCTCTATTTCATAGACAGTGCAACAATTCCTATTTGGAGCTATTGCCACAATACGACCATTGCACAGTGTTGCAGAGGGAATTATGCCTCATTAGGCATTGCTCTATTTCATAGATTGTGGAACAAATCCTATTTAGAGCTATTGCCACAATACGACCATTACACAGTGTTGCAGAGGTAAATATGCTTAATTAGGCATTGCTCTACTTCTTGGATAGTGGAACAATTCATATTTCGAGCTATTGATACATTACGATTATTGCACAGTGTTGCAGGGGTAATTATGAATAATTATTCTTTGCTCTAATTCATAGATAGTGGAACAATTTCTTTTTAGAGCTATTGCCTAAATACGACCATTGCACATTGTTGCAGAGGTAATTATGAATAATTAGGCTTTGCTCTACTTCATAGATAGTGGAACAATTCCTATTTAGAGCTATTGCCAAAATACGACCATTGCACAGTGTTGCAAAGGCATTTATGCCTAATTAGCGTTGCTCTACTTCAAAGATAGTGGAATAATTCCTATTTAGAGCTATTGCATCAATACGACCATTGCACAGTGTTGCAGAGGTAATTATACGTAATTAGGCGTTGCTCTACTTCATAGATAGTGGAACAATTCCTATTAGGTGCTATTGCCACAATACGGCCATTGCACAGTGTTGCAGAGGAAATTATGCCTCATTAGGCATTGCTCTATTTCATAGATTGTAAAACAATTCCTATTTAGAGCTATTGCCACAATACGACCATTGCACAGAGTTGCAGAGGTAATTATAAATAATTAGGCGTAACTCTACTTCATAGATAGTTGAGCAATTCCTATATAGAGCTATTGCCTCAATTCGACCATTGCATAGTGTTGCAGAGGTAATTATGAATAATTAGGTTTTCCTCTATTTCATAGATATTGGAACAATTCCTATTTAGAGCTATTGCCACAATACGACCATTGCACAGTGTTGCAGAGGTAATTATAAATAATTAGGTTTTACTCTACTTCATAGATAGTGGAACAATTCCTATCTGGAGCTATTGCTACAATCCGACCATTGCATAGTGTTGCAGAGGGAATTATGCCTAATTAGGCGTTGCTCTACTTCATAGATAGTGGAAACACTTCCTTTTTGGAGCTATTGCCTCAATACGACCATTGCACAGTGTTGCAGAGGTAATTATGAATAATTAGGCTTTGCTCTACTTCATAGATAGTGGAACAATTCCTATTTAGAGCTAATGCCTCAATACGACCATTGTAATGTGTTGCAGAGGTAATTATGCTTAATTAAGCGTTGCTCTACTTCATAGATAGTGGAACAATTCCTATTTAGAGCTATTGCCACAATATAACCATTGCACAGTGTTGCAGAGAAAATTATGCTTAATTAGGCGTTGCTTTACTTAATAGATAGTGGAACAAATCCTATTTAGAGCTATTGCCACAATACGACCATTGCACAGTGTTGCAGAGGTAATTATGCTTAATTAGGCGTTGCTCTACTTCATAGATAGTGGAACAATTCGTATTTAGAGCTCTTGCCACAATACGACCATTGCACAGTGTTGCAAAGGCATTTATGCCTAATTAGCGTTGCTCTACTTCATAGATAGTGGAATATTTCCTATTTAGAGCTATTGCATCAATACGACCATTGCACAGTGTTGCAGAGGTAATTATGCTTAATTAAGCGTTGCTCTACTTCATAGATAGTGGAACAATTCCTATTTAGAGCTATTGCCTCAATACGACCATTGCACAGTGTTGCAGAGGTAATTATGAATAATTAGGCTTTGCTCTACTTCATAGATAGTGGAACAATTCCTATTTAGAGGTAATGCCTCAATACGACCATTGCACAGTGTTGCAGAGGTAATTATGCTTAATTAGGCGTTGCTCAACTTCATAGATAGTGGATCAAATCCTATTTAGAGCTACAGCCTCAATTAGACCATTGTAAAGTGTTGCAGAGGTAATTATGCTTAATTAAGCGTTGCTCTACTTCATAGATAGTGGAACAATTCCTATTTAGAGCTATTGCCACAATATGACCATTGCTCAGTGTTGCAGAGAAAATTATGCTTAATTAGGCGTTGCTCTACTTAATAGATAGTGGAACAAATCCTATTTAGAGCTATTGCCACAATACGACCATTGCACAGTGTTGCAGAGATAATTATGCTTAATTAGGCGTTGCTCTACTTCATAGATAGTGGAACAATTCGTATTTAGAGCTATTGCCACAATACGACCATTGCACAGTGTTGGAGAGGAAATTATGCTTAATTAGACGTTGCTCTACTTCATAGATAGTGGAACAATTCCTATTTAGAGCTATTGTCACAATATGACCATTGCACAGTGTTGCAGAGGCATTTATGCCTAATTAGCGTTGCTCTACTTCATAGATAGTGGAACAATTCCTATTAGGTGCTATTGCCACAATACGACCATTGCACAGTGTTGTAGAGGTAATTATACGTAATTAGGCGGTGCTCTACTTCATAGATAGTGGAACAATTCCTATTAGGTGCTATTGCCACAATACGACCATTGCACAGTGTTGTAGAGGTAATTATGCTTAATTAGGCACTGCTCTACTTCATAGATTGTGGAACGATTCCTATTTGGAGCTATTGCCTCAATACGACCATTGCACAGTGTTGCAGAGGTAATTATGCTTAATTAGGCATTGCTCTACTTCATAGATTGTGGAACAATTCCTATTTGGAGCTATTGCCACAATACGACCATTGCACAGTGTTGCAGAGGAAATTATGCTTAATTAGGCATTGCTCTACTTCATAGATAGTGGAACAATTCATATTTGGAGCTATTGCCACAATACGACCATTACACAGTGTTGCAGAGGAAATTATGCCTCATTAGGCATTGCTCTATTTCATAGGTAGTGAAAACACTTCCTTTTTGGAGCTATTGCCTCAATACGACCATTTCACAATGTTGCAGAGGTAATTATGAATAATTAGGCTTTGCTCTACTTCATAGATAGTGGAACAATTCCTATTTAGAGCTAATGCCTCAATACGACCATTGCACAGTGTTGCAGAGGTAATTATGCTTAATTAGACGTTGCTCTACTTCATAGATAGTGGAACAAATCCTATTTAGAGCTACTGCCTCAATTAGACCATTGTAAAGTGTTGCAGAGGTAATTATGCTTAATTAAGCGTTGCTCTACTTCATAGATAGTGGAACAATTCCTATTTAGAGCTATTGCCACAATATAACCATTGCACTTTGTTGCAGAGAAAATTATGCTTAATTAGGCGTTGCTCTACTTAATAGATGGTGGAACAAATCCTATTTAGAGCTATTGCCACAATACGACCATTGCACTGTGTTGCAGAGGTAATTATGCTTAATTAGGCGTTGCTCTACATCATAGATAGTGGAACATTTCGTATTTAGAGCTCTTGCCACAATACGACCATTGCACAGTGTTGCAAAGGCATTTATGCCTAATTAGCGTTGCTCTACTTCATAGATAGTGGAATAATTCCTATTTAGAGCTATTGCATCAATACGACCATTGCACAGTGTTGCAGAGGTAATTATACGTAATTAGGCGTTGCTCTACTTCATAGATAGTGGAACAATTCCTATTAGGTGCTATTGCCACAATACGACCATTGCACACTGTTGCAGAGGAAATTATGCCTCATTAGGCATTGCTCTATTTCATAGATTGTAAAACAATTCCTATTTAGAGCTATCGCCACAACATGACCATTGCACAGTGTTGCAGAGGTAAATATGCTCAATTAGGCATTGCTCTACTTCATAGATAGTGGAACAATTCATATTTCGAGCTATTGCCACAATACGACCATTACACAGTGTTGCAGAGAAAATTATGCCTCATTAGGCATTGCTCTATTTCATAGATTGTGGAACAATTCCTATTTAGAGCTATTGCCACAACATGACCATTGCACAGTGTTACAGAGGTAATTATGCTTAATTAGGCGTTGCACTACTTTATAGATAGTGGAACAATTCCTATCTGGAGCTATTGCTACAATCCGACCATTGCATAGTGTTGCAGAGGGAATTATGCCTAATTAGGCGTTGCTCTACTTCATAGATAGTGGAAACACTTCCTTTTTGGAGCTATTGCCTCAATACGACCATTGCACAGTGTTGCAGAGGTAATTATGAATAATTAGGCTTTGCTCTACTTCATAGATAGTGGAACAATTCCTATTTAGAGCTAATGCCTCAATACGACCATTGCACAGTGTTGCAGAGGTAATTATGCTTAATTAGGCGTTGCTCTACTTCATAGATAGTGGAACAAATCCTATTTAGAGCTACTGCCTCAATTAGACCATTGTAAAGTGTTGCAGAGGTAATTATGCTTAATTAAGCGTTGCTCTACTTCATAGATAGTGGAATAATTCCTATTTTGAGCTATTGCCACAATATGACCATTGCACAGTGTTGCAGAGAAAATTATGCTTAATTAGGCGTTGCTCTACTTCATAGATAGTGGAACAATTCGTATTTAGAGCTATTGCCACAATACGACCATTGCACAGTGTTGCAGAGGTAATTATGCTTAATTAGGCGTTGCTCTACTTCATAGATAGTGGAACAATTCGTATTTAGAGCTATTGCCACAATACGACCATTGCACAGTGTTGCAGAGGAAATTATGCTTAATTAGACGTTGCTCTACTTCATAGATAGTGGAACAATTCCTATTTAGAGCTATTGCCACAATACGACCATTGCACAGTGTTGCAGAGGAAATTATGCCTCATTAGGCATTGCTCTACTTCATAGATAGTGGAACAATTCATATTTGGAGCTATTGCCACAATACGACCATTACACAGTGTTGCAGAGGTAAATATGCTCAATTAGGCATTGCTCTACTTCATAGATAGTGGAACAATTCATATTTGGAGCTATTGCCACAATACGACCATTACACAGTGTTGCAGAGGTAAATATGCTCAATTAGGCATTGCTCTACTTCATAGATAGTGGAACAATTCATATTTGGAGCTATTGCCACAATACAACCATTACACAGTGTTGCAGAGGTAAATATGCTCCATTAGGCATTGCTCTGCTTCATAGATAGTGGAACAATTCATATTTGGAGCTATTGCCACAATACGACCATTACACAGTGTTGCAGAGGTAAATATCCTCAATTAGGCGTTGCTCTACTTCATAGATATTGGGCCAATTCCTATTTAGAGCTATTGCCACAATACGACCATTACACAGTGTTGCAGAGGTAAATATGCTCAATTAGGCATTGCTCTACTTCATAGATAGTGGAACAATTCCTATTTAGAGCTATTGCCACAATACGACCATTGCACAGTGTTGCAGAGGTAATTATAAATAATTAGGCGTAACTCTACTTCATAGATATTGGAACAATTCCTATTTAGAGCTATTGCCACAATACGACCATTGCACAGTGTTGCAGAGGTAATTATAAATAATTAGGTTTTACTCTACTTCATAGATATTGGAACAATTCCTATTTAGAGCTATTGCCACAATACGACCATTGCACAGTGTTGCAGAGGTAATTATAAATAATTAGGCGTAACTCTACTTCATAGATAGTTGAGCAATTCCTATTTAGAGCTATTGCCTCAATTCGACCATTGCACAGTGTTGCAGAGGTAATTATGAATAATAAGGCCTTGCTCTATTTCATAGACAGTGCAACAATTCCTATTTGGAGCTATTGCCACAATACGACCATTGCACAGTGTTGCAGAGGAAATTATGCCTCATTAGGCATTGCTCTATTTCATAGACAGTGCAACAATTCCTATTTGGAGCTATTGCCACAATACGACCATTGCACAGTGTTGCAGAGGGAATTATGCCTCATTAGGCATTGCTCTATTTCATAGATTGTGGAACAAATCCTATTTAGAGCTATTGCCACAATACGACCATTACACAGTGTTGCAGAGGTAAATATGCTTAATTAGGCATTGCTCTACTTCTTGGATAGTGGAACAATTCATATTTCGAGCTATTGATACATTACGATTATTGCACAGTGTTGCAGGGGTAATTATGAATAATTATTCTTTGCTCTAATTCATAGATAGTGGAACAATTTCTTTTTAGAGCTATTGCCTAAATACGACCATTGCACATTGTTGCAGAGGTAATTATGAATAATTAGGCTTTGCTCTACTTCATAGATAGTGGAACAATTCCTATTTAGAGCTATTGCCAAAATACGACCATTGCACAGTGTTGCAAAGGCATTTATGCCTAATTAGCGTTGCTCTACTTCAAAGATAGTGGAATAATTCCTATTTAGAGCTATTGCATCAATACGACCATTGCACAGTGTTGCAGAGGTAATTATACGTAATTAGGCGTTGCTCTACTTCATAGATAGTGGAACAATTCCTATTAGGTGCTATTGCCACAATACGACCATTGCACAGTGTTGCAGAGGAAATTATGCCTCATTAGGCATTGCTCTATTTCATAGATTGTAAAACAATTCCTATTTAGAGCTATTGCCACAACATGACCATTGCACAGTGTTGCAGAGGTAAATATGCTCAATTAGGCATTGCTCTACTTCATAGATAGTGGAACAATTCATATTTGGAGCTATTGCCACAATACGACCATTACACAGTGTTGCAGAGGAAATTATGCCTCATTAGGCATTGCTCTATTTCATAGATTGTGGAACAATTCCTATTTAGAGCTATTGCCACAACATGACCATTGCACAGTGTTACAGAGGTAATTATGCTTAATTAGGCGTTGCACTACTTCATAGATAGTGGAACAATTCCTATCTGGAGCTATTGCTACAATCCGACCATTGCATAGTGTTGCAGAGGGAATTATGCCTAATTAGGCGTTGCTCTACTTCATAGATAGTGGAAACACTTCCTTTTTGGAGCTATTGCCTCAATACGACCATTGCACAGTGTTGCAGAGGTAATTATGAATAATTAGGCTTTGCTCTACTTCATAGATAGTGGAACAATTCCTATTTAGAGCTAATGCCTCAATACGACCATTGTAATGTGTTGCAGAGGTAATTATGCTTAATTAAGCGTTGCTCTACTTCATAGATAGTGGAACAATTCCTATTTAGAGCTATTGCCACAATATAACCATTGCACAGTGTTGCAGAGAAAATTATGCTTAATTAGGCGTTGCTTTACTTAATAGATAGTGGAACAAATCCTATTTAGAGCTATTGCCACAATACGACCATTGCACAGTGTTGCAGAGGTAATTATGCTTAATTAGGCGTTGCTCTACTTCATAGATAGTGGAACAATTCGTATTTAGAGCTCTTGCCACAATACGACTTTTGCACAGTGTTGCAAAGGCATTTATGCCTAATTAGCGTTGCTCTACTTCATAGATAGTGGAATATTTCCTATTTAGAGCTATTGCATCAATACGACCATTGCACAGTGTTGCAGAGGTAATTATGCTTAATTAAGCGTTGCTCTACTTCATAGATAGTGGAACAATTCCTATTTAGAGCTATTGCCTCAATACGACCATTGCACAGTGTTGCAGAGGTAATTATGAATAATTAGGCTTTGCTCTACTTCATAGATAGTGGAACAATTCCTATTTAGAGCTAATGCCTCAATACGACCATTGCACAGTGTTGCAGAGGTAATTATGCTTAATTAGGCGTTGCTCAACTTCATAGATAGTGGATCAAATCCTATTTAGAGCTACAGCCTCAATTAGACCATTGTAAAGTGTTGCAGAGGTAATTATGCTTAATTAAGCGTTGCTCTACTTCATAGATAGTGGACAAATTCCTATTTAGAGCTATTGCCACAATATGACCATTGCACAGTGTTGCAGAGAAAATTATGCTTAATTAGGCGTTGCTCTACTTAATAGATAGTGGAACAAATCCTATTTAGAGCTATTGCCACAATACGACCATTGCACAGTGTTGCAGAGATAATTATGCTTAATTAGGCGTTGCTCTACTTCATAGATAGTGGAACAATTCGTATTTAGAGCTATTGCCACAATACGACCATTGCACAGTGTTGCAGAGGAAATTATGCTTAATTAGACGTTGCTCTACTTCATAGATAGTGGAACAATTCCTATTTAGAGCTATTGTCACAATACGACCATTGCACAGTGTTGCAGAGGCATTTATGCCTAATTAGCGTTGCTCTACTTCATAGATAGTGGAACAATTCCTATTAGGTGCTATTGCCACAATACGACCATTGCACAGTGTTGTAGAGGTAATTATACGTAATTAGGCGGTGCTCTACTTCATAGATAGTGGAACAATTCCTATTAGGTGCTATTGCCACAATACGACCATTGCACAGTGTTGTAGAGGTAATTATGCTTAATTAGGCACTGCTCTACTTCATAGATTGTGGAACGATTCCTATTTGGAGCTATTGCCTCAATACGACCATTGCACAGTGTTGCAGAGGTAATTATGCTTAATTAGGCATTGCTCTACTTCATAGATTGTGGAACAATTCCTATTTGGAGCTATTGCCACAATACGACACTTGCACAGTGTTGTAGAGGTAATTATGCTTAATTAGGCACTGCTCTACTTCATAGATTGTGGAACGATTCCTATTTGGAGTTATTGCCTCAATACGACCATTGCACAGTGTTGCAGAGGTAATTATGCTTAATTAGGCATTGTTCTACTTCATAGATTGTGGAACAATTCCTATTTGGAGCTATTGCCACAATACGACCATTGCATAGTGTTGCAGAGGTAATTATGCTTAATTAGGCATTGCTCTACTTCATAGATTGTGGAACAATTCCTATTTGGAGCTATTGCCACAATACGACCATTGCATAGTGTTGCAGAGGTAATTATGCTTAATTAGGCATTGCTCTACTTCATAGATTGTGGAACAATTCCTATTTGGAGCTATTGCCACAATACGACCATTGCATAGTGTTGCAGAGGTAATTATGCTTAATTAGGCATTGCTCTACTTCATAGATTGTGGAACAATTCCTATTTGGAGCTATTGCCACAATACGACCATTGCATAGTGTTGCAGAGGTAATTATGCTTAATTAGGCATAGCTCTACTTCATAGATTGTGGAACAATTCCTATTTGGAGCTATTGCCTCAATACGACCATTGCACAGTGTTGCAGAGGTAATTATGCTTAATTAGGCATTGCTCTAGTTCATAGATTGTGGAACAATTCCTATCTTTGAGCTATTGCCACAATACGACCATTGCACAGTGTTGCAGAGGTAATTATGCTTAATTAGGCATTGCTCTACTTCATAGATGTGGAACAATTCCTATTTGGAGCTATTGCCACAATACGACCATTGCATAGTGTTGCAGAGGTAATTATGCTTAATTAGGCATTGCTCTACTTCATAGATTGTGGAACAATTCCTATTTGGAGCTATTGCCACAATACGACCATTGCATAGTGTTGCAGAGGTAATTATGCTTAATTAGGCATTGCTCTACTTCATAGATTGTGGAACAATTCATATTTGGAGCTATTGCCACAATACGACCATTGCATAGTGTTGCAGAGGTAATTATGCTTAATTAGGCATAGCTCTACTTCATAGATTGTGGAACAATTCCTATTTGGAGCTATTGCCTCAATACGACCATTGCACAGTGTTGCAGAGGTAATTATGCTTAATTAGGCTTTGCTCTAGTTCATAGATTGTGGAACAATTCCTATCTTTGAGCTATTGCCACAATACGACCATTGCACAGTGTTGCAGAGGAAATTATGCCTCATTAGGCATTGCTCTATTTCATAGATTGTGGAACAATTCCTATTTAGAGCTATTGCCACAACATGACCATTGCACAGTGTTACAGAGGTAATTATGCTTAATTAGGCGTAGCACTACTTCATAGATAGTAGAACAATTCCTATCTGGAGCTATTGCTACAATCCGACCATTGCATAGTGTTGCAGAGGGAATTATGCCTAATTAGGCGTTGCTCTACTTCATAGATAGTGGAAACACTTCCTTTTTGGAGCTATTGCCTCAATACGACCATTGCACAGTGTTGCAGAGGTAATTATGAATAATTAGGCTTTGCTCTACTTCATAGATAGTGGAACAATTCCTATTTAGAGCTAATGCCTCAATACGACCATTGTAATGTGTTGCAGAGGTAATTATGCTTAATTAAGCGTTGCTCTACTTCATAGATAGTGGAACAATTCCTATTTAGAGCTATTGCCACAATATAACCATTGCACAGTGTTGCAGAGAAAATTATGCTTAATTAGGCGTTGCTTTACTTAATAGATAGTGGAACAAATCCTATTTAGAGCTATTGCCACAATACGACCATTGCACAGTGTTGCAGAGGTAATTATGCTTAAGTAGGCGTTGCTCTACTTCATAGATAGTGGAACAATTCGTATTTAGAGCTCTTGCCACAATACGACCATTGCACAGTGTTGCAAAGGCATTTATGCCTAATTAGCGTTGCTCTACTTCATAGATAGTGGAATATTTCCTATTTAGAGCTATTGCATCAATACGACCATTGCACAGTGTTGCAGAGGTAATTATGCTTAATTAAGCGTTGCTCTACTTCATAGATAGTGGAACAATTCCTATTTAGAGCTAATGCCTCAATACGACCATTGCACAGTGTTGCAGAGGTAATTATGCTTAATTAGGCGTTGCTCAACTTCATAGATAGTGGATCAAATCCTATTTAGAGCTACTGCCTCAATTAGACCATTGTAAAGTGTTGCAGAGGTAATTATGCTTAATTAAGCGTTGCTCTACTTCATAGATTGTGGAACAATTCCTATTTGGAGCTATTGCCTCAATACGACCATTGCATAGTGTTGCAGAGGTAATTATGCTTAATTAGGCATAGCTCTACTTCATAGATTGTGGAACAATTCCTATTTGGAGCTATTGCCTCAATACGACCATTGCACAGTGTTACAGAGGTAATTATGCTTAATTAGGCATTGCTCTAGTTCATAGATTGTGGAACAATTCCTATCTTTGAGCTATTGCCACAATACGACCATTGCACAGTGTTGCAGAGGTAATTATGCTTAATTAGGCATTGCTCTACTTCATAGATTGTGGAACAATTCCTATTTGGAGCTATATCCTCAATACGACCATTGCATAGTGTTGAAGAGGTAATTATGCTTAATTAGGCATAGCTCTACTTCATAGATTGTGAAACAATTTCTATTTGGAGCTATTGCCTCAATACGACCATTGCACAGTGTTGCAGAGGTAATTATGCTTAATTAGGCATTGCTCTACTTCATAGATTGTGGAACAATTCCTATTTGGAGCTATTGCCACAATACGATCATTGCATAGTGTTGCAGAGGTAATTATGCTTAATTAGGCATAGCTCTACTTCATAGATTGTGGAACAATTCGTATTTGGAGCTATTGCCACAATACGACCATTGCACAGTGTTGCAGAGGTAATTATGCTTAATTAGGCATTGCTCTACTTCATAGATTGTGGAACAATTCCTATTTGGAGCTATTGCCACAATACGACCATTGCATAGTGTTGCAGAGGTAATTATACGTAATTAGGCATAGCTCCTATTTCATAGATCTACTTCATAGATTGTGGAACAATTCCTATTTGGAGCTATTGCCTCAATACGACCATTGCACAGTGTTGCAGAGGTAATTATGCTTAATTAGGCATTGCTCTAGTTCATAGATTGTGGAACAATTCCTATCTTTGAGCTATTGCCACAATACGACCATTGCATAGTGTTGCAGAGGTAATTATGCTTAATTAGGCATAGCTCTACTTCATTGATTGTGGAACAATTCCTATTTGGAGCTATTGCCACAATACGACCATTGCATAGTGTTGCAGAGGTAATTATGCTTAATTAGGCATAGCTCTACTTCATAGATTGTGGAACAATTCCTATTTGGAGCTATTGCCACAATACGACCATTGCATAGTGTTGCAGAGGTAATTATACGTAATTAGGCATAGCTCTACTTCATAGATTGTGGAACAATTCCTATTTGGAGCTATTGCCTCAATACGACCATTGCACAGTGTTGCAGATGTAATTATGCTTAATTAGGCATTGCTCTAGTTCATAGATTGTGGAACAATTCCTATCTTTGAGCTATTGCCACAATACGACCATTGCACAGTGTTGCAGAGGTAATTATGCTTAATTAGGCATTGCTCTACTTCATAGATTGTGGAACAATTCCTATTTAGAGCTGTTGTCACAATACGACCAATGCACAGTGTTGCAACATTTCAAATGTCAATTTGCAAGGTAAATTTTAACTGATAAGAGAGTAATCTGTTATAGAGATGATTGAGCTTGCATTCTTTTTTTACTATTAAGCCTAATTCAGGTTGTATTATTTATTTGAATAATCCTCAAATATTCAGGTTGTATTATATTTCTATTATAAATTTCATTTAAATTTTCTTAACATCGTGGTAAATAAAATTACTTATGTACAAAAATTATTAGGTGTACATTTAGTTTTAAATTTTAATAAATTGTGTACTTAAATTTTAACTAAATTAGAATTTTTCTTATTATTTTCCAACTGGTGTCGCACCCCCCTGATTTACCTTCACGCTCCCCAAAAGGGGTGTGCCCCTCAGTTTGGTAATCTATGTTTTATGGTCATTATAACTTTTTCCTATGTTGAAAGATATAATTCAGAGCTTTTATGACCTGAGAGACTGAAAGTATAAATATTTTTACATATGTTTAATCTCTCTTTGTGTATTTTGAAGGAAATGCAATAAATAAGGGTATTTAAGATCTTTAAGGCTATTTGTTACACAAATGAATTGGCGATAGGGCAGGAAATGCCGTGATCGAATGCATTAATAATGTAGTAGCTGAGGAACAATGAGTGAAAAAAGGCAATAGATATATGTCTTTCTGAATACATGAGAGGAAAGTCTGAAAGTGGGAGGAATTAGTGAGAAATTTTACCTACCTAAATCGTATATTTACAAAAACGTTTATTGTCCCAAGTTTAATAAAAATGTTTTCAACTTATATCAGGTTGATTGAGTAACAAAACCTAGGTATCTGATGAACCTATTTTCAAATAGGTATTGGACTGATACACAATTCATCGAACCACCCAATACAACATAAACACGCAGCATTCCAACATTTACTACACAGACTAAATAAAATACCTATGTCCACAACTAACTATACAGAGGAACTAAACACAATCAAATATTTAGCTCACAAAAATGGATATGAGAATTATTTAATAGACAAACTATACAGAAAAATAGAAAAAGAGCAGTAACAACAACACAAACACAAATAAATTCATCACCCTCACACACATAAACAAACTCACAAATAAAATAGCACACCAATTCAAAAAGCAGGATACAATGTAGCTTACAGAACAACAAATAAAAGCCAAACGCCTATCAGACGTAGCATTAATAATAATACCAAGACATACAATAACCCAGGAGTATACAAACTAAAATGCAACATCTGCAATAAGTTCTATATTGGACAAACAGGCACAAAGATATAAAGAACACAAAAACGCACTGCACACTACTATCGAATCCACCTTCGCAAATCACCTCATGGACACTAAACACTCATGCAAAAGTATGGAAAATAACATGAGCATCCTCCACACATGCAACAAATACCATAAATTAAACACACTAGGACAGTATGAAATATATAGACATAGCAACACACATAAAAATGATATCTTAAATGAACAAACACGGCACAGATCACATATACTTTTCGATCATATCACTTCTAACTTTCAAAAAAATGGTACCGAGGAAGCACAACTGCAGCATTCCTAGCGGCAAAAATACGAGGCTGAAGAATTCATAATACGAAAACGTTTCCTGCAAGTGTAAGTTAACAATTAACAACTTTTAGTTAACAAAAAGTCTGGTCGCAAGTAATAGCAAAAGTGTAATAAGTGATTAACAACCATCTCGTCATGAACAGCAGCAAGATTTCGATATTTGATAAATATTGATACAAATAATTCATTAAAATGATAGTAATAAGTTATGTATTTTTAATCCAATTTTTGCAATGAAAACATTCTTCACCGTGACTGATAACAAATGTTTAGAAATGCTTTTTAATATCGGTCCTCTGAAGAGTGCTGGTTTTCCGTGGCGACCATTGGAACTATTTACTATTCTTCATTTACAGAGATCAAGGTATAAAAAAACGTTACACTTCAACCAAGGTACCTTTCCAGACTGATGTGTGTGTTTTGTGGATTGCAGAATTTAATGTTTTGAGGGGCAACATGTTTTTATCATATGGATTGTAGGAGAGAACGGTTTTGTCACCCAAAAATAGAGAACAGTTCTCCTTCCTCTTTCAGAAAGGACCTGTGAGCACAATTTTTCAAACTAGGAAAGATTCATGTATTGTACTTCTTTTATTTAAGCTATCCCCGCACAGTAGTAAAGTGGGTAGGTATGTTTCATATAGTCGGTCTTAATTAAATACAACTCTACATTCCAGTGGTATATTCCCCCACCATATCCTATACCAAGTTATGCTTTTTCTTTTTATCTATATCTTTAATTAAAACCTATGAATCTTCAGCATCAACAAAATATCTCCTGCGCTCTCTGTGCATGCTCCCAGTCCTTATTAATGGAACTCTCATAATACAAGTTTTAATTCACCTCACAAAATGTTAACCTTGTGAACTATACTTTATGGCATTTTTTTTTTTACTAGGAAAAATTGTAAGACACAATTTTTTGATTATGCAATTGAGTTGTAAACTAACTTATCTTGAAAATGAGACTACTATTATTTTTTAACAGTGAATAATTTCACGTAAGTACAAAAGCTTAAGTCTAGATAATCCTTCAAGAAAGACTTATCTAGATAATCCTTGAATAAAGTCCTTTTCTAGATAATCTTTAATTAATGTCCAATATCTAGATCAGTGTTTTTCAACCTTTTTCATGACACGACCCCCTAGTATCAAAACCATTTTTCGCAACCCCGGCCCTTTTTTCATAAATGCTAGAAGTATGTAAATTGTAATCTATACAAAAGTTTTATGCATTTGCGTTATTAGGAATCGGATCTAGATATATAATTAAGAACGTAAATCACATCATTTTAAATCGAATACTTAGAATTGATCTCACAAACATATTGTTACGGCCGAGACTACCAGCGCCATCTGTTGGTAACACTTGAAACTACTACGAAAGGTCCAGGCAGAAGGTTCGAAACATTTCGTTACGCTTTGAGATGATTCTCGCTGTCGCTAGAATGCGCTGGCGGATGGCCTATAAATAGTGTTGTTTACCGTTTTTTGAAGCAAGCCACGCGTTAAAGTTGGAAGCAAGACCGCGATAAGTGGAAACAATTCGGGAGTGAAACTAGAGTATTATACGGAATTAGTGTGTGAATTTAAGTGTGTTATTTTATTATAATTAAAAATGGATAAATTCCTAAAAAGATCAACAGAAACATTAACTTGTAGCGGGAGTAGTGGACGACAAACGAAAAAACGTATGTATGATGACAATTATTTGAAATTTGGGTTTACTGTGTTTGAGATAAAACCGCAATGCATAATTTGCTTTGAAACTTTGTCGAGAGAAAGCATGAAGCCATTGAAGTTGTTACGCCACCTAAACACAAAACATCCTAATAAAAAAAATAAACCCTTGGAATTTTTTGACCGAAGATTAAAAGCTCTTGAACATAAAAAAACTGCTATAGTACAAATGTCCAACCAAGATGGATCTTAAATCCGTTTTTAAATGCAGCTATAAATGAGGCAAATTTAGCAACTAATGTCAAAGAGATTCTGCTGGAATTATCTGCCGATGGGATGTTACACTTGGAATTCAAGTCTCAAAGTTTGGATACCTTTTGGTTAAAAAAAACCAGAATACCCTGAATTAACTATCGAGGCTTTGAAGTGTCTGATTCCATTTTCTACCTCATACTTGTGTAAGTTGACATTTTCATAAATGGCCCACATAAAAAGTGAAGCAAGAAATCGCTTAAATTTGGAAAACGATTTAATACTTAAAAGTTGCAAAAACGGATCCACGGGAGAAATTGATTGAACAAACTCAAACGAAACCTTCATATTAAAATATACGAATAGTCGAAGAATTATTTTTTTAAATTTGTTTGTATAAAAAAAGATAAACATAAACTTTATAAAGTAAAATAGTATAATGGGAATCATTTTGTCAACTTTTTCTTAATATATCTATCTTGTTAAAATTTATTGTTTTTTTGTTACTGAAATACCTAGTTCTCTCAACCTCCTGGCGGCCCCCCTACAGAGGCGTAGTGACCCCCCCCCCCCGGGGGGTGGGTCGCAACCCACAGGTTGAAAAACACTGGTCTAGATAATCCTTGAACAAAGACCTATGTCTAGATAATCCTTAAACAAAGTCATATGTCTAGATAATCTTTGAACAACGCCCTATATCTAGATAAACCTTGAACAAAATCCTATATGTCTAGATCCATTTACTACTAAACTGACAGAAACAGCTAAATCAGAAATTAACTCTCATATACTGAACTGGTGTCACAATTTTAAAAATTAGCCAGATATAGTGTAAAAAAGTCTCCACAGTATATTATATGCAAAGTAATAATTTGAGAATGCTAAAAAAATTTAGCAAGGAAGTTCATATAATTAATAAGCTTTTTTCAAATTTTATGTAAATTCATAATAATTTTAGAATTACAAACCCTTAGCTACAAACATAAAACAGTTACAAAATCTTCATATGGATTTCCTAATCAGAATATTAGATCTGAAATGTAAGATATAAAAAATAATAAATAGGTGTGAATCAAAATCAAATTCCTATATTTTGAAAATAATTTATTAAATTTGAAATATTGTTTTTAGCATAAATCTACAGGGTGCGGCAGCATAACTTCTTTTTTTCAAAACGCAATAAAATCTCTCCTAAGAAACATTAATTTATACTTATTACACTTTTTCTATTACTTGCGACCCGTCTGGTCGCAAGTAATAGCAAAAGTGTAATAAGTAATTTACAACCACCTCGTCATGAATAGCAACAAGTTTTCGAATTTAATTAGTTTATAAATTTTTTTTATAATGTAGGTACATACTGAAAGTTTTATACCACATAGTTTTGAAGATCAAATCGGCTAGACCAATTTCTAGTGTTTTTCATGATTCATATCATTTATCTGTTTTATTTTGTAATTTAATATATATCTTTTTAGGATTGGAAGAACCGAACCAAAATCTTTCCTTCACAGGAGATTTTTTTTTGAAAAGACTAGAGGCTTTACTTGGCATCTTACAAAAGTTAGAATTTACTGAAACAATTCGCTCTTTGTGTACTCAGCTAACAGGTCTGCAAGGTATTACGAAGTCAGATTTATTAAATGCTGGAGGGACATTTGAGTGGGTTGACAGCGTGCTTGTTAAAGTAAGTATTCTAAAAACACACAAAGTCAATTATATGATTCCAATGGTATTTTTATGGTAATTCAAAAAATGTATAAAATCATACAAGGATTTTATGTGACAAATAATTTTAATTTAATATATATATATATATATATTTTTTAAAATATATTTTACATTATCCATTATTTTTCCGTTGCTAACTTCATATATATATATATATATATATATATATATATATATATATATATATATATTCTTGATATTTAACGTTATCCATTGTTTTTCCGTTGCACTGATTTTATGAAGTTAATATATTACTATTGTAAGTAATTTTATCCACCATTAAGTGCAATACAGGTAAAATTATTGCACTTAATGGTGGATAAAATTACTTACAATAGTAATATATTAACTTCATATATATATATATATATATATATATATATATTGCAATTTTTGGACTAGATAGGACTTCTTAGATGTAGATGTAACAATCAAAGATGGGAATATCTATATAGGTGTTCACATCAAACCGACAAACCATCTACAATATGTACATTTCAATAGCAACCACCCTATGTATATAAAAAGGTCCATATCATACCGTCAGGCAATCAGGGGCAAGAGAATTTGTTCCAACAATATAGCATTGAAGGACTTTAATAGAAAGACCTTACTAGCTTTCCAAAAAAGATGATATCCTAAACAACTTGTTGAGGATCAAATCCGCTTAGCTCAATCATCTGATGAACCCAGACCACCTATGGAAGACAACAAACTCTTTAGTTACAGATTACCATCCAGGCCTAACGAAGCTGAACAAAATATTAAAGGATGGCTTCAAGATTCTTCAAGCTTCCACCCACACCAAAGATCTTTTCTCAAATCCACTACATATTTGGTTCAGACAACCTTTTAATTTGAAAAATATTTTAGTACATCCAAAATTACTAGATCCAAGTACTGAAAAACCACCTACACTTCCTCATGGCTCCTTTCTGTGTAGTAGACCTAGATTCAAGACATGTCCAATACACATCCCAACAAATAGTTTCCATAGCCTAGCAACCAATGTGGACTTCAAGATTCAGGGTCATCATACTTGTACATCCAGAAATGTAATCTGCTAGTTGTAATGTAAATTTTGCCCGGCACAGTACATAGGCTTTACCACGGAAGGTCTGAGCATCAGAATGAATGGCCACAGACATGACGTTGGAACCATGAACATAGACAGGCCAACCGCTCAACACGCTGCTAGTCACTAACATCATATCTTTCAATGATTGCTATACCACCAAAATAATTAAAGCTCTCCCCCCTGATTGCAAACTTTCAGAATTGAGAAGATGGGAGTTATCATACCAGTGGTACACCAGATCTAGAGAGCCTGCTAACCTCAACATCAGATAAAACTCCTTTTACATTCCCCCAAACTTATATCATTTTTAACAACTCCATTTACCTTCCTTCTGACAGACTATTAATATCTAGTTTCAAGTAATCAATATTTACACAAATCAAATATAGCACTATATCAGAAACTATAAATCTGTGAATCTGTGACATTTGGATATTTATACACATCTGTGGTTCATTTCAGTCTTTTGTTTTTCTCTTTCTTGACTGATGAAGATCATTTTTGATCGAAATATTTCAATAGTGTGTCGAGTTTTTATATGTGTTTATTTCCAAGAGATTGCCGTTTTGGACTATTGTCTTTAGGTAGGTCTGTCAGTCTCCTATCTAGTCCAAAAATTCAAGCTTTAAGCTCTACTAGAACTAACCTAAATATATATACACACACACACACACATACACAATTTAATGACAATTTCATAAACAAGAATTTTGTATTTTAGTTTTCTTCATACATTGAAGCTTTTCGCTAATTTGCAGTATCACCATTATCAAAATTTTCCAATTACCTCATAGTTCTATGTCATAGAAAATGTCTTACTTCGAAAATTTTGATTACTTGAAGACTCACTTTTCAACTGTTGTTGGGTTCACCTCATCAATGCTATACGAGATTCTAGCGAAACGTCGGAACTGCGATTTTATGCACTGTAAAATGAACGGATGTACTCCAGATAATAACAATTCATCATATATATATATATATATATATATATATATATATATATATATATATATATATATATACAGTAACCTACCGATTATCCGTGGAATAGGGTGGCCCTGCAACGCCGGATAACAAATTCCCCGGATAATCTGCTATGAACAAAGAATACGCAAAAAACGATCGATAATCGATTATTATACCATAAGTTACACAAATAATGACCCCGGTTAATGCAATTCACATATATAATCTTCAGAGGACAAAATAAATACAGAAAATAATTTAAAATGTCGATGTATTTGACGGATTATAACATGTACATTTATATGACTAACTATTTACAATACGTACATAAGTATATGTCAAAAGTAAGTATGTATGCACATATGTAATTTCCTTTACACATAATACTTTCACTTTTTAACAAAAAAATCTGTCACTTTCGTCTGTTTTTTTGTGAGCATTGATTTAGATTTAATGTGCGATCTAAGTTTCTTGAGAACCATTTTGTTGCACAGTGTCTACTTGTGTCACGTGTGTCACAAAGCCATAAAGATCGATAATGTATACGACAGACATGGATAATGCGTATGTCACGTCCTAGACTATTTATAGCCGAGATTAGCTGACATTTGTTTACAATCTTATGATACACATTAGGTTTTCGGGCGTCCAAGCATTTTGTCATTGTCTATTATATACAGTAGTCTGCTCGCCCCTTTTATTTCGCTGGCCCGCGTCGGGATGCTTTCCTTTCAATGTAAAAATTAGTACGTACATATTTACATATCTATTCCCTTCATCTTAACTTCTATTAAGCCTTATATGTATTTACATCGTAATTCACCGTTTGGAAATTTAAACACATGAATCTGATTGGAATAAAAATTGGTTATTTGTAAAACAATGGCAGACCCCGGATAATCCGCAAACCGGTTAATCCGCCCACGGATAATCGGGAGTTTACTGTATATATATGATGAATAGTTATTATCTATATTTGAATTGTAAATTCAATTATAATTCTTGTATTTGTATTTTGACTTTATTAATACACAAGAATACATATTGCGATATATATATATAATCGGACTATAACATGTTCATTTATATATCTAACTATTTACAATACATATATGTACATATATGTATTGTAATATGTATGTAATATATATACGAGGGCCGTTTTTTTTTCAACCTCCGATCGCACGCCATGATGGCTAGAAAAGTCACAGACCGGCCCTGTGCGCAGCAGTCGATCGCGCATCTTCCCCACTACAACTTTTGTCACTCCCGAGTTCAAGTAGCCAGTTTGCGCTTAGCTGCAGTCGGGTAAACATGGCCGCGTCTATTGATTCTCCCGCCAAATGTGAGTTGAGAAGTGTTATTCGTTTCTTGCAAGCAGAAGGGAATAGTGCAGCAGAAATCCATCGGAGAATGTGCCGTGTTTACGGAGAAAACATTATGAGTGAAGGTGTTGTGCGGGAATGGTGTCGTAAGTTTAAAACTGGCCGAACCGACGTGCATGATGAAGGAGGTCAAGGACGCAAGTCTGTCGCTACAGACGATCTTGTTGAACGAGTTGACAAAGTGGTTAAAGAAAACCGTAGATTCACAATAAGTGCTTTGTCTTTGGAATTTCCAGAAGTGTCGAGATCTTCTCTGTACTCTATTGTTTCTGAACATTTAGGCTACAAAAAGATTTGTGCTCGCTGGGTGCCAAAGATGTTGAGTGACACCCACAAAACTCGCCGAATGGCTTCAGCTTTGACATTCCTTGAACGTTTTCGCAATGAAGGAGTAGATTTTTTAAAATCAATTGTAACCGGAGATGAGACCTGGATTCTTCATGACACACCCGAAACAAAGCAACAATCTCAACAATGGATGCACACAAATTCACCGAATAAACCCAAAAAATTCAAGCAAACTTTCAGCAACCGAAAAGTTATGGCTACGGTCTTTTGGGACCAAAAAGGTCCGTTGCTTGTGGAGTTCATGCAGCCTGGGACCACAATTAATGCAGCTGTTTATTGCCAAACTTTACGACGTTTGCGGCGAGCCATTCAGAACAAAAGAAGAGGCATACTGACATCAGGAATTGTTCTGCTGCATGACAACGCCCGCCCTCACACTGCAGGTGTAACCCAACAACTTCTTGAACAATTTAAGTGGGAAATTTTCGACCACCCACCTTACAGTCCCGACCTAGCACCGAGCGACTTCCATCTTTTTCCTGAACTGAAAAAATGGCTTGGAGGTCAGCACTTTCCGACTACTGAGGAACTTCAAGACACGGTCAAGACTCATTTAAATTCACTGGCGGCAACATTTTATGAAGAGGGTATTGGAAAGCTTGTCCACAGGTATGACAAATGCCTCAATCTTCAGGGTGATTATGTTGAGAAATAAGCATAAGTGTACATACATTTTGGTAATAAAATAATTTTGTTCTATTCACTTGTCTTTTATTTATGGCCCACCGGAGGTTGAAAAAAAAACGGCCCTCGTACATATATTAACAATTTTAATTCATTCTCTCATATTTCTTTTTGTGTTTTCTCTTCGATTGACAAAGACCACTGTGTGGTTGAAATATATCATTGTTTAAGTGCTTTTATGTGTTTCTATTTCAAGACTACAGTGTGGACTCTTACCAAGGTAAGTCTGTCAGTCTCCTAGTCCAAAAAATCTCTCTCTCTCTCTCTCTATATATATATGTATATATATATATTATAATATACTTCACGCATTATTTTAAAACTTGTCATACCCTAAGCAAACAATTGGTTGATGACTTTCTTGTGTATTTTGCATCTGAAACGCCTCTCTTGAGTGTCCAATAGTAATGGGGAAGCATATGAGAATTACATTTTCCATAATGGAGAGTGAAGTGTCTCGATGGCATCGCTCATTGTTAGGGAAAAATCCAAGTGAGAATGCAAGGAATGTATCTTTAAGGCATATGCTATCTTATAGTTTTGTATGACTCTACATATTCTTTACTGACTTACGTTAATTTTCGCTTTATAAATTCCAAAAAAGCTCATAGAACTTTTGAAAATGAATTCCAGGATGTTTTTTTTCAGATTTATTTGTTCTTCACTTTTATATTCTCGTATAATTGCCTTCTTACTGAACCTAGAACATATCTTCTTTTATTTTTACGTCACTTATTCCAGTAATTTTTTTTTTTAATAAACAAAACCATCACCATTCTGGTCTATTACCAAACTTTTACAAAGTTTTTTCATAAGTCCCAACGTAATGTGTAATTAAAATATCAGGATGTTTTCTGGGTTGACAAGTTTTAACACTCTTGTTTCTTGGAAGAAATGGTTCACGTTTTGCCCACTATTTCTTCACGATGGGACAGTGGTTGCTGTGGCCCCTACATTGTTGTAACCACGGTGCAAAACAAGTAAATGCTCAATGATTTAATCACCACACATCTTCCAATCATATTTGTTATATTGAATCTGTTCAAGAAGTAGTTTCATATTGTCACATGATTCCTTCAATTCAGTATCATGGGCTAATGTTATAGATGGAATTTTATTTCCATTATGGAGATTTAATTAAATGTTTAGTCTTTCTTTCTGCTTTCTATATATTGAAATTAACATAGATGATTGTTGTTGTAGGTTTAAAGTAACATACTATTAAAACACCCCTCCTAAATCTAAAACCTCCTCAGACTACATCCCCGAACAGGTGGATATGGAGTCTGAGGATGTTAGCATCCTACAATGACTATGAACTTCCCAGGAAAGAAAAGAGAGACCACCAATGGGTGTCAAGTAAATCCTTTGCGAAGCAAATAAATGTCTTTGCTTATTAAGTCAGTGATACAGTGGAGCGTAAACGGCATTAGGAGTCACATAGAAGATCAAAAACTACTTGTGCGAAATGTGTATCCAAAGTCTGTCTGTCTACAAGAGACATGTCTCCACGAATCGCAAATCTTACAGAAGAGGTGGCGTATCGATGTGGTATGTCTAAACTTATTAACAACTTTACAAGCTGTAGCCAATCAAACAGCTGTCCCATATAAGTTCACTATGTATTGTGTCTACTTGCCACCAAACGACACTATCCGACTCAGAGACTTAGTGGATTTAATAAGCCAGTTACCAACTCCGTTCTTATTAGTAGGGGATTTTAATGCTCACCATTTGTCTTGGGAATCCATGAGTTGCAACTCTCAGGGACAACTTGTGGAGAGTATAAGAATGGAACTGGATTTATGTCTGCTGAATGATGGTTCTCCCACTCATTTAACAACATCTACTGGTGGATGGACAGTTGTTGACTTATCGATCTGCAGCCCTCTTTTGGCTACTAGATGCACGTGGTCGATAATTAACGGCACTTAAGGTAGCGCCCATGTACCTATTAAGATCAATTTATGTGACTCTCTTCCCTATTATGCTCGACATCTCGGTTGGAATCTAGTCAAAGAAAACTGAGACGCCTTTTCGAAATATATTGTATCACTTGACATGGATGATCTGACACCCATTGATGCAATTGTTAATAATTTTAACAAATTTATTTTGAATGCCGTCAATAAGACCATTCCCAAAACATCTGTATATCCACTCCTGCCTGTGCCCTGGTGGAACGATGAATGCTCAGAAGTACTTCGTTTACGACAAAGAGCTTTAAGGAGATCTAAGTGAAACCCAACAATGGAAAGTCTTCAGGAATATAAAATTGTTCTTGTGAAACGGGAGGATATCTAGGCTAAGTAGAAAGAATTCTTGGCAACAGTACATTAGTTCAACTAAGAGAACAACCTCATCATCCACTGTGTGGAGAAAATTATGATCAGTATGTGGTATTTCCATTCCGTTGCGAGCCATTGCGTTGAAGATTACAGATGGAAAATTGTCCACAAACAGTGCTGATATTGCTAATGTACTGGGAACGTCATTTTCTAACTTTTCTTCTACTGCAGCTTATAATAAAAAATTCCAAATATATAAAATGAAGGAAGAAGCATCACATTTTACTATTGGGTTGTCTGGAGACTCTCTTTGGACAGTCCATTCTCTATTGGAGAATTGGAGTCAACTCTCGCATCAACGAAAGATTCTCCACCAGGTCTGTATTCCATTATATAATCTATGATTAAACATCTTCCATCATCTTCAAAACTATTCCTCCTTTGGATATACAACCGTTTATTCGAAGAGCAGTGCTTTCTCGATGAAGCAACAGTAATTCCTCTTTTAAAACCAAGTAAAGACAAAACCAATCCTAGTAGTTATAGGCCTGTATCCCTAACAAGCGTTTTATGCAAATTCTAAAGAAGATGATCAACAGACGTCTTGTCTGGTAACTAGAATCCAACAAGTTTATTTATAACAGTATGGTTTCAAACAAGGTCGATCGTTTGTTGATCAATTGGTTTTGTTACAATAGGCTATTCAAAATGCCTTTCTCTTGCATCAAATACTTGTTGCTGTTTTTTTTTGACCTCGAAAAGGCATATGATAAGGGATGGAAAAGAGTAATTCTGAACACTTTGAAATCATGGGGTATACAAGGAGTTACTGGTAAACAGTTGACTGAGATGTACAGTGTGGGACAATAAACGATTTCACACATTAAAAGGGTCAAACCTTCACTTTGAAACTTCATGTTAGTGCTTGAGAAGGAAGATTAAAATTCTTCAGAAAAATCTATGCCACAAAAAACAAAGAATTAGAAGAGGCCATTTCAAGTGATTTTTGCTGCAATATTTTATGGGAAACCCAGTTTCGGGTCTAATTCTTTATGAATAAGCTAAGGTTTTAGCTTAGACAAAATATAAAACTATGAAAAAAGTTTTGTCTAGCCCATTTGCAACATGTATACTAATTAAATAAAATTGACAATTTAAAAAAAAAATGCAATTGTCCGAATTTATGTTTATTTAAATGGGGCTTGTCCCAATATATTTGCATAATTGAAGTTCTGATATACATATTTTTATGTATCTTAACAGGTATAAAACAATTATTCTTTCTCAATAAAGATTTTTCAGGTAGAAACTGTCCTTTTTCTTTTATTAATTTCTTTTGTAGATTTCTAGAAGTGATATTTGATAACAGAATTCAAACTATATTATGAGAGTAACATCTACCCCATTACCAAATCATATGATATTATTTAACTGTTAATTTTTAGCTTACTATAAGCTTGGAGTTGACTTCACTGTTATTTTCAGTGCCTTAAAGAAGGATCTTGGCTTCTGATTGACAATGTGAACCTTTGCAGTCCTGCTGTTCTAGACAGGTTAAATGGCCTCCTTGAACCTAATGGAGAGTTGGTGCTTGGGGAGAGAGGCGCTGATTCATCTGGAAAATTGGTTACTATTAAACCCCATCCTGAGTTTAGGTTGTTTCTGGCTATGAATCCACAGCATGGTGAAATATCCAGGTAAACCCTTATTAGAACGTTTTCATAATCAGCATATAACACTAGACATGATTTAATTAATTTTCTTTTTCTGTTTTTTCTATCTATTACAGTTTTTCAGATACTTTTCCAAATGACATTGTCACACACTTTAATGAATAATAAGGCAGTAATTACTTTCACTTCAGAAATAAACAAATTTTCATAAATAAAAAGATTTTGAGGTTGGCATGGGAAGCAAGATGTTAATTTAATAATAAGAGTGTTATACTTGTACCTTGTGTGTCAGATTTATTATTAAATAAATTTACATAATTATTAAAAAGAATTTATTTGTTTGCCAAATTTATTGAAGGCGAATCAGTTTTGGACTTAACTCAGAGAATAAGACTTTTGGCTATTAGAGTAATACTTTGTTATTAACATACATTTTGACTTTTGAAATCTAGTAAACAACAACATTATTGTTACATCTATATTATAGACACAAAGTACTACACAATGTTTGTCTTTATAAATATATCTGCTACAATTTTATGAAATATTTCTCACCATCACTGTAGTCTTTTATATTTTAAATACTCCGCTAATAAATTTCAAAATTTTCTTCATCCTTCTAAATAACAATAGTTCTTTAGTTAAATACGCTTTGTTAAGTCAACTTAATTAAAACACCAGGCTATCAAGTTAATTTTTTTAATGTTGGATATTTATCCAGTTTTTATAATCTATCAATAATAATTCTCGTCTTCATTTGTTCTTTGGATCTAGTATTTCTTTCTTAGGATCTGGTGTTCTGTAGTAAAATTATTTTCTACCTTTCCCTAGCATTATTATACTACCTTCATTAGTGTATATTTTGAAGTACCTTCATTTCTTAAAATTAAGTATTAACTTTTAAAACACATAAGTTCACCCAGCATATTCATTATTTCATCTCATTTGATACATACCTATCAGAGAATGCACAATCATACTTATAACTCTGCATGTTGGTACACTTAAGTGACATATGTTTTCAACACTTACTTTGAAAAAAAATCACTTAGGAGTTTACACATGTTAAATAATCACAAACGGTTCATATCCTTCTATTTTTTAGTTAGACAACTATTCCTTTTTATACCTAGTGTTTGGTAATTTGGCCAACTTGACCGAGTTCATGTGTTTAAAACGAGGTTTTAATGACTTGACAATGATTGATGGCTTCAGTTTTTCGGTTTAATTTTTATTACAGCAAAATAATGCTGTGATACAAAGTTTATATTTCTTTCCTTCCACTTTTGCAAGTTTCCCTTTTAGCAGCTAACAATGTGGTAATAGTTGATGAAATATGCCAAATTCATCAGCATTAAAAATCTTTTCCTGGCTGTACTCATTGATAACATTTTCAATGTTTTCTGTTCTTCATTTGTCAGCTTTATTGATAAGACGGCCAATTCTTCCCCACAAAAATCACCTTACAAGATATTTCATATAATTTGCAGAATCAATTAACCCATCAAACACTTGCTTGAAACTCTTCATAACCAAGTAATTTCGCAATATCCAAACCCTTTTCTCGAACTAATTCTACAAGTAATAAATACACAAAAACCTCTTAACCACAAAATTTCTTTATTTTACCCTTATGTACATTTCAGTTACAAAGTAACCATCCTCAGAGGGATAACATACAAAGACTGATTAACGCTAGAAAAATACCTTATTTATAATCTACAGAACTAGTCACTCCCACTCCGACCACCTGTTAAACAAGGCGTAGCCACGCCCATCGAGTGAAAGCAAGATATCTTACGTCAACTTACTAAAATATAAATTAAAAATACAATAAATACATAATTAAAATTGTTTTTTGAAATTATAACCAACACAAAATTTAATATAAAAATCATAATCCTATTTAACAAATGAATATAAAATTGAATGAGGAATAGGACCTCTATCAGAATTTAATAAATTCTCAGGTTTATGTTTACTAATTTTTAAACTTTCGAAACTATTTAACAACTTATTAGTTCTAACATTCTTATTAACTTGACATTATTAACATCTAGATTGTGATTGGTCTATAAAATATGGGCAGCAATACTAGACTTATCAGATCTTTGGTATTTAATATCCCTAATATGTTCCTTAAATCTAGTTATTACTTTTCGTCTTGTCTGCCCAATATACATTTTATCACAATCCTTACAATTAACTTGGTAAATCCCTGATTTATCAAGTGTTTCTACTTTATCTTTTGCATTACCTAATAACTTTTTAAGGTTATTATGATTTTTATACGCAACTCTCAATTTTACATTCTTAAAAATTCCCTCCAGCCCTTTGGTTAAAACTTTGTCAAAACGTAAACTAATAAAACGGCTTTCTTCTTTAGTTTCCAAAGGTAATGTTGTTAATTTCTTCCGAAAAATCCTAATCTTTTGCTTCCTAAGGATATTATCAAAAATTTTACGTTCATAACGATTAAATTCAGCTGTACTTTTAATATGTTCTAATTCAATATCAAAACGTCTTTTACTCAAAGGAATATTAATCAACCTATTAACTAAAGAATTGAAAGCTGCAAATTTGTGTTGGTTACAATGGTTAGATTCGTTTGGAATAAATCTATCATTGGATGTTGGCTTTCTATAAATATCAAAAACTATTTTATCTCTATTTCTAATACAATAAACATCAAGAAATGGTAAACGTTTATCTCTTTCAATTTCATAAGTAAATATAATATTAGGATGTTGATCATTGACGATCCTTAGAAATGGATCTATTTGAAATTCTTTAATATTAAATATAGCGAAAATATCATCAACGTATCTTATCCAGACACGAGGAAAATATTTAAGTTTCTTTTTCAATCCTAATTCAAAATGACTCATAAAGAGTTCTGCTAAAAAAGGTGATAGGCTGTTTCCCATTGTTGTACCATCTTTTTGTTTATAAAAATTATTATTAAATTGGAAATAATTATTATTCATACAACAATTAGTTAATTTTACATATTGGTCAACTCTCTCAATATCGACATCATTCTCAATTAAATACTCTTTTAACAAATTTAAAGTTTCCGTTACCGGAATACTTGGAAACAGAGAACAAACTTCAAAAGAAACTAAAATTTCTTCATCTGTTAATCTAATATTCTTAACCTTCTCTACAAAATCAAGTGTATTCTTAACCGAAAATGATGCCAACTTACATTTAAAAAAACTGAATTCTTTAACTAACCATTTTCGGTTAAAAAACAATTAAAAACAATTTTAATTATGTATTTATTGTACTTTTAATTTATATTATAGTAAGTTGACGTAAGATATCTTGCTTTCACTCGATGGGCATGGCTACACCTTGTTTAACAGGTAGGGCCGCGGCGGTCGGAGTGGGAGTGACTAGTTCTGTAGATTATAAATAAGGTATTTTTTTAGCGTTAATCAGTCTTTGTATGTTATCCCTCTGAGGATGGTTACTTTGTAACTGAAATGTACATAAGGGTAAAATAAAGAAATTTTGTGGTTAAGAGGTGTTTGTGTATTTATTATTAAATTCAACCACAGTATATTCCTAATAAATAGTAATTCTACAAGGATTGGCACATTGTTAGACTTGACAATAATAAACCACAAATATGTGATATATTATGAATTGAACAAAATATTAATAAATATGTCTTGTATTTAAATAACCGTAGATGATGTTGATTATTATAGAAAATAACATTATATATATATATCTTTTGTGTGCGTGTGCGTGCGTGCGTGCGTGCGTGCGTGCATGTGTGTGTGTTATTCCATTGCACTGACTTTTTAAAGTTATTATATGTTAATTGTAAACTAACAATTATATTGCTTACAATTAACATATAATAACTTTATATATAGTTATATATATATATATATATATATATATATATATATATATATATATATATACAGATACCTGTCTGGAAAATTAGTGCTTTTAAATTGATTTATCTTTATTAGATAATAAAATGTATTATTTTTTATTTCAGAGCTATGCGTAATCGAGGTGTGGAAATCTATATGTTAAGTCCAGAAGAAAGTAATTTGCATTCACTAGACATGAGTGCTTTAATGTGTGAGTTAGGCTTAACACTAAGCAATCAGCAGCAAGCCTTCCTAAATGTACATGAGGCCATGGTAAACTTGAAGATAGGTAAGTGGTTATTATATCAAGAATTTTATTAAATAAATACCCAGCTCATTCTTAGATAAATGACATTTTCACTTTCGGAGATTATCGCAGCTTAAGACAGTTATAGTATAGGAAAATATTGGGATAATTGAAATAACTTAATCTTAACAACTTGTTGAATTATAAAAATTTGCTTAAAACCATTACCGTCTGATTTATCTTTAAACTTTAACATTCATTGTCTTGAAATAGTAAGAATGTCATTCAACTCTCTAGGTTTTTCAATGTCTCAATTATGAAATACAATTCTTTTCTAATTGAACAACGTTTTTCATCATTATAAAGTAATTTTGACAGTTAGAACCAAATTTTAAAAAGAAGACATACAGGATTTTTTTTGTAAAAAGATATCAATATATATCAATGCACATACAGCAATTGTTTGAAATGTAATACTTTTGAACCTGCATCATAGTACATTTCACAGACTGTGTCTTCAAAGTACAGTAGAACCTCTCAAACTCGACACAATGTGGACTCTAAGGTTGTCGAGTTTTGAGGTTGTCGGGTTTTAGGGAACTTAAATACAAATAACTAGGAGTTGAATAAAAACGCTTATTTAGAGTATTAAAATTGTACATTTATTGATTTATTATATACAATTATATATTTATATCAACATTTAAACCAACTTATAATTATAAAAAAAAAAAAAAAAAAAAAAAAAAAAAACAGACAGAAGGCCTAGTAGAATCTGAAAATCAGTGTTCATTACAATTATTACTGAAGTTGTTTATGCTGCTTATAAAAAGTCCATCACAGTTAGTTATGGGAAGTTTTTTAACACTAGAAGAAAAGTGTAAAAGTAAACTTACTGAAGTCGTTTGAAAAACCCTGTGATTGAAGACTGCTTTTCTGTCCACACGGCGTCTTGCAGCTTGATCACGGAGTCGCCTGAGGAACAGAATCTCCATTCCAGTCGCATTTTGCTGCTCTAAGTACTGCAATGTCCCTTCAATAAATTTCACAGCCTCACTGTGGCTAACTTTTCTTTCTTGTCATGCTCTCTTGTCACGCCTCATGCTCTTTTTCTTCCGAATCGTCCCCTTCTACGTCACATCCTTTGACAGCTGCGATGGTTTCATCTTCTCCTAATGGTTCTGATGCTCCGTCGAGATCCATCAATTCATTGACATAATTGCTTGAAGACTCTTCACACCCTGGGATTTTTTCATGAGTTCAATCAAGTCGCTATTTTCAGAATTGATTCTATTGTCACGCGACAAATCATTGCCTGCGTGATCTAGAAGTTTCCTCCAAGAACGAATGAGGATTATGGTCTCAAGCTCGATCCAAGATTGAGAGATCCATCCAATGACATCTAATAAATTGATCTTCTTTAGTTTAGCTATTAGTTCCTCACCCTATTCCAAGGACAACACCAAATATGACAAAAGCTTACGTCTGTACTTTCTTTTTAACGCTGCCGAAGCTCCTTGGTCCATCGGTTGACAGAGAGACGTGACGTTCGGATGTAGAACTTTAATGTCTTTGTCCTGTAAAAATTGCACATCAGGGTGAGTCATAGAATTATCAAGAATCAGTACAGCTTTTCTGGGAAGATTTTTTTTCTTCAGAAACTTCTTAACCTCTGGGGGGAACTGTTGAAAAAACCACTCTTTACAAATTGCTTCCCTCATCCATGCATTAGATTGATTTCTATATCAAACTGGGAGTTCAAAGTTGCCATCACTTGTGCATCTGGCAGTTTTTAATGCTCTTGGATTTTTTGCTTTTTCAATTACCGCTAATTTGAGTTTGTGCTCTCCTGTTGCATTACTGCAGGAAAGAGTAGTCACACGCTCCTTACTTCTCTTAAAACCTGGTGCAGCTTTTTCATCTCTCAGAGCTAAACTTTTAGTAGGAAGCATTTGAAAGTTTAGTCCTGTCTCATCTGCATTGTAGATTTGATCACCAGACAGTCCTTCCTTTTCAATAAACTAGTGTAGTTTGGTCTTGAAGTCAACCACGTTGTTAGGGTCAGCTGACAGTTTTCTCCGCAGATACTTAGCAGCTTGATTCCATATCGTTGCTTCCACCTTGACAACCAACCATTGCTCGCTGTAAACCCAGGCTCTCCTTCGTCCTTAAATTGTTCATAAAACTGAAGAGCTTTCTCTTGCTGGATGGGTCCATATATAGGCGTTCCCTTCTCCCTGTGCACACAGAACCATTGGTAAAGGGTTTTGCTGACTTTTTCGAACTCTGCACTTCTCATTGTTTTTCGTTCCGCGATGTATTCTGTACACTGTCTTTTCAAACACCACGATTTAATTTCAGATTTGTTTTCTTCCAACCGAGCACTGTAGACCGACCGATGTTCAAGTCCAACGCTATTTTATTTACGCTTTCACCATGCTCAAGTCTCTTTAGGGCACCAAACTTTGCTTCCATTGACACTGATACTTGTTTCCTCTTCTTCTCCGCCATACTGTCACTCTATATTCCAGCACTAAACTCGTTTAAACAATTGTCAAATATAAAAGCAACTGACCGCAACTGTGTCTCAACAAACACTAAACTGAATGCCCAGTGACGACAATGTAGTGAGGGTAGTTTATGACCTGCCCAGGAATCCCAGGTCAACGCGCAGCCTCACGATAAGGAAAGTGGCCACAGAAATTCCCGAACGTGTGCAAACAATAGCCCGCCCCAGCTGGGCAGGTAAAGGGTGCGTTGAACGACCTTGGAAAACCCAGTAACCTAGTCTGAGTCTCTAGTGCTATCGGGTGGCCTATATACTGATGGAAAGCTTTATGTTATGGGCGGTGTAAAAAAATTATTAATTCACCAGCCCTGTCGAGTTTTCGGGAGTCGAGTTTTCGGGAATCGAGTTTGAGAGGTTCTACTGTACCTATCACAAAAGTCTCTGGCTCTAATGTACAGATAATTTTAGTATTACATTATTGAATATCTAAACATGAATTATACTTCACATCTTTCTTTGAAAACCTTCATTTCTTTAATTAATTTCAATATTTTTTTTTGAATTTATTTTCAATTACATAGATAAAATTCTTTATTATTAGTTTTTAATCTTGGATTAATCCAGTAATCAATGTCTGCTGGCTAGACAAATAATAATAATAATTACAAACATTGACTATTTTATTCTGAGTTTGTAAGAGCATACATGTTTAAAATCATCTACACAAATTTGTTTGAAAAAAATATTTTGTGAATTTTTTTTGTTCAGTCATACCCTATTTCCAAAGGCATAAAACTTTTTTGTTGTTACCAATTGATTGCTGCCTTAGTCTACATTTACCAATAAATTGAAAACATGGACATGTCTACTGTTTGAAGAGTACAACATTTGAATTTGTCTTTTCAATTGTAAAAATATTTCAAAATTTGTTTTTTATCTTTAGGTACCATTTTGAGGGTAAATGTAGCAAGGCTAATTTGCCTTAGCTCATTCTACAGCTTGCAACCTAGCTTGGGTTGGATCTTGTCTATTTGTTTTTCCCTGAGTAATCATGGTTGTGTTTGCAGCTAGATTCTCTTAGTGTCTTTGGTTACATTTTTTCTCTTATATCCTATCTTTTTCTCCATCAGTAATCTTTTACTTCTTTAGTGAGTGTAACAATGTTGCCTACAGTCTTAAGATCTTAAGATTTTCCACGTTCTTTTTCAGTCCCTAGTTAGGTTCAGTGAATACCCCTTGGTAAGTAATGGATGGTTGATACATAGTGTTGACTATATTACCTTCCTTGACTACTGAATGCCGAAAGTAAAGCATTTGTATCCTGACTCTTCTAAACTGTGTCAATGTGATAAAAATATATCACTTTTTATTATTAAAATTAGTTTGCTTCATTCAGACGTACTTAGCATGTACAGGACAAACTTATTATACTCCCTATTGGTAATTTATTCTGTAGCCATGCTGGTCCCTTGTGACTTTCAGAAGTATGCCTCTAATATTATTTTACTGAATTCTGTAACCACTGGGAATTCAAAAGCTTTTTCCTGTGAATTCAAGAGCTTCAAAGTCAAAGCACATGTTCCAATAAATCAAGTACCTATATTCACATCTATCGTGTGTAGAAGATAACCTTCTGGTTCAACTTCCTCTCATCATCAGACAATTAATTTCACAAGACATACCTTCTCAAGGAAGTATAGTGTAATCTTGTAGGAGCAATGCTTGTAGCCCTCATAAGGTGTTTATTAGTACCCAACCAAGGATTGAGTCTCGATTAACCAGGGTTTTGCAACCATTACAAGTCAGACCCTTCCTGCACTTGTCACTGAAGAGAAGGGTCTTGAAGTAGGATCCTCTGGCCTTCACTTGAGGCATATATCCAATGTACCAGACTGAGGATACTTCCAGAAACACATTCTAACTACTTAATAGTCCTGATGCATAATCCTTAAAGATGCCCATTCTGAAGTTTTGACACTTCTCCTATCAGAGAAGGTTACCATAAGAAAGTTTGCTCTAATAACTACTTCTTATAGCTATATTGCAATTTCTTGCCAGGCTTCATATAATAAAGTGTTTAAACATCATTAGGATAGATTTTTTCCACATATTATGTTGTCAAAGGTAGCATTTCTGACAGTTTTTGGTCCAGATACATCCTAAATATTTCTCCAATATATACAGTTTCAGTCTTATTCCCATATCTAATCTCTTTTAGAAAATCCATCCCAATCTGAGTAAAACATACAATGAAAGTTTTGACGGAGATACTCACATTTGCTTTTTTTACATGAGTTGTTCTTTGTGATTTTCATCAAAGATGTGTGCAAAATACTTGAAGACTTAAAGGAACTAAATTTTATAATTTTTCATTCATCTTTGGAAATGGTTTCCGCAAAATTCTGTCAAAGGTGTCTTTGATAAATTTTTTTAATGATCATCATTCATTCTTGAAACAAACACCCAGGGAAATCAGTCTAAACTAAAAGCATGTGAGAGTACATCTGGCAGATTCTCAGTGTCATTTCCGATTTGTAAAGTAATGTATATGACATGAAAATTTCAAACTATAACCTCCTCTTACTCACTACATTTTTATGAATTTTAGTGGATAACTTTTAGAATTTTAAATTTAACGTTTCCTGCTCAGCCTTGAAATACTCATGAAATACTTATTATATGCATAGTCAGTGTGGTCATTATTTGTCCATTTCTTATATATTATACTATTCTTTATCTAAGTTTCACACTTTACATTTGATATATTATTGAACAAACACACATACTACATTGTACAATATTAATAGTATATTAGTGCATGTATTATTTTGTACATTTATTCTTTTATAATTTAGAAAATCTTACATACATTGAGGGTTGTAATAATCTTTCTCTGTGGTGTTTTTGAGCAAAATAGTAAAAGAGTGTTGTTTGTTCTAGGTTTGGATCAATTAACAACAAATCATCTTCTGCATGCTGTGTCATTGACTGTCCAATATTGCTTAAGAGGACAACCACTCATTCCAACATTTGTGTCCTGTTGTACAAATGTTTATCTTAAATCTCGACAGTTAACGTGTGACCAAAAAGAAAGAGTTTCTCTTGTACTCATGGAAGTATTAAAGGATCAAGAAGCTTTGTTACAATGTTGGGAACCTACTTTACAAGATAAACTCTCTCCATTAACAGCCACAATAAATACCTTGTCACTTCAAGAAAACTCTTCTCTGACAATGATCAAACAGCAAGGAGCTGTTCTGTCAGCTGTTCTTAAGGCTTCATTTTTCCTTGATCAGCAAGAAAATAGTTCTTTGAATTTTCAAGACATCTTTTGCAAACAGTTTTGTGACCTTAATGGAATAAAGTTAGGGCAAAATTTAAACATAAATTTAGAACAGTTTTTGCCCTACTTAGTGATTTCTTTTTATTCTTTTGCAAATGAAGTTGACCTCTTTGGAAGAGAGATATTTGTCCAGCATACAAGTGATTATTACAAACAAAATAAAGTGGGATTTAGAGGCTACAAATTATCATCAGCAATTTTTGACATGCTGAGTGATATTTTTTGTAGATCAGTAAAGAAATTCACTCAAGAAGTACCATATGATCAGGAATTACCTTGGGATTTGAGAAGAGTCTCAAGTTGGATTGATAACTCGGCATCTGATTGGTCAACAGAAAATAAAACAGCTGCTCTTTTGTATTTTATTGCTCAAAGCAAAAAAGATTTGTCATTTAAAAATGATATGGTAACGCCAACCAAGAGTAAAAATCTTTCTGCTCTTGATTTCTCTCAGGCCTTCAATAAAGGTAACAAAATTTCTTTTGATAACAGATCTTATAAGATTAGTGTAAGTTTTGGAATGTATAACTAAAATTTTAAAAAAATCTACCTGTTTAAAGATAATATAATATTCATTAATAGGTTTTCACAGGGATAGATTTGTATTACAAACCCAACATTCTCGAAACAGTTTTCCCTCTTACCTCCATTTGTTTAATCGTAAAATATCTTCAGCCAAAATACTAAAAGTAAGGTTTCAGACTTTTATAAATAAAATATTTTTTAAAAGGGAAACATACTTATAAAGAAACTAATATGTAAAAACTATAATACTGATAACCTAGAACAAATAAAAGACATACACAAAACTCACAAATTAATCATTTATTGACTTATATGCATTTCAATGGCAAAGTCATTATCATCATCAGTGAGTGTTGCTACTTAAAAACTCTAACTTACAACTCAGTAACCTAAGCTCAAAGAATAGTTGTACTGATAACTAGTTTTAATAAATTAACAGTAAGTACAATTTGTATGTTAAAATATCCGATTATAGAAACATAACTTGAAAATTTGGATTATAAAGAATATGCTGCTATGCACATTGGAACTTTTTTCACCTGAAAGATCTAGTGTGAGGTTCACTACCAATTCCCATTCATAGAACTCTACACTCTTCTCTCTAGTTTTAAGATGACATTAGTATAGAGTTTAATTTTGTTCTTCAGAGAGTAACATTCAATATCCGTATTTGAATTAATCAAATAAAGTTATCAACTTAAATAATATTTTTACTGTATTAATATGTCCTTCATTTTATTAAACTTTTTCAATTAACTAATTTCCTTACTGGGAAAATAGTCTCCATCATGTTTGGAGATTATATACAATTTCTCGATTATTTTCAAAAGTATTTGATAATAATTTGTTACTAAATGAGGTAGTTACTAAATTTGATTTATCATGATATTTTCATGTAGTTTTTATCATTTCTCTTCATATCATTTATGATGTAATACGAATGAATCTCTTCTTTGTTTTAGAATTAACCCTTTATGTAATGAATCATATTGGAAAATTTGAGAAACATTGTGACTAACTAGAAGAAAAATTGAATTAGTTGTTACTGTAATTCATTGTAATTTGTTATTATGAATTATTTTGTTCCTTAGTAATAGTAACAGCAGTAGAAACCCTTATGTCTCAATAGTTCACTTCTAAAAGACAGTATATAAATCATAACAGGTTATTTAAAGAACATGCAAAACAACTGACTGAAAGCTAGTTCCTTGAAATACTCATAATTCTATTTTTTCTATGACAAGTGATTGGTAAATATCATTTATCCATATGGCATAGTAAGAGTGTATCAGGCAACACAATCTTTGAAAGTAAAAAAAATGTTTTTTGTAAATAAAACATTTCTTACAACACAAAGAAATAAACTGATTTCACTCAATGGGAGCTCAACATTACTCAATTAAAATAATTGAAGAAATCATTTTAAAAATAAAATTTATAAATTGAAAAGAAAATACACAAATTTATGTAAAAAACTGCATTTTAGTCAGATGTTTATATTAGTTATTAGATCATAGTCTTGGTTAGAGGTTTAAACATTACTTCTGTATTAAACACAATTAAGATTCAAAATTATTGAGTAGAAGCAATATTCATGGGTGTAGCCATACCCAGAAGCAACTGACTTAACACAGGAACACATTACAATTTGGTATTTTTCTATTTTTGTAACTTATCCTGTTATATTTAAAAAAAAACAATAAAAAAATTATAAATAGATTTAAAGAAGAAAGTTTATAAATGGGTAAACAATTTAATGACAATTATATTGAAACAAAACCTATAAAATACTCTAAAAATTTGAAAGATTTGATAATGTTTCGAAGGTATAGTTTGGGGAATAAGCAAGCTATAATAGGTACATGAACCTACATAACTTTGTATAGTATACATTAGGCAGTTCTGCTTTCAATAATCATTCAAAAACAACAGCATTATTTTATTTATCGTGAAGCATTAAAATAATCCTAAAATGAAATGTGTGCTACTTGTCTATCATTGTAAGAAGTGTATGAATTATAGGCAAAAAGCTTGCAAACTGGTGCTGATAACGATGATTAATCTCGATCAGACCACTCATGTAGTGTTGCTTGAGAGACAGTGATGCTAATTTTGCACTTAGTGCACTGGACTTTTAAATGATCCTGGGATTAAAATTTAAAGCTGTAAATGTCAAGACCTTATAGATATTAATTTAAGTTTTCACTATTTTATTTTTTGTGCTTAATTTTTTATTTCAAAAAGTCATTCTCCATATAAAACACAATAACAAAAAACAAATACAGTAGAGTCTCGATAATTCGAGGTTGATGATTCCGAGACCCCCAAAAACTCGGATTATACAGAAATAAATTCTTGTTCATTAGTAAAAATGCGAATTTTAATAAACCCTAATACTATAATTGAAAATGCACTAAATTAGTTTATTATAGAATTTATATGAACATTTCTTGGAACCTCGACTCATTTTTTTTGTGTACAGTATTGATATAAACATTTCTTGGAAGCTTGACTCATTTTCTTTGCATATCGTATTGATATAAACATTTCTTGGAAGATCGACTCATTTCCTTAGCATACCATACTGCTATAAACATTTCTTGGAAGATCGACTTATTTCCTTAGCATACCATACTGTTATTTAACATTTCTTGGAAGATCGACTCATTTCCTTAGCATACCATACTGCTATAAACATTTCTTGGAAGATCGACTCATTTCCTTAGCATACCATACTGCTATAAACATTTCTTGGAAGATCGACTCATTTCCTTAGCATACCATACTGTTATAAACATTTCTTGGAAGATCGACTTATTTCCATAGCATACCATACTGTTATTTAACATTTCTTGGAAGCTTGACTCATTTCTTTAGCATACCATACTGTTATAAACATTTCTTGGAAGCTCGACTCATTTTTTTGCATACCCTATTGATATAAACATTTCTTGGAAGCTCAACTCATTTCCTTAGCATACCATACTGTTATAAACATTTCTTGGAGGCCTGACTCATCATTTTCTTTCAAATAGATAAAAATAGGCTCAAATAGAAATATGGTCGAGTTTAACGGAACTTGAAATATCGGGACTCGGATTTTTGAGACTCTACTGTATAAACAGAAATATAGTTTTCTGAACTGAATATCTAAAATATTTTCAAAGGAAGTGCCTAGAATCTCAACATTTTTAGTTTAAATTTATTTATTAATGTTAATTATAATGACAAGTTAATAAATAAAGGTAATTATAGAGTAACTTTTATGTTCAGCAGATATATTAGAATAGATGTTAAAAAGGTTGAATAAGGCTGATAACAGCTGCTTAGTTATACAAAAATTGCATTAGTTATAAACTAAAATAGATTTCACTAACTATCCTTCAAGCATTTCTGATTTATAGATTATATTTTTATAAATAAATTCTACAACTTGATTTTGGGATTTTAGTTATTGTGTCCTATATAAAAACTTATACCAACTTTGATTATTGCAGGTAAATTTTCAGAACTTTCCGTTCAAGATCCTGTTATCAAGCACTTAGTGCCTCTCCTATCAGCTCTAGATGACAGCATAACCACCATACTTACATCTGACAATATCATTCCATTTACTACATCAATGTTCGACCATCTGTTATCAGTATTGCGCTGGAGGAATAGACTTCATACAGTAGGACAACTTGATGTCTTTTCTAAAAATAATTCTGCAACTCTTCCGAAAGTTTCTGACTTTACTTTGTCTTCAATAATAATTCATTACAAGTGGCTAAGAAAGTGGTTACTTCCACAGATTATGGAACTTGTTCAAAAAGATCCAAAATTGTAAGTACTTTGTACATTTATGTTTGTAAATGGTTCAGTAAAGGCTTTGCTAGTTATTTCTGAAAATTTAAAATATTAAGTGAGCACATGAGTTTCTATGTGTATGGGTTAAAATTATTAAACCCCAAAACATATTAAAATAGCATCTTCCAATATAAATTTGGATAGTACTAGAAATAGGTTTTGAAAATACAATATATAAGCATGCAAGGCAACATACAGTATTTAAAGAATAAAAACTCATTAATTTTTTTAAAATGTATTTAATTATTAAAATATTTGCCATCTAAGGTGCATGGTCAAACAAACTTTATATCTTAAAGATGATATTTTAGAGATGAACTATTTTTCATTAAAAACACAATAACAAATAAAACATTGAACCTGTCTATTACTATAATTATGTATGCAATATTTATACTAAATGATGGAGGTTGATTCTTTATTCTTGAGATTTAGTTGTTTGATCTTAGTAGATCAACATTGATAAATGCTTGGTTTTTATAGTAACTAAGAAGAACTTAGAAGCTACCAGATTGTTAAAAAGCTGTACAGCATTCATAGAAGTTTGTACTTTGTGTGACTTACCATCTTAATTTATCATAAACTATTTATCAATTGGGTTTGAGTTATGGTTCTTTTACAGTAAAGGTTTCAAATTCAGTCTTAACAAATCTAAATTACTTGTTTGTGTTAGTTTATTTTTATTCTAAAACAAATGAAGGGCTTAATTGTTGCAAATTTTGTCACAGTTATTCAAAATTATCATCAAGTTAAGTAACTATAGAGGTCATTGATAATCTATAACTTTCAAGTATATTTTAAACCCTGTATCAACAAATTAAATCATAGTAATGTAATCAACTTATAATCAATCATTTATTTTCTCAAAATGATTCACTGTCTAAATCTGCTTCAGTATAGCTGCATGAAATTTTAAATAGAACTATATTTAAGCGGAACATTCACTTGGTGCCTAGTGACATAATATGATTGATTCATTCGACAGCGAAACCCTGGATAAAATGAATTTTTCTATGCATGTAACAAGCAGCTGAAATTTTACATTAGATGCTCCTGATGATTTGTTACTTGATTTCCTTATTTACACTGGGAAAGGAACTGTCAGTGACAGATCTATGAAGGAATTTGGCCATGGAGCTTTAGTTATGAAATTGTAATGCAAATCACTTCCTCAAAATTTGTCCCATTATATCTACCATAACAGGTTTTTTAAATGTGTTAAATGTGCTGACACTTTTCTAGAAAGAGGCAAATACTTGACAGAAACAGTAATGACAAATCGTATAGCAGGAGCAATAGCTTAGGTAACTTATAAGTCAGTATAGCAGGGTGAATGGTCCCAAGTTGTACGAAGTGATGAAAAACTTGCTGTCATAAATTGGAAGGGTAATAAAAGTGATACTCTCCTTTCAACTTGTGCTGGCAGTGAACCAGTTGCTTCATATAAACGCTGGTCAAATGAGGAAAAAACAAAAAGTTGATGTAGTTCAACCAGCAATTGTGAAGACAACTTATCTACAAAAATATGGGAAGGATCAGTTCACATGACAGGCTCCTCTTATATTACAGAAGTTACATTCACATTTGTGTGAAATGGCCAAGAAATGGCCAATTCGTGTTCAACCACTTCTTGATGTAACTGTAATCAATTGCTGATGATATATAGGTGACAATGTCAACATAATGATGTTGCAAAAAAAAAAAAAATTTTGCTCCTACAGTACAGTTGCATTCTAATTACATCACCTTCTGTAAGAAAGAGACAAGTTGATTCTGAATATTAAGAGAAGATGTTCACTACCTATCCAAAATACAGAAAAATTGTATCAGACTCTGCCAAAACTTTAATACGATACGCATTTGCCTTAATTCATGAAAGTTGTTTGCATCGAAATGTAGATTCCAGGGATGAAAGTCCAGATGCAAAGTTGTCTATGTAAATGCAAAGTATATCTTTGCATAAATAATAACTGTTTTCTGAAGTACCAGACTCCTGCATGTTAAATTTGCTTCAAAGTTCACTGTTTTTATAATTTTATATGTCAAATTATAAAACTTATTTTTTTTTAATTATTTAAATGCTAGTAGTTGAAATCTAAGTTAGGATATTAATTTTCTAATATGTAATTGACTTTTCTAGAAAATAATAAATGGCAAAATTTTATTTTATCTATTAATTTTTTTTTTTTTTGTAGTTAAAATCCAAGGTGCAGATATGTGTACCACCTATATTTTGCAAAAAGGGTAATTTAAAAAAAAATCTGGAATACTTTGAATAACATCTAGAAACATAATTATAAAATTTCATAACAATCAATCAAATACTGTGTTGCAGGAACTCAAGAGGTTAAAGAGACCTTCCGCTATGTCTGACAATGGTGTATGATACACCATTTGTATCTTTTTTTTTTTTTTTTGATTGTTGCTATTAGGACTTTTGTCGTTTCTAATTTTCTTTTTTCTTGTTCTATGGATTTCATCTATAAATGTTTTTGTTTTCCAATTGAACTTTACTAGTTTGTGTATATAATGAAGTTTACTTTAGTAATTTTCTTAAGGCAATGTTAAATTATTTCAGAGATAAATGATAAAAAGTAAATGTTGCCCTTTTGTGACTATGTGAGATTTTCTATATAGTTATAACACCATACACCATTTAAATAAGACATTAATTTAACAAAAATGATGTACAATTTTTCTACTCCAAAAATATAATAAGGAATTTTTTTATAGAAGAATAGTTTTTATTGATCACAACATATATATTGTTCACTTATAAAACCAAATCCTAAGGAAATATTTCATAGTCATCATAGTATTTATCCTAAAGTTATTCATAAAAAATTTCAATAGTTTTCAGTCAGTTAAACTTTGAAACTGTGCAAACAATGTTTTTTTGGGAACTGAACAATGTGGGTTTTGTATAACAGGAAATTGAACACTTTCTGTATGGTATATTGTACATGGAGATATTTTTCATTCTAAAGCTAATTTTAAACTAATTAATTATCCATAACATCATCTTGTTCACGATTGTGGTGTCCTAAAATAAGCGTATGGTGAATCTACAGCTTCTGTGGTATTGTTAGTAAAATGCTTTGTTAACAAAAGCTTGTTATTCACTACTGCACTTTAATTTTAATTAATGGAAAAATCATGAGGAAACAGAAAATGAATAATTTCTCAGATCTTGTGATGATATGTTATTCCCATAACAATCTTTTCTGTCTTACAATTATAGCTGCTAACATAAATTAAAAGATTTATTATTTCAATTATTCTTTCATTTATAATTATTTACAGAGCTAAAATTGAAACTATATCACAACTGAAGAAAGTCGTCTCCATTTTTGATGCATCATTGTCAGCAGCAAACTCACCTCTTCGTTCCTTGACCAAAGTAGTCTCTTTTGGATTTGGACAATCACTACCATTAGCCAATAAGGATCAGGCAGAAATAGCTCAAACAATTTCAAAGTAAGTTAAATATATCAGTGTTTTACTATAACAGATTTCTGATAAAGTTTGTTCAAGATATAATAATGACAGTAAATATATAATCACTTAAACAATAGTTTATGACTATCCAAACTTTAAATTTTGTAAATTTGTTAAAACTTACTGAGACAAAACGTTTTTGATTGCTATGTGGCCATTTTCATCAGTGTCTTCTGCTTGGAGATGTCTGGTCAAGCAGTGACGGTTTTAATGGCAGGTTTTAAAAGAGTATCAAAGAGTATGTGTGATACTCTTCCTCGACCTAACATAACAAAAAGCCACACACAAAAACACAGCTTCAACATTTACAGGAAACCCATAAAGACAGACACACTTATCCACAAAACCTCAAACCACCCTATCCAACACAAACACACTGCCTTCAGATCCATGCTCCATTGACTTAAAGAAGTTCCAATGACCACAAAAACATAAACAAAGAACTAGACACAATTAAATATTTAGAATATACAAATGGATAAAACACCATAATAATAGACAAACTATGGTACAAAATACAATAAAACACTAAAATTAACACTACTGGCATGGAAAACAAATACATCACATTACCTTACATAAACAAAACAACAAATAAAATACTCCGCAAAATTTCAAAAAACAGGATACAAAATAGCATACAAAACTAATAACAAGTTACAATACAAAATACAACACAACACCAACAACAAATATAAACTACAAGCACCAGGCATATACAAACTGAACTGCGGCGAATGTAACAAATTCTACATTGGACAAACAGGTCATAGCTTTAAGCAGAGAGTCGAGGAACACAAACAGAACACCAACTCAACATTTTACAATCACATAAAAGAAACAGGACACAAGTACACAGACATTTACCATAACCTAGAAATCCTACACATGAACAAAAAAGGACCACATCTCAACACACTAGAGCAATATGAAATTTACAGACACACAAAGTACAAACATATTAAACGAACAAACACAATACAAGTCACACATACTCTTTGATACTATCGAAAACGTACCTTTAAAACCACCACTGCTTGACCCGACATCTCCAAGCAGAAGACACTGATGAAGATCGCCACATAGCGATTGAAAACGTTCTGCCTCAGTAAATTTTAACAAATTTACAAAATTTAAAGTTTGGATAGTCATAAACTATTGTTTAGTGATCAATTAAGATTCACTGACCGTAATGGACTACAAAATTCAAGAATAAATATTTATGTATAACTATAACTATAAACTTACTAAATTTTTATTCTAACTATTTTTTGTTACAGTCAAATATAACGACTATGGTTGATATTATTTGTTATACCTATCAATGAAATATATGTACATAATTTCACTACCAATACTCATGTAGCCTACAGATTTTACTGCCTAGGATTTATTTTCGAATAATTTTAAGAGCAGTATGGCGTATTGCTTTTGAATAATAGGATAGATTGTTAATACCAAGGGGATTGAGAAAGGATAATGTAACAATATTAATGCAACCCTTTGATTATCATTCACCAGTAAGTGAAATTGCACAGAGAACGGCCAGAGGGAGCACTTCCGTATATGTATGCTCTACCATTTCTCTCAGATTAGCATTTCCGTACGTTTATGATTTGTTTTCCTTTGTATTCTAGGTTCTGTTTTCGAAGTTTTTTTTTTACCCGGATCTGGGCCCCCGAAACCTGCCCAGCCCTAGTAGCAGCCATCCTCTAGCGAGCTACCTCCATCTCACATGCACATGCGGTTAGTATCCATACTGCGAGTGAAGGAAACGGGATTAATTGCCCATGTACCAAGCTTATAAGCTCTTTCCATGGAGAATCAGGAGATTGTGAAATGAAACAGTACGGTAAATGTCACACTGAGAGTGGGATGAAAATACCTGGCAAGAAAGAAACCTTGCCAGGAAAAATCCCGCGGCAAATCATGCAGGAACCCCGGGGGCTTGGATCATTTTATGCTAAGGAATAAACAGGGTGATTACCTTACACATACCTTGTTAGTGAGTCTATGGCAAGAATGACATGCACCTCTTTTTCTGCTGCCTATTCGAAACCGAAAAGGCATGCAATCAAAGTACTTAGTACTTCCGTTGGGGCTAAGCTACGACCCTGGAGATGTGCCCCTGCGTCACCTGGAACAAAACTGTGAAACAGAATCTATTAGTATGTATATTTTAATTTTTTTCTATTATGGTTAGAGCTAGGCGGTCAGTAAGAACAGCAGCCGTCTGTGTGTGTTGTGGGTGGGGTCGTATCTACCCAATGAGGAAATGAGTGTGGATGTTGTATGTGCATGAGTCTGATTATAGAACCTTGTTGCTATGTTTCGGAGGTGTTATTTGATGAAAGGCACTTTCAAGTCAGTGTGAAGCAGTGTTAATCTTGTACATCTAGGTGTTTTCGTTATTATTCGCAAAACCTTGTTTTGGAGTAACTGGAGTCTGCATGTGCATGAGTTGCCTGCATGGCCCCAGACGGGTGAAGCTTATGTGAGTATGCTGCGTAACATAGATACATATATAGTAGTGGCCGCCCGTAGTTAAAGTGGGCTTGTTCTGTTAAGCATAGGATATAGTTGTGTTAATCTAATTGTTGCTTTTTTTAACATGTTGGTAATGTGAGGGTCCCAAGTCAGGCCTCTGTCGAGTATGACTCCCAGATATTTGACCTGGTTTCCCCAGTGAATGTGCCTAATAGTTTTAGTGGTGTGTTGAGTTTAGAGAAGCAGAGCCTAGCACTTAGCCACATTCACCCTAACTCTCCAGTAGCTCAGCCATGATTCTAGTACTGTAAGGTGGCCTTGTAAATTTGAGTGTATTAGATATGGTTCCCATGACTGAGCTGATAACGTGGTGTCATCTACAAATATAGCCACTTGTGTGTTGAGTGTTGTTGGTATGTCGTTGATGTAGATGTTGAACAATATGGGCCCAATAATTGATCCCTGAAGGACTCCGGCCTGTATAGTCCGTAGTGTAGATTGAGCTTGATCTACATCAAACCTAAACTTACGGTTGGACAAGTATGAGCTAACTAGGTGTATAAGCCCATCTGGAAAGCCATAGTGTTGTAGTTTCACTAAGAGCCCGTTGTGCCAGACCCAGCCAAAGGCCTTTTCAATGTCCAGGAAGACTACCCCAGTCGAGCAGTAATTGTTGAAACCCTTGGTTGCAGGCTCCACCACTCATTAGCTGATGCGTGGTCGAGTGTTTTGTCCTAAAGCCAATTTGCTCTGGCCTCAGTATTTTGTGTGTGTGGATATGTTTGTTGATACGTTTGAGCAGGATTTTTTCAAGTACTTTGCCCATCATATTCAACAAGCTTATCGGTCTGTATGAATCAGGTTTGCTGTGGTATTTTCCCGGTTTGGGGAAGACCAAGATCTTGGCCTCCTTCCAAGCATCCGGGAAGTGTTGTGTCCAGAGTATAGCATTGTAGATGTTTGAGAGATAAGTGATCGCTTTCTCCGTTAGGTTTTTCAGCGTTGTGTTGGTGATGGTGCCTGATCCAGGAGCTTTCCTGGAGTTTGTTTGTGAAATTGCCCACTTTATCTCTGTGATTGTAGTGTCATTTTTTGGCTCTAATGTAGGGTAGTAGGCAAACTGTGCTGTTTCTAGATCTAATTTAGCTGTAACGGCTGTATCAGCTGGATGTTCGTTTGGTTGGAACATGCTCTCAAGTGTGTCAGCAAACAAGTTAACTTTGTCGACCTAGTCTCTCACCTGCCCATTTGGGCCGATGAGTGCGGGATAGCACAGTGGTTCTCGGATGAAGTTTTAAACCATCGGCCAGATGGGTGTATCTGTTGTGTTTAAGGTCGCTAATTCCACTTGGAAGCCATGGACTTTGTACTGATAATTCCACCTAATTTGCCTCTTAAGGTGATTAAGTGTTTTGTGTGGAACACCACTGTTTACCCCATGTTGTGTTGCCTGCCAGATCCTATTTCGCCAGGTGATTAGCTGTAGTATGTGCCTTGGTATGTTTTTTCGCAGCTTATGTTGTAGCTGTGTTTGTGCTGTATTCTAGGTTGAATATTTGCAACTATCTGGACAATAAATACTACACAGAGTACATTGTCACCATTCTTTTGTGCCAAAATCTATGGGTTTCCCACGTATTTACAGATCATTTTGAAGTTTGTGCAGTATTTTACAATAAATAATGAAGAAGTTCTTTTGTGTCCAAAGTCTATCGTTTTACCCACGTGTTTACAGATCGTTTTAAAGTTTGTGCTTTATTTTACAATGAATAAGTATTTTACACAAAAAAGGTTAACTGATAATTTTTAGCAAAGAAATTGTTAGTAAATGAAAAGTAAAGTTTGGATAAGATGAGAAAGTATGTAAAAAAATAATAATTAACAAATAATATTATAACTTTAAAAAATTAAAGAAAAAATTTGAAAAAGATAAAGTGTATAAATCTTTTATAAATATGTTGCTCCCAGGGGCCATATCAGGGCAGGCTCATGTTGCTAATCAAAGTATTGTTGAAATATAGTATAGGGTCACATATCTGGCGTACACCTACTCTTTATTGATGACATAATCAGTAATTTCATCTCTTTGAAGAAAGTAATGTACTCATGAGTAGGTATGTATCATGCAAACATGACTTGATATGATTAAGCAAAGGACATGATGGTCTCCTTCTAAAGCAGAAAACTTTGACATAGCGTATGAAGTGTTACTTTTAAAAAAAATTTTATAAATACTCAAACCTAAAATTAAAAAAAAAGTTTTTCAAAAGTAATTTCAACGTGTATTCTTAATATTTTGTGAATTATCCAGAGAATTGCCTTATCAATACAATAGGCTTCTGTAATTATTCAGTACTCTCTGTGTATTGTTACACCACCATCTCAATATTGCAGTCTTTCAGCTTAATCTTCTATAAAGGGATCAGGAAAATTGTAAAGCACTTTAAGTTTACATTAGTCATATTTTTACCAAAATCTGTAAGGGAAAATCGGTTATTTTTCTGCAGAATTCAGAGTACACCAGTATATTTTTTCTCATTTGGTATAAATCTCAAAATTTTAGCCTACTGGGATTAATTTTGTATACACAAGTTTAGAAAATGATTACTGTATTCGTCTTTTTGAATTTATTTTGAACATGTCTTAAGATTTGTACATGCATAATGAATACACAACTTTGAATAGAATAATATAAAATTTTGAATATCCTTTACCTTTCTTCAAAGTTTGTAACTTAATCATCCAGATAAACATTGCCAGATTTACTGTTACCTCACATTGCAACTGCTATCTATATCCAAGCATCAATCTTAAATATTTTAAGATACAACAACTGTCTAGCAATAATACTGCTTTTTCACGAGAATTGATTTTACTATAATTAAAAAGTACTTAACTAAGTGGATATGTAATGGCTTACTTGCTGACACGTTTCAAAACATTCGTTCCTTTTACGAAGCTAAACCTCTACTCAATCAATCCTTTGATTTTGTCAAATCATTGGAAATGCTGAATTGTATTAAAACTGATAAAAATTGGATCAAATTTTAGAAAAATAAAATTAATAAAAAACAGAACCGACTTCAATAAAATAACCTGAAATATAATTTTTACTTACTAAATAGTAAAATATAACTTTCTGATAACAAAAAACATAACTTATCATAAGCTTACTACCCACGACATTTTAAAGTCGGCACCGAATTTCATACTTTTACTCATATTTAACATACTGAACATGACAAATAAAGGGATTTTACATGATGTAGGAGCTCCTTGGCATGTAGATTAACAAATTATGATATACACACAGGCTATTCAGTCATTTCTTCCATACACTTATTCTATAGATACAGTACAAGAAATTTATTAAATTTATGATACAAAAGGATTAAGGAGATATGATCCTCTTACTTCTATAAGCATCTACAGTAATCACATTCCGTGTAAATAATTCAAAGAAGGTTGAATTTTCTGCAATCTGTATATCTGAATGAAAAATATACAATCACATATTGTATGATCTTTGCCAAGAACAAAGATCAATTATCGTCCTGCATATTATCATAATATCGAATACATGAAATTTTTCTTGATTATCGTAAGTGATTTAAATCGGATTTTCAGTGTATTTATTTTGTCTTATCTCATTCGATATATCAAGTTATATAACAATATGGGTAGACCATCAAAGAAGGCGCTTTTTAATCAGGAAAATTCATTAATTATAGTATCCGATGATCCTCGTTCTAAACAGCTTTATCAAACAAGAAATAAAAAAAAAACCTATTAGTTTTATACTTATTTTTTCTGTGTTATAGAATACTACATAAAATAAATGTTGTGATTGTTTATTTTGCTTATTAATTATCTTATAATTTATAATTTTTACTAAAAAAAATTTTTTTTTAATTTTTTCTCAAAAAACTTTTTTTTTAAATTTAAAATAACATATTGTTGTCTTCAATTCAGACGGATTGGGATGTAACTATAATGGGAAGGTTTTCTCTTTCATTTACAAAAAAATCCCTTTAATTGGTTAAATACTTCCAAAGTTATGATGGAACAAACAGAAAAAACATACAAATCGAATACAGAACTTCCTCCTTTTTTGAAGTCGGTTAATTAGTCTGAGTAGGAACTGGAAAATTGTAACTAAAGTATTTTTATGTATGTTGTTTATAAAATAGAATTTTATTGTTTTAAAATATTTTGACTTGTACTAGATACTTATTCATTTGTAGTATAACCAAACGCTTTTTTTTGTTTGTTTGTTTTTTAATGCGATTTTATTCAAAAATGCATTATATATAATGCACAAAGTTCCACAACATTGTAGGACCTATTGCATTTATCATATCTTAGGAATATTTCAATAGCAGCAGCTATTGGATTAAATCCAGTGAGAGGAACTGGTGAGTTTGATGGATTCAGCCCACTTTTTCTTCATTGGATCCAACTTTTAATGACTAAAGTCCTATCATATTACCTATTAGCAGTTCATCTGTTAATTCTTTGTCTGTAGCCTATTAATTGTCAATGCTATTGTTTCCAAAACTCTATATCATGAGGCAAATCTCTGACTTCATTCTGAACAAAACCAAACATTTTAAAAACATCTATTTTCAACTGGAATGATAGGGATATTCTTCTTCTTCTTCTTCTTCTTCATTAACTATGTTCTAAAGCCTTTGCCATGTCTTTTGAAGAGTTTTAATCTTTACTCTATTTCATTTTAAATCAGTCTCAAAAATGGAATCTTTGATGATAGGTAACAACTATTTACTAATAGTTGTAATGTATGTAGAGTAATTGCAATAAAAATAAACCAACTAGTGCACAACAGCACAGTACAGAAAACAACAAAACAGTGCTGTATTTACTGTAATAGCAGTATAAAAAGAACTAGTTGATAGAAGCTTTAAACATTAACTGATTCTGCAGACATAAATTGTTTGACTAGCATCACCTGATTTGTTGTTGCCAAGTATAATTACACCCATCCAATGTCTTTTAACTTCAATTCTTACACTCTGCTTTCTGAGATCCCAGATTATTGAAAGTACATGACTGTAGGATATGGGAATAATTGGTGTTTACTGCATTACTTATCCAATAATTTTCTTGTTGAAAGTTATTGGCTATTTTCACATTGACTCAAGAAATATCATTAATTGAAAATTTGTCCAAAAAAAATTTAGAATACTAAATTATATTAATATTCCAGTTCAACATTTTTCAGTTTCCTGCCTAGGTTGGCTTAAATCATATTATTTTACCTGTTTATGATAAACCAGCTATTTATTATTTACATTTTATTATTTTATATTTCAGGTATCTTAAACTCTTCAGCATCAATGAAGATATTCCCAACCTTTCTCAGCTGCAAAAGAAAGTTCAAATGTTGGTTTCACATAATGGAAAATACTGCAGACTGCTCTTGGCAAATGCAGAAAAACATTTTCAAACTAGAAACCTCAGTGAGGGTTGGTATAAATTTTGTTTGGACATTATTTGTTAGTTGTAACACAATACTTAAACTATGCCAACACTGTAATTAATTAGTTTTTATTTTTACTTGATTTATTACGATATATTGTTCCTTAACTATACACATGTTGTCTGGTTACATAATTAGTGTTGAAGTTCTGTACTTGCAGTAGTATTTAAATTGCATACCTAATAAATGGACTGCTGCTAAAAGTCCAGTATGCTGGACTGCTGATGGGATGTTGTATTTATTGACCAGTATTTTTACAGGGCGAGGAACATAATAATGTGTAGTGTTTTTAAATTTTAAAAACACGGTTTTTAAATAATTAATTACTGTGTTAATGGTTTAATATGTTGTCAGTCCATTCAGTGTTATTTAGTTATTATTGTTTATTAAGTATCTAGTGCTTTTAAGGTACAATTGATCATTTATAACACAGATTTACAATTTACAGATTTATAATTATTGGGATTTACTTGTAATATATTACAATGTTAAAGAGAGCTTTGTTGTTTATTAATGAAGTATAAACTTAAGGGTTTTATTTTTAAGATCAGATCAGTAATAAATTAATGTGGTTATGATTTACTTCTTGTCAGTATAATACAAGTTTCCATAGCTTATTCTGGAAAATAACAGAAGAGTTGAAAATTTGGTGTGAGGAAAAACAGGGTCCTACAGAACTGATGTTCTAAAGATTAATTCAAAATGAATCAATCAACACTGCTGGAGAAAAGAATTTATTCCAGGCTTCTTACATATTTTATTTACAGTTGTCATTAATAACTTGAATGGGTAAATTATTATTTAGTATTATTAAGATTCTACTCAACATTACACTCAATTAATAAACAATTAAAAACCTTAGCTACAAAGTAAGTAAGTTACTTGACCTTTATTTAGATTTTACTAAGCCTACTATTACTGCAGTTATTTGATGTTGATAAAATTGTGCTATTTAAAACAAAACTTGTCAGAAAATTCATTTATTTTGCTCTAGAAGAATTTTGCTTGGTTTTAAAATTTGAAAAGACAATTTTTGTGAAACAGCTAATATAAACAAATGTGTTTTAAAAGTCAATTCCTAATTAGGTCAAAAAAATAAACTTGCTTTTTTTATTAAATAATTACTATTAATATAAATAAAGTAACATTAAAACAGCTGTTCTATTGTAAAATCACCTGGTGTATGAAATCATGTGTTATCATTTATTTTAAGCCAAATGAGACAAAATAACTATATTGCGTACCTTGTCCCTTTTGTGAAAAGTTTTTCTCCTATACAAAACTAAAAGTAATTCATTAAATTTAATTCATGAATTAATATTTGAAAAAATATGTATTTCAACTGAGGGGATGAATAAAAGTATTTTATCAGTGATTGAAAATTTGAACAAGATATATATAAAATATAATACAATATATAAGGAGAGTGTGAAATAATAGAAGGAATTGAAAAAAACAAGGACAATTTCAAAAAATGCTACAGTTGAAACCATTACACCTCTATCAATTGTTGAACATCTCAGTGTCTAGGAAAGTCTTAAAATATCTGTCATGAAATACTTTTGTAGGAGTACCATATTTTTTCATGTTATTAAAATTGTAAGAGTTAATTTTAAATTCATCATACAATATGTTATTTACTGCAAGTTCAATGAGTAGCTTAGCTAGCAAGAACAGTTTACAACTGTAAATGTTAAAAGAGTTTATTCAATATCTCAATAGTTTTATTAATATGTACTGGTTGTGTTTGCCTTCTTCAGTTATGACTTGTTAACACAATCTTTTAGTGTTAGTCTATCACTGAGGAAGGCGAAATCTTCGCCGAAACTAGTATGTAATAATAAACCACCGATCAGGAATGTCTGGTTCTTTCATCAGAAAAAAATCAAGTGTAACCGAAAATTTCAACAATTCTGTTAGAGTTTTAGGAATTCTATTTTATAGTTATTATAAAATTCTGTCTTTTAAAAATTCATATTACGAAAATGAATTCATACTATGTATATTTGTTTTTATAATTTGGGCATAAAACACTAAATCAACTTCATCATTCGTCCTCCGTTATGATGAGGAAATCTCCTGGCGACCACCATAGTGATAAGCACAGTAGGTCATGTGACTGCTGTCTACTACAAATATTGTAGATAATTGATCATATAAATCTGGGTAAAACATAAATATCAAATTTATTTGAGTATTTTGACTTTTGGTATAACCGCATTTCACTCAAATATAAATATTAAAAACAACATTAATCCTATTGCACAAATACAAGGAATGATTAATTACGTAGCCTAGTAAATAGCAAGCCCCACTAAAAATCTAAAATTACTGGAAAAATAACTCGCAAGTAGAGCACAATATGGAAACAATTTTACTAACCTTTGACAGGAGCTGAGCTCACCCTAAAGCCTATACCAACAAACTCGTTCATTTACATAACCTTTGGTGATAAAGTTCTGGTTTGTCCGTAGTCGCATTGCTCAGTAACTGCTAAACACAAGCTATTGTAATTTATCATTTTGTTACAGGTATGTTTACTTTAATTTATTATTAGTAATTGATTGTAATTTTGTTTCAGCCTCTTCACTTTTGTCTGAAATAGAAGATAATAATTCTCTATTATGTGAAGATGGGCAAATTTTTAATAATCTACAAACTGAATCCATCTCCAATTCTGAAATCAACTTGTGGCCTCTAAAAAGTGCATTCTTGTTACAACTGAATTCTGCTTGTCGTAGTGTACTCACATCTGAGAAAATCTCACCAAAAGATCAAGAACTTATTATAAATTTATTAAATTGGTCACGGCAACTACCTTTCATTTCTGCTAACGCTATTTGTTGGTTAGATTCAATTTCAATTGCATCTCAGCAGGGTCATTTTTCCTTATGTAGTTTAATGCTGACCACAGAATTAATGCAACAGTTTAACTCTTTGCCTGTTTTGAAGAACCCTAGATTGTGGCTCACATGGCAAAATCAAATGTTAAAGGAACATGGTGAGGATCAAATGTATTTTAACAGCTCTGAGACCAAAGTAAGTATGAACAATAGCTTAACATGCTGATCAATAAATTTTGTTTTAATTATTAATTCTGTTTTAAGATGCTGTAAAATTTATATGAACTAATTAGCTTTAAATAATTTTTTTTTTTAATTGAGTGGAGGACTGTAGGATTAACGTTCTGTGTCCAATACTCACAATAGCAGTTTTTAACTACTAACAGGTTAGAAGGGTTTCAATATTGTAAATGTCAGACCTTCAGTAATGAAGAACATTGTCACATCAAATAGACACTTAAACCAAAGTTATTGGTTAAGAATACAATATTACAAAACAATTCTAAAAAATAAAAAAAAATAATAAAAACAATTATGAAATAATCTACACTTATAAGTTTGTCTCTATCTTTATGTTTATTTCCTATGAATTGTATTGTGGCATTGTATGTTCAACTATGTTAATTTGTGGGGTAGTTCCATCCAGAACACATATTATTGAGTTTCAATATTTTGTGTTGTCATTTTTAGTTGTGTTTGTTAAACAGTCATTTAGTTTTAAGTGATTAATTGATGTAACATTCCATGTTCTAGGAATATCTGATGAACACTGAATCTATAGTAACCCGTTAGTTATTTTTTGTCATATTCAAAACTATACATGGTTTGTATTGTAATCGCAGCTGCATTACATCTATCGAATTTGATATAACCATGTGTATTATAGTCTAGTATATTGAAAATTGTTTATCCTTTTCTTTTATTTTACCTCAGAAAATCTATATCTGAATGTAAGAATTTTCCACAACTAGAGTGTTTCCTTTCTTTAACTTTCAGTCAGTTATTGTAATGGGATTTTTATTAAAAAACATAGTACATAGATTTTGCTTTTTTAATATGTTGAAATAAATGTTATCTTAAAATATCTGGGAAATGTAGGTACAAAATAAACTTAAAAGAAGTAAGTGGTCCCTTGAGAGATAGTTCTGTAACGTAATAAAACTATCATCCCAAATGGGGGTGTTCTATGTGAGGTAAAATTTATGCCTTTCTTCATTTGATTCATTAAATTTTAAAAGCAGGAAAATTCAGTAATTTAATGTGAAGTAACATGTAATTCCAATTAATGTTACGTAAAAATTTATAAAAAATAGATAAATTATGTGAAAATTAAGTGATCATGAATTATTGGCTATAGACAGTAATAAACTATCTATCTCCCAACCAAAAAAATAAATAATTTTTGTTAAATTTTTTTTTATTATACCTCTGCATAACTTAAAAGGTCTGTCCAGCTACCAACGTAGACAATGATTATCTTTGTAAGTTTTTTTATAAATTTACATTAGTAGTGAATTCGACAAGTTGTTAGTATGGTAAGTTCAAAATTAAATGATAAATCTTTAACAGACTAATTACAAACCTTTAAAACATTTTGTCTTATATGCAGTAACTAACAATATATATATTCTTATAATAATATTGCTGACATAATGTTAATATTTATAATCACCACCATGTCAGCATTTGGATACGAATGTCAATTATATATTCATGGATTTTATTGTCCATATAATCAGCAAAACCTCTTTTTATTAATAAACTGATTGATGACTTACCGAACTTGTAACCTAAGATATTTTTGTAAAAACTTACTGTCACAAAACAATTTTGACTGCTCTTGGTCAGTATGTCACACAGCTTGATTAACAGTTTAACAGTATTAATTCAAATATAATTACAGTTTAATAAAGGTACCAGCAGGAAAAGTAGATGGTTTTAAAATGAATAAAATAAATCAGAAATAAGATTATTTATAATTAATTTTATAATAAATAAGATTATCACAAGATTTGAAACATCATTTCTTGCCATTTTTAATTGAAGCACTTAAATTCTATAATTCACTTATTTTATTTTAAAAATTATATAAGTCAAATAACGGCCCTCATTCTTGTTGTTCGGTATCTCTGCTATTTTATTCCAAATTGCTAGTTTCAGATCATCAGTTGTTCGAGGCCTTCTGACATACACTTTCGATTTCAAATAAAGAAAACTGTCACTTCCCGAAAGATCTGGGGAGCGGGCAGGCCATTGAAGGTCACCATTTCTTGAAATCACATCTTCTGAAATCATTTCTCATAACACATTCATTGACATACTTGCAGTGTGAGCAATAGCCCCATCTTGTTGGAACCAAATATTTGCTGTACAATCTTCACAACGTTATTACTCCGGTGCAAGGAAATATTTTAGCATTTTGACATATTGAGAAATAATCGAAACTGCTCGACCGTTCTCTTTGTAAAAATATGGACTTATCAATCCGAATTTAGCTACTCCGCACCAAACTGTCACATGTTCACAGTTTGAAGTGGTTTTTCATGTATTCTTTGAGCATTTTCTGTCGCCCGGTACTGGAAAGTTTGTCTATCAACACAACCAGGAAGTTGAAAATTGGCCTCATCTGGCATTATGATTATTGAATTGTTAGTTAAAATGTTCAGAATTGACTGTGTTAACACTCTCTTCAGTTTTGGAAATCATATTGGCTTAGTTCTTGAACAGTTATGATTTTATATCGATGAAAATGAAAATCAAAATGCAAAATTCTACAAATATGCCGATATCATATCCCTAACACAACTGCGTGATTTGTGGCAGGGAGACAAGGTCTTCTGGTTAGCAAAGCATCTGTGTTTTTGGGAGTAGAAACACTACATGGATGGCCATTAGGTTTCCGTTTTAAAGATAAAGCCGTTTAACCGATGCACTATTGCATTGCGACTGGGAACACTACCATGTCTGGTTACTCCAAACATTGTGCGAAACAAACACTAGGTTTTGACTACTTAATAACAGTTTCTAAAATAACTTTCTATCACTAAATCACAATGTTGTGCTTTCCGTTACTCCATTGCAACTGTAATGGCACTGAGAGAGGGAATAAACGCCATTGACTCTGTTCTCCCACTTGTATTGTTGTGATATACAGTCAGATAAAAAAAAATGCACTTTTTTTGTCAGTCCTTGTATAATTTTGTCAGATGTAGACAAAATTATTAATCTAATAAAAAAGTAATGTTTACGTTCTATCTTTTCTCATCTTTAAATTGTATTTAATTTGTTATTCTGTTTACCTAATATTCTGTATGCAACAAAATTTATTATTCTGTTTACCTAATATTCTGTATGCAACAAAATTTATTATTCTGTTTACCAAATATTCTGTATGCAACAAAATTTATTATTCTGTTTACCTAATATTCTGTATGCAACAAAATTTATTATTCTGTTTACCTAATATTCTGTATGCAACAAAATTTTGTTATTCTGTTTACCTAATATTCTGTATACAACAAAATTTTGTTATTCTGTTTACCTAATATTCTGTATGCAACAAAATTTATTATTCTGTTTTCCTAATATTCTGTATGCAACAAAATTTATTATTCTGTTTACCTAATATTCTGTATGCAAAACAATTTATTATTCTGTTTACCTAATATTCTGTATGCAACAAAATTTATTATTCTGTGATTTCCAGGAAACATTTTATTCCCATAGTCCTTTGATATCTACATTTGTAACCTGTTTTGTTTCTTCCGCAAATAAAAAAACTGAAGACAATGTTGTGTTAGTACCTTCCCTCCATTCTTACAAAGATAGAACTGACCTGCTGAATCAGCTGAAAGAAATCATTTGGCGAAATAGCCCTTCTTTGGTAACAAACAAACTGAATTACAGGTTAGTTTCAATAATTTTGATAAAATTAACTCATTTAAGTTTGGTTTGTAATTGTTATTAAGAATAAATTGTGTTTAGTAAATGGCATTATTATATAAACTTACTTTCTTACTTCTTACTAGCCAACGCCCACCCTTAGCTGTCCAGCCATTTGGCGGCGCGCTGACCAGTATAATCGAGAGATCCTTGTGGCCTCTGTCTCATCTGTGGGACTGTGGTCCAGCGACGAGCAAGTGCGAAGGTGTTCAGCTGTCATGGTGCCGCTTTCACATAGGGTGCATTCGGGTGATGGTACAGCATGTGTTCTTGTGGAGGTGCGCAGCCAGATAGTCATGTCCGGTCGTCAAGCGGAAGAGAGCCACACTCTCGTGTCGTCGACCGTCAATGGGACCGTCCGTTATTAGGGTAGCCCAGCTTTTGTTTCGGGATGTTTCGGTTCTAGCAGATACAGTGCTTCTCTGTAATACGCTGTTTATCCGGGCTTTCATTGTAGTGAGGGTAATGGATTGGCACGGCTATGGTAGTGCCGCTCCTTGCTTGGCCAGTTGGTCTGCTTTTTCATTGCCTTGAATGTTTACGTGGCTTGGGATCCACTGTAGGTGAATTTGCCATCCCCTATCCTGCAAAGTCTCTAGCTTTTGGCAACAGTCCATGGTTCTGTTACAGTCTGTCACTCTATTACCAGATACACCGAGAATTGCTGCCATTGAGTCAATTAAAAAGACTGCCTGGGCGGGTGGTTCTATTTTCTCGAGTTCTGTGGCAGCCGCTAAGATAGCTGCCACTTCGCCATCATAGTTGCATTGGTTACTTGATGGTATGAAGCAGAAAAATCTGATTCAAAAAAAGATCTTATCTTACTAAAAAAGAGCCAGGAAAAACTAAACCAAGAAATAAAAAGTTCAAAGCAAACTGCCTTTAAAAACTTTATAAGCAAGCTGGACTTTGGGAAAGATGATGATAAGGCCCACAGGTATATCTCCCGCCTTAATAATGATTGTGCCCAAAACCAACTCCAGCCCCTCATCTGTGGTAATAAAACTCTCAGTGATGCTAGAGACATTGGAAATGCTCTTTTTAAACACTTCTCCAATACCAGTCGCACACCCTGTAATAGAAGAATTGCAAAAACCCTTAAAAAACATCCAAAAAACCTAAGTCTTGATGAAGAGTGCCACAGGCTCTTTGCACTCGACTTCACAACTGCTGTACTGGATTTGGCCCTTTTACAGACAAAAAATGGGAAAGCAGCAGGAATGGATGGAATCCTCCCAGAATTCCTAAAAAACCTTGGAAACAATGCAAAACTTGTCTTTCTTGCTGTCATCAATCTCACTTGGAGAATGCATGTTCCACAACAATGGAAAAAGGCAGAAATAATTCCTATTCTTAAAGCTGGAAAACAAGCAAGTGTAGCTGAGAGCTACAGATCAGTATCTCTCACCAGTGCTTGCAGCAAAGTTGCTGGTAGAATGATAAATAACCGACTTACACAGTATTTGTAGTCACAAAAAAGAATTAATGATGCCCAAGCGGGCTTTAGAAAGTATGGAGGCACAATGGACCATGTTGTGAATTTCACTCAACATGTTAAAGTCGGCTTCCATAGGAAGGTGTCAATATTAGCAGTCCTGGTAGACTTTAAGGCTGCTTATGGTACAGTTTGGCGAACAATGCTCGTCCACAAACTGATAGAATATAGGATATCTGGCAACCTCTTGAACTAGATTAAGTCGTTCCTGTCCCACAGGGAAATCCAAGTCAAATTTTTTTAACAGTCCTTCAAAATTTCGTATCCAGAGGCAAGGCATACCCCAAGGGGTAGTAATTTCATGTACATTGTTCAACCTTATGATAAATGACGTCATAGACACCATGGATACCTGGTATCCAGGCCCTGTTGTATGCTGACGATCTTCTCTTGTGGGCCAGCAGCAGTAACATCATTGCTCTGCAGAAGTGTATAAACGATGCTTTGCTGAGACTTGAAAAATGGGCAGAGCATAATGCCATGACCATAAACACATCGAAAACGACATTCCAACTTTTCTCACTCTCCACCAATATTCCAAAGGTGAGCTTAACATATAAGAACTCCATGTTGTCTAGCAGCGATATTTCAAGATACTTGGGATTAGCATTGGATCGACGTATGTCATGGAAACCACACATCGCCTAGTGTGCTGAAAAGGCTATAAAAAGAACAAGATTACTCAAGAGACTAACAGCTACTACTTGGGGATCTAACCAAGATCTTTTAAAGAGTGCCTACAAGTCATATATAAGATCAATCTTAGAATATGGTACCGAGGTGACAGTCATGGCCAGCAAATGCACCACAAATTTACTTGATTTTGCTCAAAACAATGCCTTAAGAGTGATAATTGGTGCTGCCAAGTCTACTCCTATTGCTGCAATGGAGGCTCAAACTGAGATTGAACCACTACAGATACGCAGGGAGATGTTAGCCCTATGTTTTTGGGAATGATTTAAACAAACAAACAAATCTTGGGACGAGTACCATAAAACCACAGATAGACTAAAATCCCAGCAAACACTCCTTGTCTGTTACCAGAATCTTTATAAAAAGTATGGAGTCACTCCCGGAGAACTAGCTTCACTTACTGCTTTCAGGACTGCTTCCAGGAGCTCCCTGAGGCAGAACTCCTCCTGACAGATCACCACTTGCCGAAGCATGCATCTTCGGATCAAGAGCTTAGAAGTGCAGCCCTCCGAACTATCAATGAAAAATACCCTGCACCAGAATGGCTCCAAATTTACACAGATGGATCAGGCGAAACAGGTGCTGCATACTACTCCATATATTTTGAGGGATTTTCTGCTGTCGGGCCCCACCTTAGCAACTATGACGGTGAGGTAGCTGCCATTTATGGTGCAGCAATAGAACTTGAGAACCTGACTGCTCCGGGTAAGGCCGTTTTCCTTGTTGACTCTAAGACCGCCATCAGGAATCTCTCTGGGAACTCACGGACCGACTGTAGTAGAACAATAGAATGTAGAAGAAAACTAAATGCTCTCATAAATGCCGGGTGGGTACTTAATTTCCAGTGGATCCCGAGCCATGTAAACATTACTGGCAATGAAAAAGCTGATCAACTAGCCAAGCAGGAAACAAGCCTTCCCCAGCCCGAGCATCTGAGTTCACTACATTCCTCCAGGTCCCTAATAAAGACGTCCACTAAAAATAGAATCACGGTCGATTGAGGGAGCTCTCAGCAGGAAAACGGTGAGAAAGTCTTGTGACGGGTAGACCAATTGACCAAAACTTGCCCCGATCTGTTAGTGTTGCAGCTTTCAGATTGAAGACCTGTCATGATTACCTTGCTGCGCACCTCCACCGCATTCATGTGCTACCAACCCCGGAGTGTCTGCCGTGTGGTGGTGAACTTATGAGTTCCGAACATCTTAATGATTGCACAGCCCTGGACCGGTCCCAGGATTACAACAGTCCCATCTTCAGGGATGCCCATCTCTACTGGTCAGCGCATCGCCAAATGGCTCAACTGCCAAGGGTGGGCGTTGGCTAGTAAGTAAGAAGTTACACCAAGTGTTTTACTCTTTTTCTCATGCTCACTTATACGTGCATGCAACTGTTTCTTAGTTTCACCAACATACCTGGCTTCACACGCCATTACATTTTATTTTATACACCACATTATTAAGATTAAGAGTTTCAGTCTTGTCTTTACCCCTCTTGATAATGTTAGACAAACTATTAGAAATAGAAGGAGCAGTTGAGATGTTATATTTGCCCTTTTTCTTAGATATTTTCTCATAGAACCCTTTCACATATGGTGAACGGAAAACAGGAAGTCTTGTGTCATTAGGAGTACCACAAATATTAGAAGATTCAGAATTTAATTTTAAATTAAATTAAAGACTCTTTGAGTCTTACCCGTGATTCACAGCATTGAACAATGTACTAACCTAGTACGAAATGCGTCTGCTGAAAAATATCAGTAAGTAGTTCGTTTTTTTTGCCAAGCTATTGCCAAAAGTGTAAGACATTATATATATATATATATATATATATATATATATATATATATATATATATATATATATATATATATATACATATATATATATATATATATATATATATATATATATATATATATATATATGAAGTTAATATATTACTATGTAAGTAATTTTATCCACCATTAAGTGCAATAATTTTACCTTGAGTGATGAGGCACCTTTCGGTCGTTGACCATTGTCGAATCACTCACTTGAGTGAGTTGAATCACTCACTTGTCGAATCACTTTGAGTGATTCGACAGTGGTCAACGACCGAAAGGTGCCTCATCACTCAAGGTAAAATTCTTGCACTTAATGGTGGATAAAATTACTTACATAGTAATATATTAACTTCATAGAGTGATTCGACAATGGTCAACGACCGAAAGGTGCCTCATCACTCAAGGTAAAATTATTGCACTTAATGGTGGATAAAATTACTTACATAGTAATATATTAACTTCATAGAGTGATTCGACAATGGTCAACGACCGAAAGGTGCCTCATCACTCAAGGTAAAATTATTGCACTTAATGGTGGATAAAATTACTTACATAGTAATATATTAACTTCATAAAGTCAGTGCAACGGAAAAACAATGGATAACGTTAAATATATATATATATATGTATATATATATATATATATATATATATATATATATATATATACATATATATATATATATATGTATATGAAGTTGATGTATTACTATTGCAAATACTTTTTAGTAATTTACTTATTAGTAAAAGTATTTACAATAGTAATATATCAACTTCATAAAGTCAGTGCAACGGAAAAATAATGGACAACGTAAAATAGCAAAATATAGCAGAATGTCAGAATGAAAGGCCACAGACATGATGTTAAAATTATGAATATGGATAGACCAACAGCTCAACATGCTGCGAGTCACAACATCACAACTTTTGATGACTGCTACACCACAAAAATAATTAAATCACTCCCCCCTGATTGCAATCCCTCAGAACTGAGAAGGTGGGAACTATCATATCAATGGTATACCAAGTCCAGAGAATCCCCTAACCTCAACATCAGATAAATCCATTTTTTTTTTTTTTTTTTTTTTTTTTTTTTTTTTTTTCCAAACAGCCTTATCTCTTTTCCCCTGACAGACTTATATAAACTATAATCACTCATATGTTCATGGAAACAATATATCTTTAATCTGTGCATCTGTGACATCTGATTTCTACTCTACACAATCTGTGATTACAACTATTTTATTTCATTCTCTCATATTTCTTTTTGTGTTTTCTATTCGATTGACAAAGACCACTGTGTGGTTGAAATATATCATTGTTTAAGTGCTTTTATGTGTTTCTATTTCAAGACTACAGAGTGGACTCTTACCAAGGTAAGTCTGTCAGTCTCCTAGTCCAAAAAATCTATATATATATATATATATATATATATATATATATATATATATATATATTTAGGTTAGTTTTGGTTGGTACAGATTATTTAGATTTTTTGGACTAGGAAGAAAACAAACTGTCTTTAGTTACAGATTACCATCCAGGCCTACAAAATATTAAAGTATGGCTTCAAGATTCTTCAAGCTTCCACCCACACCAAAGATCTTTTCTCAAATCCACCACATATTTGGTCCAGACAACCTTTTAATTTAAAAAAAATATTTCAGTACATCCAAAACTACCAGATCCAAGTACTGAAAAACCGCCTAAACTTCCTCATGGCTCCTTTCCGTGCAATAGACCTAGATGTAAGACATGTCCAATACACATCCCCAGAAATAGTTTCCATAGCCTAGCAACCAATGTGGACTTCAAGATTCAGGGTCATCATACTTGTTCATCCAAAAATGTAATATACTAGAACAACTATAGAAGAGCTCTTCTACTGTTGTTGGGTTCACCTCGTTAATGCTGGATGAGATTCTAGCGAAACGTCGGAACTGCGAATTTATGGACTGCAGAATGAACGGATGTATTCCAGATAGTAACTATTCATCATATTTTTCCATCCGTGAAGGAATCTGTACGTATCAGCATATATATATATATATATATATATATATATATATATATATATATATATATAGAGAGAGAGAGAGAGAGATTTTTTGTACATGGGATTTAATTTTGAAATGGTTACAATAATTTAGCTTAATAAAAACAAATACAATTGATGTACATTCAATCGGAGTGAGAACGTCTGTATGATACAGAGGCGACTTGCATACTGCCGGGGCTCTGTTCTCACCACCTATATAATACAAAAGCTGCGTAAGCAGGAATTTTCCTAGCATGCATTTAATTATGAAATGTTCACATAAATTGTTCATATAACTTATATATATATATATATATATATATATATATATATATATATATATATATATATATATATATATATTAAAAACAACTAATGTTATTCAAATACAAGAATTATTTATGAATTTTATATTGAATATAAATTAATAAATAATTCTTGTATTTGAATAACCTTGGGTGTTTTTAATTATTATACAAGAAAACATATTATTATATATATATTCAATATATATATATATATATATATATATATATATATATATATAGTCATTTTTACAACTAATTTATTAATTTTGTTCATAGTTTAAATGAAGAACAGAGCATCAGAAATATGTACACAAATTGCATAAACATCTTATCAAAGTTCCTAGAGTCAAAAGGCTTCCTAAAAATGGCAGATCTAAATTCAAGTACCAAACGTTTTGATGCCAACGTTGTGCTAAAAGCTATTAAGTCTTTTGTTGAAGAAAAACAATCGAAACAAATGATGATGACTCAGTCAAAAGCAAATGATAAGATTATTGAAAATTTGTTGCAACAAATCAGTGATTTAAATGTTATATTAAATCAAATGAAAATAGTGAAAGACAAAAACCAGCAAATGATTTTTATAGGACAGGCATGGGTGTTCCTAGGTTTAACGTTTCTTATATTCTTCACTTGTATTGATATTATTGATCCAGTATATAAAAATGCTTTAAAGCTTGAATATGCAAGAGATGAGGTAAGTGATTTTATTTATAGAAATATAAATCTTTTATTCTATAGACAAATTAAATGTTTATTATTCTTTACTCTTATTTTAAACAAGTCCTGAAAATATCCTAATTTTAAAAAAATAATACATGATTGTGGACTTCACTGTTTTATTAAAATAATAATATAATTGCAATACAGAAGAAAACCAAAACTCTTACTCAAAATATAATATCTTTACATTTACATTTTCAACTTTATTTTATAAAAATAATAATGCTGCATTAATGAAATCCGTTACCCAAATTTAAACTTGATATGATAGGTGAATGATTGATTTTGAGCATTTCAAAATATATAAAAGCTTATAAATATTATTTTAAATTAAATGAACATTAAACATACAAGTTCAAAATTTGTGATTGAAGAAGGAAATAAGAACCAAATCAATTATATAGACTTAAGAAACTTATAAATAACATTGAATATTCAATATACATTAAACCTACATAAATCATAAATACAATAGTAACTACCCAAATAACAGCAAAGCATTAAATCTAGCTTAAAATTCATTGTATAATTAATACATAAAATACCAGTCACAAAAAAAGAAGGAAATGTTGTAAAGAAAATAGTTCAGAATGAATCCAATATAAAAAATATAGATTTATTAGAAAATGAAATAATTGATATTCAAATTACATACAGCACAAAACAATAAAAAAATATGATCTGTATATAATATAAGACATAAAATAGTAAAAGCATTATCAGTAAAAAAAAACAACAATAATAATGTAAATTAAAAAAAAAACTGGAAATGTAATAAACAAAATTAACTACTTACAAGGATTATGTCATATATTTTGTAATGAAATTAAAACTGAAAGTGTGGGGCTTAGAAGATATTTTACTTTTGGGTTTTCATAAAAAAGTTATGATTGAAAGTACTTACATCTTCCAAATATGAAATATATTACAGGCTACCGTGTTTCTTGATTTAGCTCTGCACAAATTTAAAATTACAAGGTTTAAGAAAAACATTAAGCTCTTTATTTTCACATTAAAAACAAAAGAGTACGTTATCTGCAATCAATAAATTTTAATACAATATAAATTTAATAACTTTTATTTCACCTTAACCCTAATGTATGCAAATACACTGAAAAATTCATGTTCAGAATTAAACGTCTAGTGTCATTTAAATATCCATTATTTGAAGTGTTCAAGCTTGCAACTGTGGATGTTCTTTGTATCAATGATGAAACATTATAATTAATTTTGTATTAATTGCTTAAGTTTCTGTATGTGATATTATGCATAAGTTTTTTCACCCTGTCATTCAATAACGTTAGTGTTAGTGTGCAGTCCGTTAAACAGTTTTTGAATGCAAAAAGCATGTTTGCCAAATAAATATATTAGAAATCTGTTGAAACTTATGTCGAAGTTATAATAGGCATTGATAAAAAGGGCTTACTATTTATGAGCCTCATCAAGAATTTTCTTCAAGTTTCAAAACCAGTACTTTATGAATTTGCTACTAAGAGGGTTCTGTACCACAAAAGTGTATAAATAGAGGTATCAAAAATATTGAAGAAGGAATTAAAACAATTAAGCACTTGCAAAAAATAAGCATTTACTTCCTGTCAGTTGATATTTTCTACATATTATTTATAGTTGCTTGTTGCACTCATCTTAAATTCACTGATTAAACTATAAGTAAGGTAATTATTGTATAACTAGTGAATACTTTTGAACTTGCTGTCATGTTCGAAACAATCGTTTTCTTTACAAAACTAATTCTCTCGTAAATGAAACAATTGTTTCAAAACGTGTCAGTAAGTAAGTTAAAAAATATTAATTTAGTTATGCAATAATTATCACACTTTTAGATTATTTGTACTATAAGGATTCATAATTCTGTAAAATTTCCTTTGCTACTAATTGGTTATTAGGTGTAAATAATTAAATACCTATTTAAGTCGGTCATGTAATATTCTCTGCGTTACTGTGTTAATTTAAGAGGACAGAAATATGTCTAGCTTGATTTTTAAGCTTTGTTTGATCTCAGCCATGGTACATTCTATTAACAGTCTATGACATGTCAACACAACTATCATGTGCAATTTTAAATAATTTGTATTGGGAATGTCTGATAAAAATTACAAATTTGAATATGTACTATGTTTTAAAAATTGTTTATGTATTATAGTATGAAGATTTGCAACATATACTGACTGTAGAAGAAGTGCAAGCAGTTATATTAGGAAGCAACAATTTTCCCTACAAGCAGGTGTTTTCTGAAAGGATATGTTCTTTGAAGTTACAAGAAGAAAAGTTAAAAAAATACATTGCTGTAAGACCAGATCTGACATCGTACTCTCAGCTGTCAAAAGTAAATTCATTAAAAACTTTATATGTATATATATATATATATATTTACATTGATCAAATTCAAGTTAATGTTTTTAGTGAATTTATTTCACCTTTAGTTTTAGTAAATAAATATTTTTATTAACATAATTTTTTCCTTAACTTCTAAATAGGACATTGGTATAAAACATAAATAGATCTTCTTTATATATATCATTTACCATCAAATATTGGAAATATTATATTAATTTTTGCCACGAACATGTTTTCTATTAATATAATAATCAATGATTTAAATATAGAAACATTTCTATTCTACAATTTGTGTGAATAGATTTCATTTCATTCCTGAATCATCTTCAGGTGATCAGTGCTGAAGCAGATTTCGGAAGGATTTTATTTAAAGACATTTTGGACATCTATGGTGACCAAAATAGTTACCGGGGGTAGAGGTACAGATATTTGTGAGAGTCGATCTATGAAATGATTGGTGTCCTGGGTATGTGATACTTAGATGTCACCATAGATGTCACCTCTCTCTATACCAACATCCCTAATGCACACGGCCTATCTGCAATAGAGAATTTTCTAAACAAACGCCCAGGCAAGCCTTCTCCCACTACACCTTTTCTTGTGAACCTGACCAGGTTCATCCTCGAGAAGAACAACTTTCAGTTTGAGGGAAGGAACTACCTTCAAATAAAGGGGAACAGCAATGGGCACCAGAATGGCACCATCGTACGCAAATATGTACATGGGATTGTTGGAAGAAAGTTTTCTAAAGACACAAACACACCAGCCATTATGTTGGTATAGATATATAGATGACATCTTCCTAATTTGGACACAGGGTGCTTCAACACTTGAGGCATTTTTAGACAGCCTGACTCAATTCTCCACACTTCAATTTACCTGGGAGAAATCTACATCAGCCATCACCTTTTTGGATGTAGAGGTAACACTCCAGAATGGAAATATCAACACAGGAATTTACATCAAACCGACAAACCACCTACAATATCTCCATTTCGACAGCAACCACCCAATAAACATAAAACGATCCATTCCATACAGTCAAGCAATCAGGGGTAAGAGAATCTGTTCGAATGATAGGGAATTGGAAGATTTTAATAGAAAGATATCAACAGCCTTCCAGAGAAGAGGATACCCAAAAAAAACTCATTGAAAACCAAATTCATTCAGCACAATCCTCGGTTCACCATAAACCACAAACAGAACAAAATAAACTGTCTTTAATAACATGACTACCATCCTGGTCTACATAAACTCAAGAAGATATTGAGAGATGGCTTCAAAATTCTTCAAGCTTCCGTCCACACCAAAAATCTTTTCACCGATCCACCGCAAATTTGGTACAAGCAACCTCCCAACTTGAAAAACATCCTAGTACATCCTAAACTACCAGACCCTGATGCAGAGAAACCACACAAACTTCCTCATGGCTCCTTCCCATGCAATAGACCTAGATGCAAGACGTGTCCAATACACCCCTCAGCAAATAGTTTCAACAGCCAAACAACAAAAATGGTCTTCAAAATACAGGGCCATCATAATTGTACATCGAAAAATGTCATATACCAGCTACAATGTAAACTTTGCTCAGCACAGTACATAGGCCTGACCACGGATGGTCTGAATATCAGAATGAATGGCCACAGACATGATGTTAAAATTATGAATATGGATAGACCAACAGCTCAACATGCTGCGAGTCACAACATCACAACTTTTGATGACTGCTATACCACAAAAATAATTAAATCACTCCCCCCTGATTGCAATCCCTCAGAACTGAGAAGGTGGGAACTATCATACCAGTGGTATACCAAGTCCAGAGAATCCCCTAACCTCAACATCAGATAAATCCATTCTTTTTTTTTTTTTTTTTTTTTTTTTTTTTTTTTTTTTTTTTTTTTTTTTTTTTTTCTTCCTCCTAATAGCCTTATCTCTTTTCCCCTGACAGACTTATATAAACTATAATCACTCATATGCTCATGGAAACAATATATATATATATATATATATATATATATATATATATATATATATATATTTAATCTGTGCATCTGTGTCATCTGATTTCTACTCTACACAATCTGTGATTACAACTTATATTTATTTAATTTCATTCTCTCATATTTTTTTTTGTGTTTTCTCTTCGATTGACAAAGACCACTGTGTGGTTGAAATATATCATTGTTTAAGTGCTTTTATGTGTTTCTATTTCAAGACTACAGTGTGGACTCTTACCAAGGTAAGTCTGTCAGTCTCCTAGTCCAAAAAATCTATCTATCTATATATATATATATATATATATATATATATATATATATATATATATATATATCACTTAAACCAGTGATATAATTATGTGTGTGTGTGTGTGTGCGCGTGTGTGTATGTGTCTGTCTGTCTATGTATGTGTGTGTGTGTGTGTGTGTGTGTGTGTGTGTGTGTGTGTGTGTGTCTGTATGGATGTGTGTTTCTGTGTATGCGTGTGCGCGCATGTACACACATGAGTGTGTGTGTGTGTCTGTGTCTGTGTGTGCATGTGCTTGCGTGTATACGTGTGAGTGTGTGCGTGTGCGTGCATGTACATGTGTGAGTGTGTGTGTGCGTGTGTGTGTGTGTAGATAAACTTTCATCATTTTCTTTATGGTTTAATCCTTTGCTATTAATGATTCCTTTTCATTAACAATTATAAAATTATTTTTTTTATAATGTTCCATACTTTTCAGAAATAAAGAAATGGTAACTTGTCTCCAGATCTCTAGTTCAAATCGCACTTGAGCTGATGAGAAATCCATTCTTAATAATCCAAAATATTACTGTACTGAATAAGATATTCTGCTTAGTAAAATAAATTCATTATACTTTTGAAGATCAGGAAAGAGAATTATTAAAATTAATGTGCTATTTTAAATTTATTGGATATAATCATAATGTATTACAATGTTTAAAGCAAAGCATTTGACCACTTGAACAAAATTAAATATATTTTGAAAACAGGTTTAATTGTTGAAAATAGGTTGTGTAGAAAATTTTAACTGCTCATTAGAGGTCTAACAGTGTATGAGATTATAGTAAAATTCTTACTGATTTGTCTGCTAAACTAGGAATAAAGAAACAAATTACCAAATGTTTCTAGTGTGTTTACAATGCTATGCTTATGAGCTATAACTGTATTCTCTAAGCCTTATAAGTTTGTTGTTATTTCCTCCAACATTTACTATTGACAGTTGTATGAAAGTTATTATTATATTCAAACTAAAGTGATGTTAACTAAGTATTAATAGACAATTACAATACATTTTCAGCATTATCCTTCATTAAGTTGCATTTTTAATCTGTGTTTTAAATTTGTGATTGTTTAGTTTATGTTAAAAAAATTTCTCATATTGAAATTATTAAGCATTTATAGAATACTTTTGTACTTTTGAGATTATTCTTAAACAAGTATGATGTTATTATATTTACAATATGGTGTTTGTTGTAGGAATTGTTCCTTTTGACAACAAATATATGTTCTCCTGCAACAGTTGTGGCTTTGGTCTCTAGATTGGAGAATAGTTTGGATGAAATTGACTCAACAGAAGCCAACAACTCCGTGAAGGAAGCAGAAGGGTGGTTGAATTCTGTAAGATTTATTTACAAATCTACAGCTCAGTATGCTACATGGTTTCCTGACATTGTCAATTCTGTCTTGTTTGCTCTGTCACAGGTATAGAATATTAATAATTACCACAGTGCAAAAATAAAACTAGTAGTTTCAAGATTTAACTAGCAAAATTCCATTTTACTTTCTCTGTTCTTTAGCCTTTCTGAATAAATTACAAATTTAAACTTCAAATTTTACTAATACACTTTAACATTTGTTGATATGTAAACACCTAGTGGTATTTACTTTTGTCTGAATGAAGCCACCATATTGGTAGATCTGTCCCATTATTAACTCAGACATATCCTGAAATTGCCAGCCTTATTCAGACAAAAATAAAAACTACTATAGACAAGTGTTTACATATTAAGTTAAAGTGTATAACTATAAACTAGTACATATTTATTATACTTTATGTACTTTACTTTTATAAACTTTACTAGTACTTTATTTAGTTATAATCTAGTAGTTCAAGCTAAAGTTGTAAACAAATAAAAATAATAATTAAATTGTAGTTACATATGATAACATCAAACTTTATTTTCATTTATTGACTATTATAAACTTTCAAGATATTATAAGTTTTATTTCGGTTACGGTATCATGTTGTTTTACAAATGAAAAAAGTATATGATTCTCAGTTTTGTTTTTCTAAAATCCACAAATTATTTGTACTTATATAAATCGCATAAAGTATTCATTGAATTATTTTTGCATTTTTAGATGGTCCATGGAATTGAGCTTCTCTGCGGCAAACTTCGAAAGAAAATACTTCTTTATGAATTAAAACTATCTAGTGACTTAATAAACCAAATGGTCGTTCCACTTAGTAAATTCATTATGCCTGAAATCTCTCAAACTATTGAGTTAGTTGATGTGTGTACGTCTAAATCATTATTAATTTTAATTGAGAAAGCTTGGAAATTAAAACATCCTGAGAAAACTGAAATTAGAAGTGAAGTATTCAGGTATTCTGTTTTTTGTGTTTTATTATAAATAGTTGTTTTTTCATTATTTAACTTCATGTGTTACCCAAGAAAGAAGTTTAATTTTGAAAGATATGATTATAAAGGCTTATACACCGTTTTCAGGAATTTAATACTAATAAAAGGTCTGACGAAGAAGGTGTTTCTATTGGCTTCTTTTTATCTTGGGACTGTATATAAACATTAGAATTTGTTTTCAGAAATGCATATGCTTTTCGATTTGATAATCATGATGATCAAAAAAGTGTTTAAAACTAATTATTGACTTTGTTAATATAAGCAGATTGTATGAAATTTAAGTAAATTTATAAAAACTTACAGAGACAAAACTACATGATATCACTAGATGATCTTTATCAGTTCCCAGTTTGGTACTTAGAAGCTTTGTTTTAAAATTAAGAATACAACAAAAGGGAGGAATAATTATATTGCACCCCACATACATAAACAAAATGGTAAGATCAATCAAGAATTCCAAAAACAAGGTACTGGATAGCATTTGAATTAACAACAGCAATACAACATATAACACAACAAAAACAAAAGAATATAAACTCCAAGCACCAGGTATACAAATTAAACTGTTCAGACTATAACAAATTTTTTGCATTGGGCAAACAGGACTCATCTTTCAACAAATGTATTATAGGTTGTCTGTGGCATTAATAAAATGCTTTCTACTCCCAGTAACCGAATAATAATATTTATAAATTAAATTATTGTAATTGATGATAATCCTAATAATAATAAATACAGTTAGTTGATGGCATCATAAATGTTCCATTGGGTCTGAAGCATCAACATCTAGCACTGTTAGTCCATGTATCATTTACCAGAACTGAGGCATTGCTATATTGAGAAAGCCATGTTTAGAGTTGCTGGATGAATATTTTTGTATCAGAGATAGACTTTAGCTGTGTACACAAAATATTTACTAATCCATCAATCATTCACTCACTTGTGGCACATTTGCATGTCCTTGTGATAAGTGTCGAAGTACTATTCACGGTAGTCTGTTTTTATGAAGGCAAGCTAATGACATGGTTCTGGTTTCTGTTATTTTACTATTGCAAACAAAAGACAAAAACACAAAAAAATGACACTATTAAAATTATAATTTAAGATGAAAAGGTTCACAAATATTACAATAGCAAACACTCATTGGAAGCAGAAATTTAGCACTACAAAGTGACAATAAACACAAGCTACTCACAGTAGGAGCTATGCTCGTACTGAAGATTATGTTTGTCATTGCGCTATAAGACCAACAAACCCAATGTAATTCACATATATTTTTTACCATATTATATAAAACATGCTTTAAACCACTGCTCCTTAACAATGTTTTGTCTCGTGAAGTTTTTTAAAAGTTTGCTGAAGTTATAAGTTAGGAAAGTCATCAGTTATTTGAGTAAAATGTAGTCAAGTATTTATTTCATATTCTAGTACTCCTGTAAAAATTTAATATTCATATTCTAGTATTCCTGTAAAAATTTAGTATTCATATTCTAGTATTCCTGTAAAAATTTAATATTCATATTCTAATATTCCGATAAAGTAATTTCACATATTTCTCAGCCATGCAGAAGTGGAATTATTGACTCATATTTTTTTATTTTTTATTACTTTTAACACAGGTGAAGAAGACTACATTTTTTTACTTAATAAGGAACATTATTGTTCTCCACAAACCTACTTTAAATTTATTTAGACTTTGATTTAAATACTTAACATAGATAAAACAACATTTTTCTATAGTAATTGTAAATCTAACACGTTATCTTTAGTTGTTACATTTTGGTTTGCAGTGAAGTTTATGGTTTTGCCTACTTTCCAATACCCTTGCTTGTTATAATAAAACAAATAAATTTCAACACAACGTCATAAGATTCCCTTTTAATGCAACCATAATACTTGTTGAAGTTACTAACTCATATAATCAACTCACGCTTCTATATTTACTGTTAAATTAAAAATAATTGTTAAGAATTGCAAACCTAAAATATTAAAATTACAAATTTACTAATAAAATTTTCAACATATAAATATTTTAGAAAACAAACAATTAATTTAAATCAATGAAAACATGTTTAACCTTACAGAATCTACTTTAATTTTGAAATGGAAGAATTTGTTCAAAAGGGTTTTTAAAAAAGTACACAAAAACAGTAAAAATTAAATTATTTGTTTATCTAAACCTCATTTTTCAAAAATAAATATTGATATCCAAGACCATGAATCTTAACATAACTTTTAAAAGTAAATTTAAATTACTTTATTAAATTTTAAAAATTTCATAAACTTATTAAAAATATTATACTGTTAAAACATATGCTTAAATAAATATCTAAGTAAAGTGTCTTTCAGTTTGGACATGTTTCAAAATCGTCTACTTCCATTCTTTATTTGACTGACTGTAGTTAACACAAAATGCAGTGTTGAATCTTCTTTGTAAGTAAAGTACAGTAGAACCTCATTGCAACAAATCCTATTAAACTAGATGCTGTGATTTGAAGATAGTTGCCAGTGAAGATCTCACCATTTGCCAGTCACATAAACAGGTGCCACACAGACCACACATATGTGGTGCCTATATAGCTGATGTCACAGTTCCTTATACTTTCTATCAAGTGGCTGTCCTCCTAAAAATTATGCAAGGAAACTGTAAATATTGATTGTACATATAGGGTAGGAATATTATAATACTATTTTTTTATGTATGTGTAAATGTTTTGTTAACACAAAAATTTGCAGTACTTGAAATCTATGTTACCAAACCAAAAAGGTCACTGGCCTAAAAATGTTAAAACTAACTTAAGTTAAATGTAAGTAAGTAGTGAAGATTTATCAATAATATTTATAAACTATTTTATAAAGTGTTTGCAAATGTTTTGTGAACAAATATTGCTGCCCTACCCAAAATTCATTGGTTTGAAACATGACGTCTGTGTCTTAAAATAACCCCAAAAATCTTTGAACGTCAATCTTTCCTAATTAAAAGTAAGTGAAATACATTCTGTATCACTGTCATTGAAATTTCATTACAGTAGCCACAGTGAATATTTTGACTTATTTTCAATTGCTGTAGATAAAAGTTCACATGTTTTAAATCAGAATATTTCTTTCTACTAACCTTTTTCTACTAACCTTTCTTTCTACCAACCCTCAGCCCGAATTACTAAGTTATAATAAGGTTTTACAGTGTACTGTATCTTTAGAGTCTACTGCATCTTTCGTTTTAGTTGAGTCTTCTCACACTGACATTGTATTGAGAAATGTCTTAGTAAAGCATAGTGTGAAACCAGAGCCATCCTTAGAAAAACCGAGGCCTGGAGTAAAAACTTTTTACGAGGCGGTTTTAAAAAAAGTGGTTTCCTTCTAAACATTTTCAAAATTCTCGTGTAAAAAGATCTGTTTATATCAATATTGATGAAGTCATTTCTTCTCAAAATGTGCCAATTATTGACGTATTTTTTTTTTTATTTGTCAAGCTTGAAACATCACCACTATCAAACAATGTTTTGTGTTATATTAGTTGCGATGTCGACATCTCGTTTGTAGGTAATCATTAATCAATAACTAAACATATTGCATGGGTAATCAAACAAATGTTTTGGGCACGTATATATCTCTACATTATTATATTATTTTCATTCAACCAAAACATTTAACTTATTTTTTAGTGCGTGTTAAGCCTTGCAGTACGAGGCCTGGAGTGGCCGCTCCACCCCAACATGGATGTCTCTGTGTGAAGCATAGGAACTTACTACAAACTCCAAAGTTCCGTTTCACTCAACACTTACCAAAGTAAACCTTCAAGCTTTCTAGGGTTAAACTTAATGTGCCCTGTTAAATAACAAAAACTCTAGCATTTATATTCTTATATGGATGATTTACATAACTATCTAATTATTCAATTTTGTGTAGGTTATCCAAATGTTGTTTGCAAGAACTATATAATGTAGTTACAGTGAAAGGTTCATTACAAGAAGGTAAGGAATGGAAATCAATTTGCCAGGTTTTGGATCATGTTGTTTTGTCATGGCAACATCAAGAAGAAGTAAAAAAAGACAAAATAAGACAAGAGGAAAATCTGTATATAAACAAGTAAGATTTGTTTAAAACTATGTAATTTTTGTAACTAAAATCCAAAAAGATTTAATTTGTATAAATCTTTTACAATTTACTTTTTGACTTTCTCTTCATTATGTAGTAATTTTATTGTATTTCTTAAATATTTTTTTTTTATTGAGAAAATCTTCCAAATAGCAGATATACTTTGGCCAAAATGAAGTTTCTGTTCTTTGTTGGTGTCTGATATTTAAAGGAGTTACTATCGTACAGTGATTTCTGTATGGTATAATTCTGTAATGATTAAAATAATAATATATTTATACTGAAATCCATAAAAGTGAATGCAAAATTTGTTATTTGTGATTTATATAATTTTTGTATTCACAAATTTTTTTAAAAATTTAGCGTATTGAAAATGATTTTTTTTCTTATTTTTTGATTTTCTACCAATTTGATTGATTAAAAAATTATTGTGTATTACTTTCTTGTAAGTAAAAAAAAACTGAAATAGTTAACAGTTTATTAAAGTAAATGTTTCCCCTATTTGGGGATTGAACTTGGGTCATGTTTCTTATTGAATTGAATTTCCCATTATCGTAGAACAACAGGATCCACAAAATTTTTACAACAGATGGAATTTGACTATTATGAGAATCATTTGCCAAGAAAAAGGGAGATATGAAAATCATCTGGTTTTAAAGAGATAGATACCTGAATCAGGATTCAAGAATAAAAGGTTGACAATATCTTTTAAGTAATGCAGCTGGAACTTCCTACGTTAGTTATTGGCAAGGCTAAAAACCCCAGACCAATTAAAAATGTTTCCAATTTGTTAGTAGTTAATTTGCCAAAACCAAAAGAACCCCTTGATGAATGTTTATATTTTTAATGTTTGAAATGGAAACACTTTATTAGCAAAAGTTTCAAAATCATCTACAGTTTTTATATTGAAGGAAGAGTTTAGTTATTGCTGGAAAATGCCCCTCACATCTAATCGAAACAGTGATTAACTCTGAGAATAAAAAATGTTCAAGTTTTCTTTTTACCACAAAATATAACTACCCTTCAAACAGCTATTAAAGGAATCATTGAAACATTTAAAAGATTATTATATTGATTAATATTTGCACATGAATAAGGTATCATTTCATTTTATAAAAATTTAAATATTTTAGAGGGATTATGCATGATTCCAGAAGAATGGAATGTTGTCTCTTCCTAAAATCTGGCTCATGGATTGTGTAAATATTTACTTCAACTATCATTCAAAGAAACCCATACGGATAATATGAAATTTTAAGGTTGCATATGAAATCTTAAGGTAAATATGTCATATGAACAATTTGAGCATGTAATAAAAAAAACTACCTGGATGCCAAGAATGTGTTATTCAAGCTACTAGTGATATGCTTTTGTTAGATGCAAATTATCAAGGTTTTCAAATTTCAAATGAAGAGGAAATATTATCATGAAGTGGCAAGACCTTCACACAGTGATGGCTGTATAGCTCTTGATATTTCAGTAAACACAACAAGGGGTTCCTCAGTTAAAAATATTGCTGAATCAGGGTTTGAGAGATGAGAAAAGATTTAGAATGTTGAAACAATTAAAAATACTTGAATTTTGTAGTCCGTTACGTTCGGTGAATCTTAATTAATCACTTTAACATTAGTTTATGACTATCCGAACTTTAAGACACTGATGAAGATTGCCACATAGCGATCGAAAACGTTCTGTCTCAGTAAGTTTTCACAAATTTATAAAATTTAAAGTTCGGATAGTCATAAACTAATGTTAAAGTGATTAATTGAAAATGGCCATCTTCTTTAAACAAAATACTACAGTAGGCTTATGTATTGATTCTTTTTTATTTCTATTTCATTATATAATTCCATACATGTAAATCTTATTGTAATAGTTGATCATTTAAATAAAAATATATTATTTATACTCTGTGTTATAATTGCGTAAGTTATCTGTACAATTTTAGCAATTTTACTCTGTATTTAATTGTGATGGTAATTCGTACAATTTTAGTATCTGGACTAGAGCTGGCATTATTAGTCCAGATGATCCAATCTGTATTGTATTCAAAATAGTTTTTGTCTTGTACATTTTACTCTTCATGTAGCAACATTGAACAAAATTATTAGTTTAAATATCAATTTAGTTGTTAAGCTTTTTATGAATTTCAAGATTTTTCCACTCAGCTCCTAACTTTATAAAACGCAAATTTCATATTATTTGTATTATTTTCTCTTCAACTTTTCCATTTAATCAAAGTATGTATCAATTAAATGTAGTTATTAATTAATTACTGTGACTTTTTAGACCTAGAAAAGTGGAAAATTTGACAGAAGATGAAGAAATTTCAAAAGAATTGTCTATTCTTTTTCCAACACATCGGGACAAAGACTTCGGTGATATTGAAATAACATCTCTAGACAATGCAAACAAAGTAATACAGCAGGACGAAGAAGACAGTAACTGTTCACTGACTATGGATGATATCAAAGAAATTCATCGAATTCATTCTGAAATAGTCAAAACAAATACTACTGCTCACTGGATTAATAAAAACAAAAGTAAACAAAGTGTTCTGGATTTCATTTCACCTTTTGCAGTGAGGTTTAACGTGTTTGGAATTTTGTTAGATAGTCTCCATGAAGCTTTTGATAGCTCTTTGGATTTAGAAGCCAGTCCGGGATTGTGCTTAGCAGTTGATCTAGCAATAAACTCAGGTAGCAACATTAATACAGTATCAGGAGACAAGTATAGCGACTTCTATCATGATGCTAACATTGGAGAAGTAAGACAGTGTGAAGGAGTGTTTGGAGCTTTGAGTAAACGAGTCAATGAACTCCTAAAAGAGTGGCCAGATCACCCAACTTTGAATCAGGTAAATTTAATAATTTGTACAATTAGTTTTAAGTTTCATGTTACTTACATAGTGATTATTTAAGCGATAGACTGTTATATACAGACATGGGTGAAATTAGGTAGGGGCATTGCCCCCCCAAACTTTCTGGATGGGTCTATTATTTTTCATAATAAAAAAGTGACAATAAACTCGTTAAAATACTACAAAAATAATAATAATAATGCTAACAAGAAATATACTTGCCAGTATCAGTTGTTATTTTTATAGTATGCGAGTTGTTTTCTAAATATGTCTATAAGTTCAAAGAAAAAAAAATAACCTTATTTTAATCTTATAAGTCATGATGTTCAAAATGAAATTGTAGAAATTATTTCAAACAAAGTTTAGTATTCAATGTTATGTTTCTCATAGAAACAAAATCAGGTTTATTTTTTGACTTATGACTTTGCAAAATTCAAAAAAATTTTAATATTTTAAATTTAGCATAGCTATTAGTTTAAAAGCCCCCGATTTGGGTTATATGAGAAACATTTCTTGAATACCAAACCCTAACTTACCAATAAAAAAAGTTGTTTAAAACATATACCTTATAATGTAAGTTTTTGGCTCAATGTTGACAAGCTCTTAAATGGTCTCTATGTTTTGGGGTATTACCCCTGACCCCTATTTTATACCCCTATGGTTATCTTGTGCCTCCCCAGAACAAAATTTGTAAGTTCGCCCATCAATACAGGGTGGTGTTTAGTCTTAGTGTGCATCTCTTGGTAATGGGATTATAATGTTAATCTTGGATGACTTTTTTATAAATATTTAGCTTCAGAACTAAACATTTTTTGAATTTTACAAAGTTAATAGAACTTTAATTTATGTGTAAGAAACTTTTATATAAACTTTAGTTTCTTTGACATTTTGTGAATCTTTACACTTTGTTAATTTTTATAATGATGATAAAAAATTATCTTGGATATTCTTCTGAATAATATCCATGGTTTTCTTGTTCACTTGGTAGTTTTCTCATGGATTTCGTTTTTCATGGTGACTGGCTAAGCACATTTGAACATTTTAAATAATTATTTGTTGTACTTGAAATGTAGGTATATTTATGATAAACTTCCTGAGATATAATGTATTTTATTATACTAAGTGACCTTAATCGGTGTCTAGTCTGATGAAATTAAGTTAGTGTGTTGTAATCATTATATGCCAATAGGTCTTTATTTAAGTTATATTCAAGCATAGAGTTTTCATTATTTTCTTGTTTTAAGGGTTGAATCTGTGAAAAAAATGTTTAAATTTTTGTTGTTACGAAACAGATTTGTGAAAAAAATTATCAAAAAAGAAAGAATAATGTTTTTTTTAATTGTAATTTATAATTTAATAAAGTGAGGAATATTTATATAGATTTTTTGGACTAGGAGACTGACAGACTTACCTTGGTAAGAGTCCACACTGTAGTCTTGAAATAGAGACACATAAAAGCAGAATATTTATATAGTAATTCAAAAAACTTTGGTCATGGGTCATGGGGGGAGGACGAGAGAAGTCAAAACCTTTATAGCCAGATCTACAGATACTTTTAATTGAGGAAAACATTTAATCTTGCGTATTGAGAAATTACCTAAACATTTGTTATAATATAAGAAACAATCATACAAATTTTTTGACATTTAATGCCAAAGTTTGAACTACAAATAATTAGTTAGAGCTAATAGTTTTGCAAAATTTTAAACGAATGGAACGTTATATTGAAAATATAAGATTATAAAAATAAGTTTTATAGTAAACAATGATACAGATTTTTTATATTGAACACCAATATTTGAGCTACAAATAACAAATAAGCTAATAGTTTTGCAAAATTTTCAATGAAAATTCCCAAAAATATTAATTTATACATTTTTCAAAATATATCAGACATACCTAAGAATGTTTTTTTTTTCATTTTAAAAATTGGATTAAAAATACATAACTTATTATTATCATTATATTGAAATATTTATATTGAGAGTTATCAAAATTTAAATAAAACAATATATATTGATTAACTGATAAAAACTATTTAATAGTAACTTTTTTCTTTATCAATGTTCAATAAATGATGTGTGTATGTACACATAACATATGTGTAAAACAGCTGTTCTACAACATAACCTTTTTCAAAAAATCAGCTGTTGCATGAAAATCAGCTGCTTAATTCACTTTGACATGACTCATAGCATAATCTCATGAAAGTTATACTGTCGCAAAGTTGTATGTTTATATCCATCCAATAAGTTTTTGTAGGCATAACTATAGACGTTTTCACTTCAAAAAATTAGAGTTGAGTTTGAGGACTTGAAATCTAATTACAAACATAATTACACTTTATATTCAATGATGTACTTAGTATTGGCCCGAATGTGTTTTCAGAGTGACTGAATTTTATACTCTAATACCTTAAGTTTATTTTAGCAATTTTTAGCCCATGTAAAATATCTTCTATAAAAATCTATTATAACGAATTGTTAATATTTAATTTGGTAAAATTGATCAAGGGATTGAGACATTTTCTAACATTAATAAATTCCTTCTGTTAGATCACACTCTCCTGATATACGAGGGTTGTCCAAAAATAAAAAAACTGTTTGAATTTTACCGCTGCACCGGTGAAATATTCCTCTAGGTGGCAGCAGCACCTTGTAGCTTCGCTTCTCCCCTGGTCGTGCGCATCTGTACCTTTATTAGTGTGTCCTTGGCAGTCGTTAGTGATGGATGTCCCGATACCGAATCCTGCCAGTTGTGAAGTTGTCTCGGTCATCCGATTCCTTCACGCGGAAAAATTGCGACCTGTCGTGTGAAGGCCATTTACGGTAATGTAATGAATGAACGCAATGTCAGGAAGTGGTGTACAGAGTTTTCAAGTGGCAGAGCCAACGTCCATGACGAAGAAGGGAGGGGGAGGAAATCATCCGTTTATAAAGCATTATTGTTGAAAAATTGAAGAAAAACTTCGAGAAAATCGTAGTCTGACGATCCGAGATCTTTCGGAAATGATACCTGAAGTCAGTTAATCAACAATTCAAACAATTTTGATGGAAACATTAGGTTACCGAATAGTGTGTGCTCGTTGGGTGCCAAAAATGTTGACCGAAGTTCACAAAGAAAATCGCATGGAAAGTGCCCAAAAGTTTTTGGATCGTTTCAACAGGGAAGGGGAGGAGTTTTGGGACTCAATTGTGACTGGTGATGAAACGTGGGACATACCACCACACACCTGGTTCGAAACAGCAATCCATGACATGGCGCCACTCCACATCACCTAGCGTCAAAAAATTTTGCCAAACAATCTCTGCAAAAAAAATCATGGCAACCGTCTTTTGGGACTGTCTAGGAGTTCCTCTTGTCGAATTTTCACCTAATGGCAGCGCAATTAATGCTGCTCGGTATTGTGAAACCCTAAAAAAGCTTCGAATAGCGATCCAAAACAAGCGCCGAGGGAGATTGAGCAAGGGAGTCTGTTTCTTGCACGACAATGCTTAGCCCCACACTGCGGCAGTCACCACCTCGCTCCTGGATTCCTTTAAATGGGTCGTTCTTAGCCATCCTGCTTACAGCCCTGATCTGGCACCGAACGATTTCCATCTTTTCCTTTACCTGAAGCAACATTTGGTTGGAAAACACTTCGAGACTGATGAAGAAGTCCAGGAAGAGATGGAGAAATGGTTGCGGTTACAGGAAGAAAATTCTACGACCAAGGCATTAAGAAGCTCATCCCCCGGCTAAGCAAGTGCATAGATGTTGACGGGGACTACGTTGAAAAATAGTTTTTATATGTACTTACAACTCCATGTACTTTTTTTGTTAAAATAAAATTTTCCTGCTCTTTAAAATGAAAACGGTTTTCAATTTTTGGTCAACCCTCGTATATTTTGTACAGATTTTCAGTTGTTAATAAAATACGTTTTTTTCATCCAATCCAGTTCAAATACATTTTCTAAACCTATAGCTAAAGATAATTGATGTTAATACTGTTTTTTTCAAATATTTATTCAATAATTAAATTATAAAAATTTGGGGGTCTAGCCAGATTCAAAATAAATATCTTCATGTTCTAAGACTACCGCGTTTTGGCACTGTACCAACTTTTCATAGCTAGAAATGAACTTCTCAAAGATGTATACTGTATATATAAATTTTTCTTCTGCCCCCATCTGATTGTTATCGAAATCTCTATTGCACAACTTAGGTTGTTGTCATGGTTACCTCACAATATCATAAATAATACTCCAGGCTGAAAAATGAATGAAAAGAATAAAATAAACAAACAAACTTAACTAACTTTATTGAACCTTGTTTCACAAACGGACAATGTGAAAGGAAAGCAAAAAAAAACTATAACACAATGAAAGCGGCAAAAAAAAGAAAGCGTATAAATAGTAACAAACAAAAAACAATAGTGCAACACCATACATAGAAAAATAATTAAAAATTGCAAGGAAATTTGCTTTATATTTTGCCTTTTTAATATTGTTATTCTGACATATGTACAGGCCGTTAAAGTTATGTCTTGGCCCAAAGTAATGGAATCGGTAGAGATACGATGGTGGGGAGAAATAGTGGTGTGGGTAGTGTGGCAGTGGAGGGGGATTTTACAGCTGACTCACTGGAATGTATAACACAGCAAATATATCTGTTGTCCCAATAACGAACAAACGCTGATTGTGTGGCAGTGTTTAGAGTATCAACCAAAACAGTATTTTTCTATACAAATATGCTTCAACTGAAGACATTAAGTCTGATCATCAAGAGAGTGGCACTCAGGCCAAACTAAATCCATTATTATGAATTTATTTTAAAACACATCTTCTGAAAATCCCAAAATGTCTTGTGCGGTAATTCAAGACCGTGTGCCAAACTCTTGTGGATTATCAGTTTATAGATTAAGGAAATTATTGATGGAGGGAAAACGACTAGGAGGAAACGGAACATTCAGTATAACATGTAAAATTCGTCCAAGAAAAATTTCAAAAGTCAACATCGATTATCTCAAAAAAGTGCTCTATGAAAAATAGGTCTTAATTTTTAAATGACTCATCACGCTAAAAGAAGCATATGAAGAATGTGCTAAAAGTTTTTAAGCTTGAATATCCCAAATTAGAATTTAATTTCACTCATGAAACGTAACGCAAAACTTTAGGATCCATGGGATTTAAATGGAAAAAACTGGAAATAAAAGAAGGGTTTATGATCGAAAAACTAGACACACGCTTGTAAAGAGTATCCTATTTAAATAAAATTCAACAGTATAGAGCGGAAAATATGGCTAAACTATTTTCAGATGAGTCTTATATTCATTTGACGCATACCACAATTTAGCATGGACTGATGAGTATATTAATGACTACAAAAAAATATTTTAAAGTGATCAAGACTAATCATATTCCACATTGGCAGTGAAACAGGAGGGGTGGAAAATGCCCTTTTGGTCTTTAAAGTAGGCCAGAAACCAGGAAACCCTAACAAAGGCATAAATGCGGAGAACTGTGAGAAATGGATTCAAAACCAGATAACCAGAAATCTTCCAAAAAATTCAATGGGATGTTGGCCCCCCCAACATTGTGGAAAGGTTGACGTTTCCTTTTCGGCTTTTCACTAATGACCACCAACCACAGATAACAAAATAGTTGATCGAGATAGCTACTATCCCTCCTCTATTTCAGCTGGAGTAGATGAGCCAAACCACTCACTTCTCCTATCTGTGCAAACTATGCTTACAAACCTTTGACAGCCTGTATATAGATATGTATGTATATATATATGTATATATATATATATATATATATATATATATATATATATATATATATATATATATATATATTTAGGTTAGTTTTGGTTGGTAAAGATTATTTAGATTTGTTGGACTAGGAGACTGACAGACTTACCTTGGTAAGAGTCCACTCTGTAGTCTTGAAATAGAAACACATAAAAGCACTTAAACAATGATATATTTCAACCACACAGTGGTCTTTGTCAATCGAAGAGAAAACACAAAAAGATTGACAAAGACCACTGTGTGGTTGAAATATATCATTGTTTAAGTGCTTTTATGTGTTTCTATTTCAAGACTACAGAGTGGACTCTTACCAAGGTAAGTCTGTCAGTCTCCTAGTCCAACAAATCTATATATATATATATATATATAATAATTGTAATTATAAATTAAAAAGAAAGAAACTAAAATAAATTTTTCTTTGTTGATTCAAGTAGGAATTTACTTTAAAAAAATGTTTATGTGACTTGTTTTTTATTATAAATAAAATTTGTTTTCTGTAATAATAATTAATGAAAATCAGACTTCTAAAGTTTTTATGAATACATGCGAAAATTTGTCCATCACTAAAAAATATAGTATTAACAAAGCAGTGATGCTGAGTAGTCCAAAATATGTACTATAAGTTTCAAAGAAAAGTAATTCAACTAATTTGTTTCTTCTTTCTAGTCTTTATTTTCATACCTCCATTTTTTCTGAAATTTCTCTTCTCAACATCACTCTAATATGGTCCTATAATATTCTTCTTTATCTTCTTGCAATATTCTCTAACATGCTTATTTTCATAGCCTATAACTTCCCTTTTTAAATCTGTTCCAATCCAATACTGACTTGTTAGATCTGTAGTAATAATAAAATCAAAATAATATAATACTTAAATGAGCAAAATTGTATAAATTTACTAAATTAAAAAAAGCGAGAAAACGTTTTTTGTAAACATCTGTATATACGGGAAGTAAAAATTAATTTAATGAAAAAAGATTAGTCAAAACTTCAGAAACTAATAAAATTAGCTTTAATGTCTAAGGAGATACTTTCGGATATATACTCATCGTTTCTAATAAATATACATTCAAACTTGGGAAAGAAAATCTTGTGTTTAACACTAAGTGTTGTGACCCAACATAATAAAAAGATACATCTTGACAAAGTTGTGGTCTAAGTTGACAAACAGGACTTCTTTCTTCAAAAATGGTAGTCCTCGTTTATAATTAAGTGATACTAAAAGTAGGTTTTTACAAATCGATATTTTTATTAACACATGTATGTTTTCTTACAATTCTAAAATTTTCAATGTATTCTGAAGGATGCTAACATGGGCAAACATAGCATATACGACCTATTGATATGAAACATTAGTAGTATGATATAGAAAACAATATGTTTACTTTCAGAAAAAGATATTTCTATGTACAGATACTGTTTTAATATATATATATATATATATATATATATATATATATATATATATATATATATATATATATTATTTATTCCTGGATTAATTACAAAATTATTATACTTAAATATTGTAGGTTATTATGATCATCAAAAGAATCCTTGCATTTGAAGCTACAAGTCCTATCTCTCGCTTTTTGACTGGACTTGAACTTTTACTGTCAAAGCTTAAGGAATGGGAAGAAAATGCACATGCAGGTGTTTCATTAGCTGCTCACTCTGCAACAATAACACATCAGGTTATTGCATGGAGGAAGCTGGAACTTGCCTGCTGGAAAGGCTGCCTGAACTCAACTGCTCAGAGGTAAGTTCTATAGGTTTCCCATCTCTATTCTAAAAATATGTGATTTGCTTTTTACTTTGGTAAAAATAACGACCTGATGTGGTTTAGAACAAGAATAACCTGAACTAACTATAGTTTAACATTAACTAAGCCCTTTCAAGTGGAAAGTACATATCTTCAAAGTGACTTGAAGTGCTTAGTGCTGCATGTTTGGTATTCAGAGCACTATTCAGTGTATTCAGTGCCTATACACTGTTTGAGCAATAATGTGACAGTACACAATTCTTGGTTTTAAAAATTAATTTAATTTTCCAACCATTGATGTAGATAAATTTTGTTCCAAATGTAGAGTCCAGATATATTGAATTATCCAATTCATTTATTGATATAAATTTTTTTGATGATATACTGATATGATACATTTCTTCTGAAATAAATTATTTCTAATTAGAAAGTTCATGTATTCATTTTTAATTATTTTTATTATCACAATAAACACTTTTATTAAACATTTCATATAATTTATTTAATTTTCAGGATGCGTGATAATGCAAGTAAATGGTGGTTTCATCTGTATTGCATAATAACATCATACTTACGAGAAGCAGAAGACCCAGTCACTGAAATGACAGACAAACAGTTGATCTCCTCTCTGGAAAATTTTGTAGAATCCAGCAACATCGGGGAGTTCCAGACACGGCTAGACTTATTGTATACATTCCACTGTCATGCAGTAAATTTGCATGGGCAGAAACAAGGTAAGGATTTACCAAACCCTGCTATGTAATTACAGACAAACAGTTGATCTCCTCTCTGGAAAACTTTGTAGAGTCCAGCAACATCGGGGAGTTCCAGACATGGCTAGACTGATTGTATACACTCCCCTCTTACTCAGTAAATTTGCATGGGCTAAAACAAGATAATAATTTACCAATCCTTTATTTTTAATGACAAACATTCACCTTTGGAAAACTGTGTAGAATCCATCAACATCAGAGAGTTCCAGATCTGGCTGGAACTACATTCCACTATCATGCAGTAAATTTTTATGGGGTGAAAAAAGTAATTATTGACCAATCCTTTCTCTGTAATGAAAAGGAAACAGTTTATCTAATCTCTGAAAATGTTTGTAGTGCTAAGGAACAGTTCTAGACACAGTTTTATTTATTGTATGTATTCAACTGTAATGCAGTAAATTTGCCTAGATTGAAAGAAGGATTTACAAAACATTGGTAATGGTTATATAAAAGAAATTTTTCTTTTCTCATTATAATAAAATGCAATAAATAAAATTATGCCATTAAAAACCATTAATTCTTTAACCTAAAGTAAACTTACTCTTGCTCAAGCTTTGTGAACCTAGAATGGTTTTACTTTCAATAGTTTTGCTAATAATTTGTCTGTTGAGTGGTATCTACTATGGATTAACAAACTATAAGGACAATTCATGAAACTTAATTATTCTGATCCCTTCCATTGTATTTCATTTACGGAAACTGCCATACTCTTTCCAAAACCAAGTTTTATAAGTAAGTTCTTAAGCATGGGAACAGTAGCCTCAATATCCTCTATAATACCCAAAGCATCCTTCCCTGCTTGTAACCTAGTTTAATACTGTAGAGTATGTCCATAGTATAACTAGAATTCGTTCTAAAGCCTTCTATACAATACTCACAAGACCTTTTGATCAGTATTTTTGAAGCTTTAGACTTTTTCTATACCATTTAAACCTTTGTCAAGCAAACCGTGCATATTTGAGACAACACCAACATTCATCCTGAGTTAGGTCCCAATTTTCTCTAAAATTTTAGAAATTATGTATATAAGTAAATAATATTGCTATGAAACAGTTTATTGTTCTTACTTTACAACAATTTTTCAAATTCTTATTAAACTTCTCAAAGGTGGATGCCTGCAACCAATATAGAATAATATTTCTAAACTGTTTCATCAGATAAAACAATTATCAGCCAAAAGGTCAATAACTAATGGTCTATTTGTGGATTGGTTTCTGCTATCTTGACTTGAAATTTACTACGGAGGATTACACCTCCAAGTATAGAGATTAGCTATGAATTTATTTTACAAGCCATCACAGCAAGGGGTGAACTAAGTTAAGGGCTTGGTGCAAGATTAACAAATTTTAGAGACAACATTTAAATAGGTAACAGTAAGAAATGAACAGCTTATTAAAAGGGCCGGATTTATTGCTTTGGAATTTAATGTAAACAAAAGTAAATGAATAAAATCCTATTGTAATTTGTATTTACTGTCTATGCTACGAGCAGTCTTACTATTTGGATGAAAGAAGCAGTTTTACCTTTTGTATATACTTTTTTATCTTCACAGGTTTTAATTAGAGGATAAGCATGCCTTTGCTGTACACAAGCGTCCAAAATTAACATCTATTAAATGAAAGAAATTAAAAATTATGTTAAATCAGAGAATTTGGTTTTTCATTTAAAAATATTTTCCCAATCTTTTCTTCAAGAATCTGAATTGTAATTATTTTTGATGCTAGTTGTATTTATTCTACAGAATGTTTATAAATCAGTGATTCACGACTAAAAGACCAAAAAGCTTTTTTTTAAATAACTGTTTGATGGGCTTGTTTAAATGTATATCAGGTTTTAAGACTAAAGGAGAATACAAAAATTTGGTGTGTATATATATATATATATATATATATATATAGAGAGAGAGAGAGAGAGAGAGAGAGAGATTTTTTGGACTAGGAGACTGACAGACTTAACTTGGTAATAGTCCACTCTGTAGTCTTGAAATAGAAACACATAAAAGCACTTAACCAATGATATATTTCAACCACACAATGGTCTTTGTCAATCAAAGAGAAAACACAAAAAGAAATATGAGATAATGAAATAGAATTTATTTCTCATATTTCTTTTTGTCTTCTCTTTGATTGACAAAGACCACTGTGTGGTTGAAATATATCATTGGTTAAGTGCTTTTATGTGTTTCTATTTCAAGACTACAGAGTGGACTCTTACCAAGGTAAGTCTGTCAGTCTCCTAGTTCAAAAAATCGAAATAATCTTTACCAACCAAAACTAACCTAAATATATATATATATGTATTAGGTTAGTTCTAGTAGAGCTTAAAGCTTATTTAGGAATTTTTGGACTAAATAGGAGATTGACAGACTTACCTAATGGCAACAGTCCAAAACTGCAATCTGTTGGAACTAAATAAATAAACACTTATAAAAACTTATCACACTATTGAAATATTTAGATAAAAAATTATCTTTGTCAATCAAAAAAGAGAAAAAAAGACTGAAGTGAACCACAGATGTGTATAAATATCCAATTGTCACAGATTTATAGTTTATGATATAGTACTATATGTGATTTGTATAAATATTGATTATTTGAAACTAGATATTAATAGTCTGTCAGAAAGAACGTAAATAGAGTTGTTAAAAATGGTAGAAGTTAGGGGGAAGATAAAAGGAGTTTTATCTGATGTTGAGGTTAGGAGGCTCTCTAGATTTGGTGTACCACTGGTATGATAGTATGATAACTCCCATCTTCTCAATTCTGAAGAGTTGCAATCACGGGGGAGGGCCTTAATTATTTTGGTGGTATAACAATCATTGAAAGATATGATGTTAGTGACTAGCAGCGTGTTGAGCGGTTGGCCTGTCTATGTTCATGGTTCCAACGTCATGTCTGTGGCCATTCATTCTGATGCTCAGACCATCTGTGGTAAGGACTATGTACTGTGCCAGGCAAAATTTACACTGTAACTGGTATATTACATTTCTGGATATACAAGCATGATGACCCTGAATCTTGAAGTCCACATTGGTTGCTAGGCTATGGAAACTATTTATTGGGATGTGTATTGGACATGTCTTGCATCTAGGTCTATAGCACGGAAAGGAGACAAGAGGAGGTTTAAGTCTGGTAATTTTGGATGTACTAAAATATTTTTCAAATTAAAAGGTTGTGTAAACCAAATATGTGGTGGATTTGAAAAAAGATCTTTGGTGTGGATGGAAGCTTGACGAATCTTGAAGCCATCCTTTCATATTTTGTTCAGCTTCTGTAGGCCTGGATGGTAATTTGTAACTAAAGACAGTTTGTTGTCTTCCATAGGAGGTTTGGGTTCATCAAATGATTGAGCTAAGCGGATTTGATCCTCAACAAGTTGTTTAGGAGATCCTCTTTTTTGGAAAGCTAGTAAGGTCTTTCTATTAAAGTCCTTCAATGCTATATCGTTGGAACAAATTCTCTTGCCCCTGATTGCCTGACTGTATGGTATGAACCTTTTTATATTCATAGGGTGGTTGCTATTGAAATGTAGGTATTGTAGATGGTTTGTCGGTTTGATGTGGACACCTGTATAGATATCCCCATCTCTGATTGTTACATCTACATCTAAGAATGTGATTGTTGCTGAAGATTTCTCCCAGGTGAATTGAAGTGTAGAGAATATTGATAAGCCCTTCAAAAAACTTTCCCCGCTTTGATATTCCCTGTGTCCAAATTACGAAGATGTCGTCTATATATCTGTACCAACATAATGGTTACTGTGTTCGAGTTTTTAGGAATTATGCTTCGTTATTACCCATGTACAGGTTTTCATATGACGGGGCCATCCTAGTACCCATTGCTGTTCCTTTTATTTGTAAGTAATTCTTTCCCTCAAATTGAATATTATTCTTTTCAAGAATGAATTTGGTGAGGTGAACGAGGAAAGGTGTAGTGGGGTAAGGGCTCTCTGAGCGTTTGTTGAGGAAATTTTCGAAAGCTGATGGACCATGTGCATGAGGGATGTTCGTATAAAGAGAGGTAACATCTATGGTGACCAAAATTGTTTCAGGAGATAGAGGTACGGGTATTTGAGACAGCTGGTCTATGAAATGATTTTTATATGTGTCTATTTATTTCCAAGAGATTGCAGTTTTGGACTATTGCCATTAGGTAAGTCTGTCAGTCTCCTATTTAGTCCAAAAATTCCTATATATAATATTTTGTTCAAAAACAGTTTTATCTTGCTGTTCGCCTAAATGGGAAGTATATAAGAAAAATTTTGAGAGAACTTTAGATTGTACAAGTAAGTAAAATATATATCTTAGTTCTTTATTTCTTATTTCTTGTGTTTCTTACCTGACCTATATATCAAGGCTTCAAGGATGTTTTCTTGTACCCAGATATCATTTATAATTAGTTATTTGAAATAATGACTTTGTGTTTTACATGCATTTAGATTTTAATAATAATAGAAGTTAGTCTAGTGTTTTATTGTTTTTAAGCCTTGGGTTTAAAATGTAAGAAAATAGCCTTAAAATTAAGTAAGTTTACTAGTTCAAAACCTATAATAAACAGATTAGAAACATCACACAGATTGAAGTAAACAGAGTTGATAGGTTGCAAATGCAATTTATTTGTGTTACATATAAATTTTATGAGTAGTAAAAGTGTTTTAAAGATTATAGTTTATTATTTCACATTTTTCCTAAACTCTTTTTGTTCAACAGAAAAATTAGTGAGGATTCTATGGAATCTGCACCAGTACTACCAGCAGTTCAGTAGAGTAGTCTCACAGAGATTGAAAGAGTGTGCTGCTCCAGTTGAAAAGAAGCTAAGAGATTTTGTAAAAATTGCTAGGTGGAATGACATCAACTATTGGTCTGTGAAAACAACTGTAGAGCAAACACATCGTACCCTGCACAAGTATATAAAAGAATATGAGGTAAAATATCAAAAAGTATTTTAATAATTTTATTAATCAGTCAAATTTAGGAAACACCAAGTAGATATTTCATTATTAAAAAAGATTTGCCACTGACTGTTTAGGAAAAAATAATTTTAAGATGGTTTAATTCCCTTTAAAGAATGTAAACAATTTGTTAGACCATTTAATTTATTTTTATGATTACAGAAAACAACCCTAAAATCTTCTTTACAAAAACCTAGTTTTATGAATGATTTCATCAAGGTTATAGTCAAGGAAAGTGTATTAATACTAGGTTGAATGATCATGAAGCCATCTAACATACTAAGGCTGTAATCTATAATTAAAGAGACAATGTATTTGATTTTATTGGTAAATTAGAGTAATTAGAAGATTGTTCTAAGAGTTTTAATCTTTCGCGAGGTTTTTGTAGATGTATTTATCTCGGAAGGCCTTTGTTATCTTTTTAATCAAGTCTTTCAACTATCAGCTTTTGAAACCAGTTCTTTTCCCCCTGTTTGACTGCTTGTATGGAATAACTTGTTTTATATTATTATTTTTATTTAATGTCTGTTAATAACTAATAATTTTTTATATAGGCTAATGACAGATCACAGACAATTTTGCTTTTTTAAACACTCAATGTACGAATTTCTTTCCGAAATTATTTTTCACTTAATAATAGAAAATCATTTAGTTCTGTCATTTTATTCAAAGCATTTCTTCCTTACTTTTTATATACCCCATTTCCGCAAAGCTCCTCTTTTTCCAATCCCTTTCCTCATGTAAAACGTCTATATTATCCCAGTCAATTTGAATTTATTATTAAACTTTTTAATATGTTCAGAAATAACATTATAATATTTTTCATCATATTTTATATTGTTTTTATGCTCATTCATTCTCGTTTCCAAAAGTCTACCAGTTTGCCCTACATGACATATATCACACTCTTTGCAATCAATCTTATATACCACTCTATATTCTTAAACTTAATAATATTGTTAGAAAAGCCAAAGATAGTTGAGAAAAATGACAGAATAAAAGAGTGATATATAAGATTGATTGCAAAGAGTGTGATATATGTTACGAAGGACAAATTGGTAGACTTTTAGAAACGAGAACGAAAGAGGATTAAAACCATACAAAATATGATGAAAAATATTATGATGTTATTTCTGAACATATTAAAAAGTTTATTAATAGACTTCAAATGGTCTGGGATAATATAGATGTTTTACATATGGAAAGAGATTGGAAAAAGAGAGATTTGCGGAAATATGGTATATAAAAAAAAAGGAAGAAATGCTTTAAATAAAATGACAAAAATAAATAATTTTCTATCTGCATATGAATCTTTATTAATGAAATTATAAGTAAAATTTAACATTTTTGTAGGTTTATTGGTCACTTGAGGTAATGTATATTCAGTAAACTCCTGATTATCCGTGGAATAGGATGGCCCGACAACGCCGTATAACGAATTCCCCGGATAATCCGCTATGAACAAAGAATATGCAAAACAATCGATAATCGATTATTATACCATAAGTTACACAAATAATGATGCCTGTTGATGCAATTCACAAATAATCTTCAGAGAACAAAATAAATACAGAAAGTAATTTAAAATGTGGATGTATTTGACGGATTATAACATGTACATTTAAATGTCTAACTATTTATAATACGTACATAAGTATATGTCAAAAGTAAGTATGTATAAACATATGTAATTTCCTTTACACATAATACTTTCACTTTTTAACAAAAAAATCTGTCACTTTCGTCTGTTTTTTTTGTGAGCATTGATTTAGCTTTAATGTGCGATCTAAGTTTCTTGAGAACCATATTGTCACACAATGTCTACTTGTGTCACGTGTGTCACATAGCCATAAAGATCAATAATGTATATGACAGACATGGATAATGCATATGTCATGTCCTAGACTATTTATAGCCGAGATTAGCTGACATTTGTTTACAATCTTATGATACACATTAGGTTTTCGGGCGTCCAAGCATTTTGTCATTGTCTCTTATATACAGTAGTCTGCTCGCCCCTTTTATTTCGCTAGCCCGCATCAGGATGCTTCCCTTTCAATGTAAAAATTAGTACGTATATATTTACATATCTATTCCCTTCATCTTAACTTCTATTAAGCCTTATATGTATTTACGTCGTAATTCACCGTTTGGTAATTTAAACACACGAATCTGATTTGAATAAAAATTGGTTATTTTTAAAACAATGGCAGACCCCGGATAATCCGCAAACCAGTTTATCTGCCCACGGATAATCGGGAGTTTACTGTATTATAATGATTGTGTTGATTAAAATTTAAAAATGTTGACGTTGTTACTAATAGTAAATGTGTATGTATCTGCGACTTGTCTGTTTTATAGTGAAAGAAAAATAATTTGACTTGTAAATGGTTATTTATTAAGAGTTTTGTAATTTGTTGATATTTATTTTGTTTTATATAATGTTATGTATTTTATAAATCGTAAGTTATGTTGCATACTTGTTTAATTAAAACTGAGCTCTTGAAAAGGAATTTCGGAAATACAAACCTTAACGTTGAGTGCTTAAAAAACCAAAATTATCTGTAATCTGTTATTAGCCTATATAAAAAATTGTTTTATATTCATAAGATGATTACTCTTGAAATGGGGGCATTACATATAGTATGTAGAGTGGGTGTAGACTCTAACTTCAGGAAGTATTTGAGAAGGCCAATCTGTAAAATTATTATTGTATGATATAAGATTTTTTCACCGTAACTTATGATGGATGAGTCTGGAAAAGCTGAAGTTCTTTTTGTTAATGAACTGCAGCCAGCAATTATTGGCCTAACATGTTGAAGTTTGATACTTTCTGTATATTTAGTAATACAGATCACAACATCAATATAACACATTTTTTTAGTTATAACGAATTTTCTTTCGTGTTTTGTTGGCTCGCCATATGAATAAGTGTAACAAATCCCATTTAACAAAACAATAACACAAATTTCAATATAATGAAATATTTTTACACCAATGTTGATGTCAAGTCTAAAAATGTGCCAATTGGTGGATAATTATTTCGAGAGAAGGTCTTGAAAAGATCTAAAATCACTTTCTTATGAAGAGTTTCAAGCAAGTGTCAGACGGTTTAAGCGATTCTGTGAAAGATATGGAATAAACTTATAAGGAGATTTGTAGAGAAAAATTACCCATTCCTATCAATAAAGCTAACAAATGAAAAACAGGAACTATTCAAAACGTTATCAATGAGTATTGCCAGGAAAATAATTTTCATACTAAAGAAACTGGCATATTTTATCAACTCTTACCATGTTGTACGTTAGGTGCTAAAGGGTCACGTGCAATGGTGGGAAGAAATCTAAAATTTGTGTTACAGCATTATTTTGCTATAATGCAAACAGAACAAAAAAACTGAAGTTTCAGGTCATCCGATTATTCATCGTGTTGTTTTAAAAACTTGAACTATCTTCCATGTACTTTATCTCGAAAACAAATGTGTTTGGATGACAAAACATATTTTAAACAAATAGATCATGCAGTTGGACAACACAATGAAAAAGAAAAACTTGTTTTAGTAGATAATAGTTTAGCTCATACAAATACAAGCAGATTAGAAAATGTATGTGTCGAGTTCTTTCTGCATTTCTGTACTCCTCTCTTGTAACCACTCGATCTGGGGACCATACAATTTGTTAAGGTTACATGATACTTTTATTTCAGAAAATTATTCTGAATCTAGATTTGAACACTTGTAATAAAATTAAATTGAATAATAAATTATGTCTTGGACATGATTGCATCTTCATGGTGGCCGTTAAAAGATTCAAGAACCTAAAGTTGAAGGATGTGTGGAAGAAAATGATGGGAATGATTTGTCAAATGTTGTTGCTTCTGAATAAAACAGTTCTACGAATTTGGAAACATTTTACAACTATATTAATGTGGATAACATTTTGCTGATGTAATACGAAGCAAGTGACAACAAAATTTTGGTAAATGTAAAGGAAGTGCATCAACTTCTACATAAACTGTCTGAAGTTCAAATACCAGTGAAAGCGAAGATGAAGATAATTTTTAAAAAAAGTATCGTTTGCAGAAATAAATGGTATAGACACCATTTACTTGTACCTAACTACTCTACATGATGTTCGGGCTAATATTTTTCAAAATTTTGATTCTATTAAACAATACATTTTAATAAATGAAACAAAATACTCAGAGTGAAAAGTAACAGATTATTTAAAAATAAACCTTCAAGTTAAGTTCAAATTAATTTAATTTTGATATTTTAAATTGTTTACAATAAATAAAGTTTATTTTTCCAGAACATACTGAAACAAACAGCAAAAAGTGCAATGATCAAATTCGATCAGACTCATTCCAGTGAAAACCATAATCTTCAAACTGTTGATTTAGATTTGTATATTTCATCTTCAAAATTAAAGGTAAATGATTTTAAACTTCTATATAGATATTTTTAATTTTAATATATTGTAACATATTGTTTAATATACAAAATTAAATTTTCAGAATATGTTGAGTGATAACGCACCTAATAAATCAGGCACTGTTGGAGAGAGCCTTCTTGTTCGTGAGTTGACATTGTTTAACAGAGCTCGTAAATTGTGCCGAGACACCATTGTGTCATGTAATATACCTTTCCTCATTCAATCCCTGGATGCACTTTGCAGTGACATTAAGGAAACATTAGTTTATCTGAACAACACTGAAGTAAGTATTGAAATAAACAATGGGAATTTAAAATACAATTACATTTTACTCATAACCTACTCAATCTTTTAATCAAAATATAATTTGAAGAATTTATTATAACAATTATGTTATATTATAAGTTCCAATAAAATTTGTGATCACTCATTTTTTATGCTTACCTGAGTAAAATTATAATTAAATAAACTAAATTTTATTTAGTTTTCCAAACCAGAGTAATAATTACATTTTTTAAAAGTTAAATGGTAAAATTCTAAGTAATGTCCAGATTCTGGAAGGTCATCTGAACCATATATGTATGTGTATATATATATATATATATATATAGTTAATATATTACTATGTAAGTAATTTTAAAAATTACTTACATAGTAATATATTAACTTCATAAAGTCAGTGCAACGGAAAAACAATGGATAATGTTAAATATATATATAGATAGATTTTTTGGACTAGGAGACTGACAGACTTACCTTGGTAAGAGTCCACTCTGTAGTCTTGAAATAGAAACACATAAAAGCACTTAAACAATGATATATTTCAACCACACAGTGGTCTTTGTCAATCAAAGAGAAAACACAAAAAGAAATATGAGAGAATGAAATAAATAAATAGCAAAAAATCTAAATAATCTTTACCAACCAAAACTAGCCTAAAATATATATATATATATATATATATATATATATATATATATATATATATATATGAAGTTAATATATTACTATTTTTGAGTAATTTTATCCACCATTAAGTGCAATAATTTTACCTTGAGTGATGAGGCACCTTTCGGTCTTTGACCATTGTCGAATCACTGATTTTTCTCTGCTGTGGATGCTACGTCCGTGAAGCCGGTGTTTGTTGAAGTTACGCGCACTATTTCTTGATCTGTGTGTATGATATTTCTGTATAGTATGTCTTCTGTATATGTTGTTTGTAAATTCATTAAGTTGTTGTGTATGTTTTTATAAATGTGGTATTTTTCTAGTGAGTTTAGTTCTATTGGGTTGTTATTTATTTCCAGTATGGTTAGGTTATTTTCGTAATTTGTAATTTCGTGTTTATGGGATATTAGGTGTGCTGCAACATTTGATACTTTAGAATTTTTGTTTTTGAATGCTCTATAATGTTCTTCAAATCTTATTTTAAATGTTCTGGATGTTTTTCCTATGTAAAAAGCGTTACAGTTGTTGCATGTGATTTTGTAAATACCTGATAGGTTATGTTTTTCTGAATTTGTTATGTGGTTTGTGTTATTAAGATATTTTATTATTTTGTTGTTTGGTTTGTAAGTTGGAGTGTAGTATTCTTTGTTGTATATATTTGTTATTTTTTCTATTTTGTTATTGGTATATTTATATTTTAGGTAGATTTTTTTATTTTTATTATTTTCGTGTTCCGGTTGTAGTGTTGTGTTGAGGTTAGGTTTTTTTGTGAATTTATTGTATATATTTTTTATAATGTGTTTGTTGTATCCATTTTCTATTGCTATTTTTGTAATGTTATCTAATTCTTCATTTAATTTTTGTTTGTTATCCTGTGTGTATTTTATTGCTTTATTTATCATGTTACTGTAAGTGTTAATTTTGTGTGTCCAGTGGTGGCAAACAAAATACACACAGGATAACAAACAAAAATTAAATGAAGAATTAGATAACATTACAAAAATAGCAATAGAAAATGGATACAACAAACACATTATAAAAAATATATACAATAAATTCACAAAAAAACCTAACCTCAACACAACACTACAACCGGAACACGAAAATAATAAAAATAAAAAAATCTACCTAAAATATAAATATACCAATAACAAAATAGAAAAAATAACAAATATATACAACAAAGAATACTACACTCCAACTTACAAACCAAACAACAAAATAATAAAATATCTTAATAACACAAACCACATAACAAATTCAGAAAAACATAACCTATCAGGTATTTACAAAATCACATGCAACAACTGTAACGCTTTTTACATAGGAAAAACATCCAGAACATTTAAAATAAGATTTGAAGAACATTATAGAGCATTCAAAAACAAAAATTCTAAAGTATCAAATGTTGCAGCACACCTAATATCCCATAAACACGAAATTACAAATTACGAAAATAACCTAACCATACTGGAAATAAATAACAACCCAATAGAACTAAACTCACTAGAAAAATACCACATTTATAAAAACATACACAACAACTTAATGAATTTACAAACAACATATACAGAAGACATACTATACAGAAATATCATACACACAGATCAAGAAATAGTGCGCGTAACTTCAACAAACACCGGCTTCACGGACGTAGCATCCACAGCAGAGAAAAATCAGTGATTCGACAATGGTCAAAGACCGAAAGGTGCCTCATCACTCAAGGTAAAATTATTGCACTTAATGGTGGATAAAATTACTCAAAAATAGTAATATATTAACTTCATAAAGTCAGTGCAACGGAAAAACAATGGATAATGTTAAATATCAAGAATATATATATATATATATATATATATATATATATATATATATATATATATATATATATATATATATATATATATATATATGTATATATGTATATATATGTATATATATATATATATATATATATATATATATATATATATATATATATATATATATATGTATGTATATATATATATATATATATATATATATATATATATATATATATATATATATATATATATGATGAATAGTTATTATCTGGAGTACATCCGTTCATTCTGCAGTGCATAAAATCGCAGTTCTGACGTTTCACTAGAATCTCATCTAGCATTGACGAGCTGAACCCAACAACAGTTGAAGAGCGAGTGAAGAGCGCAGATAACTCTGCTTCTATATAGAGGAATGAAGCCACGCCCATTGACTTCAATCTACACACACCTGAGCCAAACAATTACTCACATTCCCTTGCCTTTGTTCACCTTTCTGCCAATAAAATCTATCAATGACACATTTTCACACTGCGGGCAAATTCAAAGTATCATCTCGTTTGTTAAGACTTCCTTGCTTCTCTATTTCGATAGCCTCATGAATAATTCTAGTCCTGTAGTTTTCCACTTGAGCAATCTGTCGGCAAGACTGGAAATCAATGATATGCCCTGTATCGCAGTGGTGCCTGTACAGAGCCGAAATTTTCTGCTTGTTTTTAAGGCCCAGTTTGTGCTCCTCAAGCCTAGCTGAGATACGTCTGTTCGTTTGGCCAATGTACGATTTCTTACAAACTACACAAGAAAGGCTGTAAATGCCAAGGTTTTCCAAGAAGATCTTATTTTTGGCATTACCAACAACCTTGTCGATGGTGATGTAAGGTTTGTAAACGGAACATATACCATGCCTCCTAAGGAGTCTGCCAATCCTGTCAGTGGTTCCTTTAATAAAGGGCAGGAAAACAGTACCAGTTTTCTCAGTCTCTTTCTCGTCCACCTCAACTGGAAGGAAACTTTGGCAGTGTAATGCTTTATTAATGGCATATTTCTTATAGCCATTGCTTCTAACCACCTCTCTAATAGTAATAAGTTCATGGTCCCTCGAATCGATGTCTGTTAACTTGTGAGACCGAGAGAAGAGCGTGTCAGCAACAGCCTGGATCTGAGATGGGTAGTGATGTGACTCAGCGCTAAGATATCTATTGGTATGAGTCGGTTTTCTGTAGACCGAATGATGAACACAACCATTCTGACCCTTCCTAACCAAGACGTCTAGAAACGGCAAGCAGCCATCACTCTCTAGTTCCAAAGTGAAAAATATCCTGGAGTGGCGAGAGTTGAGGTATGTAAGGAACTTATCAAGTTCTGTGCCACCATGTTGCCAAATCATAAAGGCTTCATCCACATAACGAAACCAAGCTTGGAGCCTGAAAAAAGCATCATTCACGGCGTCTTGCTCAAGGAATGAAAAATATTGGTTACAGCTGGAGAAAGAGAAGATCCTATAGGGGCACCATAAAGTTGCCTGTAAAACTGTTCATTAAACAAAAAGTAAGTGTTTTTGAGACAGTGCCTAGCCAGATCTAAGACATGTGGCGGGAGCTTTTCAAAAATAGACATCCTCTGAAGCATTTCATCAATGGGAACACTGGCAAATAATGACTTGACATCCAAGCTAGCCATTATGTCACTTTCTTCAACTTCGATTCCTTGCAGCACTTGGAAAAAATGTTCAGAGTTCTTGATATAGGAATCAGTCTACTGAACCAATGGCTGCATAACTTTAGCCAAATATTTCTCTAGTTTCTGAAGAGGTGAATTAATAGCACTCACTATAGGTCTCATAGGAGTGCCCGGTTAATGGATTTTAGGTAAACCATATAACTTAGGACATCTACTAGATTTTTCCCGAGGAATTATCCTGGATTGAGTTTCCTCATCGATAGGAGTTTGCTTAATAATCTGCCTGGTAGTCTTTTCCAAGTAGATGGTCGGATCGTTCTTAACATCTTTGTAATTTTTAATCATTTAGGATCTCCTTCACCTTGTATATATAATCTGAAGTATTTAAAACAACAGTTGCGTTACCCTTATCAGCCGGCAATATAGTAGTGTCTCCATTATTTTTCAGTTTAAAAAGGACTCTATTTTCTCCAGGGCTGAGATTAGGTTTAGGAATTCTGCTAGTACGTAAAATACTAGCAACCTCCTGACGAATCTCCAAAGCTTCAGCTTTATCTATGTAGGCTATAGATGTTTCAACCTCAGATATTATTTCTTCTAAAGGAAGCCTGGTAGGAGCAATGGCAAAGTTAAACCCTTTACATAGGACAGAGATTTCAGCATCACTGAGGCTGTAGCTAGAGATGTTCTTCACAACCAAGTGAGGATTCAGAGTCTGATGATGAATTTCAGAAGTTTTAGCAGTAAGGCTGTTAAACATTTTCACCAGTTTCTCAGTTTTCAGACTTACATTGGTTTCTGATCTCCAAGCCACTTGAGTATCGATACGATCCCACAAAATACGATGAACAACATTGCTAAGGTCAATGTGCAAAGTAAAAAGTTCCCTCTCAGTAGTAGCAAGGTTCTTCCTAGTGCGATAGATTTGTTCTCTAAGTAGAGCTTTACTGGCATTCTGAAAAATATTTTCTGTTCTTCTAGTCTTGGTGTGACTATTCTACTTTCACTATGAATACCAGTGGTATACCAAGTCCAGAGAATCCCCTAACCTCAATATCAGATAAATCCATTCACTTTTTTTCCTTAATAGCCTCATCAGACGTCCCCAATCTCTTTTCCCCTGACAGACTTATGTAAACTATAATCACTCATATGCTCATGGAAACAATACATATATCTTTCATGTATGCATCTGTGACATCTGATTTCTACACAATCTGTGATTACAACTTTTACTTTATTTTATTTCATTCTCTCATATTTCATTTTGTATTTTCTCTTTGATTGACAAAGACCACTGTGTGGTTGAAATATCTCATTGGTTAAGTGCTTTAATGTGTTTCTATTTCAAGAGTACAGAGTGGACTATTACCAAGGTAAGTCTGTCAGTCTCCTAGTCCAAAAAATCTAAATAATTTTTACCAACCAAAACTAACCTAAATATATATATATATATATATATATATATATATATATATATATATATATATATATATATATATATATAGTTTAGTTTTGGTTGGTAAAGATTATTTAGATTTTTTGGACTAGGAGACTGACAGACTTACCTTGGTAAGAGTCCACACTGTAGTCTTGAAATAGAAGCACATAAAAGCACTTAAACAATGATATATTTCAACCACACAGTGGTCTTTGTCAATCGAAGAGAAAACAAAAAGAGAAATTCAAAAAGAAATACAATTATTTTGGGATTATTACTGGGATTACAATTATTTTATTTCATTCTCTCATATTTCTTTTTGTGTTTTCTCTTCGATTGACAAAGACCACTGTGTGGTTGAAATATATCATTGTTTAAGTGCTTTTATGTGTTTCTATTTCAAGACTACAGAGTGGACTCTTACCGAGGTAAGTCTGTCAGTCTCCTAGTCCAAAAAATCTATATATATATATATATATATATATATATATATATTGCAACGTTTTTTTATTTAAACCACTGAATTGTAAAATCAACATAGAATTAGTACATATAGTGTAAAAAACTCAGCTGTTCAAGAAGAGAGAGGAATATCAAAGAAGCAGTAGTATGTGGAGTGTGGGAGACGGATATAGGATTTTAGTTGTGGGATTGCAACATGAGGGAGGTTGTGTTAGAATACCAACATGGAAAAATAAGTCTAACTGTTTATTAAAATTATGTTGAGTTTAAATTGGAATGTGAAAAATAAGTAAATGTGAATCAAAAAATATTGTGAAAAAAAAAGAAAACATTGAAACTGAAAAAAAACGATTGGCTAAAATTTTATATAAGGGAAGACTTAATAGCCTAAGACAGGAAACCTCGTGGTGAATATGTGGTTCTAAAACTAAATTTAAATGCTAGACATTGGGACAAGACATTAACTAAAGATAAGTAACTAGTTCTAAGAAAAGATTGTAAACTAGTATTATTGTATTATTGTCAATTCAAAAAAAATTAATAACGTTAAACCTAGACATTTTCTTTAAAAAATTTTATTACAATATTAAATACATAAACTAAATTTTAATTTGTTACACCCACCGAATAACCTGTTACTCTCGTGTTTGTTATATAAATAAGGAGTTATAGAAATTGTTTAAAAAAACAAAATTTTGTAACTAGAATATTAAACAAAGAAATTGAATTTAAGGAAGTGTCATTATTATCTTATTGTTAGAAATACAAGTATTTGTAATTCTAACTGGCGCCCAACAAAGTATTATTTCCCAAAGAAAATTCTTAATTGTTGTTTTATAATAAAGAATTTATATTTATGTTAACAAAAAAAAAAGAAAGATATAATTACTATATATATATATATATATATTATAACGTTCCTTGCCTTCCACGTTGGGCGAAAATTGTTATATAACGAACCTTCACTTAATGCTTCTCTACAGGATAATTTTTACTCTTAGGAATTTAAATTATTAATCCAGCTACTTGCTTTTATAATTAAAGATTTATTTTATCCTGATATCAATATTGCATTTACAGGTAGTTCATATAATTCTTTTACTAACTCTAATACGAGGCATGTTTTTAAAGTAAGTACCGTTTCTAAATTTCCCCGCCGCAGCTCTGCAGTCGGCGTTTAGCGCATGCGCGCAGTGTAGCTACATCTGTTGGGAAGCTACAGACGCCATTGTGACGCCGTTTGATCCAGTCTTAGTTTGTTTACGTGATTTTAAAATGCCGCAGACAATCGAGAATCCCGCCGACTGTGAAGTGCGTGGTGTGATTCGTTTTCTCTGTGCTAAAGGCTTAAAAGCAATTGACATTCAATGTGAAATCAGTGAAGTTTATGGTGAAAACATTATGAGTGAAGGAATGGTGCGGAAATGGGTTAGGGCCTTCAAAGATGGCCGCACAAACGTTCATGATGAGGAACGAAGTGGGCGACCTTCAGTCATTACCGATGATCTCATTCAAAAAGTGGACTGTAAAGTGAAAGAGAACAGACGGTTCACAATTTCGTCCTTAGCTGTAACATTTCCTGCTGTATCAAGAAGTGTTCTCTACGAAATTGTGTCTGAACGTTTAAATTATCGGAAACTGTGTTCACGGTGGGTACCGAAAATGTTGACTGATAAGCACAAAACCAAACGATTGGGCAGTGCATTGAGCTTTCTCGAGCGTTACCGTAACGAGGGCGATGATTTTTTAAGCCGTATCGTTACAGGTGATGAAACGTGGGTAGCCTACGCTACACCAGAATCAAAACAACAGTCAATGGAATGGCGGCATTCAACATCCCCTAGGAAAGTCAAATTCAAGCAAACAATTTCTGCCCAGAAAATCATGTGCACTGTCTTTTGGGACAGAAAGGGTGTGTTGTTGGTCGATTTTCTGCCTCTCGGTGAAACGATCAATGCAGCCGCGTACTGTGAAACTTTAAAAAAACTGCGCCACGCAATCCAAAACAAAAGACGTGGCATGTTGAGTGCAGGCATCGTTTTGCTCCACGATAATGCTCGTCCACATTCAGCAATTCTAACGCAAGAGCTCATCACTTCATTTGGCTGGGAACAATTGGACCATCCTCCATACAGTCCCGATCTAGCGCCTAGCGACTACCATTTGTTTCTACACTTGAAGACGCATTTAGCGGGGAAGCGTCATTCCAATGATGAAGAAGTAAAAACGTCTGTGCAGCAGTGGTTGTACAGTCTGGCGGCAAGCTTCTATGACGACGGCATACAAAAGCTGGTCCCAAGATACTACAAGTGCCTTAATAATAATGGAAATTATGTAGAGAAGTAGAGGAAAGAATGCTCTTTGAGGTAAATAAAGTTTTGTTTGAAAAAATTTACTTGTTTATTTTTTATATCAAAACGGTACTTACTTTAAAAACATGCCTCGTATTTGCCGATGGCATCAAGACTCTTATTTTACTATTGATTTTTTTTTAATAATTCTAAATTTACTTTCTTTAGCTATCTAAGGGCGTGTATAAGTTATTGCACTTGGTTTGATAAATTTTATATTTCAATTAACTATGACTTTTTAATGAATTTATAAAAGTTTAAAAGATTCTTAATGTTTGTTGCTATAAAGAGTTGGCTTTAAGTTAAAATAAATGTATTGTTTATTACTTGCGTGGTTCCTTGTTTTACTTCACTTGACACAAATTCACTTAGTAATACTTTCCTATCAATTTCACTTTTCTTAATTTCTCGAAATGCTTCTATTCCTTACCTGACTTTATTAATCACTCCCTTATTTTAATCTCACTTGTTACCCTTTAATCTCCCTCTTTTAATCTCCCTTACTTTAAATTTCCACGTTACTTGTTTGAATTTGATATTTTTTTTTACTAAAAACTCAACATTACTTCTCTTCGAGTCCTACCACTTGACCCTTCCGAGTACTGAAAATTGACTGTCGTTCCTGAACATCCTCTTGGATCGTATTTGTTTGTGTTTCATCCCCTCTTCAAATTTGATTGGCTTCCTTATGGCGCTCAAACTCTGGCTAGCCTATGAAACTTTGACACTTCCCGCACTTTCCTTTTTTGGCTTCGTGGGAACTTGTTGAACTTTCCCACTGGTGCATGTGTTTTTCTGTATTCTCAGGGATTCTTAGTCATAAATCTCCCTGGTCCGTGGATGTCTAGGTAAAGCTTCTCTCCCATGAACGAGGCACATCTTGGTTTACTTACAATGAACCCCTTTCGAATTATTTTTATTTATGATATGCAGGTGTGTGCAGTAACTTATTTCGGCCGATAGATGTGACAATAGACTAGCGCTAGCTAGGGATATTTCACAAGTTCAAATAATTTTACCAACAGCCTTCTTAACTTAATGAATTTCGTTATAATATATATATATATATATATATATATATATATATATTTAGGTTAGTTCTAGTAGAGCTTAAAGCTTATTTAGGAATTTTTGGACTTGATAGGAGACTGGCAGACTTACCTAAAGGCAATAGTCCAAAACTGCAATCTCTTGGAAATAAGCACATATAAAACACAATAAAACACTTAATACACTATTATTTGAAATATTTTGATCAACATGATCTTCTTCAGTCAAGAAAGAGAAAAAAACAAAACAAAAGATTGAAGTGAACCACAGATGTGTATAAACATCCAAATGTCACAGATTTATAGTTTATGATATAGTGCTATATGTGATATGTGTAGAAATTGTTATATGTGAATCGTGTAAAGAACGGTTACTTGAAACTAGATATTAAAAGTCTGTCAGAAGGAAGGTAATGGAGCTGTTAAAAATGGTAGAAGTTAGGGGGAAGTTAAAAGGAGTTTTATCTGATGTTGAGGTTAGGAGGCTCTCTAGATTTGGTATACCACTGGTATGATAACTCCCATCTTCTTAATTCTGAAGAGTTGCAATCAGGGGGGAGGGCTTTAATTATTTTGGTGGTATAGCAATCATTGAAAGAGATGATGTTGTGACTAGCAGCATGTTGAGCGGTTGGCCTGTCTATGTTCATGGTTCCAACGTCATGTCTGTGGCCATTCATTCACAGGTTACCATCCAGGCCTAACGAAGCTGAACAAAATATTAAAGGATGGCTTCAAGATTCTTCAAGCTTCCGCCCACACCAAAGATCTTTTCTCAAATCCACCACATATTTGGTTCAGACAACCATTCAATTTAAAAAGTATTTTAGTACATCCAAAATTACCAGATCCAAGTACTGAAAAACCGCCCAAACTTCCTTACGGCTCCTTTCCGTGCAATAGACCAAGATGCAAGACATGTCCAATACACATCCCAACAAATAGTTTCCATAGCCTAGCAACCAATGTGGACTTCAAGATTCAGGGTCATCATACTTGTACATCCAGTAATGTAATATACCAGTTACAATGTAAATTTTGCCCGGCACAGTACATAGGCCTTACCACGGATAGTCTGAGCATCAGAATGAATGGCCACAGACATGACGTTGGAACCATGAACATAGATAGGCCAACCGCTCAACACGCTGCTAGTCACAACATCATCTCTTTCAATGATTGCTATACCACCAAAATAATTAAAGCCCTCCCCCCTGATTGCAACTCTTCAGAATTAAGAAGATGGGAGTTATCATACCAGTGGTATACCAAATCTAGAGAGCCTCCTAACCTCAACATCAGATAAAACTCCTTTTATTTTCCCCCTAACTTCTACCATTTTTAACAGCTCCATTACCTTCCTTCTGACAGACTTTTAATATCTAGTTTCAAGTAACCGTTTTTTACACGATTCACATATAACAATTTCTACACATATCACATATCGCACTATATCATAAACTATAAATCTGTGAATATGTGACATTTGGATGTTTATACACATCTGTGGTTCACTTCAATCTTTTGTTTTGTTTTTTTCTCTTTCTTGACTGAAGAAGATCATGTTAATCGAAATATTTCAAATAATAGTGTATTAAGTGTTTTATTGTGTTTTATATGTGCTTATTTCCAAGAGATTGCAGTTTAGGACTATTGCCTTTAGGTAAGTCTGTCAGTCTCCTATCAAGTCCAAAAATTCCTATATATATATATATATATATATATATATATATATATAGAATGTCAAATATGTTTTCCTGTTATAATTATTTTTAAGATTAAATAACATACACTAATTACAGGAATAATTTATTGAATAATACACTCAAAGCTTTTCGTTGGTTGACATTACCAACATCCTCAGGAATACAATACTAAGAATGACAAAAGAACTGTCTAACAAATATGAAGTTACTAGATAAAGCATTACACAGTTGCCAAACCTATTCCACTCCTGCTACAACATTATATACATTGAATATAGTATGGAATTTAGAACGTATTTGAATTTGTTCATCTATCAATTTCTTATCAATATTATGCTTATAAATTTCAAAAGCTACACATACGTTCAAACATAATGTAATGTTTCTTGTTCATCTATCAATTTCTTATCAATATTATGCTTATAAATTTCAAAAGCTACACATACGTTCAAATATAATGTAACGTTTCTATAAATTATTACTATTTAGTTTTAAGTTTAAGTTTTTATTTCTAGCTTACAGTTCAGGCATAATAATAATCGTCTGTCTGTAACGCTCTTCAAAACTTGAAGGTAGAACTCCGTTACATTAAACTTGAACATTTCATTAACTTGAAATGCATGGAATTGTGTGCTGGTTAAATAATTACTCTTTTAAATTCAATTAAAGCAAATTACACTCATTTTATTTAACAAAAAAAATAACAAATTATAACCATGATACAAATTTCTAGACATTGCTTCAGTTATGGATTATTGAACAATTAATATTTGACTTATGAATTTTTACGTATAGCAGTCTATCAATAAATCAATCAATGGCTGAAAATGGATCTGTACTCGAGTTTACTTGCTTTTTTTTCATAATAAAATTTTATAATTCAAAGTGAACACAAGTGCACCAAATGATGCGTAAATTACATTTATTATATACATATGTTGAAACGTTCAAGGTTCATTAATTTGAGTTAAACTGTCTAACATTTTAAATTTTGTAATAAATCTCTAAAGTTTGAAATCGTCCACTTAGCTGCATTCACATGTCGTAGCCTCGCATCCTTCTAGTGGAAAAGTCTCAGGAAATATCATCGTAACTTCAGCGTCCCATCTTTGTACCTGGTTACGTACGCTGTCTTCTACACCATGATTATAACGCGTTAAAGAAAAAGAAAGTTACATTAAATTTTGAAAAATAAATAAAATTTCCTCGCTCTCGGATAGGTCCGTGCCCTTTCACATTTTGGCTAAAAGAGGCCTTAAACTATCGTTGGAAGCAACCTTCCCCGCTACCGCGCATCGCATGTGCGCAGACGTACTTTAATTTACTTGTTTTTAAACTCTCCGACAGATGTCACTATCAACCAGAGATCTCATTAAAAATATTTCTAATACATCACAATTTTTTATATAGTTGTATATTGTTACAATTTTTGAATACATTCTCGTTTGTTTTCTGAAATTGCCAATTTAATATGTAACACCATCTAAAGTGTGTTACAATAATAATAATTATACTATTAATAATTCAATTAATCTTATTGAACATTTAAATCATATCAATATAGATAAAAATACGAAATTGATATCATTTGATATTAAAAATATGTATTCTAACGTTCCTATCAAAGAAACTATTGAAATAATAAAATCTAAAATTTCTCAATATGAAAAAGATAAAAAATTAATTTTAGAAATTGTTAATACATTGAAATTAATATTAAATCAAAACTATTTTTCATTTAATAATAAAATTTATAGACAGGAAGATGGTTTAGCTATGGGTTCCCCTTTATGTAGTATAGTTTCTGAAATATTTTTACAAGAAATAGATAGTCATATAAAATGCAATTATAAAAAATATGATAAAAATGGGCATTGGTTTAGGTATGTGGATGATGGGTTATATGTATCAAATAATAATAATATTAATTTAGTAAATATATTAGATGAAATAAATAAAATTAATAATAGTATCGATTTTACATATGAAATAGAAAATAATGGTAAAATAAATGTCCTAGATATCACAATAATTAGAAATGAAACTAGTTTAGAATATATGATTTATCTTAAACCTACACAAACCAATCAAATAATACCTAATTATTCCAACCATCCATATAATCAGAAAATGGCTGCTATATATAATCTTCTTTATAGAATGAATAAAATTCCTATGAGCAATGAAAATAAAATGAGGGGAAAAACATAATATACCACATAGCCGTAGAAAATGGTTACAAAAAGAAAACAGTAGATAAATTAAATTATAATATATTACAAAAACAAATAAAAAATAATATTCATTACAATAGTAGTAATAATAATAACACTGTTTGGAGTACTTTTACATACACTGGTTTTGAAATAAAAAATATTTCCAAATTATTTACTAATAAAAACATAAAAATTGCATATAGAACTAATAATAGAATAATAAATATAATTAACCATAATAATAATATAAATAGTAGGCCTATACATGAGTAAAATGAGAAAAATGGAGTATATAAATTAGAATGTAAATTTTGTAATAAAGTTTATATAGCACAAACAAAGAAAAAATTGAAAGAAAGGTATAAAGAACATTTTAATGCTTTTATAAAACCAAATATTTATAAGTCTAGTTTCGCTACCCATTGTATTAATAATAATAATCATATGTTTCTTAATATAAATAATATGAAAATTATAAAAGAAATAAATAAAGGGTTAAAAATGAACCTATGTGAAGCTTTTGAAATTTATAAGCATAATATTGATAACAAATTGATAGATGAACAAATTCAAATACGTTCTAAATTCCATACTATATTCAATGTATATAATGTTGTAGCAGGAGTGGAATAGGTTTGGCAATATTGTAATAGATTTGGCAACTGTGTAATGCTTTATCTAGTAACTTCATATTTGTTAGACAGTTCTTTTGTCATTCTTAGTATTGTAATTCCTGAGGATGTTGGTAATGTCAACCAACGAAAAGCTTTGAGTGTATTATTCAATAAATTATTCCTGTAATTAGTGTATATTATTTAATCTGAAATATATATATATATGGTCTACACTCTGAAAGAGTATTATCTCACTAAAAGTAAAAGCCCTTTATTTTAAGTCAGTAGTATGATTTTGTTTACAGGTTGATGAAACCCTACCAAAAGAGAAGCAAAAATCTCAAGCAAAGAGTTTGTTGCACCGAAAACGCAAAGCTTTGTCTGATTTGTTTCGTACACTAGCAGATTTAGGTCTATCTTACAGAGCTGGTCTTGTTGTCTATGGTGATGAATTAAATTCCTCAGTGATGCAATTTGCAACATTGCCACCTCTTGATGTTTCAGCAGCTCTGACACAAATTGAAAATAGGTATTAAAACTAATACATTATACTCGTATAAGAATAGTAGCAAATCCACCAATAAATAAGTTTAATAATAGAATTCTTTTATTCTATGTAAAAATAGAATCGTTTTGTATTAAAATGTGATCATATTTTGCTGATTTTTTTTAGGTAAATTCCTATTTGTAATTTGCCTATCTAATTTTTGTTGTGTGCTAATGTACAGCCTGAACAGGATATCTAATTGTAGCTATTATTCAAGTTGTTCATGAACAATATAATCTAGTCTTTAGTTACCTTATTGGCATATATTTATTATTTTGTGGTTACAATTTAGATTTTGGATAGATTTACCTCCTTAACAACTACTTATCTATACCAATATATAAAAATCTAATGATGTTTGTGTGTGTGTGTGTTACTCAATTACATAAAAATTCCTTTACCCATTGAGCTGAAATTTTACATAGACATTCTTAGGGTCCTTGGTTAACACCATCTTTATTTAGAAGTTCCGCCAGAGCACTGCCCCACGGGCCTTGAAAACCTTCTTAACACTCAATTTTCTATACTCCATGTAATACTTAACTTATTCATCTTTCTAGGTTAGTTTTCTTTAAAAATATTATGTTATGAGCAGAAGTTTTTCCTTACCTTGGTTTTCAAGACAATAATCAGTAAGTTTATAGTTTGATATATTTATTTGGAACTAATCTATACTATTATATAAAAATCTAATGGTGTCTGTGTGTGTATTACTTAAACAGGTAAAAACTACTGGACCCATTAAGCTGAAATTTGGTATTTATTTCCCGTTCCCACGTGTTCTTTTTTTAGCAAAAAAAATTATACCGGGTGATAAAGCAAGTCATCAGAGATAAGAAAAAAATTATGAAAACTCTTGCTTACGCCTCAAAAGTTTACAGTTTTGGAAAAATGTAATTTTCCCCAAACGTGGTGCTAATAGTTCTGGTAAAATTGGACATTGCCTACCCCCAATACAATGCATATAAAATGAATAAAAAACATGTCCTGAAGCTATATTAACAATTATTGTTTGTTGTTGCCAAAGAAGGGTAATTTTATATACCTACGAAGTATCCAGTCAGGATAGATTTGGTTGTAAGTGTATACGTTTAACCAAATATATACATTAAGGCTAGAATAGAGATCATGTGAAAAAAGTATAACTCTGCAGAAGTAGACGTTTAATTAGGTAATGTATAAAATTACACCCAAATATCCTGAAGACACTTTACAGGTATATTTTAATATAGGTATAAACCATCAAGTCTATTGTAATTGGATACTTTATAGGTAGGCTTATATTTAAATATATGTATACGTAGTACGACACACCGTTGATACGCGAGTGTAGTACTTCTTATTACTCCGAAATAAATTTTTACCAAACTTTAATTTGATAAAAATTTTATTTATTTCCTTGAGCAAGAGTTTTCATTTTTTTTTCGTATCCCTGATGACCTTCTGCGTCGCCCAGTATAATTTTGTCTCCTATCGTACGTGTGGAAACGGGAAATAAATACCTGAAATTATACATGGATATTCTTAGGATCTCTGGTTTTCACATAGGCCTATTTTTATTTAGAAATTACGTCAGGGCTCCGACCCACTAGCCTTGGAAACTCCCTTAATGGTAGGATTATAAACTATAGATTGATATATTTATTGGAATTTAATTTCAGTAAATTAAATTCAACCCAAATACAAATACAAATTAAATCAATACAAATATTCGTCAACCCTGTATGAAGGACGGGTACTATGCTAGTATATTATAATGATGTTTTGTTTTATGAAATGAATGTACTTTGAAAAATAAATTTGTAATTTAAAAAACTTACATTATTTAACCAGTATGATTTTGGAGGGTTACTAAGATTATGTTTTCCAACATAAGATATTCTAAGAATAATTTAACTCTATAAATATAATCAGCTGATTTGTGCAATCAGAACTGCTGTATAATTGTGAGTACTGATATCATTCCTAAAGCTTCTCAAGGGGGTGGCAAACATAACTGTCAAGAGTGCTGTCCTATAGTCTAGTTTCTATCATGAGTTTTCCATTTAACATCACAAGGTCTTTAAAGCAGTGGAGTATTGTATGGTGTACTCTAGTCTATGGTGTATCCTAGTTGAGATAAACTTTTAGGATGGCAAAATAACATATGACATTTAATCTGCATTGTGTACGTCCCACGGGGAGGTCTCCTCCCCCTTGAATTTTCCTTCTTTAATTTTTTTAAGTTTAGTAATCCATACCCATGGAATTGAGAAATATACTGTTCACAAATATTTATCTTGATTGCTTTATAGTTTTATTTAATTTCAGTTCTATAAAAAGGCAGTTGGCTCTAGTGTTTGAAGCATTTCATTGAAGATGCTTTTGTTTGTGTAGGAATGCTGACAAAGAGCTGATTATTGCTTGGGCAGGGTGTGATGAATACTTTCTACAATCTGTGGCTTTGCTTGCACAGCTAGACAAAGCAATTGGAAAACCTCATAAAGATATAGGACCCCCAGTCATTGATCGATGTAAAGGCTTCTCTAACCATCTTATGGTAAGTGTAATATTATTGTTAATAGTTAACCCTTTGACAGTAACTTTCCAAACAGCCAACAGGCCCAGAAAATGAGTTTTTTTTAAACTCATTAAATAACTTTTATCATTTATATTGATATTTAAGTTGTATTAGTTTAGAATGTATGTTATTTTGTCATGCCATTTTAGTACACAAAATTTTACTACCAATTTTGGTAGAACCAATAGGGAAAGTAAAGAAAAGCTGTCTGTACAGAGATTATAGTAGTTTTATTTTTGGAATACAAATAAACATTCACTTTTTGTAGTCCTACTTCATATAAAAAAAAGTTTTAAAAATACTTGTACTGAAGTAAATGTTTTTTGTAGTATAGTAGGCATGGAAGCATTCAGGCAGGCACAACGTATAATCACATTGGAAGTCTTTTGGCAGATTAATGGCTCATCAACTCGAGCAACTTTTTTGTGAACATTTTTAAATCATAATTTCAAAGCTGATTCTTCTTGTGAATCCTTCTTGGAAAGATTTCTTTTGCGTCAACATTTACATTATACTTTGATAGTGACAAGATGGAGTCTTTGGTCTTCAAAATTTTACATAAGAGAGGTTGAGAAACACCAAGTTGAGAAACATAGTTTCTTTAACTCGTTTTTGGTAATTTACTGTACCTGTATAGAATGTCGAGTTTTTCTTATGACTTAAATCAGGTCGTTTCTTTTGAGATTCGGACATTTTGTTACACTTTGAAACTTCACTTCTAAGTGACATTAAACTTCACAAATCAAATGATATAAGATCTTCCAAAATTAAATTACTAATGGTGCTAGTACACAAGCAGCTAATGCGCTCCTGATGCTAGAACACAAGTGCGTTTAATCTAGTATATCTGTATGCTATGTAATAAAAGCAAAGCTGGCATGTAAGGATACATTGTAGAAAAAACTAACAAATTTCTGCAAAAAAATTGGTTGTCAAAGCACATCACCAAATTACAATAATACAGAATAAGGTTTGCAGAAGGGTATTTGAAGCTCGATCATGCAAGTTGTAGCTCCATTCTGTTGGAATAAAGCATTACAATTATTTATTTATTTTCTTTGCAATGGGTTGGTGTTAATAAGTTGATGAGATTTTTTTTTGTATTGATACTATCAGTAAATGTGACTTTATCCTCTTTGCAATGGGTTGGTGTTAATAAGTTGATGAGATTTTTTTGTATTGATACTATCAGTAAATGTGACTTCATCCTCTTTGAAAAGGTATAGCTATTTACTTATTGCACACCATATTGTTACCAAGACCATGTAAAGATCTTGAATGCAATGCATAAAACTTTTCTTATGCCCAATAATGACAATCCTGTTTATTTACAGTGCCATTAAGGTGAAAATATGCTTTATGTTCGCATAAGGTTAGTTTAGTCTCATTGTTCTCAAAAATTTAAATCATTTTTCATCTCAATGTTAGTGGCTAGCATCTGACCTCTTTTATAAACCTTTTAACCTATAAATCTTTTAATACAAATGCACCTTAGTCTTAGTTCACCTAAAAATAACACAAGCAAGTCTTAGTTCAAACAAGTGTCTCTGTGCTGAAAGGTTAGAACTCTGTGATTAGCTCACCAAACTAAGACTACATTTTCTGCTGTGTGTACATTTCCTTTTTGGAACTATTTTCTTCTTGGTCAATTTCCTGGAAGTTCTGGCTGGTAGTTTTTAATGATGTAACCTATCATCATACTGTTTTGTTTTTGGGAATGTCGCCATGTTGGTTGATGTTGAAATATCAATACAAATTCTGTTAACCATTAACAATATAAGAACATTAAATATAAGGTAACATACTGCATCCTACCTCTCAGTGATCAAGCAGACAGAATGGATTTGTGGCAACTGAATGGCATCTCATAGAGAGCCCACGACCTAATACCCTATCCTTCTACTCTCCTACAAGTTGAGTACAGTCCATTTAAAAAAAAGTCATCTCTTACATCCCATACTATATGAACATATTTATTAACAGGTCTCAGTTTGATGAAACCATTTTTATATTAAATCTACCTTGAAGATGTTATATTTCTTATAAGAGTTTGAAATTACAGTAGAGTCTCTTTTATCCGACATTCCGTCTTATTCGACACCAGCAACAATTTTTAAAAATGAAAAAAAATTGTCTGCTTGTTAGAAAGTGTCTAGTTTTAGTCATCACTGAGTGTAGACTGTACGTCCTACTTTTTGTTGCAAGTGTTATAGCTGTCGCATGTTTTGGCTCAGTATAATGCGAACTTTAAATCAGTCTACAATTGTGTTATTTTGTTTTGTGGAGTGTTATTGTTTCTAATGAGTAGGTGTTACTATTGTGTTTTGAGTCATTATTGTTGTACTATAGTTTTGCTATTGAATTTATTGATAGATTTATTGATTATTACACTATTATGGCACGAAAAGATAGAAGGTAGTTGTATCAATGCAACAAAAACTTGAGGCAATAAAAAGACTGGATAAAGGAGAGACAATGTAGAAGGTTGGTGATGACTATGATGTTGTAGGGGTAACAGTAAGAGATTGTCAAAAGAGACGATTGGCAATAGAAAAATAGTGTTCTTCAAAAGACTGAAAGAGTATTATAGGAGAGAAAAACAATAAAAGATTGTTAATACCAACAAGTTAGTGAGGCTTTGTACATATGGTTTACTCAGTTCAGAGACGAATGTGTTTCTATTTCCTATCCTGCAAGAAAAACTTTGCATTTTCGAAATTAAATCAGTGAAGGTGATGTAGAATTCACAGCAAGTGTTGGGTTGCTTGACAAGAGGAAAATTCGCTATGGAATCAGCCAGTTAAATATTTGTGGAGAGAAAATGTCATCTAAATTTGAAGAAATTGTTGAATTTTATAAAAGATTCCAACTCTTTATTAAAAAAGAAAGCCTATCTGGTGATCGAAGATGAGTCAGGACCTAACTTTAGGTTGTTGCCTAGTAAGAGCCTTGCAGCCCGAACAGAAAAATCAGCCCCTGACTATAAACGTAGCAAAGAAACAGTAGTAGTATGGCTTATAGTAATGCATCATCAAACCATAAAATGGATCTTGTAATGACGGAAAATCAAAAAATTCATGAACATTCAAAGCAATTTTGAAAAAAATATTCTTCTAGTCCAATTATTACAATCAGAAAAGTACATGGACGAGCAGCGTGATTTTCAAAGATTGTTTCTTTAAGAAATTTGTTGTTGTCACAGAAAAATACTTAAAACATAACCTTCCAAGAAAAGCTGTATTATTGATATACAACGCTCTAATGAACCCAAATGAAGAGGAACTTCAAGATGTTTACATCACAGTGATATTTCTACTACCAAATGTATAGGCCATTTGATAACTAATGGACCGGGGTATCTTGAAAACAGTTGACAAATTAATGAAGGACGCTACTATCAACAATGTTAGAACAAGCTGACGGTGGGCAGGCTGATGTGATATCTAGTTTGAAAGCCATTAACTTAAAGGATGTTACTTATTGGATTGCAAGGTTCTAGGATGATATAGATTTCTCGACAATTGCCAAATTGTGGGGCAAGTAGTTAGGAGAAAATTCAACTGAAGATGAAGAGGATCCAAGAATTAATGAAGAATCAATTCTTCCTGTAGTCTAACACATCTCTGGATGTGAGAAAGCAACTTTTGAAGACATTGAAGCTTGGTTGCAGGAAAACAATGCATACTTCTTGACCGATGATGAAATTGTTGATCTGGTAAAAAATTATGACTATGATAATAACAATGGAGAACCGGTTGTTAGTTTTCCAAAGATATCCCATCAAGAAGAAGCAACGAGGATCGACATAATGATGATTCACAGGTGGGAGAAAGAAATTGGCAAACATTAGTGAAATAGGCGAAGATCACAACATTTTTTACATCTTCATAAAGTACGTAAATTCAGATTTTTCAATATTTACTGTACCAGTCAAACCTTAAGCAAAGTGGTTACATTCTTGTACATTCTCAAGTTAATTTGTAAAACTTAAAACTCTCTTGGTTTCACTCAATTTTATAACTTTTTCTTATTATCTGAGATTTTTGTTTTTTTTTGGCAGCCTGTTTACAACGGATAATAAAGACTCAACTGCAATATGAAATTTCTAACAATGCCAGTTGATTGTACTTTTTGTGAGAATATAAGGTTTTAAAAAAATTTATAATAACCTTAAAGTATTTATAACCCCAAAACCTTTCCTTTGCTAAACCTTTGGTGAGAACTATAGGTTAAATTAGAATTATATTTGTGTGTGTGTGTTTGTTTGATTATTTTACAAGGTAGTAGTTATAGAAAATCTTTTGCTAAGAATACCTCTTCGACTATTAAAGTAATTTTCACTAATATTCAGCTAATATTATAATTCATTAATTACCATTTATTCCCAAATTCAATAAACAAACTATTTAAATTGAACTCTCTGGTTATACCAATAATATCCTTCTACAACAAGCTTTTTAAACATTCTTGAAATGAAACTAATTAAAATTAGATACTTGCCTAAGAGGATACTCGCAATGGCTAATCCTATAGCTATATTGAGAGAAAGCCTTATGTAAAGAGAAGGTTTAATTTTTACCCAGAGTAGAAAATAGGGTTTAAAAGGATGAATTAAATGCCTATAAATTGGTGTCATAAATGTTGGGTTGTTATCTAAATATGATAGAGTAGTGTACTGAATGACTGGAATGATTATATCATAATTGTTTTGAAAGTATAATTATTTATTACCAATATTCAATGTGAGGTTTTAATATGTTTTGTTTACATCGAATAGAAACTTTGCCAAGAGCAGAAGCTTCGTGCTGCTCATTCTATTGAACTACTGTACTTGTTGAGGTGTCAAACAACTGAACTATTTAATGCATTGCCTTTAAACACTGAACTTCCTAAACATTCATCACAGTTGGATGCACTCAAAGTAAGTCAAACAAGTGTTTAGGTAAGTTAATTCCAGAAATATGTAGAAATAATCAACCCAAAGGTTCAGCTATAATGCATACATTATTTGTCACATTTTGTAAAATGAAAATTACAACATCATTTCTTGCTTGATTGCTGTGTGACAACTGTTGAGAGGTGCTTGATTGCACAGATTTTCAAAAAACTTAATGTTTGGAAAAGTAAACTAAAGAAGTCTTTATTGTATTACTATATTTATCATTTATTTATCATGGCTATTGCTAGTTTAAACTGGGTAAAAGTTTAATTTAAATTTGTTAATATTTTTCTTTCAAAGTTCATCTTTTAAATAGAAAATTTTTAGATTGTCTAAAGAATATTATCAAATTTTAATGTTATTAAGAGAAGCATAGAACCTCACAGTTTAGTGAATTTTTCATCCTTATAAAATTGAATGTAGCATAAATGGTAGAAATAAATATGGCATATTGATTACCATGTTCTAGAAAAAATGTGTTTTTTCATTTACTGTAATAATACTAATTCAAAACACTTACAAGACTTTTATTATTTTAATGTATTACTAGGTACTAAATAAGCACTTCTAGTTATTCTTTATGTAGACCATAATTCACTACCATTTTAACTTTATTGTATGTCTAAAAGTCCTTTATGCATTACTACACAAATTCATCCAATCTACATGAAACTTTTGGAAGTTGTTAAATACATTCCCGCAATGTATGTGACACATTTGTAACCTGTTTAGTTGATATATGAATACTAACACTTTTCTAACTAAGCATCTGGTCACTAAAATTGACATTAAAAATTATTAATGAAGATGCAACTAATAATCATTACACTAATTTTAAAAATACTTTACTAAGTGAATACGTAATTGCTTACTTGCTTACGCGTTTCAAACATTCGTTCCTTTTACGAAGCTAACCCTCTACACTCTTGAGTAGAGGGTTAACTTCGTAAAAGGAACGAATGTTTTGAAACGCGTCAGCAAGTAAGCAATTACATATCACTTAGTTAGGTATTTTTTAAATTAGTTTAATCAGTGAATTCAAGATGATTACATCAAACAACTTTAATAATCATTAGATGGCGGTAATCAGCTGCGTACTGTGGCAGTACATGATGTATAGCTGAATACCTGATTTCATATAACAATTCTTGATAATAATGTTGAGTCTACAATTAAATTTTATGGGAAAAAAATCTTACCTGGTGATATAGACAGGCTTAGGGATCAGGGAGGAAAAACTTAGTTCTTGGGAATGCCCCTAAATTTACAAGGTTTTATGACAATAATTTAGTTGTTCATGTGAATCACATTTTAGTTTCTTGGTTCATTATTCAAAAAACCTGAACACAAATTGAAAAATATCACAACTGTAGACAAATATTATAAGTTTAGACAGTTTGATATATAATTTGTTATAGTAAATGAAATATGGTTGAATAAAAAAGTAAAACATGTGAATTAATGTATTCATTATACAACAAAAGTCTAATTGAAATGTAAATACTTTTGCTATTGTATAAAGCGAAATTGTAAGTTTAGGTTATAGTGTTGCAAATGTAACATTTAGTAAATAGCAAATAATATTGTTCAAAATACCATCTCTTGTTTTTGACTCTATTTCTAAATTATGCTTTTGTTTAATGTCCTTTCAAAATTTGCTTTAGGATTGGTACTTAGCCTAACCTACAACATTCTTAGTATGATTAACCATTTAGTAAGATAAGTAATAAGTCAAGTTAAAATACACTGTCTATTCAATAAGTATCGGGACTGGTTCCAAAATCAAAATCTATTGCAGGTATCATTACAATTACGTAATAATCTTCAAAATACATTCCTCCTGCATCGATGCTCCTAGTTTGGCGCCTCTGGCACTCGTCAAACCCCGCTTGAAGTCGGTTTCCAGAAAACTGTTGAGAACCTTTGTTGTCACCTCTTGAATCGCCTCAATGGAGTCGAACCGATGTCTTTTGAGCTTCCTTTTCATTCACGGAAACAAGAAAAAGTCTGGTGGAGCCAGGTCTGGGCTGTAGGTGGAGGCAGGTGAAGCAACATTGTACGCCGAATTTTGCCAGCAGCTGCCGCACAACGGTCGCATAGTGGCAGGGCACATTGTCATGATTAAGTTTCCAATTCTACACAATGGGTGGTGGCACGTGTGTTACGCGATTTCGCAGGCATGTCAGTACTTGCACGTAATATGCAGCATCTATGGTTGTTCCAGTAGGTACGAACACCTTGTGAACAATGCCACGTTGGTAAAAATAAACAATGAGCATGGTTTTGATTTTCGATTTTGGCATCCGATCTTTTTTCAGACGCAGTTACCCCTGCCTGTGCTATCCTGAACTTTGACGTTTTGATTCCGGGTCGCACTGAAACACTCATGATTCATCGCCGGTTATAATGTTGTTAAGAAAATCTTCATCTTCCTGGGCGCAGTCGAACATTTCTTGCGAAATTTCCACTTGTGACAGTTTCTGTTCCTTGCTCAAGACATTTGGCACCAGCTTTGTGCATACTTTCTTCATTGCAAGATCCACTGTTACAACAGTGCGGACGGTTTCGACTGAAAGGCCAGTCTCATCACTGATATTAGAGATGGTTAAATGCCTGCCAATGTCCAAAACTGATTTCACTTTGGTCACCTGAGCTTTGGTTCGGGCAGTCATCGGGTGTCCGACACGGTGCTCGTCTTGACGAGCTCCCGGCCTTCCTTAAACATTTTGTGCACTCAAAAACACTTGTGCGGCTCAAGGCATCATCCCCATAAGCGTGTTTAATGAGTTCAAGTGTCTCGGACGCAGATTTCCTGAGTTTAAAGAAAAACTTCGCAGCATAGTGTCGTTTGACGGTCCACTCCATGCTGGCACGTTAACACCATAAAAATCACACGCCACAAAAATCCATCTCCTGTCTTAACGCATGCCTGCAAGCGACCGAATTAAAGTGCGCCTGAGTGGTGGGGGATACTTCTACCGAGGCTGACCAGTCAAACCCCCCTCCACCGCTCCGTTGAGGACACAGCGAACCAGTTCCGATACGTATTGAATGGGCCCTGTATATAAAATATTGAGAGCTAGTAAAAGATCAGGGAATATTACAGATGAAATTTATGTTTAGGTAAAAAATAAATATTTATGATTTTCTTTTCTTTGATAATATTAAACCTTTATAATGTCTAAAAATGTGATTTATAACTCATAAATTACAAATGGTTACAATAAAAATATTGGGTAACACCCCATTACCACAAAAATAATCAAAAATAACTAATATTACATGTTACTTAAGATTAAACCCTTATGGACGTTTCGATGGCCATAGAATCATTATTATCATCAGAGGGTCTTATTACAAAATTACAATCTAGAATAGAATAGTTAACATACTAGGTTGACATTCTGACAGGTTTATATCAGTAAAATAAGGTTGTGAGGTTTTCCGTGTGGTTTAGTATTGGGTTTGGTTTCATTTGATTGTAAATTTTTTTCTGCCTGTTCCTTAGGTCTGTATGCATCACTACGTAAGTTTTTTGTCATGAAATTTAAGCGTATACTTGTCATAATTATCCTATTTGTGTATGTGTTTAAGTTAGTTTGGATAACATATGTTTTAATATGTAAATTATATTACCCTACTTACTGAAAATGACTAAAATGGTAATGCTGTTGAATTGGAAACTTCTTTAATTTATAGGTTAATAGATATTTTAACTTAGAAAATAAACTAATATCATGGCACTTTCCACTCCACAATCACAGACTAATCAACATACAGGTCAAAGACAGAACAAATGAACCAACAAGAACATTTTTATCCTATTGTTGTACAACCGTCCAACATTCATCAGTCCTTTGCTATAAAATCATTTGGCATTGAACAGTATTCAAAGTGGTCGGTCTAAGCATATAGTTGTTTATATATCAAAGCTGCTTTAAGTTTATATAAAGAGGACATTATAAAAATTATTTTTTCAATTCCTTCTATTAGTTTACACTCTTCTTATAAATATATATTGTTTAAATTTTCCTTTGTTAATAAAATACTTTTTATTCATTCACTCAAGTTCAAATACATTTTTTAAAACTTGTAGTAAATGAAACTTGTTGTTAATACAGTGTTTTTGGAATATTAGTTTATGAATTAAATTTAATGCATTCATTTTAGTTTTATATGGGAGAAAAACTTTTCACAAAAGGAGCAAGGTATGCAACATAGTTATTTCATCCATTTGGCTTAAAATAAGTGATAACATATGATTTCATAAAACAGCTGATTTTATGTTATAGTTTTTGTGGTAGAACAGCTGTTTTAATGCATAGGTTATGTTACTTTATTTATATTAATTATAATTATTTAATAAAAAGTTACTAAATTAATTTTTTTTGTCTTAAGCAGAAATTAATTTGAAAATTTTTTGTATTTATTATTACTTGTTGTCTATAAAGATATAACTGTATTTTAGAGAGACTGGATTTTAAAGAGTTTTCTAAATTTTAAAGGAAATATTTCTAAATTACATTTTCTTTTACCTTTAAAATATGTAACATGTAATATTTATTTTCATTCCAATTTAAAATATGTGTAGTGAAGTGCAGTATTTTATATTTTTGACTTTTTTATACATTTTTCACAAGACCATAACACCATCTATATGTAAGTAATCAATTCATATGTGTATATTTCCTGAAAACTTTTTTCATTCCCCTTACAAAAACTTATAATTTGTTGTAATAACAGTATTTCTTACATGTCAAATCTTTTATATTTTACCTAAAAACCTCCCGGCAGATAGAGACGGACACCTAATAAGGACCTATCTATGCTTCAAAGTGTTAGTTATCTTTTATTGTTATTTTATTATTAAGGAATTATTAATTTAAATGCCTTTATTATACTATTTAACAATTTATTTTGTTTCAATAACTATTGCATGTGCTGTAGTAACAATGACATTTGTTACTACCATATTTAAATTTGTATTTTTTCACTAGGAAAAGCTTCACATGGTTTTGGATGACACTGTATTCTGTCTAGAGCAGTTCCAAGTTTTCATAGACACAGCTCCTACACAAGTTTCCCAGTTCAATCAGCAAGAACCTATTTCAAAACAACTCACAGTACTCTCTGAATCTGTTATGGGCCCATTACTGAAAGCTTGTAAAGGGGATTCTGACTGGCAGTTAGCCAAAACAGAACTTAATATGTCAATTGGGCTTGCTAGAAAAGCAAAAACAAATTTACAGTTATCAGAAAAAAGTTCCAGATTTATCAACCAGCTGTTGAAAACTAATCAGAATTTAGTTCAACATCACGTAAACTTTGACGTAACAACTGAACAGTTCAAAGCAATCAAAGATGGTTATAGTAAACTTGAAGAAATCAAAGAAAAAGTTATTGCTATCAGAAATCGGTTTCAATTAAACATTGATGGTGAAAATATCAATCCTTTCAACAAATCATTGGATCATCTAAAATCGAAAATTGACACATGTCTAAGTGAATTCAAAAAAACTAATTTGTTTGCTGAAGAATTGGGTAAAGAATGGACACACATAATGACACGTTCACAAACTGCAAAACTGACCACTGAGATTATACATAATTTTGAAGTTAATGTTGAAAGTTTACTAAACACAATATTAATAGTGATTCAAGAAATATACAAAAGGAATAGTGAGAGTGTTTCAGTAGCAGATAAAAAATCTGAAAATGATTTACAATTTGTAGAAGGCCATTTGAAAGAAAAAATTGTAAATAATTTGTCTAGTGAAGTAACAAATCTAAAATTGAATGAAGTTACTGAAAATTTATGGAAATTGATGGGAGAACTCTCTTCTATGCAGAACGCAAACAACAGACATGCATGTAAAAGGTATGTTGTTTTAAAATTTTTTATACCAGAAGTAATTTTTAAAGAAGAAACTACTTTATGTAATGTACTAAAACTATTTCTGCTACTTGAAGTGTGTCTCTTATTGTTAGCACACTTAATTAGTAGTTTTGGCTTTCTTTAACCATCATCATATAATAACAGCTATTTATTATTAGTTATGTACTTTGTAGCGCATAATAATTTACTAATGAAGTCAGTTATTTCAAGTTATAGGGGATGTAGAAGGGAAAATTATTATTTCTATCTACTTGAAAGAACTATCAATTTATTCTATGACCAACCAAACCTAATCATGAATAGCTGTTGGTGTCTTAATTTGTCTTAAAGAAAGATTGAATACAAGATGCATATTATTCAAAATAGCATTGGTTTTAATAGTGAATTAACATATTTTAGTTTTATAATTGATCTAGCACTAACAAAATGCTGAGTAGTAATACGAGGGTTATTCATAAAATAATGTTCCCATAATTTTTAAACATAGACAGCTTTATTTTTGTTCTTAATGTAATACATCATTTTAAAGCTTAAAACTTACGCTATTTTTTCACATAATCTCCATTTCTGTCCAAACACTTTTGAAAACAATGTTCCAACTTTTCTATCCCCATGTTATAGAATTCTGCCGCCAAATCTTTGAAGAATCGAGTAACCTCTTCCCTGACGTCATATTCGGTACTGAAGCGTAAGCCACTCGAGTGTTCCTTTAATTTTGGGAATAAATCTTAATCACTTGGGGCTAGGTCCGGACTGTAGGAGCAGGCACAACAGTCCAGCCAAAATCTGTCAGCAGTTCTTGAGTTTGATGTTAGACATGAGGTCGAGCGTTGTCATGGATAAGCCTCACACAACTGGACAATCTTCCTCTCCGGTGGTTCTGGATTGCAAGTCTCAGTTTTCTTAATGTGTTGCAATATCTTTCGGAGTTAACTGTTATTCCATGAGGCAAAAATTCAATTAAAAGCAGCCTCTTCCTGTTCCAAAAGACAGTTGCCATGACTTTCCCAGCAGACTGTGTTTGTTTAAATTTCTTCGGCTTTGGCGAAGTGGAGTGACGTTATTCACGTGATTGCTGCTTGGTTTCGGGGGTAAAGTGAAACACCCATGTTTCATCGCCTGTAACAATGGAATCCAAGAATTCATCTTTGTTGTCTTCAGATTGTTGCAAAAACTGCTAGGCACACTTGACACGTTGCTGTTTGTGATTTTCTGTAATCATTTGCGGTATCCTCCATGCACACACTTTGTGATAGCCTAATTTTTTTGTTAAAATGTTATGAATTGTGGTGTTGGAAGTCTCAGGAATACCCAAAGAAAGTTCCTTAATATCAATCCTCCAATCTTCAAACAATATTCTTTCAACTTTATCAACAATTCCAGTCTGAAACTGAAGGTCTCCCGCTCCGGTCTTCATCATGAGTTTTCGTGCTGCCTTCACTGAATTCTCTACACCATTTGCGAACATGTTGAACAGATATACACTTTTCCCCAAAACCTTCGTTTAACTGACGATAAATCTCAATAGGTGAAATCCGTTTTGCATTTTAAAAAAACGTATCGCAGCACAAATTTCGCAACTGGCAGTAACAGCAATGGGGAGTTCCAATTTCGAAGGCTGCTAGCTCGACACGGAGCAATATGGCGAGGCAGGAGTAGTGGGGATAGGGAGAAGGGGATTTGATATGTAAGACAGTGTTACCACATTTCTCCTAGCACGTTGCATTCTTTCTTAGCAGCAATAGGGAACCTTATTTTATGATTAACCCTAGTAGTTATAAAAAATATTTAAAAATTTTAATGTAACAGATATTTATTTATTTATTACTCTATAATTTGTCATGTTGTACATTTCATCATTTCTAGCTGCATTGACAGCCCACCAATACTCACTTTGTAGCACAAACCCCATCTCAATACTACAACTACTTTGTTTTTTTTTCTTTTTCCAATTTGGGCTATTATAACTAAGTGAAGGCTATTATGAAATTTTTCTCTTCTTATTATCTAATATAAATTTTTAATGGTCTAATCATGTTTATTAGAGCACTCAAAATAAGTATTGAATAAATGATAAGCCAGTTAAATATCGAGTCAAAGAATTATTTAATTAGTACTACGTTTCAATAACTAGTTTGTTTCTCTTCTCAAACCTAAACAAGTCCCCTTACATTTAGAATTCAAGTGAGTAATATGATGGGGCAAAACATCAAACCCTATACTGTATTAGAAAGTTTCTTTGAGCTGTAGTTCTGCTAACTTTTCTTTTTAACTACTATTTTTAAAGTTATTTTGACGTTTGTGTGTTACTTTACAGTGTTGGGGAAATCAGGTATATATAAAACAAGCCTTAATGAATGTTAAAAGTATATTTAGCATACATTAAGCCTGAAAAGTCTATTGTATCTTAGATATTTTCCAGAATAACCTTGATTTTTACATCTTGAAAATGTCAGATTTGTTTAAAATATAATCTTAACAAAATTTTGAAAGCATTTAACAGCTAAATCTGAAAATAATATAATAATGATGTAAATAAAAAGTGTATCCCAATTCTTATTGTGCTATTTGTTAGTATAATTTTATTTAGCCTTATTATTATTATTGATTAACAAGATGATCTGAATGACTTGATTGCTACTGATTCCAGAATCTCTGGTTATCATTAAAATAGCTTTTCATGAACTCCATGGAAAAACCTAAACAATTTTTTTAAATGTTTTTTTAATATTAACATATTATGTTTATGTATTTAATTTATTCTAATCATTAATTGTTGCATATGTAATGACTTAACATGTTGAGTGCAATGTTTTATAGTTGCGCATCAAAACTGCTGAAAAAATATTATTGGTTACTTGCATTGAAAATGTTGTTGATGGACCCAATATGTCATTTGAAGTTGGCTAGGCATTCAATTTTGTCAGTTTCGTCATTTCTGGTACGTTCATGTACGTACTTCGCCAGTGGTGCTGGTTCTCGTATCTCAGGTAATGTCGACTGTCTAATGATTGGGTTTCTCTCCAAATTGTTACTGGATACCGACAAACCTTTTTTCCAGTCACAACACTTGGTTATAGTTATAGAAAATGTACCACAAAAAATTTTAAGTATCTACAACCCTTCCTGCCGCCATTTACAATGTTTTTCAACGATAAAAATAAGTTTACACACAATACCAATAAGTAATTCACATCTATATAGTTCTAACACAGTGTTTAAAATAATTTCTAAAAATTACCAAAATAAATACTAAACCTCACCCCCACCATGTTAATACTCAGCTTAGATAAACTCATCCTTACTAAATAGTAAATTATAATGTAAATTCCTTAAAAAGTAAATTACTAAGTTTCAAATCTTTTGCTTGGTATGAAATCTTGTGTAGTATTTATCGGATCTGAAGCATTACTTATCAGACAGAGAATATGTTTACACTTCTGTTCTATATACAAAATAATTATAAACTCACAAATCAATTCCAAGTGACAGGTTTATGTCTCTTCGTGATAAGCTCCAAAACACTTTACTCGCCAGTCAGCTTATTAAGAGGGTAAAGTGAATATGAAAATGTGGTTTTGTTGTTTATTGTTTACACACAAAACAAAAAATATTGAGTATGTAACAGAGATAAGAAAATATAAATACCTCAAAAACAATGGAGTTTATTTAGATTTTATTTACGCTATAAAAAAACTATGTCAGGCCAACTGGCCCGACACGTGTTTATATATATATATATATATATATATATATTATGATAAGAAACATATTTTCGTACTTAGATATGATAGGGAAACAAGAAATAAGTACACATTATATGTCAAAAATAGGCTTCAAATATTTTGGCAATTCTCTGAAAAAATGCCGATATTGTGGCCATCTTGGAGACCCCTCGTCGTCATCATCGGAGCTGACAGACCTATCCTCAATGAGTAGACATTCTCCAATAATTCAACCTCATTGTGCATATTCATTGCACAAAATATATTAAACACAACTATAATACACTTCAAGTAACACTAATAGAATAACAGTCCTCAATCCGACTGGAACGGTGGAACAAAAAACGAAACACACCGAAATGTTCACAAAGACTGGCACAATAACCGATAAACGATACAATGTTTCCCGGCAATGGCTAACCTCACACTGAACCAATAAATTGAGATTGGATGGGGGGGTACGCCTATCACCACGGGCGCCAGTAGGGCAAGGGCGTTCATGCACGCCCGCTGCTGTCAATGTGTTAACAAAGTAAGCTTATATTTGCAGGGGGACCATAACTGAATCTTCACACAGTTTGTTAATTTATTTTAAAATAAATTTAACAAATGGTTCACACAAGGATTAGTTGACATAAAGATAAGAGGCATGCAAAAACCTGAACCCGGTGTGAGGCTTTTACTAACGACATGTGAATGTTGAGTTGAATTGTACTAAACTAAACACTGAATGTTGTAATTTTCAAAATTTAACTTTGTTCATATGCACTAAATTTACATAGTTTGAAAAAGCATCACTACAGTTAAATGCACTCACAGTTAAATATTTGGCTTGTGTTATTCATAATTGAAAAGGTTTGCAATTTTTATTTGACTTAAAGAAGAAATGAATCAAATGTCTCCAAACATGCTATAAGGTGCAGTTTTGTAATGTGTTTAAAACAGTGAGAAAATATTATAAGGGCATTGTGAAAACGGAAATAACATAAACAGGGTTCTGATGCAAACATTCTCAGAGATTTGTTGTAGATTCCCTCCAACAATAATTTAATAGACAGTGCACAGCTATTCACATCTTGAATAGGAAGTAGCAAATGTCTGTGATAGTTGACAGTTGAGTGAAAATATTTAGGTGCTAATGTTACAATGCTGAATTTATATTGTTATGTATACACTAAACAATAGTCAAATATATAAACACTATTGTAATTTTTTATAGAATACTTAGACGTTGTATTCCTCTCCTGGACCAATATAGTCTACTAGCACAATTTGTGATCACCCAGCAAATTGCAGCACTGCGAACTTCATCGAAGTTATGTTCTAATCTACTAGAACTATGCATTGACCTTGCACAAAAGGTAAGGCTGAAAAGATATTGGCAGTTAATTTCAATTAATCTTTACAGGTAACTTTCAAGTTTCAGTAGAACCCCATTATAACAGACCCTATTAAAAGGGATATCACTTATATTTGACTGTGTTTGGACGATGCTTAAACAGCTGCTGACATGGTCGCTTATATCTTCTGTCAAGCGGCATGCCCTATAAAAAGGATAACAGAGCCATAAATAAACTACATATAGTGTATAAATATTATTAATAATTATAATATTAATTTATCAAGTGTTTATAAATGTTTTGTTAAACGAAAACTTTTAAAACCTGTGGTTTTAGCACTGTTATATCACAAAGATCACTGGCCTGAAACATTAAATCTACCTTAAATGATGCAAAAGAACTGTAAATACTGTAGGCATACTAGTCATATTTATAATACTAACTTATAAATTGTAGACAAATATTTTCTAAATTTGTTGCTTTAACCAAAAGGACACTGATCTAAAATGTGACTTTTGTTCATTAAAACACGTTGACTCTTGCTTTTAATCTAGTCAAGCTTTTCAACTGAAAGCTAGTAAAAATATTTTTTGTTATCACTGTCACATACTATATTAGGCCCCTACAGTAAGGACGGCAAATATATTAACTGATTTTTTAACTATTGTAAATAAAACTTATAAATTAGTTTATTTATTAACCTTTTACTGCTTTTTTTGTTTTATTTTCATTAACCACTTTACAACAATTTTTTGCTTTTTTTACAGACTTAAATTAAATGGACAGGCCTAATTAGTATAGTATGTCACAATGAGGTTCTACTAAACATGTAATTGTGGAATAATATTAAGATTTTCTAAATTCACTTGTTATACTCTATATATTGAAGTTAAGATGACTTTGTTGCATAAATTTAATTTGTTTAAAACAAAAATATAATCTTCATCAGACACTGATGTAGATCGCCACGGGGCGATCAAAAACCTTATGTCTTAGTAAGTTTTTACAAATTTAAAAAATGTAAAGTTCGGAGAGTCATAAACTAATATAAAAGTCATTCAAAAATATAAATTATATAATTTCATTTCAAATTTCTATTTACTCAATTTTTAATCTGAATATATACAAAATTTTTAAATTATACATGTTTCCTATTTATTTGTTTATAATTAATTCTTATGTAAACATTAAAGATATATCAAAAAACAAAAAATTTGTTTAAAACCAAACATAACTAAAACATGTTAGTTTAGTTTTTTCGTGAAGTTTTTTTGCAATGATATACTTTTCCAGAATTAAGCTATGATACCTAAATTATATACTAGTATAAATTATTTAAAAAAATGAAACTTCAAATTAAAACCTTGTACGAACTTAAAATTAAAACCATTTAATTTGTTTACCTTTGTTAAAAAATTGGTCTATTTGCCCTGATTAAATTTAATATAGTTAGTAAAATTTACCTAGTTCTTGGAGTTAATTTTCAATTCCTTCTATTAGTTCACACTCTCCTTATATATATATATATATATATATATATATATATATATATATATATATATATATATATATATATATATTTATAATTTATAATATATATTTATATTTTAATAGGAATTTTTTGACTAGATAGAACAGACTTGCCTAATGGCAATAATCTAAAACTACAATCTCTTCTAAGTAAATAAATAAATAGGCACACATAAAAACACATTACACTATTGAAATATTTCGATCATACAATGATCTTTTTCACTCAAAAAATAGGAAGGAAAGACTGAAGTGAACCACAGATGTGTATAAAAGACTAAATATCCAAATGTCACATATGTACATATTTATCTACTAGAAGCTGTACTAGAGCTAACCTTATATATATATATATATAGTTCAAATTTTTAATTGTTAATAAAATACTTTTTATTTATCCACTGTAGCTCAAAAACATTTTTTAAGCCTGTATGTAGTTGATAGGTAAAAAAAATAATAATAATTGTAGTTTTATATAGGGGACAAAATTTTCACAAAAGGGGCAAAGTATGCAATTTAGTTATTTCGTCGCACAGGAGTAAAATAAGCGATAACATATGATTTCATAAAACAGTTGATTTTAGGTTATGTGGTAGAATGCATGTTTTAAGGCATATGATATGTTATTTTAATTATATTAATTGTAATTATTTAATAAAAACTAATTAAAATTAAAGTTTTCTTTGTTGACTTAACTAGGAATCTACTTTAAAAATGTTTTGTTTATAGTACTTGTTGTATCTAAACATAAATTAGAAAAAACTATTGTGTATACAAAAACATTTGTATATATACTTAGTATGTGTAGTATTTTTGTATTAAACAGTAGATACTATTAGCAGTTCTTTACTGGAGAATGAATCATGTTTGCTAACAACACATAATAAATACCATAAAGAATTTTTTAAATGGACTTTACAAATGTAGATTTAGGAGGTATATATGTATGCTCCAAAAGGTCAAAAAGGTTGTCTTAACATTTAATGGAGATGCAGCAAGTGTTCAGTATCCATGGTTGCTTAAATCATTTGGATGATTTATTAGATTGAATGAATTATCTGTGTTGGTGGAAAGAAATTTAGGAATTTATTATAAATAAATACCCTCCAATGCATTTTTAAAGAATGCCGTCATGTTTGGTTAGGCTACTGCTTATTCTGTATGAACTGACGTTGGTAAGTGTAGTATTGGTTTACTGCTACAGGTAATTTCTAGTGGCATATAGAGATTCTGTTTGTACAGCCTGAATCAGAAGGATTGCTTGCTGGAATTTAAGTTTGCCACTGGATCACACTGTTTATATAAAACACGTTTAAGAATACCGATTAATTGTGTTCAGAATATTAAAAGTAGGAACTTGAGTTCTTTTAAAAATATTAATTAAATTTTCTTTCAAGCTGAGACAGAACTTCCTCATTTATGATCTTACACATTTTATTTCTAACGTTATTTCATGTTACCACAATTCTAAATATTGTACTTTTCTTTGTTCTTTATTATCATTACCTTAGACTGCTAAAATATATTCTTGTCATTTTCCTTATAAACCCTTGAATTCCCCAGAGACTTGCTGTTGATTATTAGTTGGTTACTTTTTTTCACCTAGTCTTGATTAAAGTTATTTTATCTTTTGTGGTCTACATTGACCAACTTTTGTTTCATGTACAGTCCTATTCAAGTATCTGTATACTTTACACTGCTACGATAAAAATCTTGTTTGAAAAGTTAAATAATTTTTATATTATAACTTTTAATATTTAAAATCGCTATGAACCTTTTATTTTTTTCAAGTTTTATAACAAATAATCTGTATATTTAGTTTTGTTTTCTTGGAGCCATTAGTTAAATCAAAATTGCTTTCTTTTTCTCTGAAAAGTATGATAGGGGCATACTAAGTACAGTATATTGATTTTTTTAAATTTTCATCCTCTAGTTTTGCAGTGTTTAAGAAAGTCTTGTCATTTATATATTTATTATATTATATTTATATATCCTAATTATAACTGTGTCTTAAAACTACTAAAAAAATGTGTTGAAAACCATGGGTCTATAATTTAAATGTATTATAAATATTATTTAGAAAATATATAATGACTTAAGTAGTTATTTGTATAATGTCAGAACCAAAAATGTTAATTTCCAAATTGTTGATATTTTAGGGTTTTAGAATGCCTGAAGAATTGTTGGAGGAAGGTGAGGGAGAAGGTTCACAGGCAGGGGGCGATGGTATGGGTCTTGGTGAAGGAGAAGGAAAGAAGGATGTGTCTGAACAAATTGAAAGCCAAGATCAACTTGAAGATGCCCGTCCTGCTGGAGAAGAAGAAAAAGAAGAAGAGAAAGAGTGCAAGGTAATTTTTCTTGGTTTAAATATTGAGAAATACGTTTTAACAGAAAAACTGTCTTTAATTTTCACTATATTCAACTATATAACGATATAATGACAATAAAATAATGATAAATGTCTATTATTGTACAAGTATATAGTAGTAGGGAATGAAACTGTCCTTTCATTCATGACAGAAAACAAACATATGGAGATAATTGGATCTGATGATGTGGGGTTATGTTGACAAAGCCATATCATGCGTCCAACCAGTTCAAAAGACTATTTGGGAACCTATAATCCATCATAATCTTCAAAAACAAAAGATTCCCTATGGTAGTAATTAAAATTCATGCGTCCGATATTTTTGATCCTATGCACTAATGGGTTTTAATGTGTATTTTAATCATATAGCTTAGTAACTCATAAAATGACAAATTTGAAAGACATATATGAAAGTAAAAGAAAACTGCTGTTTGCTCACACTTAAAGGTCATCAAACCAATGAATAATATATGCATTTACCTGGTTTTGAAACAAACTTGGATGTTTATGTATCTAAGAACAGTTTTGTATTGTACTTAGAACACTCGTAAAAAAAACAATCTTTTTTCTATAACTTCTCAATTTTGTTCATTTTTACAAAAAATGTCTACATTTTTTAAAGTTTTGAAGGTATTTGTAAAAAACTGTTTTTTCTTCAAAAAATTTAACTTTTCAGTAGTTAATAACTCGGTAAGTATTGATCTAGGGGAAAAAATTTATACTAAACTTTTTGCTTGAAATTTGTCCCTATATCAAATTTTCAACCCCCTGGTTGGAAGCTCACATCTGTACTATGTAACTTTTGTTCCTTGAGTACTCTTTACCAACACACAATATTTCAGTTATAAAGAATTTGTATGTGAAAACCCTTAGTTATTGGACTATTTCATATATCTAAAATTGGAAAAGCAAAAATCACGATTCACTAAATACATGCACTAACTACTGTGACCAGGTTAACAAATCTGCCATGAACAATAAAATGAAATGGGGAGTAAATATAGGATGGGAGTAGAATTCTGAGAGCTGTGACTCATGCGTTCTCTGGGTATTATAATGGCCGGAACACTTTAGTAAACAAACATTCTGTTCTGAGAGCTGTGACTCATGTGGTCTCTGGGTATTATAATGGCCAGAACACTTTAGTAAACAAACATTCTGTTCTGAGAGCTGTGACTTATGCGGTCTCTGGGTATTATAATGACGAGAACACTTTAGTAAACAAACATTCTGTTCTGAGAGCTGTGACTCATCCGGTCTTCTGGGTATTATAATGGCCAGAACACTTTAGTAAACAAACATTCTGTTCTGAGAGTTGTGACTCATGCGGTCTTCTGGTATTGTAATTCAGAAGGGTGTTTAGTTGTTCAGTCGCGACACTCTCAATGTCAGGAATGGTGTCAAAACGTTTTCCTTTAAGCACAGTTTTAATTTTTGGGAAGAACCAGAAGTCGCATGGTACTAAATGGTGAGTATGGCGGATGTGGACAGACAGGACCTCTTTTCAACCACAATCACGCGAATGAGAAGCGAGATGTGACACAGCGCATTGTCATGATGAGGAAGAAAGCCATTCACCCATTTTTCTTGCCTCTTTCTTTGTAAATCATTTTGGAAATGTTATACAGTATGCCCTTATAAAGTGCAGAGTTCACAGTTGTTCCCCTAAGAACAAACTCTGATCACACTACGGCCTCACTATCGAAAAAAAACTATGAGCATTACCTTGATGTTCGATTTGAAACAGTGCCTTTTTAGGGAGACAAGATGCACCGGTTTTCCATTAGGAACTCTGTATTTTGGTCTCAGAGTCATATTCATAGACCAGACTTTTATCTCCAGTTACAATTTTGGCCATGAAGTCCAAATCTACTTGAAGACAATCCTTCATCTCTGGCAGACTGACACAAGATTTTCCTTCTCTTCATCACTCAAAAGTCTAGGAACAAATTTTCTACTCACTCTTCTCATTTGCAAATTATCGGTTAGAATGCTTTGAACAAAATTGTACAAAATTTTAAGATCTCCTGATAGCTCTTGAATAGGCATTCACCTGTTTGCACAAACAATTGTTTTTACTTATTGCACATTGTCGTCTGTTTTTGAGGTTAATTGATGTCCCGAACGCTGCTCGTCTTGAACGACTCATTTCTGCTTTTAAATTGGTCATAGCACTTGTACACAGTTTTCTGAGTTACCACATTATTGCCATACACAGATTTTAACTTTTTGAGAGCTTCTTTGGCATTCTTTTGCAACTTGAAACAAAACTTAATGTTTATGGGTTGTTCAAAACCATGATGCGCAACAGACACGATAAACACGACCTAACTCTAGCGGCTCTAGGAGTCGACTGACAAGCTCCAGCGAGTTGAAGCTTGTTGTTGTCTGTCTCAACAGATCAAGCTACTAGGGAAGTTACATCATATGGATGTAGCGTCAGCAGTTGCCGCTATAAAAAATCATTCACCGTATTTTTTGATCATCCCTTGTATGTACATTTTGCTAACTGACTCAACTGAAAATATTAATCATTAGTGTGGTCACCCCAATTGTCTCCCCTATATTTTTTTTCTGACGAATCAAGAAGTAGCTCATGCTAGAAGAAGGAAAGAGAATATTCCAATTAAAACATAATAAAACCTTTTTAAAGTTATATACTATTTTATATTTTAAACAACTTTATTAAATTTATTTAATTACTTTATTATTATTTATTTATTTATTTATTTAAATAAGTGCAAATTTTCTATGTTCTTAGTTGCACCAAAAAGGAACGAGAAGACATTTTGATAATCGTAATAAAGACTACTCTATATACAAAATTAATCATTTGTGGTAGTAACTGTAATATTTATAATCGCTCAGCAAACAGTATAATCTAAGAGTAGATCTTAGATTGTAGTATACAAAAATTATTAAGTAGCCCTTCTAAATAGGAGTGTATGTAACTAATATACACCACAAAGTTTTGGTCTTGATATTTTAATGACCAAGTACTTCAAAAATAATTTATAATAGCATTTGTTAAAAATATTATAAATATCTTTGCAAAGATAATTTTAAGGAATAAAACAAAAATATCGTTCCTACAATGCTAACCATTTAATAAAATAAAATATGGTTTATACTCATTGGTGTAATTGATTAAATCAGGCTTTTCAATAATCAGGTTTCAAAGACAGTAATTAAGAAGCTTATTTAGTTCGACATTTGAATATAATATTATTTCTTTAGTTCAGTAAAACATAATGTTTTATATAATAAATATATTTTCCTTAGGATTTAGTTTTACTTTTTTTGTTACAACATAAAATGTTTGAATAAAATGTGAAATGTTGTATAAGTAATCATTCTTTATTTAAAATTGTATATTTATTTAACTCATTATATTGTGTTGGCCACTTCATTAACCAGTATGTACAGACATTATCTGACCATGTCATCTGTTATACAGGAAACAAAATTTGAATTAAACAAATTGAAGCTACAGGTACAGTAGTTCCTACAGCTATTACTTTACTAGTAATGATGAAAGACTTTTATACTCTGTATACTTAAATAGCTCCCAACAAAAACTTATGATGTAACAATAACTTTTTTTAATTTCTAATTTTCTTTTTATATAAAGGAAGAAGAAAAAGGTATTGAAATGTCAGATGATTTTGGTGGTAAACTACAAGACCTAGAAAAAGAAGGTGGAAGTGATGAAGAATCTGATAAGGAGGAGGATGAACCTGATAAAGAAATGGGAGATACTGATAAGGGTGCTGAAACTTTAGATCAAGAAGTGAGTAAGAAGTATATTTTATACCATACCACAACATATATATATATATATATATATATATATATATATATATATATATATATATATATTTAAACAACATAGGTTATTCAAATACAAGAATATTTATTAATTTATATTCAAAGCTTTTCGTTGGTAAACAGTACCAACATCATCAGGAATGAAAATTACAATGAGATTGTAATTTTCATTCCTGATGATGTTGGTACTGTTTACCAACGAAAAGCTTTGAATATAAATTAATAAATATTCTTGTAATTGAATAACCTATGTTGTTTTAAATTATTAAACAAGAAAACGTATTTTATATATATATATATATATATATATATATATATATATATATTTTTTTTTTTTTTTTTTTTTTTTTCTTAGGTTAGTTTTGGTTGGTAAAGATTATTTAGATTTTTTGGACTAGGAGACTGACAGACTTACCTTGGTAAGAGTCCACTCTGTAGTCTTGAAATAGAAACACATAAAAGCACTTAAACAATGATATATTTCAACCACACAGTGGTCTTTGTCAATCGAAGAGAAAACACAAAAAGAAATATGAGAGAATGAAATAAAATAACTATAAATTGTAATCACAGATTGTGTAGAGTAGAAATCAGATGTCACAGATGCACAGATTAAAGATATATATATATATATTGTTTCCATGAGCATATGAGTGAATATAGTTTATACAAGTCTGTCAGGGGAGAAGAGATTGGAGACATCTAAGGCTATTAGGGAAAAAAAGGAAAAAAAGAAAAAAAAAGAAAAAAAAATTTTAAAAATGAAAAAAAAATTTAAAAAAAAATTAATTAAATAAAACAAAAAATAAAAAAAATTATAAAAAAAATATTAAAAATTTTTTTTTTAAAAATTAAAAAATTTAAAAATATTTTTAAAAAATATTAAAAAAATAATAAAAATTTTTTTAAAAAAATAAAAAAAATTAAAAAAAAATTTTAAAAATTTTAAAAAAATTGAAAAAAAAAATTAAAAAATATTTTAAAAAAATAATAAAAAAAAGAGAAAAAAATAAATTGAAAAAAATTAAAAAATATACAAATTGAAAAAAAATAGAAAAAATAAAAAAATTTAAAAAAATAAAATAATATTAAAAAAATATAAAAAATATTTAAAAAAATAAAGAAAAAAGAAAAAAAAATACTAAACAAAATTAAAAAATACAAAAATTGAAAAAAAATTTAAAAAAATTAAAAAATTTAAAGAAATAAAAAAAATAATAAAAAAATTTTAAAAAAAATTTAAAAAAAAATAAAAAAATATTTAAAAAAATAATTAAAAAAAGAAAAAATTAATAGAAAAAAATTAAAAAAATATAAAAATTTTAAAAAATAATAAAAAAATTAAAAAATTTAAAAAAAATAAAAAAATAATATTAAAAAAATATAAAAAAAATAATAAAGAAAAAATAAAAAAATAGAAAAATCTAAAAAAATAATTTAAAAAAATTTAAAAAATTAAAAAATATTTAAAAAAATAATTAAAAAAAGAAAAAAAATAAATAAAAAAAAATTAAAAAATAGAAAAATTTTAAAAAAATAATTAAAAAAATTAAAAAATGGAAAAAAAATTTTAAAAAAATTAAATTAAAAAAGGGGAGAAGAGATTGGAGACGTCTAAGGCTATTAGGGGAAAAAAAGAAAAAAAAGAAAAAAAAATTTTAAAAATAAACAAAAATTTAAAAAAAAATTAATTAAATAAAACAAAAAATAAAAAAAAAAATAAAAAAAATATTAAAAATTTTTTTTTTAAATTAAAAAAATTTAAAAATATTTTTAAAAAATATTAAAAAAATAATAAAAATTTTTTTAAAAAAATAAAAAATATTAAAAAAAATTTTAAAAAATTTTAAAAAAATTGAAAAAAAAATTAAAAAATATTTTAAAAAAATAATAAAAAAAAGAGAAAAAAATAAATTGAAAAAAATTAAAAAATATAAAAATTGAAAAAAAATAGAAAAAATAAAAAAATTTAAAAAAATAAAATAATATTAAAAAAATATAAAAAATATTTAAAAAAATAAAGAAAAAAGAAAAAAAAATACTAAACAAAATTAAAAAATACAAAAATTGAAAAAAAATTAAAAAAAATTAAAAAATTTAAAGAAATAAAAAAAATAATAAAAAAATTTTAAAAACAATTTAAAAAAAAATAAAAAAATATTTAAAAAAATAATTAAAAAAAGAAAAAATAAATAGAAAAAAATTAAAAAATATAAAAATTTTAAAAAATAATAAAAAAATAAAAAAATTTTAAAAAAATAATAAAATAATATTAAAAAAATATAAAAAAATTAAAAAGAAAAATCTAAAAAAATAATTTAAAAAAAATTTAAAAAATTAAAAAATATTTTAAAAAATAATTAAAAAAAGAAAAAAAATAAATAAAAAAAAATTAAAAAATATAAAAATTTTAAAAAAATAATTAAAAAAATTAAAAAATAAAAAAAAATATAAAAATAATATTAAAAAAATGTAAAAAATACAAAAAAAATAATAAAGAAAAAATAGAGAAAATTTAAAAAAATTTTTTTTTTAAAAAAAAAAAAATTAAAATTAAATTTAAAAAAATTAAAGTGAAATAAAAGAAAAATTTAAAAAAATTCAAAAAAAAAAATTGGAAAAAATTTTAAAAAAATAATTAAAAAAAAATAATAAGAGAAAAATTTTAAAAAAATTAAAAAATGGAAAAAAAATTTAAAAAAAATTAAATTAAAAAAGGGGAGAAGAGATTGGAGACGTCTAAGGCTATTAAGGGGAAAAAAGAAAAAAAAAGAAAAAAAAATTTTAAAAATAAACAAAAATTTAAAAAAAAATTAATTAAATAAAACAAAAAATTCTTTAAAAAAATTAAAAAAATATTAAAAAATTTTTTAAAAAATTAAAAAAATTTAAAAAATTTTTAAAATTAAAAAAATAAAGAAAAATTTTAAAAAATTTTTAAAAAATTGAAAAAAAAATTAAAAAATATTAAAAAAAAATAATAAAAAAAAAATAAATTGAAAAAAATTAAAAAATATAAAAATTGAAAAAAATAGAAAAAATAAAAAAATTTTAAAAAATAATATAATATTAAAAAAATATAAAAAATATTTAAAAAAATAAAGAAAAAAGAAAAAAATACTAAAAAAAATTAAAAAATACAAAAATTGAAAAAAATTTTTAAAAAATTAAAAAATATAAAGAAATAAAAAAAATTTAAAAAAAAAATAAAAAAATATTTAAAAAAATAATTAAAAAATTAAAAAAAATATTATTAAAAAAATATAAAAAATATAAAAAAATAATAAAGAAAAAAGAAAAAAATAATAAATATAAATAAAAAAATTTTTAAAAAATAATTTAAAAAAAATTTTAAAAAAATAATAAAATATTTAAAAAACTAATTAAAAAAAGAAAAAAAATAAATAAAAAAAAATTAAAAAATATAAAAATTTAAAAAAAATTATTAAAAAAATAAAAAAAAAAATAATAAAGAAAAAATAAAAAAAATAAAAAAAGTTTTGATGACTGCTATACCACAAAAATAATTAAATCACTTCCCCTGATTTCAATCCCTCAGAACTGAGAAGGTGGGAACTATCATACCAGTGGTATACTAAGTCCAGAGAGTCCCCTAACCTCAACATCAGATAAAGCCATTAATTTTTTTTTATTTAATTAATTTTTTAAATTTTTTTAAAAAATTTTTTTATAATTATTTATTAAAATTTTTTTTAATTTTTTTTAATTTAATTTTTTTAAAATTTTTTTTCCATTTTTTAAATTTTTTTTTTATTTTTTCTTATTATTTTTTTAAATTATTTTATTAAAATTTTTTCCAATTTTTTTTTTGAATTTTTTTAAATTTTTCTTTTATTTCACTTTAATTTTTTTTAATTTAATTTTAATTGTTTTTTAATTTAAAAAAAACAATTTTAGTTTTTTCTATTTTTTTTATTTTTTCTTTATTATTTTTTTTGTATTTTTTACATTTTTTTAATATTATTTTTTTATTTTTTTCTTATTTTTTAATTTTTTTTATTATTTTTTTAAAATTTTTATATTTTTTAATTTTTTTTTATTTATTTTTTTTCTTTTTTTAATTATTTTTTTAAAAATTTTTTATTTTGTAAAATTTTTTCCAATTATTTTTTTAGATTTTTCTATTTTTTTATTTTTTCTTTATTATTTTTTTTATATTTTTTTAATATTATTTTTTTATTATTTTTTAAAATTTTTATATTTTTTAATTTTTTTCTATTAATTTTTTTCTTTTTTTAATTACTTTTTTAAATATTTTTTAATTTTTTTTTAATTTTTTTAAATTTTTTTAAAATTTTTTTTATTAATTTTTTTTATTTCTTTAAATTTTTTAATTTTTTTAAATTTTTTTTCAATTTTTGTATTTTTTAATTTTGTTTAGTATTTTTTTCTTTTTTCTTAATTTTTTAAAATATTTTTTATATTTTTTTAATATTATTTTATTTTTTTAAATTTTTTTTTTATTTTTTTTATATTTTTTAATTTTTTTCAATTTATTTTTTTCTCTTTTTTTTATTATTTTTTTAAAATATTTTTTAATTTTTTTTTCAATTTTTTTAAAATTTTTTAAAATTTTTTTTTTTTTTAATTTTTTTAAAAAAAATTTTATTATTTTTTTATATTTTTTAAAAATATTTTTAAATTTTTTTAATTTTTTTAAAATTTTTTTTTTATATTTTTTTTATTTTTATTTTTATTTTTTGTTTTATTTAATTAATTTTTTTTTAAATTTTTTTTTCATTTTTAAAATTTTTTTTCTTTTTTCTTCTTTTTTTAATTATTTTTTTAAATATTTTTTTATTTTTTTTTAAATTTTTTTTAAAATTTTTTTATTATTTTTTTTATTTCTTTAAATTTTTTAATTTTTTTTAATTTTTTTTCAATTTTTGTATTTTTTAATTTTGTTTAGTATTTTTTTTCTTTTTTCTTTATTTTTTTAAATATTTTTTATATTTTTTTAATATTATTTTATTTTTTTAAATTTTTTTATTTTTTCTATTTTTTTTCAATTTGTATATTTTTTAATTTTTTTCAATTTATATTTTTCTCTTTTTTTATTATTTTTTTAAAATATTTTTTAATTTTTTTTTTCAATTTTTTTAAAATTTTTTAAAATTTTTTTTAATTTTTTTTATTTTTTTAAAAAAATTTTTATTATTTTTTTAATATTTTTTAAAAATATTTTTAAATTTTTTTAATTTTTTTAAAATTTTTTTTTTATATTTTTTTTATTTTTATTTTTATTTTTTGTTTTATTTAATTAATTTTTTTTTAAATTTTTTTTTCATTTTTAAAATTTTTTTTCTTTTTTTTTCTTTTTTTCCTTTTTTTCCCTAATAGCCTTAGACGTCTCCAATCTCTTCTCCCCTGACAGACTTGTATAAACTATATTCACTCATATGCTCATGGAAACAATATATATATATATATATCTTTAATCTGTGCATCTGTGACATCTGATTTCTACTCTACACAATCTGTGATTACAATTTATAATTATTTTATTTCATTCTCTCATATTTCTTTTTGTGTTTTCTCTTCGATTGACAAAGACCACTGTGTGGTTGAAATATATCATTGTTTAAGTGCTTTTATGTGTTTCTATTTCAAGACTACAGAGTGGACTCTTACCAAGGTAAGTCTGTCAGTCTCCTAGTCCAAAAAATCTAAATAATCTTTACCAACCAAAACTAACCTAAATATATATATATATATATAAATTTTTACCCTCTCAGCAAATCTCTCATCATTTACACCCCTCAGTAAATAGTTTCAACAGCCAAACAACAAAAATGGTCTTCAAAATACAGGGTCATCATAATTGTACATCGAAAAATGTCATATACCAGCTACAATGTAAACTTTGCTCAGTACAGTACATAGGCCTGACCACGGATCGTCTGAATATCAGAATGAATGGCCACAGACATGATGTTAAAATTATGAATATGGATAGACCAACAGCTCAACATGCTGCGAGTCACAACATCACAACTTTTGATGACTGCTATACCACAAAAATAATTAAGTCTATCTTGCAGACTCCCTTGGTCTGTATGTTGAATGGCTACCTAATAAATAGAGAATGTTTCATAGTTCTGTTTGTTCCAAAACTGCAACATAAACAACCTATGGTGCTGGCTGCATTAAGTAACACAAAAAACAACATGTTGAGTACATATGTGACAGAACCATATGTGTGGCTGGCTCCCATTTAAATCAATATAAATTATAGACATATTGGGATTATCATAATTACCTGCCATTCCTAGCATTGTATCATTATTTGTTGACACATTTTGGAGACCCTTCATCTGTCAGAACATTTTATGAACTGTTCTTCCCTGTATGCGAATCGTCATCTAACCAAGCCCCTCTTTTTTCTATGTAACCTTTACCTTATACCTGTTCCACCTATTCAATGTTCAGTCTATTGTTTAATCTATTATTTTTATTTTGGAACCATTTAAAATTTTTAAACATGATATTCGATTGATTCTGTACTTGCTTGAAGAATGTTCGTGACAGTTTTAATTTACACGACAGTCCGAAGGTGATGTTAAAGGACGACAATCAGTTCCTTCCTCACCTAAATATAATTTTTTAAAATTTAACATTTGAATATTTAAAATCTATAGTTTACAAATTTATTTATTATAGTATAGAGATATTCATGTTGTTTGTGTTTTTTTGAATTAATTATTGTTAACATATTTATTTTCTACATTAAGTGTTATTTCTTATTGTTATATTGTTTTGTAATTTATTATTATGTTTCTCCTTATTGTTTTATATATATATATATATATATATATATATATATATATATATTTTTTTTTTTTTTTTTTTTTTTTTTTTTTGGGTTCCTTCCCATGTAATAGACCTAGATGCAAGACGTGTCCAATACACCCCTCAGCAAATAGTTTCAACAGCCAAACAACAAAAATGGTCTTCAAAATACAGGGTCATCATAATTGTACATCGAAAAATGTCATATACCAGCTGCAATGTAAACTTTGCTCAGCACAGTACATAGGCCTAACCACGGATGGTCTGAATATCAGAATGAATGGCCACAGACATGATGTTAAAATTATGAATATGGATAGACCAACAGCTCAACATGCTGCGAGTCACAACATCACAACTTTTGATGACTGCTATACCACAAAAATAATTAGATCACTCCCCCCTGATTGCAATCCCTCAGAACTGAGAAGGTGGGAACTATCATACCAGTGGTATACCAAGTCCAGAGAATCCCCTAACCTCAACATCAGATACATCCATAAATCCATAATTTTTTTTTTTTTTTTTTTTTTTTTTTTTTTTTTTTTTTTTTTGTCTAATAGCCTTATCTCTTTTCCCCTGACAGACTTATATAAACTATAATCACTCATATGCTCATGGAAACAATATATATATATATATATATATATATATATATACAGTAGAACGTCGGTTATCCGAACGTCAATTATCCGAAACGTCAATTATCCGAACACGAAAAAAGGTTGCGTGTAACCTGAACTAGACCAAATGTCACCGCGTAATAAACACTCGTCAGTTTGACCTTGGTAGTCGGCGCCGCCGTGCGACGTAGCAGACGTTAGACGGCACTCACAGCAGTCGCTTCCTTGTCAATCATTAACTCGCATAGTGCAGCGCTAAAAGTACATTACAGTTTAGTTTATAATTTGTGAAGTTAAGTTTGTTTGGAAAGTACAGTACAGTTTAGTTTATAATTTGTGAAGTTAATAGTATTGGACTGTACAGTAGTTTCAAGAACATTAATCCAGTAAGTTAGTTTTTTCTTTTATTCTGTACATTATTGTTGTTTTAAGGTTAGGTTAGTTGTAATATTGTAGGCCGTAGGATGTTTATAATTTGACATGGCGACCTCTAGTAAACCTAATAAAAGAAGCAGAAATGTTTTATCTATTGAATCAAAATTAAAAATCATTGAAAAACTAGAAAAGGGTGAAACAGGGACATCCTTAGCAAAACAATTTAACGTTGGCAAGGCAACAATATCAGAGATAAAATGTAAAAAATCTGAAATCCTTAAATTTGCCTCCAAACTGGACAGCGAAGATGGATCTAGAAAAAGGAAATCGATGAAAAAACCTCAAGATGAAAAATTAGAAGAGGCGATGTATCTATGGTTCATTCAAAGGCGAACAAAGGGGGAACCAATATCAGGCCCTTTGCTTTGTGAAAAAGCCATCCAAATCAATAAAAAACCTTGGTGGGTCAGCCGACTTCAAGGCTAGTACAGGGTGGTTGAAGAATTTTAAATCACGCCATGGTGTACGTGAGCTTGACATACAAGGTGAAATATTATCTGGAGATTCTGCAGCTGCAGAAAAATATAGAGACATTTTCCAAACTGTTAAAAGATGAAGGATATTCATTGGATTTGGTATACAATGCTGATGAAACAGGCCTTAATTGGAAGGCACTGCCGCGTAAATCATTGGCATCAAAACGAGAAAAGGCGGCGCCAGGATTTAAGGTTAGCAAGGAGCGTGTATCAATCATGGTTGCAGCAAACGCTACTGGTACGCATGCATTGCCTCTCCTAATGATAAGCAAATCTAAAAAGCCTAGGTGTTTTAAAAATGTGACTTGTTTACCTCTTACCTACAAATCACAAAAGAATGCATGGATGAATTGTGAAATTTTTTTAGACTGGTTTACTAATGAATTTATCCCTGATGTCAAAAAGTACAAAAAAGATAACAATAAGCTGGGGAAAGTACTTCTCGTTATAGACAATGCCCCAACCCACCCGGATGTTGAAATATTGAACTCAATCGACGAGGACTTTAAAGTGACCTATTTACCACCTAACGTGACAGCGTTACTTCAGCCCATGGACCAGGGCGTTATAGAAAAGCTTAAAAGGATGTACAAAAAGCAAGTTCTTCGTCGCTTGTTACTTGCTGATGCCAATGAAGAAAGTGTTGTGCAATTTGCCTAAAAACTCAATGTCAAAGATTGTTCTTACATGATAGCAGACTCTTGGAGCACCATGAAAGAAAGCAACTTAAAAAATGCTTGGAACAAAATTTTAGAAAAGACTTGTGAAAACATAGAGCCTGAAGTTACAGACCAGGAAGATGTTGATGAATTTTTGGAGTTGTATGGAGAAATTCCTGGATTTTCAGAATGTGACATACAAGATACTGAAGATTGGCTAACAATGGACAATGACCCAGGCTTCCAGATCATTGATGATGAGGAAATTGTTTCTCTGATGCTGGCTGAAGATACCACCCAGCATGACAGCGATGAAGACTGTAACACAGATACTGCAGAAAGCACCAAGAATCGTCCAAGTCATGAAGAAGCTTTTTCGGCATTTAATACTGCGATGTCTTGGCTTGAAAAGCAAGAGGAGAGCTGCCCAACTCAGCTTTTACTGCTAAAGAGGCTTAGGGACTTAGCAGCTAAAAAACGGTCCTCAAGTTTAAAGCAAAAGACAATAAAAGACTATTTTACAAAGTAATTCCAATGCAATACATTACAGTATTAAAAATGTTACTTTATCATATTTTTATGTTTCTATTTTTTTTTTTAATTTGACATTACTCTTTATAAAATGTGTGAATATTATATTAACTTCAGTACAAAATTACATAAAAGAGTTGATAATATAATAAAAGTATTATGTATACGTAAATATGTTGTGTTTTTAATTTCCACATGCTTAATCAATAATTTACCTATCAGTAAGCGCCTCAAATGGCATTATTAAAACTATGTTTGATTATCCGAACACCCTCAGGTCCCAATTAGTTCGGATAACCGACGTTCTACTGTATATATATATATATATATATATATCTTTAATCTGTGCATCTGTGTCATCTGATTTCTACTCTACACAATCTGTGATTACAACTTATATTTATTTTATTTCATTCTCTCATATTTCTTTTTGTGTTTTCTCTTCGATTGACAAAGACCACTGTGTGGTTGAAATATATCATTGTTTAAGTGCTTTTATGTGTTTCTATTTCAAGACTACAGTGGACTCTTACCAAGGTAAGTCTGTCAGTCTCCTAGTCCAAAAAATCTAAATAATCTTTACCAACCAAAACTAACCTAAATATATATATATATATGAAGTTAATATATTACTATTGTTAGTAATTTTATCCACCATTAAGTGCAATGATATTGCAATAATGTGCAATAATGGTGGATAAAATTACTTACAATAGTAATATATTAACTTCATAAAGTCAGTGCAACGGAAAAACAATGGATAACGTAAAATATCAAGAATATATATATATATATATATATATATATATATATATATATATTATTGGAATGGATTAATAAAGATAAACTTTTGATGCATATAGTTAATAAGATTCGAATGTAGATTAACTGAGAAAATAGGTGTTACTTCTTGTTTATTCCAAATGTGATCAGGGCAATTACCTCAGATAGGTACCTCACCAGTGGCAAAAATTTGTAAAAGCTAGACATACATAGCTTCTTTCTTATTGTTAGGTATAAGTGAATTTTGAGTATTACAGGGCACAAAAACAATGACACCACCGACCACACACAGCTTTGCTAAGAAGCAACTGGACAAGATGTGGCTTGGAACTTGTCTGGTCCATGTGGTGCCGCTCATTATGTGTTGAAGTGGGTTAAAGCATAGCACAAATACAGTGTCCTGAAGCCGAGAAGTGTTTTTTCTTTTAATTTTATGTTTGTGAAAATAACTTTTTATACTATTCTATCATTTCAATAGTATTCCACAAAAACAACTATAGGAAGAGAGCACAAACAAGATATTAAATCTAAAAACATTTTTTAATATCAGGCCATCATAGTTTAGTAGAAAGATAAAACTAATTTGAAAACAAATACAAGTATTATTCATAGTCTATAAACGAATCATACATGAAGAATTATATAATTTAATCACTATTTTTATAATATAGAGAAGTTTTTTTTTTAATATGTGTTTTTTCTTGTACTTTAAAGTACTTCTTTGCTGGAGTACATTATTCTATATTTAATAATAATGCATTCATGTTATAATTTTAGATTTGGGGAAGTAATTCAGAAGAAGAAGATGATGATGATGAAGATGATAAGAAAGAAGAAAAAGGTAATAGTGGCGAACAACTAGACGACAAAGAATTTGGTGCAAAAGAAGGCGATAAGAAAACTGAAGATGAAGAAAATGAAAAAGAAGGAAAACATCAAGATGACAAAAAGAAAGAGATTAATGAGATGGACGAACAAGATGTAGATGATGATCAAATTGATCCTCATCATGGTTTGTATATTTATTTTTAATATAAATATTACTTTATGAATTTTAAAGCCTAAATATTTGATATTATCAAAATTTCCAATTCAGAAAAACAATTTTATTTGTTTTAAATCTTCTTTCTCCTAGTCTCAGTGTTACTATTTGGTGTAATATCTGTAGAAGTAATGTGTTGAAGTGAAAAAATATCTACACTGACAAAAAAAAAAATTTTAAAAAGATAAACTTATAAATTAATATATAAACTGTAACTTGTGTTCAAACTACTTATTTTTAAAAACCTCTTTTTAAACTGTATTACAACTTTGAAATATATAAAATTGATATTTAAAAGAATTAAAATAAATAAGTTTCAGAAAAAAAATACAATAAATCAACTACATGTAATAGATATGTCTGTTCACGTAAAAAAATTGTGGGCCTGTACTATGGAAGTAGGTTGACATACCGCTTCTACTCTGGGTTGTCACACCATTTTTTATCTGCCACCCTACTAATGTAACTCTAATACTATATAATTATTCACAAGGGTAAAATGCTCAGATATGAGGCAAGAAACATTCCAAAGTTTTATGGAGTTAAATTGGAAGAAGGTAGTATTTAAAATAAAGGTAGATACCATTTTTAAAAAATTCCTTTTTTTAAATTACACATAAGCCTCTTCCTGACCATATGAAAAAATTATTATGGAAGCTTGGAAAAGTAAAGGGTTGATGAAAAACAACATGGGGCAAATTATAATAAATATGAGCGAAAACAGTTATAACAGCTTAGGTAGGATAACAGTAAGAGGATTGTAGTGACTATAAAGTAGAAAAACATGTTAGTGACAATTAATGTTTTCCATCTATATGGTAAGAGTTTAAAAAACTGTCGGTTCTTGAACAATCTTGTTATTATTTCAACCACTAAAAGAAATTTACTTTTTTCATTTTAGTTTAGTAAGTATTTCTTCCTGGTTCAAGTGCTGGAGCAAAAAAAGGCAGCTGACGGTTTATTTAAATTTTACTTTACATTAGTATTTTGTTTCAATAACTAGAATCTAAGTTACTGGAAAAAATGTATCAACTTATTTCAAATTAGCAGTAATTTAAAAATTTAATATAAAATTTCCTAATATACATTTATTTTAAAGATGCAAAATAGATTTTTTAACAAGTTTTTAACTATTTTTTTGTATTAAGATTACAAGATTTTTTGTTATATAACAAGATTACATTAAATATTGAATGAAAGAGTCTTATTGATGCCATATTGAAACAACTGGTGTGATGGGTTTAAGTGGCCAGGTACATTGAACAGCTTCACAACGATGCAGCCGAGGAACCAAACCCGCAACTACTACTTATATTTTCAATTTCTTTTTAAATTTTAAACTATAGCATTCATAAGTGTATTCTTAATCAAGTAGGCTGATTTTCTTCCATCATTTAAATTTACATCGAAAATAGAATTTCATTTTACATTTTTAATGTACGAGGGCTATTCAGAAAGTAAGGAACGTTTCTGTCTGACGCCGCTAGGCGCGCGCCGATCTCGTACATTTTGGTGCATGCGCACTCGGCAACTCAGTGCCGAGGAATTCAACAAGGAAGATTATGGCGACGGTTTTTTGGGACAGGCAAGGTGTGCCTCTTATTGACTTTCTTGAACGTGGTGCAACAATAAACTCTGGCGGTACTGTGAAACTTTGCGCAACCTTAGGAGAGCAGTTCAAAACAAGCGCTGAGGAAAATTGACGTCAAAAATTTTGTTTGTGCATGCAATGCCTGACCTCACACAGCAAACCGCACCAAAGAACTCCTTGAGTCAATCAAATGGGAGGTTTTTCCTCATCCGGCCTATAGTCCTGACCTTGCACCAAGCGATTTTCACTTGTTTTCAAGAATGAAGACCTGGCTAGCAACACAGCGCTTTGACGACGATGACGCGCTTAAGGTCACTGGGTGGCTGACATCGCAGGCGGCAGATTTCTATGATAAAGGAATTTCAAAGCTTGACGATAAATGTCTCAATTTGTTTGGCGACTACATAGAAAAGTAGTATTTTAGTTGCTCTTTCAGATGTATATAATAAAAATTTTTTATTGTGCTTATTTTTTTTTATTCAAAAACGTTCCCTACTTTCTGAATAGCCCTTGTAAATAATCTACTAACATTTATTTTGTAAAAATGTTAAACTGTCTGTTTTCTAAAAACAATTTTATTTAGGTAAATTTTAGGATTAAATTGTAAAATTTGTTTATTTTAAATTTTTTTATGATCTAGAATTTAATTAAAGTTGTGGGTTATAGAGTCCTTATCTATTTTTATGTGGGAGTACTTATCTACTCTAGTCTAGACTTTTCCATTTCTTAGTTTTGCATAGATGTTCATCCTTACAACTCCTAGATATTTTTACATATTAATTCTTATTTCTTTTTTAACATTTATTTCTATTCTCTTCTTCAAAATATTTCCATTCCTTAATCCTATTCCTTATCTGTTAAAATATACAAGGGCTATCCACAAAGTATCTTATATTTTGGACTTGAACGGCCGTGGGTGGGGCTAGAGGTGTCATACCACGTATCAATCAATGTCCATCTAGCTGTATTGGAGTGAGGAATATACAGCTTCTACTTATTCATAATAAGTCGATTTTGGCCAAAAAAACAAACCCAATTAAATTTATAAGAAAGTTTGTGAGGTGTATAGGGACAGAATAATAATTGGCTTTGTATTAACATGACTGGACCAATATTGATGAAGAGGATCCAATGCATGGCCATGTCTTGTTGCTAGACAAGAATTATTCCCAAAGATCACTGAAAAGTTTGTTGAAAATTGCCGTTTAAGGCTACAATTTTATTTTCCACAAGATTCACAGAGCTTGTTGCATGAAATTGTACTGGAAAAGTTAACCTGTCAACAGGTTCTGTGCCAGGTGAGTGCCAATACTTGTAACAGATTACAGAAAAAAGCTTATGGATGTATCACTAACATTTTTTAGATAAATAAAATAGATGGTAGCTCACTTCTCGAAATCATCGTGACCAGAAAATGAGAGCTCTGAAATGTTAACGTTGATCCAAAATATATTTTTTGATGTTTGACAATAGTTCTTCAGTGACAAGTTGGTTTCCCACTACAGTTCTCATTAGGATTGTTGGTGCAGGCATATTAAATTAGAAGTAATTATTGTGTAACTGAGTGAATACTTTTGAACTTACTTGCTGATGCATTCCAAAACAATCGTTTCATTGACAAAGCCTACCCGCTACTCTACTACTTGAATAGTTTTTGCCAATGATTGTTTTGAAACGCGTCAACAAGTAAGTTCAAAATTATTCACTCAGTTATCCAATATCTACTTATATTTTAAACAGTGAATTCAAGATGATTACAACAAAGCAATGTCTTTAAATGCAATACACCACTGACTCATGCCACCTTCACTCATCATTCCAACCCCATAGACCTCACAAAGTTGCTGATAAATTTCTTTGCCTTTGTGATTTGTGGACAACAAAAATCTAATCACTGATCACACCTCATTGGATTTTCAATTCCAGCGTACATTTTAAAAATTCACTTTGAACAAGGTACAAACAGGACATTCCTCACACCAATACAGGGGGATTGGCATTGATGGTTACTACCGTATGACACCAAAATGGCGGCTGTAGCCCTGCCCACATTACCGTTTAAGTTCAAAACATAGGTTACTTTGTGGACAGCCCTCGTACTTGGTAGTTACAATAAAAAATTTCAATATTCTCCAAAAAAGCTTCCAAATTTTAAATCATTTGCATCTTTTTCTATAACTCACAATTCCCATTTAAAAAAAATTATTAATTTATATATATATTGGAATTTTCGACTAGACATTTTTTAGGAATTTCTAGGAATTTTTTTTAGGAGACTGACAAACTTACCTAATGGCAATAGTCCAAAACTGCAATCTCTTGGAAATAAACACATATAAAAACTTGACAAACTTTTGAAATATTTCTATCAAAAATGATCTTCATCAGTCAAGAAAGAGAAAAACAAAAGACAGAAGCCAGTATTTTTCTCTCTCTCAGTTTGTTTTTTCTTTTTTATCCTTCTTTTTCGCTTTTTTCTTTTTCTCTTTTTTTCTTTTTCTCTTTCTTGACTGATGAAGATCATTTTTGATTTGAAATATTTCAATAGTGTGTTAAGTTTTTATATGTGTTTATTTCCAAGAGATTGCAGTTTTGAACTATTGCCATTATGTAAGTCTGTCAGTCTCCTATCTAGTCCAAAAATTCCTAAATAAGCTTTAAGCTCTACCAGAACTATCCTAAACATAAATTTATATATATATATATATATATATATATATATATATATATATATATATATATATATATATATACATACATATATGAAGTAATGGATAACATAAAATATCAAGAATATATATATATATATATATATATATATATATATATATATATATATCTTTAATGTTTTTTTAGAAATTTAAATTGTACGTTTTCGACACATTTTTACCAATACATTTTCTTGTCAATCACCTATTTTTCAGCATAAATTCTTGAAATATAGAATAATTTGTTGTTGACTAATAGTCCTATTTCAAATTATATGTTTTTGTCATAACTCATTTGTTACAACTTATGTCAGTATCATGCTGTTCTAAACTATTCCACCATAAAAACTTATTTTATTGAGAGCTTTAAAATGTTTTAATACTTCCAATGGGAAATAAATATAGGCTTGCATTGTTCAATAACAAAAATGCTTTCTTACAGAGTTGAGGATGTATAGTAAAACAATGAAAATATGAAATAGAGAATAAAAAACTAATATCTTATGAGAAATGTCTTCAGAATAAATAATGGTGTATATTAGAAGAAATTTCACTATCAAGACATCAAACATGACATAGATTTTTTACTATTGCCTCTTCAATTCTTCAGCTTTGTAAAAAGTTAAAAAATAATACAAAATTTTTATTACACTTTTGGTATCCTAATTATTTCTAACTGCATGTAATATTTAATATGTAATATATTTAATAGGAAAACATGAACCTCAGCCAGAACCCGAGCCTCTTGATCTTCCTGAAGATTTAAATCTTGATAATGAACAAAAAGATGAAGGCGACGAAGACCAGAATGAAAAAAATCCATTTGAAATTGACGAAATGAAAGGTAATAAAAAGGAAATAAAAAGTAAGGAATTATATAAATTGAGTTTTCTCAACATTTTCTTAACCCTTTGAACAGTAATGATGCAAGTGTCATGCCAGTGTGATACGAGCCAATATCATTAACAACTTTACGGTTGTATTTTTATATTTATCTTAAAGCAGTGTTAAGGTATATGTTGTGATCTACTTATTTTTATTGATGAACTATCCTGCTATCGATTTTTAAAAGCAAACTTTTCTACCTCTGATCACATTGGAGAGGTGTCACAACTTATTGTGTGAGTAAGTGTAGCACTACCAGGTGTTTCCAGTTACTTCCCACCCAGTGCTAATTTAGTGTTTCAGCTTTACCATGTCAGTTCGGCTATTTCACGGCTACCAGCAATATTTTTCATGATTATTATGTTTTTATGAATAATAAATAGCTTTATATTTTAGGACAAGACTTACAAAATTCCTTTATTTTTCCTATTTAGTATTAACAAAATTGTTTCTTATCGAAAAAGTCATTGAATAAATTTGTTCTCAAAACATTTTGTAATTTCTGAACTAACACAAGATAAAGTTATTTGATGAATTTTTAAAAAAAAACTCTTTTTTTGAGACATGTCATATATTTGGAAAGCTACTATCTACTTTTCAAAGGGTTAAAATAAATTTGTTACTGTCAAATAATTAATTTTTAGATTTAAAACCAAATAAACTTTTTCCTCATTTTGTATTTTGCTAGTGAGTTTACATTTGTAAAGTAATTGTTTGAAATATATTAACAAAAATTTCTAAACAGTGTTTGAAAATTCTAAAGTAAAAGTTATGCAACAAAAATGTAGCATCTATGATAAAATCTCTTCATTTGAAATTAGAACTTTAAACAAAGTAAACTAGGCTGGTAGCATAAGCTATTTAGAACTGAAGTGGTGATTTTGTTGTTAAAATTTTCTTATGGTTCATGACAACATTTGAAAACTGTCCATGACAACTTTTATATATCTTTAGTTTATTAATATTTGTAAATAAAGTGTTTAACTACTTATAATTTTTTGTATGTGTGTGTGTGTTTCTTGTGGTAAGGTATGGGGTTTTATTTATTATTTGTTTTTGTATTCAAAATTTTTTTAAAGGTGTTCTCTGTATTTTCTATAGTATATTGTCAATAACTGTGTTTGTAGACAGTTCTTTTGGGCAATTAATTCTACTGTGTAAGTTTTTCGTTGTAGTATTTTTATAGCATGGGTATATTAATTAGGTGGTATAACATGGGGTTAAATGCACCATGTTTGTGTTGTGCTGGGTGATTAGAAGTGTTTTATATGATGGAGATTTTATATGTTTGTTTTAAAAATACATAATACACAACCAGCCTATCCCATACTCATAAATCACACACCTGACACCATGAGTGAAAGGCGCCAAAAGCAGAAAGACCCCAGTAGCAGGAAGGCTTTGTCAATGAAACAACAGTTTCAAGAAGCATCTCCACATTAAGTTGCTATAGTTTCACTTAGTCCTTAATAAATAATCCCTTATGCTTTAAACAGTGAAATCAAAATGATTACATCGACCGATTTAAAAAAAATAATATTTATATACTGACCATGCGTATTGCTCAGGTCAAAATAAAAAACTCCATATGTTTTTGTTATTATAAACATAGCTGTTTTCATTATCTCATCATGTTCTGCAAGTCATTTGGTTTGAAGTGACACTTCTGCGACTATTTCCCAACTATGTTTAGTTGTAAAAATATCCAGAATTGCTACATACCTGTCAGTTTGAAGCAGGTTAGTTCATTTTCCTCCTTTCACATTTATTTATTATAGTTCGTCAGTGATAAAGTTTTTTTCTAAAGTGATTTTTAATATTTTATTGTGCAAATAAATACCTAATTTATGAATGTTCACCAGAATGTGATTCAGAATGTGATTTGCATGAAGGTAATTCTGGTTTTTCTGATAATACATATGGACTTAAGATATCGTTGTTTAGTATTAATTGTGATTTTAACTTTGAGTTTATGTTATGTTCAGTATAAAAAACATTGTTACTAATGTGCATACAAATATTTATAATTGTACATGTATGTTTCTGTATGAATAATTTTGTTTACTTTGATTATACAGTGAAACCTATCTTAGACGGACCCTGTGTTAGGCGGAATCCCATCTATCCCGGAAAACTTTAAAAGTCCAGACTGTCGCCTATTTAATTTACCTGGTTAATAACCTTCATAAGCCGGAAACTGTCTAACGCTGAAGCGGAATAAGCAAAAGGATGAGTGATACGTATTTACTACGTCTTAGTTCTGCATAAGCCGGAAAATCTGATCATATACATGCTGTAAAATATAAAGTTACAATGACTTCCATTTAGATAAAATACAGTTTATAATATATTCTTTTACCATAACAAAATTCACAGATAGGTCTGCTTAATTGTAAAGGATCGCATCTATTTCTGAGAACTCTGTAACAACGTTAAGGATTGCTGATATGCACAAGATAACGCAGTGGTATACAAACATCCATAATTTATGATAGGCTATGTGTCAGCACTAGTTTCCTTCAAAATAACGCAATGAATGGTTTACAAACATCCACGGCCAGACATATTGATTGACATATTGAAAGGCGAGAGACAGCTTCATTTTAAAAGGCAAAAAGCATCCGCAAAAAGAAGAAATTGAAGACGGACCAGTCGTAGAAAACAAAATAAAAACATTTGGCGAGGCTTTAATGAAAATTTGTGAATTAGAAGATTTCGCGGTGCGTATTAACAGCCCCGGAAATGTGTCACCATTTGTTACAACTAAAAACAATAACTGAAACACAAGCAATTAAAACTAACCTTTTAAAACAAAAGTCAATGCTAGATTTTTTCAAGCCCAATTAATTTTCTTTTATTTTTACGTAAGCCTACTATGTACAGTATTTAGTCTAAATATAGTAAGAGGAAAATTATAGTTTTTAATAAATTGCATCATTAAATTCATAAATTTTGTTGACAAGTGTATAAGTGTTTTAGTTTCATAGTTTTCTATTAAAAATGTTTTGTGGAGAAGGATAAAAGGATGCTGCTACACAGCTAAAATTTTATTTCATTCTCTCATATTTCTTTTTGTGTTTTCCCTTTGATTGACAAAGACCACTGTGTGGTTGAAATATATCATTGTTTAGGTGCTTTTATGTGTTTCTATTTCAAGACTACAGAGTGGACTCTTACCAAGGTAAGTCTGTCAGTCTCCTAGTCCAAAAAAATCTATATATATATATATATATATATATATATATACTTACTTACTTACTAGCCAACGCCCACCCTTGGCTGTTGGGCCATTTGGTGGCGCGCTGACCAGTACAATCGAGAGAGACGTCCCTCATTGTCCTCTTTGTCTGGCTGGACGTAGCCCAAGGAAGTGCATGTGAGGAGGTGATCCGCATCCATGGTTCCGTTTCCACACAACATGCAATCCGGCGATTGGAGTACATGAATCCTGTGGAGGTGTGCCGCCAGGTAGTCGTGGCCAGTAGTCAGGCGGAACAGTGCTACACCAGTGCGGCGGGGAAGGCTACGGTTTATTGGTCCTTCGGTGACGAGTGTAGCCCAGCTTTTGTTTTGAGAGGCCCTGATTAGGTTTTCTCTCGTGCTGCGATTTAAAGCTGAGTTTATCTGTATTTTGACCGATTGAAAAGAGGTTGAGATAAGTGGCTGCGGCAAAGCAGCTCCCTGTTTAGCGAGAGTGTCGGCTTTCTCGTTTCCTTCTATATTGACATGACTTGGCACCCACTGAATGTGAATTTGCCAACCCTTCTCCTGAAGGGAGTCTAGTTGCTTTCTACAGGACAATGTTCGGTGGCATTCCACTTGTCTGTTGCTAGTGACACCCTGTATTGCTGCCATAGAGTCCACAAGAAATACAGCCTTATAGGTCCCTTTGATTTTTGAAAGTTCAATGGATGCTGCCAAGATAGCTTCAACCTCCCCATCATAATTGCTCTGGCTACTGCCAACTGCCACAGCCCCTTCGAATAATCGGCTGTGGAACCCAGCTCCTGTTCCACCGCTTGCTGATGATCCATCTGTGTAGATGTGCAGCCAGTCATCTGGCGGGAAGTTAGAATTAATAGTTTCAAGGGCTGCTGCCCTCAGCTCTGAGGGATTTGTTTGATTTTTTGAGGCATTATGGTTTTGCAGTTTCAGACTAGCTGGAGGTAGGTTGTTAAAAGTCAAATGTTGAACCGGTTTAGCTGGTACTCCCGGCTGAATATTGTATTTATTCAGGAGATCGTTGTATGTTGATAGTGATGTTTTTTGGGTTTTTAGCCTTTCGGTCGCATGCCTGTAATATGTCCAGCGATGACTGTATGTCCTCTTGTACCGCTCCCAAAAATTGAGTGTTAGTTTGTTTCTTCTAGCCAGCATAGGTTCGATTTGGGTTTGGGCCTCCATTGCAGCAACAGGGGTAGATTTTGGGGCCCCTGTTATAACTCGAAGGGCAATGTTCTGGGTGATCTCTAATTTGTGTGAATTTGCATTTGATGCTGTAATAATTGCCTCAGCTCCATATTCGAAGATCGGCCTGACATAACTCTTATAAGCTGCAATAAGGACATCCTGATTTGCACCCCAAGTAGTGGCCGTAAGTCGTTTTAATATTTTTGATCTCTTTATAGCTCTCTGGGCACAGTATTCTATATGCGGTTTCCAGGTTAGTTTTCGGTTTATTGAGACTCCCAAGTATTTAGAGATGTTGTGTTCTTCAAGATCGTTATCCTTGTATTTTAAGATTAAATGTTGGCGTTTGGTGGACAGAGAGAAGAGCTGGAATGTAGTCTTTGAGTGATTTACTGCCATAGCATTTTCATTTGCCCATTGTTCAAGTTTTGATAGGGCAGCGTTAAGAGTATTTTCCAGAGACTTGATGTTGCTACTGGTAGCCCACATAATTAAATCATCGGCATATAGCAGGGCTTCCACCCCCGGAACACTCTTTACAGCCTCAAGGATGTCGTTGATCATCAGATTAAAAAGACCACAACTCAGGACCGCTCCCTGTGGTAAGCCCTGCCGCTGAAGACGATATTTGGACGTAGCACCCGCAAAGCGTGTTCTGATCAGTCTCTGAGAAAGAAAGGACCTAATCCATGCAAACAGATTGCCAGTTACTCCACTCTGTGATAGTTTATGTATTAGCATTTGTCTCCATACTGTGTCGAATGCATTTTTCAGGTCCACCAGGACCGCCAAAGAAGACATTCTACGATTGTAACCATCCTTTATGCATTGGGAGAAATAAACAACATGGTCCATTGTGCTGCGCTTTGTCCTAAATCCCGCTTGTGCATCGTCAATGACATTATGTAATTCGAAGAATTTGTGCAGGCGGGTTGCAACCATCCTTTCTGCTACTTTGCATGTGGCGCTAGTAAGTGTAATTGGTCGATAACTACTTGTGTCGCTAGCAGGTTTACCCTTTTTCAGGATTGGAATTATCTCACCTTTCCTCCACTGCTGTGGAATGTGTTTGCTCCATGTCAGGTTTATTATTTTGAGGAGCGCCTCTTTTGCAGTGCCTCCCAGGTTCTTCAGCATTTCAGAGAAAATCTGGTCTATCCCTGCAGCTTTATTTATTTTAGTATTATGAAGCGCTTGTTCTAGCTCTGAGATCGTAAATTTTCTCATGCAAATATCAAGGTCAGCGGCAGTAGTGCAACTAGGTAGCGGTTTCTTCAGCAGGAATCTAAATGCAGCTCTTGGTCTGAGGACTCTGCTGATATTTGCATAGTGTTTGCAGAAAAGGTTGGCGATGTCTTCGGGCTCACAATACATTCTGTCACCAGTCCTGAAGGGTTCCTGTTCTGTTGGAGCGGAATCATTTTCTAGTCGAGAGATGAAACGATGTGCCTTTATTCCATCTCTACGAAAGTCCATTGTGCTCAGAAAGCTACGAAAGGCAGATCTCTTTGACTGTTTTATTTCCCTCTGTAGCACAGCCTGGGACTTCCTGAGTGAGACACAGTCAGCAAGGCTACCAGTTCTTTCTGCTTTTTTCCTTGCTACATTGCGTGCTTGTTTTAGTGAGCCAAGTTTGGTGCTCCAGAAGGGGCGGAAAGTTTTCACCTGCCCTCTTGGTATGCATTTGTGGGCACATTTGAGGATGGTCCTGTTGAAGGCTTCCACAGCAAGTTCGGGCGTTTGGTGACTTAGTTGGTCTGAAAGTCCTTCATTTGTGATTTTTCTATACTGGTTCCAATCCGCCTTCCTAAAATTCCATCTTGGGGCCCGTTGTGGTATATAGCAGAGTTTCCCAGTATCAATTTTTACGTAAATAGCTCGATGTCCACATCCCGCTGCATCCTCTAGGAGTTTGACTTGCGTTTTAAGTACTATGTTAGGACTAACAAGCACTAAGTCAGGGCGAGTGCTCTGCCCAGCGTAAGAAAGAAATGTAGGGGGAGTTTGTTTTACTTCAAGCAGGCCTTCATCGATCATATCTTCTATTTTTCGTCCAGATGGAGTTGTTGCGCTACAACCCCATCTAGTTGAGGGGCTATTGAAGTCTCCTACAAGGATAGTGTTTGGTTGGAGAGTGTCTTCTATTTTTGCTGTCGACAATATATTTCCAGGGGGGTTGTACAAGTTAACAATGTTGTAACTCTTTCCATTTTTCCAGATCCGCAGCAGCACCACTTCAGCCTTGTCACTGGCTTGCATTTCGTTCAATATCTCAAATTTGGCTCGGAGTGTACTTCTAACCCCAATCAAAATGCCTGAAGCCACTTGTCTTGATCGTGGTAGAGTATATCTTGTATAATTTAGAATTTTGTAGAATTCAGCGAATTCAGTCGCAGCTCCCACTTCTACTATAAAAAATGCGTCCACGTCGAGTTTTACGACGTTTCGTTTGAATTGTAAGAATTTTGTATCATTAAGACCTCCTGCGTTCCAATATAATATTCGGAGGCTCATGTCAGGGCCCTGAGAAGGGCCGTTTGCAGACAATGATGTCATTTGGTTAAGGTTCTCTAGTATCTGGTCAGCGAGCTTAAAGGCGAACCTTGTGTTGATCGTTCAGTCGAGAGCAGGGGGCACCACGTGCAGGCGATCAACTTCACCCCCCTATATATATATATATATATATATATATATATATATATATATATATATATATATATACATATATATATATATATATATATATATATATATATATATATATATATATATATATATTGTAACATTTTGGAATAGCAAGTAAGAAAGGCACTATGTATAATATAATATAAATATGTAAGTAAATTCAAACCATAAAATAACCAATGATAAAAAAAGAGAAAAATGTAAACATAACCTAAATTGGCAAAATCGTAATATTTAATCACAAGTTTAGAACAATAATCACTGTAAAACAAACAATATAATAGAAACAATTTAATGTGTAACAGTTTAAAAAAAAACACTAAAATAATGTAAATAATAGTAAAAGCCTTTAAGTGTTAAGAAAAGTGAAACCATTTTAAGATTGCACACAAGTTGACCAAAACGGGTTACCGTATTAAGTAAGATGCGCGCGCATTGTGAACAGAACAGCTGATAATTTAAACTTAGTCAGGAGATATAATATTTAAATGCAGTTACCTGCAGAGAAATTAAAATCTAGTTATTAAGAACATGAAATGTACAAAAGGCAGTGAATACAGCATCCGTAAAGCTGGTAACAACAATTAAAAAAGGGAAATAGTTTGTTTTAGCCATTTTGAAATGCTTAGCTAGCGTGGCTTCAGTTGTCCCAACCTACTCAAGCAAGACAGACGTGTTTCAGAATTTGCCAATAAAATTTGAAGAATTCGAACTTAGTGCGGGAGTGTTAGTCTCGAATTCAATTAACACTACAAAATACTTTCAAGAAAATTAATTAAAACTATTTATTTAAAAAGATATTATTAAATATTTTGATAAAGGCTGAAAAGTGGAATCTGAAATCTAAAACACTTAAGTATCTAGGCTAGATCCATTACTAAATTTTGAAATTTTGCAATCAGACATTTATATAAGAAAAGAAACCAGTGAATTTATTATAAAATTAAACTATAAAAGAAAACATTTAGAAAGAATATTAAGGAACAATTTTACTTAGAAATAAATTAATTTGTAACCTAGTTTATAACATGTATAGCTTAGTTTTTTTTTGTTCTTGTACTTTAGAGTGCCAAATAAGACTTCAGTATTCAAAATTCAAAACCCACCAGATAACCCGAGATTAAGAGAACTTGTGCTAAACCAAAATTAAAATCAATTTAGGCTAAATTAAATAAAAACTGTTGCTGCCCGAAAGAGAAATACAATTTAGAGTAATAAGAATTATAATAATAGAGGAAACTAATAGTAAATTTGTAAAACTTTAAAAAAGAAAAAAAATTGTAATTTATTAATAGAACTTACAATTGGTAAGAAAGTGTTTTAAATGATACATTAAACTTGTTATTAAAAAAAGAAAGCTCTAGAAAATTTATTTATCTTAAAATAAATTAGAAAAGTTACTAACCTACCTTGATTGAAATTATTGAAAAAAATAACATTTTAAAGAATTCATTCATAATATTATAATAAAAGAAATTATTACAATATATATATATTGTACACTCTGGTAAGAGTCCACTCTGTAGTCTTGAAATAGATACACATAAAAGCACTTAACCAATGATATATTTCAACCGCACAGTGGTCTTTGTCAATCAAAGAGAAAACACAAAAAGAAATACGAGAGAATGAAATAAAATAAATATAAGTTGTAATCACAGATTGCGTAGGAATCAGATGTCACAGATGCACAGATTAAAGATATATGTATTGTTTCCATGAGCATATGTGTGATTATAGTTTATATAAGTCTGTCAGAGGAAAAGAGATTGGAGACGTCTGATGAGGCTATTAGGAAAAAAAGTAAATGGACTTATCTGATGTTGAGGTTAGGGGATTCTCTGGACTTGGTATACCACTGGTATGATAGTTCCCATCTTCTCAGTTCTGAGGGATTGCAATCAGGGGGGAGTGCTTTAATTATTTTTGTGGTATAGCAGTCATCAAAAGTTGTGATGTTGTGACTCGCAGCATGTTGAGCTGTTCGCCTATCCATATTCATAATTTTAACATCATGTCTGTGGCCATTCATTCTGATATTCAGACCATCCATGGTCAGGCCTATGTACTGTGCTGAGGAAAATTTACATTGTAACTGATATATGACATTTTTCGATGTATATTATATATATATATATATATATATATATATATATATAAGACACACACACACACACACATAAATTTATAAAGTGATACAATTTTTTTGACTATTTACTATTGTAAATTTTTTAGTTATCATTTGCCTGTTCTATAAATTGAAAAAGTAATTGTAACTTCTTATTTTAGAACAAATGATACCACCTGAAGAAATATCTGAAAAGAATGAAAATGAAATGAAAGATGATGAAAAAGTAGATAGTGACAGCAGTGATGATGAAGGGAAAGGAAAATGTGAAGAAATTGAAAATATGGATGTTGATGAAGAAGAAGAAAATCTGGGAGAGAAGCAAGATGATGGTAATTATATCAAAATGTTATGAATGGTAAAATTCTTAAAAATAGTTCTCAGCTAATATGCAACCCTTTTGCTGCTTACTTCGAGTAAAAAACTATCAACATTAATAATATGGTAAACCTTCTTTCTATTTGCCATTTACTGTGTGCTGAAATCATGTCTATCACCAAGAGAGTTTGTTTGTGTGTTTGTATGCCTGAAAATAAAGTGAGGAACAGCTCTGATAGCATCCAGCCAACAAATAAGATTCTTGCTAAAAATAAGATTCATATTCTCTGAAGATTAATAAACTCTGTCTTATATTTCATAGTAAATATTTTTTCAAGAGATAAAGGCCCATTCTTTACACCCTCAATTTTTCCATAACTATTATTTTCAATATAATAAAATTAGCATTGTTTTTTTTTGTATTTGTATTTGACATCATTATTTACAAGGTAATAACATTACCTTAATTTTAAAATTACCTACATTTGTTCAAATTAATAAAAATTTCATCAAGCTAGTATGGTTTGAATAACATTATGCATAATTGTAATTTATGTAAAAATTTAAAAAAATACTTTTCCTTTTATAACATTTACTTTAGGGGGTGCAAAAAGTGAGGAAAAAAGTGGGGAAGAACCAAAACCTGAAGAGAAAACCATAGAAGAAAGAGAGGATGAAACTGCAGAACCTTCTGTAGATAAACCCAGCTCAGAGCCAGCTGTGAGCTCAAATCAAGATGCAGGATCTAAAGACGAAGTAAAAATTTCCTATTAAAATTAATCGATTATCCTGTTAGTAAATTGCTAATTTTATAGCCTATGGAATTCTTAGATCCTTCCATTTATGCCTGTCATGTGACATACAATCTTGTTCTTCCTTCTTGTGTGTAATTTCCTGATTATTTCTTTATACAACTTGTAAATAAATTTGTGATACTTGTTACTCATTCTCTAGATTTTAGAATATGAATTCCACTTCCCATTCATAGATTAGTTGGTAGTACTTGGCTTGTAGAGGTTACTTAATAAATAAGTTGTATTATTTAAAAACAAATTTAATATTGAATCAAGTTGGAACAGTTTTTGCTTAGGAAAACATTTTTAAACATTTTAATGATTTGGCTATGCTAGATTTTCCTACTAAAAATTAATGTTAGCTTTGCATTACTTTATCTTACATTAGCTTGAAATGTTGAAGAAAGCTTGAAAATGTTGCTGAGTAAAACAAGGTAGGAAATTTTAAAAAATATTAACTTCTTTAATCACAAGTATATGTTTATTAATAGTAATATATCAACTTCATAAAGCAGTGCAACGGAAAAATAAGGACAACATAATATATATATATATATATATATATATATATATATATATATATATATATATATATATATATATATATCGTGATATTTCACGTTGTCCATTATTTTTCCGTTGGACTGACTTTATTTACAAGTAATAATAATAATAATAATAATAACTTCATATATATATATATATATATATATATATATATATATAAATTTTTTGGACTAGGAGACTGACAGACTTACCTTGGTAAGAGTCCACTCTGTAGTCTTGAAATAGAAACACATAAAAGCACTTAAACAATGATATATTTCAACCACACAGTGGTCTTTGTCAATCGAAGAGAAAACACAAAAAGAAATATGAGAGAATATCTCATATATATATATATATATATATATATATATATATATATATATATATATATATATATATATTCCAACATATATATATATACATATATATTCCAACTTCATATATATATATATATATGTGTGTGTGTGTGTGTGTATTCAATAATTAACTTAAAAAAATTTGGTGTCTATGATTCTTCATGTTCAATGTCTAGCGCGCTTTATCACTTTGCCAACTTTCCAATACCAAGATGTGAATTTCTCAAAGACTTATATGAGTTTTGTTCTGAATTTTATATGAATTTTGAAAGCAATGTTATCTATAGGCAAACTCAAACGACATGCAAACACTTTCAGTAAAACAGCTAATGCAGAAATGCTTGAAATACATTAGCATTGCATAGCCTATACCACGATACAAGTTAAACTCTAAAGTAGGTGCATGTAGTTTCTTCTTATAAAAGTATTTTGGTTTCCCACTTTCATATATCCCATAGCTGAACATTCTCAAAAGAGTTTCTTTGTTAAACACTCATAAAATATGATCATTTCTTCATGTTATTAACCATGGGGTTTGGAAACAGTTCAAAGTAAATTTTTATTTTTAAGTAGGCCTACATAAAGAACGTCAGGAATGCTAAATTTTTAATCAAATTTTCTTTATCCTTGTTTAAAAATTTCTTATGACTTTCAAAAACAAAGTGAGGTTTTCAACTTTCAAATTAGCTCCTAATTTAGAGTATTATCATGTTTACCGCTAATAAAATCCTAATTCAAATTAATTGCAATTTCATTTTGTTAAAATTCCATACCATTTACATTTAAATAGGTTTCAATCTTACTCTATATTACAACTATTCTTTGAGCTTAGCTTGTGAGGTTGTGTTAAAACAAATAAATACATACACAAAACTCACAAATTAATCATTTATTGATTCATACGCGTTTCAATGACAAAGTTATCGTCATCAGTGAGTGTTACTATTACAAACTCTAACTTACAATTACTTGTAAGTTAGAGTTTGTAGTAGTAACACTCACTGATGATGATGATCACTTGCGATTGAAACCCGCATGAGTCAATAAATGAATAATTTATGAGTTTTGTGTATGTTTTTATTTGTTTTACTCTATATTGTTTATTGTTATTCTAAAATATTTCATATTATCTGTCTTTTATTTGTTATTTAAAAGTTGATACTCTTACCACTAAATAATTAATGTCTTGAACCAATCCTATGAAATTATAAAATATGTTTGAAAATACAGTTCTTTATAAATAAACTACACAAAGTCATTTAAAACTTGGTATTATAAACATCCCATACAGGAGTTGTAATTATTAAATACTTTTTTAAAGGAACTAATGAAAAATGAATTAGTAGTAAGTAGATTATAACTTCAATATAAAGATGAACTGCCAATTTCAAAAAAGGTTTACACTATTTACAATAAATTTCACCATTAAATAAAAACAATGACACTACCTCAATTATTATATTGTTATTGTTATTTCTTAAGGTTTCTCAGCAGCCACAAGATGAAAGTGATTCAAGGAAAATTAACCTTGAAGATTCTTCAACTGCAGAAGGTCCTGACCAGCAGGGAATTGGTTCAGCACAGCAGGAACAAGAACAGGATACAGATCAAGGATCAAAAGGATTAAGTACCTCTACTATTGAGAGCAGAAAGAATGAAGGGCGTGAAGAGAAGAGACAGAAACCTGGAGAAAGTGAAGAAGAAAGAGCTCTAGGTAAAGTAGGAAACCTGTAACAAAGAGGTCTTTAATTACCATGTTTTTATTAGCTCTATTATTGTAGTCATTAGTTAGTAGATATACAGTCAAAACTCGATAATTCTGACTAACTGGGATCGGAGCCGATCCAGATTACTGAAAAACCGGATTAACCAGGGAATGCCAAAAAACAGGGAAATAAAACATACTTACAGAAAATAAGCTTTATTTAGTATGAATGATGTTGGACAGACACACACACACAGACACACACACACACACACACATATATATATATATATATATATATATATATATAGAGAGAGAGAGAGAGAGAGAGAGAGAGAGAGAGAGAGAGAGAGGTATTTAACGTTCTCCATTACTTTTCTGTTGCAATGACTTTATAAAGTTATTATTGTTAATTGTAAACAATTGTACCACCACTAAGTGCAATTAAGTTTTATCTTGTAAGATGAAGCACCTTTCGGTCACTTGACCGTTGTCTAATCACCTGGTGATTCACCTCATTCACCTGGTGAAAGGTGCCTCATCACACAAGGTAAACATTAATTGCAATTAGTGGTGGGACAATTGCTTACAATTAACAATATTAACTTTATACACACACACACACACACACACATATATATATATAAATAAATATATATATATATATATATATATATATATATATATATATATATATATATATATATATATATATAATATTTTTCTTGTTTAATAATCTAAAGCAAAATAGGTTATTCAAATTCAAGAATATTTATTAATTTATATTCAAAGCTTTTTGTTTGTAAACAGTACCAACATCATCCATTTGGTTACTGTTTACCAACGAAAAGCTTTGAATATAAATTAATAAATATTCTTGTATTCAGTTAAGAGCTCTGTTGTTCAAAATAAACCATTAGGTCATGAAAGTGGGATGCTGGTTCAGTGTGACTGATTCCCACTGCCATTGTCTATACATAGATAGGTGATCATCAGGCCAACTCAAACATCTTGATACAGCACTGTATCACATTTTACGGTTGCATTTACGCTCTATGCTATGGATAACGGCTAGCCAAGATAATGATATAAAAAGAGAAGTGCTTTTTTGGGATGTGCCTGACTGTAAGGCTTATAAATGTACAGCACTAATATTATAAACGTTAACAATTAGAATTTTTATGTCAAAAACCATTTTTGAAAAAATAAAAAAAATACCTCAAAAACCTTAACAGATTATTCAGAGATCCGGAATAATGAGGTTCAAAATATCAAGGTTCTGCAGTACAACTAAATGTTGCCTTTTTTTCCTAGCGTGACAGTAAGTCTATCAAGAGCATGCTCTCTTATATCCTATATTAGAAAACTGTATATCTCTACATTCTTACAATCTATAGTGTTTTTCTTGATGTAGTTTAGCCATCTCATTCTTTGCTGTTCCAAACCATATCATGCTCCTTTTGTGTTTTTTTTTTTAATTGTTCTACCATCCATTCACTGTACATATCATATAAATTATAACTTCTCGCTTTACGATGTATGGTGAACTTTGTTTGCTAAATAGTAGGATGGGGCAGGGAAGTATCCCTACTTTCAAGATACCGATGTGAATGGAGGGAAGCTGTTAAAAGACTGGGGTAGGCTCTCATGACACTGGAACCTTGGAAATTTCCATTAGTGCAGTTATTAGTTGTAGACATGTCTTGGTAGAAAAAACAACGTTCATTTTCCATTGAGGCGTATTTTTCCCAAACAAGTATATTGTTGCAGTGCAGCATGAGTTTGTTATCAAATTTTCCTTCAAAATTCTGTTCCTGAAAGAAAATCTATTTAGTTATAGATAGATAACTTCTGTGCATGTGGTAAACAAGTACATTTTCTTTGTGGACATAAGATTCATAGCTCTCACGGCATTCGTTTCATTTTATGATAACTAACTACATAAAGATTAATTATTTTATTAATGCTTTATTATTGACTGATTAATTTCTTTCAGGCAATGTTGATGAACCCTTAAAGAAAAAACTAAAAACATTGAAGATGGATAAAGAAGTTAGTGAAGAGGCAGAAAACAATGATGGTTTCAAAGAAGACTCTGCCGCTGAGTTGTACCAACATATCAAGGAGGCTAAAGAAAATAGTTTTGATGCTCAGACTTTCGACGCAGCAACAGAAGTAATTTTAAATTTTTTATAGTTTACCGTTTATTTGATATGGGCCAAATCTTAGTATGTTTTAATTATTATATTTTTAGATAATAGTGTTTCTTGGATTAAAATTTAGTTTAAATAGTTTAAAATTTAAAGTATCATTGATATGATATACGCTGTCAGAAACTTATAACTTAAATTATTGTTAAATTTCCCTACTAAAATATTTTGTAATTAATACTGAAAAAAAATTAGACAAAAATATTTAAGAAAATAATAACACTTGTGGTTGAGTATAAATTCGCAATGTGCAGTAAATTACTACACTCCTTTTAAAAAATGCTTACATCAAAGATAGTTCACATAATTGGCATACCATTGAATGTTTTTAGTACTTTCTAGAGAATTTGATAAAATGTTAAACTTTATTGACAACAATTTCTATTTAAATATATGTATATATTTCTTTAGGAACAAGCACAACAGCAATTCGTTCCTGAAAAAGAAGATGAATGTGGAGAAGAATTGGAAGATGATCTAACGATGAAAATGGATGAAGGTAAAAGTAAATATGTAGAGTTTTAGTGGTATAATAGGGTGCGACTATTTTTCCACCATAAGAAAATATAAGGAAAATTTGTTTCTTTATGGAAATTAATTTTCAGGACTATTTGTGTGTGTGTGTGTATATATATATATATATATATATATATATATATATATATATATATATATATATATATAGTCACTCTGTACAGAGTCCACTCTGTAGTCTTGAAATAGAAACACATAAAAGCACTTAAACAATGATATATTTCAACCACACAGTGGTCTTTGTCAATCGAAGAGAAAACCCAAAAAGAAATATGATAGAATGAAATAAAATAATTGTAATCCAGATTGTGTAGAGTAGAAATCAGATGTCACAGAGCACAGATTAAAGATATATCTTTACCAACTAAATAATCTTTACCAACCAAAACTAACCTAAATATATATATATATATATATATATATATATATATATATATATGTATATGTATATATATATATATATATATATATATATATATATGTATGTATATATATATATATATATATATATATATATATATATATATATATATATATATATATATATATATAGATCAGATATATAGATATAATATTTATTTCACATTGTTTATTTTTTTGAGCCTCTTGATAGTAACCGAATGTAATAATAATTCTGAGTCTGATTTCTGAATGTGAATTGTCTCTCTCCAATTGTTTCTTTCAAATTGTCCTTACGTTTTTAGGTTAGTTATGGTAGAAGGATGGTGAGTAGAGTTTTCTGATGTTGAGGTTAGGGGACGGAGAATGGAGCTATCTGATATTGACGTTAGTTAGTTCTGTAGACTAAGTGTATCACTGGTATGATATGAGTAACATCTGTCTTTTTGGTTTTGAAAGGTAATTTAATAAATCTCTTAATTATTTTTAGAGTAAAAGAGTCATTGAAAGACGAGCGTTGTGACTAGTAGCGTGTTGAACTGTTGGCTTATCTATATTCATGGTCCTAACATGTCTTTGGTTATTTGTTCTGATGTTTAGACCGTAGTGCACAGGCCTAGATGGTTCTTCATGTAGGCTTTTGTAAAGTATAGTAATATACAAAAAAACAAACACTTGATACTACTAGTAGCAGTTTAGTTGCATGCATTGTTTATTAAAGACTATGTTATTATCTGTACCCATAATAAATACCAACATTATGGGAATACTTTAAAAATAACAAATAAAGTTTTTTATGATGTCTGAATATCTTTTTTTTGTAAACTAAATACATTTTAACCTTCAGATGAGCCTGAACCTGAAAAGGAAATTGTGCCAAAGAAAACAACTGAGAAATTGAAAGACAAAAGTGAGGAGAAAAAAAATGATAAAGAAGGAAAGAATTCCAAAGAAGGAGGGGAAGGTGGAGATATAGAAACAAAAATTGAGGTTAGTTTTATAAAACAAAAGAGGCAAGTCTAGCTCTATAAATGTGTGTGTCAATAGTACAAACAGATTTTTTATGTGTGTGTGTGTGTGAGAGAGAGAGAGAGATAGAGAAAGGGGGTACTCTCTTCTGCATCCAGTAGGCCTCATGCATCCATGCTTTCTTCCAAATTTGTCCCTTCTCGCCTACAGAGATTCTCTACCTACTGTAGAGTGCTATTTTTAGTATATATTTCAGCACTGTTTATTAATTCAGTTACTAGCAAATAAATAGAATTTTTTCCTGAGTAACATGTGTGAAGATAACAAGGTTTAAGTTTATCCTGTGTTTAGTGAAATATATTACCTTATTTATTGAAATTATTTTCAAACCTTTGTGTAATAGTACCAAATCCTTTACATTATTAAACAATAAACTCATAAAGCTGTTGTAGCTAAACTAAACTGCACACTGTCAAGATAAATAAAAAGAGTATATCAGAAGAGATAATACCCACAAAAGCAAAAGACATAAAGGCATGTATGTGCTAGTGCTATATGGTAATAATAATTATATGATATTAATAACTTTAACATCAATAATAGTTTTATAATAGATTGCAGCATTTTGCAAAGAGAATAAAATTACCTCTAGACATTTATGTATTAACCCTTAGCACTCGACGGGAGCCCCGCCAAGCGTATATTGCAGTTTACTCGTATGTCGGGGGTCACCCGACACGATTTTCAAATGCCTATAACTCGTCTGCGGCGAAGCCCACGACATTCAATCTTTTACCGTTTGGTGCTACACTTTATTGAAAACAATATGAACTAAGTTGAAAATGCCTAGGAATGTGTGTGTCATCACAAAATCTAGTTTGCCGCTACGTTGTAAGCTGCAAGTAGGTTACAGTTTTGCAGGTTATTTGTTTACTCGTAGTTTGCCGTGGCTTCACGTGCAATTAGTGATTCTGAAATTCCTGATCTTTTACTTGATCCTGATTTATTAGAATGTAGTTCAGTTTCATAAACAAAATAACTAAACCAACAGGTATTTGTAAATATAACCAATTTATGGGTGGTATAGATTTAGCTGTTCAATATAATGAACCGTGCAGTTTTACAAAACGAACAAATAAATGGCGGAGGACAATGTTTTTCTGGCTATTAGATGTAGCTGTAGTAAATAGTTTTATTATCTATAATAACAAAAAAAGGAAATGAGAGAAAATTCTGTTAAACAAAAATAGTTTTGCCAAAACTTGGTGAGGGAACGCATTGGTGATATCAGGAATAACCCGTATAGTGAGAGGGGTCGGCCGTCAACTACTGACAAAGAAGAAAGACTGAATTGGAAATTATGTTCAATCTTTTCCAATGATAGAAATACTTCTAAGGATTGTGTAGTTTGCAGTAAGAGGAAGATAAAAGGAGGTAGAAGGGAAACAGTTTTTCACTACAAAACATGCGGCAGCCTTCATCCAGAAGACTGTTTTCAAAGATATTATACTCTGCAAAATTACAAATAAGATAATAAAATCATGTACATAGAGTAATAGTGAATAAAAATAGCTTAGTTTACTAAAATCATGTAAGAGAAAACAAAGTTTTCCATAAACAGTAATGCAACCTGCAGGTGAGGAATTTGTCCCAATTTAATTACAAGTGGGGAAGCAAAGCATGTTACAAAAATGCGAGCGCTAAGGGTTAATAATACAGAATGACTAGGTGTCCATTATTAGTGGCTATGCAAGTGTTTGTGGCGCTTAGTACTGTCACTATTGTGATCATTTTACTTGGGAGGAAAGTAGCTGCGAAACAGTGAGAGATGTCAAAGAAGAGTCTATATTACCCTAGAGGAATATGTTAAAATTCTCGAGTGAAAAGTTAAGCTTTTTACAAATTTGTAAACTAAATAATTAAAGATAACATTTAAAGTTATAATTTCACAGTTTTTATTGCTTAATCCATTGATTATGTTTATAAATAAATTCACAGTTTAAACTTAGATTTAAAACAATAATATAATAAGAGATATTTCTTACTTTTTAAAAAATGATTAGCCACTGAACAGTGACTTAGTAGGATAGACTAGAAATACAAACCAACAGAAAGCTCAATTTTGATTGCTTTATACATTGAATCCCTTGCTGCAACATTTTATTACACCAAATACGATAATATATATTGGTGAACAATGGTTGATTAGTGCAATAATTTTACTGAGTTATCTATCTTGGTGTCTATCGTCTTAAATAAGTACATAAATAATAAAGCTTATTTTGTTCATGCTGTTTTACATTTACTATCACAAATCCATCTCTTTTACATAGAACAAAAACATTGATGTTATCAGGTTGAAGGTGATGTAGTGGAGACTATGTCTGCTAGAAGAGGAGATGAAAATACATTCCATACATGTCTAGAGGAATCGGAAGTACCACAATTAATGAGTGATTTAGACATTGCAAATCTAAGGAGTCAACTTGAACAACAGTTAGCAAGCTGGAGTCAGGTAGCTTGTATACACAATCATCTTTGATTTTAGTGATAAATATATATTTTTAATCAAAATTTGAACATAAATTATGTGAGAGAGTTCATCATGTACAAAAAAAGACTATGTAAAAAGATAGTACTTATTACATGGGTATTATATCACTTATTTCATCTTTACATTATAATTGTTATTAAATATATTTAAAAAGATTTTATTATAATTGTGAAAAGTGAATGGTTTAGAGTAAAAGATAAAAATACAGTATCATCATTGTAGTTACCTACATAAAATATATGAACACACATTATGAATTACCCTCGTATATAAGAGATTAAGTTTCCAAATGACACAAATTTATAGTTTATGATATAGTACTGTATGTTATTTGTATAAAACTTATATAATATATGAAACTAATATAATATATAAAACTTATATATATATATATATATATGTGTGTGTGTGTGTGTGTGTGTGTGTGTGTGTGTGTTTGTGTGGGTGTGCGAGTGTGTGTGTGTCATGTGTAGAGAGAGAGCCTCAACATCAGGTAACTCCTTTTACCTTCCCCCTAACTTCTACCATTATTAACAACTCCATTTACCTTTCTTCTGACAGACTACTAATATCTGAGTTGAATTAATCAATATTTATGTAAATGTTTAATACAAATAACATATAGTACTATATCATAAACTATAAATCTGTGTCATTTGGAAACCTAATCTTTTATATACATCTGTGACATTTGGATACTTAATCTTTTATATACACCTGTGGTTCACTTCAGTCTTTTCTTTTTTGATTAAAAAAGATCATTGTTTGATCGAAATATTTCAATTTCAACAGTGTTATATAACTCCAATTTTCTCAGTTCTGAGGGATTGCAATTGTGGCAAAGGGTTTCAATTATTTTTGTGATATAACCATTATGGAAAAACATGATGATGGCCTATCTATATTTATGGTTCTAACATCATATCTGTGGCCATTCATTCTGATATTTAGACCATCCATTGTTAGCCCTATGCTGAACAAAATATTCCAGCTGATGCATGACCAACTGTCTGACCTGAGAATTTTTTCATATACAAGTATGATGAAACTGAATCTTTTGTGTAGCAGTCCATTTTGCTTGTTAAGCTATTAAAACTATTTGTTGGAAAGTGTATCATACATATCTTTCATCTATTGAATGGAAAGGAGCTGTGAGAAAGTTAGTATGGTTTTTCAGTATCAGCCAGTGCACTAAACTGCAGCAGGGGCTCTTCTTATTTATTATCATCACCATCCTCACTCTCCTCAGTAAGCTATTGAAGTAATGTCTCTTACATTTTCTCTTACTATTTGTACCTCCAAGTCGTGATATTATTGACAACAAATATGAAGTTGGAAAAATCAAAAAATATGACTTCCTCAACTTTGTTAACAGTACACTCCAATGCTAGCTCACACTGAGACCATTTGACACCCGCTTTTATGAAACCGTTTTTAGTGACCTCAGGAAGGACTTCATTCCATGCAGAAGCAACATTATTAATAGCACCCAAAATGTTTACAGGATGTTGCTGATTACTTTGTTCCATGGCATATAAATATCTTTGAAATAGTCGCTTATGGTTATGCTGCTTTACAAGTTTTATTATCCTCTGGTCAATAGGGTTGATGCTTGCTTGTGTCATTTGGGGGTAGAAAAACAATTTTTATGTTGGTTACTTAAATATTATTCGGATGTGCTTGACAGTTACCAATAAGTAGAAGAATCTTTTGAATCTTTCTTTGAAAAATCGTATTGCGCTCCTTTAAAACAAGTTTCCTTTAAACCCATAAAACAAGTTGTTCTCCTGGTATTCATACACAACGCTGTGCAGCATAATGTATGTTCTTGAAAGATCACCAAAACTTCGATTTTCCCACTATCAAAAGTTAGAGTTTTTCTGAACCATCTGCATTTGCACACGCTAGTACTGAAAGTCTTTCATTACTTAGTTTTCCACCATGGCATTCCTCCTTCTTATAAACAAGTGTTCTATGTGGCATATGTTTGAATAAAAGTCCAAACTTAACAGCATTAAAAACATCAAACGAGGAGAAATTCTTCAGCAACTTTGGTGACACTATTTCTTTCCACGAAGAAACATCTAGCTCAATGACTGACTGTTTCTCCACTGATTTTTCAATATGTAAGGTCATATCTTGTTTTGAAGAGACTGTCTTTATCAGCATTCTATTCTGTTTCCTATGGAATTTCATTCCATAATAAACGTATTTGTCATCCATTAATGTGTTATACAATACCGTAACTGCTGAACTGCATACGAATCCTGTAACGCTTTCTTACTGTAATTTATTACTACAAAATTTTCTTTAGCAGTCAAAAAAGCATATTAAGCGGGATTTAATGCATATTACCTGTGAAAATTGAGATTTTTTTATACCCAGTTTTAGGGTCTGAGAAAAAATCGTAACAAGTGGGAAATTTTCTTAAATGGTAGTGTATTAAGGGGATTCTACTGTATGTGTATATATGTATATTCTGGAGTGAATTCTGAATAAATAATGGAACCATCAATTTACTTTCTTATAATCAGGATTAATGATTCAGATTGAATTCCTGGGTAATTACTTTCAAAATAGTAATTTAAAAAGTTGTAAGTTTCTATTTATACGAGGATTCAGAAAGTAAGGAATGTTTCTGTCTGACGCCGCTAGGCGCGTGCCGATCTCGTACATTTTGGTGCGTGCACACTCGGCATCTCAGTCGGTGTCCAGCAGTGACAACGGGAACATTTCCGCGTTGCCCGTTTTTTCGCATTTTCATCTGAAGATGTGCGCTGCGATTGAAAATCCCGCCAGTTGTGCGGTGCGGTCAGTGATACGGTTTTTGTTGGCAAAAAACTTAAAACCGATAGACATTTATCGCCACGTGTGTGAAGTTTACGGAAACAACGTAATGAATGAAAGTTCTGTGAGAAAATGGTGCATTCAGTTTAAAAATGGCCGAACTGACGTTCATAACGAAGCAAAAAGCGGACGCCCAAGCATTGTGACTCATGAACTGGTCGCTAAAGTTGATGAAAAGGTTTGCGAAAACCGCCGATTCACGATAAAGAAGCTTTCGCTTTGTTTCCCACAAGTTTCACGGACTTTGTTGTTTTAAATTGTAACACAAAGGTTAGGCTACCACAAATTTTGTGCAAGATGGGTGCCGAAAATGCTCACTGACCGCCATAAAAGTCAGCGAATGGAGGCAAGTTTGACTTTTCTGGATGCCTACGACAGACATGGTGGTTCACTACTGGATCGCATCGTAACTGGTGATGAGACATGGGTGAAACACATTAATTGCGAAACGAAATTACAGTCCATGGAGTGGGAGCACACAAGCTCCCCCAAAAACCAAGAAAATGTTTGCAAACATTTTCAGCAAGGAAGGTTATGGCGACGTTTTTTCGGGACAGGCAAGGTGTGCTTCTTATTGACTTTCTTGAACGTGGTGCAACAATTAACTCTGAGCGGTACTGTGAAACTTTGCGCAACCTTAGGAGAGCAGTTCAAAACAAGCGCCGAGGGAAATTGACGTCAAAAATTTTGTTTGTGCATGACAATGCCCGACCTCACACAGCAAACTGCAACAAAGAACTCCTTGAGTCATTCAAATGGGAGGTTTTTCCTCATCCGCCCTATAGTCCTGACCTTGCACCAAGCGATTTTCACTTGCTTTCAAGAATGAAGACCTGGCTAGCAACACAGAGCTTTGACGACGACGCAGAGCTCAAGGCACGCGTCACTGAGTGGCTGACATTGCAGGCGGCAGACTTCTATGATGAAGGAATTTCAAAGCTTGTCCACCGCTACGATAAATGTCTCAATTTGTTTGAGGACTATGTAAAAAAAGTAGTATTTTAGTTGCTCTTTCAGATGTATATAATAAAAAAATTTTATTGTACTTATTTTTTTTTTATTCAAAAACGTTCCTTACTTTCTGAATAGCTCTTGTACAAACACAATATGCTTAGTGTTGGCTATTATCCTGGTTTGGTTGTCTTGCTTCTCACATATTTTATTGAACCATGTAGATCTCTTAAATGTTTTTTGTTAACAGTGTTTTTATAACCAGAAGACTGTTTAAACCCCTTATCGCTGAAGTTTTCATGAAGGGTTATCTTAATATTCGAAACATACACTCACACACACCATGAATGTTCAAATTTGTTGCTTAACTTAAGTAACAGAACTGTTATTCTTCCAGTATATTCAACATTGCTTCTTCTTGAGCTACATTCTTTAATTCTGTTCTGTGCTCTTCACTTTTTTTAAGGATAGTTTTCGGAGTTTATTATTTAAGTTTCTTATCCAAAAATATTTATGGAATTATTTTTTTATCAAACATTTTCAATATATACAAGTATATAAACAAAAAATATACGGGTATGTCTTTGTATGCATTTGTGATATTGCAATTCTTCGCTATTATAGAAGCTGTTTTATTCTGAAGTTTTTCTCTAACCCACATTTATTTTTTTTTTTACTTTTAAAGTTTAATTTTTAACTTTTGACTCTACACATAGCTTTTCAAACTGTAAATATGCTATAAAGTATTAGAAGAAGTAAATATAGAACACAAAGAGGGAATTGAGAAAGAGCAGAATGACTGACAAAGAAAGCTACCACATTACTTTCAAAGAGAACACTTTCTACCCATTTTATGATTGGAAATCAATTGTAGAGGGACTGAAAAAACGGTCAAAAGGTGAAAAGTAGTATAAATACTAAGATCTGGAACAGTTTATCTAGAACATTAGAATACAAATTATTGATACCAAGAAGACATGTAGTTGGAGACTTCTATCATTTTGGCCAAAGGACTTCATAATGGCCATAGAGTACATGACAACCAGAGGTTAAAGATGAGAAGAAAGTAAAGAAATTGATGTTTAGTATCATTTCACTGTGAAAATAGCTGCATTATGGGTAGTTGTGGAATTTTGTTCTTTTGATTTATGAGTAATGCTAAACCAGTTATTTTATATCATGACCAAACTAGAAATGAAAAGCAAATGCACTGGTAGTAATTGTTCATTTTGAAAAAACCTTTGTTGGAAATTTCTTCATATTTTGCTATTTTATCATTGGGGAAAGATTATTCCATATTAGTTGTTCTTGTCATATAATTTATTAATATTATTTTTCTTCATTATCAGTTGGGTCATTCCTGTTTTAATTTTATTATTTTAGCAATCCACTAAAGGATCTAATTTTTAAACTACGTTTTCTACTAATAAATAGTTAGTTATTTTTGTTTTTAATTTAATTTCTTCTATATTGCAACAAACCATATCACTTTTGCATAAAATTTTTAAACTATTTTCTGTATATAGCCACCACCGAATGAAGAAGCAGTCCGTGCATGGGAAACATTAACTAATGTAACTTCTAGCTTATCTCGTGACCTGAGTGAACAACTGCGTTTAGTTCTAGAACCAACTCATGCATCTCGTCTCAAAGGTGATTTCAGGACTGGCCGCCGAATTAATATGCGCAAGGTTAGAGTTTTGTAATATTTTGTTAAATTTGCTTTATAAATTATGGGTGGTTATGACAAACCTACACTTCAGTTTTATGGCTAAAAATCCTACCTGGTGATACAGACCTAAGGAAAGGGGAGCAGGAAAATTAACTCAAGGAAATGCCCCAAAAATTACAATTAAAAAAAAAACCTAACACAAAATTCATAGAAAACATCTCAACACCTTATTTAACCAATATAAAGTTGCATAATGCCTATACAAAATTTTTACAAACTACGCACAAAGTATGCAATAATATTGAAGGAATAAAATATTTATTAAATTTATTATAATTTTAAAAAACATATTTTTTTAACTTATCACCAAAAACACAAATATACAGTATTTATAATTATGTAAATAAGATTGCAAACTATGAAAATAATTTACATCATAATAGAAGAAAATAATAATTTAGTTAATTATAAAGTATTTTAAAAATAACTGTCATGGATAATATGTGTGTTTCATTATATATACGTTTTCATTGATATACTAAATAATTTATAAAGAAATGAACTTAGCAATAACAATTTATTAAAAAAGACTGAAAGTTTAAAAAAATATGAAATTGAAGCTAACTTGAAAATTATTATTTAATTCTAAGTTTCTGTCTTATTCTAACAAAACTGGCTATGTTTAATCATTATATAAATTTTCAAATAAACTATTCTGACTTGTCATTATAAGTTTAGGATTTTATGACATTACATTTTAAAACCTCTATAATTTTTCATTTAGACTCATACTCTGTATATGAAGGCTGACTCAAAAAATGTAAAACAAGTAAAAACAGATATTTTTGGTATTCCTGTTAATATTGGTGCGCATGGTTTGAATGGGTATAGTCTTGTGTGGTATTTTAATTTATTGTTATAGTTTAGGGTATTTCGGTGTGTGACTATTAGGTTTTTTTATTGTAATAAGGTATTTGATAGTTGGGTATGGGATTTGTTCGTATTTATTTTCTTTTATGTAGTTAGTCATTGAATCGATGTATTTGGTATTTTCTATTATTACTGGTGTATTTGTTTTATCGGATTTTAATATTAAGTAGTCGTTGTTTTATAGTTTTTCTCTGAGTTTTATAATTTCTTTTTTATTTATATATTGTTCTTTTTTTTGTTTTTTCCGTTTTTATTAGGTTAATTTTATTATTAATATTGTTTCTTATGTGTTCAGTATTTTGGTGGGTAATTTAATACCTATACTAGCAAATACCTTATTACAATAAAAAACCTAATAGTCACACACCGAAATACCCTAAACTATAACAAATTAAAATACTACACAAGACTATACCCATCCAAACCATGCACACCAATATTAACAGGAATACCAAAAATTAACAAACCCGACACACCATTCAGACCACTAATAATCTTCAAAACAGTACCATCCTACATAATCGCAAAAATACTAGACAAAATAATAAGATCTAAAATACAAATCAACAACACATACAATATAAAAAATGGATACGAATTAATTAATAAAATAAAAAACATAGAAACAATCAACAACACTAAAATAATAAGTTATGACATAACTAACATGTACCCTAGTATCCGAATAGAAGAAACCATAGAAATAATGAAAAACAAACTAATACACAATAACGAAAAAGAAAACACAATAAATAGTATCATAACACTAACAAAACACATATGTAACCAAAATTACTTCCAATTTAACAATAAATACTATCAACAAACAACTGGACTCCCCATGGGATCACCCATATCATCAGTCATGTGAGAAATATATACAACACTTTAAACAAATAATAAATAAACCTATACTAAACACACATAATATTTTACTATGGAGAAGATACGTAGACGATATACTTGTAATATATCAACCCGCCATACACAACGAACACATTATAATACTAAACAAACTAAATATATACAACGAAAACATACAATTCACTGTCGAAACAGAAACAAACAGAACAATTAACTATCTTGACATCACTTTAAATATAAATAACAATAAAATAGAAACTACAGTACACAGAAAACCTAGCTCCAACAACACCACAATACACTACAAATCTAACCACCCCTGGACACACAAAATTAACACTTACAATAACTTGATAAATAAAGCAATAAAATACACACAAACAAGAACAAACAAAAATTAAATGAAGAATTAGATAACGTTACAAAAATAGCAATAGAAAATGGATACAACAAACGCCTTATAAAAAACATATACAATAAATTTACAAAAAAACCTAATTTCAACACAACACTACAACCTGAACACAAAAATAATAAAAATAAAAAAATCTACCTAAAATATAAATACACCAATACCAAAATAGAAAGACTAACAAATATATACAATAAAGAATACTACACTCCAACATACAAACCAAATAACAAAATAATAAAATATCTTAATAACTCAAACCACAAAACAAATACAGAAAAACATAACCTATCAGGAGTTTACAAAATTACATGTAACGACTGTAATGCATTTTACATAGAGAAAATGACCAGATCATTTAAAATAAGATTTGAAGAACATTACAGAGCATTCAAAAATAAAAATACAAAAGTATCAAATGTTGCAGCACATGAAATAACAAACTACGAAAGTAACCTAACCATACTTGAAAGAAATAATAACCCAATAGAATTAAACTCACTAGAAAAATACCACATTTATAAAAACACACACAACAATTTAATGAACCTACAGACCGCATATACAGAAGACATACTATATAAAAACATCATACACGCAGATCAAGAGAAAATGCGTGTAACGTCAACAAATACCAACATCACGGACCGAACATCTACACCAGAAAAATATCAGTGATTCGACAATGGTCAAGTGACCGAAAGGTGCCTCATCACACAAGGTAAAATTATTGCACTTAATGGTGGATAAAATTACTTACAATAGTAATACATTAACTATATATATATATATATATATATATATATATATATATATATATATATATATATATATATATATATATATATATATATATATATATATATATATATATATATATATTCTTGATATTTAACGTTATCCATTGTTTTTCCGTTGCACTGACTTTATGAATTTATTATATTACTATTGTAAGTAATTTTTCCACCATTAAGTGCAATAATTTTACCTTGAGTGATGAGGCACCTTTCGGTCAATTGACCATTGTCGAATCGTGATGTTTTTCTCTAAGTAAGTAATTTTATCCACCATTAAGTGCAATAATTTTACCTTGAGTGATGAGGCACCTTTCGGTCAATTGACCATTGTCGAATCACTGATGTTTTTCTCAAGTAAGTAAAAATTACTTACAATAGTAATATATTAACTTCATATATATATATATATATATTTAGGTTAGTTTTGGTTGGTAAAGATTATTTAGATTTTTTGGACTAGGAGACTGACAGTCTTACCTTGGTAAGAGTCCACTCTGTAGTCTTGAAATAGAAACACATAAAAGCACTTAAACAATGATATATTTCAACCACACGGTGGTCTTTGTCAATCGAAGAGAAAACACAAAAAGAAATATGAGAGAATGAAATATATATATATATATATATATATATTGTAATGTTTCTTATAAAACTCAATACAAAGATGTTTTATACTATTAAATGAAGATATATTATTTCTATTTAATAACCAAAAAACTACTCAGGAACATCTCATTTTTCTTTATTATAACAATTTTATTTTCAACATTTAAACAATACACAGAACAAAAATAAACTTAACAAATTTTAACAAAATATACTAAACTCACTTTCTTTGATTTTTATAGTTACACAATTTTAATACCCTTGGCTAATTTTACGATCTCTTACAATCTCGGGGTTTATAGCATGGGCTATATTTTTTACTTCTTTTGTTAATTAAATAAATTTTGAAAAACAATATTAAATTTTGAAATTAGTTTTAATAAATATTTTCCTGATGGAAAAACTTTAATTTGGAATAAGCAAAAAGGCGAAACTATTTGAACTGGATTATGATCTTATTACTATTAATCACAAGATATTCTAATGTACAATTTTAAACTTCCCTATTATCCTAAGAGTCCACTAAAGTTTATTTTTTTATATAGCGCTAGGTACTTAACTTATCAAATAACGGCGAATGGCTGCTTGCTCAGACGTAGAATTCCGTTCTCTTTAATTTTCACTTTTTACACACTTAAATTCGTTTTAGTTCCTTTAAATTATATTTACACTTTATTAACTCTTTCAATTCACTTATCCCTGTTCAATCTTGTAAAGTTTCTCCACAAATCTGTATAATTTTGACGAAGTTTCTAATAAGTAGAATTTTGACTGGTCCTGGCAGATTCGCTACCTTACTCGGCGTCCCACGCCAGACTCTAACTACGCGTCCTTAGATTTTAAACAATTGTTTGTTTTTCTAATATGGCGGCTTCCTTCTTCTTAAAAAAAAATCATATGCTCTAATTGAACGAAGTTCCGTTCCTTCCCACTAGAGTCGACTGCAACTTGACCTATTTCTTTACTTTCACATCTGTTAATGTCAACGAACTATTTTCACCAGTTTTAATTTTGTTAACATACTGTTTCAATTTTCCGATCCTTAACCAACCTTCCAGTGTTTATTTAATTACTATTATTAGTGTGTGAAGTATCTTTGTGTTTTACTTTTGTAATATTTTGAATTGTGTGTGTTTTGACTGGACTTTTCCAAACATAACCTTTCATTGTTTACAATCGTTTTTCACTTTTTCCTTCAAGTAATTACTTATGCCCTATGTTACTAGTATTTACAATTTTGTTTGACATATAACTATTATTAGATTATCTTGTTTTAAATTTTATTTGATACAACAAATTTCTTTATGTATTTACAGTTCAAATATCTTATTTATATGTTACAACCGTTTTATAACCTTTCTAGGCTTTTACCTAAATTTCGTTTCAATTTAATCTAACCAATCTTTTAATGAATTTCTTTTTTTAAATTTTGTGTGAGTTATTTCTAATATATTCTTCCAATTCTTAAATAATATTATATAGCCCATTCTATAAATGTTACAATGTCCCCTAATTTAATTTAAATAAAAAATATTCCTAATATCTACATTACACATTCTTTACATTTTACAAGCTTGATTAAATATACATATATTTTTTTTTTAATTAAATTTAAATTAACATTTATTTCCTAATTGTACATTTTATTTAATAACTAATTGAACACATTTTTTATTGAGTAAGTACCTCAACACTTTGGCTAACTTATCGTCCATTGTCTTTACCACTTTTAGAATTGTCCACTTAAAAGTCATTTATACCTTCATCTGTCCACTTTCGTCCATTTATACTTAATTCTACGACACAATTTTATCTTAATTCTTTAACAATCAAATACTGAGCTGAAAACTTCAAGCTACATATTACTTAACTTATCTTCTAACAATACAATATACTTATAACTAACATTCAATCAACAATTCTTTAACAATTCTAACATATAGTAACAATAAATCATGTTCTGGTATTTACAATTCCTTCCATAATTATATATATATTTTTTTTATTACATTTATTACAATTGGAATCCTTCCAATCATAAGTCTGATTCAATATTTAATTAACATATATTCTCTGATACCATGTCTTTAAATCCCATCCTATCCGAGTCATAGTATGTCTAGATTTGGTCAAATTGGTTATAACATTTCTCTTTCCCTTATTTCTGTTTATTCCTTGTTTATTATTTATCTCATATTTATTTTGCTTTTAGCTTCATCTAACTCTCAGTTCTAAGTTAGTATTTTATCTCCCCTTCCAATCTTACATCCAGTTCAATTATTTTCTTATATCATCTCAGTTTATTTTGTATGAAGTTTAACATCCAATATTTTTAAAGGTTGCAATCTCATATCCTCTATTTGATCATATCTATAGCTCCTTCGATTACACTGTCCCTATATCAACGAATATAAATTTTGTTTTAATACTTATATATATCAACGCAGATTCTCCCTTACAATACGACGAAGTTTAAATACACAATTACCATATTTTTATTACAACGATGCTTTAATATTTATTATCATAGATTCATATTTCTTTTATAATATATAATATATACGACGAAGTTCCATTATTTATCAACGCAGATTCTCCCTTACAATACGACGAAGTTTAAATACACAATTACCATATTTTTATTACAACGATGCTTCAATATTTATTAACATAGATTCATATTTATCTTTATTCATTATTCGACGAAGTTTCCAATAAATTATCGTAGATATAGTTACCATCCCTTAAAACTTATCTCCTGCTAACGTTTTCTTATACACATAGTCACCTAGAGTTTACTCATATTGCTTCCTTTACTTATATTTAATATCTCCCTTCCTATTTTATTTTGTCTCGTTTGAGTTTATCTCCCTTGCATCATGGTACTTTTTTAGTTCTGTTGAATGGAACATCCCCTTATTTATATCATATTTATCATCCCATAGTTCGAATGTCGATTCTCCTAACTTTTTGTGTATTCTATATGGCCCACTATAAATATTAAATAATTTCCCCATTTCTCCCTCTATGCCTTTTGCCTGCCAGTTTTCTTTTACTAACACTAAATCATTTAAATTAAATGTGAAAAGCTTATGATATCTATTGAAATTTTGTGCCCTAAGTTCTGCCTTTTTTTTCATTCTCCCTCTTGCCAAATCTATTACTAGTTGGGTATTAACGCTTTGTTCATTTGAATTTTGAATTTTGATATACTTATGCCAAAATCTCTCATCTATTTTTCCTAACTGTAACTGATTAGGTGTGAACCCTGTGGTCTCATGTGGTACTTCATTCAACATCTCATTTATTAAATGTATAAACTTTGCCCATTGTTTATGGTTCCCATGGCAATAGGTGCGAAGACATCTCATTATCTCCCTGTTTACCCTTTCTACTATATTGCTTTGAGGTCGCCTAATTGGTGAAAATATTTGTTTGATCCCTTTATTTTCTAAAAATGTTGACTATCTTTTACTTGTGAACTGAGTTCCATGGTCTGTTTGTGCCCTTTTTACCTGTCCATATTTTTCTAAATAATCTTCTACACATCTAATAGCTGTAGCAGTATTTGCTTTTTTTATTTTATAAATTTTTATAAATTTAGTAAAAATATCCAAAATAACCAAAATATATTTAAATCCCTCACTTTTATGAAATGGTCCACAAAAGTCAATAGATAGTTGCTCTTTAGGCCCTTCTACCTTGATTCCTTTCATCACCCCATAACAAGTTTGATTTGTGTGTTTCACCCTCTGACAAGTGTCACAGTATTTTAAAAGGTATTTAATCTCCTTATACATCTTTTTCCATGTGAATATTTCATTTATTATACTATAGCACTTCTTGGCCCCTATATGCATATAGTACTCATGGCATGATATCACTAATACATTTATTAACTCTCTGGGTACTATTATTTTCCAACTTGCTTTACAATTTTTATATAGTATGTTATTTTCAATTTTGAATTTCGAATTGTATTCCTGGACATTTTCAATAATATTTCTTAATTCTAAATCACCCCACTGAAGCTCATTAAGTTTTGTCAATTTTGTCACTACTTCCCTACTTATTACTCTTTCCATTAAATTGATACTAAACTTATTTTGATTCTCTATATGTTTTGGCTCTATCTTATCCCATGGGTTACGACTTAATATGTCTGCCACCACGTTCTCCTTCCCTTTACAATACTCAATCTCAAAATCATATTCCTGCATGAGCAATATCCAACGATATAGTCTTGAATTTAATATTCTGCAAGTCTTTATGAAAGTCAAAGCCTGGTGGTCAGTTTGTATTACTACCTTTCTCCCCAGTATAACCTGTCTAGCCTTCTGTAGACAAAACAACACAGCCAATAATTCTTTTTCAGTCGTATAATATCGTATTTCACTACCTTTTAGGGTTCGGCTCATAAACATAATTGCCTGTTTCTGTCCAGTCTCTGTTATCTGGTACAGATGCCCCCCAATAGCATATTCGCTTGCATCTGTCTGTAAATAAAACGTTTTTGAATAATCAGGGTGTTTTAGTACGTTGGTATCTATAAATGCTTCCTTTAATTTTCTAAAATTTTGTTCCTCTAAATCTGTCCAATTAAATTTTGTTTCATGTCTCAAAAGTTTCAGGAGTGGCTCTACTAATTTCGAATAGTGGTCTACAAACTTGTTGTAATAATTGGCAAGGCCTATAAACCCTTTTAATTGCTTAACGTTCTTTGGTGTGGGGAATTCCATTACAGCCTTAATTTTGTCCTTATCTATCTCTATTCCCTCAGTTGTCAACCTGTAACCTAAAAATGCTATGTTTTCTTTACAAAACTCAGTTTTTGATAATTTAATTTTGATATTATTTTCCCTAAATGTCATAAATAATTTTTTTAAATGGTTTTTATGTTCTTCAAAACTCTGTGACATGCATACAATGTCGTCTACATATACTAAAGTGAATGGTTCTAATTCATTTCCCATTATTCTACCCATAGCTCTTGCTAAAGCTGCTAATGATGTTTTTAGCCCATAAGGTGTCACAATGAAATGATATGTCTTTCCATTATACTGAAAAGCTGTGAATTTTCTGGATTCTGGCTCCAACTCCACCTGCCAAAAACTATTCGTGAGGTCCATAGAACTCAGGTATTTTACCTTTCTTGCCTTATGTAATATTTCATTAATACCCTGGTAACACTCATAATCTAGTATTATGATTTCGTTCAGTTTCCTTGCGTCCAGGCACAATCTTATTTCTCCATTACTTTTTATGACAGGAATAATAGGGTTAATATAAGGGCTATTACTTTTTTCTATAATTTTCATCTCCAACATTTTGTCAATTTCTCTTTGTACCGCTTCTTGATACTTTGTGGGCACAGGATAGTTTCTTTGATAAAATGGTAAATCTGTTCTTACTTTTATCTCATGTCTATATCCTTTACACACTCCAGGCCTATCTGAAAATACATCCTTATATTGCTTTATTATCTCCACCAACTCCAGTTTTTGCCTATCTGTTACACGGTCATCTCCGATACTTCCCATAATATCTCTATCACTAATTTCCCCTTCTGTTTCATTTTGTTTCTCATAATTTTGGTCCCCCTGTCCTAAATTATCTAAATTTTCCCATTCCTCATTAATTTGATCGAATTCGTTAATTACATTATCTTCCCTTTCTAAATTTTGTACCTCGTTGTTATTAATTCTTTCGTCATCAATTTCACCCTCCGTTTCTTTCATATATATTTTAATATAGTTTTCCAAATATTTCAATTTTATACTCCAATCCTCACAACTTATATCAGCCTTTGTATTTTTTAATATATCCATCCCTATGATCATTTCTCTTAATAGTCCTGGTATGATGAAACATTGAAATGGGTAATCAATCCCACCTAATCTTCCCATTATCAGAACAATTTTATTAATTTGTTTACTCTTTTTATTTGTTGCTGTCCTAATGTTCATTGCTCTGATTGGCAACGTTTCTACTCTTTCTAGTTTTCCCTTATTTATACTATACCATTTTTCCTGAATACATGTAATATTACTACCTGTATCTATTAAGGCTGTAACCCTAACCTGTTTAAATTCTATCTCTATTTCTGGGCTCCTATATATTTTGTTTTGCTCTAAATTCAAATTTCGCTCCGTCCCCTCACTTTCCAAAAATTCCCTATCTATTAACCCATTCGCTTACAATGACGGCGATCCGCCGTCGCGACCCAGTGTGCCATTCTGTGAAGCGACGGTGAATCGCCGTCCTCCAATATAACTCATTTGTGTCGAGTTAGTTCTCAGTAAATCCAATAGATCGCATATGCATCTTATTCTACAGGCTTTGGGCTTTCCAATGGTAGTATTTTTATCTTCTTTGGACTGTCAGTTCTTTCAATATTTACGTTTTATCTGGCGACCGATCAGCTGACATTGTCTGTGATGTTGTGTTTACGTTGTAGTTGTGTGGGATATGTTTATAACCTAACCAAATTGTATTTAATTTGTTATTTGTGTTCTTTTTAAGTTAAAAATGAGTGGATTTATTATTTTATTTGTTGATGAAAGTGAGAAGGAGTTGAAAGATTGTGAAATTGAAAGAATTTTTGGAGAATGGGACAGTGATTTGTTTGAGGAAACATTTGAGAGTGATAATGAAATAAGACAGTTGGACATTGAATCTTAAATAGATGTAGATGTAAGTAATGAATAAAAAAAATCATAATAGACTGTAATATAACAGGTTCACCACATCATGAAAAATGTAATCTGCCTTGTTCTGCAATAAGTGATAAGTTGCAACTTGAGCAGCCCTCTTGTAGTTATGTTAGGCCTAGGACTCCACTAGATGTAAATAATGTAATTTCTGATATAAATGTCCAAGATAGGCCTGTATTACCATCTAATTCAGATGATGAAAGCTCACAGAATTCCAATCTAATTGAGCTACTCGATCAAATCTACCTTGATGGAATAATTGCCCCTCTGTCTCCTACTGCTAGTGAGGAGGATGATGCCCCTAGTTTTCTTGATCCTTGTCCTAGACCTATTAGAGTTAGTACTAGAGATAGGGGTAAACCAAGAAGGGGTAGGCCTAAAGAAAAAATTCCATGTTCCAAACCACCTAAGCCCACTAAAAGGCCAAAGAACCAGTCGGTGGGAGTGTGGACTGTGCCTCATCGCATTTCACCTACCAGAATATTTCAAAGTATACAACACAAAAGTTAACTTTTCTTAACTCTTGTGAAATTGAAACATATTCTTTGCACCCTGAAGAATATTTTGGAGTATTTCCAAAGGTAATTTATGCTTTTACTTTAGGATAATTGAAATAAAAAAAATAAAGTTTGATATTTTTCGTTGAAACATTTTAGTTGTTTACATATTATCAAATTATAAAAGAAAAGATATTATAAATATTAGTATATATTTTGAAAGTAAATGTATTTGTGAATAAAAAAATAACAATAGGTTCCATAAGAAACATAAATATGAACAAAAAAAGAGTAATCAACAAAAACCTTTAAAAATGGTCTAAAAAATTAGTTTTTTATGGCTCAGTCGGTGTAAAAAAAATTGTAAGCGAATGGGTTAATACGTTGTTAATTATTCCTAACCCCAAATCCGTATTTTCATTAAATTGATTGTTACCCTTATTCTTGTCACAATTAATATTTCCAAGGCTCTTTAGCACTGGCTTTCCCTCTTCAGCATCCCCTGTAGTTTTCCCATGATGCAATAAGGTATCACCAGTGCCCTCTAGTTTTCCGTGGTCCCCTGGTCTCCCTCACATCTTCCACTGGTCGATTCCTTTGGTCGTATCTGTATGCTGTTTACTTCTTTATTAGACCTATCTCGGCTTCCTATATTCCTTGGATCATCTCTGTGACCCCTGTACCCTATCTCCCTGCTCTGTGGCTGTATTCTTTCCGGTCCCCTATTCATGTGGTCATCTATCCGTCGATTATAAAACTGAACGGTCGGTCTAAACCCGTTTCCAAATCTATTTCTTGGTTCAGTTATTCCTCCCCTATTTATTTGTCCCCCAAAACCATTCTGGTTTGGGAACCTTCTGTCCCCTTGTGGCGCTCTCCCTGTCTCTAATGTCCGCTCTCGGTATCGGCTTGGTTCTATTCTCATGGGTGGTCTTTCCCATGGTCTGCCTCTTTGCCTAATAACTCTATTTCTGTCTTCTATATCCTCCTCATTTAGGAGTCTCTCCATCTCTCTGACCGTTCTAATGTTCTGGACCCTTTTTGCGGCTTGTATTTTTTCACCGAAATGTCTGCTTAATTTCCGTACTACTTCTTCTTCGTTTAGGGGAGGTACCATATTTCTTAACAGCATCACTCTTTCCACAAAGTAATCCGTTCTGGCTAAATCGCCTCCTTCTCTGTATCTTTCTACATCAATCCTGTCTCTTATTCCCTCCTGGATCTCCTTTGCCCAATACCTATTTATAAATCGATCTTTCCATTCCTCATAATTTTCTACATCCTCCCTTATCGACTCCCACCATCTGGCTGCCCCAGCCTCTAATGCCTCATCCATACTACTCCACCAGTCATCCTCACCTTCCTCCATATACCTATCGCCCAATATTTTTTCAAAAAACCTCTCTAACCTTTTAATGAATTCTACAGGATTTCCATTCCTTCCATTGAACTTAGGACCCTTTTCCTGTTTTCCGCACGATACCTGAATTACTCTTATTTGCTCACCCTTATTTCCATTATTACTCTCGATTTTGTTAATTCTATCTCCTAACCTTCCCTGCTCTCCTAATATTTTCTCCCTATCATCTTCAACTTTCCTAAAACGCTCATCTGTTATCTTTCTTTCTCCTGTCATCTTTAATTTCAACTCTCCTAACTCTTCTGTGTTTTTCTTAGTTATATTTTCTACTTTCTCTATCTCTTTTTTATTAATTTTTATCACATCAGCTATTATTTCTTTTGTTTCCTCAAAATTTGTCTTAATCTTCTCCTCTAATTCTCTATCTTTCTCCTCTAAGTCTCTTCTCACATCCTCTATTACAGCATTATTCTCTGTCCTCAACTGTCGCCTCATATCCTCTATCATTTTCTTACTTTCCTCCCTTATTTCCTGTGTTATGAATTTGAAATCTTCCTTCATCTCTCTCATTTCGTCTCTATTTTCCTCTAATTTTTTGTTTATTTCCCTCATATCCTCACTCATATCCTCTCTCATATCCTTCATTTCCTCTCTCCCTTTATTTATTTCTTTTAGTAAGTGTTGGTTGCTTTCGAAAAAATTTTTTATCCAGTCATCATTATTTCTACTTCCACTTTCACTACCCCTTCGTTCCTGTTCAATTTCTACAAGTGGTAGTCCCCTAGTTTCATCTACCTCCATGTTTGGTATTGGCATATCTGTGCCTTCCAATTCTATTTCTTGCACTTCCAAACTTGTCCCTTTTTCCTGTTCCCCTACAACTACCAGCTCGCCTATAATATTTTCCTCCCTGTTTTCGATCCCCTCCTGAAAACTAACAAATCTCCCCTGAGCAGCCCCTTCTGTTTCTATCACCCTTTTCCGCCTACCCTTTTCTAATTGTTCCCCTTTTTCTGTTTTTTTTAGCTTTTTCTCCCCGCAAATTATACGATTCCCTTTCATCAGACATATTTTTTCTTTTTTTTTTTAACTGTAAGTAACTTATTATACAAAATTAAACAATTTGTATATATATACTATAAACCTAGCCTTGACTCTATTCAACTCAGTGTTTAATTTTACAAAATTTTTCTAAATCTATTTCCAGTTCAAATGTTTTTCATATAAAAAGTTCTAAATTAATTTTGTTTCAAAATCTCTCTAAATAAATTTTATCTCTTATTTTATCGAGCTCCCACGTTGTTGCGCCAATTATAAAGTATTTATAAAAAAAGACGCAATACAACGGGGTTTTACTATTAAATATTTAAATGAATAATTAATTCTTTATTATTATTTTTCTAATAATCGTACCCCACGTTGGTGTGCCAAATGTAATGTTTCTTATAAAACTCATTACAAAGATGTTTTATACTATTAAATGAAGATATATTATTTCTATTTAATAACCAAAAAACTACTCAGGAACATCTCATTTTTCTTTATTATAACAATTTTATTTTCAACATTTAAACAATACACAGAACAAAAATAAACTTAACAAATTTTAACAAAATATACTAAACTCACTTTCTTTGATTTTTATAGTTACACAATTTTAATACCCTTGGCTAATTTTACGATCTCTTACAATCTCGGGGTTTATAGCATGGGCTATATTTTTTACTTCTTTTGTTAATTAAATAAATTTTGAAAAACAATATTAAATTTTGAAATTAGTTTTAATAAATATTTTCCTGATGGAAAAACTTTAATTTGGAATAAGCAAAAAGGCGAAACTATTTGAACTGGATTATGATCTTATTACTATTAATCACAAGATATTCTAATGTACAATTTTAAACTTCCCTATTATCCTAAGAGTCCACTAAAGTTTATTTTTTTATATAGCGCTAGGTACTTAACTTATCAAATAACGGCGAATGGCTGCTTGCTCAGACGTAGAATTCCGTTCTCTTTAATTTTCACTTTTTACACACTTAAATTCGTTTTAGTTCCTTTAAATTATATTTACACTTTATTAACTCTTTCAATTCACTTATCCCTGTTCAATCTTGTAAAGTTTCTCCACAAATCTGTATAATTTTGACGAAGTTTCTAATAAGTAGAATTTTGACTGGTCCTGGCAGATTCGCTACCTTACTCGGCGTCCCACGCCAGACTCTAACTACGCGTCCTTAGATTTTAAACAATTGTTTGTTTTTCTAATATGGCGGCTTCCTTCTTCTTAAAAAAAAATCATATGCTCTAATTGAACGAAGTTCCGTTCCTTCCCACTAGAGTCGACTGCAACTTGACCTATTTCTTTACTTTCACATCTGTTAATGTCAACGAACTATTTTCACCAGTTTTAATTTTGTTAACATACTGTTTCAATTTTCCGATCCTTAACCAACCTTCCAGTGTTTATTTAATTACTATTATTAGTGTGTGAAGTGTCTTTGTGTTTTACTTTTGTAATATTTTGAATTGTGTGTGTTTTGACTGGACTTTTCCAAACATAACCTTTCATTGTTTACAATCGTTTTTCACTTTTTCCTTCAAGTAATTACTTATGCCCTATGTTACTAGTATTTACAATTTTGTTTGACATATAACTATTATTAGATTATCTTGTTTTAAATTTTATTTGATACAACAAATTTCTTTATGTATTTACAGTTCAAATATCTTATTTATATGTTACAACCGTTTTATAACCTTTCTAGGCTTTTACCTAAATTTCGTTTCAATTTAATCTAACCAATCTTTTAATGAATTTCTTTTTTTAAATTTTGTGTGAGTTATTTCTAATATATTCTTCCAATTCTTAAATAATATTATATAGCCCATTCTATAAATGTTACAATATATATATATATATATATATATATATATATATATATATATATATATATATATATTTAGGTTAGTTTTGGTTGGTAAAGATTATTTAGATTTTTTGGACCAGGAGACTGACAGACTTACCTTGGTAAGAGTCCACTCTGTAGTCTTGAAATAGAAACACATAAAAGCACTTAAACAATGATATATTTCAACCACACAGTGGTCTTTGTCAATCGAAGAGAAAACACAAAAAGAAATATGAGAGAATGAAATAAAATAATTGTAATCACAGATTGTGTAGAGTAGAAATCAGATGTCACAGATGCACAGATTAAAGATATATATATTGTTTCCATGAGCATTCATTCTCTCATATTTCTTTTTGTGTTTTCTCTTCGATTGACAAAGACCACTGTGTGGTTGAAATATATCATTGTTTAAGTGCTTTTATGTGTTTCTATTTCAAGACTACAGAGTGGACTCTTACCAAGGTAAGTCTGTCAGTCTCCTAGTCCAAAAAATCTAAATAAACTTTACCAACCAAAACTAACCTAAATATATATATATTTGTAAGTAATTTTATCCACTCAAGGTAAAATTATTGCACTTAATGGTGGATAAAATTACTTACAATAGTAATATATTAACTTCATATAAATATATATATATATATATATATATATATATATATATATTTATATATTCTTGATATTTTACGTTATCAAGTAACTGTAATGTATTACACATGATCAATGTAAATATTGTAGTGTAGAACTGTGATATATAAATCTGTCATCTACTACACCTGTCCCTTGTTTTGACATCTTCTATTGAAAATATCATTGTGGTATAAAACTGTTATTGTAAAACGATCTTTGTTTACTTTTTTCTGTTAATTTTTCTTGATCTTCTGCTACTATAATTTTTTGTGTAAACTTACATTTTTGAGCATTGTTAGCATACAATAGTGTTTGTAATATGTCCTTAATGGCACATTTTGACTTTATATTAGTAAAAATTAAGAAGTAAAGATACAGTATTTTCACTTTATATGTGCTTTGTTGTTAAGTTATGTTCTTTCAAAATTGTAAATTTTTGGAGCATTTCCATAGATTAACTATTTTTCTCCTTGTTTTTAAGTGTGTCTGCATCCCCAGATAAGATTTGTTTTCTATAAAGTAGAAGTGTAAACTTGAAATGATAACTAAATTACGTAATAAAATATATTTAAATTTAATAACTATGTAACTCATAACAATTATCTGTAACTTATTATGTATAGTATAAAGAAATTGCGTTTTAAATGCATAAAAAATAAATTAAAGTGGTGGGAAACATATTCCCTTACTAGATTTCGTATAATCCTTGTTTTAGAGGTATTTATTACATAACTCCATTCCATAGAGGCATCACTCATCCACTACAAGATTTCTTTTCCATTTGGTCACTTTTTCCATTTTATAAAGCGGATCCATTTTAAGAAAGTTTTGTTTTAATAAATTGTGTAGCCATTTAATACTAACTTGAAATTATTAAAACAACTTAATTATATATAACTGCTATGACTGTATCATAACGATGACATTTTTTTATGGTGGGGTGAATTAATGACATTCATTTTCTCATAAAACACATTTCCATAAGAAATAATGCCCTGAATTATAAATGGAAATTATATTAGCTTTTCAGGAAATAATACTGTTTCAGGAGATCTGTTCCTTGCAAAATGGTGTCTGTCATTAAATAACAAAGTAACTGCTACTATAAACATAAGTTACATATTAATATATGTCCTGGTGTTTATGTGTAAACTAGTAGCTCAAATTGCAGACCAAATTAAATAGTGTTTATTGATTGTATATTTTATAACTTTTTGTTTAAAGTATTTTTAAAAATATTGATATAAACCTAACATTTACGTACCAGTACATGAGCTCGTGTTACTGCCAGCGGGAGCATTCCTATATATGTATATTCTACCATTTCTCCTAGATTAGCATTGCCATGCCTTTACGATTTTATTCCTGTGTATTGTGCTGTATTCTAGTTTAATATTTACGACTATCTGGCCAGTAAATACTACACAGAGTACATAGTCACCATTCTTTTGTGTTCAAAGTATATGGGTTTTCCCATGTATATTTATAGATCGTTTCGAATTTTGTGTGGTATTTTACAATGAATAAGTGATTGAAGAAATTTATTTGTGTCCAAAGTCTATGGTTTTTCCCATGTATTTACTGATTGTTTCGAAGATTGTTCGGTATTTTACAATTACAGTATTTTACAAAAAAAGATTAAAGATAATTTTTAAGAAAGAAATTGTTAGTAAATGAAAGGTAAAGTTTGGTTAACATGAGAACATAATGGCTTATTATGTTATATGTCATTATGTCTTTTTCTTTTCTAAATAAGAAAAAAATATTAACATATATTACTATAATTTAAAAAATTAGGGAACATATTTTTTTATTACAAAAAATTTGTCAAGAATATGTTGCTTCCAGGGGTCATATCAGGGCAGGTACATGTTGTTAATCAAAGGGTTAAAAAAGCGCATTGTTTGATCGATCAGAATGGACAAATTACTTTTTTTTTTAATGCATGTACTAATTTGCCTTATTTAATAAAATGTCCATTTCATACCAATCTGTATTTCCCTAGACATCTCATTCAGTCATTTAATCGTTAGACGGCTACAAGTATCCGTTGATTTCTTTTCCATATTCACTTAATTTATAAATCTTCAATTTAATATAAAATGAAATATTACTCATAAATATAATGCAATAGATGAAATATAAATTATTTTGATGAACAATAAAACAAAATTTCTCATCAGATGCTTTCAGTTCTATACAGAACCATGTTCAGGGTTCTATCTTTAGTGATTTAGAATTTTTCCTAACATCCTGTTTGGAACACAACTTGTTTAACTGTCTTTAAATAATTGGAGGTTTTCTAAAGCTTATAAAAAACCATTTTGGATATCTTCAGATTTATGTTGTTTAATTTTAGCAGATACAAATGACCTCAGGAAAACACTATACTAACACTCATGATTGTGATAATGTAAGTTTAAAGCTTTAGTTGTTAAACAACTCTAAAGTAAATATTGTTAAATTTTGTATTATTTCAAGGTAAAAATTTATCTGCTTTATGTTCCTTTTAGGTGATTCCGTATATAGCCAGTCAATTTCGAAAAGATAAAATATGGTTACGAAGAACAAAACCTTCTAAACGTGAATATCAGATAATTTTAGCAATTGATGATTCTTCTAGTATGGCTGACAATCATTCAAAAGAAGTAAGTTTGCAGTTTGCTCTTTAATCTATAGTGTCAATTTCTCCTTAATGATCTCTTTATGCTTATTATGGTTTATTAGAGCATTGTATAATTTCTTTCAACTTAATATTCCTTAATCACTTTTACATTAGTTTATGACTATACGAACTTTAAATTTGTAAAAACTTACTGAGACAGAACGTTTTTGATCGAGCCAGTAAGTTTTCACCAAATGTAATGGACTACAAAATTCAAGTGATTAATTAAGTTTCACCAAATGTAATGGACTACAAAATTCAAGTGATTAATACTCTTGTTTAACACATTGACTGCTGGACTCAGGAAATGCAACCTTTGTCACGATCTGATATTACTTATTAAAAAACATAGAGATTTACCCTGATAAATGAAAAATATAATGTTTACAAACAATTAAAAGTCGAAATTAAATATTTTGGTGGCATAATTTTGAGTGGGATATAATACAGTCACCACAGGGAGCAGCTACTCTTGAATAAAATTAATTATTTTTGACTTATGATAAATTATAATATACCTTTACATGTAAATTTGTCAATTTTAATATCCATATCTGCTTCTGATGGTTCAGAGAAATAGTCATTGATGTCATAATGTCCCATGAGAGTACCTGCACTTAGCATCTTAGCGGGTACACTCTACACACTATAACCACATCATTTGCAAAAGATTTCTGTTCCTTTTAGACTATTGCTCTTTGAAAAGAACAGAAGGTTTTAATTTTATATACATATTTACGACCTCATGTCATGTTTTTATGGCACTTATTCTTGCATTTCCGCATGGTGCTTGTCAAAGCAAGCAACATCATACAAAAGTGGTTCACATGGGTATTGAATACACTTTGTTTTCCTTCTTTTAGGCACTGCCATCTTTCTTTCAGGAGTTCTTTCTTCTCAAGGGCAGAGGTCATGGAAAGAATGTGCATCGAGTTGTAAGGAGGCTGCAATAGAGGATGTGCTTGCTTGGGAAGCAACAATGGATTGATACCTGTAGCAAAAGTCATATAGTTGCATATTGCTGTCATCATTAGCAAAGTTGCACAGTTTGTAGGAACTTACCAATACCATTTGTAGATTTTGAATAAGTATCTTCTTATACCACTGTACAGATTTGTGGTCACTGGGGTAATAAGTGAGCATTTGGTCCCTCCTACCTACCACTTTTAAGTTTGCATTGTATTACACTATAGGCTTCTGACGCTGGATATTATGCTCATTTGACGATATGAAAAGGTTGTTTTCATGTTCAGTTGAAATATGAGGCAATACTCTTGTATCTCCACTTGTTCACCATAATGCCTTTAGCATACCATGTATCTGTTTTCCCTTTTCTCAGTGTTGCTGATTTTACATCATCTGGAAAGTGCTTTCTGTCTATTCTAAAGGTTCCAGCACAGTAGGTCTTGTTTCATAAGAGTTTATAAGCTAGAGGAATACTGATGTAAAAAGTTATCAATATATAACAAAAGGCCTTTATTAATTTTATCCATCATCAAATGCATAATGACATTTGAGAGGTGGTCTTACCCTTACACCCCAATTGCTTCCCAGAGTTCACTCCAAATCTAACCACAATGCTATAAGGCTCATAAAGTCTGTATAGTTTTATACCGTATTCATGGCACTTGCCTTTGCTAAAATATTTTATATATTGCTAAAATAGCAAATGCCCTCTGCACAGTACGAAACCTTCTTCAAAGAAAAGTATTTGCATAGATAATATATACCCCTCATTTTTTGTTGTTGAAATAATCAACCAGAAACTGGACTTTCTTCAACCTGTTGTCTGGTTCTTCGCCCTCTGATTCTTTGTTTCTTGTAAAGTGGAGACATCTTATAATGAGAAGTAATCTATCTCTTCTAATTTGTTCACAGGAACATTTCAAATAAAATAATTCTGATGTATTCCAGCAGTTTTGGTATCAGTTGAGTCTTATGGTTTTCATATATAAAATAAACCTGTAAATATTTTACATTCAGGTACAATAAAGTCTTTCCAGTAGTTCATTCTAGAATGTTGTTGGAGATGGTTTACAATTAACTTCAAATGCATAATTATTAGTTTATCAAAAAATATTTTCCAAAAAAAATTTTATAAACTAACAGTGTAAATTAACTAACGGAGTAAATCAGTTGAATGGTTTATTGTTATCAGGAAGTGGTACTATGAATATATTTTCAGCTGTAAACATTAATTGGTAGAACGCCTCTGTAAAGTGAGACCATGTAAGATTGCAAAAATCACTTTTGTCCAGAATGTCACTATCCTCTCCTCTCAGGTCAGAATCACTGTCGTCACTTATTTACATATCACTAGGATCCATTACATTTTGTCTATATGTCAATGCAGCCATTATTTCTGAGTAATACAAATATTAGAGTGTATTACAGCAAAATGAAATCCACCACTCGAAAACTAACACTTCACAGAAGACAGGTCACATCCATTATAGAGTGCTGAGAATACATGTCGTTCTTGAAGCAATGCTAGCCACTGAATGTCACAATAACTTTATAGTGAGGCAAAAGCACTGCTGCGATGTCTGGGAGTGCATGATTTCCCTCTTGAAGCATTCAATGTGTCAACTAACACAATTTTCAATTTTTGTTTTTTACTAAAGTTTACTGTGATGTATTACTTTTGTGGGTGGTAAGCATGAGCGTCAAATAAAAGTTTGTAGGCTGGGCGGGAAGACATTACATACTAAAAAACTAAGCAGCTAAAAAAATTCAAGTTTTTACCTTGTTTAACCTATTACTATTTATAAAATACTAGAACACAGAACTTAATGTATAAAGTACTAATTACTAAAGTATCTAATTACTCATACTTTTTATTAAAAAACAGTAATATGTAAATATATTCAAGGAAAACACAATATTTTTATTAAATACAAATATTTTCGTCCTACGTCATGACCTACAATTCACCAATTTTTAAAATAACTCTCAAAAAAATCCACTGGTCTACATATGACGCTTGGATATTTATTTTGTTTTTTTTTAATGTGGGGGTGAACTAGAGGATCTGTCACCCCTCTTGGCTCTGGGTAGCATACTGGTAAGGTATGGTGAATTTTCAGAATTATGTATTTTAATCTCCAGTTTCTTTCTTCTCTTATTTGTTAGAAAACGTGTGATGACAGTATGCTTCTAGGTAATTTCAATCTCTTACTGATTGTTTGAAAAATAGAAATATAAACAATTTAAAAAAAAAAAATTTCTGATATATTTATTTGTGTATGCTAATGGTTTTTGTATATGTTTCGACATAGTCATCATTTATACACTATATTATTGAAACAACTATTTATTATGGCAGGCCTGACTATCTATGTTTGCAAGGGGGAAAATCCCCTTCAATTTGTGAATAAGACATTCATCACTAAAAACAAATATTGAAAATTTTGCTATTGATGTCATAGTGTTATTATCACAGTATGTAGCATGTAACTCTTATAAACTTATTACACTTTTGCTATTACTTGCAACCAGACTTTTTGTTAACTAAATGTTGTTAAATTGTTAACTTACAATTGGAGGAAACGTTTTTGTCTTACGACTTCTTCAGCCTCGTCTAAGGTCGGGACCTTCTTATAAACTTAAGGTCTTGAGTTTGATTCTCTTCTGAGGCATTACTCATAAATCCTATATTTTAATGAAAATTTTCTTACGCGCATCTGACAGTTTTTAAGAACAGATTCCAATTCAATTTGCTAAAAAAATTTGTATTCAGTAAATTTTTCAACATGAAACATCTATCATTTTCCATCTATTTTGCTACATGAAATTGTTTCGCATCTATTTTGGTAAAAACTCAAAAACTGAAATACTCAAGTCAAATATCTTAGATATTTGTCCTTGAAAATATGTTAAATCTTTGACAAGTGTTACAAAAACTCGCTGTGATTGTTTAAGTACTGGATATGAAAACCATTGCCCGATCAAAACAACTTTTTTACATATGTACTACAGAAGTGCCGACATTTTAGAGAATACTTGTGGTAGCAAAATGTTGCTCTTTTAAAGCTTAACGTTAGTGTTTTTGCAGCTAGTTGTTTAATTATTATTTAAATAAATGTTTAAGTAGTTTTTTATAATTGCTTGATAAATCCTATGCAATCTAGTTAGATTGAATTATTTTGCTCATTCATGAACTGGCAAGAATTATAATCACTAAATAAACTAAACATTTTTATTTGTGAAAAATTTTATTTCCAACCACACACTAGTAGTGAAAATGTAAAAAGTGTATGCATATTATCTATTGATTTTATTTCGTACATTTATAAAACAATGCAAAGTCAATTAATCTGTTTTGCAGTAATATAAACCTATTTTCTGTTTTTAGTTGGCATTTGAATCTCTAGCCGTTGTAAGCAAAGCTTTAACATTGCTTGAAGCTGGCGAGCTGTCTGTTCTTAGTTTCGGAGAAACACCAAAAGTATTACACCAACTGGGTGTACCTTTCATGGAGCATAGTGGAGCTAGGTAAAGATAAGAGGTTTAAATATATCACACAGCAACGTCTGTTTCAACTAAAATCTGGTTTAATTATCTAGAACTGACTTGTTTTGTTTTATCGGGTTTTTAATTGTTTCTTCTTTGTTTTTAATGATTGTAACTTTAAACTTATGGTTTTAAACTGATATGTATTGGCATTATTTCTGTTCAGTAAAGACATCTTTTAATTGTTTATAAATGAAATTTGATCAAAGCACATTATATTGTTTTATGACACAATTTGTTTAAGATTATTAGTCCTTAGGTATCTCTCTTAACTACTCTTTCCCAAGCTTCATTTTCTTATGCGCTCCTATCAACATTATTTAAATACTTATTTTTTATATAGATTATTGCAACAGTTCACATTTGAACAACAAAAGACTCAAGTTGGTGCTCTTGTTGATTTTGCCTCCAATATACTATCACAAGCTGTCCACCGCAGTTCTAGTGACATTGCACAGCTCTTAGTTATTATTTCTGACGGTCGAGGTGTGCTCAACGAAGGAGAAGAGCAAGTAAAAGCAGCTGTCAGGAGAGCAAGACTGCAGGGCATATTAATGGTGTTTGTAATCATTGACAATCCAGACAGCAAGGTATGTATATAGATGAGCTTTCAAACTATTTGAGACTTTTAGACTAGATAAGATACTGACAGCTTGGTAATAGTCCGTTCTGTAATTTTAAAGTAGTCGCACATAAAAATAATGATATATCACTATGACCTCTTTCACTTAGAGAAATTAAAGACGTTAGTTTTACTGTACCCTGTAGATTTCAACAGGTAAAAGCTTATCAGTCTGTTATCTAATCAAAAAATCTCTTTTATATTCATCAGGGTGCAGAAACATAACTTGATTTTATGAAATATACACCATTCAGGCTGTAGTTGTTTATAGCATGCAGGAGTCTTACTTGAGAGGCATGGTTATAAAGCTATGTCTCCTACTCCTGTCAGTTGCAATCATGCTTTGGCAAGAAAGAGAAGTATGAGCTTATAGTTGAGTCTACTCCCCAAACAGATTTCCTGTAATCGAAAATCAGCACCCATTCCGAAATCGTTTCAGTCTAGCCCTATTGGGTCATAACCAAGACCGTAAATAAATTGTTAAATGGGTCAGTACTTTCAAAAATACCATGAGTATTTCAAGATGGCCTAAGAAGAAGTTTGGCCTAATCAGATCATTTGAAAACTAAAGATCCGATTATTTAGTGAGGTTTGACTCATGATGATCTTTATTCCTGTCTGTACAAGATGTTAATTATACACAAACTCTCTGAAAACAACTTCCATTCTTGGAGGAATATGTGAGGCTGAGGCCCTTTTAAAGAATGATCCTGAGAACGCAACCTACTATTGCCCCATTGTAACAATATTTCCAAGTGTTTTTAGCAAAAAAAAAGGTATACATTGAATTTCAAGACTAAAAACCTACTAAGTATGTTGTCACTCCTAAAAATTAAATGAATAATGACTTCTGGTTTCTATCCAAAAATCACTGGTTTAGTTACAAAGTAATAAAATTAAAAGATATAACTTACTAACAAAATTAATAACATAAACTTCAAGAATGTGGGTTACAACTGATGAATTTAGGATTCAGTTATCAGAAACAAATATAACGCCTATAAACAATCTAGATAGGAATAATAGCCCTGAAAATGTCTTTCAACTTGTTAAAAAGGTTCCTAGATATATCAGATGTCAGATGATGGTGACAACTATAAAGGCCTGGCACATGAGAACATCATAAAAACTTTTTCTGTTTTTTTGCAACAGATTAAGAGTAGGAATCACTATATGCATAAGACATTGAGAATTATTTATTCCTTTTTAAATACTTCAAATTTAATCACATTTTTAGATTCTTTTGGTCCTAGGAAATTTTCAATTTAAAAGTTAGGACTATACATAAATATTTTAAAATGTGGTAACTTTTTTTGTAACACCAAAAAGACTTAAAATATTTTACTATACATTACCTTTTAATTGTGTTTATAATTTATTATAATTATTTAATGTTGTAGATTATTATTTTTATTATTATTATTTTTTTTAATATAAAGGTAATATAAAGGTAAATATTTCTTTTCAACACTACAGAGCAGTCTAATTATCATGTTCATGTTTTTTGTTGAAGGATTCTATACTGGATATACGAATGCCAAGATTTAGCAGTGGAAAACTCCTGGGAATATCTCCTTACATGGATAGTTTCCCTTTTCCATTTTACCTCATTCTTCGTGACATTAACAACCTACCTTCAGTTCTAAGTGATGCCTTGAGACAGTGGTTTGAACTTGTTACAAGTATGAGATAAGTCTGTTTTACATGCTCAATATGTTTTTAGCAAGTGCCAGATTTCACTGAACATTAAATGTATAAAATTTAATCTGCAATAAAGAATGAAGTTTTAATTTTTCTCTTTTTGTTTTCCTTTTTTGTAACTAAACATATTTTTTAAAACCTCTTGTGTGTTAATACCAATCATATATTAGTAAAAAGAAAACAATTAACCCTATGATCACTATTACGTAAAATAGTGGTACGGCCATTGGAAGGATTCTCGTAAATGAAGGTTTTATCATTTCTCTCAGATTAGAATTGCCGTATCTCTACAATTTTGTTTTCTGTGTACTACACTCTATGTTCAGTATTTGATATTATCTGGACAGTAAATGGAAAAGAGTACATAGTCACCATTTTTTTTCCCTAAGTCTATGGTTTGTCTCACATGTTTACAGATCGTTGATACAAATAAATTTGGCATTTCTAACAAATCTGTGTTCCCATTGGAACCTAAAGAATTAGACTTTTTCAAAACATTTTTTATAGAGATTTGGTCAACAAAATAGTTACAGAAATCAAAAATAATACGCCTTTGTATGTGAAAATACTTCTGTGTCTGACCATTCCAACGGAAAATCTAGACTACTGCTAATGTTAACAAAATTTATACTTCCTTAAATAATAAATAATTTAATAACAAATAATTAAAATAGTACAATAATTTAAAAAATTAGAAACAAATTATGAAAGCAAAAAAATTCAAAAATCTTTCAAAAATATGTTGCTTTTAGAGGATTTATCAGGGGAAGCATACGTTGCTAATATAAGGGTTAATTGTTGACAACTGTTTTTGGAATTTTACTTACAATACAATGAAAATGTTGACTCCATGATGAATTTTCTCCAAATAAGCCCGTGGGTGTGAATAACATAACTAACAATTTTTATTATGTTTTCACTATAAAGGTACACTTTCCAATATAGGGTGGCGCAAAAATATGCAAGGATTTACAAATGCTATAAGTAGATTTGTTTTAACCACAGACAAACTATATTAATACCAAAATAATTAGCAAACTACCTGAATTGAGAATTGGGAATTTAATTTTTAAATTAAGAATTCCAAAGCAATTTAATTTTTTATTAAAATAATTTTAAAGAGATGATGTACTCTTATTCAAAACTGGAGCCTTCAAATGTTTGAGTGAACGAGGTGTGCAACAGTAAATTTTGAATTTCAAATGACCCCATGAAAAGAAGGCGTCAGATATGGCGAGCGTGCAGGCCAATGTAGATCACCAAAATGTGAAATTACGTGTTGAGGAAACATTTCTCTAAGAAGTTCCATATGTGCACTATAGTGTGGGCTGTGTATTTCATATATATATATATATATATATATATATATATATATATATATATATATATAGAAATTTTTGGACTAGATAGGAGACTGACAGATTTACCTAATGGCAATAGTCCAAAACTGCAATCTCTTGGAAATAAACACATGTAAAAATTTAACACACTAATGAAATATTTCGATCAAAAATGATCTTCATCAGTCAAGAAAGAGAAATGAAAAACTGAAGTCTTTCAGATTAAGTCTTTCAGAAAACTGAATGGAAAAACTTCAGTTTTTTTTCTCTTTCTTGACTGATGAATATAATTTTTGATTATTTTTTTATTAATTTCAATTAGTTGAATTTAAGTACTTTTAATTATTTATAAATGTGTATCATTAAATTATTGTGGTGAATATCTTTACATTATAACAAATTAACATCTTTCTTTTATTTATCTATTTCCTTTTATTAATTTTGAAATTGTTGTAATTTTGGTAATGTATATATATATATATATATATATATATATATATATACCAACAACATAGGTTATATATTAAAACAACATAGGTTATTCAAATACAAGAATATTTATTAATTTATATCCAAAGCTTTTCGTTGGCAAACAGTACCAACATCATCAGGAATGAAAATTACAATAAATTTCATTGGTTAAGTGTTTTATGTGTTTCTATTTTAAGACTACAGAGTGGACTCTTACCAAGTTACATCTGTCAGTCTCCTAGTCCAAAAAATCTAAATAATCTTTACCAACCAAAACTATATATATATATATATATATATATATATATATATATATATATATATATATATATATATATATATATACATTACCAAAATTATAACAATTTCAAAATTAATAAAGGGAAATAGATAAATAAAAGAAAGATGTTAATTTGTCATAATGTAAAGATATTCACCACAATAGTTTAATGATACACAATTTACAAATAATTAAAAGTACTTAAATTCAACTAATTGAAATTAATAAAGATAATAATTAACAAAATCCTGTAAATTAAATAATTAAGTAATTTCAAATTAAAATAAAAAATTGTCATTTTCCAATTAGATGTAATTGAATATAAATTATTAAATAATTCTCATATTTGAATAAACTTAGTTGTTATATATATATATATATATATATATATATTTTTTAGGTTAGTTGTGGATGGTAAAGATTATTTAGATTTTTTGGACTAGGAGACTGACAGACTTACCTTGGTAAGAGTCCACACTGTAGTCTTGAAATAGAAACACATAAAAGCACTTAAACAATGATATATCATTGTTTAAGTGCTTTTATGTGTTTCTATTTCAAGACTACAGTGTGGACTCTTACCAAGGTAAGTCTGTCAGTCTCCTAGTCCAAAAAATCTATATATATATATATATATATATATATATATATATATATATATATATATTTCACGTTGTCCATTATTTTTCCGTTGCACTGTCTTTATGAAGTTATTATAATTACTTATAAATAATTTTTCCCACCACTAAGTGCAATATTGCACTTGGTGGTGGAAAAAATTATTTACAAGTAATAATAATAACTTCATATATATATATATATATATATATATATATATATATATATATATAGCAATTTATACTGCAATATTGCACTTGGTGGTGGAAAAAATTATTTACAAGTAATAATAATAACTTCATATATATATATATATATATATATATATATATATATAGAGAGAGAGAGAGAGAGAGAGAGAGAGAGAGAGAGATTTTGGACTAGGAGACTGACAGACTTACCTTGGCAAGAGTCTACACTGTAGTCTTGAAATAGAAACACATAAAAGCACTTAAACAATGATATATTTCAACCACACAGTGGTCTTTGTCAATCGAAGAGAAAACACAAAAAGAAATATGAGAGAATGAAATAAAATAAATATAAGTTGTAATCACAGATTGTGTAGAGTAGAAATCAGATGACACAGATGCACAGATTAATGATATATATATATATATTGTTTCCATGAGCATATGAGTGATAGTTTATATAAGTCTGTCAGGGGAAAAGAGATAAGGCTATTAGGGAAAAAATAAATAAATAAAAAAAAATAAAAAAAATAAAATAAAAAATAAATAAATAAAAAAATTTAAAAAAATAAAAAATAAATAAATTTTAAAAAAAATAATAATAAATAAATAAATAAAATATAAAAAATGAATGGATTTATCTGATGTTGAGGTTAGGGGATTCTCTGGACTTGGTATACCACTGGTATGATAGTTCCCACCTTCTCAGTTCTGAGGGATTGCAATCAAGGGGGAGTGATTTAATTATATTTGTGGTATAGCAGTCATCAAAAGTGATGTTGTGACTCGCAGCATGTTGAGCTGTTGGTCTATCCATATTCATAATTTTAACATCATGTCTGTGGCCATTCATTCTGATATTCAGACCATCCGTGGTCAGGCCTATGTACTGTGCTGAGCAAAGTTTACATTGTAGCTGGTATATGACATTTTTCGATGTACAATTATGATGACCCTGTATTTTGAAGACCATTTTTGTTGTTTGGCTGTTGAAACTATTTGCTGAGGGGTGCATTGGACACGTCTTGCATCTAGGTCTATTGCATGGGAAGGAGCCATGAGGAAGTTTGTGTGGTTTCTCTGCATCAGGGTCTGGTAGTTTAGGATGTACTGAAGTATGCCCGAAGATGGAGACAATAACCAGTCTCTGAAAGTACTCGCATAAATACCAATTAGATTCTTGTTTAAGTACATAAGTGAAAGTGATAATGTATACAAGAAAACAGTGTTGCATAATCTACATATATATATTCTTGAAATTTAATATTATCCATAACTTCATATATATATATATATATATATATATATATATATATATATATATATATATATATATATATATATATAGGAATTTTTGGACTAGATATAGTTCTTAAATTAATTAATAATTAACAGCTAATTGGAAAATAACAATTTTTTATTTTAATTTGAAATTTCTTAATTATTTCATTTACAGGTTTTTGTTTATTATTATTATTATCTTTATTAATTTAAGTACTTTTAATTATTTATAAATGGTCTATCATTAAATTATTGTGGTGAATATCTTTACATTATAACAAATTAACTTCTCTCTTTTATTTATCTATTTCTCTTTATTAATTTTGAAATTGTTGTAATTTTCGTAATTGCCTATCTGACTTATTGATTAACTGTTTACTTTTAACTTCTATATATTTTTAATTTACAATTATTATATTTGTTGATTCCATCTTCCCGTGAGTTTTCACTAAACACTTTTAAATGTTTATAAGTTTGCCTATAGTACAACTTACTTGTATTTGTTTAGGACGGCTGTTTCGGAAGATGTGTCCCATCGTCAGCCCAGACCGTAACTCTTATAATTATTCATATCTGTATTTAATTTACCCTACGTTAATAAATAGCTGTAGTTTGGTAAAGTATACATTTACTATTATAACCTAACATTCATTTTTCTTATGTTACATAACTTTAATTACAATTGATATAGTAATCTTTAAACAATTACTTCTATGACTTCTATTTTTATCATATATACTGGTTTAACATGAAGATCTTGTCCAATTATATTTTTATTAACAATCTATTTATCTTTAAAACATTTTTCACATAGACTCTTTCTAACCTAACTTTCTGTTGCTTGTATTTAAACTGAATTATTTGACGTACATTTTCTTCCTATTGTCTAACACTATTTTATATCAGATTCATTAATTAACATTCATTCTTCATTATTTCTATAATTTCGTAACAGAACCAAATTCTTCTTAAACTTTACCCTATAAGTAATTCCATCCAAACATAACAAAATATTTATTACTCCCACACACAACATGATTATATCCAAACAAAAGGCCATGAATATTTTAACCTTTGAAGTTTTATTAATATCTGAATACATCATTTATTTATTTATCTATAAAAGCCATTTTGAAAGTAAACCCTATTTAAACATATTCTAAACTACCTAACGGATTTAGTTTAGGTTAAATTTCATTTACACTTTAAACAAATGTTTTAACTTGCCTATAGTAGCACTTACTTTGCTTGTTGAGGACGGCCGTTTCGGGAGATGTGTCCCTTTGTCAACTCAGACCGTAACTGATCTCAAGGTTTACTTAGGTTAGGGTGGGGGTATTTTGTGTGTATTAGGAGTTATGATGTCAAAAAGTGCGTGTGAGTTGTAATGTAATTGTGTATTGAGTATGTGTGTAGGGTGTAGTTTGAAGTGCCTATATATTTCGTATTGTTCGGTTGTGTAGCATTGGTTATTTCTGTGTTGTTTATGAAGAATTTGTAGGTTAGATGTTATGTCTGTGTAGTCGTGTTTCGTGGAGTTGAGATGATCGGCGAAGTTTGATTGGTAGTTATTGATTTTTAGTGCCTTTATATGTTCTTGGTAACGTGTGTAGAATGACCTCCCTGTCTGGTCTATGTAAAAACTGGGGCATGAACTGCAAGTTAGTTTGTAAACTCCAGTGGTGTTGTAAATGTCGTTGATTTTGCTGTTGGGTTTAAATTGTTTGTTGAGAGTGTTGAGAGTGGAGTAAGCTATTTTGTAGTTGTATTTTCGTAATGTGTTGGTTAGATTGTGGGTTTTGGATGATCTGTATGGTATTGATAAGTATTTTATGGGATTGTCATCTTGTGTGTTTGTATTTGGGTTATTATGTTTATTTTTTAGGCGGTTGTATAATTTGTCAATCATTGTTGGGTTGTATCCGTTTATTTGTGCTATATATTTTATGGTGTTTAACTCCTGGTAGTGTTCATCTTTGTCTAGTGGTGTTTTAAGGAGGCGATATATCATGGTATTGTAAGCAGCTAGTTTGTGTTGGTGTGGGTGGTTTGAGGAACTGTGTATGGTCGTGTTGGTGCTGGTGGGTTTTCGGTATATGTTGAATTTATGTGTTTGTTTGTCTGTCCGTTTAATTGTGAGGTCTAAGAAGTTAAGGGAGTTTTGTTGTTCTGTTTCGATGGTGTATGTTAGTTTAGGGTGTATGGAATTTAGGTGTTTTAGAAATATGTGTGCTCTGCGTGTGTTGCCTTTATATAATGTTATGGATGTCGTCGACGTATCTGTACCAGTAAATTATGTTATCTGATTATTTGTTTTTGTGTAAAATGTGGTTTTGTTCGATATGGTGTATGAATATTTCTGCTAAGATGCTTGCTATGGGGGAGCCCATAGGTAGTCCATCTTTCTGGTTGTAGTATGTGTTATTGTAGGTGAAGTAATTTTGAGAAGTGATTAATCTTGTGAGGTGGATGATTTCGTCAATGTGTGTTTGTGGTGTATTTGTGTCTATTAGCATGTTTTTGAGGATGTCGATGGTTTCTGGAATGGGGATGTTTGTATATAGATTTGATATATCAAAAGAGACTAAGACGACATCATAACATTATATAAAGGCAACACACGCAGAGCACACATATTTCTATAACACCTAAATTCCATACACCCTAAACTAACATACACCATCGAAACAGAACAACAAAACTCCCTTAACTTCTTAGACCTCACAATTAAACGGACAGACAAACAAACACATAAATTCAACATATACCGAAAACCCACCAGCACCAATACGACCATACACAGTTCCTCAAACCACCCACACCAACACAAACTAGCTGCTTACAATACCATGATATATCGCCTCCTTAAAACACCACTAGACAAAGATGAACACTACCAGGAGTTAAACACCATAAAATATATAGCACAAACAAACGGATACAACCCAACAATGATAGACAAATTATACAACCGCCTAAAAAATAAACATAATAACCCAAATACAAACACACAAGATGACAATCCCATAAAATACTTATCAATACCTTACAGATCATCCAAAACCCACAATCTAACCAACACATTACAAAAATACAACTACAAAATAGCTTACTCTCAACAAACAATTTAAACCCAACAGCAAAATCAACGACATTTACAACACCACTGGAGTTTGTGAACTAACTTGCAGTTCATGCCCCAGTTTTTACATAGGCCAGACAGGGAGGTCATTCTACACACGTTACCAAGAACATATAAAGGTACTAAAAATCAATAACTACCAATCAAACTTCGCCGATCATCTCAACTCCACAAAACACGACTACACAGACATAACATCTAACCTACAAATTCTTCATAAACAACACAGAAATAACCAACGCTACACAACCGAACAATACGAAATATATAGGCACTTCAAACTACACCCTACACACATACTCAATACACAATTACATTACAACTCACACGCACTTTTTGACATCATAACTCCTAATACACACAAAATACACCCACACCACCAAAATATCCCACCCCCACCCTAACCTACGTAAACCTTGAGATCAGTTACGGTCTGAGTTGACAAAGGGACACATCTCCCGAAACGGCCATCCTCAACAAGCAAAGTAAGTGCTACTATAGGCAAGTTAAAACATTTGTTTAAAGTGTAAGTGATTACTAGTAGCTCACGCGAAGATGGATTCAACAAATGTTAAATTTCATATTTAATTTTTGAATTAATTTATTTATTAAATTTGGAATAGTATGAAATAAAATCATTATTAAAAGAAAGACTTAAAGATTTCTAAAAACCTGGTCAGATACTGAATTTGGTCACTTCATTGGAATCTAGAGCTTGTACATTCCTTCTTTTTGATAACTAGATTTAAATCTTTTAGGCCACCTCATTTTCTTCCTGGAACTGGTTGTTGTTGTTGTTGTTCAGGCATCTTCCACCCACCCTGCACACTCTAATGATGACCTCACTTCATTTTATTTAATTGAATTTACTAAACAATACAACACAACCGTTATTCTGAGAGCAAGTGTCCAACTGACTCCAACTGCTTCGTTTCCCTAAAAAAGCAATATTTCTTCTTCCTTTTCCACCAATAAGCTTTCTGTTACTGTAGCAACGACTGGTTGTTTGTGCACAATTTTTATTTTTATTTATAGGCTTTTTCTACAACCGATTATTTTGTTGAATTACTTTGTTACATTTTCAATTCTTCCTCAGCCAATTTCACTTTTATATTGTGTCCAGTTACTTTCTTTTACTTAAGCATTTATAAAATGTTTAGAAATTACAAAATCTGTTAGTCTTTTTCATACATGTATCTAAAGTTTGGTGGTACTAAAATACAACCAATACCAAATAAGATGTTACGACCCAATAAGAAATTTTTGAGAAATTTTGGGGCATGAATGAACAGTTGGAGCAAACTTCAACAAGGTAAAGCTTAAATGCTTATGTACTGAAGTATTAGAAAAATCTAGTTGTATGAATTTTAAAAACAAAACTAACTAGTAAATATCAACATTAGTTTTAGGTTGTAATTATTCACAGATAAAAATCTACAAAGAGCAATGTTGTGTTGTTTTACTTAAAGAAGCATGCTTTTTGTAGGGTTACAATTTTCTTGAAATTGTGGGCTTCATTTTGTGAAAGCTAAGATCAAATAAAATGAGACCTGCCAACAATTTCTACAATAGTTTTAGCAGCTGTACTAGAAAAGGCTTTGTATCTTGAGCAGCCTCCTAGACTGAGTTTAAGTTAAGCTTCTAGTTTAACCCAAATACCAGTCTCTGAGACAGGAAGTAAATTTTGTTTTACTTTGGTAGAGTTCAAGGGGACCTTTAATGGGCTTTCCCAAGGTATCTTCATCCTTCTCCACCCCTACTACATCCAGTCAATTTTCCTATAGTTGGTGTTATTCAGTTTCACTGCTTGTGTTTGAGTAGGAAGTTATTTTTAATATAAACTACATTTCTCATGTAGCGGATGGTTGGGTGAATGTGATTTTTGTATGAAACATTAGAGGTCTATTGAGTGTTTACATTTTTGGTTAATTTGGGAAAAGAGTCATAGTTATTGTGTTACTTTTAGTGTATTTCTATAGTTATTTTTTGTATTATTTTCACAATGAATAAGTCTTCAACAAATAAGTATATTTCGGTAATAGATCCTTACTCAACGGTTTTATCCTTGATGGTGATGATGGCAGAACAAAGATAAAGGGGATTCTGAAATTAAAAGTGTTGATAACTTGGGCATTGACCCTAGGTTCTATCTTTTTAATGAAGAGATAGAAACATCGAAAATGTTTTAGGTGATAGCGATTTGATATTTCCTGATATAGAGAAGTCCGTTGTTGTCCCCATAAACGACCTTTTACAGCTAAAAATTAAAAATATGTGCTAGGTACTGTAGGCAATTTTGTTAATGATTTAATAAGTGTATATTAGTAGCTCAAGCTGAAAGAATAAAAAAAGTAAAATTAATACTTATATTTAAGTCTACTTACCTAGAATATGAAAAATTTGGCTGCTCAATTTAAGCTTTCCTCAATCTCTCAACCTTTAGAAATCTGTGGCTTCATACAATCAAAATATTTCCTGCAATTTATTAAACTTTTAATTAAAAATATTAATATTATGATTATTCCAATATATTCATACGGTTCAAAGTAATACCAAAACATGTGATTTCTATCAACTACCACCTTTAAGACTGTGTTTTTTCGACAGATATTCAATGTCTGTGTTATTGAATATACTTTAATTTTCAGTCTAGCTGACAATTGCTGTCGTAGTGCCCTCAAGTAGCTCACAGATACTTTTATTCTTGTAGCTTCACTACTTTATTACAGAGGTAGCCAACATTATCATTGCCTAAATTGAATGAGTTAAATATAAAACACAAATAAACAATGAAAAACTTTTTTATTAATGTTACCTACCTAAAATGGTTTGTTTTAGCATTTATAAGACATAAATAATTAACTGGCTCCAGTTTATTGTGAGCAAGCTGAGTCCATAAATAACAATAAAAATTCTTATCCAACATTTTTTTACAAATGAATTTTAAAAATCTCAAGATTTCATTTTCATCTAATATTTGTAAAGTTTATTATATCTAACCATACAATGTTATGGTTTCAGTACTAAATATCATACTAAAAAATTGTTTTATTAGATTATTTTCTTGAAAGTTAAAATATTGTTTAGAAAATATTACTAAGTAAATTTTAAACTTTTGTATTAAATATTATTGGTACATGTCAATTTTGTTAATTGTATTGTGTATATGTACTGATGCATATGACAAAGATAATTACAAAATTTAACAAATTGAAGTATTTTTTCAATTAAAATTACTGCAAAACCAACAAGAAACATCTAGCAACCATAAACTTTTGAAAATAAAAGTGTTTTTATTCTAAAAAGTCTATAAGAACTATATACTACAGAAGTTGTCAAAGAGTAATTACTGTCACAAAAGTTGAAGATAAAAATATACAACATTTAAATGATTTGTTTGTGTTGCCTTAGAAACAAGTTAGAAATTTCTGTTAAATGCTTTTGGTACTAAATTGAAATTATAATGGCTTGTAAATGTAAATCATACTACAAAGAAGTTCCTGTAAGCAAAACCAACCAGTCTAGTGATTTATTTACACCTAATCAACCTGTGAGACTGACGCAAAGCAATGTTGGTCAGTTTTTTCTTAAGGAAGACAATCCTCAAGGTAATAAAGCCCAACACTTCTGTACTAGTGCTGATTACTATTGTAATCCATCACTGTTCATCTATTTAAAACTTTGTTTTAGGTTACTTATCATTTAGATAATTATATGGATAAAACCTGTTTATTTTTAAATTCCTTCTATTAGCTCATTACTTTCCTGGTATATATCTTGTACAAATTTTCAATTGTTAATAAAATACGCTTCTACTTATCCAATCATTTTCAAATTCACTTTTTTTAACCTATAGTGGATGGCAATTGATGTTAATACAGTTTTGTCATATATTTATTCAATAATGAAGTTATAAAAATATGGGGGATTTAGCCGTGTTCGAACTGTGAATCTTAATGTTTAAAGTCTATTGTGCTCTGGCACTGCACAAACCTTCCAATACCAAAAAATAGAATTTCTAAAAGACATGTATCTAATAATAAAATAAAAATAACTAAAATATTTTTTTTGACCTCAGTAGGAATTTACTTAATTTTTTTGTAATTACTTATTTAAAAACTACTGTAACATAAATACAAATATGTAAAAAAAAGTCTAACATGTAACAAAATGCATTTAAAAAAAACGTCTGTCTTGGTGTTTATTTTTAGTTATATCAGTAATGTCCAAAACTTGTAACCTAACAAGAAACTTGTGGAGAATACACATTTTACATTGTATGGTTCATGAAAACCTATTAATAAAACTCATAGAATTATAATATTTAGTAACAAAATCATATAATGCCTAATAATTTTATTTTGATTTGCTAAACAGACACACATGTAAATCAGTTTAGTGATCTGGAACCTCCAAGTCTCACGCCAAGGGATAGACCTCAATATTTTGGGTAAGTTCATACCTGCTTTTCTCTTCTAAGGCTGAAGCTGCCTGTGTCATATTATCTGTCTCTGCAACAGAAATGTATAAAGCTGGACACTGTGGTATGAGACACATATCAGCAGAAGCCCAGTTTGAAATATGCCTCTGATTAAACTATTGTGGTAAATATGCAGTGCTCAGGAACCTGAATGATCAATTCTTAATAAAACAAAAATTTATGAGATATTTATTTAAATTCAATAAACTATTGTCCTGTTATTATAAGATGAAATGGAGAAGAATATAGGCTACTACAGTAAATATAGAAGGACTAAGTGACCAACATCTGAGTACTATCACGTATTTTTTAATAACCCATATTATTTGCTTGCATTATTGTACCGTTCTCAATGATATTACAAATAAAATAAAACATTCATGTAGCTAAAATGAGAAAAAATATACATACAAAAAATTTCAATTATTGGTTTTCATGAGGTTGGTCTGTATCAAGGGCGACTCCAGGGGAGGGGCAATTGTCTCCCTCCTGAGAATGTGGGTACTATTGTTTCTTATTTCTTATGAAATATATTTTTTATATTCAGAACCCATTTAAATTTATCACAGTTCACTTATAAAAATGTATTTTTTATTTGATGTTTATTTTAAATCAATGTACATTTATGTAATGTTAGGTGTAGAAATTTGTCTGATAACATTGATAGTTCCACCCAGCATAAACAATACTGGCATGTTACAAGTCGTGCACATGCCAGTGGCATGTTACAGTCGTGGTAGTTCCATACCAGTTCTGCTATTCTGTGAACTCCACATCTTACTCGTTAGATCGATCCATTTGATGAAAGTTAAACAATATTTTATATTATGTACAGAATAATAATTTTGATATCTATATATATTCAGGTAAAATCCATGTTTTGATGCAAAAATGCGAAATTTCCTGTGATTTAAAGTACAAGAATAGCTTAAAATATCATTTCCAGGCCTTTATTTTTGACAGTTTACTGCCCCAGACCACCCCATGTTTTCCTGCCATTGTGACCCCCTACCCCCTAAAGTCTATCTTGCAGACTCCCTTGGTCTGTATGTTGAATGGCTACCTAATAAATAGAGAATGTTTCATAGTTCTGTTTGTTCCAAAACTGCAACATAAACAACCTATGGTGCTGGCTGCATTAAGTAACACAAAAAACAACATGTTGAGTACATATGTGACAGAACCATATGTGTGGCTGGCTCCCATTTAAATCAATATAAATTATAGACATATTGGGATTATCATAATTACCTGCCATTCCTAGCATTGTATCATTATTTGTTGACACATTTTGGAGACCCTTCATCTGTCAGAACATTTTATGAACTGTTCTTCCCTGTATGCGAATCGTCATCTAACCACGCCCCTCTTTTTTCTATGTAACCTTTACCTTATACCTGTTCCACCTATTCAATGTTCAGTCTATTGTTTAATCTATTATTTTTATTTTGGAACCATTTAAAATTTTTAAACATGATATTCGATTGATTCTGTACTTGCTTGAAGAATGTTCGTGACAGTTTTAATTTACACGACAGTCCGAAGGTGATGTTAAAGGACGACAATCAGTTCCTTCCTCACCTAAATATAATTTTTTTAAATTTAACATTTGAATATTTAAAATCTATAGTTTACAAATTTATTTATTATAGTATAGAGATATTCATGTTGTTTGTGTTTTTTTGAATTAATTATTGTTAACATATTTATTTTCTACATTAAGTGTTATTTCTTATTGTTATATTGTTTTGTAATTTATTATTATATTTCTCCTTATTGTTTTATATATATATATATATATATATATATATATATATATATATATTTTTTTTTTTTTTTTTTTTTTTTTTTTTTTTTTTTTTTTTTTTTTTTGGGTTCCTTCCCATGTAATAGACCTAGATGCAAGACGTGTCCAATACACCCCTCAGCAAATAGTTTCAACAGCCAAACAACAAAAATGGTCTTCAAAATACAGGGTCATCATAATTGTACATCGAAAAATGTCATATACCAGCTGCAATGTAAACTTTGCTCAGCACAGTACATAGGCCTAACCACGGATGGTCTGAATATCAGAATGAATGGCCACAGACATGATGTTAAAATTATGAATATGGATAGACCAACAGCTCAACATGCTGCGAGTCACAACATCACAACTTTTGATGACTGCTATACCACAAAAATAATTAAATCACTCCCCCCTGATTGCAATCCCTCAGAACTGAGAAGGTGGGAACTATCATACCAGTGGTATACCAAGTCCAGAGAATCCCCTAACCTCAACATCAGATAAATCCATTCATTTTTTTTTTCCAAATAGCCTTATCTCTTTTCCCCTGACAGACTTATATAAACTATAATCACTCATATGTTCATGGAAACAATATATATATATCTTTAATCTGTGCATCTGTGACATCTGATTTCAACTCTACACAATCTGTGATTACAATTATTTTATTTCATTCTCTCATATTTCTTTTTGTGTTTTCTCTTCGATTGACAAAGACCACTGTGTGGTTGAAATATATCATGTTTAAGTGCTTTTATGTGTTTCTATTTCAAGACTACAGAGTGGACTCTTACCAAGGTAAGTCTGTCAGTCTCCTAGTCCAAAAAATCTATATACATATATATATATATATATATATATATATATATATATATATATATATATATATATATAGAGAGAGAGAGAGAGAGAGAGAGAGAGAGAAAGTTACATATTTATTTCATTATTATTATTATGTTTAAATTTTATTTGTTTGTTATATTTTATAATTTTTGTGTTATTTAAATTTTAATTGATTATTTTGTTTTATCTAAAACATTTTGCTTTTGTTTTGTTGCTGATTGGCAATGATAACTATAACTGGTTTTTTGCCAGGGAAAAAATATTAATGCTAGGAATGGTATATAGTTATGATACTCAAAATAAGAATATAAATCCTAGCAGAAAAGTAGAAGATTATCAAAAGTATAAATTATAGATTTTCTTGTTCTTGCCTTTCTATTGCAGGGACAAATATCATGTGTTTTTATGCCTTAGCCTAAAAATAAAAAGCTTAATAAATACACTTTTTCAATGTTTAAAAATACATGACTATAAAATATTTTCTAATATAAATCTTGCAAACTTATACATTTACTCAGTAGCATGTTTACACTGCAAATTCAGTTTTCTCCAAATATAGTTTATTTTGAACATAAAAGAAAAGTATAATTCTTGCAGTATAATTCAATGTTTTATTTTACAAAAAAAAACATTCATTCATTTATCTTTATTTCTAATCCATCTTTAAACATTTTTTAAAAGTATATATCATTTGTTACAGCATTCATTTTGTTATAATAAAAATACCAGTAAATATATTTTTTGTTCCTCACTCAATATCTCTGAAACAACTTCAATATTTGTATCTGTTCTCCCCTATTTAAATATTATGTGTTTATTTTCTTCCTGTGTATGAATTAATAAATCCTCTATTAAAGGGCTGTCCAACTTAACCATCCACTGTGTACTTTATTGGCACTATTGGTAATATTTTTAGTGAAAGTTGTATGAATGTGTGAAATGCGAATTTAAACATTTAGGAAATGTTTTAAATTTAAGTTTCACAAAAACATTACTTCAATCATTTTTAGGCGGCCCCGACTTGTTTGAAATAGGATTTGTTATTACCATTTCTAGCTTCTATTATCCATCACTTTCTAGAAAGCTACTACTTTGGTACTTTCTAAAAATAGTATTGCTTCCTTTGTGTTTCCGTTTATGCTTCTTTCAGGAACACCAATACTGTTTTGTTAAAAACTAGGGAAAGTTGTATGTTTGTTGTGTAATAGTAACACCTCTGAGCCTGAAAAGAGCAATGTAGGGAGCAATTCAGAATGAAAGTTTTCCACAAATCACTACAAATTTAATGGTAAATCTTCCTTAAAATCTACATTAATGAAGGGTAGAGTCTTGTAAAGGAAGGTCTTATAATAAATTAAGAGTGCAATTTATTAAAAGACCAATACAGCAGTCAGTTAATTAATGTAACAATTGTTTCTTACAAAATCTGTTATTGATTAACAAAAAAAAGAAGTATCACTGTTTGATGATTCACTCGTGTCTATGACTCCAACTCCTGGATGGTAATTTACATCTGCATCTGCATTGTCCACTCTGAGTCCGTATATTCCACATGATCATCTTCTACTACTTCTTCATCTTTCCTATCATTGCCACCAACAAAAACTAACAAAACCTAGGCCTATATGAGTAAATAACTATAAAGTGTAAATACACAATATCAAGAGCACAGAAGTACAATATATTACAATGAAAATATTGGAAAGAACCCCAATACCACAAAAGTAACAAATAAAACAAGTTACTTGAGATTAAACCCTTATGTACATTTCGATGACCATGTCATCATCATCAGAGGGTCTTATTACAATCTAGCAAACAAGAAGTTACAAACTAGAGTGATTTGTAAAGATAACTCAAATATAAAAAAGTCAAATGAACATCTATGTAACTCATAATGACACAAGGGTACATGTCAACTCTAGCCGAAACTGCACAACTGACACATCAGCTGCTGTAGGGGCGAAGATACTGGGAAGAGGATGTGTGCACACTGATCATTTGTCAAACAATTTTTGAAATGGTGTGTTGTCATTTTGACAAGGTATAAGTAATCTAGGGTTAATATAGAAATCTACAGTAATATTTTATTTTCTTAATTTTTTACTTCATTTTACACCTACCAGAGTGCATTAGTATTACATTGGCTATCTAACTGTATGGTAATATTTGTACTTAGTTGCTGCTGTAATGATGTTTATATTTCTTAATATAATTTCTTCTATCTATTATTTATAAATCACTCTTTCAGTGATATTTTACATAACCTATCTGTCCCAGGGATCCTCCACCATGTCCGCAAAAGCATGGGAAGTATGACTCCGTAGTACCAGCACCTGGTAAGGAAGCCCACTTGATGTATCAGATGAATCAATGTAACAAAACTGCACAAAATCTTCTACCATGTAAGTAATATTAAAATAACATCACATTGAATTTGTTATCGCTAACATTAATTTGTTTAATTGAACCTTTTAACAAGAGACTTGATACAAATTTATAATGGAAGAAAATTAATGGGGTATACAATGTTAATAGGGTATACAAATTTTGTCCACTAGCAACAATCATCAGTGAATTTGTACATAAGCTGATTCGTACTTGAATAGCTGATTCTAACTAAATCAATTGGTCAACAAATAGGTTTTCTTGCGTGGAACCACACTGTTTGTTGCTAAGAAGCTTGTTGGGTTGCTTCGGAAATTGATCACCTTCCCCAATAGTTAAGCTACATTATCAGCCTGTATAAAGAAAACAAATGTGTCTAGCCAGGTGAATAGACATCTCTGCTGAAATAACTAAGGATGAAACCATAGATACTTATCTTCCATGGATGGATAATGTCATCTATGTATCTGCACCAGTAATATACTGCTGTATTAGTATTTCTAGATCTGTATGATGTAGTGTTGGTCAATGTGGTGAATAGATATCTCTGCTGAAATAACTAAGGATGAAACCATAGGTACATATATTCCATGGATGGATAATGTCATCTATGTATCTGCACCAGTAATATGCTGCTGTATTAGTATTTCTAGATCTGTATGATGTAGTGTTGGTCAATGTGGTGAATAGATATCTCTGCTGAAATAACTAAGGATGAAACCATAGGTACTTATCTTCCATGGATGGATAATGTCATCTATGTATCTGCACCAGTAATATGCTGCTGTATTAGTATTTCTAGATCTGTATGATGTAGTGTTGGTCAATGCGGTGAATTGATATCTCTGCTGAAATAACTAAGGATGAAACCATAGGTACATATATTCCATGGATGGATAATGTCATCTATGTATCTGCACCAGTAATATGCTGCTGTATTAGTATTTCTAGATCTGTATGATGTAGTGTTGGTCAATGTGGTGAATAGATATCTCTGCTGAAATAACTAAGGATGAAACCATAGGTACATATATTCCATGGATGGATAATGTCATCTATGTATCTGCACCAGTAATATGCTGCTGTATTAGTATTTCTAGATCTGTATGATGTAGTGTTGGTCAATGTGGTGAATAGATATCTCTGCTGAAATAACTAAGGATGAAACCATAGGTACATATATTCCATGGATGGATAATGTCATCTATGTATCTGCACCAGTAATATGCTGCTGTATTAGTATTTCTAGATCTGTATGATGTAGTGTTGGTCAATGTGGTGAATAGATATCTCTGCTGAAATAACTAAGGATGAAACCATAGATACTTATCTTCCATGGATGGATAATGTCATCTATGTATCTGCACCAGTAATATGCTGCTGTATTAGTATTTCTAGATCTGTATGATGTAGTGTTGGTCAATGCGGTGAATAGATATCTCTGCTGAAATAACTAAGGATGAAACCATAGATACTTATCTTCCATGGATGGATAATGTCATCTATGTATCTGCACCAGTAATATACTGCTGTATTAGTATTTCTAGATCTGTATGATGTAGTGTTGGTCAATGTGGTGAATAGATATCTCTGCTGAAATAACTAAGGATGAAACCATAGATACTTATCTTCCATGGATGGATAATGTCATCTATGTATCTGCACCAGTAATATACTGCTGTATTAGTATTTCTAGATCTGTATGATGTAGTGTTGGTCAATGTGGTGAATAGATATCTCTGCTGAAATAACTAAGGATGAAACCATAGATACTTATCTTCCATGGATGGATAATGTCATCTATGTATCTGCACCAGTAATATACTGCTGTATTAGTATTTCTAGATCTGTATGATGTAGTGTTGGTCAATGTGGTGAATAGATATCTCTGCTGAAATAACTAAGGATGAAACCATAGATACTTATCTTCCATGGATGGATAATGTCATCTATGTATCTGCACCAGTAATATACTGCTGTATTAGTATTTCTAGATCTGTATGATGTAGTGTTGGTCAATGTGGTGAATAGATATCTCTGCTGAAATAACTAAGGATGAAACCATAGATACTTATCTTCCATGGATGGATAATGTCATCTATGTATCTGCACCAGTAATATACTGCTGTATTAGTATTTCTAGATCTGTATGATGTAGTGTTGGTCAATGTGGTGAATAGATATCTCTGCTGAAATAACTAAGGATGAAACCATAGATACTTATCTTCCATGGATGGATAATGTCATCTATGTATCTGCACCAGTAATATGCTGCTGTATTAGTATTTCTAGATCTGTATGATGTAGTGTTGGTCAATGCGGTGAATTGATATCTCTGCTGAAATAACTAAGGATGAAACCATAGGTAGATATATTCCATGGATGGATAATGTCATCTATGTATCTGCACCAGTAATATACTGCTGTATTAGTATTTCTAGATCTGTATGATGTAGTGTTGGTCAATGTGGTGAATAGATATCTCTGCTGAAATAACTAAGGATGAAAGCATAGGTAGATATATTCCATGGATGGATAATGTCATCTATGTATCTGCACCAGTAATATGCTGCTGTATTAGTATTTCTAGATCTGTATGATGTAGTGTTGGTCAATGTGGTGAATAGATATCTCTGCTGAAATAACTAAGGATGAAAGCATAGGTACATATATTCCATGGATGGATAATGTCATCTATGTATCTGCACCAGTAATATGCTACTGTATTAGTATTTCTAGATCTGTATGATGTAGTGTTGGTCAATGCGGTGAATAGATATCTCTGCTGAAATAACTAAGGATGAAACCATAGGTAGATATATTCCATGGATGGATAATGTCATCTATGTATCTGCACCAGTAATATGCTGCTGTATTAGTATTTCTAGATCTGTATGATGTAGTGTTGGTCAATGCGGTGAATAGATATCTCTGCTGAAATAACTAAGGATTAAACCATAGGTACATATATTCCATGGATGGATAATGTCATCTATGTATCTGCACCAGTAATATGCTGCTGTATTAGTATTTCTAGATCTGTATGATGTAGTGTTGGTCAATGTGGTGAATAGATATCTCTGCTGAAATAACTAAGGATGAAAGCATAGGTACATATATTCCATGGATGGATAATGTCATCAATGTATCTGCACCAGTAATATGCTGCTGTATTAGTATTTCTAGATCTGTATGATGTAGTGTTGGTCAATGCGGTGAATTGATATCTCTGCTGAAATAACTAAGGATGAAACCATAGGTACATATCTTCCATGGATGGATAATTTCATCTATGTATCTGCACCAGTAATATGCTGCTGTATTAGTATTTCTAGATCTGTATGATGTAGTGTTGGTCAATGTGGTGAATAGATATCTCTGCTGAAATAACTAAGGATGAAAGCATAGGTACATATATTCCATGGATGGATAATGTCATCAATGTATCTGCACCAGTAATATGCTACTGTATTAGTATTTCTAGATCTGTATGATGTAGTGTTGGTCAATGCGGTGAATAGATATCTCTGCTGAAATAACTAAGGATGAAACCATAGGTAGATATATTCCATGGATGGATAATGTCATCTATGTATCTGCACCAGTAATATGCTGCTGTATTAGTATTTCTAGATCTGTATGATGTAGTGTTGGTCAATGCGGTGAATAGATATCTCTGCTGAAATAACTAAGGATGAAACTATAGGTACATATATTCCATGGTTGGATAATGTCATCAATGTATCTGCACCAGTAATATGCTGCTGTATTAGTATTTCTAGATCTGTATGATGTAGTGTTGGTCAATGCGGTGAATTGATATCTCTGCTGAAATAACTAAGGATGAAACCATAGGTACATATATTCCATGGATGGATAATTTCATCTATGTATCTGCACCAGTAATATGCTGCTGTATTAGTATTTCTAGATCTGTATGATGTAGTGTTGGTCAATGTGGTGAATAGATATCTCTGCTGAAATAACTAAGGATGAAACCATAGGTAGATATATTCCATGGATGGATAATGTCATCTATGTATCTGCACCAGTAATATGCTGCTGTATTAGTATTTCTAGATCTGTATGATGTAGTGTTGGTCAATGCGGTGAATAGATATCTCTGCTGAAATAACTAAGGATGAAACCATAGGTAGATATATTCCATGGATGGATAATGTCATCTATGTATCTGCACCAGTAATATGCTGCTGTATTAGTATTTCTAGATCTGTATGATGTAGTGTTGGTCAATGCGGTGAATAGATATCTCTGCTGAAATAACTAAGGATGAAACCATAGGTACATATATTCCATGGATGGATAATGTCATCTATGTATCTGCACCAGTAATATGCTGCTGTATTAGTATTTCTAGATCTGTATGATGTAGTGTTGGTCAATGCGGTGAATTGATATCTCTGCTGAAATAACTAAGGATGAAACCATAGGTACATATATTCCATGGACGGATAATTTCATCTATGTATCTGCACCAGTAATATGCTGCTGTATTAGTATTTCTAGATCTGTATGATGTAGTGTTGGTCAATGCGGTGAATAGATATCTCTGCTGAAATAACTAAGGATGAACCTTTAAGTACTTATCTTCCTGGTTGGATATTGTGTCACTGCCAGGAAGTGACACATATATAAAATAATTTTGTGAATGGATTCGTTTTGCTTATAATTTTGTTGATGTATGTTTGTGGAAGTGTTGTTAGTGATGAGCATTTTTTGGAAAATGGCCGCTTGAATGGAAGTGTAGTTACTAGTGGGAAGTGATACCAAAGGAAACTAATATGGAATTGTGTGGCAATTGTTAGGTTTTTTATTATTTCAAATAAATTTAGACAGTTTTGTTATCAAGCACTAATTGTAGAATTTAAATCCACCAGACAGAATGGAGCACAGATGTGGTTAGTTTAAGGGGCATAATGGGACATTTGTTTTGTAGGGTTTATGTAGGATATTTAGTAAGTATTTCTTTTTACATACTTTTTATACAATTATGTACATCGTTTTATTAATAGCTTCTTTAATCTGGGTATTGCATTTAGTGGGTTGGGTCTTTTTTAGTGGGGTGATATTGTTGTTTTTAATTAAATCCTGTACTATGTTGTTGAAATAATTATTGTTACTATAATTAAAAGATACTTAACTAGGTGAATACACAATGAGCTTACCTGCTGACGTGTTTTGAAACAATAATTCCATTTACCGAGAGGCTTTGCTTTGTAAAAGGAACAATTGTTTCAAAACACGGCAGCAAGTATTCACTTAGTTAAGTATCTTTAAATTATAGTTTAATCAGTAAATTCAAGATGAATACATTAAGCAGCTTAATTATTATTAATTAGTTATGTTTCTTTTCTCTACTTGGGCTGTGGTCATAATGTTTTTATATTTGTTATTAATAAATTTTGGGTGTTAGTACTTCTTGTGAGATTGTTTTGAATGGAATAATTTTTACTATTTTGAATTTTTTGTCAGAGTGTATCCTGGTGGCTGTTTATAATATAATGTTGAACTGGGTCTTCAAGGTCAAGTATTAGGATTTTGTTGGCATTTTTATTGTATTTTGGAGTGATGTTTTATTTTAGCACTGTGCTAAGTAACCCCTTCAAAAAATTCAAACAAAAATTACAAACAATACATTTACAACTCCTCTGGTATATATAAACTAACATGCAGTTCATGTCCCAGTCTCTATATAGGAAAAACAGGAAAATAAATACAACACATTACCAAGAACACTCACAGGTCATAACCAATAAACTTTGTTGAATACATCATATTCTTAACCATAACTTGACAAACGTATCATTAAAACTATAAATCATGCACATGCGTAATGAAAAGGTCAGAATTTACAAAAATGAACAATATGAAACATTTAAGCATTTCAAATTTACTTATCTCCCAATTATATTATAAGTCACACACACTTTTTCTTGTAGGTTCTTCATCCGATTTTATCTCCATAATCATTCATCTATTCACATTGTTATTGCCTATTATTGAACGTTATTCAAGAAGTGTTTTAGCACATGGTAAACTACGAGTAGCTGTGTAACTTTCTTATTAGTGAACATTCTTTCTTGTTATTCTCTTAGTGAACATATGAACTCAAGTAATTAAAAGTGTTTAGTGAACAGTTCTAGTGGTGTGCACAACTTTTGCCATCATCTACATTTTTAAAGAATATTTTAATGTAAGTAAGTATTTTAGCAATTTTCTTTGTTCATAACCTTTTTTTTACATATACTCAAGGCAACTCACAGATTTGCCATTTTTAAATTTATCTGTGTAGTCATTTGGTAATTTATCGTTGTTATTTATTATCTCTGTCTTGGTTTCAAACTTAAGGGCTGGTCCTATAAGCACCCAGATATGATCCTAGGTACAGCCAAGCAATTGTTATGTAGTTTGGTTAATGTATTTCCTAATTCCTAAATGGAGAATAAAAAGCTTTGGGACAAATAATTTACTCTATCCATTGGTCAAGTTATTTTGTAAAATGTTTAAAGAAACTTTAATGGATAGTATTGAGATCATTGGCAACAGTTATTATACTTTGTTAATTATTTAGATAAGAAACAACTCTTCCCAAGGCCAAGATATTTTGAGAAAAAGGAGTTCAAAACTGCACCTCTTACTGAACATTCAGACCAGTTTAGTCAACAGAGCCAGCTGATACAGACACCTCTAAACCAGTTTAGATACACTCCTGAGACCCGGCTTTACTTGAACTGTGTTCCAAATTATCGATCTCAGACCCTGAATCCTCACGTGTATGTAAACTCAAACTGTAATTATTTTGATAATTTTAAGTTAAAATCATTGCTAGACACTTATGTTGTCTTTTTATAGTTAATTAATATTACATGTATATTTTGTCATCTATATATTGTGTGAAAAATGTTCATGAAGGTTTTTATAGGAAAACTAAATAATTATAATGTACACTAGAATCTAGATCAGACTACATCTTGCAGATATCTGCGGTGCACCTTAAATGTATTATCACGGACCACCTATTACATTATTACATATATGTCATTAGTTTTATCTAAATTCAAGGGTAATTAAATAAAATAACTTTACAAAAACAAACTATAAAGCTAACATTTCCTAGCGACGCGTTTTTGCACCTTGCACGACGTGTTACGCTCAGTGTCTTATCACCTACTCCGTCTGCTGCATATTTTTAATTGAACGGTTTTCAAAGCGAGCATAACATGTTCTACTTTAGCGGAATATCCGCGACTCATTTGCCCAACTGCTTTGAGAAGGAGTCAATTGCGCCGCGTGCTGCGTGTTAACTGTTCTTGTGCGAATTTTGTTTGGGATTTCTTTAGGACTTTGGCTTTATTACAGGAGTCGTGTTTGACCATTGCATGAGGTGAGTGCAAGAAACGGTGGAAAAGTGTGAGAGATCACTATGACAGAGGGGGAAAATTTTTAACAGAAAGTGCTAATTAAAAGAAGTGAGCTATTTACTGGGAACGGTTGAAATTTTTAGATGTAGTGCAAGATGAAAGAGAGAGTTTTTCTAACATTCTGGCTACATCCAACAATGAACCATCAACTATGATTGCAGAAACTGACTTTGCTGACATAGAAGGAAATAAGGAGTATGCTTAAAACAGGTAAATGTCAGAGCCATGATTTATCTCTCCAAACACTTGGTGAAGAAACCGCTCCATTCCTGGAAATTCAAGTTTCTGATGGTGCAGCATCATAACCCCCAATATAAAAAAGGAGGCAAAAAATAGTTCAATAAATAATTGAAAGATAAAAGAGAAACAAGAATTATTTTTAAAGATGTCGCACCAAGAAGTGCTAAAGTCCTCTTCTACAAGATTTAAGTAAGCTATGCGAACTTTTCACGGGTCAGTCTAATATCTTTTAGATTTTTTATCAGTGAGGTGGCTATTGAATAAAATTTTGAAAACCTCCTCTTTACCATCACCTATGTTTTCATACATACCACTAAGATCTTTTCTTCTGTATATTTCCGAAAAATATAGCCTTCTTCTTCATCATTATACATAATATGTTTAAGAATAAGCAATGCTACCATTTTTTTTTTTGCTTGGGATTTTGAGCCATTTCAACACTCTAGACCATTTGTTCGCAAATTAGGAGGCACAATGCCAGTGGAAAGTAATAAGATAAATCAAATATATTCAATAATATAGAAACAAACTTTATGTTGTTACTTAATAAGTCCTTAATAACCCTTAATAATATGTAAGCACACATATTTCTAAAACACCTAAATTCCATACACCCTAAACTAACATACACCATCGAAACAGAACAACAAAACTCCCTCAACTTCTTAGACCTCACAATTAAACGAACAGACAAACACATATATTCAACATATATCGAAAACCCACCAGTACTAATACGACCATACACAGTTCCTCAAACCACCCACACCAACATAAACTAGCTGCTTACAACACCATGATATATCGCCTCCTTAAAACACCACTAGACAAAGATGAACACTACCAGAAGTTAAACACCATACAATATATAGCACAAACGAACGGATACAACCCAACAATGACTGACAAATTATACAACCGCCTAAAAAATAAACATAATAACCCAAATACAAACACACAAGATGACAATCCCATAAAATACTTATCAATACCATACAGATCATCCAAAACCCACAATCTAACCAACACATTACGAAAATACAACTACAAAATAGCTTACTCCACACACAACACTCTCAACAAACAATTTAAACCCAACAACAAAATCAACGACATTTACAACACCACTGGAGTTTACAAACTAACTTGCAGTTCATGCCCCAGTTTTTACATAGGCCAGACAGGGAGGTCATTCTACACACGTTACCAAGAACATATAAAAGCACTAAAAAACAATAACTACCAATCAAACTTCGCCGATCATCTCAACTCCACAAAACATGACTACATAGACATAACATCTAACCTACAAATTCTTCATAAACAAACACAGAAATAACCAACGCTACACAACCGAACAATACGAAATATATAGGCACTTCAAACTACACCCTACACACATACTCAATACACAATTACATTACAACTCACACGTACTTTTTGACAGCATAACTCCTAATACACACAAAATACACCCACACCACCAAAATATCCCACCCCCACCCTAACCTACATAAACCTTGAGATGAGTTACGGTCTGAGTTGACAAAGGGACACATCTCCCAAAACGGCCGTCCTCAACAAGCAAAGTAAGTGCTACTATAGGCAAGTTTAAAACATTTAAAAGTATTTAGGCCTTAATAAGTCAATTCCTGGCCATGAGTATGAACGTTCACATTGAATATCCAATGTTTAAGATACCCCAACCGCAACAATTTTTGCACCTGGTATTTTACTGTTTTTACAGCTTTTTAGTGCAAGTTTTATCATGATGTTTAAATTTGTTCTAAGTGGACCATTACATTGCTAAGTGTTTCATCTTCATTGTCTGCACGACTGATACAAAAGAGACCAAGTAACCTGTACATCCATATTTCATTATTTATAAATATTTTAAATTATGATCTATACTTGAATTAGACTATTCTTGATTCTAATTTATATTATTAATATAGACTATTATTTTTAATATATATAAATATATATTGGTGGATAAAAGTATTTAAAATAGTAATATATCAACTTCATATATAGAAATGTTTAAACTAGATAGGAGATTGACAGACTTACCTAGTGACAATAGTCTAAGACTGCAATCTCTTGAAAATAAATAAATAGACACCATAAAAACATATCGCACTATTGAAATATTTCGATCAGACAATGATCTTTGTCAATCAAAAAAGAAAAGGAAAAGACTGAACCACAGATGTGTATAAATATCCAAATGTCACAGATGCAAAGATTTTAGGTTTATGATTTAGTACTATATGTTATTTGTATAAATATTGATTAATTGAAACCAGATATTAATAGTCTGTCAGAAGGAAGGTAAATGGAGTTGTTAAAATGGTAGAAGTTAAGGGGGAGGTAAAAGGAGTTTTATCTGATGTTGAGGTTAGGAGGCCCTCTAGATTTGTTGTACCACTGGTATGACAACTCCAATCTTCTCAATTCTGAAGCGTTGCAATCAAGGGGTAAGGCCTTAATTATTTTGGTGGTATAACAATCATTGAAAGATATGATGTTGTGACTAGCAGCGTGTTGAGCAGGGGTGGCCTGTCTATGTTCATGGTTCCAACGTCATGTCTGTAGCTATACATTCTGATGCTCAGAGCATCCATGATAAGGCCTATATACTGTACCAGGCAAAATTTACATTGCAACTGGTATATTACATGTTTGGATGTACAAGTATGATGACTCTGAATCTTGAAGTCAACACACAAGTACATCCAATACTACCAGATCCAAGCACTGAAAAACCGCCTAAACTTCCTCATGCAACTTTCCATGCAATAGACCTAGATGCAAGACATGTCCAATACACATCCCAACAAATAGTTTCCATAGCCTTTCAACCAATGTGAATTTCATATGATTTAATTTTGTAAAAATATTTTATTAGATAATTTTCCTGAAGATGCTGATACTATTTTATCGGCAAAAAGCTTTGAATAAATATATTCATTAAAAGTATTCTTGTTTTTGAAATATTTATAATTTATTATATATATATATATAGATTTTTTGGACTAGGAGACTGACAGACTTACCTTGGTAAGAGTCCACACTGTAGTCTTGAAATAGAAACACATAAAAGCACTTAAAAAATGATATATTTCAACCACACAGTGGTCTTTGTCAATCGAAGAGAAAACACAAAAAGAAATATGAGAGAATTAAATAAAATAAATATAAGTTGTAATCACAGATTGTGTAGAGTAGAAATCAGATGTCACAGATGCACAGATTAAAGATATATATATATATATATATTGTTTCCATGAGCATATGAGCGATTATAGTTTATATAAATCTGTCAGGGGAAAAGAGATAAGGATATTAGGGAAAAAAAAAAAAAAAAAAAAATGAATGGGTTTATCTGATGTTGAGGTTAGGGGATTCTCTGGACTTGGTATACCACTGGTACGATAGTTCCCACCTTCTCAATTCTGAGGGATTGCAATCAGGGGGGAGTGATTTAATTATTTTTGTGGTATAGCAGTCATCAAAAGTTGTGATGTTGTGACTCGCAGCATGTTGACCAACCAAAACTAACCTAAAAATATATATATAAATATATATATATATATATATATATATATATATATATACAACACCTACCAAGGTAAGTGATTCGACAATGGTCAAGTGACCGAAAGGTGCCTAATCACAACAAGGTAAAATTATTGCACTTAGTGGTGGATAAAAGTATTTACAATAGTAATTTATCAACTTCATAAAGTCAGTGCAACGGAAAAATAATGGACAACGTAAAATATCAAGATTTTAACACCTAACAAGGTAAGTGATTCGACAATGGTCAAGTGACCGAAAGGTGCCTCATCACAACAAGGTAAAATTATTGCACTTAGTGGTGGATAAAAGTATTTACAATAGTAATTTATCAACTTCATAAAGTCAGTGCAACGGAAAAATTGGACAACGTAAAATATCAATATATATATATATATATATATATATATATATATATATATATATATATGAAGTTAATATATTACTATTTTTGAGTAATTTTATCCACCATTAAGTGCAATAATTTTACCTTGAGTGATGAGGCACCTTTCGGTCTTTGACCATTGTCGAATCACTGATTGTTCTCTGCTGTGGATGCTACGTTCGTGAAGCCAGTGTTTGTTGAAGTTACGCGCACTATTTCTTGATCTGTGTGTATGATGTTTCTGTATAGTATGTCTTCTGTATATGTTGTTTGTAAAATCATTAAGTTGTTGTGTATGTTTTTATAAATGTGGTATTTTTCTAGTGAGTTTAGTTCTATTGGGTTGTTATTTATTTCCAGTATGGTTAGGTTATTTTCGTAATTTGTAATTTCGTGTTTATGGGATATTAGGTGTGCTGCAACATTTGATACTTTAGAATTTTTGTTTTTGAATGCTCTATAATGTTCTTCAAATCTTATTTTAAATGTTCTGGATGTTTTTCCTATGTAAAAGGCGTTACAGTTGTTGCATGTGATTTTGTAAATTCCTGATAGGTTATGTTTTTCTGAATTTGTTATGTGGTTTTTGTTATTAAGATATTTTATTATTTTGTTGTTTGGTTTGTAAGTTGGAGTGTAGTATTCTTTGTTGTATATATTTGTTATTTTTTCTATTTTGTTATTGGTATATTTATATTTTAGGTAGATTTTTTTATTTTTATTATTTTCGTGTTCCGGTTGTAGTGTTGTGTTGAGGTTAGGTTTTTTTGTGAATTTATTGTATATATTTTTTATAATGTGTTTGTTGTATCCATTTTCTATTGCTATTTTTGTAATGTTATCTAATTCTTCATTTAATTTTTGTTTGTTATCCTGTGTGTATTTTATTGCTTTATTTATCATGTTACTGTAAGTGTTAATTTTGTGTGTCCAGGGGTGGTTAGATTTGTAGTGTATTGTGGTGTTGTTGGAAGTAGGTTTCCTGTATACTGTAGTTTCTATTTTATTATCATTTATATTTAAAGTAATGTCGAGGAAGTTGATTGTTCTATTTGTTTCTGTTTCAACGGTGAATTGTATGTTTTCGTTGTATGTATTTAGTTTGTTTAATATTATGACGTGTTCGTTGTGAATGGTAGGTTGGTATATTACAAGTATATCGTCTACATATCTTGTCCATAGTGAGATATTGTGTGTGTTTATTATAGGTTTAATTATTATTTGTTCAAAGTGTTGTAAATATATTTCTGACATGACAGATGATATGGGTGAACCCATGGGGAGTCCTGTTGTTTGTTTATAATATTTTTGTTAAATTGGAAGTAATTTTGGTTACATATGTGTTTGGTTAGCGTAATGATACTATCTATTATGTTTCTTTTTTCGTTATTGTGTATCAGTTTGTTTTTTATTATTTCTATGGTTTCTTCTATTGGGATACTAGGGTACATGTTAGTTATGTCATAACTTATTATTTTTGTGTCGCTGTTTGTTTTTATCGTTTTTATTTTATTAATTAGTTCGTATCCATTTTTTATATTGTATGTGTTGTTGATGTGTATTTTATACCTTAGGATTTTGTCTAGAATTTTTGCGATTATGTAAGATGGTGCTGTTGTGAAATTTATTAGTGGTCTAAATGGTGTGTTAGGTTTATGGATTTTAGGTATCCCTGATAATACGGGTGCGCATGGTTTAAATGGGTATAATCTTGTGTGGTATTTTAATTTATTGTTATAGTTTAGGGTGTTACGGTGAGTGACTATTAAGTTTTTTATTGTAATAAGGTATTTGTTAGTTGGGTCTGGGATTTGTTCGTATTTATTTTCTTTTATGTAGTTAGTCATTGAATCGATATATTTGGTATTTTCTATTATTACTGGAGTATTTGTTTTATCTGATTTTAATATTAAGTAATCGTTGTTTTCTAGTTTTTCTCTGAGTTTTATAATTTCTTTTTTATTAATATATTGTTCCGTTTTTTTGTTTTTTTCCGTTTTTATTAGGTTAATTTTATTATTAATGTTATTTCTTATGTGTTCAGTATTTTGGTGGGTAATTTTGTGGATGTTAGATTCTGTGTCAACTATTAGGTTTTTTATTATTTGTTTTTTGTTGAAGTTAGGTAGGTTATATTTGAAGGAATTTGTTATTATTATTTTTTCTTTTTCAGTAAATTCTGTTTTAGTTAAGTTTATGAATTTATTATTGTTAGAGGTGTGGGTTGGTTCTAGGCTATTTTTTAGGTTATGTTGTTGTTTTGATGTGTGGATTGGTGCTAGGCTATTTTTTAGGTTAAGTTGTTTTGATAAATTTTCGATTTTTTTGTTTTGTCTGTTAATAGAGTTTGTTTTATGTTTTATTATAATTTGTTGTGTTTTTTCGTGAATAATAGGTGTGAGAGTGTCAAAAGTTTTCATTAATTCCAAATTGGTTGTGTATAGTTGTAAATTGATTTGGCTTTTTTTATGGTAGGCAGCTTTAATGTTTTGTTTAATAATGTGTGATTCTGCTATTTTTGTTGCTTTATTGATAATAGTGTTTTGTTTATTTTTTATGTGTAATTTTGCGTATTTTGGTGTTATATTACACACAGATCAAGAAATAGTGCGTGTAACTTCAACAAACACCGGCTTCACGAACGTAGCATCCACAGCAGAGAACAATCAGTGATTCGACAATGGTCAAAGACCGAAAGGTGCCTCATCACTCAAGGTAAAATTATTGCACTTAATGGTGGATAAAATTACTTACATAGTAATATATTAACTTCATAAAGTCAGTGCAACGGAAAAACAATGGATAATGTTAAATATCAAGAACATATATATATATATATATATATATATATATATATATATATATATATATATAACAACATAGGTTATTCAAATACAAGAATATTTATTAATTTATATTCAAAGCTTTTCATTGGTAAACAGTACCAACATCATCAGGATGTTAATTATATTGTAATTTATTTTTTGATTAATTATTTGATTATTGTATTTTTCATTCTTGATGATGTTGGTACTGTTTACCAACAAAAAGCTTTGAATATAAATTAATAAATATTCTTGTATTTGAATAACCTATGTTGTTTTAGATTATTAAACAAGAAATGTGTGTATATATATATATATATATATATATATATATATATATATATATATATATATATATATATATATATGTTTTGAGTTCTGTTTAGTTACAATCCAATTAACAATTGGTATGCAGCACCTCAGTTCTGGTATTTTGGAAATCAACAACCTCTGTCACCGACCTGGCCAGTTGGAAACCCTGATGATTACACTTTCAAAAAAGTTCCTCTTCCAAGCGAAGGAGTTACACTTTTAGAAAAAATGGAAATTGAAAGGCCTGAGAGATATTTACCAGGGGAAATTTACAGAAATGAACCTGTTAAGCGACCAATTGAGGATTTATCAAAAACGGCCAAGTACTTTTAATTAATATAGACATAATACATTTTAATTTCTAAAAAGGAAAAATATTATAAGTTGTCTTTTAAACTATTATAACTCTTTTAGTTTATGTAGTATTTGTGAATTGGTTGATCAGTTTGTATGGATGAATTCTTCTAAGTAGTTAACTCTTTGGCTAAAGAAGACAAGATTAAGGGATCTAAATGATAGTTTTTTTTTGTTAAATTTTTTAAAAAGTCAATTCCTACTTTAATCAACAAAGAAAAATTTTATTTTCGTTTCTTTTTATTTTATAATTACAATTAATATAAATATCTATATACATATGTCAGAATAACAATATTAAGTGGCAAAATAGAAAGAGCCTTGCAATTTTTCATTTTCTATTCTATGTATAGTGTTGGACTACTATTTTTGTTTGTTACTATTTATACTCTTTCTTTTTTTTTTGTTGCTTGCATTTTGTTTTAGTTTCTTTTTGCATTCCTTGTCCTTTGCCTTGTCCGTTTGTGAAACAAAGTTCGATACCGTTAATCCGTTTTTTTATTTTATTCTTTCCGTTCATTTTTAATCCTAGACTATTATTTAGAATATTGTGTGGTAACCATGGCAACAATTTAAGGTTGTGCAATGGAGGTTTCAACGATAACCAGATGGAGGCAAGAGAAAAACATATTTAGATCTTTGACAAGTACATTTCGAGTTATGGGAAAGTTGGAGCAGTGCCAAAGCGCTAGACTTCAAACCTGAATATAATCAGTTCGAATACGACCTAAACCGCCAAATCTTTATAATTTAATTGTTGAATAAATATTTGAAAAAACTGTATTAACATAACTTTTCATCCACTATAGGTAAAAAAAATGTATTTGAACTTTATTGGCTGAGTAAAAACGTATTTTATTAACAATTGAAAATGTGTACAAGATATACTCCTCTGATCAAAAAATATGGTGAATAATTTTTTATGTCAAAAAGTAATAATTATACATAGGATTTGATTTAACCTCCTTCAAAGTACTGTCCTTGGCTGGCAATGCACTTATCCCAAAGTTGAATCCATGACGGGAATCATTTCTGGAAGGCTTCTTTCGGAAATGCATTTAGCTGCTCGGTTGTGGCCCTCTCTATGTCAGGAATGGTGAAAAAACGTTTTCCTTTAAGCACAGGTTTAATTTTTGGGAAGAGCCATAAGTCGCATGGAGATAAATTGGGTGAGTATGGCGGATATTTAAAGACAAGAACACGTTTTTCGGCCAAAAACTCACGAATGAGAAGTGAGGTATGACACGGCGCATTGTGGTAATAAAGGAGAAAGCCATTCGCCCATTTTACTGATCTCTTTCTTCGTATGTTGTTTCCAAACATTGCAGTACGCCCTTATAAAATTCAGAGTTCACACTTGTTCCCCTTGGAACGAACTCTGACCGCACTACTCCCTCACTATGGAAAAAAATGAGCATGACCTTGATGTTCGATTTTGACTGATGTCCTTTTTAGGGCGAGGAGATACACTGGTTTTCCATTGGGAATTCTGTATTTTGGTATCAGGGTCATGTCCATAGAACCAACTTTCATCTGTAGTTACAGCTTTGTCCATGCAAATCAGATCTGCTTGAAGTCGATCCATCAACTCTAAGCAGACTGACGCAAGATTTTGTTTTCTGTTCATCACTCAAAAGCCTAGGGAAAAATTTTGCACTCCTCTCATTTGCAAATTATCAGTTACAATGCTTTGAATGAAACGTATGAGATGTTCAGATCTTCCGATAACTCTTGATTAGTCATTCGCCTGTTTGAACGAACAATGGTTTCTACTTTTTGCACCACATCTGTTTTTAAGGTTAATGCTGCTTGTCTTCAACAGACTCATTTTTGCTTTTAAATTGGTCATACCACTTGTACACTGTCTTCAGAGTTACCATATTATCGCCATACAGTGATTTTAATATTTCGTGAACTTTTTTGGCATTCTTTTGCAATTTAAAACAAAACTTAATGTCAAAGCGTTCAAAATCCATGATATACGACAGACACGATAAACAAGACCTCACTCTAGCGGCTCTGACAATCTCCAACGTGTTGAAACTTGTTGCTGCCTATCCCAACAGGTCAAGCTAGTAGGCAAATTACATCATATGGATGTAGCATCAGCAGTTGCCGCCATAAAAATACATTCATTGTATTTTTTGATCACCCCTCATATATAAGAAGAGTGTGAACAAATAGAAGGAATTAAAAAAATTAAAATGATAGAGCCTGGAGGAAAACAAGTCTACACATATGTGTAGTCTATTTTAAAAATATCAATACTGTGGCACATATAATGAAAGAAGGAAGAATTTCTAACAAAATAAATAGAGTCTCTTTGAATGTGGATTTTTCTTTAGAGAAATATATGTGAATAAAATTTAAAAGTTTAGGCCTACTATTGAGATTAAGGACAAGTACTAAAACTAGGTAACTAAAATTAAAAATTTAGCCCCTTTGTGGACAAGGAAAATGTACTAGCATATAACTGCAATTATACTTATAGTACTTTTTATTGAAAATAATATAATTTCTAAAAGTGCCTATTTTAATATCAAACTTTTTCACAGTAAACTTTTAATGTACCCTTAAAATGATTTTTGTTTTTGGATTTATAAGTCACTCGATTTATAAACAGTCACCCTGTTTTTTTTCAATTTCTACTATTAGTTCACACTTTCCCTATTTATATTTATATATCTTGTTCAAATTTTCAATCATTAATAAAATATTTTGTATTTATTCACTCAAGTTCAAATACATTTTTTAAACTTAAAGTGGACGACTCTTGACATTAATACATTTTAAAAAAATATTTATTCATTAATTATGTTTAAATAATTAAAAATAAAATAATTTTGCTTTATATTTTGGCACTTAATATTGTGATTCCGTTATAAGTACGAGGTCTGTTCAAAAAATATGCGGACTGTTTGAATTACGCGGCTCAAGTTAGTTTCAGGAGAATCAGCTTAGTGTCGCTAGGTTCGTATAAATCAGCTGATTAAAATGCGGTATTTTAGTCGCAGATATCTTCATTTGTTGATGTGTTACACGCTGTTTAGTAAAGAGTGTTTTTTTTTCGTTTGTCGGATTGTAAAATGGACAGCCTGAAGGAGCAACGAATTGCTCTGAAATTTTGTGTAAAACTAGGGAAATCTGCAACAGAAACATTTGCCATGCTTAACACGGCCTACGGCGTTGTTGCCATGAAGCGTACTGCATGTTTCAAGTGGCATGAACGTTTCAAGGGTGGCTGACAGTCGATTGATGACGATGAGCATCCTGGACGTCCTTCAACGTCAACTGACGACCCACACGTTGACAAAATCAACACTCTGGTGCACGAAAATCGACGTCTGACCATTAAGGAGCTTTCCGAAGAGTGTGGGATATCAGTTGGATCTTGTTACGAGATTTTGAACGAAAAATTGAAGATGCACCGCGTCGCTGCAAAATTTGTGCCACGCCTGATGACCGACAACCAAAAAGCCAATCGCTGGATCGCTCAAATGAAGATGAAAACTTTTTGTCAAGAATTATAACCGGTGATGAATCATGGGTGTATGGTTACGACATTGAAACGAAGGTCCAATCATCCTAATGGGTGAGTCAAACGTCTCCAAGACCCAAAAAAGCTCCCCAAGTTCGGTCGAATGTCAAGGTGATGCTGACAGTTTTTTTTTTATGCTAAGGATGTTGTTCACTACGAGTAACTCCCTGAAGGCTTTACAGTCAACCAGATTACCTACATTGAAGTACTGAAACATCTGAGGGACGCCGTCCGACAAAAAAGGCCAGAACTGTGGAGAAGTGATAAGTGGTTTTTCCATCACGACAACACTCCAGCTCACTCAGCACTCAGAACTCGTGAGTTTTTAGCCAAACACTCGATCACTGATCTCCCCCCCCCCCCCGTACTCACCTGACCTTGCTCCTTATGACTTTTTCTTATTCCCAAAACTCAAAAAACCCCTCAAAGGAAGAAGATTTGAAACGATTTCGGAGAGTAAGGCAAATGCGACGAAGGAGCTGAACGCCATCACAAAAGATGCGTACCAGGACTGTTTTAACAAGTGGAAACACCGTTGGGATAAGTGTGTGCGTTGGGGAGGAGAGTACTTTGAAGGAGACCCAGACGTGTAACTTCAAGATAAAGTACATTTTTTTTATGACCTCAGTCTGCGTATTTTTTGAACAGACCTCGTATATACACATTTTTATTGATTGTAATTATTTAATAAAACATAACAAAAATAAAAATTGTCTTTGTTGACCTATACATATTGACTTATTATTATTTTTATTATTATTTTGTATTACTTGTTTCAAAATAACTGTAAGCCTTGTTCACAATTTTAGTTGCATAGGTTTCATATTTAATTCTTTATTGTTAAAACTCTATGAAATAATTTTGCTTTAATGTTGCATTTAATGTAATGTGCTTGTTTAAAAAGTTACATTTTAAAAACATGTAACTCTTCAAAAAAAATTTGAGTCTATAAAGTACTTTCCATTAGACATGTGTTTAGTGTCTACCTTTAAGAACTTACTATAATTTTTGAAATTTCAGTTGTTCAAAAGTTTGGAAACCAAAAGATCCAAATTTCTGTGATGAATATCAACCTGACCAATTAATTATAAACAGACCTAGACTTCTGGATGAGGTATTAGAAAGAAAAGAAACTAATAAACGAGAAGAAGATGTGTGTTTGAGTAAACAACACATCTGTAGCTGTAGTGGAATTAAAGATACAGAGACTAAAGAAAAGAATGATAATAATCCAAATACTAAAATAGATTGTATAAAAATTGATCATTGCAAGAAGAGATGCTCTTTTACTCCAGAATTGAAGCCAAAACCAAATGCTTGTGATTTATCAAAGAAAAACTCAAAATTGCCCATTGGTGTATTACGAAAAATATATCCACATATTGATGAGCAAACAAGTTTTGGAAACAATGAAATGAAGGAGAAACTAGAGTGTAAGTGTAAAGAGAAGAAACAAATATTGCAACAGAAAGAAACAACTGGGGAAAGTAATCAAACCAAATGTAAGTTATCATATCAAAATAGTCCAAAATTAGCCACAAAGATTAAAAATTATGCTAAAAATATGAAATCAATATTTCTACGTTTATATGAACAAAAATGAATGTTTCTCTGTATGTCTCTTATGCCTTCCTAAACAGTTCATCCGATTGACCAGAAACTTTGGGAAGTTATTTAATACACAACTGGGAATATTCTAGCACATTTGTAGCCCGTTTGGAGGCATTTAAGTTGATATTAAAAAAAAAAACATACACAAAAACGTGGCAGGCTACTTTTCTGACAAGTATTCAGTCACTTATATTGAAATTAAGAATTATTAATACAGATCCAACTAATAATCAATAGATGGTAGCACTCATGCTATGACTTACAGCCGATACTTAAATTAGATGAAAATAAGATTTCATACAAAAATTTTTATATGTATTTAGGTTGCATAGTAGCTGTTTTAACGCATAAGTTATATTATTAATCACTTTTACATTAGTTTATGACTATCCGAACTTTAATTTATTTTGTAAATTTGTAAAAACTTACTGAGGCAGAACGTTTTTGATTGCTCAGTAGCGATTGCTTTAGCTCTTTTCTCTGGAGTTTTCAGACAAAGAATTATGTTTTAAAGAGCCTTCTTTACATCTGTGTAAGAAAAACCTAAGAGCTTTTAATAAATCTATTCAAAAAGACAATCTTGTTGAAAAATGTTTTTCAAATTTTGTAGAGGCAAGAGAAGAACTTGCCACCTTTCAATCCCTTGGCTGAAAAAGGCATTAAGTTATTTAGTTATTTCAACAAGAAAACCCTTTATCTAATACAGTATTTTGGAAATAACTTACTCTAATCTGTCTACATACTAATCACATCTTGCCTAGAAGCCTTGAAAATTTTCATTAACTGCTAATACCACAGGGATCCCTGAGAATGTTCATGCAGTGTCACATCTAAAAACTATAGAAAACTGTTTTTGTTTCAAAACTGTAAAGATTGTGACAATATACTAAATACACATTTCAAATAAAGAGACGAAAAAATATTTTTGGCATTTTTACCCCTATAGCTAACAAAAAAATATTGTAGACCTGCCAAGCCTTCAGAGCTCCCTGTGGCATGGAGTTTGTGGAGCTGTAAGCTACACAGCCTATCACCAACTAATTAGGCATTGCCACAAGGGTGGTGAGTACTGAGGATAGTGCAACACACACAAGAATAACTTTTGAAGGGGCACAAAAATCAAGATAAACTTTTAGATTTTTTTTCTTTGTCAAAAAACCCGTTTTTGTTATCATCGCCAAACAAAATGCTGTTTACAAACTAAAACAGAAATAAAAATAGATATAAATAAATAAATATAGTACAGTAATACAGAACAATAAATAACAAAAAAACAATAACAAACAATATAACAGTAAAGTAACTATAACAAAAAAATAAAAACATACCTGTAAGTAACAATTTAAAAATAAATAAATATTATTAATATTTATTAGGAATATACTGTGGTTGAATTTAATAATAGATACACAAAAACCTCTTAACCACAAACTTTCTTTAATTTACCCTTATGTACATTTCAGTTACCAAGTAACCATCCTCAGAAGGATAACATACAAAGACCAGTCTTTGTATGTTATTCCTCTGAGGATGGTTACTTGGTAACTGAAATGTACATAAGGGTAAAATAAAGAAAGTTTGTGGTTTAGAGGTTTTTGTGTATTTATTATTAAATATTATTAACACTATAACAACGGGACAATACAATTAAATAAATAAACATCTATACACAAAACATACAAAGAAATATATGTATAAATTATAATTTATAAAATATGAAAACACAGTATTATATTGCAATATATTATAGACCTATATAGTATTATATTATGTCATATTTGGAAATATTAAATTTGAAAAAATAAGTTTAACTGGTGCAAGAAACCGATGACATGGTAAATTACCGAGGCATCATCCCTTAACATCACCTTTAAACTGCCTTCTACATTACAAAGGGCACAAATATTGGTCAAACCAACACAATCAATCAATACATGTCTGATTGTGAAGGAATCTCCGCAGAACTGAGATAATGGCGGATCTTCATGACACATTCAAAATCCATAAGTTCCAAAAGAGTGGCCAATCCAGAGGCATGAAACCTATATTTTCCCTATATTTAGAACAAATAGAAGACGTCCATGGATGGACGTTACCTTTAATTTTCCCCAGCTTATTGAGAGTCACAGTATGCCATTCGCCATTCCAAGCAGCGAACAATAAATGTTTTGCAAAACACACATATTCAGATGGCATAACTCTTTGAGTAATTGGCAACTTACTTGTAGCCATTTCGCCGCTTCATCCGCTTTTGAACCCGATAATTCCGCAGTGACTGGTATCCAACAAACTGTAACTGAAGTTTGTGTACTGCTCACAAAATATCCCCAACTAAGGGGTTAACAAAGAAAACATCCTGAAAAGCATTTTAGGAGTCAGAACACAAAAGATAGTGAGAAGATCGAGATTAAATGACAGTTAACGTTATAAAAATAGCAAATAGTTTTGTTGTGAAAACATGCAAGCTGAGGGCAATCTGTCCCTGATAGTAAACCAGATCAGGAGTGTCATGTTTTATATAACTGGACAATGAAAAATCAAAGCGTGGCATTTTTATTATCCATGGAGGAGAAAGCACTTGCTTGTTCGAACATAGTAGGAAGTTGCAACACAAGGTTGTCCATTATTTGTAACATTCGTATGCCGAATGGATCGGTCAAACATTGACAAGCATCGTAATACCATTGGTGAATGTAATTAAAGATAATTTTGAATGCGGAATGATTAGGTTTGTTTCAAAGGGCAGAAATGTAACATATTTTTAGCATTTGACGTCGTCTTGACAGTGCAGATTCCTCAGCATCGACAAGAAGACTTGGGATTGATCTAAACAAACCAGTAGCAAGCCAAGTCCAGAGTGGTGAACAGCATTGAGAGTTTTCAGAACTGTAGGTCGTGCGGATGAATAGGCCTGACAGCCATAATCTATGCTCAATCTAACAACTGGCGATAAAAGCGAAGCATGTCTTCTTCCGTATTTGTACCAATAAGGACTCTTTACTTATCTAATATCTTGTTAAATTGAATCTTCAAATCACAGACGTGTGGGATCCATGATAGCCTTTTATCAAATAAAAACTTAAAAATCAAACACTATCAGTGGTTTGAAGCTGAATCCCATCAAGATAAAGTTTAGGCTCCTGGTATTGCCCACAACGACTAAACGCAACACATCGGGTCTTCGAAACAGAGAATTTAAAACCTGTCTTATTTTGCCATTTTTCTAAGAGTTTATGAATAAAGAACAAATTTGTTTGTTAAGTGATATCCTCATCATGTATAAAACAAAAAACTGCAAATTTTAAAATCATGTATTCAGTTTGCCCGTATAATATGCTGATGTCGGATAAGCGTTTTGTTTCTTATTATAAAAATGGTTTTTATTTATAAAACCCCGGACTTTCTCTTTCAGTAATGTTATTATCAAGTTTATTATCCAAATTGTAGAGAGTAATTCAAATGTATTTGAAAATAATTTTATGTACTGCAAAGTGTTATTTATTATTGAAAAATAATAAAATATATATAAATGTTATACCTTTGTTATCGTCATAAAGAGTATAATGGGCACCCATACTAGAAAATCCTGTGCAACCCTTTGCAGCGACTCTACCGTTTGAAGTTAAACATTACTTCATAAATTTCAAAATGCTAAAATTCTGGTGGAAATTGCTGTCTATGATATTCAGCAAATTTAATTGAAACTTTGTAATATAATAACTAACACAAGCTTATAATAAAGGGAATTTAAAAAAATATATTAAGACAAAACTTTTTGATTGCACTGGGCAATCATTATTTCATGCTCAAGCCATCTGTCAAAATCCACTGTTGAGTTGAATGTTACAGGTTTTAAAACCAGGTCAATAACATGGTCAAGGAATGTATGCCATTTGAATGAATGGATCTTCTTTGAATTTTTGTTTAAGTATGTGAATGTGATTGGTTATTTTTCCTGTTACTTTATTGTGTTTGTGTATAGATTATCAATTTGTATGGTAATATATCAATTTAAATAATATTTGCCTGAGAATGCTGCTGATGGATTTCCAAGGGTAGTTTATCTGTGTACAGAAGTTGAAAAGGAACTTCAACTTGTTATTTGGAGTTGAAGGGGAAACAGTTTTCCTCTGTAATGGGTTAAAGGATGACCAGAATTACACAATTAACTATATATACAGACTGTATAGTAAACTTAACTATACTAGGCAAGCAAACCAATCACAAAGCATTACCATACAAACAGACCAAACGCATTACTTTCAACAAGGATAAAACCCACATATATACTAAAAATGACCATATCTCATGGTTTACTAACCAATTAATAGAAACACGCTGCAATTTTACAAAGTTTAACTTTAATAATTTAACACATCAATAAAAAAAAACATTTCAATAAACTGGTTTTAACATAATTCAAATTTTTGCTTTGTTTAAAATGGAGTTTGGAAACTTTATTTAAAAAAATCTAATTCCTATAATTTACTGCATGTTACTATAACAAACTGCTTGCTACACATTTCTGTGACTGAAACAAATTGAACCAAATTTTTTTTGTTCACCTATTTGGCTGTCCCAAACAAGATAATAGAGTAATGCATTAAATCTAAGTAATTTATAAGTGGAAAGGTGAATCTAATCAGTTTTGTATAATCTTGTAAATCTTTGTTTTTTGCCAGATTTCTACAGTATGTTACAAAAACTAATAAGTTTTTAATTAACAAAAATGTTGACTTGGTTACAAACAATGCATGGTGATAATATTCTTTCTTGGACCCAAGTATTTGACTACTCTAACAAATTTAAATAAGCACCAATTGACACACAATGTCTTAGGTGGTAAAATATGCGCAGTTCATGACTTTGTTGCATATGACCAGTGTAACAATTGATAAAATTGCTTTAGTGATAACAGCCATGAATTAGGTCATACCATCATTACATAACATCTTAGCTTTAAAAAATCTGTCAGATAAAAAGTTAATAATGTATTGTATAACATGTAGTAGAATGTTTTTAACTGTCTTAGTTGTACTTGTGATGAAACAGAAATTTACAATTTGCTAATTAGAATTTCCCATTCCTTCTCACAAACTTTGAATTCAATACTTCACTATCTCTCTCTGAATGGGCTGACAGAGCACACAGAAACAATGACTTTTATATTTGATTTATCCAAATCATTTTTAGACTTAGTTGACTCAAAGGGTATATATATTGGTTACTAGCTGACTCTGCGACCGCCTAACAGTCAATGAATGTTATATTAATTTTAGCTATATTTAATTTAGTATCTATGAACAAAGTAGCTGACCCGACAGATGTCCAGTCTTACCTATAAATATTCAATTTAAACAAAAATAAAAAAATTTTTCCCAAAGGATAATGCATATTATAATGTACAAAAAAATGAAATTTATTTTAGATTAATATAAATATTTTTAAAGTTAATAACTTTAACAGCATCTGATAAAACGGAGGTCAGATTCTTCAGGATGCCTTTACCAGCTAATGCTTCCTGGTGGATTACACAATGTGTACTTTGGCATTCAGGAGCAACTCTCTTTATTTTTTCTGCTAGTTTTGTCAGTTTTTCTGACATAGATATTGCTCCATCTGTGCATAAACCATTATACTTTGTCCTAGGAATGCTTTTTTTGAGCAAATATTCATGTTGAAAATAAGTTCTGCAGTAGTGTTTAATTCAAGTGGTTAGCAGAACAAAAACCCTCCTTCGTGATAATGAAATCGTACAAATACGAGTAGCTGTGCCATGTTTTATTATTTTGGTGTTTTCATCTACTTGAATTCCAAATTTGAGCATTCTTGAAGTTTTAAACATAGTTGTTCTTCAATATAGGAAGATATATTGGCAATTCGCTTCTTCAATGTGTTGTTTGACAATGATATTTTATTTAATTTCTCTGGCTGCCTTATCACCTAACACAGCTTGGACAGGATCCACAGCGATTGGTAGTAAAGGTTATCACCTACTGTGTAAGGCTTTCCAACTTTTGCAATTCTATAACTAGCAAGGTTACTAAAGGGGTTAATCCCCTTTATTAAGTTAGTATCAGTATTTACAAAGTTTGATACATTTAATTTCTTTCTTGAAATAAGTAGATTTTCCATTAAAAAATTCAATCGGCTCACTAACCAAATTAGAGTGCTTTGTGTTTTAACTAAGGATCAACAAAGAAGGCTTCATGCTTTTGTGGGAAAGCATTTCAAACACGATGAGGAGTTGGATTGTCACAGTTTTCTGTGCCGGACTTTACAATAAAACCATACTGGAACTAGCTTTCGTTGTATTTACGACTGGACAATGATTTAGGTTTTTTAACACTATCCTTTGAAGTCCCAGGGTTCATCAGAAACCACTTCATAGTTTCTTATTTGCTTCATAATTTATTTTGGAAGCACAACAAATTACACACAACAATTAGCGATGCTCAACACAGCCAACATGGCATTGTTATATCTATATGCCTGTACTCCATATCCTCCTTGATTTAAATACTTACATTGGTGGATTCAAACTGGCGATTGCAGAGGCAGTGGAGCAGAACAACAGGTGAAGGTACAGGAGGGTATTACAGTCGTCGCCAGGTTGGTGGGACAAAGTCACTTACCGCGTAGCACCTGAAATCTTCCCACATACCATCGGTTGGGAACCCCTGATATATATGAAATCATTTGACATCTAGTTACTAAATAAATTTCAATCAGTATTTCTAGGACTTGGGAAAAAATTCGTAACCTAATTCTTATCTTTCTTAAAACAAAATAAAATTAGCCTTATTCTATATTTATTACATCCAAATAATACCTTAACATATAAGAAATAGAATACTTACTTGTTATATTAAAGTAATTTAGTAAAATTTATTTTACAAATTAATATATTTATTAACTTATAAATTAAAGAAGTTTTCTATTCAATAGCGTTTTAACTTAATATTGTGCAGTAAATAAAGAAATTTATCATATGCTTTAAAACAGAAAAGTAGGAGGTTCAATTTTTAATGTTTAATTTTTTTAAAATACCGACATAGGTCTCACAATTAGGCTACAAATATACCAGAACCTTTCCAGTTGTGTATGGAATAACTTCCCAAAGTTTCATGTTGATCAGATGAACGGTTTAAAAAAGCACAAGACATAAAAACGAACTTTCACTTTTCAATTCCTTCTACGAGCTCACTCTCTCCTTATATATCTTGTACAAATTTTCAGTTGTAAATAAAATATGTTTATATTCATCCAATCAAGTTCAAATACATTTTTTTACCTGTAGTTGATGACACTTGATGTTAATACAGTTTTTTCAAATATTTATTAGTTAATTAAATTTTTTTTCAACTTGATATCCCGGTTGGATTCGAGCAGAATGACTACATGTTTGAAATCCAGCACTTTGGGATGGAGCCAACTTTCCCATTGCTAGAAGTCTATTACTTAAAGATGTATATGAAATTATAAGAGAAAGGTTCCTTGCAATACAAGAGATGGATAGAATAAGAAATTGGAGATCACCACCAGCTATATAAATTAAAAACAAAAATAAAGCGAAAAAAATAGTAACAAACAAAAATAACAGCCAACACCATATACTGTACAGAGAGAAAAATGGAAAATTGTGAGGAAATTCGCTTTCTATTTTGGCACTTAATATTGTGTCTTATGTGTATACTAATACTGTCATATTAATTCTAATTAAGAAATAAAAAGTAACTAAAATCAATTTTTTTGCCTCAGTAGAAATTGATTTGTAAATATTTTTTATATAACTTGTTATTTATATTGGTAATACAAAACTGAAAGTTAGCCTTATTGATAATAATATTGCTTAGCAAAAATGTGTAAATAAAAACTTCTTTGGATTACATTATTTCATACCCATTTTTTATTTAATTTCCAGTCCTGGATGATAAAGGATTAAATGCAGGAGGTATACCCAAAATTGTGTGCAAGCCAATAGAACCTGGTCTACCAAAATACAATAAATCTTTTGACAGATCTTGTGAATTTTCCAAGTAAGTATTTTGTTAAAGTAACAAGATTTAAAATATTTAGTCGAAGTTTATAGGAAAATAATATTTTTAGCTAAATTTCTGTAACACCTATCTAAAACTAGAGATTCCATAATTTTACTTTTTTATGAAGGACCAAAAAAAGCTAATTGTCGGCAATAATAAAATTAAACCTAAAAGTGAATATAAACTAAAAATAAATATTACAAAATAAAAGGTAACAAACAAATAGTTACCTGTCTTATTTAACTGCTCTGATTCAAGTTCCACAGTAGGTATTTTAAACTGATAAAATTTGGAAGAAAACTTCCATTTAAAAAAATACAGTAAAAGGGTCCTTACCAAGCTAGAGAGGTGGGCATAAAAATTAGGATGCTGAAAACCAAAGCAAATAATTTGCAATAGTTGTCCGTTAGTGACTGGAGGGGAGTCATTCAGGTTAAGTAGCTTCACAATGTTATATTATCATGTTTGTATTTATCCTGCTAAGTTACATTAGAACATTACAAAACTTACACATGCATATAAATATGTCAGCATTTTAAATGTTCAAAATTTTTAAATAAATATCTCAAAAATCATAACATGGGATATAGCTTAAATATTTATACACTGACGCATGATTAATGTTAAAACTAACAATAAAGAGAAGGGTAGTCTTGCGGTTCGAAGCTAACTATTTTTTATTACACTTTGATATTACTTGCGGCTAGACTTTTTGTGAACTATAAGTTTTTAACAAATTTACACTTGGAGGAAACGTTTTTGTCTTACGACTCATAAGACAAAAATGTTTCCTCCAAGTGTAAGTTAACAATTTAACAACCTTTAGTTAACAAAAAGTCTAAAGCAAGTAATATCAAAATGTAATAAGTAATTAACCAGCTCATCATGAACAGCAACAAGTTTTTTATATTTAATTTTGTATTAACTAAAAACACTTATAAATATGCCACACTTGCCTATAGTAGCACTTACTTTTATAATTGGTACTACAGGCAAGTGTAACATATTTACATGTGTTTTTATTTAAAAACTAGTAGCTCACATGAAGATGGAAACAACAAAAATATTAACAACTTTACTCAAGTTTATATTCTTACAGATGTTCTCATTGTGGCCATAAAAATATTTATTTAAAATTAGAAATTATTTTAAACATTCTTTGTTTGCGATCTCCTGTTAACTAATTCCCAAGTGACTTAATTTCCTAAAGATGACGATCTAGATATTGATAATAGATTAGCTGACCCTTAAGCTGTATCATGCTGCTCCCCCATGTGCTAGGTATAAACCATATATTAAACTTTTCAGCAAATAGGTGTAAGGTTATATTTCTTGTAATAAAAACGGGCTGTGTTTTGTATCTGAAATGATAATAATTTATTACAAACTATACCTTATTTACAACTTACATAATGATAACAATTGCATTTAATAGATGGAATGATAAAAAAAAACATCCAACGTTTTTATTTCCAATATTTTTAATTATAATTATTCTTTTATAATTGTATTTATTATAACGTGATTAATTATAATTTACAATTATTTGAATTTAAAATTACCCAATTAGTTTTAAATGCTGTGTAATATCAGAGTTTCCCAAAGATGCCACATTCCACAGATTACATATTTATATACACAATAAATACAAATTTAAGAATTACAAGGGATTCATTACATTTCCTTCCCCCAGACAGTGAACCACCGGAGTCAGTTTAGTACCATGAAAGAAGTTTGACTCTATCTTGTTATCAACTTTATAAATTGAATCAGAATTTTTTCTCATATAATGTATGGAATTCTTTCTCTTAATTCTAAATTTGTTTATTTAGTCAGTTTCCATTTCCCACATTTACTAAATCTCCTGCTTTAATCAACGATTCTTTTCTGTTTCTATCAAATATTGTTTTATTGTAGTCTTATGTGATTTCATTGTTCTTTAAATGCTAATTTTCTAAATCTTTAGTGTTAATTGTATCTTTTAATTCTTTTAGTACCCTATTAATTTTCATCTTCTAATAAATCTAGGTGTGAATTGCAAAATTGAATGATCTATTTTGTTGTATTTTTTTACACATTGATGAAGTATGGCTGTCCATGCTATTGTGTTTTTATTTTTCTCACCTTGTTGACCAAGGTTTGGTTTGTGGCTCATTTAGGGCGTTTGAAAATGGTGCAATTACTGCTGTGAAAACTTGTTTTATTTTCATGTTATCCAAATACTGCTTAAATTCCTTAGAACTCAATCCAAGGTATTGATCTGTTAATATGCCTTTTATATTATAATCATGGTTTTATTATATCATTGCTGGACCAAAATGTGACATCTCACGAAATTTGTCTTTTATTCTTGATTTGTTCTTTATACATACTTCACAGGTTACACAAATCGTTATGTTTTAACCCATGTTCTTTGAAATATTATTATATTTTCAATATGGTACAATATTCTACTGTACTTGTTTTTTTTTTCTAATGTGAAAAATGTTTTATGGAAAAATCTAATATGAGTATCCTTGACACATATTACTAGATGTTTCTGATGCATTCATGGAAAGAGCACAATAGATGACTTGCCACTGTAGAGAATATTTGGTAGTAGGAGTGGGGTTCTTTAGTATAGGAAACAGCAGCTCCGAATAAATGCACTGAGAACTCCACTTCTTGCTCATGGCTACTTCCCGTCTTTCAATGAATTAATGGGGGTTTTGGGCATCTTGTACATTTTTTATTTAATGTTCTTAAAAAATGTATAATTTTCAATAAAAAAATGTTTTTGGTAGTCATCGGCACATCTAAATAATCACATGCTACACCACTAAATATCAGTAATAGATAAGAGGACAAGTAGACAAATTTATTTTAAAAATATATTTGAAATAAATCAACAAATTACGGATTTAAAATGACCAACGCTAGAATGTTTTAAATTTAAACTATAGTCTTATTTCGGTAGAGCGCCAAATGAAAAGTCAAACCAGCTACCACATAAACAGACATAGTATTGCAACTTACTAATGAATTTTGATAAAGTATTACTGTTTTTCACTGATAAGACTCATAGCATTGAACAAAGCACTAGTGCAAAATGAGTCTACTGAAAACTATCTGTAAGTAGTGGTTTTTTGCCAAGTGATATCAATATAAACAATTTTTTTAAAACCTCAAAATGTCAAACACAAAAACTGCCCGTTGAAATAATACTGCTGATAATTAGTCAGTAAACATTTCTTAATAAAACAACAAACAAAAGAAGAGTAGCTTTTTTCATGCCAAAATTTATTAAATTTTGAGAAATTATTTTTACACATGAATATCATAAAAAAATAATCAAACTCTCTATTTAATTTTCAGAGTCGGTCAACCCTTCAAATCAGATGCCATAAACCAAAGCAGGTGTATTTATCCACCACCTGGTTTTGTTCCCATATTTCATGAAGGGAAAAGAAAATTTCCTGATTTTGGGTTATCTCATATATAATTCACTTGGTATTTTTTGTACATGTATATGCAATTTATAGTTTCAAATAAATATTTTTTAAAGATAATTAAAATATTATAACTGTATGAAGCAACTGTGGCGTAATGTTTATTTTTAAATAAATAAAACCTCTAAACCACAAGTAACATTTTTTAAATACCTCTGAAGATGATTGCTGGGCAATCGAAATGTACATAAGGTATAAATAAATGTTACTTGTGGTTTAGAGGTTTTATTTATTTAAAAATAATTAAAATATTAGTTTAATGTCACTATAAACTTTTATTTTTTTAAAGTAAAGTAAAACAAAGCATAGCAGGTAGGCATTGACAAGGGTACATATATCTTTGTAAACCATGATTCTCCTGTTACTATTTCTAAATAACCATATAAAGTATTAATTAGTGGTACTGACATTATTAATGACCTATAAATGCTTCTTGTCATTAAATGTAAAAAATTTCAAGCATAATTGTTACAAAGATTAAATCATTCATCTGTCATATTTGAACATTGTTTTTTCTGATTCTCACTTATAAATAAATTCTGTAGAAATATTCCACCCAACAGCTTTGGTGACTTTAAGACTCTTCTTAGCCTTCATATGTTTCTTTTATGACGGCATACCAGTACATTTTTATAACTATTGTTCCAAATGTTAAAAAAATTTTAGGCAGAAAAGTATTGATCTTTAAAACACAAACCTTTTTCTCACATGGACATCTTTAAAAAACACAAGTCTATCTTAGATATTTCATAATTATAATTCTTGATGCAGATGAGATTTGTGTATTAAACACACGAGTATAATGTATTTTAACATACAAATTTAAAATGTGAAACCAAGAAAAACTAGCTCACAGGTTGAGTTTAGCTTAGTGGGTACAAAGTTGATATTGCACCGAATTGGTTTGCTCTAAAAACGAATCGACCTTGGCCAAAACCCTCCACCCAGACCTTTTCCGGTTAGTATTGGGTTAACTGTAACGATAATTAGATTCATAGTTTTATTTTTTTAAAAATAAAATATGTATTAAATGTACAAACAGTTTCTAAAAATATGTAGTCATAGAAAGAAATGCATAGGTCAGTTTGTTCAAACACGCAAGGGTGAGTTGCAAACCATTTACGTCATTACTCTTATCTTATCTTAAGTAAACAGTTCCAGGCAAGTTGCAAACCATTTGTCATTACTCTTATCTTACCTTAAGCAAATCATTACTCTTATCATACCTTAAGGAAACAGTTCCAGTCCACTTCTATTCAACTAAAGTTAACTTTAGAAAGAGAGATTTAAAATCTTTTGATTATTCCAACGCCATAGTTATTTCAATTTATTAGCCATACAATATTTAAAAGGCTTAGTATATATAAAATTCTAAGGACTGAATATTGTGTATATTTGTTTAAACAAGCATTGCCCGATAGGAAGCAAACCTTATATTCAGCAAAGTAAACAGATAAGCATATTCATTGGGCATCTGGATCTTAAATTATTACGTTTTATTGTTTGCTCTCGCGGTAGTTTATGCCATATGATTGAATGTAATGTCACACATGTTTTTTTGATAGGCAAATTTCATGTTTAAAAGTTTTATGAAATACATTAGTGGGATAGAATTTTCATCGTTAAAACTGTTGTTTATTTATATCATTACTGGTTTAATTCGTTCGCATATTTATATATTTGGTACAGTAATGGAGTCGCTATTAAAAAATGAGGATCACCTAACATTGGTAGTGATAGTATCCAACCATGGTTTAATCAAGTTTCAATGATATAAAGCATAATGTACTCTTGTTTACCCTCTCTTCGTATAAATAATTTATAGTAATACGGTATCTCAATGCAGATTTTAAATAATTTCCTATTATAACAATTTTTGTGCATGTTTCTTGGGATAAAAGGATAAATTAGCAAATGAGGATTATCCAAGCTCTCACTCCCTTATCCATAAGGAAACCCAAATAAAGAGCTTAGTACCTGCTAAAATCTCCTACCCCAAGGCAACTTCCTCCCTCTCCTTCTCTTCCCTTTCCTCCTGTAATTATTCCCAATTTCAGAATGAACCCGACGGATGCATCGTCATTCTGAAGCAGTCCTGGTTTCCCTTAGATCATGCAAGGAATTATATAGCAGTTTGTATTTGTAGTTATCCTCTGTGGTATTTGTGGATATTGTCTAGATAGTTATGGTATAGGGATAATGCAGATGAGAGAGAGAGTAAACAAGGGAATTTAAAGGGATATACGGTTAACATGGCAGTTGGCGAGGGGACACGATGGGTTTCACATTTCACCCACCGCCGGTTTCCGTTTCGTTGGGAAGGTATGTAATGGTTCATTTTATATACTACCGCCAAATAGTTCTGAGAGCAAACAGTTCTAATTGTTGCTGCGAGAGACCGACAGCTGACCCGGCAAAGTTCGATATAGTTTTAATATGAAATAGGAGCAGTCGTTGAGAGAGACTTGGACTAGCGAGTCGAAAGAGATATTCCTGGCAACCAACAGACTGCATCCGGCTGAATGCTAGCTTCCTGAGGGAACCAGTAAGAGGTAACACATAAGTACTATTAATGACTCACAATAGGTAAACGACTCATTAATATTCTTTTTATATTGGTTAATAATTCGTACGTTTATTTGAACAGCTGGTAGAGGCTTTTATGTCCGTTAATTGTACTCGGTATTTTAGAGTTAATATCGATTACTTCCCGTTTTATTTAATCCTCCGACAGCAGTAGCGTTTCAGTTGTAATTACAAAATATTCAAGTGGGAATATGCTTGAGGAAAACCTGTTGTTATGCTATCCTCTCACAGAGGAATGTACAGGTGAGGACATATTTAATGCAATTGAAGGTTATTTCAACAAACATGAAATCAGTTGGGAGAATTGTGGTATTTGTACTGATAGAAAGGTATATGTCTGGCTGTTACAAAGGTTTGAGAGGTCAAATCAAAGACATTACCTCCCATGTTTCTGGAGTCATTGTGCTATCCATAGGCAAAGCCTAGCTTTAAAACTCCTTCCTGATTCATTAAAAAAAGTGCTCGACCAATCAGTCAAAGCTGTGAATTTTATTAAGGGAAGTGGAACAAAATCAAGACTATTTAAATTGTTATGTGAAGATATGGATAGCCTACGTCTCACGTTGCTTTATCACACAGAGGTGCGATGGTTATCTCGAAGAATGGTACTCTTACAAGATTATATGAATTGAGAAATGAAGCACTAGTCTTTTTTGAAGATTACTCTTTTCAGTTAGATTTCAAGTTCCATGATTGTAAATGGCTTCAGCAGTTTGCGTACTCGTGACATTTTTTCAAGATCAATAAATTTAATGTAGGATCACAGACAGATTCTATTAACATCATCAAGATATCAGACAAAATTAAGTCCATGATAAAGAGGTTGCAGTTTTGGGAATCTTGCCTTATGCAGAACCAGTGTGAAGTTTTTGAAACACTTAATAGTTTCTTGATGGAGAACAATCTCAACTCTCTGAAGAAGTGAAATGTGATATTGTATCACACAAAATAAAATCACTTCAAGCATTCATGAGGTACTTCCGGCAGTGAAATTGTGAAGACAATTGTATCTCAAATCCCTTTGATCCCCAATAATTTAAGCAAGCTACCAACTTGCCAGTATCGGGCAAAGAGACAAATTGAAATTTCAACAGATTCTTCTTTTGTTCCTTGTTTAAACACGCAAACCTTACTGAGTTCTGGGCAGGAATCAGGAAAGAATATGAAAGTGTCAGTGATTAAGCCCTGAAGTGTATGTTCCCTTTCACCAGCTTAGAGCTTGTTGAGTGAGGATTTTCATCTTATGCCTTCATTAAAAATTAACAGAGAAATAAACTTGATGCAGCTCCAGACTTAAGGCTCTACCTTTCATCATTCGATCCAGATCTTACAAAGCCGAGCTGGAACATCAAAGCTCAAGGATCCCATTAGGAAGAAATAAGTTTACTGTTCACAAAGGTCCATGAAATGTATTTTTTGACTTACAAGACAAAACGTTCTTTTACTTTCAGATTTTGTTTGGGTAATATGTATTCAAGTTTAATTAAGTATTATTTTTTGACTTATAAATAAACCTAGTGGTTTTTATTTTTGTTGTGTTTACTTTGTACCTACTAACATAAGTCAAAATTAAAACAAATTCTTACTTTAAAAAGTTGTGAATGGTTTTTAGTAAATCTGATAAAACTAATAGTACCTATAGTAATTCCCCCATCTACATCGAGGAATAGGGGGTACTTTTCATTGGCAAAACGTTTTTATGGGTATGTGAAATGAAAAAGGTTGGGAACCAGTGCACTAGACCCATTAGTCCCCTGAATAAATCTCATAATACTAAAATTTCATTTTGGGTAATCCGCTTTATATTAAAACTCAACTTAATAAACAGGAAATGAAAATATTTTAACATACTGAAAAGTTACATAAAATGCTTTGTATAACATGTCAATGTTTTGGTGTAATTTTAAATATTATCTTTTCAAATAATCAGACCATAAATTGTATATTTTGTCAAAGAATGACTGTTGTACAAAGAATTGGATCTTTGATGCTCTCTAAGTTGACAATAGAAGAGGTTAATTGGAAAAATGTTTAGAGGTGGATAGCTCCAATTATCTAATTGTTAGCTTCTGCCATTCTAAGAGATATTTTGACAGATCTGGGACAATATATAATTGTGGTAAATAATTTTGTGTATAAATTAGTATCTAAATTCAATCCTTTCTTCGCAACTAATGTCGCTAAGTGTGGTAATCCAGGAGAATTTCAAAGTCGCAAAAAAATGTTAAGTGAAATCAAAGTTGTAAAATATTGAAGTTGCTTGTAATCATTTTGAATTCACTGATTAAACTATATGTAATTATTGCATAACTGAGTGAATACTTCAAATCTTACTAGCTGACACATTTCCAAACAATAGTTTCATTTACGAAACTAACCGTGTCCTTAGCTATAAGAGAACATCAGCGTATAAGTTCCAAAGTATTTACTCAGTTATGCAATCATTACTTATTATGTAAAATATTTGTCTTTAATAGTAAACTATGTCAGCCAATTTGAGGATCTATCTGTAATACGAGGGCTGTTTTTTTTTCAACTTCCGACTGTACCGTTAGACGGCAGGGCGAGCGGCATCGGCCAGTAATGCGTGGCAATCGACTGCGCACCTCTCCTACTACAACCTCACTCATTTTCCGGCGTCCAACGCCATTACCAGTTTATCCAGTGACACATAAACATGGCTACCTTGATAGAATCTCCCACCAAGTGTGAGTTGCGAAGTGTCATTCGTTTCTTGCAAGCTGAAGGGTTATCCGCAGCAGAAATTCACAGTAGAATGAAACGAGTATACGGTGAAAGCTTTATGAGTGACAGTGCAGTGCGTGATTGGTGTAGGAAATTTAAAGATGGACAAGTTGACATTCATGATGAAGGGGGCCAAAGACGAAAGTCGATCGCAAACAAAGACCTCGTTGACCAAAGTGTAAGAAGCAATCGGAGGTTTACGATTACGGAGCTATCCAATCAGTTCCCTGATATTTCAAGGTCAGCCCTATACACTATCGTAACTGATAAGTTAGGCTACAAAAAACTTTGTGCTCGATGGGTGCCGAAGATGTTAACTGATGACCACAAATCTCGGGGAATGGCGTCAGCTAGGTCTTTTCTGAATCGTTACGATGCTGATGGCGATGATTTTTTTAACAAAATCGTGACAGGAGATCAGACATGGGTTCTGTACGACACCCCAGAAACGAAACAGCAGTCCAACAATGGATGCATTCCAACTTTCCAAACAAACCCAAAAAAACGTTCAACAACAGAAAGATTATGGCCACCGTGTTTTGGGATCAAAAAGATGTTTTGCGTTTTGGAGTTTTTAGAGCCAGGGACCACAATCAATGCGGAAGGATACTGTGGTACGTTACAACGTTTGCAGAGAGCTATCCAGAACAAAAGGAGAGGAATGCTCACATCAGGAGTTGTGCTCATTCATGACAACGCCCGTCATCACAGTGCTGCTTTGACGAAATGTCTTCTTGACGGGTTTAAATGGGATGTTTTTGACCATCCGGCGTATAGCCCTGATTTATTACTATCACCTTTTCCCGGAACTGAAGATGATGCTAGGAGGGCAGAGCTTCCGAACTGACGACGCGCTGCAAGTAGCCGTGAAAACCCATCTCAAATCACTGGCGGCAAACTTCTATGAAAGAGGTATTAAGAAGCTTGTACAGGTATGAAAAATGCCTCAATTTAAAAGGCGATTATGTTGAAAAGTAACTAATAATGTACCTAAATCTTGATAATAAAATAATTTAATTACTCTCACTAGTTTTATTTTTATACCACTTTGGAAGTTGATAAAAAGACAGCCCTCGTATATTAAACATGTTCCTGAGAAATAAAATCAAGTTTTCTAGTATAAAAAAAATTTGATCCCTGCACAATGTCTGTAAAGTTGAGAAGCTCTTCTAAGCTGCTATGAAAATTCTTAAAAATAAACTATATGGTATAAATAAATTAGACGCAACATTAAATGGTTTTTAACTGAAAAATAATATGATATTTCTATGTCATGACAAAGGATAAAAAACTACTTGCATCTACAATGATTGAGGCTTTTTTGATTTCAGCAGTTTTGACTACTAAAATAATAAATACTGCTGAGTTTTTGACTATGGAAATAATTTTTTTTAAATGTACTTTATTGATCCTATTGGTACTTTTTCTAACACAACTAAAAACGTATTTTAGATAACTAGAATTTGTCTTTGTTTACAACATAACAAATTAGTGTATTGTTCGCAAAACCTGTACGAACATGGCATAGTTGAACTAGATAATAATACAAATAATTTTGTCTATTTAGTAATTATTAATCTGAACTTTATTCTATCAAAATAAAATCTGGAAACAAGGACATCACCGCCATCACTAGACAAACATCTCAAGTTCACAAACAGAATATTTACATAATCACTATTACACTATAAGTTTTGAGTTTCCTGTTTTTTATTAACATAAGCAATAAATACTTGGAAGACTACAGAATAGGTCTGATCAGCTAGCTTGAGTCAAGAAAATTAAAACATTCATCTATAAGATCATACTAAGGATAAAAAATATAATAATACCAAAAACACCTTTTTCAAATGGAGCTTGCTAAATTCAAAATGCAACCCCTGGCCATTCAGGTCAACATAAGGATTAAGAGAATTGGACAATTTAGCTCGCAGTTGCATTAAATTACTTGGCTGCTTACTCAGATTTGATAGAAAAGCACTCAAGTTACAAATGCTGAAGTCAGTTTAGAGCTTAGAAAATACAAGTGAATCTATATGTGTTTAGAAGGAACTCTCATTCACATTACACCAGTCTAAAGTCACTATTATTGTAAGACTATAGAATATAGCTCCAACAATAGATACTAATGTACAAAAGTGTACAAAATTCAGATTCATACAAAGATTTCAATCTATCAGTTCTAGAAGAACACAACTTTTATTAAACATGGACATCTTATTAACCTCTAGACTAGGTATTAAAAATATTTACTTTAAGACAACCAATAATATATTTATTTAAAATTAAATTGATACACAAGTATTAACTGTATAGAAACAAAACAATATTTTGATATGGAAAGATGTATGCTGAAATATTTACAGAGAAAACTTAGCACACTAATCCCAGATCAAAAAGATTCAATGAACTAATTAAGGCTAAAAATGATTTTCATGATGGAACAGTATTAAACTGTGAAACTTACAGGTTCTAATACTTTCAAAATAAAAAAAATTGTTTAGGCCAAAATTTAAAAATTATCATTTCTAAAGGTATTTAAATATTATAGATGTGCTATTACTTTATTATCAAGTTTTAATTAGAAATCTAGAGAATTAATCTACATGAAAATAATTAATGGACAATAAGGCAGGGCGTAAGCTGAGACGCAAGTGGCGCAGCACACGCAAGCCACGTTTTACGGTGCAGCACACGCAACACACGAATCTTTTACCAGCGCATGTTGAGAAGTAGCACACGGCATACACATGCCAATTTTGCCTTGAAAATGGAAGATACCAAATACCAACTCATTTGAATTTGATATGGAAAATGAGGAATTGGTTCTGTGGCAGAGTGAATACATGAAAAAACGAAACACACACGTCTATGTTGGCCCCCAAAGAGTCTTTATACGTTTTTTTGCTATAACCTTCATGATTCACATCGTATAGCACATGTAACTTGCACTAGAGTTATTAGACATTTTAAAAATATAAGAGCTAAGTACAATATGTAAACTACGGTTCAGTGTTTGTCTATTACTGACTATATAAACCCATATCGACCATATATGTTGAAACATGTGTGGTATTAGAGATTTTAAAAATATAAGAGTTCAGTACAATATGTAAACTACGGTTCAGTGTTTTGTCTATTACTGACTATATCAACCCATATCGACCATATATGTTGAAACATGTGTGGTATTAGAGATTTTAAAAATATAAGAGCTAAGTACAATATGTAAACTACGGTTCAGTGTTTGTCTATTACTGACTATATCAACCCATATCGACCATATATGTTGAAACATATGTGGTATTAGAGATTTTAAAAATATAAGAGCTAAGTACAATATGTAAACTATGGTTTAGTGTTTGTCTATTACTAACTATATCAACCTATATCGACCATATATGTTGAAACATGTGTAGCATTAGAGATTTTAAAAATATGAGAGTTAAGTGCAATATGTAAACCACTGTTGAGTGTTTGTTCATTACTGAATAAGACAAAGTAATTGTCAAAACATGTGTGGAATTAAAGATTTGGGGACAATATGTGAGCTACTGTTGAGTGTGTTTCCATTACCAGCTGAATCAAACGGTCATTTAACCACATCTTGGATCCTTAGTTGTATGGCGTGTGTCGTCAAATCTGTGTCTGTGCTACAAACTGTGACATACTGGCCAACGCGTGTGCCAGACACAAACATGCATGCACCTCAACTTACGCGGATTCGTTAGGAAATATGGTAGCACAGATTTCTGCCATGTGTTGCGTTGCGTGCGCTGCCCCCCCCCCCTACTGTGTCTAAGCTTACACCCTGCCTTAATGTATTCATTTTCTGTCTTTGTAACCACGACACATAATATCAAAATAAAGGAAAAGAATTTATTCCACTAAAGGCACCTTGAGGCAATTATGTCGTTTTATTTTTTACCTGTAGACTTTTGTTAATTATGTGTGAATTTAACATGAATTCACATACAGATATTATTTATGGTTTACAGCTTCTTACCTGTCTAATGCTAGACAATGGTTAAAAAACAGATAAGGTAATAATTACATATATTCAATAACTCTTATAAATAAGGCTCTATATTCGCTGCAAAAATATCAGCTTCTTTGTTTTTACTAATCAGAATAAAATTTATGATTTCAAACATAATTAAAAAATGAAAGTACTCTAAAAAAGAACCGTAGATTTCTCCAAAATACTGACTTATTTTAATACCCAATGTATTATAAAAACATGCAAATATACATACTGGGTATATGTGATCAATTTTAGTTCCTCAGTTTTATTTCTCTTATTTACAATGCTAGAACATAATTGTAAAGAAAATAAGGACGAATAATACTGAAACCAACATGAAATTTGTAAATACAAAGAATTAAAATTATTTCACCACAATGGCTTTATCTTCATATTTCTTATATGAACAAATATTGTAAATAAAAAACTTGTTTTAAAATAAATACGAAACAAATTATTGAAAAAACTTAACTATTATAAATACAAGATATATTTCAACAGTAAATAATGAGCTATCTGAGGGGAATGTTTCCAGCCTTCAATTACAATTTCAACTCATTATTTTTCATCTACATTTAAAAGTATAAAAAAATATATGTACAGAAGTATATTTTAAGGTGAAATACAAAACACATCTGATGTTATTGGGTCTTCAACTTACTACAGAACGGTTAACAAGTAATAGTTTAATGCTTTTAATCATGTTTTCATTAAGTTATGTTACACAAATCTACTATTTCATAACTTTAAATTTCAGACTAGAGTAGAGAAGTATCACAATGGGCTTAAGGTTTTAGGCATAATTAAATTGAAATAAGGTATGATCAAGAATGAATTTTTGTATTACTAGGGTGCCATCAAAAGGCAGAAATACAATAAAAATTAACATCATGATATATAATTACCGTAGTTAAGTGAAGTATATAAAATCATTAAAATGTTGCCCAGTTATCCATTTCTAGGGTAATAAGAGATAATACATCTATTAACTTTAACAAAAAAAAAAAAAATATTTATTATAAATCTTGCAAACTCCATAGAACTGCACAAATAAAATTTAATTATATAGTACCTATTTTGATTATTAAAACATTTAAATTTCAAAGAATTTATGAACTTTAAAATGGTTACAATTGTAATAGAAACAAATGTTACAGACAAAACAATTTATTGCTTTTATTTTTTCCGATCTTGAAGTAAAATAAATTATTTTGTTGATAATTTAGCATTACTCTTACCAAGGGTGTATACAGTTATCAATTACTGCTATGCATAGGACTGTTAATCTGAAGATCAAAATCCTATATAAAAAGCAGCCCTATTTGTTGATTTGTGTTGGTGTAGTGTTAAGGCATTCAACCAGTATCATAGTATAATATATTCAGATGCATGTACTTGGCATATAGTAAACCCGTTCTTCATTTTGGAAGCTATGGTAGTATCTAGGCATTATATCCAATTTTATAACAAGGATGGATAATGAATGATGGATTATTTTGTTTTGAACAGCACATAACCAAATGTATTAAAAGCACAAGGAAACATTTAATTGTATCTAAAAAAAAAAAATTGTTCACAAAAATTGTATCTAATTATATATTGTTACAATTGTAATGTATTATTTCTTTTTCATTACTAGTTTAATACTGTAAGTGTTGGGTTCCCGGCGTGAAGGCAGGTTAAGTGGGGTGCGAGACCAGTTTGAAAATAATAAGTTAAATATATTTAATATTACAGGAAGAACCTTGATGTTGCTAATGACTTCTATTGGGCCCTTACTAAAATACAACTACAAATAAAAATGCTAGCCTAAAAAGTGCCTCAATCATCTCAATAACCAATTTTTTTTATCAGTTAAAATTAGCTTTGCAAATTGAAATGTAAAGTGGTATATAATGTTTCCTATGAAAGTAGGCTTACGTATAACTAAATAAATAAATTGTTTTCAATATTTATAATCTTTGAATCATTTTCATATACCCATACTATTTATTTATAGTGTAAAGGGGAGGGGCGTGGGAGATTTCGTCTCAAGAATAGGGGGCGTGGAGCAAAAAGGTTTGGGAACCCCTGCTGTAAGTTAAATAGTTGAGGCACTTTTTCATTATGCCTTTGATTTAAATTGAGGCCAAACTGTAGATGTTACATGTTTTTTTGCAATACTATATTTTCTATAGGACGGACATGTACATAATTTCATCAGTAACATAACATTTTTATTATGTTTACTCTATCTATAATTCTTAAATATTTTTGAAGTTTAAATCCAGTCATTATAATTTGTCTGTATCATATTGATATTTTAAAAATGTTTGGATAACTTAAAAGACTGACAGATTTACCTTATTAATAGTCTGGTTTATTTTCATAAAATAGACATATGTGGAAGAAAAAAAATACACTACAATAAAAAAAAGATGTAATTGAAAAAGGATGGAGTGCAACAGAAATATACCAAATGTTATATTGTGATTCTTTTCTTCTAGGTGTTTACACTGTGAAAACAGAGCGAGAAAAAAATATGTGATTGAAAAAGGATACAGTGCTACAGAAATATACCAAATGTTATAATTAGATTCTTTTCTTCTAGGTGTTTACACTGTGAAAATAGAGGGATTATTATGAAGGTTATTCTGTTGGTCTCTTACCTAATCCAAAAATTCTCAAAGCTTTACCAAAACTAACCTAAACATATTTACATTAGAATTTTTTTTAACATGATATATGACCATTATAAAATAGTGTAGACGTCAATAATGAAATTTTATACAAACAAATTTTTATAAATAAAAAAGGAAATAAGTATTTCACATGCAAGTGTTTAAGCATATTCAAACAAATACAAACAATTTGTAGGTAATCGAATTAAAAAAAAGCATTAAACTGAGTTGCTTGTAACCTAACCCGTTCAAGTCCAGAGCATGTATTTTACCTTACATTCTCACATTAACAGACAAATTGCCTCTCATATAATGTCACTGACTTGTACCAGGTATTGTTTGCCTCCAGGTTGCACTGAACGGAACTTTTAGTATTTTGACTTGCGTTGTTGGTAGTAATGTCATTAACACCTTATGCAACTTTGCTAACTGTAAAACATCCACTTGAAGTGGAGCACTGCCACTTTTTTTTGAAGAGTCTTTCTCAGGCTTTAAAATAGGGATGCAGTCATTTGTACTTTTTTTGTGCTGACCTGAACCTTGTTTGGTGCTTTTCTGTCCTTCCCATTGATCAATGAAAAGATCTGTTACTCGAAGTAATTCCAATGTCAGCCCCCAAACAAAGTGAGTCAGAGTTTTTGACAGCTTACTCACACCTTCCATTACAACATGGTTTGTAGTAGCTGACTGTAAACAACATATTCAATATTATATAAGTCAAATCACAATTTAATTTTAGTTCTTACTAGTGGAATCAACACCAGGGATATTCAAACAACAATATATCTCAGCTAATAAGAAGGTAAACTCTCTTTGGTTGTTCAGTATAAATAATTTAGTTCTAAGCAAATTTGAAATAGTTGACTATGAAAAAAATCATGTATCTCATTGCGCTAAAAATAGTTTCTGTCATTTTGTAAGTGATAACAGTCTTTCATAACAAATACCCCAAGGAACTATTTACATTTTAACTAAAGGAAGTTGATAATTTGATTTATGTTCTTTAAAATTATTGTTCCCAGCTATTTTCTAGTTTTTCAATTGAATGGAATAAATATTATTACTTGAATAAAATTGTAGCAAATCCATTATAGTGGCAAGAAATATCAAAGAAACAGATTTACCTGTGTCACATAAGTAGGGATAATAAGTAAAGTCCTGATATTGGTACAGAGAGCTAAAGCATTTTCAAATCCAGGTTTCACATCAAAGTTAATGAGCTCAAGCTGAGTAATACTTGGGCAACGACTGATAGTCTCTAACAGTAGTGTAGATTGACAATCAACTCCTTGACCTTTTTCTAATCTCAACCTCCTTAGCTTTGTCAAGTTTGGAAGGCTTTCTGTAATAAACTTCTCTGGCAACTTAATGCATTCGCCTATTTCTAGTGTTTCCAACAGAACTGTTTTGCTTAATACTTCAACCAAATCTGGCGAGAACTCCCTAATCGAAGTAAGTGACTGAAACAAAAAGTATTTTTATATACTAATCTACAAATTGAATAGTATTATAGATTTGATTACTTGATTGTTGGCAAATCCATTTTGTTACATGCAGTAGTACTGCATTCTATTTTTACAGTTAATTTTCATTTAATGACCTTTATGTAATCAAGATCACAAAGGTCATGTACGTTTTAAACATTTATTAATTCTTGATTAATTATTGCTTGTATAGTCAGGTTTATTTGCATTAACCATTTTTTTAATAACGATTAATTTTAACATCAAGTTCTTTTTATCTTGTAATAAAAGCAAGTCCAAAGGTATGTGTTACTTGCAAAAACTGCCAGAACTAATTTAATCTAAATGTTTAGCCTGACATAAAAACTCATAACGTTTTGATTTTTTAATTGTATATTAATAAATAGGATCTTTGGTTTCATCCAAATGAATTGCTTATTGATTTACAAAAATAATATTTAGTAAGTTAAACAAAACTGTAAGTATTTTTGTTAGACATTATTTTTTTAAATTTGATTTTTTATGGCAATAACTAAACCTTAAATCTATTCTTGATCTATTACAAACTATGCTCAACATAAAATATATATTTACAAAAATAAAATGTTTCATAAATGTTGATGCTATGATTTCTTTTCCAGTATGACAAGACAGTTTACCTCCTAATATTGTGCTAACCAATACATATGGAGAACAGCTCTCTTATAGGCCACACAAACATATCTACTACTTTTCTTGTTACTACTAGCGTCTGTACTTTGCTTACTCAAACACTACAGTTGTTTATCCTTTTTATGAAACTGAAATCACAATTCTTCATTATGTCCAAATGGCTCAAATTATTTATCGCCAACAGTTTGGCTGCTCTGCATAAACCACTCACAGGAAAGTTCCTCAGTAATTGCGATTTTGTACCAGGTTTTGTAAACAGTCTACCTAATCTATTCTTTAGTGCAAAAAAATTAAATAAAACTTTTGTACAAAATGAACTATATTAAGCTCATTGATAAAATAGGTCTCTTGATATTGTCTCTTTGCCCAGTAATGACCTCCTGTATTTATATTGCATTTATTCTATATCTAGCTAGAGGGACATTTTTACTGTCCATATGTTATCAAGTATATGTATGTATTTATAAAAAAATAAGTAGGAGAATTAGTAAAACATTTGGCTTTATAAAGCTCATTGGTGTTAATAGATTGAAACAAAAATAGTCTGTAAACGGTTTGGTAAAATCTGTAATAGAGTTTTTATGGGTTTAAGAAATATATTTTATGGGTTTGAGTTCTCATTAAAAAAAACTTTCTCCTTACGCGTGGTTTGGATTTTCTTATTTTTTATAGAGTGGAATATCTACAAGAACAAAACTAAAATTATATAGATTGTGATCGACCACTTGAAATTGCCACATTAGTTTACATTCAGTTTTTTCTGAAAATGAAAATTTGAATTTATATGCAATTTTGCTTGATAATTTTGAACACAGTCCAAAAAACAAAACAAAATGGAACCATATCAGTCATCTATAAAATGCAATTCAGGACACAAGCAGGAAATAGTCATGTTGAATATCTTTTAGTTAAGATGGCCAAGGCACCCTCTTTTATGATTATTTGGAAAATCAGCCTTCAGTGTTCATCACTGAAATACATTTATGAACAATGTAAAGCCTGCTGAGCTAAGTCAGAAGTAAATGTCGAGGATCTCAAGAAAAAGTGTGATTTTGCTACTCAACAAATCTTTAAACTTCGAGAGGGCGCATAGAGTTTAAAATGGGAGAGGGCGCAGAGGTTTATTCTGCACAAATACCTTTTAAAAATTAAACAGTTTACGGTTTTATATTTTGGTGACTTAACAATTAAATACTAGATAAATGCATTGTAAATAATTTTAGACAACATTATTGTACAATTTTAATTTTCTAACTATTTTGAATTGTTAAAACGTGTAAGCAATGTATACTAGACCATTGTTTTTCATTACGGGGGAGGTGTTTGGGGGTTATTTTTCTGTAATGAAGTAATTCAACGTCGAAACGTATAAAATATGGAAAATAAGGAATATTTTTATTAAAATATAGTACTCTAAAAATTAGTGGATGAAAAAAAAATTGGCTTCATAACACAACAGATTCTAGCAGAATCTTAGTTTTTGTTGAAAAACCAATTCATAATTGTTCATTTCTAAGCTTACTAGTCACCACTAGTGTAGCGTGAACATGAGCTACTCTCATGAGAATTGTTTCTTTTTGCTTTTCTCCCTTGCCTTTCTGGTTCCAGTACACTACAACATGTTTTGTTTTTTACTAAAAAAAAGCTTCTCTTCTATTGGAAAACTGCACGGTAACAGCTTCCTGGTGAATGTTAAGCAGAATTTTTTCTATAACATCAAGATCTGACATTTCAACAAATTGGCCATTTTCAATTGAATTGTTTCATTTACAATTGTATTGACTTCTACGCTGGGTTCATCATCTGGCAAAGAGACTGGTTTTCATCAGAATCATCAGAGAACTGTCTAACAAAATTTCCAGTAGAAAGTATTTATTGATTTTCTTTTTTTTTGACACCAAATAGCATTTTACAAATCTCTCCTCTTCACATGGAACAACAGTAAAATGTAAAACTTAAGATACTAAAAAGGCATACAACACTAAAATAATAACAACAAAAACAGTAATAATTAAACTCCACAAAGTCTTCTGTAATGTAAATAACTGCACGAGGAACTCCACACAAATAACTCACACGAAAGGTCGCTTGCGGACGAAATCTACGCAATCTGATTGGCAATTCATTAGAGGATGATAAATGAAAGAGTTTGCCCCCACTGCATACTTAATTTGTTCTAATGAAATTCCAACATTCCTTCTAATTGCTTGTCTTTAGTAGGTCTGTATTTCATTTATACCTACATTCGTAAGCCGCTTGGTATAAGTTAGTGACAGTTGAAGCAAAGACAACTAAGCAAAAAAAAATCTGTAACTCTGTATACGATTGTATAATAACCAGTGAGGCAGCTGAGACCAAGTCAGCATATCACAAACAATAAGAAACATTCTATGCAAGCGCAACTTTAAAAAATCATAACTTAAAATTTAATGGTCAGAATTACAGAAAATTTTTACTAAAATAAACAGGAATCGCTGAGGAACAATAAAAGAAACTAAACCGAAAAACAATTATTTTTTATTTTGGACACTGGACTCCCTATAAGACAAGTATAATGATGGGTATTAATTATGTTTGGAATAATAATCATATTTTAAAAAAAATAGTACTTTTTCTACATTAATTTGTCTCCTCAGTTACTGATTGTATATTTATTTAGAGGATCATTACTCTTCTGAGACTATAGTATCTTGTGATAAATCACAGCAGTATAAACTCATAAAACATTATTCAATCTGGTTTTGAAAAGCATACAAGTTGTGATTTGTTTATTCTAATAATTATCTATTTGCATTTGCTTCAAATCCCCAAAATGGAACTTATCTTCTTTTCATCATGCCATTTTTTTAATATGACTTTTCTAATGTTTTTGACAACAATAGTAACCATTTCTGATTGAAAATAATATTCATCTTCACTTGGACTACCACTGATAATGGTGTGCAAATATACAAAGATTATAATTTTAGAGGGTATTGAATCCTATCCATGTCCCTGTGTGGCTGTGGATTACAAATACGCATTTAAAGACCAAACTGACTATAAATTATATGAAAATTTACCAATGATGCAGAGCAAAGAACTATACCATTGGAAATTACACAAAAGGAAATTGCATCAGAGTAATTTCTCTACCTATTTTATGCCTAATTTTCTGATTAAACATGGTTCTTACTTACCATTCTTAACTCCTATTGATTTGTTTTCTAGTTCTAAAAAAGACTAACAATTGGAGGATGCAATTTGTTAACAATGTACATAACTTAAAAGGTGAAGTCCCACCAACAGATTGCAAAATAGTTTCATAAATTAGAATTGTTGGTTTGAAAATATTAATTTCTACCCAGCATGTGAGTACAATTTTCGGTCTAACCACTGACTCTCTAAACCTCATGATAAATGCAACTGATATACTGACTGGCCAACAGCAAAACAACTAGCCTTCTCATGTTTTCTGAGCACTGTTAGACCATGAAAAAAAATTAAAAAGAACTCATTGTCCCGAATTGTAATTATTATCCATTGTTTTGGAATGTTAAACAATACTATAAAATTATAACAATATAAACACTTGACGAAAGAACCTCAAATAACTATTTCAACAGTCCAACAAATGACTATTCATTCGGTGAAGAATACCTTTGATTTAAGAACTTACTCTTTAGTTATACGAAAATGATGTATATCTACTTACAAGATATTTTAATTTTGTGAGAGTTTTCAGAGCCGCTAGGTTGACTAAGTCGAATCCACTAACACCTCTCAATCTTAGTTCCGTCATGTTTTTACAGGTTCCAATAGCAGTCAAATTAACTTCATTAGCCCTGTGAATTAGCAACAAATGATTTACAATTACTTCAATTTGATACAGGTTTCTTTAAATTTTTACCTCTAGTAGATCCCAAACAAATATTTAATATTTCTTTAACATGACTAATTTTGTCATAAAAAGCAGTACTATAAAAGTAATATCGAATTATTTCCCTTTTACAACTGTTTATAAAGGCCGTAAAAAGAGCAATAGAGATGATTTCAAAAACTATCTTGGTCTAGGATGTGATTGGAAGACATCTGAAATTCATTTATCCTCTATAAACTAATACATTTTATAGAGACCAAAAAAGCTCAATCACTAACAGTGATCACTTAAAATCATGATTTACTGTTAAAAAATACATGCACAAAAATAATAGCATTAAGCATGAGTAGGAGATGCATGAAAGAACCTATCCCTTATCAAGAATAACAAATTTGTCTGAGGCAATCAATTAAGAAAAGCAACACTTTGTTTTAGTATACTATGTATACTCCACACTATGTATAGTATTTCTTTTAGTTTAATACTTTAACGAAAAGGCAGTGACAGTTTCTAACTTTGTATTTTACAGTAGAACAGCTTCAATAACAAAAGAGATTGAGGGATTTGAGTTCTGAAAATTTCTCTCAAGGTTCACTCTAAACAGTGCACACTGTATGTACCTTCATTTCTGCCATCAACTGTTCTACGGTCATTCATTCCAAGCAATTTTTGACTCAAGCGGTTTTTGTTTGAAATGTTCAAGATTTATTTGAAACCGTCTTTAATAGTAATAACCTGTCATGGTTATATAAGTGTCACGATATTGTATTGAGTGTTAGGCATGTCTTGATGTAGTATGTTAATGTTTTTAGCCATTTTTTACCTACCATTGGTAAAGTGATAAACCAATCAAATTTATAGCATAAATAACCTTCCGATGATCAACTGGAATTACACTGGTTCACTACTGAAACCAATGGCACCCCAATATAAATTTCACTACAGTTCTCATCATTATTTAATTTGATCTGGAAATTAACAGAATCAAAAAAATAGAATATTTTTGATGCAGTGTTAATATGAACTTTTTATCTTTGTATCTTTTAACATATTATATATTATTTTTGCTAAAAAAAAAACAAACAAAATTCTCATGTTTTGAGAAACTTGTAGCCTGACAATAGATGTTAATGGTTTTCAAATATTTATTAATTGAATTTGAAAAAGTTGATGTCTTGGTAGGATTCGAACTAAATGAATACATGTTTGAAATCCAGCACTTTGGGACTGAGCCGACTTTCCCATAACTAGAAATCAATTACATAAAAATGTAAATGAAATTATAAGTGAAAGGTTCTTTGCCACAAAAAAGGATTATAAAGGTTGGAGAGAATGAGATATTATAGGACACGGCCAGCTTCATAAATTTCAAAAAAAACAAAGCGCATAAATAGTAACAAATAAAAATAATAGTCCAATACCATACTGATTAGTCCATGAAGTATACTGTATAGAGAGAAAAATGGAAAATTTGCAGGGATATTAGCTTTCTAAGCTAATATTGTGATTCTGTCATATGTATATACATATTTATATTAATAATTATAAAATAAAAATTAACTAAAATTAAATGTTTGTTTGTTGACCTTAGTAGGAACTGACTTTAACTTTTTTTTTAAAGATTATTTGTTCTATGTAAACAATACTATTTTCAAATAACTGTTTATTGCCAATTAAAAATGTTTACTTTCTTATGAACATTCATACTAATGCATCAATGTTTTCTAAAATGTTTAACTAGGCCTGAATTTTTAATCCACTCTATTCCTGTAATCTCAATATCCTAGTCACCATTACGACTCACATTTTATATAAACATAGATCAACACATGGTGCAGACAGCTATCATTGTTTACATTATCAATTTTTAACCTTTTATCAGCAGTTGTCTCTTAAAAACCCATAATCCACGAAAGTAATACTCTTATCATGGGATATAATATTCTAGTAAATGTAGATGTGAACATAAGTATTTATTATTAATATTATCGTGAATTTATTATTAACCCATTCACTACCAGATTAATCATGAAAAAATGTGACCCTCAGTACCAAATATATTTTTGATTTTTATAGTTTAAATTGATTAGCATGCCAAAAATGCATCATAAACACTCACCTCAGCTATTTCTTAAATTTGATTTGTTGCACTAATGAACAAACATATTTACACACTTTTACAATATTAACACCAATTAAATTAAATTTTATTAGTTTGTCTGGGTATGATAAATCTCAAAACAGTCTTCCAAATGTAGTGGAACTTTACATTTTTTTGCACTGGTATAGGCCCTACAGTCTCTTTCCTTTTTCCCTGTTTTGTACAGACCTTACATCGTCTTGAAAGCCTAGCTTTTGATGTTGATAGAATTTTTCAATAAATGGCCCCAATATTTCCCCTGTAGGTGTAGAGGCGAATCTGTTGAAATGGATGGTCGTCCAGAATTTGACCTGTTTGGTAGCTGTGCGGACTGTAGGAGTTGTTCTGCTAAGTTTAGCCTGAATTGTGTAAATGTTTTCAATATTATATCTAAATCAGGCCTAATCTTTATAAGTTTATCGGTGGAATTAAAAGATGACAAAAATAAATAAATATTTACTTATATACAATAATACTACTATACGGATCATTTCAGACCAAATTCGTTTCCTCCAATTACTTTCCGTGTCCAAAATAATTGGAAATTAAACGAATGATTATGTTAATTGATGTGATTGTAAAACACTAAAGGGATCTAAAGATCTTCTTTTTTACTTTTTTTTCATGTTCGAAAAGACGAACATGCAACTCACGTTTAGTTTCCCCAACGTAGAAAGCATTACAATTAACCATATGGACTGTAGGAGTTGTTCTGCTAAGTTTAGCCTGAATTGTGTAAATGTTTTCAATATTATATCTAAATCAGGCCTAATCTTTATAAGTTTATCAGTGGAATTAAAAGATGACAAAAATAAATAAATATTTACTTATATACAATAATACTACTATACGGATCATTTCAGACCAAATTCGTTTCCTCCAATTACTTTCCGTGTCCAAAATAATTGGAAATTAAACGAATGATTATGTTCATTGATGTGATTGTAAAACACTAAAGGGATCTAAAGATCTTCTTTTTTACTTTTTTTTCACGTTCGACAAGGCGAACATGCAACTCACGTTTAGTTTCCCCAACGTAGAAAGCATTACAATTAACCATATACACAACATTATTCCTATTTAAAATATCAGTCTTATCCTTACCTCTTCTAACAATACCAGACAAATTATTATAAATAAGTGGAACACTGATAACATTATATCTTCTTAGCTTATTAGAAACCTTCTCAAAGAAACCCTTCACATAAGGAAGCCTAACATACGTGTTGACCTCATCTCTTTTACCTCTGACACTGTCAAAAGACGGAAAAAAGTTGCGTTTAGAAAATATTCTTTTATTAATATGAAATTTAATAAATTGATAAGGATAACCACTAAGCAATTAATATTCTTGTACAAGTTTCAAATTTCTATGATGAAAGGAAGGATGTGATAAATCAAGGACTTTATCAACAATAGAGTATACCAATAGACGTTTCTGTGACATCAGATGATATTTGTGAGTGTACATCTCATAATTACATTAATGATTATCAAAATGTTTTGTAAGATACAGTGCTTGGGGTTTAACGGTGTCCCTCGTTCTGCTCTAGCATTTGCTACTAGCCTAACTGAAAACATACAATACATATATCATCTCTTTTGTAATTGCATCTCTTTCTTTGCAGAAGTAGAGCAACACATTTAAAGATCATGTCTACATCAAACTATTACAGTATTATCATTTAGTTAATTAGAGCTGTTTACACTTTAAACATGACACTGATGTTTTCTAAGTGTTGGGTTATGACTCTGTACTGCAGCCCAATCCAACCTAGCGACCTCAAGGTCAGAGACACAGTTAAATCTCACGCACTGTACATGGCTAGACGTTTTAAAGAATATCCAATTACTAATATCCACCAGATAGCAAAGATAAAAATTCAGTCACGCATAACCAGTCATATAATACACTAAGTATTAAAAAACACACTAAGTAGTCAAAAATAATTATACATTATGTGATATTCCAATAACTAGTCGTTTAGAATAGGATTAATAAATGCAAAATAATCCTGTAATGTGTATTTGGTCTCAAAAATACTATATAATAGGCATAAAAATACTATTTTTACTCCTACTAACCAAGTTTTAAAAATATTTTTTTAAATTGTCATACCTGATAGATAGAGCGTTGAGATTTTCTAACTGCGGACATGCAGTAGCTACTTGATCTAAAAGCTGTGATGAACATCTGCACAAATCAAGTTTTACTAGCGTATTCACTTTTGCAATGCATTTAATAAAATCTGACCACATCGTTCTTAAGGAGTCAGATTTGTCAGGTATTATAATTTTCCGAAGATCAAGATGACGTGTTCCAACTCTGCGAAGTGTTTGTGAAACTCCTTCCCAATCTCGAACCCTTGAGTTCTTCATCCTTACTGTTTCCCACTAGAAAAAATCAAAACTACTAAATAAAAATAGCAATTATTATTTTTTTTAACACAAAATATTTATTGTATTAAATCTATGGTGGTAGAGTTTTATATGGTGTAATCTATACTTGTTACTCTCAGAGTCACTAGAATCTTAATAATTTAATAAGGGAATACCCTTGTCAAACTAAGACCCATTTATCTACATTACACTAAAACAAATCAAATCATGTTCGGTTATTTATTTAAATTTGCAGATGAAATTATGAAGCCAACCATTTCTTAGCTTTAAATTCAAACAAACCATTAAGCCGATCACCAAACATTTCTTTTTGTGTATTTATGACTGTATTTTCTATCCACAGTTACTGAAAAAACCATTTGTTAGTTGTGAACCTCTAAATGAGTTTTTATCAACTCATTCAAAAACTGCTGCAAAGTTCTAAGTTGATCAACTGTAATTTTTAGTGCAGAATTAGCAAAATCTGCACTACAGTCAATCTGACTTACATTGAATGACGATGGCAAATTTGAAAGATGTGTCCCTCTGATAACTCTAATTGCAAGCAATTCTGGTGCATATACTTTAAATATATACTTAATATTTGCTTTTCTAAAATTTGTATAATGATCCAATTATGTAAAATGTATTTCCCCGGATATTTGTTAAAGGAATACAGTAAAACCTGCCGTTTCTTTTAATCAATAGGCAACATAGTGGATAGGAACTGTCATTAATACTAGTAATTATGACTTACTTAACACGTTCAGCACGGCTAGCGTACCGCCACACTCTGGGTTCCCTTACGAGGCACTGACAGCATGGCGGTGCGCTTTCCTTTTCCTTTCTAAAAACGCCAAGCGCACTGGCACGCTCACTCTTAGTCTAGTTAAAACTCCTCTGCGATAAGTGTTTGACTTTTACGTCAGTGCTTCAGAACAGTTTGCAGAACATTGTGTACCCTAGTCGTTTTGAAATCCGACCATCTCAGGTTAATTTTTTGAGATTCGAATACTGGTCCTCTTCTTCTAGCCAATCTCTCAAGAAACTTCGACAAACATACGTAACTGAACATTTTCCTGCAATTTTCCCGGCCTCTGAAAGACCAAACAGGGAAGCTCGGAAGAGGTGCAGAGTTTGATTAGATAAAGACAAAAGAACTGAAACCTTTTGTTTTTATTGCTCCGCTTGGCCTGAGGAGCCTTCCCTTTGCATTCAACAATGCTTATGCGAGTTTCATGAAGAGATTGTATTCTTTTTATTTTTAAATTTTAATGTTTGCTTAGTTTTAACTGCTCAACGCCACACAATATCCGGTAAAAACAACGATCATAAAAATAAAATAAGCTTTCTGAACTAACACAGAATAAACGATAATTGTCTATTAGGTTGAATGAACCTACTCCCACCTATGAGGTGGGAACCGACTACTGTTAATAAAGAGTCAATGACAAAATGCTTAGACACTCGAAAACCCAGTGTGTCATCATAAAATTGTAGTAAATAAGTGTCAGCTAGCCTCATCTATAAATAGTCTAGGACGTGACAAACATTATTTATACCTGCGTTTATATTATAGATATCTTATCGCTTTGTGAAACACGACACAAGCAGAAACGAACATTACGAGTTAAACATTGAGTGGGTAATTTTAGTATGTAGTATATTTTAGTAGTAGGTACTTTACATTTTTATGTAAATTATCTTGTTTATGTCTTTTTATTGAGTTTTAATATTTGTCATATAGTATGTTATCTTTTGTATTAGTAAATACTTTATGTAAATTTCCTTTTTTTTATTGTGACCCGAAAAATAAAAACATTGAGATGAAAACAACGGACAATATAATTAGATGCAACGACAAGCTATTCAACCCGCATAGGATTTCCATCATTCCAGTGCCAGGGACAACAATCGCACCCGCACGCTCTCGATTTTTTAAATTAAATACAGTGTTTACATTATTTTAAACTATTTTTACCATTTATAACTAAGCATTTAAGTATAGATTTTGAGATAAGCCAATGCCGTCGAATGAGGAAGTTAATGAAAAAACAGTCAGTAGTTTGATGAGATTTCCAATATGGCCACCGTGCTGAATATGTTAACCTTTTGATTACCATTCATGTACCTGAACGCAAGGTAGCGCAACAGCCAGCAGGCGCATTCCTGTATATGTATGTTCTATCATTTCTCTCGGATTAGCATTGCTGTACGTTATTATTTGTTTTCCTGTGTAATATGCTGTATTCTAGGTTAACTTTTGCAACTATCTGTACAATAAATACTAAACAGAGTACATAGTCGCCATTCTTTTGTTTCCATAGTCTATAGGTTTTGCCACACATTTACAGTTCGTTACGAAGTTCGTGCGGTCTTAGTTTTTTTGTATCATCCATAGTTTTTGAACAATTTGCTTTTTGTTATATAGTTTAAAATCTCTATATGGTATATGGCAAAATTAATGAAACTCTATGTTAAATCACAAGCATGGTTTTTATTTACAGTAGGTTACTTGAAATAATGATAAAGTGTAGTAATGTAGGTTTCAGTAGTTAGATGGAATTGGTTTATACTTCCTTTCTCTTTTTTCTTTGAAGCTTCTTGTATAGCTTTTTCTGCGATGAGTCGCATGTTGAGCTTCTCGGTGAAGCGACCAACAGTAGTCCCCCATCATGTTGATGTTCCAGTGGCCCTGGTAGCGTTTTTCCATCAATTTAATATCTTAATGGAAACGCTCACCCTGCTCCTCACTAACATCTCCCAAATTTTCCGGGAAGTAATCAAGATGACTGTTCAAAAAATGAACTTTCAGGCTCATCAAACGTTATAATTTTTTAAACTTCTTTAACATGGTAGCTAAAATAGTACCATATTTTGGGTCTTTTGCATTTTCTAAGAATTTTGTAACAACTTGCTTGAATGATACCCATGCTTCTTTCTCATTTATCGTCATTGTGGTTTCAAAGGTAACATCGAACATCATTTTTCGAATGTCGGGTCCTACAAAGACGCCTTCTTTAAGTTTAGCTTCTGAAAGTTTTGGAAACTTTTGGCAGAGATACTTGAGACAAGGTCCATCTTTAGGCAATGCTTTTACAAATTGTTTCATGAGGCCTAACTTTATATGTAGAGGTGGTAAGAGAATGTTTTTAGGATCTACAAGATTTTTGCAGAGAATGTTCTTCTCGCCAGGTTTCAGACTCCCTCACAGGCCAGTTCTTTGTGCACCAATGTTGATCCCTAGCTCTACTGTCCCATTCACACAAGAAACATGGGAATTTAGTGAAACCACCTTGCTGACCAAGAAGCATGCATGTTACTTTTAAATCGCTACATATCATCCAACCATGAGCAGAATAGCCAATTTTATTCAACACTATTTCTAGGTTTTCATAGCTCTCTTTCATATGTACAAAATGGCCAACAGGTATAGATGCATAAGTGTTACCATTGTGTAATAAAACAGCTTTTACACTAGTTTTGGATGAATCAAGACAGCCTCCAGGCTTCTTTTTTGTATTCAACACCGAACTCGTTCATCAGACCTGGAATGTCTGAGCAGTACATTAAATCCCCTTCTTCCACAAAAAATGTTGAAAACTGCTGCTCTCTCTTCCTATACACATATATGCTGGTTCCAACTGCCAACAAGTTCTTTTCTTTTAGTCTAGAACCAAGCAATTCAGCTTTTTCTTTTGTTAACCCAAGATCCCTAACCAAGTCGTTAAGCTCGATCTGTGTAAACAGTTTAGGCTCTATATTTCCTACAGTAAAATGGAACTCTTCATCATCTTGCTCATCTAGCTCTGACTATACATCAGAAAACATTTCAGTTGGAACAGGTTCTGGGACCGGTAAATCTACATTGTGCTCTACTGGTCGGATGGCGGATATTAGGTTAGGGTAGCTTATTACCTTCTTGTTTTTCGAGTTATGGCCAGTAATATCAATACTGCAAAAGTAGCAATCATCAGCGTGGTTTCTAGGTTCCATAGGAACATCAAACTTAAAGGCTTTTTTCTCCTTTTTTGACCATTTTCTAAGATCTTCAACGCAGACATAACATACCTTATGCGGGGTCCAAGATTTATCCTGATCGCCAAGTTTAATTCCAAAACATGAGAAATAAACCTTTTGCACAAAGTCTGTAATGTTTCTTTGGTGTTTTTTAATAACAAACTCACCACAAATATAACAAAAACTGTTAGCAGAGTTCTTACAACCGTGATTAGACATTTTACTGAGCACATGTACTGGAAACCAGAAAGTGAGGTTAGGTTGGCAGTAAACAAAGCATCAGCTGTGAACAGAAAAATATAATCCCCCTTTTTCTGGACAGTAAATGTGTTTCAGCAGTGCTGCCAACTCTTCTACAGCCAGTACAAATTATTTTACAATTCCATTTGAACTAAATAAAAACTGTTAAATTCTTTAAAAAATTAAAAATTTAATAAATGTATGTGCAAATGTGAAAAAATGGTGGGTGATACAGCTTAATAAGTGTCAAATTTGGGTTTAGCACCCTAAAAAACATAAGAATAAGGTGTTTTAAGAAAAAAAAGTTTTTCCATCGTTGGCCTGTGTTATTGGTCAGGAGTACAACGAAGTCACCACGATGTTTGATGAACATACGGCTGTTTAAATGTGATAACGTTGCACAGCTCCGTGTATAGATGACAAGAGAGAAAATTATTTATGGGTGTTTTATACGATTTCTCAAATACAGCGTCGACAAATTTTTCTACCTATTGATAATGGTTCAGCACATCTGAAAATATTGAACTAATCAACATAAAAATCGTGTTTCTACCCCCGAACGGCATAAGCTAGCTTCAACCCATGGATCGGGGGGTAGTAAAAGTTGTAAAGCAGGATTACCATAAGCGACTAGTGCAATGATACTTATATTCCATAGAACATGGTAGTCAGCAACATCCTGTAAACTTATATTTGTTTGTATTAACTTGGCGAAAAACCACTACTTACTGATTTATTCAGCAGATGCATTTCGAGCTAGATCAGCGCATTAATCAATGCTGTGAATTACTGACAAGACTGTTGCTCAGGTGTGTTGTGTTGGTGTGAGTCTGTGGTGTATTTCTGTTCTGTGGTGTGTTTTTGTTCATAGAGTAGTTGTTAAGTATGTGCTCAATCAAATATAGTATTTGATTGGGAGTGTGTTTTGTCATTTAGAATGTGTTGAGGATAGTAATTATAGTGTTTATATATCTCATAGTTTTCTACTATGTTAAGTTTGTTGCTTTTATTGGTGTAATGTAGGATTTTTAGATTGTGTCTATGTCAGTTTGTAAATGTAGAGTTTGTATGTGTATGGCGAAATTTGATTTGGGTTGTGCCTTTCTTTTCTGTTCTACGTGTTCTCTGTATCTTGTGGTAAATGTTCTCCCTGTTTGTCCTACATAAAAGCTGGGACGGTATTGTTTTTTGCGCATTATGTTGTCCATCAAGATGTGTTTATATACGTTTTTATGGGCTATGTGTTTTATTGTGTTTATTTTGTCTTCATTGCTCATGGGTATGTTAATTAATCTGTGTATCATGGAGTGGAAGGCAGCATGTTTGTGTTGTGTGGAGTGATTGGACGTGCAGTGTAACTCTAACTGTGGTGGTGGGTTTCCTGTATATTTTGAATGTGTGTTTGTTGTTTTGTTTTGTTATCATTAGGCCAAAGAAGTTGATTTTGTTCTATTTCCAGTGTGAAGTTTATGTTATTGTGTAATTTGTTTATGTAATTGTGGAAGGTGTTCATCTGTCGTATAGGATTGGGATGTCATCTACGTATCTGTACTAACATATAATTTTGTGGGCGTGTTTGTTGTTGTTTAAGATATGTTTTTGTTCTAAATTGTGTATAAATATTTCTGACAATATACTTGAATGGGAGGATCCCATGGATAAGCCTTTGTTTTGTGTGTAGTATTTGCCATTGTATGTGAAGTAATTCTGAGAAGATTGTTTTTATTAGTGTTATTATTTCTTTGGTTGTGTTGTTTTTTATTAACATTTCTTTGAGTATGTTTATTGTTTTTTTGACTGGTATGTTTCAGATACTTTCACTTATGCCTAATTATATTTTGGTTAACATATTTTCTATTTAATATATTTTTTTTTAAATCCTTTAATTTTAATTGATAATTTTACTTGCTTCCTTTTAATTAAGACCTATAATTTCAAATTTGTTTATCCTTTTCTTATCAATAATATGCTACTAATTGAAAACACATTTTATACTTATATAATACATATTAAAATTTTCAACAAACCTATCCGTCTTTAAAACATCTTTCACCTAGCTGTTTCTAACCTAACTGTGTTATTTTAGTATTTAAAATAACTTATTGTACATATATTATCTTCCTATGATATAACCCTAGTACGTTTAAGGTGCATTAACAAATATTTCATTAATTAAATAATTTCTGAACATAACAAACTTATTCCTAAACCTTATAAGTAATTATATACACATTTTACAACAGATTTAATATTTATACACAAAACATGATTACATTTGAACAAAAGGCTATAAATATTTCAAATTAAGAAATTTCATTAATATATAGATACATCATTTATTTGAGTTATCTATAAAAGCCACCTTGAAAGTAAAACCTATTCAAAAATACCCTGGACTACATAATGGGTGTAGTCAAGATTAAATTTGGAATATTAAGAAACAAAATTATTAAAAGAAAGAATTAAAGCTCTGTAAATGAACTAATCAGATAGTTGAGTCAGCTAATTCTTGTGAACATTATGTTTCAGATTTCATTTTTCTAGTAACTCAATTTAATTTATTTCAGGCCGCTTTATCTTCTTCCTGGAGCTTGATGTTTTGGCTTCGGCATCCTCAGTCTACACCTCACACAACTAATCTTATTTCATTTACGAAGTTTAATTTGCCACCGTATCAAACACAACCGGCGTTCCTAGAGAGAGTACTCGAAACGGCGTTCATTTTAGTTTCTTTTATTTTAGCATCCCGGTCTTTCCCTCACGCTTTAGTCAAGGCATCATGCCAAATCTTTTCAACAGTCTTCACAGATGTATACTTTCAAATGTTTTTCAAGGCCCTGCGATAAGACTATGTTTAATACAAAACTCAAGACCTTGTGAACGAGGCTCGCTCTTAGGCTTTAACTTCTCTAAAACAGGTTATTTGATAAAATTTCAACTTATTAATCTATCTATTTGGCCTGGATATGAATATCTTTTTAGTTTAATTTACTTTTATTATTATTTGTTGGAATTTATTTAGCAAACTTATTATATTATCGAATTTTCTTGACATAGGCTATCTTGACAATTACCATGGTTCTTGCAATGGTCATTTTTACATGTTGCAACTTACATGATTCATATCGATAGAAATCTCAACAACACTATTAAAACAGTGTGGCCTGCAGTATAGTTTGTACAATACAATACAATAGCCTACAAATACAGTACGATAATCATAAGTTTCTGAATTAAAATTGAGGCACTTAATAGAATACCTTAACATCGTTTTTTTTGTGACAACCAGGTAAACATCGGATTATCAAGTTGATGTTAACTTATTGTTTGTCATTCTTTTTTTTTATTTACGAAACTTTAATTAAAACAAAGTAATATACATGTAAAAATTAAAAGAAAAGCACTGTTTTAACAAAACAGGAACAAAACAATATGTAATGATCCATGTGCCTAGAAATGTATACACAGGAAATTTGCCACGATATAATATGAAGGATAGAACTTGAATATAGTTTTTTAGTGGCATTAATGTTTTTTTTTGTTTTGTTAGACCTTTAATTTAAGAAATAATATTCATAAGTTGAAAAATTAACAATTTTGATGTTAAAAAAAAGTACACCCAAATTTTAAATTGGAGTTTCTGGTTTAAAAAAGTATGGCATTTATTATATAAATTGATAAATCTTACTAAATTCTTATGCATTGCAATGTCCCTCCACATATGACAGACACGACCTGCTCTCAATAACTCTTGGACAGTCAAATACTGGAAGGCTTGTAGCAATGCTTTGTAGCCTATACCCATGTTTTGTACAAAGTTCTGCATGCATTGCGATCTATAGTCTTCATCCAGTTTCAGTTTTTTTGCTGCCGGAAGTGGTGATTCAGATTTTTCTATGGTTCTCTTTGTCCCTGCACCCCTGAAACAAATTAAATTAAAATCAATTTAAAATATATTTTAAACCTTAGATCTGAAGATTGGGTGTTATTTTAATTTCATACTAATCTACTTACCTTCAACCTTTATTCATAAATAATATTTTCAAAATTGAATATCTTCACAATACTTCAAGAAAACCATTTGATGTTTGAATACTTGAATTCACAACATAGATATAAAGTACAAGAGCTTAATGTAGTTTTTCCCCTAAACAATAATTTTTTAAAACCTGTTATAAAACTGAACACAGCAAAAATGATAATATTTCACGTATTTTACACCCGGTAAATTTATCAGATTACAGCTATAGGTGTTACAATTATAAGCGTTATTTTATAAGTATTACAGTTATAAATATATCATATTTTAAATTTCAATATAGACAGGGATTCTAAAAATAAATGTAAACAAAATCTTATATAAATATTATAATTAGTAATTCAGGAAATGTATAATTAATGCTGCAAGTACTATAATAGGAATTGCAGTTAATATCAGTACTTCATTGCAAACATAAGTTCTAAGAATATTCTCTGATAATTTTTGTATAATAGGCAGATTTTTATTTTATACACAAATACTTGTGAAGGAATGTTCTATACATAACATATATAGAAATATAAAGTAAAACCGAGCATTTTATCTGGAACATCTTCTGTTAAATATAGCTTGTAGTAGATTACAATCTTACAGTCCACAGTTTTCATATTGTGCCTACAAACATGATATGAACAAAAATCTAACAATCAGTTATGGAGTAAATCAGCCATCACTTACAGGAGTGGCTGATGAAATTTGTTGGATTTGCCAGAAATATAAACCACATGGTGAATATGGTCCTCATGGAACATATAATGTTCCATATCTATGAAACCTTTACTTCCTTTAACTATTCATGAACTGCCAGAAACATAAACCACATGGTGAATATGGTCCTCATGGAACATATAGTGTTCCATATCTATGAAACCTTTACTTCCTTTAACTATCCTTTAATTTTACTCCTTGTCTCTTGCCTTTTTTTATCCACAGTAATATGACAGGAAATATTATTTCCTCGCAATTTTTGTATGCAGTAACTTTTTCTAAGGTATTTTTTATACTTAAAAAGATATAAGGTAATTTTAGGATTTTTTTCTAATTATATTCTTATCTCTATTTTCCTTTTGCATCTATAATCCGACAACAATAAAACACCAGCAGGAGTGGTATGTAACAAACCCCCCTTTACCATGAGTCAATACTTTTTTTTACAAAGCTATCATTAAATAACAAAACATACAATAAGTCAATATACAAAAAGAAATGACAGCCTTGTCAACAATTTATTGACTTATGGTTAAAGGTCAAGATTTATACTCCTACAACACACCCATTTTTTATGATTTTTAATAAAAATATGACAGTTTAAAAAAAATAAACTATGCAAAATTTCAAAATCTATAAAATTATCCGGACATAAATTTAAATTAATAACGTTCATAATTTATAAATTTCAGTAGTTTTTGTTAATAACCTTTAAAAACCATTTAAATTTTGGAGTACTTTTATAGATTATGCAGAAGTATAGCATAGCAAACCTCATGCTCCATTCATGCTCTACCTTAAAATGAAAATTTTCATTTTAATCTGACAGTGAAAGGGTATATCTTTTTATTTTCAAAATCATAGAAATGCCTTAACATTTCTTTTTCAATATTGATATTTACTTAATTAATTTCAAACAAAACAGCTCTGCTTTCTATAAAAGTTACTTGTCACTAAAATTAAACTATGTAGAGTTTTTGTGAGTTTCTTCAGGCACCTTACCACCCAGACTTTGGAAAATATTATCATGTATTAAAGATATAAAAGGAAAATTACAAAACAGAGCTATGGACATCCAATTAGAATGTCTAATAATTACAAATGACAGTGACAGTAGCAGTGATGGAAAATGTGAGAGGACAGTGAAGAGTCTGACGCAAATGACATTCTGTCATTGAAAATCTACAATATCTATACAATTATGACTTATAAACAATGTATCATATCGATGTAACCAATACCATAGTCTAAATATTTTTAGTGAATTTTCTGTTTTCTCAGTAGGTTAAATGGTTTAGGCCTACAGAAGTCTTTTTAAATTGAAAGAGCGACCCCCGACATATTTAAAAGGTTGACGTTTCCTTGGGGGAGGGGGGCTTTTCACTAATGTTCGCAGACCTCAGACAACAAATAGTTGTCCACATAAGCTACGATCTTTAAGACAGCTGGAGTATAATAAGCCAATGCAAGGATGTAAATAGACACATACTGAATACGTGTCATGATTTTCACATTTGGTCGTATTGCCCGCTCACTTCTCATTTCTGAGCGAACCTGCGCTTGCAAAAATTTGACAGCCTGTACTATTTCGTAAACAAACCCAGTTAAAAACATTTTAAAATAATACAATATTACTCTTGCAAAGTTAATAATAATCTAAGTACAAGCCTATTGGTTAAAAAAACAGGTAAATTGTTTCAAATTTTTAGTGTTGGTTAGATAGTTTGTATAATGTATTTTGAAATATAATAAATTTTATAGTAATTTTTTAAGAGTAAAATACTAAAGTAACAACAATACATAAATAGGTTTTTATCCTCATTTAAATCTTTACATCTCTATTTTTTTAATCTGGTTTTGGTGATTATTTTACATATTTAAAGCTACATATTCGGCAAACATTTTGAGAGCTTAGTTTCTGAAACATATTCAGAATAGTTAACATGTTCGCTACCGAGCGAAGCATATTTGAGCCGTCTGGTTTTTCATGAGGGACCAGTGGACGGAGCATATATGCGTCGTCTGGTTTTTCACGAGGGACCGGTGGTAAAAATTCAATCATTCCACACAGACCCAGTTAACGTGGGTCTTATCTTCATTAGAAACCAAAAGTGGAAAGTTGCTATAAAAACTTATTATACCTTATACAAACCCTTGGCATATGTGTGTTTTGTTGTATATTTTTGTTTTTGCTGTTTTTAGTGTTTTTTAGGATGGCGCATATGTGAGCCGGTCGGTCTATAGCACGAAAATCTTATCATGTTACGGGATTCCCACATATGAGGCACCACAGAATAGCCCCTCAAATCCGAAACCAAATATGATTTTGATGAAAACAAATTTTTAAAAGTATGTAAAATTTAATAAATAAAAAGTATATAGGCTACTAAATTTTGGTACTTACATAAAACAGGGCTTAGATGTGTAATATATTAGAAATAACACTATATACACGTAAAAACAGAAATGTCATACAAAGGCTTATATCAACAAACTCCCAACTAACTCCTATTGGCTAGTCATGCTAGACAGATTGCTTATATAGGCAACATATCTTATTTAAAAGATGCTGACATTTAAAACAATATTGTATCAAGACAAAATTTGTTTACACAGAACAGAATATTTACAAACGCACTTATCACTTGTGACAGGTTTATATCCTGTGTTGATAAATGCCATTTAGAGTACTTTCTTTGTGATTCTAATGTAATAGAATGGTGCAGGAAGGAATAAACAATGTGTCAGGAGTATTTTGACGCCATTGACATTGATAACTGAGAGACCAAATGTCTCACATTAACGTCAGACATGTCTATAGTCTGATACGAATAATAAACCACTAATTTGTCAGAGGAATAAAAGTAACATGCAAACAGTGTCGCAAGTATGAGCCACCAGTCCATTTCAACTACCCAGAGCGGCGCATATGTGAGCTGTCGGTCCAGGACGAGAGACCGTACGGCACATATGTGAGCCAGCCGGTCTATACCAATAGTTATTTTTTTAACATTGCTGTAGCGAACGTGTTAAATACATGTTAATTTCTTCTAACATGGTAAATAAGAATAAAACTAGTGAAGAAATATAATAAGAACAACCGCCTTGTTCTTAATCTAATAAAGGTTTTAATATGGTCACTAATGTGGGATGAATCATGAAACTTATGGCATAAGGTGAGGAAAACCAATCTTAAATTCTATACATTTAAATATTAAAACATGATCCATATTATAACTGAAGGTTGAAAAACTCACTTAAAGGTGTATCAAATAACTAACTGCTTTTACATTCAGAAGCTGGAATTCAACCATCAGCACATCGTATAAAGTAACATAGCCGTAGTAAATACTTGTACATTAATGGAAGTCATTCATAGCCATATGTTTTTAATAAACACTAGCAGAATACCCATATTTCAGGCGGGGTTGACATATATTTGTATTGTGCTTTTTTTCATTCCAAAACACAAAACAGTGATGAAATGAGTTAACTCGAGGTTGTTGAAACGATTTTTAATATGAACAAATGGGAAATATTTATAAAACAGAATTATAAAAAATATTTACCGCTTTGTTTTCTTTCTTTAATGAAAATACGTAGGTTCCTTCTGCTTGAAACACGAGGCCAAGCCAAACAACCAAAATGGACTTCAAGATTCAGGGTCATCCATAGAACAGCGGCAATGCAGCATACATGTTTTAAGTATGTGAAAAGAATTTAATTTACTGAAATTAAATCCCGATAAATATATCAAACTTTAAACTTATTAATTATTGTCTTGAAAAACCAAAAGAAGAAAAGGTTTCTGTTTGTAACATGGTATTTGTAAAGTATAAATAGCCTTGACAGATGAATAACAACAAACATTTACTATCAGCTGATTATATGTGTTTAAAAGTTACTTTACATGTGATTTAAAACACAATTACCATCAGCTGATTAAGCCAAGTATATAATTGAGTATAGATGGTTGAGTGTTAAGGGAGTGTTCAATGCCAGTCGGGTGGTGCTCTGATGGATTTTTCAAATAAAAATAGGCCTATGTGTTAACCAGGGACCCTAAGAATGTTCGTGTAAAATTTCAGCTCTATGAGTCCAGTAGTTTTTATGTGATTGAGTAACACACAGACACACACCATTAGATTTTTATATAATAGTATAGGTAAACAATGTGTATACACTAAAAACCAATTTGTACAGGATATGATGCTCATTTTTAATAACCTTAGTTTTAGTTACTTGTATCTTTAGACTGTCCTTGGCATCACAACCTACTGGTAAATAGATACAAGTAGTTTTAATTTTTTCAAAACCATCCGTTTTTTTGCACTTTGTATTTCCCCAACCTATATAATGATTATGCCTCAAATCCCCGAAACTAATAAATTAAAAATAATATCACAAATAATATCAAATGCTCATTTCAGAGAAAAAAATACAAAAGTAACTCTTTAATCATAACAAAAGTGATTACATTGTAACTTCTCTAATCTTAAACAATATGCAGCTGCAGTTAAAACCAATTGCTTATAAGTTTTGCTTGAATCTTAAACAATATTCAGCTGCAGTTAAAACCAATTGCTTATAAGTTTTGCTTGAATACAAGTATGTTAACTTATACTCCTATATGTTAAAGTACTGTGTTAGTAATTAATCCCACTGTTAACTATTTGTTTTATTTTATCAGTGCAATCTATTGTCTAAAACAAAAAGATGATCCTCTATTTTTTACAAATCAGAACAAAACATATTTCATCGTGAACATCCAAGACCCAATTATGATCTTCGAATTTTGTCAAGGATGTCATCCATGATGCAATCTTCATTTATATCTGGAGTTTCTTATGCAAGTGGAGCAGAGAAATATGTCTAAGCAAAGATGGTATGAAGGTATAACCAGTTGAAATTTTATGTTCTGAAAGCTGCAAAACTTAGACCTTTGATAGTTCTCCTTTGCTCTTATTGTTTATTTTGTTACCATCAATTTTCCCCTTTTTAAACATTTTACTGAGTATTTTTATCAAACCATTGACGGAATTGATGAAAATTAGTGCAATGATTCCCTTTTATACGCTTAAAAAGAAAAAGCAAGTGTACTGATAATGTAAGAATGAGATACAGTAGGTCTACAGTATTTAACAGTTTGAAGCCTAGCCCTTTAACCCCTGTCTCTATCTGCCAGGAGGTTTTTAGGTAAAATATAAAAAATGCCTGACTAATAATTAATACCAAATTATGAGGGCTATTCAGAAAGTAAGGAACGTTTCTGCCTGACGCTGCTAGGCGCACGCCGATCACGTACATTTTGGTGTGTGCGCACTCGGCAACTCACTCGGCGTCCAGCAGTGTCAACGGAAACATTTCCGCTTTGCCCGTTTTTCGCAATTTCAACTGAAGATGTGCGCTGCGATTGAAAATCCCACCAGTTGTGAGGTGCGGTCAGTGATACGGTTTTGTTGGCAAAAAAACTTAAAACCGGTAGACATTTATCGCCAAGTATGTGAAGTTTACGGAAATAACGTAATGAATGAAAGTTCTGTGAGAAAATGGTGCATTCAGTTTAAAAATGGCCGAACTGACGTTCATGATGAAGCGAAGAGCGGACGGACGCCCAAGCATTGTGACTGATGAACTGGTCGCTAAAGTTGATGAAATGGTTCGCGATAACGGAGCTTTCGCTTTGTTTCCCACAAGTTTCACAGACTTTGTTGTTTGAAATTATCACACAAAGGTTAGGCTACCACAAATTTGTGCAAAAATGGGTGCCGAAAATGCTCAATGACCACCATAAAAGTCAGTGAATGGAGGCAAGTTTGACATTTCTGGATGCCTACGACAGACATGGTGATTCACTACTAGATCACATCGTAATTGGTGATGAGACATGGGTAAAACACGTTAATTGCGAAACAAAATTACAGTCCATGGAGTGGGGGCACACAAGCTCCCCCAAAAAACCAAGAAAATGTTTGCAAACATTTTCAGCAAGGAAGATTATGGCGACGGTTTTTTGGGACAGGCAAGGTGTGCTTCTTACTGACTTTCTTGAACGTGGTGCAACAATAAACTCTGAGCGGTACTGTGAAACTTTGTGCAGTCTTAAGAGAGCAGTTCAAAACAAACGCCGAGGGAAATTGACGTCAAAAATTTTGTTTGTGCATGACAATGCCCGACCTCACACAGCAAACCGCACCAAAGAACTCCTTGAGTCATTCAAATGGGAGGTTTTCCCTCAACCGCCCTATAGTCCTGACCTTGCACCAAGCAATTTTCACTTGTTTCCAAGAATGAAGACCTGGCTAGCGCATTGACGATGACTCGGGAGCTCAAGGCGCGCATCACTGAGTGGCTGACATCGCAGGCGGCAGATTTCTATGATAAAGGAATTTCAAAGCTTGTCCACTGCTACGATAAATGTTTCAATTTGTTTGGCGACTACGTAGAAAAGTAGTATTTTAGTTGCTCTTTCAGATGTATATAACAAAATTTTTTTATTGTACTTATTATTTTTTTTATTCAAAAACATTCCTTACTTTCTGAATAGCTTTCGTACAACAAATTATACATTATTGTAAAGGAAATTAAAAAAGCTTTTAGGAAATATATACATATAAATTGATTATATACATATAGATAACGTTATGGTCGTTTGAAAAATGTATAAAAAAGTCACAAAAATAAAATAGCGACACTTGTACGTCACTGCACATCACTATACATTAGAATGAAAATAAATATTACATGTTATATATCATTTTAAAGCTAAAAGAAAATGTAATTTCGAAATATTTCTTTTTAATTTAGAAAACTCTCTACAATCGGGTCATTTACATTTCCATTCAGTTCATCAATGTAAGATATGTCGATTATAACTCGGCCAAGATCAGTTTAACTATCACTGTCTAAAATCAACATATCTCGTATTGAATTGGTTCCCAAAGTGTCTTTAACCATTATATCTATAACGAAATATCCAACAATAAAAATTAAATATACTAAATAAATTTACAGCGAAAAACAACACTCGGAATACAAAAATTGCACAAACCACAAATTAAATATGGATAGATAAGATTTAGAATAAACAACAAATAAACTTGAAACATAAACAACACACACTAATAAAACACTCATTATCTGACCAAACCAAGATCTCTCAAACAAATCTCTGATAGCTCTCAGTCCCCACACTTGACCAAAAATGTTTTTGTTTGTAAAATAAACTCTGAATGGTCTAAAAGTAAAGACATCTAAAGTAGAATAACCAATACAAAGATCGATATCGACAAAACTGGGAATACGCTGGAATTATGTTGCTGGTGAAATAAATGCGGGAACCTGAGCTATGCACGGGCGAAGGCAACTAGCGTTAACTAAATTACTCGTTCGATAATCAGGAGGGGAGGTGTAGGCTTGAAAGTGTTAATATTATAGTGTATTAAAATCAATCAATATGCTTTTACAGCATGAGTATGAATCCAATCAGTACACTTTCATTCAAATTTTTCTTACAGCAAATGTACGAGGGTGGTCCACAAAGTAACCTCTGTTTTGAAATTTAAAAAAAAACAGTTGAGATACAAAAATTTTATTATATACATGTTAAAACTACAGCTTTTCTATACAAATTCAAGCACTTATCATATCTTTTAACAGTTTTTGAAATTCCGCCTTTAAAAAAATCTGCCGCCTGAGAACGTAGCCAACCTGTCACAGCGTTTTGAAGCTCTTCATCACTCGCAAACCTCTGAGATGCAAGCCACCGCTTCATGTATGGGAAAAGATGGAAATCACTGGGAGCCAAGTCCGGGCTGTAGGGGGGGGGGGGGGGGTGTGTGGTCAAAAATGTCCCATTTGAACTTTTCCAAAAGTTCAGTTGTTTTTTGAGCTGTGTGAGGGCGGGCATTGTCATGGACAAACACAACTCCAGATGTCAGAAGACTACGACGCTTGTTTTGAATCGCACGTCGTAGCCGTTTTAAGGTTTCACAATAAGCTGCAGCTGTAATGGTCATACTACACTTCATAAATTCAATGAGCAAGATGCCCTTAACATCCCAAAAAACTGTAGCCAACAATTTTCTCGCTGAAAAAGATTGGCGAGCTTTCTTTGGCTTGCTTGGCGAAGCGGTATAACCCCATTGCATTGACTGTTGTTTTGTTTTGGCATTCACAAAGGCTATCCAAGTCTCATCTCCTGTAACGATCCTGATCAAAAATGTTTCTCCTTCAACGTCATACCGAGTAAGAAAGTCTATGGCAGAACTCATTCTTTTCATTTGGTGATCATCGGTGAGCACTTTCGGAATCCAACGAGCATAAAACTTGTGATAGCCTAGTTTTTCTGTCACTATCTCATGCACAAGACTTCGAGAAATTTCAGGAAAATGATATGAAAGTTCCGAGATTGTGAAGCGACGGTTCTCACGAATTTTCTCATCCACTTTGTTCACCAAGTCATCACTGACGAGAGATGGCCTACTACTCCGGTCTTCATCGTAAACGTTCGTTCTTCCATTTTAAAAAAAACAAACCCATTGACGGACAACACCTTCGCTCATAATGTTTGGGCCATACACCGCACTCAATTCACGATGAATTTCAGCTGCTGTGTAACTTTTCGACCTCAGAAATCTTATTACACCACGCACTTCACACTTGGCGGGTTTTCTATCGCGGCGCTCATGTTTTTATGTTATAACAAAAGAACACGCAATCACACGATGCTCTCCCTTGCACAGCTAGAGGCGTACTGAACAGCTGCGCACACCGATGTGAAATTGGCGGCGCTACCCCCCCCTACTTATCGCACCACGCCCAAACGCCAGTTACTTTGTAGACCACCCTCGAATTTATCAATTACAATTACATAATGATAATTTGACCTATTTTATAAAAAAAGACTTTCATAGTTGTTTACTGTATTGTTCCTCACAAATGTCATGTAGGAATGTGAAGATTCGGTATTTATGATAGAATGGTAAAAGTTGTATAAAGATGGACTCTTCATTCCAGAGTTAGTACAGTAGTATATGTGTTAATATGTCAGCTGAAGCATAGTATTTTTTACTTTTGTAGACAAATTTCCAATGTTTTTTTTTTTTTGTAATTGACATAAATTTAACACATAAACACCTCTATATCTTTTTATACAATGCAGTCTTTGTCAAATCAGAATGATAGAACTGATTTAATAAAGGATTTAGTACAAAGGTTGAAGTAGAATGAAATATATCTAACAATTTAGTGTTTATGTGGTTTTCTTTCTTGAAAACAGACCAGAGTTAAGCTTAAGCCATCCCATTTAATCAAATTCTGTTTAATCAAAACATCTCAAATAAGCGTTTGGCTACATCAGAACCTTAAAGTGTGTGTGTTTGTGTTAGGCAATGTAAACTATTTCATAAACAATAATATACTGAAAAACAATACAATTCCAAGCTTTTTTGCTAACAGTGGCAGCATTTTCAAAAATATCTAGCCTTTGCTAGTTATGAGATAAATACTATTGATTCAGTTTATTTCATATCTGTAAAATATTAGTTTATATGAAAAAGCAAGTTTTTATATCCCAAAATATGTTTTGATCGCACACAAAAATTGTAAACTGGGGGGGGGGGGGTAAACCCAATAACACCATGAATATAGCAACGTCAAGTAAAACCATAAAATAAAAAGATTTTACTACATTAACAATTTTCAAGAACAGATATTTTTATAGAAAATGTTTAAACAAATTATAAATTGTAATCATAGAAATTTTAAAGATTATTTTTTAGACTACCAATACGTGGGTAACAGACAAAACTCTACTGATAATCTGTGTTAATAATATGGAGCTTGTATTTTATAGCGGAGCAAACAACTTGGTTTATGAGAATCTGCAATAACAAAAATGTTACAAAAAAACTGGTAATAATAAATAGTTTGGTACCATATGCAAAATTAATCCACTCACGACGAGTGGATTTTTCAAACATCGTCATATGCATCACTTTATATTGCAGCAAATCATAAATCACAATGATACAATATTTATTTGATTTAATCAATATTGTGATTAATCTGCAGGAGTTGAAGAAGTACAAATTGTCTAAATTTACTAAAAATCCAAAGACATCAACAAATTTAAGAGCATGACATGTAAAGGTAAAACAGAAACAAATATATATATATATATATATATATATATATATATATATATATATATATATATATATATATATATGTATTTTGATATTTTACATTGTCCATTATTTTTCCGTTGCACTGACTTTATGAAGTTAATATATTACTATTGTAAATACTTTTTTCCACCATTAAGTGCAATAATTTTACCTTGTGTGATGAGGCACCTTTCGGTCATTTGATTCGACAATGATCAAATGACCAAAAAGTGCCTCATCACACAAGGTAAAATTATTGCACTTAATGGTGGAAAAAAGTATTTATAGTAATATATTAACTTCATATATATATATTGTACAATCTTTTTCAAAACTCACACAAAAAAAACTTCTTTAATGATAAAATTGTACAATTATATGATTGATTTAAAAAAATTTTTTTGGCATAGCCTAAACAAAGGGCAGTTGCAAATAAATACAAACACCTAAGAGTATAACAACATCAGTAAGTTATTAACGACAATATTATAATTTATAAAAATTATTAATAGATAGTAGAGTACAAATACTTTTGGACTGGAAATATTTATACATATTAATGTTAAATATAGTCCTAACACAATATAAATCACATTTCAGAATGCAAAGGTGAAATGAGGGCTCTTCTATAAACCTGTAAACTAAAAGGAATCATCGGATAGGGAAGGATTTTGTACAAACCATCTATTTCTTATCTGGAAAATAAGAACAAATTAATTAATGCACCCAATTAAGAACAAGAAAGAAAGAAAAGCTATTTTTTAATCTTTAACGTATAAAAAATATACTAGGTTTAAAAGATCAAACATTTCTTAATGTGATCATTTTTCATATTTTTTAATAAAAATATAAACTAAATTCTTAATAATATACACATAATTGTACATGAAATAGTATTTGAATGAACTCAAGTAATACAAAAAACAAATGAATTGTTAAATTATAAAAATTATGTTTATAATGACACATATTGAAATATTAAGAAATATTTGGTATTTCTTAATAGAGATGTGCAAGTACTGACTGAATTTGTTAATAAATTTAAAATAATACTGTTGATAACAGGTAGTTGATTGTTGATTCAAGCTGATTAGTGTGAATAATGCAAATTATTGCTTCACATTTCAATGAATTTTACATAAATACTACCTTGGATTAGAATTGTAAATAAATCTTTATTCACAAATCTATACAATTATTGTATTAGAAATCAATAGGTAATTTTGTTAGAGGTTTTTATATTTTCTAGACCCAAAGTTATCTCAAGTCAACACAACAGACCTCGCAATAGCTACCACAAAGGATGTGATTAATATACAATCTTTAAGTTCTGAAGAAAGCTTTATAACATAATTAAAAAATACTAAATTCATTTATCAAAAATGTTTTTAAAAAATGGAAGAATTTTAAAAAACTTAACATTAGTCATGTTTACCGGTAGTAGTAATAGAGCTAAATTATGATTAGCTGTTATTTTAGTACTAGAAAAGTTATTATAATGAACTCAAAATCAAAGGCAATTTAAAACATTGACACTCCTTAGGAAATCATAAGATTGAAATCATTGGTTGTATGGCACTAACCTGAATAAAATGATGGAAAAAATCTTTTGATAATGCATTCCTCTTTAAAGTGAAGTCTGAAATTAAATTGTGGCAGAAAACTTCTTCAAGTATCAAAACATTCTTTAATAATATAAACATCCAGAATTTGAAACGGTCCTCAAAAATTACTGCTTTCAATGCCATGAAAATGTTTTTAATATTTCGGTATTTATCCTATACTCTACAAGCTTAGTATATTTATTTTAAATAATCAACTCATGCTGAACACCACTTTAAAAACTATACTTGAACATACCCAATTTTAATGTCGAATTATTTTACAATACTCATAAATCATAAATGTTAACAATATTAAGTACATTTGCAAAATACTACTGAAGTAAAAAAAAGAAAGGCTACTTTGATAACTACTCTAGTCCAATTGGTTTAAATCTCACACAAAAATTTCATAATGACAAAGAGACTACTACGCCACTACTCCAATCTTAACTAGTTTAAATCTCACACAAAAATTTTATTAAGAAAAAGATAAGAGACTACTTTGACCTCTACTCTACGCTAACTGGTTATAGTCTTAAACTGATTGGATTTAAAATTTCTTCCTTATGATTTAGATTAATATTATATGCGTAGAATTATTAAAAGCGAAAACAGGCATGGGGTTTCAAAGCTTGTAATTTGAAAAATTATTTCCTGACTAAACATACAAAACTTTAGAACTTTTATCCCAATTAATATAAAACCTAAAGAGTAATTATTTATACTTTAAAAAGCCAAACGGTAAACAATATTTACTTACTCTGCAGGTGGTTCTGCAGCTTGTGTAGTTGGTATTGTTGGAAGTTTGAGTTGCTGTTGAGGCAAGTTACCAAAAATGAAGTTACCCGCTTGCAATCCAGAAGGTCCATTGACAATAACATATTGTGGCTGAGGAGGCTGTTGCACTCCATCAGTTGTTTGTTGTGAACTCTGTGGAGCGAGATAAGGCACTAACAATACTCCAGGAGGATTTTGAAAAGTAGTTGTTGGAGTTGCAGGAGAACTGACTAGGAAAGTCGCTCCAGATGTAGAAGTAGGTTTAGGAAGTATAGGACCTCCAGGACCATATGCTTGTGAAGATAATGTTGTAAGTGATGGTGAAATTTCTGAGGGTGTTGTTATTTGTGAACAGGTAGGGTCTGCGACAGATATCGAAGGTGATGTGACTGCTGGTGAAACAGACAGTACATTATGTTTTGGTACAACTACAAATCTTTTACCATTCATTGTAATTAAAGTTTGAGCTGGAAGAGTAGATGATGAATCAACAGTGGATGTTGGGGCTGGGGAAGTATTTTTAAAAGATGGGGATGATTTAGGAGAGGTAGGAGATAGCTGAATCGAAGAAGAAGGTGGTAACCATGTTGTTACACCGCCAACAATAGACTGTGCTTTAGTTACTGGAGCTTTACTAAGAGATCTTGGTACTGACACTACTTTTCCATCAGTTAAACGAGTAAGTTTCGGTGGTGGACTTGTAATAGACATTTGTCCATATTGTGCATGAGACGAAGTGACGGAATTAAGGGTACTTATAGGAGTGAGAGGAGGAGGTCCTAAAATCCCGCCCCCAGAGTTCATAGTTATAGGCTTGGAAGGTACCAATTGACAATTCTGGAATTAAAGAGAAACAACTTTAAAGATATTTATATATTATATTATTGTGAATTTTAAATCATTTTTTTTAATGTGGAATCACCATCTTTGGTTTTCACACACATCTATAACCCATCACTAAATTTTGTCAGTGAATTTATTCATATGCAAAACACAAACATAATCTTGAAAGTTTGGTAAAAATAAAAATACAATAAAAACAAAACTATAAGTTGAGTAACATATTGTTGTAAATAAATTGCTGTCAGCAATTAAATGTATAAACAAATGTAGAGAACTTATTGTAAAGAAAAAATTAAAATTAAAATTCTAAAATTAAATTTAAACAATAAAACAATAATTTTATAATAAAACCAGAAGAAATTTTCACAAAATTTGTTTTATTTATACACATAAAGTTGTGGTTTATTTTGTTATATTTTTAAATTATTCAATACTTTTGCTCTATTTTTATGAATTTTCTTGTAAAAAACATAGAAAAAAAACTTTTGACAGGCTTTAGTACGAATAAATATACCACTGTAATTGTTTTTAAAAATTCAGGCTTTAACAAAACTGATTCGGCTTTGCAAAAAAAATCAATCACTCTAATCATTATATAATATTGGTTCAAAAACCAAACTTAAGGAAAATATCTGGTCGCAAGAAAACAATAGTGAACAGGAAAAATCAAGGGATTATATATATTTTTTTAAATTGGGATTAGAAAATATACAGCATTATTAAAAGGGTTAACTAGGAAGAGTTAACAGAGCGGTGTTTGGACCTTAATGGACTGCACTTTACGATTAGAATTAGAATGATGATCAACCAATTAAGAGAACTCAGAGGCAGATTGTGGGAAATTATTAGGGTAAGGACTGAAATAGAGTTAGAAGATTTTCCAATGGCTGATTGAGGCAAAATTTACATAAATACATATTAAGCCTTCGATTCCCTCAACTACACTGTAGTTCATCTTTTAAGGAACATAATTCATTAATCAGTAAATATTGCATAACTTATCTCTGGTATATACTGTCATTGGTTAATATTACAGCAGATTTTCTAAACAACGAAGCAATATTTTCTAACTACCCCTAGTTTTTAAATAATGAAGTCAATTCAACACCCTTTTCTCAAATGAAAAACAGCATATTTCTAAATTAGCTAAACTCTGTACCCATAATGGTAACTTTATTGTTCAAATATATGTTCACTATTTGTAACTGTATGATTTAGTGACTGTTATATAGAGAATCTCAATATTAGGGACCTCTTTATTCCGAATTGTTTTTGACGTTAAAACCGTAATTATTGATATCATTCTGGATATAATACTGTATGTTTATAAGCCTTACAATGCATTACATACCATAAAAGTAATTCTCTCTTCATATGGTAATCGTGACCAGCCGCCATTCCCAGGATAGTGCGCGAATGCAATGCAGTGCAGTATCAAGATGTGTGCTTTGATCTGACGGCTACCTGTCTACTCTCATACCATATGGGTATACGTATGTCTGTGTGTGTGTGTGTGTGTGTGTGTGTGTGTGTGTATTTATATATACATACAATTCGTACTACATAGAGGTGAATTTCTGCAAGTATATGTTTTTTATTTCACTTTTTTTTAGACCATCTCTGGTTAATCCGGATTTTTAATAATCTATATCGGTTCCTGTCCCAGTTAGTCCAAATTATCGAGGTTTACTGTATTTAGTTTGTTGTATAAGAAAGTGTAAGAAGTGTTTGCTGTATTTAAAAAGTGTATTTAAAAAAGTGTTCAGAGTGTTGTATAAAAAAACAAAAATATATCTTTGTGTGTTTTTAAGTTCTGTTCTAACAATTAAAACTTTAAAAATATTAAAATACTTGATTCTATCCTCAACTTGAGCTGCTAGTTTATATTTAAACATTTATAATTAGGAGTCATTTTGCTTTTCTAGCACTTACTTCCCTTGTTTAATGAGTATAACTGTTTTGAGGATGTATCCCATTGTAAACTCAAACCACAATTTATATGTTAACCTGAGTTACAGCTTAATTTGACAATGAGATACAACTCCAAAACCATTCATTTTCGTTAAAGAAAGAGATTAAGTGCTACTATATACTACAATATCATATTAATATAAATCCAAGAGTTTAGATTGAAATTATAACAAATAAAAATTAACAGACAAAACCTGATATAATACATCGAACTAAAAGATATTGAACGAACGTGATTTTTAAATGCTCTAGAACCTTGTATTTTATCCATCCAGTCAGTTCTAAACCAACCCTGGCTTTTTAACAATAGAACATTTCTATTTTAACGAAAGTAAATCTTATATGGTTATGTTTTTATCATGTCCAAGAATAGAAATTTGATTTCTGTCTCTTTTACATGGCTGTTATCATGGTTTCATCTTCTAGTCAAAATATTTGGTATTTAATTTTTAAATTGATACTTTCACTATCTAAAAAAAGCTACCCAATTCCTTGTCCATGACATTTGTCGGTAAAAAAAATAACTACTCTCTGGTTAGGATTTACTACGTGCTTCATGGGTTATATAACCAGCAGTCATCTTAATATCTTACCCGAAGGAATGTACAACATTAGAGTTGTTGCACACATCATCTGAATATATAATTTTTTGATGCATTCAACTATTGTTCCCAATATAAACAAAATTGGCCAAAATTTTTAAACTAAACTGTAAATGACCAAATATTTAGTTTTACTATTATCATCTATGAAGAATATGAAAAGAATTGTATACAAATATGATATAGGGATATGAAAACCTGATCTGGAGTATAGGGACAATCATGAGTCAAACTTCTGCCTAACTCTACTGAAGTGATCATAACCAATTGGAATTTTATGATCAAGCTCTGCCCTCCAAAGAAAATGTTGCTAGCAGGCATACAGACAAACCCAACTCACCATTTGTTTGTTTCTAGAGAGTATTTTGCTCATAAATCTTACGCAAGAATAGAGGTGTGTGTTGTGTTGTCTAAGGTATATTTATTATCTCTCAAAACTTCCAGAACAGATAAAAATAAACATTTATATCCTTTTATCAGACCTTACAGATATAATAGAATATCTGATCAGTTTTTATGTAAAATGGACTAACTGGCTCAGTCTAGGGTTTACTGTATCAGTCAGTAGCTTATGCTTGTAATGTGTCAAAATTGTTGTAAATATTTTTTTAAATTAGTGTATTTTTGTGTACATCTACAGTAAACAATAAGAGTGAAGCCTAAAATTTAATGGAAACCTTAAGTCGTAAGTAGTTGTGATTACAAATAATAATTAATAATCAAACTAAAATACAAAATACTAAACAAAAATTGCATCCATATAATATAATTATTATATTGTGTTTTTTGTGATATTTAACGTTGTCCATTAATTATTATTCCGTTGCACTGACTCTATAGTTATTTTATGTTAATTATAAACAATTATTCATCCACTAAGCGTAATCATTTTTTACCTTGTGATGAGGCACCTTTCGGTCACTTGACCATAGGATTTGACAATCCTAGTCAAAGTATCTGACAGGGTAAATCATTGAATTGATCGGTCGTCCGCCCTACAGCCCTGACTAGGCACCTAATGGCTTTTTTTGTTCCCGAACTACAAGTAAAAACTTCGTGGGGAACTGTTTCCTACACCTAAAGAACTGTTTCCTACGTGGGGAACTGTTTCAGAAGAACATGAATCGAAGTGGAAAAAGATCTTTGAAAATTGGTTCTAACGTATGCACAAGCATATATAATCTTCATTGAAAATATTTTGTAAAACAATAAAAAGGATTTTGTTCTTAAATTCTTGTATTTTCATGCTTAGGCCAGAAACATAAATAGCAGCCTATCATGCATTATCAGTTCTTGTGCTTTCTTCATTTTGGTCTATGAACACTGTTATAATTCTTATAATAGGAAATTCTTACTGACTTCCTTCAGAGAGTCTCTTCCCATCCATTGTTAACAAGAGTTGTTAACGACCTTGTTTGGAAAGAGCATATGAAAATTAACCTTGTTAGCATACCTTAACCTTGAAAGAGCAGTTACTACTTGAATTTAAAATGTTAAATATTTTTTTTATAGTTATAGAGATGCAATTAATTTATATTGTTACTTCCCATAGATTCTTATATTATGTAAAAATTCTACTTTTTGTTACATAAACTAGTTTATAGATCCACTTTTGGATTCATATTATCTATTATACTAAAAACTGTTTTTAATACAAAATATTTTATAGATCTATTCATAGCTATTATATTCAAGTATATCTATCAAGGTAAAATCAAACTTAGTAAGTGTCCTGGAAAATATAGCACTTATTACTTACAATTCAAAAACAAGTACTCACACATCTCTATTATTATTCAAAAACCCATATACATTTTTACTAAAACAGAAGTATTCAATATCTAATTATCTCTAAAATACTGAAAAAATAAAATAAAAAGAGATACAGATTGAAGAGATGGGTGCAGAGAGCAGAAGAATGTGAAGAATGTGAACTAACCTTGCACTTGTAGCTGTGAATGGTTCTGTTTATAGCTTCTTCCAATCCTACGCACTCAGGATGGTACAGGCAAAGACACATATGGCACTGGAGTGTAGGTATCAATCCCATGGCTAGGGGACATCTTATGTTACACACTTCCATAGGTTTGCCACCAGATATCCTACCAGAGCAACGGGAGGGTTGGAGTACATGTGATAGGGATTTTAAATAAACTCATTTCACCTTTGCAGTATACAATGTTTAAAAAATGCACTCCAACTCGTGCAAAGCTAAACATTATATACCATAAACTATTGTAAAATTAAAAACAAATTTCTTATACCTATTAAGTAGTTGGTAATGACAGTTCATATCAAATTTCTGCAATAGAAAATTAACACTTATTACATTCTACTAAATAAAAAAATCTTAACCCTTTTATTCTTAACAATACCAATGGGGAAATTCTCAGAGGCCATTGTTTACACAAATTTACATATTTTTATTATAATCAAGTGAAAAAAAATTAATACTGTCTACAACTGACAAATCACCTACAGGTTTACAACAACAACAAAAATTACTATATATGTCATCACAACAATTATAGAACTAAGAAATTCGTGATTCTATTTAAAGAATGTTTTTACTTTATAGAATATCACTCATTAAAAATATGAGAAAAGAAATTAAAGTAATATTTGTTTGTTTTATGGAGGGAGGGGAGAGAGATTTCATGTGTGTGATTCTATTCAGTTTTAAGGTAATCTTTTATAGATTAAGGCTCAATAGAATAATCTGGTAAATTTGACCAGTGATTTTATAATGCGTACTTTATAATTTTTTCAACTTGACAACTTTCTAGCCCAAAAATGCCAATTTATCCATGTCTCATAAGCTCTGAGAGATCCCATTATATTCCAGAAAAATAGATTGATAATAATTTCTGCCAATGATAGTTTTTTCACTTTAAGTTGGTGTCTCTTCACACTATCCAGTGCTAGTTAATAGAACTTCTACAAGGCATATCATTGAGAATGGAGATGCTTCAAACCTGTTGTGCCCCCTGAATAGCAGCTTCAGAACTATAAAAACTATAAAATGAACATCAGCATTCGCTGCAACATTGTTTGTTGCAGCCATCTTAACTACATGAAATTTTAACGCTGAAGATAAAATATGCTATGCTTTTTTATTTTATTTAGTCTTTTGCCTGCAGAGCCCGAGCACCACACTACGACGAGTTGTATTCTTCCTTGACTCCCAATCTGCCATCCAAGCTCTCAGCAAGAACACGCCTACAGACTGTCAGATAACCATGAACTGCCGCGCTGCACTCGCTAGCTTGGTATCTTCTGGCTGGACCGTATGGCTGGATCCCGAGCCACATTGGCATAGTGGGAAATGAGAAGGCTGACAGGCTGGCAAAGCAGGGGGAGCCATGATGCCGCAACCTACGCAGGTTCAATACCTGCAATCCACCTGTAGCCACATTGATATCACCATTTCACGCCAAACTACCGGGAAGTTGAAGAACGAAAGCGAAGGAAGGAAGTGGGTGAGCCTGGCAACTGACGAAATACCACGTAACATTGAAAGTCACGTATCCGTGGCCCTTTTCCGCACTTTGACAGGGCACGACTACTTTCAAGCCCGTCTACATAGAATCGGCCTAGTAGATGAAGACACCTGCCCCCTGTGCCATGTAGGAAGAATAGGACGAACATCTCCGCCTATGTCCCCAACTACAGTCAACACAGCAAAATATAATCAGTCTATATTGGGAGGCTCGACGTCGAATGGCAGAACATCCATGGATGGGCGTTGGATAAAGTAAAGTAAGCTTTTTTTTATTTTAAGAGCCTAAAATTTGAAATATTGTTTCCTTTTTAATACTTGGGTAAAAAAATCTGAATATACTTGTAGAGTTGTTATTGTTGTAAAATTATATATGAGGCATTGTGATTTCACCTGAATGAACCACATTTTAACTAAGTTGACAAGAAAAATAACACATTTGGAGTGTGATTAGTGACTTAGGATAAGGTTGGTCCTGCTCAAGGTTTAAACAACCCTTTACAGTTTGATAACTTTTAATCTTAGCAACACTTTACATTGTAATTTCAGCATTCCCTCTCTATGTATATCCAGCTACGATTCAACCATACATAAACAGTGAACACTAGTATATTGTAGTCAATTTGAGTTGTACCCTTAGAAAATAGCTCCTTTTCTTGACTTTAAAACTGCATTAGTGAACATTTCTTTGATTAACCATGTTTGTACATATTTTATTATAGACATTGTATTAGTATAAACTTCTGTTTATACGGAAGTGATATATATATTCCGTAAAATGAGTGATTTTAAAAAGTCGATTCAAGTATTTAATGTATTTCAACTTTTCTCCCATGCTCAATAAAAAATCGTAGTAAAGATACAATGCTGTTGGAAGCTCTCTGTATTGCATCTTTATCTCTAAGTGGATCCTCATATCAACTGTTAATAAAATTCTGTAAGTGATTATTATTAGAACATTATTTAGTAGTATTAATGCTATAAGTCTAAAAGCTAAGTTACATTAGAACTGTATTCTATGTATATATTATGTTTTTCACCCAAATACTCAGTTTTAGTATTTCTAACGATCTTTAAGACACTGTTGTATATTTTCAGAAGAAAACAATGACATACATTTTGATGACTTGACACAGTTAGAATCCATAATAAGTATAAACAAATCAGATGACTCAATACATATCACAATTTTTTCTTCCAATTTTGTTCCATATTCAAAAATTTTCATAATATATCTGAGTGTACTAAGAGAATTGAAACTATACATTCTAATGAAGCTCATTCCATCCTCTTTATATCGATAGTTTTTTTTACAAAGCTATGAATTTTTATAAATACACTACAAATCCTTAATACGTTGGTGTACCACTTAACATATTGAGTGCGGTGGGCGTGCATGAACGCCCTTGCCCTACTGGCGCCTGTGGCGATAGGCGTTCATGTACACCCCCCATCCACTCTCAATTCATTGGTTCAGTGTGAGGTTAGCTATTGGCAGAAAACATTGTATCGCTTATCGGTTATTGTGCAAGTCTTTGAGAACATTTCGGTGCGTTTTGTTTTTTTTTCTGCCGTTGCTGTCGAATTGGGAACTATGTTATCGTATTAGTGTTACTTGAAGTGTGTTATATTTGTTTTTAATAGAATTTGTACAATGCATATGGATAATAAGGTTGAATTAGTGGAGAATGTCTACTCTGACAACGAAAATGACTTCGAGGATAGCTGCAACGGCCAAAATGACCGATGCAAGAAGTATGGTAATAATACAGAATATGTAACTAGGCCAAAGTGCCAAATACACTTTGAGAATAATTGACTGGGGGGTTCAGTCAGGCGGGAGATTTTTCAAGTGTCAAGAGGACTGATTTACATGGTTGTAACAGAGCATTTGAAGTAGCGATAGTTATACTCCCGGGGGGTTGTGAGGCGGTAGATTTTTCAAGTGTCAAAAGGTCAGATTTACAAGGTTGTAACAGAGCATTTGAAGTAGCGATAGTTATACTCACGGGGGTTCAGTCAGGCGGTAGATTATTTCAAGTGTCAAGAGGTCAGATTTACAAGGCTCTAACAAAGCGTTTGAAGTAGCGATAGTTATGCTCACGGGGGGGAGGGGGTCCAGCCAGGCGGGAGATTTCTTCAAGGATGGTTTTCAAAAGTTGGTTGCACGACATGACAAGTGTTTCAATATTGATGGTAATTATGTTGAAAAATAGTTTAAGGTAAAACCTCTCATATTAAAATAATTTTGTTACTCTAAAAACACATGCTATTAAATCAAATTTTATAAAATGTTATATAAAAAAAAACATCTAGCTTACCTGGAGACAGAAAAATGCATATTTCTTACTGTGAGGCGCAAATATAAGCAAATGCTCCATTAATAGCAAACAACTCTAAATTCATTGTATAATCATAGAAAGGCAACCCAGCATTGTCTTTATTATCCGATTTATCCATGGAACTCTAGTAAAATACATAATATCTTATATAGATGTATTATAAAGTTGCCTGTAATAGGTAACCTCTGGAATGTCTTCATCCTTTTTTGTAAACCCCCCTCCCAGTCAGTTGGAAATTGATCTCATTCAACCACAGCAGAATGGAAATGCTTGGAGGTGTGATTTTCATAGTTTAGTGTTTTATGATTGAAATGATACAATTAAAGTTTCGATCCAAATCTACATTTTCTAGATGGTAGAGTGGGTGATTTTTTGAGAGAGTCTGGACTGGATCTTCAAGTGCTTTGTTGAGATGATCCTTATTATCTATAAGCTTAATTTCCATTGGCTGAGCACTTGCTCTAGGACATCCCAAACAAATCCTCATAGAACTGTTCTGAATTATTTCCAGCTTCTTGATATGGCTTGCTGCTGTAAGCTTCAGATTCACAGATCACCTTTGATTGAATGAATGCATATAGAGCTATTTTTACACACTAAACCTATTACTACTGCTTTAATAGCGTTCAGTCTTCCTGTGCATTGGGTATGGACATAGTCAATACGGAGATGCCATACACATTTACAATCTAAAATTACACTGAGGATCTTTGTTTTTGTGTTATATCACAGAATGTGGTGATCGATATCGCTGGTTTGAAATTCTAGAGAGAATACCTGACAGTGCATACTTTACATTCTATATTCTTAAATATCTTTAAGCCACATCTAAGAAACACCGAGCCATCAGAGAGTTGACTCTGGAAGCTTATAGTAATAAGTAGGTTCTTCTACATGATAAATAGTAAACTTATACAATTCTCTTAGGCTTGAAATAAAGCTTAAAATACAATTTCCTCTTGTTTTAAAATTGTATTTGTACCCTTAAAGGATATTAAAAACTAAATATTCAATCAGTTGTGACTCACGAAGTACAATATTAATAATATAATAAAAACTTGACTATACTTTGTATCCATTTCTAATACTGATTATTATCTTTTTTAACAAAATTTACGAATGAATTGAAAAAGATGTACTTAATTGGATGTTTTACAATAGGATCTCTACTGAAAGTTTCCTAATGGTAATAATAACAAGGAGTTAGACACTATAAACTATTGTAAAAGTGATTAATTAAGATTCACTGAACGTAATGGACTACAAAATTCAAGACTATAAACTAGTTTTCACCTTATTGCTCTTTAACTCCTTCCGAAAATGTGTTATTTTTCGTCATATTTAATTAACATATTTTAATACTTTAGGAAAATTTTTTTTATAAATATAAAATAACTAATTGTATGTATTTTAAACTGCCTTACTATTGTTTTAAAAATATTATTTTTAATTAATTTTATGCACTTGATATAATTAAAACTATTAATAAAAATATGTAAATACTTTTTTCTTGTAGAAATAGGGAATATTAAAAGTAATACGTAAATTGATTAGCAAAATTTTTTTTAATGGTAAACTTTCATGATATGATATAATATACATAATTGGAATTTGATCCACAGAATAAAGAAGTGGGTACAAACATCTGAATTTAAAAAAAACATACAAATGAGAAATTACAGTTGTACAATTCAAAGTACATAAAAATTTCATGCAAATGAACTAATAACAGAATCCGCAAGATTCATTTTATCAATGATAGTTTAAAAATCATATTTATTATGAAATAATTTTTAATTAAAAAAAACTATTGTTACAAAAAAATATGACGGACCTTAAAAATGACTATTATAACTTACTTGGCGTTGGCAGAGTCCTTGTCTCGTACTCTTGACACCTTCTCATTTGGTTGCCACATTGGAGGCAGCATTCCCATTTCTAACTCTTCGTCACTCTTTTTCCTGTTTCTTCTTCCAACTGGCAAAAATAATATTTTATATTTAAAATAATATGCTTTGAATATATACAAATGAGATTGTACAAGAAAACTACAAATTCTATTATAGAAAACAATAGAAAACGTGTTTAAAAATAAAGGTTTTATTACTATGCTTTATCATATGAATTAAGTGTACTTACAAGAGTTATTCAGAAAAAGGTCAGGTTTCTCATAACAGATAATTCAATATGCAGATTTTTTAAACAAAGTTTTTTTTAAAATTTACTTTCTTACATCTTACTCTATTTTCCTACATGGATTCCATCTTCGATTGAACATTTGTCATTACATTCTATAAGCTTTTGTATGCCAAAGTCACATAAAACTAATGCCAACAATTCCTGGACCCCAACATAAGCATTACATACAAAACTGCAAATTTTCAGACATAAATATGTTCGATCTTCCCTAATCGCATTTAGAATTTCCAATGCTCAAGTTGCAATTGTAAACAGTAAAAATTAAAAGTTCATTTTAAATCTTACTATACACTAGTTTATTAAAACAGACTAGTTTTGACGATTATGTCACTTTCATCAGTGCTTGGATGCTACTAGTTTGTTTTAATAAACTAGTGTGTAGTGAGATTTAGAGTGAACTGTTTTAATTTTTACCGTTGTGAATTGTTCTCACTAGCTAAGCTCTAATTAATTTAATTGCAATTACACGCAGTTTTTCATGAATTATTCCACCCACAACATTTTCTATGTGATCACTGATGGTTGGCCTTTTACAGTTCATCATGGATATTTTCTTCTCTGAACTTTAGAGCTCTCGCCTACTTAGTGACTTATCCTGTTACTAATCACACCAGAACTTAACTTCACTTATCTATCAATGAATTTTCAAAGGTGAAACATTTTTGCTGCATAAAAATCCCTTGGGTGATGCAATTATTTAAATATTTTTAACTGACAATGTAATATTGCCAATGCAAATTTTGTCTAATGTGAAGACATGCTGGAAATAAGTGTGAATACATTTTTGATAACAAATGGATATTTAAACCCTATTTTCAGTACAATCATTGTATCTATACTATTATATAAAAATCTAATGGTGTCTGTGAGTGTGTTACTCAATCACGTAAAAACTACTGGACCCATTGAGCTGAAATTTTGGATGGACATTCTTAGGGTCCCTGGTTAACACAAAGGCCTATTTTTATTTAAAAACTCCATCAGGACACGACCCCAGTGGCCTTGAAAACTTCCTGAACACTCAATTACCTTTACTCCATTATATACTTGGCTCAACGGGTAATAGTAAAGAGCTGATAGTAAATGTGTTTGTAATCACCTGTAAAAATAACTTTTACACACAATTTAAGAGGTGATAGTAATTGTTTGTTGTTATTTATCTCTCAAGGATTGTTATACTTTACAAATGTCATGTTACAAGCAGCTTTTCCTTCTCTTGGATTTTCAAGACAATAACCAGTAGGTTTATAAACTACAGCTTGATATATTTACTGGGATTCAATTTCAGTAAATTAAATTCAACCCAAATACAAATTAAATCAATACAATTATACGTCAACCCCGTACGAAGGACAGGTATTTTGATAGTTCTTTGTAATTATAAAAATATTCAAACTGACATTTGTTTCTTGTTTGTCATCTGGATACTGTTTGAAGTTAATAAAAAATTGAGGGAAGATTATAATCTAAGTGTTAGAAAAAGAAAGGATCAAGACTGTGTCACAAACACCTACTCCACTTGCCACCTGCCTGCTGACACGAAGGTAGGTGAAGAGACTCAAACATCCCCTACATGCGACTGAATTTTATAGCCTTCAATATTCTACCAATTATTCATTCTGTATTTTAAAAACATGTTCTTTGACAATAAGCAGAGGATTTTAAAGAGTCAGATTTATATTTTTGTTTAAAAGATGTTTTTATGAAATAAATAATCAAACCTATGTTGTTTATGAAGACAAATACCATACTACTTAACCAAATAGCAACAAAAAAGACAAAATAATATAATTTTTCACTTAAAGGAACAAATCAGCAGAAGAAAATGAAATACCTCAATCATCAATCAAATCACTTGAAAATAAATATTTAAAAAAATGTTAAAACAAATGTTTTATAATAAATGCTATATAGAAGACATTATATAAAAACTGATTATTCGAAGATGATAGTCACTAAAATGTTTCGATCTTTCCACACAAACCACGTTAACATGGGCCTGACCTTCATTACAGACCAAACGTGGAACGTTGTTATAATAACTTATTATACTTCATACAAACCCTTGGCGTATGTGTGTTTGAAGTATATTTTTGTTTTTGCTGTTTTTAGCACGAAAGTCTTATCATATTACGTGCTTTCCACGTATGAATCTCTACAGTGTAGCCCCTCAAATACCAAAACCAAATATGATTTTGAGAAAAACAAATTTGTAAAAGTATTTAAAATTTAATAAATTATAAAAAGTATATAGGCTATTAAAGTTTGCTACTTAGCAATCCAGATGCCTATTTTTTCAGATTCAAAGCAATTAACCAGAATAACTATTATCTACAAAAGTTAGGAAAGAATTATGAACATAATATGGATTAAGGTACAGACATAGAATTGCCTGGTAGAGAAGGTAGGGATCAGATCACAAGTGCAGTCACATACAAAGTAACCTAATATGGTCATCCCCCCCCTGTAAGGAAAGGAATTAGGATAGATGGAATATGGCATGACTAAGGATGGATGTAAAAATCCCCTGATACTGCGAATAGGAGGAAATTGTATCATTGTGTGGGCATGGTCGCTTACCTGAAGGTGACTTGGTCTCAACAGGTGTCTTCGTGGTACCCAGTCTTTTTCTCTCTATAAATAAGAACAAATTTAGCTGTAATAAGAAAAATAAAAATGATCTCTGTTGATAAATATTTTCTAGGCATACTTTCTTTTGGCAAAGATAATCATAATTGGTTTTTCGCCAGGAAAAAATTCTTCTAGGGATGTATGTAATGGTAAAAAAACAAGTTTTTTAAAAGCAGCTATATAACTTGTAATACAATATAAAAGCAATCAACCTATTGCTAGATTTATTAAGGGTTTTGGTAAGTCAACATCAATTGTGACACTTTTTTTATATTCCTTAAATGAGGACTGATGCATTTAAATAGGCAATTGATATAATAGCCTTTTATGTTCAGTTATTTGCACAAGTAAACACATAAAGTCACTAGAGTGACCAGAAGTTTCCTACAAATTACTAAATAACTGAAGGGAAAAGAAAGTGACAATGACAAAATAACGTTAATAAAGGGATGAAGAGACAACAAGAAGGGTATATCGATACTAATAACATAACATGTCACTGTTTAAATCAATAATGGAAAAGTGAAGCATAAAATTACAAAAATAATCAAATATTTCAAGGAATATAATTTGGAAATGGGTTAGGTAGAAATGTGATAATTTCAGATGTGCAGTGGACATAAAAAACTGTACTGTAAAGTTCTTTTAGAAGTTACAGATATTATTTCTTATGAGTAATGAAAAAATAACTAAATGTTAAAAGCTTCGATTAGAAATAATTAGGCAGGATGTAGAGAAACAAGAAGAAGGTTGTGAACTGCAATAAAGTTCAAATGGAATATCAAGCATATTTCCCTACTTGACGTCCTTCCACAGGAAAAAATAATAATAACAAAATAGGACCTGTTTTTTTATGGAACTTGCAGAACAAATGGGAGGAAAGAAACCAGATATAGAAAAACCTCTTGAATGAGCTTTCATGGGTCTACATAAAAACTATGTATAAACTTGTTGGGGTCTGGGCAGCTTGGCAGATGCTCTAACAGTTTAATCAAGCAGTTCTTATCAAAACAATTTTTTTGTATTGCCACTAATTCCTTTGTAGAAGTTGATAACAGAGCTCATTTTCTTAAATTTTATGTGAGCTTTCACACAGTGAAGTCAGTTTCTCAAAATTCTTCCCTCGAGCTGAATCTTAAGCTACACAACATGTCTTAAGCAACACTATGGCATATCACTCTTTGTCGGTAAGTTCAAGTATAGTCAGTTTAGTTTTGTTCTAAAATTAAGGTTATATTTATAGTTTTTGACTGAAAAATTGGTAACTATGTTTTTAACCCTATATTACTTGCGTCTAAATTTTGTCACACGATTACTTATGTATTGTCAATTTGACTACTCCATTTCTTTTTTTTTTATTTGACAAAAGTGTTTTTTTGTTAATTTCTTAAACATAGTAATATCCCATACGTCTTTAGAACTTGGAAAACAATATTATATTAGGTATGAATCCTACTATTAGAAAGAAAAATAATAATTACCATGACTTTGTTTTAATAGAATAGTGAAATGCCAATGTTTAAGAAAGTCTTTTAAAAATAATGTTAACATATTTTATTTTCAAAAAAACGCAGAATGTACAAATAATTGACTTATAGAACACATATTCAATAAAATGGAAGTTTTTTAATTCGTTTATGTTCTTGGTGGAAAAATGAAAATTGGCATTATTTACAGCTCAAACAAGCTGTTTTACTTGGTGCCACACTCTACACAGCACATTGCTCAGTGTTGTGCACATACTGGATGGTTGCAGTGTGCATAGTAGCAGTAGTCATCCTTCTGATGGCTGCTGGACAAAAATAGCAAATCTTCCTAGCTCCTGCTTGCTCTGGAGCTGCTGGGTAGCTAGGATTCCAAGTAACTCGGAAATCTGTGATTTTGCATTTTCCCCATGTTACGCGTTCCCAGACGATTTCGCATTTGCGGTTTAGTTATCTCAATTGCTTCGTCGAAGATCAAGGGAATGTGATATGGGTATAATGTTGTGGGATATAAGTTATTCTGAACAGTTCCCACAACATCACATTTTGAAACCCCCACAATGTTACGTATTGGAGCTCGAATATTGACTGGATTCATAGGTACTTATATTTAGTTCCAATGAATAAAGATTGCAAGATAATTAGGTTAAGATTAGGATCGCAACTAGGTGTGGCATTTACACTAGATAGAGGGTTGTCATTAGGTGGAGGATCAACATTAGGTGAAGAGTAGACGTTAGGTGGAGGATCGCAGTTAGGGCGAACGACACTAGGGGGAGAATCGGTGTCACAAGGAATGTCGAAGATATGAGGAGGCTCAGCATTACGCGGAGAAAACGTGGTGTCCCTCTGCGGCATTTTTTATTCCAGAGTGGTTGATATTCAGTGTTACTGTCTGATTATTCACTCGTGGCTGTGACTCCAACTCTGGGACTGTAAGTCACATCTGTGTGTATAGTCTCCGAGTCCATATATTTGACATGATTACCCTCTACTACATCTTCATTTTCACTATTATTTGGGCACCTATTTGAGATAGAAGATCGGTCACAAAACTCATCACTAGACTCTTCAAGACATTTTCTTATTAGACTGTTTCTACGATCTTCCTCGTCAGCCATTTTCTCGTATCAATTATAAATGCAGCCTTAACATACTCAGCAACACAAACCACCAGAAAAAGTAACAAAACCTAAACCTATGAGAGTAAACAACTAAAAAATGTAAAAAGAACACAAACATAAAAAAATCACACAATCACTTATGTATAGTCAAAATGACAATGAGAGTTCTGTTACACAAGGACGTAAGTCATCTTTAGTATTTGTTGATTCCATCTTCATGTGAGCTTCTAGTTTTCACTAACACTTTTAAATGTTTATAAACTTGCCTATAGTAGCACTTACTTATGTTTGTTGAGGACGGCCGTTTCGGGAGATGTGTCCTATAACTCACGTAAATTACGGTTTGAGTTGACAATGGGACACATCTCCCGAAACGGCTGTCCTCAACAAACATAAGTAAGTGCTACTATAGGCAAGTTTATAAACATTTAAAAGCGTTTAGTGTCAACTTTAGTGGTGAAACTGCGCATCTGAGATCGGGTGCTGTACGTACAAAGGTACTGGGAAGAAGGATGCGCGTGAACCGTTCATTTGCCAGATATAGCAATTTGTGAAACGGAGCATCGTCATTTTGACAAGGTGTAAGTAATCTAGGGTTAAATATTGTAAAAATTTTTTTAAAGTATAAGATGATCAACCAAAAATAATACAAAAAGGTACATCTGAGCAGCAAAAATGTTGGACAATCTCAAGGCTCCACTTGATGCGGTGGGGCACAAGGCAACTGCTGTTGATTTATGCTATATGTAGTTAGTGGGAAAGCATTAGAAATAAAGAAAGGAAATGATGATGTCCTACAATCATCCTGTAGAGATTTAAACTAACATGTTCCCATAACCTACAGACCCATATACTCAATATTATTCTACCACAGCTAGCATGCTATCTAGAACATAGTTAATACTTTTTTGTGGCTAAACTTTTGTATTTCTTTGTAATGAACATAAATTTGTTTATAGAAACAAAACACACACAAAAAGCAACAAACTAAAGAACAACAATATCTTGGATGGAAAAGAAACACACGAGGCATTTTATAAACTTGCTTGTTGTAATTATCTTGAATTCACTACTTGAGAAGAGGGCCCAGCTTCGTCAATTAAATGATTATTTTGAAATGCGTCAGTAAATAAGTTCAAAAGGATTCACTCAGTTATACAATAGCTACTTATAATTTTATAAAGACCTGTTAGATGTATCTTGAGATCATCCAAGATGTGTTTTTTAGGTTTAATAGGAAATTAGAGAATTTTGCTGAGGTTTTACTATAATTGTGTGAGGCAAATTGCATGAGACAATTTATGTGGTACCAGGTTTTGGAGCCTACCAGGAATTTCAAATAATTGTAACGAGTTGTAAATACATTAAAATTATATTTTGTGGCAGTAATAACAAACTCTAAATTATTTTTAATTTTATGAAACTATGAAATATGTAAGTTATAGTTTCAATTCTGTGTTCAGGTTATAGTTACTTATATAACTACTAAGCTAAACTCAGCACAGGTCAATCCGTGCAGACTTAAACAAGCACGTAAAGAAACACATCTTGAGCTACGCGTTTTAAGAGAATGTAACTAAAATTAAATTTTATCTCTGATTTTACAATTAAATTCTTTAAAATATTTATAATAACAGAGCATTAATTGATTTCTTGGAATAAGTTAACAGAAATTAATAAATATTGTATTTGCGTTAAATGCAGATGATTCTTTATTGTCACTGTCTTATTAATTAAAAATGAAATTAATTGGCATATTTTAAAAAATTTTATCTTTAAATACAATAAATCATGTAAAGGAGCGTTTACTCCAAATCCTTACCTCTTCTTAAAACAAGTTTGCGACTAGTTGGTGCTGATGTACCATTCTTGCCCTGAGGTGTGTTAAGTTTCTGAGTAGAGCCAAAATTAGTAAGTTTTGGTTTACCACCCCGAAATACAATTCTGGGTGTAAGAGCCTGGGGCTTAATTGTAGCTGGTACTACTGCTTGAGAAATAGGAGGTGGTGTTTCTTCAGGCTGTTCTTTTGGCGGCAATTTTACAGGTGAGGGAGTTTTTGGAATTGCTTTTGCTTTTGGCGTTTTAGGTGTTAACGTTTTCTTCAAAATAGGTGATGGGGAGCTCAAAGAAGTATCCTTAAAAAAAATTACTTTATTGCAACTAAAGTATAGGAAAAACATCTGGTGTAAGCTAAGCTATAATCTTAAGACAGAATAAAGTTAATACAATTTACACTTCACATATCATAATTAGAGCAATGTTAAAAAACTCAACGTATTTAGGCAACATAATTATAATTCTTATTACCTTAAATATAACACTCATTTTTTCAAGGATTGAAAGTAAAGTAAATGGTATCTCAGTTTGGAGTGTTTCATATGTGTATTAAATTTATATTAAGAATAATGTTCAATTCATAAGACAGATGTTTATAGAAACATAACCATGCAATAAATGAGCATGCCTTTTCGATTCTTTTGTTCATGTCATATCTTCTTTTACTAATGGTATTATTATTTCCTTTGCAATTTTATTTTTACAATTTTTGTTGCAATAATTAACTGCTAAGCTGATTTGATTTTTGTGTCACTTTCATTTCATCATCATTTTTTCATGATAATTACTCAATACTTTCATCACGGATCACATATTTTTATGAGTCACCGATACTACTGTAGCGTGCGGATTACATAATTGTACAGGTTCGTAATTCATTGTTAAATTATACTGCATATTCCATATTTTTAAGGGTTTAGTGGACTCTGTGATGTTTATCTGAATATTAGTAACACATTCCACTACTAGATAATATGCAATGCATTATTACTGACTTATTGCTAGCTGTTTACAGAGATGATGAAATCGGGTGATAGATTTATGTTGATCATGAGCAACGTTCCCATAAATGACAATCTGCTTTGTAAACAGAGGAGGCAACTGGGATATGATCATCTTCATAAAGTATGACCTTTATTAGAAACCTTGCGTATGTATTTTGAAAAAGCATTCCTGCCTGGGGATGCATCCTCAACCGAGGTCAAGTGGCCCTATCAGTCAGCCGGCTTGCTACTGGCAAGCATTTTTTTTAAAAAAATACCAGTACCACCAGGAAAAAATAAAATACAAAGAATGTGTAAAATGTGTTTTGCAAAGGGGTCGAAAGGGAGTGGAATCCTCTTTTCCAAGAGAAAAGCTACATCTTTCTGGTGTTGTGAGTGGCATATCCCATTATGCAAAGAACCATGTTTCCCGAGGTTTATCACACACACAAAATTCAATGATGTATTATATTTTGTAAAAAATTGATATATTTTTGTTTGATTTTTTTTTCAAAAGAGACAGTTATAAAACATCATTTTAAATATATAAATTCAAATATAAAGTAATTCTGTTGCATATCAAAATAGAGAAGACATCACGACGATTTAGCCGTGTAAGCTTCATTTTTATATCTTTTATAGGTTGAAAGTTATGATTTTTTTAAATGCCCAAAAACCTTCAGCATTCTACCATGGAACTAGCGCTCAATGTGTTAATGATATGGTAAATTATGTAATGCATGGTAATTAATGGCATGGTAACTGTAGCTGAGCTAGTAATGTTTTTCCTCTGCATATAACATTTAATTTTTTTCTAAATAACTTATTAATAAAAAAATTGCTTGACGTTTTACGTTCCTATTATTCTGAATCAAATGTTGTTTTTATTATTTAATATTTTTTTACATCTTTTTGTTGTTTTCTTTTGGAAAATATATAACAATTTATATATATTTTTAAACCTGCAATAAATATTATATTAAACTCACTCACAATAAACACCTTAATTACAGCAAATGCATTTCAATGACTAGGAATCGTCATTAATGATTACCACTCAGTCACTTAAATAAGTTTGATAAAACAAACATTTATTGTGAGTGTTTATTTTATTACTAAATAAATATCTATTTGTAGATTTCATATTTTATGTTGATTTGAACCTATTATATAATATTTTATTTATAAAAAAGATTTAACCTATACATTCAAATATAGGTTTATTATAATTTATTGCACACTATACAAATTTTTAATTTGCAATATTATCCTGTGTGTGTGTGTGTGTGTGTGTGTCTGTCTGTGTGTGTTTTATAATCATACCTAATATTCTTCTCCCTCTAACAATCAGCCAATGAAAACAATTTAGCAGCGGGGAAAATGTAATAAAAAGGTTGTGGCAGGATGGTACATAAACAACTAGCATTAAATCAGTCTCAATGAAAACTGAATAGGACCAGTTCCATTTCATGAAAGCTTCTTGATCTTCTAACGAAACATTAAAATATACAATCTTAAAACCTCGAAAACAAATTATAAAAAACATTACTGTACACTATTTTTGAAATTACCAAATAGCAAAATATAAAGAAGTCCAATTAGAGGTTTAATGATGCATTCAGTTTTGTTTAGTTCATCTAGCACTTAATGGTTGCAGAACACATATTGAGCGCTAAACAGGGTACTGCTGTAATTATTTACTCTTTAAACTTCTCAAAGGGATTGTTTATAAATGTTTTCAATCCCTTAGGTCCATAGTATACTTGAAATTACTAATACAAAATTAGTTACAAATACTTGACAAAAACCCATACTCTACTTAAAACATTGCATGAAAATAATAATCGTAATTATAAAATACAATTTTGAATTATTACTTTCTTTTTATGGTAATCTAAGATCGTATCTCGAAAGTAAGTGTACTGAGGCTCTCAAGGCCGGAGAGATTTTGTTTTCCACATGTTGGCTACACTTCCGTGCGACGACTTCTTTCCCCTGCAACGAGACTAGTATGAGGACAGTATGTTGAGAACTGTCCTCGTTTTTTTTTTTTTTTTTTTTTTTTTTTTTTTTTTTTTTTTTTTTTTTTTTTTTTCCTGGCGAAAAACCAATTGTGGTTATCATCGCCAAAGAAAATCTAACACAGCACGCAATGTTTTAAATAAAATCAAATAAATTAATAAATAAACAAATATATAAATACAACAAAAATTACAAAACAAAATAAAACACCAACAATAAAAAACAAAACAAAACAACAATATAACAATGAAAGAATTCTTAAAAACTAAATAACAAAATAACAACAAAGAACAATATAACAGTAAATAAATAATATGTAAAACAATAATAGGTAACAATTTACCAATAAATAAATCTCAATAACAATAACAAGAACAGAAGATAAATTTAATTAAAATAAATAAAAGAAACACAGAGAATTATATGTATAAATAAAATTAAAAATATATATATATTTATGAATTAAATTTTAAAAAATATTTTCAAATGGTGCAAGAAAGCGATGACTCGGTCAATGGCCGAGGCATCGTCCCTTAGCACCACCTTTAAACTCCCTTTTAAATTAAAAAGGGCATGAACATTGCCTACACTAACACAATCTACCAAAATATGTTTTATTGTGAAGATACCCCCGCAGTATTGGCATATTGGTGGATCTTCACGGCGCATCAAATATCCATGAGTTGCAAAAGAGTGGCCAACACGAAGGCGTGTAACCACCACTTCCTCCCTACGTTTTGAACGAATTGAAGACCTCCATGGACGGACGGTATCTTTAATTTCCCTCAGCTTATTCTCAATCACGGTATGCCACTCGTCATTCCAAGCAGCGAGCAATAAATGTTTCGCGAAACACACATAATCAGATGCCATAACCAGTTGAGTAATAGGCACCAAACTTGTAGCTTTCTTCGCCGCTTCATCCGCTTTTGTGTTTCCAAGTATTCCGCAATGTCCAGGAACCCAACAGAAAGTTACCCCCACACCCCTCAATTGAAGCCTGTGTACAGCACACAAAATGTCCCCAACTAAAGGGTTGCTAGAGAAAACATCCTGAAGAGCCTGAAGAGCACTTTTGGAATCCGAACACAAAAGATAATGCGAGGATCGAGATTGAATGACGGTCAAAGCTTTAAAAATAGCAAATAGTTCTGCCGTGAAAACACTGCAAGCTGAGGGCAATCCGTACGTGTAGGTACATCCAGATGCATAACACGCACACCCAACGCCATTGTCCAGTTTAGATCCATCAGTGAAAATAATTTCACTGTGTTGATGAGATTTATAAATGGATAAAAATTCCTGGTGGTAGACCACAACAGGAGTATCGTGTTTTATATAACTGGACAATGAGAAATCGAAGTGCGGCGTTTTTATTATCCATGGAGGTAGATAGCACATTTGTCGTTCAAACATAGTTGGAAGTTGCAACTCAAGGTCATCCAATATTCTTAATGTTCGTGTGCCAAATGGAGCGGTCGAACGTTGACGTGTATTGTACACTTGATTTAGCGTATTATTAAAGACTGTTTCAAATGCCGGGTGGTTGGGTTTGCTTCGAAGAACAGAAACGTAAGATATTTGTAGCATCTGACGTCGTCTAGAAAGAACTGTCCTCGTAACAATGTGTCTTGGGGAAAATGTCAATTTAATCTCCTGCCAAATGCGAAATATGTGCCATCATCCGTTACCTCGTTTGGAAGGGAAAACCTCCAATTGAGGTTTATAATTTGCCACAATTTTAGCCAAGAAAATCATGGCATTATGTTTTAGGAGTGACAAGGCATAATTTTAACTGAATATGTGCCTCAAGCATGATAGACCATCAAATCTGAAAGATACTGTGACTTTAAAAAAATTGCAGGAAGGGGTGATACAGAACAAGAGGATAATCATGCTGACAAAAGGATTCTGCCTGTTGCATGACAATGCCAGACCACATACAGGCAACAGCACGAAGGAGCTGCTAGCCTCACTTGAATGCGATGTCCTGAACCATCCTGTGCATTTCCCTGATTTTCAGATTACTATTTCTTTACCTCCCGGAGTCTGAAGATGTGTGGAAAAAGATTTTCAATGGATGAGGGAGTAAAAAGGGAGTTGGAGAAGTGGACAAAGGGGTTGGTAGAAAACTACTTTGAGGAAGGCATCAAAAAGTTGATACCCCGCTCCCCCAGCTGCATTGAAAAGAATGGAGACTAAGTCGAAAAATAGCTTACATACATACAATGGTAAATGCGTATATTTTTTGTTCAAATAAAAATTTGTATAACCTACAAAAATTCAGTACACATGCTTTCTGGATATGCCTCATATACTGTATCATTTAAGTTTGATTTATAATTTAATAGCCTTACCTTTGACTTTAATTTTGCATCCCTAATAATTTCTTTATCAGTATCGTCCAAACCTAGTGCTTCCTTGAAGAATGTGAAATTCTCAATAGTCAAATCTTGGCCTATTACTGAAATAATAAAATTATGTTGATAACTTTATTTGTAAGAATCTGAATATTAAAAAAACACCATTATCAACAAATACAACACCATAGATATTTAGGAAAACTAAGATTTTTATAATTACAATAAATTTATAAAAGCAACAAGAGGTGCTCTAACCAAAATATTCAAAATCTTTACAATTCACTGAAATATTTTGAGCCACTTAATTAAATCTCTACTCATATTGGTAAAGCATGGTCTAGCACTTTATTTTTCAAGTTCTCTCAACATGCAAACAAAGACAATAAATCATTAGTTAGCTCAGCTAGAGAAAGATTCAATCTTCAGCGAGCTGAAGAGATTCAATCCTTGAAATTTTAAATATACTAAGACTTTCATTTTAAAGCGACTCGACAATTATAATCACCGGAATTTGTTCCGTTAAGTATTTAAGAGGAGCTCCATATTGTTCCTTAATTTATATTTCTTGTCCTTAACTACATGCGAAGACGATGAAGAGGATCTGGAGCACATTCTTCTGCGTTGCAGCTATCCAATTCTTTCACATGACCTACTAAGAGCAGAAGTCAACGATTTTTAGGACATCCTTAAAAGCAAAAAAAACACTGGCAGCTTGCTTGTGCTGCGTACAATGGACACCGGTCCATCGGCTACGAATGATGCTGGATGCCCGTACTAAGAAGTAAGTAAGTTGTCCTTAACTACACTTGACGGTAAGGGATATATTTTTTTTATTCAACAGATTTACATGATAAAGTCGTAAGAATACAATAGTCGAAAAAAAATTAAATGAATAAAAATTACAATAGCCTTTTAATTCTTGTATATAATAAATTGAAATAAATACAGAATTCGAATAATCGAAAGATTTTAAATTTATTTCTCTAAAGGTAACTGTAGTAGAATAGAAGTGAAACGGAACTGTTTACTTAGGATAAGATAAGAGTAACTCGTAACGACACAATTGCTCTGCAACTCGCCCTTGCGCGTTTGAACAAAACTGACCTACGCAATTCTTTCAGGGAATGACAACATATTTTTAGCAACCATTTTGTACATTTAATACACGTTTTATTTTTAAAAAAATAAAACTATGGATTTAATTATTGTTAGACTTAACACAATATTTCCCGGAATTATAATTATAAAATATAGCTACAAAAAATACTTGTCTTTCCTTATTCGTTGATTAATTTTTTTTATTTCCTCTTATGAAACAAATTTGTAAATTATTTTACAAACCATGCTCTGCTATCATTTTGACATGCTACTGCCATCGGAGGATTTATTAAAATGGGAAGTCATTGATATTCACTCTAAAATACCGTTGGATACAATAAACGGACATAAAATCCTCAACGTCCTGTGGACAGTGTGTTCAAATAAACGTACGAATTATTAACAAATATAAAAGAATATTAAATGAGTCGTTTACCTGTTGTGAGTCGTTACTAGGACTTATGCGTTACCTCTTACCGGTTTCCTCAGGAAGCTACCATTGGGCTGGAAGCAGTCCGTTGGTTGCCAGAAAGAGCTCTTCTCTATCGACTCACTACTCTGGGGCTCTTAACGACTGTTCTTATTTCCTTTTGTAAAACTATATCGGAATTATCAAACTTTACTCGATCAGCTGTTTTACTATCGGTCCACTGTCGCTATCTAGCGGCGACAATTAAAACGGTTTGCTCTCAAAATTATTTGGCGGTAATATATAAGGAAAAAAAACGTTACAATGTCTAGAATGTCTGATAAAATGACACTTTATGAACTATAAAATCTATCCTTATCAATGCTGCAAGTTTCGAAAAGCTATAAATATCCCTTACACAGCACAGACTAGTTTTGTACAACATTAAAAAAAAATAATAACCTCTCTTAAAGCAAATAAACAACTACAACATTCATAACAAGCTATTAACATCTGTATGATTTATGCTAGTAAAGTGTTGTGACGAGCATACAGTAGACTCTCGCTATTTGCGGGTTCGGTATTAGTGGTTTTGCTTATTCGTGGTTGGCAAAATCACAGAATATCCTGCTAATATGTATCGTATTTTGAAAAAAAAGAATAGAACGACAGTGTAATTAGTGTGCAGGTTGTAGGATATTCTGTTCTTGACTATATTTATTTTATACAGCATTGTAGTTATTTATCACAAAGAAATCTGATTAATCTCGAAACATCGGTTATACTGTACACTATTAGACACACTACTCAAAAGATAGGCATTCCTTATTTATAACAGGTGGCGTTATCAACACTGACAAGTAACAATGAGTCAATCCGGAGCCTGCATCCAACTCCATACATAAGTATAGCATCAGTTCTGTTAACTTAATGCTAATTTAATAGTTTTCGAAATACAAACAGCAATAATCGTATCCGGCGGCTGTAACTCAGATTTTGTTTTTTCCCATCAGTTATCAAACATTTGCTTGTCATGTCTGCTAGTTTCGGAAACATTGTGTCTACCTGTGGAATTGTTTAGTGAATTTGTTTTGTTTAGTCTTATCTTTTCCCTTAAATTGTTTATCCAAGCTATGATTTCATCACTCTTTGATAAGGATACAAAAGTGATAAAATATGTTATGCCATTGATTAAGGGAATTGACCTTTTAGATAAATTAATAGATAATTACCTAGGTTAAGGATAGCATTATTGGGCAAATCACAACTAATAGTCTAACAATATCCACGCTCATCATTTTAAAGTTTTTAAGATTATCCTTCTATTTAACAAAAGTAAAAAATATCAAATAGCCTTCGTTTTCAAGATATGAAAGAGATAAAAGATAATTTTATAAATCCTCTACTAATGAAATCAAAATAAAATATTACTTTGAGGATGCAATAGAATATTGGAGAACTGTAAATGCAGATTTTTATAGAATTGAGAAATAAATAAATCAGTAAGAAATAGAAATAGTTTATATTAGCATATCTACATGTAATTAACAATATATTCAAATTTAATACTCTTCTACCCATCCTCTTACATTACACCTGCCATTATAAATCATACTCACAATTTTCTGAAACTTCTCTAAATGACCTTACTTTCTTCCCTTTTGGAGTATAATAATACACATCAGATTGTCTTCGGTTCTGTGCATCATTTGTGCTCCTGAATACCAGTTCTCTTTTCCAACCTACAAATAAATTTTAAAATAATAAACTACAGCAGTTTCTCAATAATCCAGCAAAAGTAGAACCTAAACCTTAATTACCAGATTATTGAAAGGTTAACCCTAAATAAAACTAGGTATGGGCTGATACTTAAAACTTTCAATTCCAATTCTAAATTTTTTCTTCTGATTCTCGATTCCCCAGTCAATTTTCGATTCTTTCGAGTTATATAGGCCTAAATGACATTCTCTAATAATGAATTTAGTTAACATTTTGGTCATATGTTAAAGCCTTTTCAAAGTTTCATTTTAATATAATAGGGTACACAAAGCATTCAACCTTGATTTATAAATAGGAATTTCTAAAAGCATGACAAACAAATAAGATATTAAATATTTAAAATTACAAATCTGAACTTCAGTTCACAATTTCAATATAATTTCAGTAATAGCCATTTCATTTTGCATAACTGAAGATTTTGGAACTACCTTTTCTTTGTGTTTTGTTCTGACATGTATGAAGTGATGATGAAGTGGCGGCCAAAGACAGAGAGAAAGAGTAAGAGTAGAGTCTGCTCGAGTAAGAGTGAGACAGCAGAGCGAGACAAGCAGTAACAAACAAACAGACCAGAAATGCTTCCGATCGTCTTTGTTGTTGCATCATAAATAATAATATTTTCGTTATGTCAAATCAGCACTTGCTTTGTTTAGTTCATTCAAAGCAACTAGTACATATATAAGACATAGTCGATAATTAATCATTTATCCTCACACCACACATGTATTTTAACAGCTAGAAAACAAGAATTAGAATCGCCACTTTAATCAACGGAGAATCGGGTATTGGCGATTACTTGATATTGGGTATTGGCGATTACTTGATTCATTAGAATTGACGAATCTTGGAATCAAAAATCAGAATCGGCCCATCCCTTCCTAAAACTAACATGAGTTACACATTTACATATCCCTTTGCTCTAAACATATGTTACTGTAATACCAATAGTCTATAGAAAGAAGTCCTACCATCTCCAAGCTACAAAATATTACACACTCTCACCTCACACTTATCCTTGTTGGATGCTGCCTTTGAATACATGTGAATTATGTATTATTGTAATATTAACCTAAATTAGAAGATCATTGTCGATCTGATAATATTTGACAAGCTTACAAGAAACATTGATGATGTTTCAGACAAAATATTTTTCAAGTTGCTTGTTATCTTGAATTCACTGATTAAACTATAATTAATCAATGCTCAAGTTAGTGAATACTTGAGAGCTCACTTGCTGACACGTTTCAAAACAATTGGAAGGAAGTAGACTCTTAAGTATTGACTTAGTTATGTATTAATTAATTATAGTAAAATATTTTTTTTGTTTAGACAAAAGTGATTTAGACAATTTATTTATCATAACTGGTTGTTGTTACATAGAAGACAATAACAAGCAAAGGTGTTCTGCATGTTAATAATAGATCAGTGTTTATAAGTAAATATAACAAAATGGTGGAAAAGGAGAGCACCAGGGACTCAGACCAAGAGAAAGCCTGGAAAACACTCAGACTTGTAATACAGTTTTGGTTTTGTACCTCATAGCTTTTTTATTTCTATTGGCTATGTATACAATTGCTTGGCAAATTGTAAGTAAACTTTTCAAACTGTTATTGTTTTTCCAGAAAGATTTAATTTAACCCCATTTTGTCTAATGTCACGACATGTAACACAGCAACCGTACATTTAGACAAATGTAACCAATTTTCATTCTTCTCAAGTCCATCAAAAATATCCTTATTCTGAACTAGATATAAAATTGTATTGAAAATAACCTTTTTGAGATGAACTATGACTTTGATGTGAAATGGAATAACATAAGTACTTAATTAATGCCAAAACTGGTTTTACCGTTGAAAGTTTATCCCTGAAAACAAGCCCAATTACTTATGAGCCGTGAAACGCCGGAATATAGGACTGCTGTACTTTATAATTTAAAATTAAAACTTATTACTTGTAATTAAAATACTTTAAAAAATAACGACGAAAAGCAGAGGGCAGAAAAATATTCAGTTAAGGTTTAGTGTGCATTTCTAAACACTAATAATATTATTTATTTTCATTAAATTATTTTATTTTTAAAAATACATACTAAAAATTAAAATGTTAAGAAAATTGTTTATTACTAATTAACTTTATTTATTTAGTTAAAACCTGAGCTTTCTAATATATTCTCACAAGATCTCATTTAACTTAATGAAAAAATACATTTTATAATTTAAAACAGAAAAAATACTCTTTTTTAAATATCATTTAATGTCAAAAAAATAATTTAAAATAAAATATAAATTGCTTACCAAAATCAAAAGGTTTCAGGTATGCAGGATTTGAAATATCAATTGCTGCTTTCTTGGCTTTATTCCCGCCCCCACTTGCACGGGGTCTCTTTTTTGAACTAGATACAGGAGTTTCATTCAAACTCACTGCTGATCCTAAATTAACATATTAAAACAACAACACATTATAGTGTAGAATATAACTTTATGATCAGACAAGTTTAAAAGACTTCTCCAAGTTAACCCAAGTTTATATAAATATATACACTTCAGTATCATTCTCATTTTTGTTCAATTGTAAAAGGCAAAACCTATAATTGTTACCTTAAATACAGTAGAGTCTTGATAATTCGAGGTAGATGGGACAGAACCCCCTCAGAATACAGAAAACTTGGATTACACAGAAGTACATTCCTGTGCATTAGAATAAATAGCAGAATTTTATATGGACATTTATTGGAAGCCCGACTCATTACCTTTGCATACCATATTGATATAAACATTTTTTGGAAACCCGACTCATTACCTTTGCATACCATATTGATATAAACATTTCTTGGAAACCCGACTCATTACCTTTGCATACTATATTGATATAACATTTCTTGGAAACCCGACTCATTACCTTTGCATACCATATTGATATAAACATTTCTTGGAAACCCGACTCATTACCTTTGCATACCATATTGATATAAACATTTCTTGAAAGCCTGACTAATTTCCTTTGTATACCGAACTGATATAAACATTTCTTGGAAGGCAAACACATTTACTTTGTATACCATATCAATATAAATATTTCTTAGAAGCCTACTCTTCATTTTCATTCAAATAGATAAAATAGACTCAAATAGAAATAGCCTCAAATTACAGAGAATCAGATTTTCCAGACTCTACTGTAGTTTCTATTGTTGTACATTCAACTTTTCCCCAACAGCACAGAAAATTAACATTTTATGATTTTATAGCACTGTTCTGTCTAAGATTGTGTCACTGAATGATCTTTGGAAGTTAATTAATTAAAAATATATCAGTTACTTCACTTGGGAAACAGGTCAGTTGTAAATTTTAGTTTTTACAGAAATAACTTGTAATAAAGCTAAGTAGCTTCCAAGAACTTGATACAAATAAAACAGATTTTTTACATAATACAACAATAAAATCAACATTTATTAATACAAAGTATTACAAGACTTTACTACTATTATTTTCCAGAGAAATAAATTATAATACGAACTACAATAAAATTTACAAAGTGAGCTAACATAACTGCAAAGCTACAAATACACTTCAAAAATTTTAATGAAAAAAGCTCTAACATTGGTAAAGGCCCAATTCATATAAAATTTAATCGTTTAAAAATTATTCATAAACATTTAAATGTTGATGTGTTAATTACTTTATGTAGATTACCTGTTATCAATAAGACTATGTCCAATTACTATATTAAAATTTTACTATTTGTAGATGAAAATAAAGATACTTCAAAACATTAGTCTTAAGATAAAACTCCACTTACAGTTGACCATCCCTTTATTTATATAAAATGCCCATTAGATTTAACCTTCAGCTTCAAGGTCTCATTGAATTTTCTATAATAAAAGTTAACTTCAGGAAACTACAAATAATCAGACCACTTCGGGACTGGCATGATTTTGTCCAGTCCAATTACACAACATGTCTTATTAAACAAAATTTTAAAAATCTAATCTTGATTTTTGTCGTTTTTACATAGGTGGCTTAGAAATACAATCTGAAAGTGACAATATTAATTTCAAGTGAGATAATCAGGGCTAAAATAGTCACTCACAAAGTAGCAAGTTAAGGTAGAGTTCATTGTATGGACATTAAACAAAGCACCAGTGAATATAGTAGTATAGTGTATTTACAAAGAGACTGCCTATCAAGTATGATAGTTTTAAGTATTACTGAAATTGTATAGAATGATAGAGAATACAGTATCAGACATATAAGATGATGTGGTTATAATTAATACACAGGTAGCATCAGCAGAAGGTTACAAATACATTAGGATACTGTATAACTTTTCGCAATGGCACCATTCTCACTCCACTGCCCAGCGACCAGTTAAACCAATACTAGTGCTAGAAGAAAGAAAAAGATTAATGTATAAAACAATGAGGATACTAAATAAAATAATACAATAAAAACAATAATAAATATTAATTATAATATCAATATCATTGTCAATATTGATAATAACTACACACATAAAAGATGATGTATTTGGTTATAACAAAAAGAATAAACAAGAACCAGGAATTGGGCCTTCAACAGTGTTCTTCAACAAATCACCTTTAGTTTTAGCAATGAAAATACTCTCATAACCATTAAGTACCCAGTCAGAGAACACCATTTTGCACACCTTTACAATATTGACTGCCATTATTCAAAATAACTTCAGCTACTAGACTGGACTTATCAGGCTTCCCATATTTAATGTTCTAAATGGGTTTAATGTGTTTTATTTTTTGGCTAGATATAGGGGTGCAAAAAAATGTTTTAATCCCTAATATTGATTTCCCCCATCCCATATACAGACATTTCAAATCTGCAAAATTATGGACCATATAGATAGAGGCTTACCTGCTTAAGTAAATTCTATATTATTACCAAACAAGTGATAATTTTGTAACATGCCTATTATCCTATATGCACTACAAATTTGAAAGTAAAATAATAAAATATTTTTTAAACACTTAAAAATATTTTTAAAAATCAATAGACCTCACACATACAGCATATCTCGATATTTGTTAAAGAAATGATTGGTTGTGTTAACCAATCTTAATTTTAAATAGTACAGGTTTTGTTGCGTTTAGTAAACGCTGCAGTATTGTATTTTTTAATCTGTATTTGACAGTGTCACATGCTATTAAATAAACCACATGCCAGATTCTTAACGGGAAGCTGTGTATCTCAAAATCCAGACAGGTTAAACGACATATGAATATGTACAGTCGTACGGTCTAGATGAATACTTAGCACACTCTAAATATAAGTAATGTACTGTACTGCTATCAATAACATAATGATATATTAGTAAAGTGTTTTTACAAATTCAGAACTTCGCACGTACAGAAGTACTAGATGCATAAACCCACATCTTTACTATATTTTTGTCTAGAATCCATGTACATAGAATTTTTTTTTCAATTTTCTTGGGCATTTTATGTAGAAATTTGACTATTTGCAAATAACATTAACACGATGACTGCCATGATGGTCACCCGTGACCGACAATGTAAACTTGACTTTAGATCATCACACAAGGCTGTCGGGCATATTCAAGATGTATTTGACCATATAAAGTGTTAGACACAGTATGAATGAATTTATACAAAGGGAATTTATACAAACATGTAGAAATTGTATAAAAATTCAATACATAAATTGTCCACACTCCAGGGGCTAATATAAAGTGAGATTTTCTATTTATATGAGTATTATTTGTATAAAAATTCAATAGAAATTACGCTAATTAAATTCTAATAGATAAAAAATATTTTAAAAACAAAGAAATATTATGACAATATACAACAGTTATTTAAAGTAAGATCTGAATTACTGTGAATAATTAAATATACCTGAAAAGGGCAAAATCTCGCCATACACTGCTCGTTAAACAATGTTTTAAAATTGGAACTTCAAATTGTGAGAGTAAATTTGGACAAGGTTTCTGAAACTCACTATTTTTGAAAATTGTGCATTTGATGAGTACAATCTACCTACTGAGGAACAATTACTTTTATAATAAAAGGTAACTTATACAACAGTAAAAAAGCAAAATGAAAGTTCCTTGTATGACTTCAGAGTCAATAGAATATTATCACACATCACTAGTCAAAATCAAGACCTAGCCGACAATCTTAACTCACAAGATAATGGCAAATATGTTTTGGAATAGACATAGAGTTTTGTTGAGTTATGCCGCCATTTACTCTAATTAAACTTTGACTTGCAATCAAAATGAGCAACGAGCTTTCTGATATCTGGTGTTTAATAATCCCAGACCCCCATACTGCTTATCAAACACAAAATCTTATCAGATCTATAGCATTAGAACCCGTTGTCCACCCACTCACTATAAAGCCAAAATTAGGCATCAAGCGATTTTTACTCGTTCCATTCAATCTAGTTTCTCAGCAGCAAAACACTACAAAATAGATACAATTTGAAAGAAGAATTTGAAGACCAACTATCCTCATAGGTAGAGAAATTTAAAAAAATGTTAGTAATTTTAAAAAAACATTTTTTTGAAAAATAAATGGTATTTTTTATAAGATATCCGATCTTCTTTTCTGATTAATCTTTAAATATTTAATTACAATGAAAATATTGGAAACAGTCCCATTACCATAAAAAAATAATCAAAAATAACCAATAATACAAGTTACTTAAGATTAAACCTTTATGTACATTTTGATGGCCATGTCATCACCATCAGAGGGTCTTATTACAAAATTACAATCTAGGAACAAAAATCTAGGACAAAAAGGAAAGTACTAATGTTATATATAATATTACATATATTGACTCTGATTCTATTTATATAAGTCAATCTGGTAGAATTTTAGAACAAAGAATCAAGGAACATAAATCTAATTGTAAAAATGATAGAGAATGGTCTGCATTAGTCAACCACGTGAGATAAATCTGTCATGGATTTGATTTTGACAGAGTAAAAATTTTGGATAAAGAAAGCAACAAACAAAAAAGATTATCAGAAATAATGAAGCGCTGCTTCATGTGATTGATTGAACTGCTATGTTTATTGTAACTTGCTGTTGCTCGTCTCAGTATTAGTATGAATAAGAAAGTGTAAGCACTGATTGCTATTGCCTAACTTTTATCCAGTGTTTGTATGTTTATTGTAACTTGCTGTTGCTTGTCTCAGTATTAGTATGAATAAGAAAGTGTAAGCACTGATTGCTATTGCCTAACTTTTATCCAGTGCTTGTATGTTTATTGTAACATGCTGTTGCTTGTCTCAGTATTAGTATGAATAAGAAAGTGTAAGCACTGATTGCTATTGCCTAACTTTTATCCAGTGCTTGTATGTTTATTGTAACATGCTATTGCTCGTCTCAGTATTAGTATGAAGGTGAAAGTGTAAGCACTGATTGCTATTGCCTGACTTTTATCCAGTGCTTGTATGTTTATTGTAACTTGCTGTTGCTCGTCTCAGTATTAGTATGAATAAGAAAGTGTAAGCACTGATTGCTACTGACTAACTTTTGTCCAGTGCTTGTATGATTCATATTGTATTTAAAGTTGTTGATCTTGCAATTTTATTGTGTATCTAATTTTCAAATTATAACAATTATTGTTCTATGTTTGTAGATTTTAAAGGTTTAAAAGGGTCACCAAAAATGTGACCGAAACTCGTTCCATTCAATCTAGTTTCCCAGCAGCAAAACACTACAAAATAGATACAATTTGAAAGAAGAATTTGAAGACCAACTATCCTCATAGGTAGAGAAATTTTAAAAAATGTTAGAAATTTTTAAAAAAACATTTTTTTGAAAAATAAATGGTATTTTTTATAAGATATCCGATCTTCTTTTCTGATTAATCTTTAAATATTTAATTACAATGAAAATATTGGAAACAGTCCCATTACCATAAAAAAATAATCAAAAATAACCAATAATACAAGTTACTTAAGATTAAACCTTTATGTACATTTTGATGGCCATGTCATCACCATCAGAGGGTCTTATTACAAAATTACAATCTAGGAACAAAAATCTAGGACAAAAAGGAAAGTACTAATGTTATATATAATATTACATATATTGACTCTGACTCTATTTATATAAGTCAATCTGGTAGAATTTTAGAACAAAGAATCAAGGAACATAAATCTAATTGTAAAAATGATAGAGAATAGTCTGCATTAGTCAACCACGTGAGATAAATCTGTCATGGATTTGATTTTGACAGAGTAAAAATTTTGGATAAAGAAAGCAACAAACAAAAAAGATTATCAGAAATAATGAAGCGCTGCTTCATGTGATTGATTGAACTGCTATGTTTATTGTAACTTGCTGTTGCTCGTCTCAGTATTAGTATGAATAAGAAAGTGTAAGCACTGATTGCTATTGCCTAACTTTTATCCAGTGTTTGTATGTTTATTGTAACTTGCTGTTGCTTGTCTCAGTATTAGTATGAATAAGAAAGTGTAAGCACTGATTGCTATTGCCTAACTTTTATCCAGTGCTTGTATGTTTATTGTAACATGCTGTTGCTTGTCTCAGTATTAGTATGAATAAGAAAGTGTAAGCACTGATTGCTATTGCCTAACTTTTATCCAGTGCTTGTATGTTTATTGTAACATGCTATTGCTCGTCTCAGTATTAGTATGAAGGTGAAAGTGTAAGCACTGATTGCTATTGCCTGACTTTTATCCAGTGCTTATATGTTTATTGTAACTTGCTGTTGCTCGTCTCAGTATTAGTATGAATAAGAAAGTGTAAGCACTGATTGCTACTGACTAACTTTTGTCCAGTGCTTGTATGATTCATATTGTATTTAAAGTTGTTGACCTTGCAATTTTATTGTGTATCTAATTTTCAAATTATAACAATTATTGTTCTATGTTTGTAGATTTTAAAGGTTTAAAAGGGTCACCAAAAATGTGACCGAAACGTTGCTTTATAATATTAGAATAATAAACTCGGCAATGGTAATCGTGTGAGTCCAATTTATAGTTAAAAAGGGAAATGTTTCTTTTTACTAAAACAAGTTTTCTTGTTAGAACTACTTAATAAGCTTTTGATTTTTCTATAGAGCTATGAGTATTTTTAACCTTTTCACTAGCACTTCCGAACATACTCGATCCCGGGCAGTGCGCGATGTCGGAACACACAAGAATACTCAATTTGATATTTCTTCTGTCAGAGCATACTTAATTATATTCTTTTTTGTCAAATGTCATTACTACACCATCTATTGGTCAATATTTGAACTTCTTCGGTATTTGTAAGGCCATCTATTGGTCAATATTTGAACTTCTTTGGTGTCATCTGCTAGGCCATCTATTGGTAAATAATTGAAGTAGCTTTTCTGTAATGCTTTTTGATCAAGTAACCACCTGGAAATCAGCTGACATTTCATGTTTGTCAGACAAAAAATATTTGTATCTAATCATGCTAAAAACAGTTGTAATTTTTCATTTATAATTGTGTCAAGCCTAATTCTGATCACATTTTCCATTTACTCAGTTTTGTTTATGTTATAAGTAAATAATTGCTCTATAGTGTGTTAGTGTGAATATTTAGTAAACAGTTAGTTTTTAGTATAGATATTTTTGTGTTAGTTTGCCAATAATTTTAACCTATAGGAGTATAACTGTTTTTTCTATAATGGATCCTATGTTTGAAGGAAAAGTACTTACTCAAAGTAGGTTACTGGAAATTTTTACAGACATGGCTTCTGACACAGAAGAAAGTGATGATAATAATGATGTTGTTATTTTCAATGTGTTTATATAAATGAATATACTTTTATAAAATTGACAACATCTTTTCAGTCACTTTACAGTAATGTGTAGTAAAAATGGAGTTGGAAATATATTATGTTAGGTGGTTAGTTTGGAAATTAGAAAAAATATTTTTGAAGAATAAAAAGGTGTTTTGTATTTCATTGAAGTTTTATTTATTATTTGGAATATTAAAAGTTTTAATATCTGAAAAATCAGGATAATATTAACAAAAAAACCCCCTCACTCCTACAGGTGACGCTAGTATTGAAAAAACCCGCTCCTGTAAAGGTTAATAAACTTCTGTCAAAGTACTCAATTTTTTTTTTTTTTTTTTTTTTTTTTTTTTTTTTTTTTTTTTTTTTTCCTGGCGAAAAACCAATTGTGGTTATCATCGCCAAACAAAATCTAATCGAACGCAATTTTTTTTAAATAAATTTAAATACAACAAAAATTAAAAATAACAAAAAAACAACAACAATAAATAACAAAAAACAACAATAAACCTATAACAACGAAAAAATTCTTAAAAAACTAAATAACAAAATAACAACAAAGAACAATATAACTGTAAATAAATAATAACAATATTTAAAACAATAATAGGTAACAGTTTACCAATAAATAAATTTCAATAACAATAACAAGAACACAAAATAAATTAAATTAAAATAAATAAAAGAAACAGAGAATTATATGTATAAAAAAATATATATATTTATGTATTAAATTTTAAAAAATATTTTCAAGTGGTGCAAGAAAGCGATGACTCGGTCAATGGCCGAGGCATCGTCCCTTAGCACCACCTTCAAACTCCCTTTTAAATTAAAAAGGTCACGAATATTGCTTACATTAACACAGTCTACTAAAATATGTTTTATTGTGAAGGTATCACCGCAATATTGGCATATTGGTGGATCTTCACGCCTCATCAAATATCCATGAGTTGCAAAAGAGTGGCCAACGCGAAGGCGTGTAACCACCACTTCCTCCCTACGTTTTGAACGAATTGAAGACCTCCATGGACGGACGGTATCTTTAATTTCCCTCAGCTTATTATGAATCACGGTATGCCACTCGTCATTCCAAGCAGCGAGCAATAAATGTTTCGCGAAACACACATAATCGGATGCCATAACTAGTTGAGTAATAGGCACCAAACTTGTAGCTTTCTTCGCCGCTTCATCCGCTTTTGTGTTTCCAAGTATTCCGCAATGTCCAGGAACCCAACAGAAAGTTACCCCCACACCCCTCAATTGAAGCCTGTGTACAGCACACAAAATGTCCCCAACTAAAGGGTTGTTAGAGAAAACATCCTGAAGAGCCTGAAGAGCACTTTTGGAATCCGAACACAAAAGATAATGCGAAGATCGAGATTGAATGACGGTCAAAGCTTTAAAAATAGCAAATAGTTCTGCCGTGAAAACACTGCAAGCTGAGGGCAATCCGTACGTGTAGGTACTACCAGATGCATAAAACGCACACCCAACGCCATTGTCCAGTTTAGATCCATCAGTGAAAATAATTTCACTGTGTTGGTGAGATTTATAAATGGATGAAAATTCCTGGTGGTAGACCACAACAGGAGTATCGTGTTTTATATAACTGGACAATGAAAAATCAAAGCGGGGCGTTTTTATTTTCCATGGAGGTAGATAGCACATTTGTCGTTCAAACATAGTTGGAAGTTGCAACTCAAGGTCATCCAATATTCTTATCGTTCGTATGCCAAATGGAGCGGTCGAACGTTGACGTGTATTGTACACTTGATTTAACGTATTATGAAAGACTATATCAAATGCCGGGTGGTTGGGTTTGCTTCGAAGAACAGAAACGTAAGATATTTGTAGCATCTGACGTCGTCTAGAAAGGGCAGGTTCCCCAGCTTCGACAAGAAGACTAGAGATTGGGCTAGTTCTAAATGCACCAGTAGCCAGCCTAAGTCCAGAGTGGTGGATGGTATCAAGAGTTTTCAGAACTGTAGGTCGTGCAGATGAGTAGACTTGACAACCATAATCTATGCGCGATCTAACGACTGCGCGATAAAACCGAAGCATACTAGTTCTGTCTGCTCCCCAATTCGTACCACTAAGGACTCTTAACATATCCAATTTCTTGCTGCATTTCACCTTCAAATCACGAACATGTGGACTCCATGAGAGTCTTTTATCAAATAAAAGACCCAAAAATCGAACACTATCCGTGGTTTGAAGCTGAGCCCCGTCAAGATAAAGGATCGGCTCCTGGTGTTGCCTACGACGACTAAATGCTACACATTGGGTCTTCGAAGCAGAGAATTTGAAACCTGTAGATTTTGACCATTCCTCTAACCTGTATATTGCTAACTGCAAAGATCTTTCCGCAGTTGCCATACTACGAGCAGGCACATATAAACAAAAGTCACCCACAAAAAGGGAACAGTGTACCGGAGATCGTATATTGCTGGTGATACTATTTATTGCAACGGCAAATAGCGTGACGCTCAGCACGCTGCCCTGCGGTACACCATTCTCCTGTGTATAGCTGTTTGAATACGCGCCTCCAAGTCGAACGCGGAAAGATCTGTTTGAAAGAAAGTTAGCGATGAATGCTAGGATATTCCCTTGTATACTCCATGATTTCAGAGTGTTCAGAATTCCTCTTTTCCATGCCATATCATATGCCTTTTCAAGGTCAAAGAAAACAGCAACGAGCGTTTGACGCAAGAGAAAGGCATCTTGAATAGCGGATTCTAACAAAACCAATTGGTCAACTGATGAGCGTCCTAGTCTGAAACCACATTGTTCGTTGCTAAGAAGGTTGTTGGTTTCTAGGTACCAGACAAGACGGCGGTTGACCATCTTCTCCAGTAGTTTGCACAAGACGCTTGTAAGTGTTATAGGCCTGTAACTACTGGGGTTGGTTTTGTCCTTACCTGGCTTCAAAAGAGGAATTACAGTCGATTCTAACCATGCATCGGGGAAAGAGCGCTCCTCGAATAAACGATTGTATACTCGAAGGAGGACAAGTTTCGCCGATGATGGTAGATGTTTTAGCATGGAGTACACAATGGAATCAGGACCTGGTGCAGAATCCTTCGTTGACGCAAGAGCTGACTCCAATTCCCCTATAGAGAAAGGAGTGTTTAAAGGAGAGTCCTCAGACGACCCAACAGTAAACGGTATTGCTTCTTCCTTCAGTTTATAAATCTGGAATAATCTATTATAGGCTGTAGTAGCAGAAAAGTTAGAAAAAGATGTTCCAAGTACATTAGCAATATCATCACCGTTTGTGATTAATCTCCCATCTGGTTGCTTCAGCGCAATGGCTGGCAACGGAGTGGAAGTACCACAAACTGATCTTAATTTCTTCCACACTGTGGAAGACGGAGTTGTTCGTTTAATTGTGCTAATGTACTGTTCCCAAGAGTTCTTTCTACTCAGCCTAAATATCCTCCGTGCTTTCGCACGGAGTATTTTATATTCCTGAAGGTTTCCATTCGTTGGGTGTCGTTTAAATCTCCTAAGAGCTCTTCGTCGTAAACGGAGGATTTCTGTGCATTCATCGTTCCACCACGGCACAGGCGGTCGGCGTGGATGCGCAGAGGTTTTGGGAATGGTCTTTTCAGCGGCATTTAAAATTGCTTTTGTAAAATTTTCTATATTTTCATCAATGGGTGTCAGATAATCCATGTCAAGTGATACAAGGTAATTCGAGTAGGAGACCCAGTTGGCTTTTCGCAAAATCCAACTGGAATTTCGAACATAACAGGTTTGGGAGTCACATAAACTGATCTTAATAGGCACATGGTCACTGCCATACAAATCATTGAGTACCGACCATGTGCATCTAGTAGCTAATTGAGGGCTGCAAATCGATAGATCAACAGCTGTCCATCCACCAGTAGATGCTGCTAAATGAGTAGGAGAACCGTCATTTAGCAGACATAAGTCTAGTTCCGTTCTTACACTTTCAACAATATCACCTCGAGAGTTCCTAGTCGGAGATCCCCAAGACGAATGGTGGGCATTAAAATCCCCTAACAATAAGAACGGAGTTGGTAACTGGCTTATCAAATTTACTAAATCACTGTGATCCAGGTTTTCTTGTGGTGGCAAGTAGACACAACACACAGTGATTTTATACGGGACAGCTGTTTGAACGGCTACTGCTTGTAAAGGAGTTATTAAGTTTAGAGAAACAGCATCGATACAGTCACGGGCTAGGATGGCTACGCCACCTCTAGCTCGATCTTCTGTAACGAAGTCCGATCTAAAAACTGAATACTCCCTTAAATGGAAATTATGCGATTCGTGGAGATGTGTCTCCTGTAGACATACAAACATTGGGTACACATCTCGCACGAGTACTTTAAGTTCTTCTATGTGACTCCTAACGCCGTTGACGTTCCATTGTATCACTGACTTGTTAATTGCAGACATTTATTAACTCAGCAATGGATTGATCTGACACCCATTGGTGCTCTCTCCTTTCTTGCCTGGGACGTTTTTAGACGTCTCAGGCTTACATTTCTCAGATTCCATATCCACCCGTTCAGGGATGGAATCTGAGGAAGTTTTGGTTTTAGGAGGGGTAGTTTTTACATTCCCTCCTTTGTTAGCATTTTTCTTAATACCCGGTAACGACGGTGGCGATGTGGTCTGACGTAACACTGGTTTACGTGGTTTCGATTTTTCCAACGTCTTCTGCACAGAAGGTTTATTACCCGTTGATAATATCTTCTGCACAGAAACACAAGGCTCACTTCGTGACTTATTTCGTGCTCCAATCCCCCCAGTGGAAGGGATAGGTACACGAGGCAAAACACTATCAGTTGCTGCAGGTTGTTCCAAATTCAAAGACGGACCATTTGTGACTAAGCACAAAAGGCGAGTCACTTGTTCAGTTAGAGCTTCAATCTTCTTGGACAGCTCAGCACAGTTGGAACAAGACGATTTTGAAGCGGTCAGGGTAGCGGCATAGGTCTTACTGTCTGTCTTTGGCTGAGTTGATCGATAGAGTTTTCTGGCCTCTGGAAACGACAGCTTGTCTTTCGCCATGATGCCTAGGATAGCTTTCTCTTCCTTAAAGGTAGGACAATTGTAGGATCGCGCTGGGTGGTCACCACCACAGTTGGCGCATTTCGGAGAATTAACACAATCCTTATCATCATGGCCTTCAACGCTACATATACCGCATACGTTCTGCTTCGAACACGTAGAGCTGATATGCCCAAATCGCTGGCACTTGAAGCAGCGCCTAGGGTTAGCCACGTATGGTCTCACTGAGAGCCTTTGGTAACCTGCATGTAAATATTCGGGTATTTCCGGTTTGCCGAAGGTAACGATAAAAGAAGCTGTTGCTACCTTTTCTCCTTTGTCCATTTTCATGATAGGGACAACGTCCGTAACTGACTGACACGACAGTTCGGACTTAATTTCATCAACTGAAATGTACATTAAGTCCCTACATGTGATGACCCCCTTTGAGTAATTCAAGGATCTGTGGGGAGCCACAGATACCTTGACCTGGTCAAAGAAAGAGGTCATTTTAGATAGAGCACGGGTTTGTCTCTCGGTGGAAGTCGCAACTAACAGTGTTCCGTTTCTGAGTTTCTTGATAGAGGCTACTGGGCTTCCAGCACACGCAGTAATAGCCTTGTTAATAAGGAAGGGAGAAACTTTTGAAAGATCTTTCCCTTCTTCGGCACTAGAAACAACTAAATACTTTGCTGATGGCAATGTCTGCGACGTTGCCACCATCAACTTTTTACTCAAATCCTTTTCAATATGATCGTCAGGAGAATCCTGGCGTGTTCTCTTTAAGCTAGTCATATTTGACGGGGTTTTTGAATCCATAAATATTTTTTGCCAGCCATCGTGTCAAGCGTTACGGGCGAGACTATAGGAACGGGTACACCCTTGGATCACATTAAGATCATTTCCAACCCTCAGAACTCTGAGGCCTATAGCTTTTCTCCTTAGCTCGACTGGATGGGCATCAGTCGAGGACTCGTAATACTGTGCACAGGCTCCGACACCCATGCACCGCGGACACTCCCTGACCAAGGACCGAAGCGGCTGGTAGACCAGAAACCGCGCTTACGTCTTCGGCAGAGCAAGCTCACATCAGCGTCCCAGACCAGAGTTTGTCACGCTCTGGACTTTTCAGCACTCCCAACGCGCAACGGTTCTGACCAGTCAAAATTCCCTAAGCGAAGATGTAAGTGTTGAAATGTGTATAGATTGTGTTGGTGTGTGTATGTGTGTGTGTATGTTTTTGTAAGTGGTGTAGTGTTAGGCTAGGGTACCGCGAGGGACGCCAAATCCCTCGTAGGTGCGGCTAGTCCGCACCCCCCTGCGGGCTCAAAGTACTCAAATAAAATTATTTTAATAAGGTAATTAACGCTTAGCGTGCTACATATGTAATGTTTTATTTACTGCCAGACCGGAATCATAGTGAACAAATACATTTTTGATTTGTTTAAACTTGAATTTAAATTATTAATATACTTAAGGATAAGAAAAAAAACTTCACATATCTTTTACAGGTTAAAAAGATTTTTAATGTTTTTGGGGTATGATAAATTTTTAAACATTTGTCAGAGTGTAAAATGGGGTTAAATACACTAATTTTATAATCATAAGAGTATAACAAAAGTGAAAATTCAACAGATAACAGAACACACATAATGCAAGAACAAAATTACACTAGAAGCTCAACTGAAAACGAGTGGGTTCCCAAACATTCGTGTTAAATGCACATACACAGATTCTAGAGAGGATGCCTGTTGCAAGATAATGAATTGCTGACGAATAGCAAGTGGTTGGATATGATTATTGTGTAGTAGATGTTTACACAATGCCAACATTATTTAACACTGATTTTTTTTCCAAACTTCAGTACAATATAGATGTTGAAACATGTAAATTCGAAGATATAATGTTATACAGGATCGAAAATAACTGTAGGTTTTTAAAATTAACATTATTCTTCTATTATGTTGTTAATTAGAACTTTATTCAATTAAAGTAATTATCTACATTTCCCATTTACGTCTAAATATTAAAAATTCACAACAGCCCAAATCTGGCAACATTGGAGGCCACGGGATATCACCGAAATGAGCTTTCAGAGAAACATGCGGCACACCACGGCCGTTACATCTCTAGAAGTGTGTGAAGTGGTGCCATCTTGTTGGAAATAAGCATTGTATGGATGAAATAATAAGTCTTTTTAAAAATTTGAACGCAGTGACTCACAAGTTAGACCTAATTCATGACTGGGTCTTCTTGCCAACCGACTTGGACTACGAGTCAAAGTTTGCCAACCCTTTTCAATATTTTCTGTCCTAACAGATTTATTTTGACTGAGACTTCTTTTTTATAATACTTCCCGTTGTTCTTAAGTTGTTAACCCACATGAGAATCTATTCTGTTTGGGAACAAAATCATGGCTTCCAAGTTGAAAGTGGTCATGAAAATTTCGATGAGTAGCCGAGATCTCACTGAGATCTCACTATTTCACACATACGCATCATAAGCAAACATACGGTGTTATACAGTCATCTGCTTCATGAATAATAAAATAGTATCATGTGAAGAGGTTTGTGATCGCAGTTCCCCCTATAAACAATGACTGCCATGTGTGTACCAGCAGTTTAAAAAACGTACTGTCTTTTTCTGTCACCCTGTAAATGTTCGCTAAATCTGACATATCGAGATATCCTGTACTATGCATATGGGTCTCATCATGTAGGAAGAAGGAAAAAGAACAGGTTTCTGGGTCTTTTATCTATTTAAAAGAATGAACCATAATTTAAAGCTCATGATTTGAAATGTGGTAAATTTATGCACAATCAGATGAGAAATTTAAAAATGTATGTTGTTTAAAAAATTATCTTAATCTTGTGAAAATATATAAATTATTTTTTTAATTTAAAAATTGAAATACTGGTTAATTGTAATTTCTATAACAACTAATTTATAATCCAATGGCCAAATATGTACATAAGTTAATAAACCAAAATTGGAACATGCAAATCAGAACACTACGACACGAATCAATAAGAACAACAATTTCCCTTGCACACATCTCATGGCTTCTACTTACATTCTTACTTAATGTTTCAAAATAATATCGATGTCTAAATCTTTGTAGCATTTACTTTATTTGACTTACAATTATAAATTATGCATCAAAGGAAAAAACAACTCTATCATGATTATGTTTGTACACTTGGGTACATGAGAATACACTACTTCCCCTATTTATGTTATGGTGACTAGAGTCTACTTTTGTTTTTAGATGGTTTGGAAGTTTCTTATCTTTAACCACAACATTAATAGGAAAAAGCTGAACCAGAGGACTTCATTTTTCAAAAATATAATATGTGGTACCTCAGAGGCATAGCAAAATACATTGCTGGTTGAACACGCCATATAGCTACAACAATCCTCCAATCTGACCTTTACAGTTTATAAAAATCATGCATCATCAAACTGTCCGATCTATCCAACTTCAAAAGGAGAATTGAAACAAACATTGCAACAATTACTTCAGAAATCCAGATCAAGGTAACAGAAGAACTTGCCTATCCGCTGGATGTGTGTTGAGTGACAAATAATGCGCACATTGAATATTTGTAAAAAAACTGTAAGAATTATCGCTTCATTTGATGTATTATTTTTATTTTTTCAGCCAAATGGAATAAATGCTCCAAAGCCTTATAAAAAAACTCTAATATTCATTTTGAAACACTTCTAAGTAATTTTGTACTTTTATGATTTAAATGTTTGTGCCACGTTACAATTTTGTTTACATCTCTAAAGTCATTTTACATTATTTGCACAAAATTGTTTTAAAAAGTTTAAACATTTTATTGTCAAAACGTTGACGATTTCTCAGTTACAGCTGTTTATATACTTTACAAATGAAGAGCTTTTGTAGTGCTGCAAATTACTCACTCTAAATATGAAAAAAGTGTTCAAATTATTTGTTATTAATATTTTATGAAAAAACACAACTACAATTAATTTTTACTAAGATTTACATAGTGGAACAAATGAAAACAAATTCATTGAGTTTTTTCATTACTCACAATTGTAAAACAATTAATTTTTATTTTAATATGTGTTACCTTTGTTAATACCACAGCAATTACTTTGAAATTTTCTTCAACAGATTTAAAAATATTGGTCCAAGATGTTTTTTTTTTTTTAATTAGAAGTTATGACAGCTAATTTTTAAATTAATATTTTATCAAAACATTGTTGTATTTGATTAAATCAACAAATTTATAGAAAAATTCCAGTTTTAAAGCTCTAGTTATGCTCTTCTTTTAAATGTCATAAACTGCTTGCTCCACAATTACTTGAGATATTCAATGTTCAATATTGCATGAGATATAGTAAAAGAGTAAATTGTATTAAAAATGTAGGTTACTAAAAAAACTCATTGTTATATTTTCATTATATATATTTTCACTGAGTAAAACTTTGGTAAATTCTGTTGTTGTTTTTGCATAAAATCAATTATCAACAATTAGATTAAAGTAATTCAGTCGATTGTCCTTACTCAAACGAGAGAGTACTGCAGGCCTATAATAAAATACATTGCTTTCGTAAACTAAACATCAAAACTTTTAAATGCATAAGTAATCGATTTTAAATCATTATACTCGCTAATAATTACCATCTGAATTTGTAGTATTAACTCCAAAATGTCCATTGTAGTTATGATTGTCTGATGCTTCATGTTCAGAACCTGAAATAATAGAACATAATACTATGATGTTTCGAAATATTAGACCTGCTTTATAATTGATCAATATGCATGGTATAACAGTTGGTCAAAAAATGTATTTTACTTTACATAAACAAAAACTATTTGGACCTTTCATGTAACTAAATACCTTAATGAATTTCATCATCTCAAATGTTATGAGTATGTTGGATTCAATATTTTATATTATGTTCCAGATTACCACGGACAAGAAAAACTAACAGGAAATCTGGTGAAAAAATGTAAAGATTTAATAATAGAGAATTATTTCATTTTAACATGTTCACTGGTTGGATTCACTAAATGTGACCCAAATCTGTTGAAATCAAAAGTGATGTTAACAAAATCAGATCTTAGACCTTGGAATCTGATGTTTTGTACCTCGTACGTGATAATATATTCTTATTTATTATTTTCCTAAATAATTAATTAAAGCTTTAATATTCATCTATTATAAATACCATTTGCAAAATCCCCACCAATTGTGTAGTGCACATATGAAAGACAAGGGTAATGTCATATTCCCGCTAGAAAAAAAACATATAGATGGTATAAAACAATGTTTTTCGTATTCCATGCTATGCAACATTCACTACGTGGGTAAGTGGCAGAAAAAGATTTTTGTATAACTTTAGTTGTTTAGCTAACTGAAGAACTCTTGGCTTCCTAACATGAAACTCAAACAATTACACCAATCAAAAACTCCAAGCCCTGGCCCCACTGTGAGCACAAACTTGAAAATAATTGGTGAACAACCTGCTTAGAACTTTAGATGAAATGTAGGTGCCAATTGACCAGGCGTCATAATTAGGCTCAACCGAATACCGACATTGTTGTCTAGTAATGTTTTATGTTTAATTAGTACTACGCAACTAGTGTTGCTACTTTCGGAAAAATAAGTGCACAGTATTGAACAACAAGCTTCTTACAGATATAAATCGGATGGTTTTTGTTTGATATATAAGTGCCGGCGGCATTATAAACAATGTTATTTTAGAGCTTGTTGTCGGGAGTTACGGCCCAGCACGCTTATTTGTTTACAATTTTAATGAAGTTGAGTTGATTATTCTAACCAAAAAAGTTTGTTTATTGAAAGAAGTTTATCTTTATTTACTTTAATAATAAAATAAATAATTTTTAATGACGTATTATGTTGATTTTTACTATTGTTTTCTAATTTTCACAAAACCTAAATATTGACTAAATATTTATTTGTAAAATAATTCTTAAAACAACTGATTTGGTTGAAGTTAAGTACAAACATTGGTACACTTAGATAAACTCATCCTTACCAAGGAGTAAATTATGGTAAATTCCTCAAAAAGCAAATCAATTTAAAACTTTTAGTTGTTATGAATCTTGTATAGTATTAATTGGATCTAAAGCATCACTTATCAGAAAGAGAATACATTTAGACTTCGGTTTTACACCCAAAATACTTATAAACTCACAAATTAATCACTTGTGACACGTTACATGTCTTCTTAATAAGCGCCAAAACACTTTTCTTGTTAGTCAATTTATTATGTGAGTAACCAGATTATGAAATTTTTAAAAACAAAAAAAATATTAAGACATGCACAGATAAGAAAATATAAACCTCAAAAACAATGTCGGGCCAATTGGCCTGGAGGTTATTTAGGTATCATTTACACTATAAAAATACTGTCGCCCGACACATGTTTTATATATATTATGATGAGAAATGTATTTTCGTACTTAGATAAGATAGGGGAACAAATAATTAGTATATGTTATTTAAAAATGAGCTTAAAATATTTTGGCAATTATCCATAATAACGGCAATACTGTGCCCGGCAGCTAAAATGTTAAGTTATCATGTTTCATTTTCTTGTAAAGTAATGTATACATATATTTTGTTTAGCTTTAAATAAAACAATTCCAGTCTCACCTGCAGGTGACAAAGTAGGTGACAAATCATGAAGCTTGTCATCCAAACCATCTCTACCATAATCATTTATAGAAAGAACTTCTTCTTTTATTGAATATGATTCACAATCATACAAATTTTTATCACTTTCTTCATTATCATCTTCATGCTGTGATACGTTTGGTCCATCATTCAACTTTTCATTTTCATTTTCTGTTGTATTTGGTGAAAAACTTTTATTTCCTACATCCTCTCTGTCTTTATTCTCGTCTGCTGTCGCATCATCTAAGTTGGACTTCTCTAAGCTATCCTCACTTGTTTCTTCTTCCGGCCTAGTGTCTATTGTCATTTTATAATCTGTTTTATCAGGTACCAAAACTTTTTCTTCTGTACTTAGTTCACCTTCCGAAACACCATCTAAAAACACAATAAAAAATTATATTTATAAATTGTAACAGCTTTAGCAATATTTAATGTGTTGAGAGAGAGAGAGAGAGAGAGAGAGAGAGAGAGAGAGAGAGAGAGAGAGAAAGAGAGAGAGAGAGAGAGGGAAGAGAAACATTGTGTGGTGTATGTGCATGTGCGTGTGTGTGTATGTGTGTGCGCACACTGCGGCGGGTAGAATTCTGATTAGCAAATACCGTCGCAATAATATCAAAATTTTGTAAAGTAAAAATGTGAAAGCAAAGCCATTAGAAGGAATAAGGGGTTTTGTATATTTTAAAAAACAAGTAAATTACATGGAAATGAGAGAAAACCTCAAAATACTCCTACAATCACCCTCGACATTCGAGAAGACGTAGCTTGTCAAGAGGGAAAGGAGTTGCCCTTTACCAAAATTCGGGAAACGCCGGATAGAAGAGTTAAACCCAAATTAAAGAAACAGACAATATTTTGATCATCTTTTTGAATGCGCTTGCTTTGTGTGGCAAACCGGAAGCCCAGCGGGGGAAAAAGTCGCATGATGTCGTGACGTAGATTTTAGAAGCCACCCCATTGGTTGACAAAACATGGTACGATACGTCTTGTGGGAACGAGAAAGCCCAGCGGGGGTTAAAAGAAACAGCGATATTCGGGATTTCAAAGAGGAAGGACGTCTGTTCGGTCGCTCCAGGTCACAAGCCTTTGTTTCAATTTGTGATCTGTAAATGACGACGATGAAAATGACGTGCTAAGCGCGAGACTGGTCGTCGCTAAAATGTAGTCGCGTGTGGTTTGGAACCCTTTTGGAGGAGGTAATTTCTCCAAAAGAGGTCTCCAAAGTTTAACATCTATGTGGCGGCGTTCTTAAGAAGTTTGTGTGAGTTAGAGGTGAACAATATGAAAAATTATTAGAGTCAGTAAGGTAGTTTATAAAGAACAGTGCTTCAAAATTTATATAAAACAGTGAACAGTGATGAAATCCAAATTTAATTAAATGTCAATTTTTAGATCAACTTTTTATATATAAATAGTGAAAAATAAATAATTAAATAAATAATTGAGCAATAAGAACTTAAGAACTGAAAGGTGGGGAGCAAAATTTTATAAATTTCAAAATCGGGATATAAAATTCTACTACGTCAACGCAGAAGGGACATCGTACTGGAAGGGTAGACAAAGGAATTCGCAGCAAGGATCGGTCAAGACCGGTGACACTCGCATACCAAGATGGCCACCCCAGAAACAAACGATCTCGAGGGAGAAGAAAGAAAAATCTGCCAGGATTTAGGAGTGACCCCGCGATTAAGGTCAGGTTAATTTCTCTTGTTTTCATTTAATTAAATTAAAAATTCTATATTGAACAATTTTTGGGGAAAGTTAACATTTTAAATAATTCAATTTCAAATAAAATGTCTTTTTAAAAAGTTAAAGATGTAAAGAATTCAAACAATGGCTTTGTTTAATTCATGAACTAGAGGGGGTAGTGATTAGTGGGGGAAATTCCCATCACAAAATGGAGGAGTCCTCCAAACTAGTTTATAAATACAAAATAGAATTAAATTGTTAGTAAATTCAGGGTGTCTAGTAAAATAGCTTGAAGAAATTCCCTGAGTTTTCCCTGACTTTTCCAGGGTGTCTAGTAAAATAGCCTGAAGAAATTCCCTGAGTTTTCCCTAACTTTTCCTCTTTTAGATGTCTATAGAAAGCCCAGTTTACATTGGGCCCATCCATTGATATCTGAAGGATCTTGGATAAATCCAAACTTTGAACACCTTTTAAGAACGAATTGAGTTAACTATTTTGCTTTTGTGTCTGTAAGGAACACAGAACCAAAATATCGAGCTTTCATTTCATCCGTCTCTGCATCCCAATACCTAACACTCAAATCCATTTGGGCTCTTTGTGATATTTTGTTTAAACTTTCATCAAAGCCAATTACATAGTTAGAATTTGAATTTAATTATGTCAGTAACAGGTCTTTAATATAATTTGATAAACCGAATACAACACTATAGGAAATTTTATCTTTCCACAATCTCATGTTCTGTGCAATGGTGCTATCAGGGAGCATCCTTGGAAAGAGCCACACACTACCTTCTGCATTGCGTAAAGAAGTGTTGCATTACTAAATTCACACACCATATAATCTCTGCTTCAGTCACTTCATCTTTTAGTTTATATTTATTCTACTACTGCAATGAAAACTGGAACCTTCCATGTTGAAATAAACAGTGTAAAAATAATCACCGTCAAATAAAACACATACATCACGAGTCTAGGCAAATAGCTGGCTACGAATGTTTACACAGCGTTCTGTGTGGTCAGAAACAGACTGAGTTATCTGTTATCCCCACCTGTCCATATGATAACAGAACCACTGCCCACCCCAAGGCCACGGTCCAGGCTAAAACCTCCCAGCTGTACCAACTCGACACGTTTAATATTTATTGACATAAGTCCTGAAATCATAGCAATGGGCTTATCAAATAAATAATGGGCATCTAAATAAAGAAGTGTTATTTCCTGACTGCCCTGACCCTAAACCGCTGGCTTACAATACCAAATATTCGAGAGCAATGGCCACTAGTTTTGTTTCTAATCAAAATAAATATTTTCCCGATTTTTTAAAATTTTCCCTGACTTTTCCAGAATGCTAAAATTCCCTGACTTTTCCAGGTTTTCCCGGTTTTCCCTGTCACTAGACACCCTGTAATTGGAATTTTTTTTAAATAGAGAGAGTTATAAATTGTTTTGGAAACTCATTAATTAAGTAAATGTTAGAAATTACAGGCTTTTTAAATATAAAAAATTAGCGATTAATGATTAAATGAGTAAACAGGTGTTAAGAAATTTTGTTATGAGTTTTCTGCAAAAGAAGTCAAATAAGACAAAGGATTCAACAGAAAAGGTTTCTTTTTTTTTAGTATTTTAGACCAACGTTAAATATTTAAAATTATTCAATGATAATCAAGTAAAATTATTAAATGAGAAAGAGTTAAAGTTAATTAATGAGAATTAATTAAAATTAATAAATAATAAACAATTAAAATGATTAATGAGAAAGGGTTAAAATTAATTAATGGGAATAAATTAAAATTATTTAATGAAAAATTAATTAACATTTATAAATCAGATTTAATTAAAATATAAAGGGGTTAAAGGGTTACAAAATTATTTGGAATTAAAATAAAAGGGTTGTGAAATAGAAAAAAGGGGACAAAACTAAAATGTGAAACAATTTCTTTGATTTAAAGTAGACAATAAAAATAAAAAGTAAATATTCAGCAAAGATTATGTGGGTCTAGTAAATAAATTGTTAGGCTAAGAATTTCAAGTTAAGATGTAATATGTTTGTTTAATTAGTTATAGAAGTATAAAAAATTGTTGGTTGGTATAACTCATGTTTTTTAAAGTATAAATTGTTTTAAATGGGATAAGATTGTTTAGTGATATGACTTATGTTTTTCAAAAAGTTTAATGGTTTTTTTATGGGATAAAATTGTTTATTGATATAACTATGTTATTCAAAGGATCAGTTTTTAAATTAAAAGGGTTAAAGTTATTTGTTGATGAAGTCAAGTTTTAAAAGTTCCATTGTCTAATTTTATTTACAAGAGTTTAAAATCAAATGTTCAAGATTTGCAAAATCACGTAAAAGGATTGTTTATTTCAAAGGGTATGAAAAAGGAATTGTCAAAGATAAAGACAGTTTTAAATTAAAAAATGAAACAAATTTGATTTTGAATATTGAAGGGTTAAATAAACATAATTAAATTACACTTTTTAGTTAATATAACTAAAAATTGTTTTTTTCTTATAACTTTTGGTGTTAATATAAATTCAGTAAGAAGTTTACTCAAATTTTGTATAGAAGGGTAAAAGAAAGGGTTAACTGAGTAAAGAGCTACCACTGACATTGAAATGTGTATATTTTAGAATATAAAAGAAGAGATAAGGTAATACTAAACAGAAATGAATTGTTAATATTTTAAAGAGCTAGTTAAAATAAGAAACTTGCAAAATGTGCTGTAATTTCAAATTTAAGGGTAAAATAAAAATGTAATTTTTACTAACTTGCCAACAAAACAAAAGTGTTTTTATTTAAAACAGATTTCTTACACACTCCTAAAACCAAAGGGTCATTTCGCCAAAAAAATGCCTTCAAAGAACTCATTCCTCGGGAAATACGTACCCAAAGGGTTAAATTTCAGCAAGTTAGGTTTTTTATAATAAAGTCCAGTGACCTGTTCTCTGGCAGATTTTGGCGAGTCATTGCACAGTATCCTAGTTTGACTAGGATAGGCCCTGTCAGAATTCTGAACTTGCGGTGGAGTAAGGGTAGTGGCAGCAGCGCCGGTGGCGGCCCGTGCGGGGCGGGACGGCCCGCGGGCGGCACAGTGCGCTGCAGTGTGTGTGTGTGTGTGTGTGTGCGCGTGAGCGTGAGTTAGAGATACATGAGGAAAGGAAAATTTTAGAAAAAAAAAGTAAATCAGAATAAGAATGGATAAGGTTTAATAATCAATAGCCAGAACTCCATACTTAATCATCCAAAACCAACCTTTAGAGCTAGGAAAAAATACTAAAGAAATATAATAAAGAACTTTATCAGAACAATAAAACAAAAAACTCCAGAAATCATTTGACTTCAAGTCATGTAACTCCAGAGTTAAAAAATGAAAAAAAACAAAATGTTACTTAATTATATTAAGTATAAACACACACACTTATATATATAAAAGCAAAACTATGAATGCCTATAGGTGTGTGTGTGTGTGTGTGTTGTATAAATAATGTACTGTGAGATCTGAACAGACTATAACCCAATGTCACTGAACATTTCATTCATTTAAGATTTTTACTTAGATCACATGGTTTATGGGCTAAAAGTGAACATATTTTATTTGTAATTTTTTCTTGTTTTTGCTCAAAGGAACGATATATATTGAATAAAAATCTGTGCCTGTACCTTATATTACTTCATCATATTAGTCTTCAGTTCAAACCAAAAAAATTCATTTTTATGCTCATGATATACCCTTTGATTTTTCAAAAATTGTTCTACACAACAATTAGAAAGACCATTTTTAGCACAGCAGAACTCTATTTGAACTCCTGACTATCTGAAAAGCTGACTACCTGAATCAATTTCAGATATTCAGAATATAGGACTAGGACGGAAGCGTACTGTGATTTCCAAGATATTGATTCTGCCTACATGCTTTTATGTTTTTCACAACAGTAGTGTAGGCACAAATATTGGTCAGTCAACGACTCTGTGCAGTTCCATGTAGTTGGCTGTCATCCGTCACCAGGTAGCCATCCCTGGCAGCTTTTTGAGTTGGTCCACTGTTTTGTTTGTGAGGGCGTTTCAACTAAAAAAGGAACAAACCTACACTTTTAAACATTCAGTGCTTGAAAGTAAAAATGAAAGTTCTTCCAAAAAAATCAATGAAGGCAGGAACAAACAAATTAGAAGACGCAGTTTTTAAATTGGTTTTGCAACAACAAATTGGTTTTGCAACAACCAATTTATGGGGAACCCTATTTCGGGTCTGATTCGTTGTGAAAAAATTAAGATTTAGTTCAGAAGCTAAAAAAATATAAAACTACAAACTAAAAAATATAAATCTACAAACTATATTTTTCTCCAATTTGCAACATTGTTACTACAATAAATTAAGATTGAACACTTTTTTGAATAAATCCAACTATCCAATTTGTATGTCCAAATGGGTCTGGTCCCAATTGACTCAGGATTTATACTGTAAAATAAACGCAAATTATAGAGTTAAAAAACTAAAATAAAGGTATTATTAAATAACATTTTGAAAAAGAAATAAATCCAAGTGGAATAAAATCTGGTTAACTATTTCCCTGTTTTTATATTTTTGGTAAATAAAAAAATACTTTTAGAGAATGTTGTAAATATTTTTTACTTGGTAAAAACATATTTTTAATAAGATTTAGTTGACTATACAAAAACAATAATTTTTTAATTGATAAAAAATCGTTAATAAAACATTTGACTTCCTTCTTAAAAATTTCTTTAAAATTCTTAACCCAAACACAACATAGGTTTAACCCAAACAATCAATCATAAAAATTGATGACTCTGGTATTTCATTATGCACAAAGATAGTTCGGTTCAAAAAAACAAGCTGTCATTTATATGGTTTCATGAGCCCAATAATTTCATGTTGAATGCCAGATTCAAAAATTGTTAAAAATGTTGAACAGAAAACGACATGGCATTTTGTCAAACGTCAACAAGCAGTGTCCAATTTTCTCAGTTTCTTAACAGATGTGACAGGACAACTAGCACAGCAGTAATCACCCTTTTATGACAAGAGGTGATGACAATATTAGTAACATTGCCACCATAAACTTCTTACTCACATCTCCAATACTAGGCTTGTCAGGTGAATCTTGGCGAATCCTCTTCTGATGTCTTGATCAAGCTGGAGAGTAGAGGATCTTTTGAGTCTGGATGAACCTTTTCACTCATTGAATATCCTGGTTGAGATATGGTCCATAATGTTACTGTAGAGTCTATTGGTGAATTTGATTATGGAAAGACTGTGTCTGCTCTCAAGAGTAGGCAAGCCATATTCTTCAGCCTTTTGATTATTGGTTGAAGAAACTGTGTCTGTAATAACGTTTGATGCTCTGTGCCGGATCGAGTCTATTTTCGAACATGCAGAGCTTGGATTCCCAATCAGGTCCTCATGCACAGGTCTAATGGTGGTGTAATATGTCGTTTTTACAGTAACAGGTCTTGATCCCCACGTAGTTTTAAATGGTTTTCTTAGAATGTTTCTAATTCAAAAGTCCTCTCAATTGATGGTAAACATGCTAGAACTAATAAAGAAGCTGCAAATTGCTTGTGATTCAATATGTAACAGAAAACAAACTAAGCTTTACAGCAGAAGACATATTGTAATATAAATTGTACAAATCAGTTATTAGAAATAACAGAAAGATAACTGAGGAGTGCATTTCCCCCTTTTATCTTACTCTTGAAGAACTGGAATCCGCTATTCACTGCTTAGATTCAACAAAGTCTCCAGGACCTGATGTCATCTTCGGGCAAATAATCATTCACTTTGGTGAAAATGCAAAAATATTCCCCTTAAAATATTTAATGTCTCCTGGCGCACTGGCAAATTGCCCAAGATCTAGAAGAATTCTATTATCATCCCAATCCTTAAGCCAGAAAAGATCCCATAAACTGTAAAACTTATAGACCTATCTCTCTAAGCTGCATCCTCTGTAATCTTATGGAACATATCATCGACTGCCAACTTATGGACTACCTTGTAGATCACAACCTACTTCATTTCTAAAAATGCCAGTATCTTTGACAAATAGATTTAATAATGTTCAGATCTTATGAAAAAACTTGAACCTTTGTTTTTAATGCCTTACTGTACTTTGTTTTTGAACAAATACACCTTTTGTAATGTCCAACGTGCAATAATTAATAAATAAACCCAGATTAGCAACAAAAAAAATGTATTTGATTTTTTTCCAAAATGTTTGTGAAAAATGACACAAAAAAGATAGCCAATTTATGAATTTGTCTTGGAGAAATGGCTATGACACCAAATGGGTTAAAAACCACTCCATTCAAAGATCTTAATTTTTTTAATATTATTTTAGAAGAATATATTGAATTAATTACTAATCAATTAATAGTTTGTTTTGTTCTCCCACTATTTTCCAAACTACATAGTTTGTTTTGTATATACACACTTAGGACTTACCAAATACTTTTAAAAACGAATGTTGTTTCTCAGGGTCGCAGTCTGAAAATCCTAAAAACCCACTACTCCCTGAACAGCTTTGTTCATCATCTGATACAACCAGCGACCTATTCAGTTCATCATCTGACGTCTGCAAACTATTTAGTTCACTGTCTGAAGTCTTGTGTGAATTGATTAGTTCCTCATCTGATATCTTTTTTGTATTATTCAAACTACCTGGTACTTTCTAGAAAACAAAAATTAGCTTTAAATTATTTATATATTATATATATTTATATTTATATACTTGACAGAGATTTTGTAAAATTTGTTTGATTTGTAAGTCTCTAAAATAGACTTGTGTGGAACAAAAATAAAGTTACGATATGAAAATAAATGACAAAATGAGGAGGTAGATTAAGCAAGGTGATGTTTGGCTAGAGGGAATGTTATCCCATATCCCACTCAACAATGTTTAAAGGGTTTAGAAAAGAAATGTTTGTGTATATGATGTAATAAACAGAAGAGGAAATAAAGAATACAAGATATCTCATACATTGCATTAGATAAAACTATTCTAAATAACATGCAAAACTTAAAAATGAAATATAAGTTGATTCCATCTTCACGTGAGCTACTAGTTTTCACTGAACACTTGTAATGATTTACATGAACACTTGTCAGGGTTAGAATCTTAGTTGATAATGGGACACATCTCTCAAAACAGCCGTCCTCAACAAATATAAGTAAGTGCTACTATAGGCAAGTTTCTAAATAATTACAAGTGTTTAGTAAAAATGAAAATTTGGTTTAGTCAGTTGAAAAGTGGAGAGCTTCAATTTTTTTTCCATTCGATAAACCTATCAAGGTTACCATCGCCTACCTCAAGAGTTATTCAAAATTTAAAATAAATGTTCTATAAATGAAACTAATCAAAATAAAATAAATGTTTAAAACTAATTTTAATTATTTAAAACTAAAGAAACTAAAACTATACAAAATTTAAATATTATTAAATAGATTCAGCTGGGGTAAGATAGCGATGACACGGTCGATAGCCGTGACATCATCCCTTAAAACCACCTTTAAACTACCTTGAAGATCGTAATGATTATACAAATTGGTCAACTCATCACAATCAAGCAGAATGTGCTTCATTGTGATAGGTGCTTGATTGTGATAGTACTTCCACAAAATTGACAAAGTAGTGGATCCTCATGTCGCATCAACCATCCATGTGTTAACAAAGAGTGGCCAATGCAACAAGTAACCACTACTTCCTCCCTACGATTGGAACGAACAGATGACCTCCATGGTCAGACGGTATTCTTGATGTCCCTCAGCTTATTTCTACTTGCATTTTGCCATTCTTCATTCCAAACAGAGAATAGTGTAGTTTTAACATTGCATACAAAATCTGATGCCATTACATGTGTCGATGGCACCATACTTGTAGCTAATTTTGCACCTTCATCTGCTATAGTGTTTCCGAATATTTCGCAGTGACCAGCTACTCAGAGAAATGACACCTTGACACCTTTTAATTGTAGCCTGTGTATTGAGCACAAGATCTCTACAACTAAAGGGTTCTTCGTGTACATTTCCTGAATAGTCTGGAGAGCACTTTTGGAATTGGAACACAATATAATTAAATTTTGCAGATGGAATAGATCTTAAAGCTTGGAAAAGGGCATACTGCCAAAAAAAAACTCTGCTGTAAAGACACTACAGGCTGAGGGCAATCCATATGAGTAGGTTTGCCCTTCCATATAAAATGCACATCTTATCCAATTGTCCAGTTTTAAACCGTCTGTGAATATGTTGATGAGTTTGTTGAATCTACAAAAACTCCTGACAATAAATAATAACATCAGGAATATTGTTTTTTAGGTACCTGGACAATTAGAAGTCAAAATTTGGCATTCGTATTCTCCTTGGAGGGATGTAGCTAAATGTTCGTTCGAATATAGGCAGATGTTTTAAATTTAGGTTACTGAAAATGCGCAACGTTCTTATTCCGAAGGGAGCAGCCGAATGTTGACGCACATCGTAACAATCCTCGAGATAGTTATCAAAAACTGCTTTGAATGCCCGATGTTTAGGTTTGCTTCAAATACCAGTGTAATATGAAATTTGAAGCATTTGACATCTCATTGAAAAAGATGGTTCCCCAGCTTCAACTAGAAGGTTGGAGATTGGGCTTGATCTAAAAGTACCTGTAGTCAGAGTGATTTATTGAATCAAGGAGTTTTAGAACCATAGCACTAGCAGATGAATAGGCTATACAGCCGTAATCTATGCACGATCTTACGACAGCGTGATAGAAACGGAGCATATAGGTTATAACCCCAATTAGTACCACTAAGGACTCTCAACATATCCAATATTTTACTGCATCGGGTCCTTAAATCACGTATATGTGGATTCTATGAAAGTTTTTTATCCAATAAAAGACCCAAAAATCTCATATTATCTGCGGTCTGAAGCCGCATACCATCAAGATAAAGGATAGGTTCCTGATGTTGCCTGTGACGACTAAATGCTGTACACTGGGTCTTCGAAGCCGAAAACTTAAAACCCATAGTTTTGGTCCATTCCTGCAATCTATTATTTACTATTTGAAGGAGCTTTTCTGCTGTAGCCATACTCCGAGCAGCTACATATATACAAAAATCATCCACAAACAGAACAGTGGACCGGAGACTGGACGTTTGATGTGACACCGTTAAAGGCAATGGCAAACAGTGTCACACTTAGAACCCCACCCTGCGGTACACCATTCTCTAGCTCATAGCGATTAGAATATCTGACTCCAAGTCGTACATTCAAATAATTTTTAATGAATGCAACCCATAATGTACACTCCATAATTTCATATCGTTAAAAATTCCTCTCTCCACGCCATATCATATGCCTTCTCAAGGTCGAGGAAAACAGCGATAAGTGATTGTGGCAAGAGAAAGGCATTTTGTATAGCTGACTCCAACAAAACCAACTAGTCAACTGATGAACGTTCTTGTCTGGAACCATACTGATCATTAGAAAGAAGTTTGTTTCTAGGTACCATACAAAATGTCGGTTGACCATCTTCTCAAGTAGTTTGGATAAGCAGCTGGTAAGAGAGATGGGTCTGTAACTACTTGGATTTGTTTTGTCCTTTTCTTGTTTTAAAAGAAGAATTATTATCGCTTCTAATCATGTATCGAGAAAACCGTGCTCCTCGAATATACAACGGTTGGAGAACTAGTTTTGCCGACGGTGGAAGATTTTAAATCATGGAGTATACAATATCATCCGGGCCTGGAGCTGAATCCTTCGTTGACGAAAAAACTGAATCTAGTTCGTCAAAAGAGAAATGGATATTGTAGCAAGAATCTCCAGACAATCCAACGGTGAAACTTAAAGCTTCCTGTTTACGCTTGTAAACATGGAAAGCGTCTCCATTTGCAGTAGATGAAGAAAATTTAGAGGACGATGATCTCAGTACATCAGCAATTTCTGCACTGCTTGTGGTCAAATATCCATCCGGATGCTTTAATGAAATTAATGGCAATGGAATAGAAGTACCACAAACTGATTGTAGTTTCTTCCATACTGTGGATGGAAAAGTTGTTCTTGAAATTGTGCTAATGTACTGCGACCACGATTCATGTCTACTTTGCCTGAATATTCTCTGTGCTCTTGCACAGAGGATTTTATAGGTTTCTAGGTTGTCACTTGTTGGATGTCTTTTAAATCTGTTTAAAGCCTTCCTTCCTAAATGAAGGATTTCAGAACACTTATCATTCTATCACGGAACAGTTGATTGTCGTGGTCTGGAAGAAGTTTTCGGTATTGCGTTTTCGGCAGCATTCAAAACAGTTTTTGTAAACGAATTGACAATGTCATCAATGGGAGCCAGGTCTTCCAAATCTATTGATTCTAGATCTTGTGAGAATTGTTCCCAGTTGGCTTTTTTCAAGATCCAACCAGAATTTCGAACACAACAGGGAGAGGAGTCACACAAAGAGATCTCAATGGGTGTATAATCGCTACTATACAGGTCAGGTAGATCTGACCATGTCAATCTTGTAGCCAAAGCAGGACTGCATATTGACAAGTCAACAGCTGTCCATCCGCCTGTAGATGCTACTAAATGTGTCAGAGAACCGTCATAGCAGGTATAAATCCAGTTCCCATCTGGCACTCTCGACCAGATGCCTTAGTGAGTTGCATTCTGGTGAACCCCATGCAACATGGTGGGCATTGAAAGATCGCCCACTAATAAAAACGGAGCCGGTATCAGTTTTATAAGGTCAACAAGGTCTCTCTGTTGCAAGTTGACACTTGGTGGATAGTAAACACAACAGAGACTGAGCTTGTATGGAAAAGTTTTTGGAATGGCTACTGCTTGTAAGGGAGTTATTAAGTTCACAGAAACAGTGTCGACATAGTTACGGGCCAGAATGGCTACACCACCTCTAGCTTGATTTTCTGTAACAAAGTCTGATCTGTAAACTGAATACTCCATTAGATGGAAATTGTGCGATGAGGATTGGGAACATAGGGCCTGACAGACAGAGGTTGGCAGCCCGCATATAGATATTCCGGGATGGATAGTTTTCCGAAAGTTAGAAATCAGAGATGCTGTTGGAATTCTCTGACCCTTTTCCGTCCTCATTACTCGAACTACATCTGTTACTCCATCAATGCTAGCTCTTTTTTAATCTCGTCCTCATGGATATCCAAAAGGTCCCTACATGTTATAACTCCCTTTGATGAATTCAAGGTTTTGTGGGGAACCACAGAAACTTTGACCTGATCAAAGGAGGAGGTCATCTTCAGTAAGGATAGTGAGTGCTTTGAATTACTAGCCTCTAACTTCCTCATGGAAGAAACAGAACCTGCTGCACATCCAGCTATCGCCTTTTCAATTAAGAATGGCGACACTTTTGAAAGATCTTTCCTTTTTTCTATGCATGATACGATTAAAAATTTTGGTGTTAGTTCAGGTGTACTGGAGGTTGTACAATGGAGGTTTCGACGATAACCAGATTATGGCAAGGAGAAATTCATATACTTCTTTGAGAAATACATTACTACCTATGGGAAAGTTGGCCGAGTGCCAAAGTGTTTGACTTTAAACATGAAGATACTCAGTTTGAATCCGACCTAGACACCCCAAATTGTTTACGTTGTATTGAAATAAATATTTTTTTAAATCTGTATTAATATCAATTGTCATCCAGTATAGGTTAAAAAAATGCATTTCAACGTGATTGGATGGATAAAAATCTATTTTATTAATAATTGTGTGTGTGTGTGTGTGTGTGTATATATATATATATATATATATATATATATATATATATATATATATATATATATTTAGGTTAGTTTTGGTTGGTAAAGATTATTTAGATTTTTTGGACTAGGAGACTGACAGACTTACCTTGGTAAGAGTCCACACTGTAGTCTTGAAATAGAAACACATAAAAGCACTTAAACAATGATATATTTCAACCACACAGTGGTCTTTGTCAATCGAAGAGAAAACACAAAAAGAAATATGAGAGAATGAAATAAATACCTTGTGTTTTCTCTTCGATTGACAAAGACCACTGTGTGGTTGAAATATATCATTGTTTAAGTGCTTTTATGTGTTTCTATTTCAAGACTACAGTGTGGACTCTTACCAAGGTAAGTCTGTCAGTCTCCTAGTCCAAAAAATCTATATATATAACCATACTGAAAATAAATAACAACCCAATAGAACTAAACTCACTAGAAAAATACCACATTTATAAAAACATACACAACAACTTAATGAATTTACAAACAACATATACAGAAGACATACTATACAGAAACCTCATACACACAGATCAAGAAATAGTGCGCGTAACTTCAACAAACACCGGCTTCACGGACGTAGCATCCACAGCAGAGAACAATCAGTGATTCGACAATGGTCAAAGACCGAAAGGTGCCTCATCACTCAAGGTAAAATTATTGCACTTAATGGTGGATAAAATTACTCAAAAATAGTAATATATTAACTTCATATATATATATATATATATATATATATATATATATATATATATATATATATATGAAGTTAATATATTACTATGTAAATAATTTTCATAGTACTCACTTTTAATGTGAGTGATTCGACAATGGTCAATTGACCGAAAGGTGCCTCATCACTCAAGGTAAAACATGCACTTAATGGCGGAAAAATTACTTACATAGTAATATATTAACTTCATAAAGTCAGTGCAACGGAAAAACAATGGATAACGTTAAATATCAAGAATATATATATATATATATATATATATATATATATATATGAAGTTAATATATTACTATTGTAAGTAATTTTATCCACCATTAAGTGCAATGATTTTACCTTGTGTGATGAGGCACCTTTCGGTCACTTGACCATTGTTGAATCAGAGTGATTCGACAATGGTCAAGTGACCGAAAGGTGACTTAATGGTGGATAAAATTACTTACAATAGTAATAAATTAACTTTGTAAAGTCAGTGCAACGGAAAAACAATGGATAACATAAAATATCAAGAATATATATGCTGTAACGTTGATGTAGCCTCAACTTAGCTCAAAAAGAAGTGTGCCATTCAAATCTTTTATTTGGATAGCTCTTATGTTATACAAATAGTGACGACAATCTAGAGACATAGTGAATATTTGTATGACACCAAAATAGTTAATCACCAGAAATCACCTGCTAGGAATGTAATGTAAGAATTGTTAAATATAAAGTATAGTGTCGAAATTCCGAGTCCTGATTTTTCTAGCTTCTGTTAAATTTGAAGCTGGCTTAGAGTAGGCTAAGCCATAGGATTAATCAGCTAAGCCGCCGATGTTTAAAAACATTTCCACGTCAGCATTGCCGGTTTTATATTAGAACTTTAGAGCTGGTGGATGGTTAGAGAACTATTCAAAGAGCGGCTTTTTAATTAGTTTGTGCCTGAAACTGAAAAGTTTATAAAAGCAAAGATTTGCCTCAGAAGGCTATTTTACTGTCAGACATTGCATCATCAGATCCCGATGATGATGATAATCAACTGTGACATCTGTTGTTTATATTTTCCCACAAATGTAACAAGCTTAATCTATCTGATGGATCATGGTGTTCTGAAATGCATGAAAAAAATACGCTCGTTACCCTTTACAATCTCTCTTGGAAGTGACTGAAGGAGAAGAAAGCATTGTAGGGTTTCTAAAAAAAGTACGGTTTAGGAAGTTGTGTACTGGATAGTCGAATCATGGAACAAAATAAAAGAATAAACATCAAGTAAGTTGTGGAATAAAATCCCGAAATCATAATGAAACTGTTGACTGTGTTATTGATCCACAAGAAGAAACAGATTTGACATTTCTTATCAAGAAACTTCCAGGTTGTATAAATCGTAATGTGAACGATTTAAGGTAACAATTAAGTTAATGTTACAATTATTGAAATAGTACAAAAAACTACTGAAGGCAACGATGCCGAGAATAAAGATGAAGGTTTGACTGACACAGTACAAGAAGGGAAAATTAGTCATGGTGAAAGACAACCGCCTTGGGAGCTGCACTGTGCTACATTGAACAACAGAAAAATACCACCTGAGATCGTACAACGGCTAGCGATAGCACTCCCGTATATGTGTATTCTACTATTTTTCTCAGATTAGCATTACCGTACGTTTGCAATGTGTTTTCCGGTGTATTGTACTGTATTCTAGGTTAAATATTTGCAACTATTTGGACAATAAATACTACTTAAGAGTATATAGTGACCATTCTTTTGTGTAGAAAGTCTATGGGTTTTCCCATGTATTTACAGATCGTTTTTAAAATTTGTGCATTATTTTACTATGAATAGATATTTTAGAAACAGATTAACAAATAAATTTTAGCAAATAAATTGTCAGTAAATGTAAAGGTAAAGTTAGGTAAATTATTACTTATGAGAAAATAAGTAATATCCTGTACTTACGCGATAGTTGGGTACAAGCAATAACCGTGCAAGTCAAATTAGCGTAAGTCAGAGTATAATTTTACATAGGAATTATGTTTAATTAGGAATAAAGACTAAATAAACTAATAATTTAGAAGGAAAATTTGTATCTATAAAAATCTCAAAAACATAATACAACAAAAAAATTATATTATATACATACATATTCCAAAGAAGTAATTTTGAAGAAGAATAAAAAGAAGATATTTTGACATAGACTTCATAAAATCTAGTTAATTTGTTTAACAAATTGAAGATATTTTCTTTTCATGCAGAATTTCCTTGTAATTAGCTAATTTTTTTGTTTTGTGCCAAAAATACCCTCATCATTGGAGTCTATGTTTTCCAAAATTAATCTTCTACGTCAACTGCATTTTTAAGGTCTTGCTCACACATTTCTATGAGCTCATCAATTAATCGACAGCACATGGTTTTGTAAATCCGGCAATTCCTGAACGTCATCATTACCACTTCTAAATTGAGTTCTCTGGCAAAACCGACAACTTCTTCAATTACATCGGCAATTTCATCAGACTCTGGCACTGCTTCCTTTTGAGTTTCAGTGGCAAAAAAAAATAGACACACCTTTTTCCAAACACCATTCAAAGTTTTTTGTGAAATTTGCAACGGCCAAAATCACCGATGCAAGAAATATGGTATAGTGCAGAATATGTAACTAGGCCAAAGTGCCTAATATAGAAATTATTTTAAATTTAAAAAAATGGTAACTATAGGGAAAAGAAATGTAAACAGATTTACTTAAAGCTAAATTCGACAAACTGTCAGTGTTAAAATATATTATAAACAAACATAACTCTAAAAAGGCCAAAGCCTAATCGACCGGTTTAAATTAAACAATAAGAGTGTAGTTAATGAAACTAAGTCAAAGTGCCTAATATTATTTAAATTTGGACTAAGTAAACTACAGAATAGTAAATAACAGACTTAGAAAGAATAGGTAGATTAGTTTAGACATAGAAAGAACAAAGTGTAAATCGTAAGATATATATCTAAACGTGTAGAGAGGTTGTTTATAAGATCTTGACACCAGAGGAAACAGGGCTGCCGTTGTAATTTGATATATGAAAAAGAACAGTAAATTAAATAAATTAGAAGAAATATAGACATAAATTATTAAAATGAAAGTTGAAAAATTAAAGTAAAACATTGCATTAAAGAGAAGACATTCATAAAAATCGAGAAAAAATAAGCTAAGCGAATACAAGCAGAATGGGTTCAAGATTAAAAATAAGTAATACTGTTATCGAATTCCCATTGGTTTAAAAATTAAGATGGAAGAAATGACGTAGGATTTGGGTCTTTCGAAGAAGAAAGTGTGCCTTTGTCCAGGTAACGCGACAGTGGCGTCTTGTCCGTCATCAGGAGCGGTCATGTTTTACCAGCAAGCGAATTTAAAGATCCAATAAGTTGTAATACAACAGTATAAAGTGCTTTGATGTGACAAGGGAGTTTAAGGATATTTGGGCAGAAGCTCACATCTCGACCAAGAAAATCCCAAACGCCAGACTTAGAGAATTTCACAGATGCCTTGTAAGAAGAGAACAACAAAATTTCAAGAGAGGGACAAGGCCCAAGAACCAACAACTTTTGGAAGATACTTCACCTTTTGCAGTACAAAAGCATATAAACAATTTTTCTTTTCAATAAATCTTTATTTCAAAATATATTAAATTCAAGTCAAAATTAAATGAAAATTGAATAAACTAAGGGAGAGAAACCTCTCTTAGGTCACCTAAATTACTTATAAATATTCTAAATTGAATTTCCATTCAACCATTTGCCTGAAATGGAAATAAACTTATTAGGTTTAATTGATAGTAATCAAATATGGCTTATTCTCGAGGAACTGATAGAAATCCGTTAGTAACCTAGTAGATAAGTACAAATAGGAGTGAAAATAAATGAAGCTTTTATTAAATGTATAGCCTAGTATAACTAACTAGGGTAACCTAAAAATGGGTAAATGTTAACAAGACTGATATTCAATTGGATGAAGTTTGTATTAAAAGGCATAGCCTATTGTAACTAGATAGAATAACTATAGACTGAAGATTACCAAGATTCTGAGTTATGTGAAATTTAACTTGGCTAAACAAAAATCTGTACAAAATCAATAATGATAATTGAAATTGAGTAAATGTTAGTATATATATTATGAACTGTCAACTTTTAATAATATTAGAAAAGAATAGGGTTGATATAAATATATACACATGTGTTAATAATAATATAGACATTTGTTGATTCCATCTTCGCGTGAGCTACTAGTAATCACTTACAACTTTTTTAAAAAAATGTTTTAACTTGCCTATGGTAGCACTTACTTTTTTATGTTGAGGACGGCCGTTTCGGGAGATGTGTCCCTTTGTCAACTCAGACCGTAACACACAACACTCTCAACAAACAATTTAAACCCAACAGGAAAATCAACGACATTTACAACACCACTGGAGTTTACAAACTAACTTGCAGTTCATGCCCCAGTTTTTACATAGGCCAGACAGGGAGGTCATTTCACACACGTTACCAAGAACATATAAAAGCACTAAAAAACAATAACTACCAATCAAACTTCGCCGATCATCTCAACTCCACAAAACACGACTACACAGACATAACATCTAATTTACAAATTCTTCATAAACAACACAGAAATAACCAACGCTACACAACCGAACAATACGAAATATATAGGCACTTCAAACTACACCCTACACACATACTCAATACACAATTACATTACAACTCACACGCACTTTTTGACATCATAACTCCTAATACACACAAAATACACCCACACCACCAAAATATCCCACCCCCACCCTAACCTACGTAAACCTTGAGATCAGTTACGGTCTGAGTTGACAAAGGGACACATCTCCCGAAACGGCCGTCCTCAACATAAAAAAGTAAGTGCTACCATAGGCAAGTTAAAACATTTTTTTTAAAAAGTTGTAAGTAATAATATAGATTTAATAAGGAGACATATTCTGCACTATTAACCTGAAACTAGATAGGCAGGTTAAGTGTCATTTCAGGATAGATAAAACTTAAGAGGAAGATAAATCCTGTAAAATAACATTAACTAAATAATAATAAATTCTAATGTTAAATAAAAAAAATTTATATTTTCCTACTAGCTTTGTTTTTATTTAAGATAAAATAAATTCACTAGGTATCCAATTGTAGTCTTCAAGTCAAAAGTGTTTCTCAAATATTTCATTACCCCGAAAGGAGCTTAAAGGCTTATAGGAGGCTAATTAGTTTTTGTAACAAATTCAGGGGCTTGTTCTCCTGAGGTTCATTCCTTGAGATACAGGTTTCGAATCAGGGTTCGTAGTCAAGGGATAAACCATTACTTTCTTGGACTAGGAAAGATCATAGATGTGAGGATTGTAGAGGAGTTAGCCGGAGGACGTCGAAGGAAAGGCAGAGAGAGGTTAGGTCTATAAGAAATTTCATTCCAAGATTGTCCAATGACTCTCAAAGCATCTAAGACATTGAATTGTTTCCAAAAATCTTCAACAGATAGTTAATTGTTCTGTCTCATAGCTTCATGCAGATGCGCAAATGATTTTTTGTAATAAGCCTTAATGGTTTGATGATTCCCTGATCCATCGGTTGAAGCAAACTAGTTGTGTTTGGTGGCAAAAATATCATTTTCGCACTCATGTCAAATATAGTTAAAGTAGTAGGAGTAGCCAGGTACATTGTCAATTAATAGGAATTGCTTTAAAAAGAATTTGTTTAGACTGACAATAACTTTATGAAATGATGACCAAACAAGCCCTCAAAAGGGAAGCTGTCACAAAAAACTTTCGATTCGACTTTCAAATCATGGGCATGCTACGAAATGGCTTTAGAAATATTTTTTAATGTCCTTGGATTTTCTGAGCGATAAACTATGAGAGGTTGCAACTTATAGTCACCAGCTGTATTTGCACTAACCATCAAGGTCAATTGGCTTTCAGTCTTAAAACCTGGAAATATTTGCTCTTTATTGGCTATAAACGTTCTTTTAGTGATTTTTCCCAGAACAGGCCAGTTTCTGCGTAACTTGAACAGCATGATTTAAAAACGCGTAACTTGGGAATCACGTAAGACTGGGTAGCAAAAGTCGAGGCAATACCGTATATAAAAAAATAACAAATATTACTATAATTTATAAAATTAGAGAAAATTTTTTTTAATTTCCAAAAAAGAAAAGGGCTTTCAAAATTTTTTGCTCCCAGGGGCCACAGCAGGGCAGGCATATGTTGCTAATCAAAGGGTTAGATAAATAGTTGATTGTCTTGCCATTCAACACATTTATTTAAAGAACTAAAAAATTCAACATTTTTATATGTTGCATTCCAACTAATATAATCATTACATAATTATTTAACAAAATGAAATTTATTTACAAAATCTTTTCATAACTTGTTTTTTTAATAAAAAATAAGATAACTTTTCAAAACAAAAGAATATAAAATGCAAACAAATAATATGTAATTTTTATTAGTTTTATATAAAAACATTTTAAGACTTTTGTACATCTTGTATTTTGAATATTATTTCTCACACCCATCTACTTTTGAAATTTCAATTTAGCAGTTTTTAAAAACCTTATCAATGCTTAAAAATTAAAATTTTTGTGTTTGTTATATTTCACTGGAATTATCCAATTAAGAAAATATATATTAGTATATATTTTTGATTACCTAAATACCATCTACAAGGTTTTAAAAGAGATGGTGCACGAACGCTTTAAAAAAGACCTGCCATTGTAGTTTTGTAATTACTGAATAAAGGGTCATTAGTAGACTTTACAGTCATTAGGTTTATGTAATAACAATTAGGCAAGAAGTTTAACCTTTCAATTTTTATTTAAATATTCATGCAATAATAACCTAATTAATGTTCTTGTTTTGATCTACTACAATGTTTTAGATATTATAAACGATTCTGAAAATTATTTGAATTGTATTAAATAGCTATTCTACCTACTAAATATAATGATTTGATATGATAAACACGTTCAAAGGTTTACTCATCCGAGTTTGCAAAATAAAGTTGCAGTAATGACACCATCTTTTAAAACATTATTCACTAAAAATCCTTAAAATTTGACTTAAATTTATCTGTAGTAGAAATTTAAACTCAAAATTCATTCTGAATAATAAAAAACTTTTTTCAGAAAAACAAATTATTACCTAAAAACCAGAAGCTCTGTTAAATATTTTAAGCAGATATGCCTATGACTAATAAGCCAGTTCACAAGATAACTAAACTAGGCCAGCACTAAACTAGTCTATAAATATATTATACAATAATCAACAAAACAATATACAGTAAATTATTTATACTCACGATGTACTTTTATAATCTGGTATTCAACAACAAGGTAAATTCCCTGATTCACTTTGAACAAATTTTAAATGAAGTTGAAAACTTTACACTAACAGTAAATCCACTCAGCACAAGTAAAAACAACTGACTGGCTAGATTCATTATCAAGGACAAGGGAGGGGCAATGTATTGTCTAAACTAAAAACATCATAGACATGCTTTATTAACCAACCAAATCAAAAGAATTCTGTATAAGCAAAATTCATTACTTTTTTATGACTAAATATTGTATTCAAAATGTTGTTTCTATCTTATTTAGCTGCATAGAAAATTAACTTGAAACATACCATATAATTAAACATTATTAAAAGGGAAACAGGTTCATATTATTGTTATTATAATTACACTTTAGACAAAAGCAATGTTAATGAGAAACACCAGTAAATGAATTGAGTTATCTTAATCATTACAACTTCTTAAATAGTAATTTTAATAATGATGTAAATTAATCAGCTACCTATACTCAAAATCTTTTTTAATAAAATAGAAACTGATCACTCTCCAGTTAACAATAAGTCACATACAGATATAATAATAAGATATATAATAAGTACAATTTCTAAATTATATGTAGTAATTAAATACAATTTACCTTTAGCAATACAGCAATTTAACTTTAGCCGTTTACACACGCACACACACAAAAGCTTGTTCGTTAAAATTAAAATAGTAAATAATATTGTCCTGAAAGTAAATTAATTGCCTGAATTCATTTATTGTTTACGATCTTTAAACAACTATAAATGGAAACCGATTAAATCATATTTCTGATGTTTAATATGGATGTGGAAAAGGATTAGCTTTACTGTGAGGATTGTCGTGGGCAGATATAATTAAAATACCAAAAAAGCAACCAGAATATTGAAATTTTTCAGAAGTATAATGTAACCATAAGGACGTTGATTAATAGCTCTTTTCAAGATAATAATGAATATTTTTCAAGCACCCTAATCCCAAGGTTACCAACAGTAACCTCACAGTGCATTGTTTACTTCTAGTTCTCTCTGGTGAATGCACAAAGAAACCAAAATTAAACATTGAAATTAAACATAACAGTAATTAGATTTGGGCCAAAAAATGTTTAATTAAAATTACATTAAAAAATCAACGTTCTATTATTTGTAAATGTAAGACTTAGTAATAAACTACAATTACATCATTGTAACTCTTAATGTTAACAGAAATATCTCATGTGCGAACAATTAAATTAAATTTTATATAATAATGTCTTTTTACTTATATTTACAGAAATATAAGTTTGAAAAACGCGCAAGAAGAAAAAATTTGACTTGGAGAACCTAGTCTTTTAGGTTTTATATCCAAGTTAAAGAGAACACATAGTAGATGCAGATTTAGGAAATCTCTACATATGAGCCCACACCCACACAAATACTGTTGAACTCATGGCTCTTGTACGGGTGACTAATGTCAGGCCCAAAAATAGGAGGGCTTCCTTATACATAGAGTTAATGTTTTCATAAGTAAATAAAATCCATATACAAAAACTTGCTTTCTAATGACAATTTTTTAGGATTAATAGCTTTAAAATACCGAGAGAGTTATAAAGTGACTAAAAATGTGAAGCAGGAGAAGATGTATGGAGTGGTAAAAAGATGACTACGTAAGTGATTAAAGAACTTAATTTTATATACAGTACAGTCTCACTAATCCGGACTTGATGGGACCGGACCTTGTCCGGATCAACGAAAGTCCGGATTAGACGGAAAAAGCCAGACAAATGCATACAATATGTGTTTTAGTCGGGGAAACATTGAAATTGTAGTTTTAGTGAAATTGAGGCCTAATTATAGCTATACAGTACAGTATTTCATAGCTTATTTAGCAAAAAATACTGTAATTGTAACAGAAAAGGTATGACATGAATAAATATCAAAGCATCTTTCTCGTTGAATAAATGTATTCACATAAAGTTATTTACACTATACTGTATAAACGCACAAAGAAACTCAAACAAAAATGAAACTGAAACAAAAATAAACTTTAAAAAACTTAGTGAAAAAAGTCTGTAAGTTCTTTTGTTTTAACGATAAATGGCGTCGTTTCACAGTAAGATCTCGTAGGCGTTTCAAGGTCAGTAGCTCCGCAGTTGACGTATCACTTTGTTTCTCAAAGTAGGCTATCAACCCCTCCAGCATTGCAGCCGCCCCATCATGAGTTGGGCTGACCGGTTCGTCTGTGTAGTCTTCCTCTTCCGAGCTGTCATTTTCTGCGTTTGCAATGCACACAGCGACGATTTCGTCCTCGTTGAGCACTTGATGACCAATGTCATTATCACTGATAATCCACTCGGAAATATCAGTGTCTTTCAACACGGCACAACCCTCCAATTGTTGAAAAATCTGAACAAATTCGGCGCCGTCATTAGTAGGTCTGCAGCCATATAAATGACATCCTTTATAGTAACTTTTTTAAGAATTTCAATAAATTGTGTAGCTGGATCTGCTTCTTGTTGTTACAAAAGCGATAAAATTAACTTTTTTCTATATGGCAGTTTTATCGCCTCTATCACACCCTGGTCCGTCGGCTGAATGAGAGCCGTGACGTTAGGAGAAAGAAATTTAACAAAAATGTCACCATGACGCAATTGTTCTTCATTTGGGTGGCATGGGGCATTATCAATTAGTAAAACCGCTTTTCAAGTGAGTTTTTTCTCTTTTAAAAACTTGTCTGTTGTTGGAACAAAGTTTTCAAAAAACCAGTCCTTAAAAATTTGACTGTTCATCCACGCTGATTTTTGGAACTTGTATTGGGCCGGTAGAACACTTAAATTTACATTTTTAAAAACCCTCGGCTTTGCGGATTTCCCTATCACCAAAAGTGGAAATTTTAGATCGCCAGGAGCATTACTGCAGAGCAACAAAGTCATACGTTCTTTCTTAACTTTATGGCCTTTTGCTACTGAATCTAATTTGGAAGCTAAAGTTTTTCTTGGTAACATTTTATAATTTAATCAGGTTTCGTCAGCGTTGAACACGTGACCAGGTTGTAAGTTTTCATCTCTGAGAAACTTGCCAAATTTGTCTTTGAAATTTTCACTGGCATCACTGTCACCTGACAAAATTTCACCACTTATTCCGAGTTGACGGATGCCGTGTCGTTCCTTCCACCGTGATAGCCAATCCACACTGGCATTAAAATTAGGGTCTCCTTTTAACTTTTCATTCAGTTTCAGCGCGATCTTTGCAAATTTACACCCGGTAATGGAACACCCTGTCCCGTTGTTGGCAAAACCATACATACAAAGCATCATCTAGGGTTTAATTTTTTTTTTTTTTTTTTGCTTCTGCCGCCTAAAATGTCTTTACTAACAATTTTTGCACAAAAATCTTCAATTTCCTGTTACTTTTTTCCGATCGGAAACAGTTTGTTTTCCCACGCCTAACTCTTTTGCAATTTTAGTATGCGATTCACCTCCATCAATACGAAACAAAGATTGGAGTTTTTGTTCCAATGTCACTGTCACTGACTTACGTTTAGTCGCCATTTTCACTTAACACTGAACGAGACGTAAATAAAAAACACAGATCAATATTGCACTAGAATTAAATGACAACTAAGCAGATATCTTGCGAGAAGCAGTAACGGTGGCATCCGTCCGACAACCTAACTGACCTGACGCCAGACGGATAGACTGTCTATCCGTTTAGTCAGCGGTCCTTTATCTTTCGTTTATCGCAAGATATCTCTTGATATCACGTGCGTTGTAGTGTTGGGAGATCTAATGTGAATATATTTTTTCAAAGAAGTTTTTCCTACTTTAACAGGCAAAAGAAACAAATAATAGGGTAAATTCATATTTTAATGAATAAACATATTATTTGTCTATTAGAGTAGGAAAACCCCTTTGAAAAATAACAGATATAGTAGTATAAAAGTAAATATTTTTGTGGACGGCAGACTGATTGTGCACTGTAAAATACTATAACTAAACAAAAATTTTGGGCCGTCCGGATTAGCCGGACGTCCGGATCATCGGAGACCGGATTAGCGAGACTGTACTGTATACAGTTGAATTGTAATGGAAAAAAATACAAGACCTAACAAATAAAAAATTAGGGAGTTGTAAGTACAAAGACAAGGTTCCTAACTAAACTTAGCAATATAGTTATCATTGGTTGTAGAGAGAAGAAAACTCAAATATGCTGAAGTTCTTACTTCAAAGATATAACTTCAAGAAGAAGCCAATAATATGAAGAGCAACTAAGTTGAGTGTTGAACTTTCTTATAACGAAGTTGAGGATTTTTAACAATGTAAATCAACTGCAATGTAATGCAATAAGATTTAGAAAAAATTAAATAAAGCAAAATACAGAATATAGTTTCTTAAACGGAAGCTTTAAATAAATACAAACACCTTAAAATAAAAAATAACTAGTAGGATAAAACAAGAGACTGACCAAGATTATAATACACAGGAATTAACATCGTAACAATGACAAAATTAGATGCAAGAAGGATGGATTTAAATACCATGATGGGCTCTACAGTACAATTTTTAGGATAAAGCCAGGGAGAACCACTGGTAAAACAATGCTTTACATGCAAAAATAACAGTTTTTGAGGAATATAAAAATCATGATGCCTGATCAAAAGAGGTTAATCAAATTTGTTTTTGCCTTGTATAATTTTTTGGTGGATAATGCAAATTTCAAGTAGTTCCATTTTATTTTTCGTTTTTAATTTTGAAAATAATTTTTGTGTAACAGATTATAAAAAACATCTTGAACGACAAATTATATATTGTTTACTTAACAAAAATCTATAGTTATGAAATATGTTATTACCTCTGCATTTGATCCTTTATTTAATTTTATAATACAAACGCCATTTGCATCACCATCTTTATTATCAGATCCTGCAACACAAAATTTCGAAAGATAATTTTAGAAAATTTGGTAAAACATTTTTAACAAATTTTTTCTCTGAATTTAACAAATAAAACAAATTAAATATATATTTAGTCATTTGCTCCATAAGTACATTTTTTCCATTTTGAGTTGTGTTACTTGATTATTATTATTATTATTATTGCACATTGACACTTTTCAAAATATATATTTTCTTACAAGTAACAACTTATATTTTTGCTTATGAAAGTTTATATTTTAAAGGTATCAAAGGTCCTTTTATATCTGATCATTTAAAACATATCATATCACAGCATATTGTAACAGTTTGTATGTAAAAATACATCCATAGCAAACACCTACATCAACAGTAATAATGTTCACAGTGAATAGATTTACTATATGTACGCTCAATAGCTTACTATTCTACACCTTCAATATAGAAATAAGGAAAGAATTCCACTGGCCAAAGGAAAAAGGATAAAAAACATCTTAACATAAAATGGTCATAATCTCAGCGAACAAGACTACACACCTATTCAAAATATTTTTCTCTGAAAGTTTATTCCAGACAGTGCATGGTTAAAACGTTTGTGTGACATCATTTTAGTACCCAACCTGTTCGTATCTTCCCATCTAATGCATTTAATGGCTCACACTACTCTCTAATATTGTATGTTGTTAAACATAGTAGAATTAAATTTTAAAAGATTATTTCTAAAGGATGTTTGTGCTCTCACTTTGGTAGAACATAATAACACTAAGACTGTTTTTGAAACTAAAGTTGTTAGAAAATTATTAAAGAACTTCAAAGACATCTATTATATTTTGAAGTACATCAAATATTATATCTCAATATACATCTATTAACACGCTCATTGCCAATCCCGCGATATCGTGTGATGTCAGTTCTTACAGGACGGCCGATCTCACGTTATCGCGTGGCAGTTGCTATCCAAATTATTCGTGAATTATTATAGCGGCCACAGCGAAATTGTGAGTACTACTTATATTAGTCACTAGGGAAGGGATTGACCTTTTTGTAGTAGGGATGACCACCAGCCATTTTGTTTTGTTCTTATCAGCTAGTGCACACAATGGTAGCGTTCGGATAAGGTAACATCCTAATAATTTTGTTGAGTTATTCATTGAGTGAGCGTTTTGAAATTCGGTTTTAATTTTGTGTGTGTTGATTTTGATTTTTCAATTATAAGTGACCGACCAGGACCCTTGAAAAGGCTCAGGGAAATGCCGGATCGTCCAAAAAAACATTTTTTTTAATTACAGAGGTCCAGAGGTGGAAGAGTTATTACTAGATTCTGACCCATAAACTACACAGAAGACACAAGGAGACCGAGTCCAACACAAGCTAACTAAAATTGAAAAAGCCAATCCGCGATGTCTCAGCACCTACATGAAACGATGTTTCAGCACATAAACATGAAATAACAAACTACGAAAATAACCTAACCATATTTGAAATAAATAATAACCCAATAGAATTAAACTCACTAGAAAAATACCACATTTATAAAAACACACACAACAATTTAATGAACTTACAGACCACATATACAGAAGACATACTATATTAAAACATCATACACGCAAATCAAGAGAAGATGTGTGTAACGTCAACAAATACCAACATCACGGACCGAACATCTACACCAGAAAAATATCAGTGATTCGACAATGGTCAAGTGACCGAAAGGTGCCTCATCACACAAGGTAAAATCATTGCACTTAATGGTGGATAAAATTACTACTATAGTAATATATTAACTTAATAAAGTCAATGCAACGGAAAAACAATGGATAACGTAAAATATCAAAAATATATATATATATATATATATATATATATATATATATATAATTAATTTAAAATATTTCAAAAACACGAATACTTTTAATGAATATATTTATTCAAAGCTTTTCGTCGATAAAATAGTACCAGCATCTTCAGGAAAATAATTATCTAATAAAATATTTTTACAAAATTAAATCATATGTGCTACAAAAGACCATATGTTTATAAGTATTGCACTTTTCTGTATAAGATAATTATTTTCCTGAAGATGCTGGTACTATTTTATCGGCGAAAAGCTTTGAATAAATATATTTATTATAAGTATTCTTGTTTTTGAAATATTTTTAATTTATTAACTATATTACAAAAAATCATAACACCATATTTAATATATATATTGATATTTTACGTTGTCCAATGGACAAGATTTTAACACCTACCAAGGTAAACGAATCAGTGATTCGACAATGGTGAAGTGACCGAAAGGTGCCTCATCACTCAAGGTAAATTTATTGCACTTAGTAGTGGATAAAAGTATTTACAATAGTAATATATCATCTTCATATATATATGTATATACATATTGTTTTTCCGTTGCACTGACTTTATGAAGTTAATATATTACTATTGTAAGTAATTTTATCCACCATTAAGAGCAATGTTTTACTCAAGGTAAAATCATTGCACTTAATGGTGGATAAAATTACTTACAACAGTAAGTAGATTAACTTCATATAAATATATATATATATTCTTGATATTTTACGTTATCCATTGTTTTTCCGTTGCACTGACTTTATGAAGTTAATATATTACTATTGTAAGTAATTTTATCCACCATTAAGTGCAATAATTTTACCTTGAGTGATGAGGCACCTTTCGGTCACTTGACCATTGTCGAATCACTGATATTTTTCTGGTGTTGATGTTAGGCTTGCATTGCTATATAAAATAATTGTATCTAATTTATAACTTTACACACAAAATAATAATTAAAAAAGTTCACATAGTGGTTTCATTTTAATACTTTTTCTGTAAATAGTAGAATTAATTTTTGAATACACATAACATTTTTTTTAAAAAAAGTTGTATATTTCATGTTTTTTTTAATGTATTAATTCAAGGTTTTAAAAAGTTCATGTCCTGTTCAAAATTGGTATTTTTTGGTCATTTTTTAAAATCTGAACTAATTTAATACTGATCCATTTCAACTTTGACTTGACTAAAACAAATGTTAAAAAGCTAAAAATAGATGTTTATATGGATATACTCAATAATCAAACAAAAGCGTGATGAAATTCTCATCAATAATTTGAGTTAAGCAGCTGAGTTTGTTTATTTGTTGTTACCATGGGTTATTCAGTTATATTGATCAACATTATAAGGTTTTGAAGTTCTATTTCTCAATTTAATTGCGAGTGACTTTGTTTTGATTTATTATAATTTAAATCCTATTGATGTATCTATTTGTCACTGGGCAATAGTTATGGTTAAACGTAAGGAATATATTTTACCACTGCCCTGCAGTTACAATTTTATTGAGCAGATTTAGTTTAATATCGTTCATAAACCATTGGAGTACACGTTTTCCCCTGTTTACTTAGATTCAAGCGTTACATTATGAAATTCAGTTTGACATTTTTATTCATATTTTCTCTTACCTTACTTTTTTATTTAATTTGCCTTTGAGGTTAAGTCACTTTCCTTTTTACATCTTGAAGCAGCTCACGCATGTTTGTTTTGTTTGTTTACACTTCATTTAAAACACAGTATCTTTTCATAAACATTGTCATATAACACATATATTTTCATGTGGTAACATATAATCCCTAAATTTAGCAGATTAATAGGGTCGAAGTTTAGTATAAACTAACATATTAAATTAGTACATTTTTCACACATAATGATGTGTACATGATTGTAAATACATTATTTTCGTGGCAACGGTGTTGTTTCAGTGATTAGTATGGCAGTTCAGATAATTGATAATTCGGATAGCTGACATTTCAATGATCAACATTACACTGTATATGTTAGCTTCTTAAGAGGCAGTACAGTAATACCTTGTACTTATGCGATAGGTAGGACTGAGCTGTAAATATGTGAGTCGAATCCGTGTAAGCCGGGGTATAATTTTACATACATCTCACATAGGAATCATGTTTAATTGGAACCAAAGAGTAAATAAACTAATAGTTTCGAACAGGGGTCTCCAACCTACGGCCAGCAGACCACATCCTGCCCGCGAATAGATTTTTTCTGGCCCGCAAAAGCTATCATACTGGAAATTTTTTTTTTATTTCGTAATATATTTCCTGAAGATAAAAGTCAAATATTAAATTCAAAATCTCACCAAAACTTATTTTTTAATAAACACACTGGTTCATAACAGACTAGTTTCGGCGATGATATCAGCTTCCTTAGGGCTACTACTGTCGTACTACTACTTCAAGGCGTAACTAAATATATTTCCTTTTAAGCATTTTTAATATTAGATATGAGTACAGTACTTGTCTCTCACTTGCCACTACTTTTCTCTTTAAGTGTAGAACTAGCTGTAAACAAGTAAGAAACTAAGCAAGACAGTCTCAAAAGCCACCACTGAGCTCTTAATTAGAAAAAAAAAAGTGGGTGTATGGTAGGGGGCTAGACTTTCTGCGCTAAATACCGCCTTTCCTCCAAATGTTTTCGATGTGGCCCTTGAGTAGAAAAGGTTGGAGACCCCTGGTTTAGAAGGAAAATGTATATGTATTAAAATCTTAAATACACAGTACAACAAAATGTTAAATTATATATATACAAAGAAATTATTTTGACACAGAAGGCAACACAAAATCTAGTAAATTCGTTTGACGAATTGAAGATGGTTTCTTCTCACGCAGAATTTCCTTGTAACTCGCTAATTCTTTTGTTTTGTTGCAGAAATTCACTCATCGTTGGAGTCCAAAAATGTATAGACCATGCTCAATTAAACTAAGGCCTTTTGCCAAGTTTCTTACCGTCATTTCATCTTCTACATCAACTGGGTCTAAAGAATCTGGGTTTTTAAGGTCTTGCTCTTGGTCACTCATTTCTATGAGCTCATCAATTGTGTGAATACAGCAGTTCTTGAACATCATCATTATCCATTTCTGAATTTAGTTGCCTGGCAAAACCGACAACTTCTTCAATCACATCAGCAATTTCATCAGACTCTGGCACTAATTACGTTTTGAGTTTCAGTGGCAAAAAAAATGGACGTGATACAGTAAAATACAGTATTTTGTGTCCAGGGGTGGTTAGTATTGTAGTGTATTGTGGTGTTGTTGGAAGTTGGTTTTCTATGTTACTGTAGTTTCTATTTTATTATTATTTATATTTAATGTAATGTCAAGATAGTTGTTTGTTTCTGTTTCGACGGTGAATTGTATGTTTTTGTTGTATGTATTTAATTTGTTTAGTATTATGATGTGTTCGTTGTGAATGGTAGGCTGGTTTATTATAAGTATATTGTCTACGTACCTTGTCCATAGTAAAATATTATGTGTGTTTAGTATAGGTTTAATTATTATTCGTTCAAAGTGTTGTAGATATATTTCTGACGTGATGATATGGGTGATCCCATGAGGAGTCCAGTTGTTTGTTTATAGTATTTGTTGTTAAATTTGAAGTAATTTTGGTCTTTGGATAGTGTAATGATATTATTTATTGTGTTTTCTTTTTCGTCATTGTGTATTAGTTTATTTTTTATTATTTCTATGGTTTCTTCTATTGGGATACTAGGGTACATGTTGGTTATGTCATAACTTATTATTTTTGTGTTGCTGTTTGTTTCTATGTTTTTTATTTTATTAATTATTTCGTATCCATTTTTTATATTGTAGGTGTTGTTGATATGTATTTTAGATCTTATTATTGTATCTAGTATTTTTAGCGACTATGTAATATGGTACTGTTTTAAAATTTACAACCTGAACACAAAAATAATAAAAATAAAAAAATCTACCCAAAATATCTAACCTTAAAAAAACAACTGGACTCCCCATGGGATCACCCATATTATCAGTTATGTCAGAAATATATCTACAACACTTTGAACAAATAATAATTAAACCTATACTAAACACACATAATATTTTACTATGGACAAGGTACGTAGAGGATATACTTGTAATAAACCAGCCTACCATTCACAAAGAACACATCATAATACTAAACAAATTAAATACATACAACAAAAACATACAATTCACCGTCGAAACAGAAACAAACAGAACAATTAACTATCTTGACATTACATTAAATATAAATAATAATAAAATAGAAACTACAGTACATAGAAAACCAACTTCCAACAACACCACAATACACTACAAATCTAACCATCCCTGGACACACAAAATTAACACTTACAGTAACACGATAAATAAAGCAATAAAATACACATAAGATAAACAAAAATTAAATGAAGAATTAGATAACATTACAAAAATAGCAATAGAAAATGGATACAACAAACACCTTATAAAAAACATATAGAATAAATTTACAAAAACACCTAACCTCAACACAACACTACAATCTGAACACAAAAATAAATAAAAAATCTACCTAAAATATAAATAAACCAATAACAAAATAGAAAAATTAACAAATATATGCAACAAAGATTAATACACTCCAACATACAAACCAAACAACAAAATAATAAAATATCTTAACACAAACCACAAAACAAATACAGAAAAACATAACCTATCAGGAATTTACAAAATGACATGTAATGACTGCAACGCATTTCACATAGGGAAAACAATCAGATCATTTAAAATAAGATTTGAAGAACATTACAGAGCATTCAAAAATAAAAATACAAAAGCATCAAATGTTGCAGCAGAACACCTAATATCACATAAACATTAAATAACAAATTACGAAAATAACATAACCATACTTGAAATAAATAATAACCCAATAGAACTGAACTCACTAGAAAAATACAACATTTATAAAAACATACACAACAATTTAATGAACCTACAGACAACATACGTAGACGACGTACTATTCAAAAACATTATACACAAGACTCAAGAGGAAACGTATATGACGTCAACAATTACCAACACGACGGACCGAACATCCGCACCAGAAAAATTAAGAAAAAGTAATCAGTGATTCGACAATGGTCAAGTGACCGAAAGGCGCCTCATCACTTAAGGTAAAATCATTGCACTTAATGGTGGATAAAATTACTTACAATAGTAATATATCAACTTCATAAAGTTAGTGCAACGGAAAAACAATGGATAACGTAAAATATCAAGAATATATATATATGAGAGTGAATATTGAAACATTCTGAGTTAACTGTCTATATAGATCGAGACAGTTAAGTCTTGAAAAATACTGTTGAAGGGAAGTAAAACTGAAATTGCAGAACGAAGCGAGCTACACTACTAGTAAACTCATTCCACCACAGCTACATTGAGACTGAGTGACGAACGGAAGTTTAACATCGATCTGGCAACAAGGCTCACCCACGCAGCAAGATGTGAACCTCCTATTCGCTTAGAAGACTGTAATCCCCACTCCCTCTGGTCGATTTCGCCTACGAATAATCCTATTCTATTTTAAATCAAACCATAACTTACTATTTGTGGTTGTGACAGCTCTAATTAAAACTAAGCTGAGATGAGAAACTGGGAGCAGTAAGTCATTGCGATGAAAATAATGGTGTGATGCATCAACACCCACTGCAAAGTTCTATTAACTGTTCATCTTCTTAAAGATAGCTGAGCTAAGTAAATTACCTTTTGAAATATTCTGAACTGATAAAAACCTTTTTTTCACACTTTAAGTGTGGATGATGTTTGAAACATGGAACACCTGAATATGTAAATCATTTACTGGGACCCTCACTATTTTCTTAATATAATTAAATTAAAAAACCTTAATTTAAATAGGGTTTGTTTTCACTCTGTAACGTCTAGAAGAGACTAAGTAAACAATGCACAGCTAAAATGTGCAAGTTGTATTACATCAGCTCCTATACAAAAAAACTATTAACATGGATTGAAGTTGTTTTTCTCAATCAGCTATTTGCCAAATCTGATTTTGCGTGACATGAATTATTGTACAAAATAGTTTTATGAATTGGAAGATATATTGTAATGAATCTATGGAAGATCTTGTCTTAAAAAATGACTATCATAGGGACATTAGAAAGAAGGAAACTAAATCTGTTGAAAGTCTGCCAGCATGTTTTGGTTGATATTGTTTTCAAAATTAATCATATTTCAAAAATTAATGGAACATTTCACTTGAGTTTATATGTATTGAAACCAATGTGAAATTACTCGTTATTTATATATTGTTTGTTTTTGTTATACCTACTGGAGCTGCAAGTATACTATGTATGCGAGTGCAAAGTTATATTATGCAAAAATATAGCCTATGTTTCAAATTATTTAAAAAAATTATAAAATGTATTAAAGTTGTGTTTAGTAGTGTTAAAAGATGTTAGCGGATATCAAACATGGTTTAAATAATAGTAAACATGTATAGAATATGTTTTATGAAGAATTTGTCTGAAACACCTCTCAAATTTAAACCCCCCAAATTTAAACATTTCCCCCCCCAAATTTAAACCTTTGATAATAATGAGTAATTTTTATATCACTGGAACTAGAAGGATTCCAGTAATGTTAGTATTTGTTTTATTAAGTATAGTTTCATTGTAACTAGTGGTAGGAATTTTTGAATACCTCTAAAAAGGCCAGTATTTCATATAAGGAGCTATGTATTTCATGATCACCAATCAAAAGTGTTAATACATGCCAAAAGATTATTCCCAATTTTGTAATAAAATTTTAAGTGTTTATGTTGACGATAATTTTTTTTTAAAAATTTGCAGTGTCCATTTAAATTTCCATTTCTACATGAGAGCGTCAAAAAAATTACTCATACAATAGTGCAAAGAGGACATTAAAAAATGATTTAACAATTTATTGATGCCATTTTTTTGTCATAAAATTATTAAATAATATATAACTTCTTAATTCTTACCTAAAAATATTCTGTTTTAAATATTTTACACTTCTATTAATTATTTACTTTTTTATATTATAATTTCTTAGCTCTAACCATTTATTTTCTACTTTTATTTTGGCAGTTGTATTTCAATTTAATTTAATCCCCTCCCCTCATTATAGTAACACAACTTTTTTCGTTGTACTTTTTACAATTATATACATAATAAAATCTTAAAACAGGGTTTCTTACCCACACTTTACTAAATGCTAATTGATTGGAGGCAGGTGCTATTCAGAGATGTCAGTAACAATATTATAAAAATTCGGCTTTAAATTATTTATGGAAATGGTATGAGACAGTGAAGGAAATTTCATTCCTTTATTGAAATTTACAGACAACTGAGTATAGTAAAATTCATATCCTAAGTATAGGAAAATTTATCAATTTAAAATTTGTAAATTTAACTAGTTATGTAAATTTTAAGTTTCAACAAATTGAATGCCTAAACTACAGTACAGTAATACCTTAATTTAAGCTACCCATTCTTACGAGATTACCATGTTATGCGGTTTTAAATCATGCTATCCAAGTTACACAAAAAAATGGCCTGTTCTGGAAAAAAATGCCTAAAAGAACTTTTATAGCATGAAGAGAAAAGATTTCCAGGATTTAAGGCTGCCAAAGACCGGTTGATAGTGATGGTTGGCGCAAATACAGCTGGTGACTGTAAGTTGCAACCTCTCATAGTTTATTAGAGAAGCCAAGGGCATTAAAAAATATTTCTAAGGCTAGCTTGCCCGTGGTTTGGAAGTCGAATCAGAAGGCTTGGGGGACAGCTTCCCTTTTTAAGGATTGGTTGGGTCAATCTGAATTCTTCAACGGGTTCAACAGTAGGCACGTCACGAAAAAGTTATCTCTAAACACTATCAGGATTTTCAATCCTTTCTTCCTCGCGCCTTTCTTCCCTTTCAACAGTCTGGCAAGTCTTTCCTCCTCTGCTTGATTCATATTGCGTAGTAACACAATAAATATAACACACAACATACTAAAAGATCAATACACACAAGCGAAATTAAAAATTGTCACACTTTAGCCCATGCGAGGGGTCGCGCACGGTGGTTTCCACACTGACTTTTCTCTAGGCTGCTGCACTAAGACACACACAGGTGATAACGAAAATACAAACACAGCATTTGACAGCAGACGAGTCTATTTGAAGGTACTGAGGGAAGTGGAAGCTTGCAAAATCGGCAGTTCGAGTTATTAAGAAAATAGTGAAGGCCCGGTGGAAAAGACAGTGACGTGACCCATGCCAGGTTAATGAACCTCTTAAACTTCAGCTTATTAGTACAGTATGAAATGTTTTCAACCAAAAGACTTGTAGAGTACAAATACTGAACAGTCTAAAGAGCACTTCTGGAATCAGAATGTATAAGGTAATGCAAAGATGTAGAAGTAACAGTAGTTTTAAAGCTTCGAGGTTGGCTAGAGGTTCAGTTGTAAAGAAGCTGCAAACTGAGTGTAGGACCATAGGTGTAGGTTGGTTCTTAGTGCATTAAACATATATATTTCAACAAATTTAGTATACGTAAAAAGTTATCCATAGTAACTTTTCCTAGCAATATTTTAAATGGGGATGGCTAGTTCGGAAAATAAATTTCATTTATCAACTCCCACTGCAAATAACCTCTTAATTTTGTTGATTATGGTATGGGGACAAGAAACTATATACAATGGTTCTATAAAGTAATTTTGTCATATATTTTTATTATATTTCAAAGTTAAATGTTGAGTTTAGTATAACACACACATACTCAACATCAGATTACACTAAAATTCATACACACACACACACACACACACACCTAAAAGCTGATACACTAGAGAGGATTGCTACGCAGTACCCTGCTGACAGCTGGCTGTATATCTACACTGACGGCTCATGCAATGCCACAAGCCCTAGAAGCTCATACACTAAAGATGATTGTTACGCAGTACCCTGCTGACAGCTGGCTGTATATCTACACCGACGGCTCATGCAATGCCACAAGCCCTATAAGCTCATACACTAGAGATGGTTGCTATGCAGTACCCTGCTAACAGCTGGCTATATATCTACACCGACGGCTCATGCAATGCCACAAGCCCTAGAAGCTCATACACTAAAGATGATTGCTACGCAGTACCCTGCTGACAGCTGGCTGTATATCTACACTGACGGCTCATGCAATGCCACAAGCCCTAGAAGCTCATACACTAAAGATGATTGTTACGCAGTACCCTGCTGACAGCTGGCTGTATATCTACACCGACGGCTCATGCAATGCCACAAGCCCTATAAGCTCATACACTAGAGATGGTTGCTACGCAGTACCCTGCTAACAGCTGGCTATATATCTACACCGACGGCTCATGCAATGCCACAAGCCCTAGAAGCTCATACACTAAAGATGATTGCTACGCAGTACCCTGCTGACAGCTGGCTGTATATCTACACTGACGGCTCATGCAATGCCACAAGCCCTATAAGCTCATACACTAAAGATGATTGTTACGCAGTACCCTGCTGACAGCTGGCTATATATCTACACCGACGGCTCATGCAATGCCACAAGCCCTAGAAGCTCATACACTAAAGATGATTGCTACGCAGTACCCTGCTGACAGCTGGCTGTATATCTACACTGACGGCTCATGCAATGCCACAAGCCCTAGAAGCTCATACACTAAAGATGATTGCTACGCAGTACCCTGCTGACAGCTGGCTGCTTATCTACACCGACGGCTCATGCAACGCAACAAGCACTAGAAGCTCATACACTAGAGATGGTAACTACGCATTACCCTACTGACAGCTGGCTGCATATCTACACCGACGGCTCATGCAATGCCACAAACCCTATAAGCTCATACACTAGAGATGGTTGCTACGCAGTACCCTGCTGATAGCTGGCTGTATATCTACACCGACGGCTCATGCAATGCCACAAACCCTATAAGCTCATACACTAGAGATGGTTGCTACGCAGTACCCTGCTGACAGCTGGCTGTATATCTACACCGACGGCTCATGCAATGCCACAAACCCTATAAGCTCATACACTAGAGATGGTTGCTACGCAGTACCCTGCTGACAGCTGGCTGTATATCTACACCGACGGCTCATGCAATGCTACAAGCCCTAGAAGCTAATACACTAGAGAGGATTGCTACACAGTACCCTGCTGACAGCTGGCTGTATATCTAAACCGACGGCTCATATAACCCAGCAGATAAATCAGCTTTGGTAGGTTGGTTCTGCACCTCATTCAGTGGCTTCTCCGCAGTTGGTACCTATGCAAGCAACTTCGACAGGGAAATATGCTCCATCCATCGCCTTGCTACACTCTGACAGGAAGCCTAAAAAGCAGTTTCCTTTGTTGCGGCAATATTAGCACTTGCCTTAAATTCCCCCAGGGTGCCTCAGAACCATTAATTGCAGTCTAGAATAAAAAAAACTCATCAGAGCGGAGTGGCATGTACAGCTACAATGGGTCCCTGGCCATGTAGGCGTTGCAGGAAACAAAAAGGTCGACAAATTTGCCAAAAAGGGGCAGAAGTCAAACAACCCAAAGTCCAATGCTGCCTAATTTCAGCCAAAAACATCATTGATGCTATGGTGAGTGCCTCCAACCGAAGAGATATAGCAGAAATGCCCAACAATAAAAAGTGGGAGTTCCTAGTAACCGAGGGGCAGATTTCGACATTTTTACCCCGAATGGAGGCGGTCGCCAGATTCCGCATAACAACTTGCAGGGCTATCTGCAGCTGATCGGCATTGCTGATGATCAGATTTGCCCACTCTGCTAAATGGCCGTAATGGACGGCGACCACCTGCTCTCTTGCCCACATATGTCCAGCACTCCTGAGGACCTCGCTCGATTCTACTGGGAGGCGTAGCGTCAAATTGCTGAAATGCCAAGAACAGACGTTGGCTAACTAACCAACATAATTTTACATATTTGACAAAATTATCACAAAAATCTCATTGAACCACATAATACAGTAGTCCTACTCTTGAGACGCCAAGTTGATAAAGGAGTAAAAGAAACATATCTCTAAAAGTACCTTACCTTATTATTATCCAGAATTAAGAGTTACTACAGACACTATTTAAAAATGCTTATAATAGTTATTAAATTAGTAATGATAATATGAGAAAAAATATTTATACAGATTTATACAGCTGAATATTTGTCATTACCAGTTCCATTAGGTAGCGCCAACTGCCCTTCATTATTTTCTCCTTTCATCGAGGAATCAAGAACCGGCCCCCACCTCGAGATTGTTATTCTTTTTTTTAATCCTGGTCGTGAAATATCCATAATGTGCTTAAAACAATACCTGTAAACAAATTTCAAAATTAGATAGTTAATTAGCAATGAGCATAATTACAATTATTCAAATTTTAATATAGTCTATTGCAACTTTGTTAATCCCCTATTTAGAAATTGAGATATATAAATACTTTACTTTGAGATATTGTTCAACTTCAGAAAATTAAATTCCACACAAAATTATCTTTGGATTGAGACGATAGTAAAATAAAACACAACACAAAACATCTGGAGAAAGAAACTGAAATAAGTAAAATCTGCTCTTTTAATTTGACTTAATTGCTAACCATTTATAACCACCTCCGTATCTAATATCTTAATGGCAGTGTCTGCAACAAATTCTATGCTAATACATACATGAGAAGATAAAGATTCTATGCTAAAAGGGAATATATAAGTGTTGAGATCTCCAGGCAATAATTAGATCGCTGTAGGTACTGTTAACAAGTTTTCTTCACACGTTAAGTTTTTAGTGTAATTATTACTATGTCACCTTAAAAAGTTGAAACCTACTGTGTTAATTAGACAATTAATTATATATTAATGTAGAATGTATTGTATTTTTTTAATAATTTTTTGAATATCGTCATTTTTTTCAATTTAACAATCTGAATAGGCTTGTAATATAAATTAACTTTTTAAAATTGTCAAATTACCTGATGCACACCACGTTTAGTGAAAATAATAAGCTATTTTTAAAAATTGTCAATGTCCGAATTGAATGTCATGCCATTGCTATAAATGACATCCTAGGTCTATTTATTAAATATTTTCTATTAGTTCACACTCTCCATATATTTTGTACACATTTTCAATCATTAATATAATACGTTTTTACTCATCCAATCAAGTTCAAAGGATTCGTACTGATTATCTTCATGTTAAAGTCTAGCCCTTTTGGTACTGAGCCAACTTTTTTATACCTAGAAGTATATTTCTCAAAGGAGTATATGAATTTTTTTCCTTCCATTTGGTTCTCATTTAAACTTCTATTGTACAACATTAAATTGTTGCCATGGTTACCACACAATATCATAAATAATGCTCAAGGATTAAAAATGAAAGCAAAGAATAAAATAAACAAACCGGAAAAACTGTATCGAACCTTACTTCACGAACGGACAATGCGAAAGAAAAGCGAAAAGAAACCACAACACAATATAAGGGGCGAAAAAAAGAAAGTGTATAAATAGTTAACAAACAAAAATAACACCATACACAGAAAAAAATACGGAAAATTGCAAGGAAATTCGCTTTCTATTTTCCCACTCAATATTGTTATTTTAACATATGTATATACATATTTTTTATTAATTGTAGTTATTAAATAAAAAGAAAGTAAAACAAAATTTTTCTTTATTGACTTGAGTAGGAATTTAATTAATTTTTTTTTAAATATTACTTGTTTATTTCAATTGATAAAGTCTATATATAGAACAGACTATAGTTCTTGCCAACCTTTAGTTCATGTCAATACACTTAAAAATGTAGATCTACCATCAGAAGTCACAAACGCCCTATCGCTAGTTCATTTCAATAGCTTTTCTACCAAACAGCCATTGCTATTTCATTTGGATATTTTCTTCAGTACCTCAACACATTCACTGCTGAGGTTGGTCCAGAACAACCCAAGACATATGTCCTAATAAATCAATATGTTTACCACATGCTTTGGTAATTTGGGTTGAGGGTATGTTTATTTGTTTGGTCAGTCTGTTGAGTGATTTAGTACAGTATAGTTTAAAGATAGCAGTCTTCCTAGTTATTTTGTAGTGTGATAAAGTGTGAGATAGTGTATTTTGTACTGGGTATGTGGAATAAGGACCTAGTATGTTACAGAAAGCAGTAATAGTATTTATACAGATGAGGACTAATCTAATTATGGTATGGAGAATCAGAACTATGAGCTCAAGGATGAAGGAGTTGAACCATGACTTTGACGAAAATCTTCTTGTTTGGATGGATCATTGCTAATTGAATGCTAACTGCTAACTAAATGCTCATTGTTTGTTCAATGAGGTGTACATTGTAAAAAATACACAAAACTTAACCTGTATGACTTCACACATTAAATAGTGAAAGAAAATCGTCTTGTTTGGATGGATCATTGCTAATTGAATGCTAACTGCTAACTAAATGCTCATTGTTTGTTCAATGAGGTGTACATTGTGAACAAATACACAAAACTTAACCTGTATGACTTCACACATTCAATAGTGAATGAAAATCCTCTTGTTTGGATGGATCATTGCTAATTGAATGCTAAATGCTAACTAAATGCTCATTGTTTGTTCAATGAGGTGTACATTGTGAACAAATACACAAAACTTAACCTGTATGACTTCACACATTCAATAGTGAATGAAAATTATTCCTGAGCTGACACCTACATCTCAACTTTCACTGCGTCCTCCAACATACGGCTTTTCAAAATTCACTAAAAAAATACCAAACTCAAACAGGATATTGCACATAAAATTTCCCCAGTGTGCAAAGCATGAAAAGAAGACATACACAACATATGAGTGTATTGCTTGTCCCGAAAGGCCAGGTCAGTGCAATTAGTTGTTTTATCAATTTACATTGATGTGTTATAAATATTTTTGGTACATATGTTTTGAAAATATTTTCACATACATCCTTTAAAAATAATTAGGAATTTATCACTATTCATTATTCCATACAGAATGTTGTGTCACTAGTTTCCTTACGTGTTCTGGAACACAACCAGTACAAAAACTCTCGATAGTCATAATATATAATAATACAAATTTATATATTATATAGTGGAAACAGTCTCTAATACTTCATTAGGTGTGAAAAGCGATAACTTTCAAATCTATAATTTCGGCACAGTGGCGCTGAGTGCAGGCGTTAACATCCAACTTGAAAATTTCTAAATATCATTTTTTTAAAAGAAATCATGAAAGGACATTACATATCATCAAAACAAACTTAAAGATAAGTTTCTGTACACAATTATTTTTTAGCATTTTTGGAATGTAACAGATTTTTTCAGCAGAGAATGTGTTAACTGGTGTTGATAACAATGAAAATTTCTTAGGTATAAATTAAAAACTGTTACAAAACCTTTATATAAATATTTTGCAAATAGTTTCCATTCTGAAGGTTGGAATTGACTTGTAAAACTAAGCAGTTTGACAGTAGCATAGCAAATACCTATAATACACGATTCTAATAAACTTATCAAGGTAATTGTTTAACTTTACTTCTAGAGAAGCTTCCTGCTTCAACACCCTAATTTATTTCTGCTTAAATAGATATCATAAACTCTATTAGAAACAGAAAATTTCTCTTTCTTTTGTTTCAAAGACATTCATTAGTAAAAATCATATTTATGTATTCAACCTTTTTCTATTATTTGTATTTTATAGTACTTTTTACAAAGAATTATCAGTTTTATGATATGTTTCATAAGCAGAAACAGATTTTTAGGTGTTTTTAATTTTAAAGACAACCAAAATATGAACTTGAGTTTTGAAAGGTATTTTTCTTTTAATTATAGTCAACATATAAATAAAAATATCAAGGCAAACATTCCCTTATAATTGTTTCTCCTTTTTTTATAACATAACTTGAATATTTTGCCCAGATATAAGAAAAAAGGTTGATATTGGAGGTGTCTTTTATCTGCTTCACAAATGCGGAGGGGAAAATAATAGCCTATATATTATTATAAATAAAAATAGGGTACTTACATATTATATGGAGGCCACTATAGTACATATGTTATTTAAGCTTAGTAAAAATGAACATTGCCCACCCCCAATGCAATGAGTATAAAATTAATCAAAAACATGTACTGAAGCTTTATTGATAATTATTATTTTTATTGCCCCGGAAGGTTATATGCCTATATTGAAATATACTCATGATGTATCCAGTCAGGATAGATTTGATTGTAATTTTATACATTTAACCAAACAAATATACACATGTAAAGCTAGAATAGAGGTTACGTAACGAAGATGTCTAATTAGGTAATGTAAAAATTACAAGAAAATCCATCCTGACTGGACACTTTATAGGTATATTTAAATATAGGTACTGTATATAGTTATGCATAAAATTAGAACGAAATCCATCCTAACTGGAAACTTCATAGGTATATTTACATATGCGTATATGTAGTACGGCGCAGACGTGGTATTTCTTACTACCCTGCACCGAATGTTTTACCCAATTTCATTTGATAAAAAAAAAACATTTATCTAAAAATAATTTGTTATGCATATAACCTTAGGACATGTTTTATGTAGTCATTTTTGGAGCCCAGTAAGAGAAATCACTCTACAATAGTGGTCTCTGTATAATATCTAAGTACCAAAAATAGTTTAATACAAGTGACAATATTTATTATATAATTATTATTCTGTATTGTGGTATTAGGTTTGTGAATTGCAATAATTATAAAATTTCGGCTGAGTTCATTGATATTTACTTATAACCAAAAGTTTATATAAATATGGTTAAAGTGAAATTAATTTCCTATAATAGCCCCCTGAAATAACCGCCTGTTTGCTTCTTTAGTTTTTCTGATTAAGTGGGTATTGCAACGGCAAATAGCGTGACGCTCAGTATGCTGCCCTATGGTACACCATTCCTCTGTTTACAACTGTTTGAATATGTGCCTCCAAGACAAACGCGGAAAGATCTGTTTGATAGAAAGTTAGCAATGAATGCTAAGATATTCCCTTGTACACCCCATGATTTCAAAATGTTCAGAATTCCTCTTTTCCATGCCATATCATATGCCTTCTCAAGGTCAAAGAAAACAGCAACGAGTGTTTGACACAAGAGAATAGCGGATTCTAACAAAACCAATTCATCGACAGATGATCGTCCTCTGAAACCACATTGTTCATTGCAAAGATCATTGGTTTCTAGGTACCAGACAAGACGGAGGTTGATCATCTTCTCCAGTAATTTGCACAAGACGCTTGTAAAAGATATAGGCCTGTATCAACTGGGATTGGTTTTGTCTTTACCTGGTTTTAAATGAGGAATGACTGTCGCTTCTGACCATGCATCGGGGAAAGGCCGCTACTCGAATAAACGATTGCATACTCGAAGGAGGACAAATTTTGCCGATGATGGTATATGTTTCAGTATGGAGTATACAATGGAATCAGGACCTGGTGCAAAATCCTTTGTTGACGCAAGAGCTGACTCCAATTCCCCTATAGATAAAAGAGTGTTTAACCCATTCGCTTACAATGACGGTGATTTGCTGTCGCAGTCCAGTTGGCTACTGAGTGAAGCAAAGGTGAATCGCCGTCCTCCCCTATAGCTTGTTTCTGTCGAGTTGATTGTCTATAAATCCAATAGATGGCATATGCTTCTTGTTCTGCAGGCTTTGGGCTTTCCAGTGGTTCTATTTTTATCTTCTTTGGACTGTCCGTTCCCTAAATAATTATGTTTCAATCTGACGTCCGATCAGCTGACATCGTCTGTAATGTTGTGTTTACGTCGTAGTTGTGTGGAATATGTTTATAAGCTAACCTAATTGTATTTAATTTGTTATTTGTGTTCTTTTTAAGTTAAAAATGTGTGGAAATAATATTTTATTTGTTGATGAATGAGGGAAGGAGTTGAAGGATTGTGAAATTGAAAAAATTATTGGAAAATGTGACAGTGACAGTGAAAATGATTTGTTTGATGAAACATTTGAAATAGGACAGTTGAACCTCATTCAATCTCAAATAGATGAAGGTGTAAGTGATGAATCAAATAAAATAATAATAGACTGTAATATAACAGGTTCACCACATCATGAAAAATGTAACCTGCCTCATTCTGCAATAAGTGATAAGTTGTAACTTGAGCAGCCCTCTTGTAGTTATGTTAGTCCTAGGACTCCACTAGATGTAAATAAAGTAATTTCTGATACAAATGTCCATTATAGGCCTGTATTACCATCTAATTCAGACGATGAAAACTCACAGATATCCAATCCAATTGAGCTACTCGATCAAATCAACCGTGATGGAATAATTGCCCCTCTGTCTCCTACTTCTAGTGAGGAGGCTGATGACCCATTAATGCTCTCTTCTTTCTTGTTTGGGACGTTTTTAGACGTCTCAGGCTAACATTTCTCAGATTCCATATCCACTTGTTCAGGGATGGAATCTGAGGGATTTTTGGGTTTAGGAGGGGTGGTTTTCACATTCCCTCCTTTGTTAACATTCTTTTAATACCTGGTAACGACGGTGGCTATGTGGTCTACAAGATTTGGTTTTTCCAACGTCATCGGCACAGAAGGTTTTTTACCCATTGACAATTTCTTCTGCACAGAAACACAAGGCTCATTAAATGATTTATTTTGTGCTCTAATCCCTCCAGTGGAAGGGATTATTATAAGAGGTAAATCATGATCCGTTGCTGCAAGTTGTACCAAATTCAAAGTAGGACCATTTATGACTAAGGATAAAAGGCGAGAAACCTGTTCTGTTAGAACTTCAATTTTCTTTAACAGCTCGGCACAGTTGGTACAAGACGATTTGGAGGCGGTCAGAGTAGCGGCATAAGTCTTACTGTCTGCCTTTGCCTGAGTAGATCTATACAGTTTTTTGGCCTCTGGAAACGACATCTTTCTCTCGACGATAGCTTTCTCTTCCTTAAAAGTAGGGCAGTTGTAAGATCGCGCTGGGTGGTTACCACCACAATTAGCGCACTTTGGAGAATTAACGCATTTCTTATCATCATTGCCTTCAACGCTACATATACCGCATACGTTCTGTTTCGAACAGGTAGAGCTGATATGCCCAAAACGCTGACACTTGAAGTAGCGCCTAGGGTTAGCCACGTATGGTCCCACTGAAAGCCTTTGGTAACCTGCATGTAAGTATTCGGGTATTTCCGGTTTTCCAAAGGTGACAATGAAAGACGCTGTTGCTACTTTTTCACCTTCATGCATTTTCATGATAGGGATGTCGGTAACTGACTGATATGACAGTTTGGAATTAATTTCATCAATTAGAATGTACATTAAATCCCTACATGTGAGTAATTCAAGGATCTGTGGAGACCCCCAGATACCATGACCTGATCAAAGAAAGAGGTCATTTTTTATAGAGAACGAGTTTTACTGTTGGTGGAGGATGCAACTAACACACTTCCGTTTCTAATTTCTTAATAGAGACTATTGGACCTCCAGCACAGGCAGTAATAGCCTTGTTAATCAAGAAAGGGGACACTTTAGAAAGACCTTTCCCTTCTTCGGCACTAGAAAATACTAAATACTTTGGTGATGGCAATATCTGTGACGTTGCCACCATCAACTTCTTACTCAAACTTTAATATTATGATCGTCAGAAGAATCCTGGCGTTTCCTCTTCAAACTGGATGCAGATGACGTATTTAAAGTTACCATAGAATATGTTTAGCCAGCCATCGTGTCGGACGTTATGGGCGAGACTATAGGAACGGGTACATCCTTGGATCACATTAAGATCATTTCCAACCCTCAGAACTCTGAGGCCTATAGCTTTTCTTCTTAGCTCGACTGGATGGGCATCAGTCGAGAACTCGTAATACTGTGCACAGGCTCCGACACCAGTGCACCGCGGACACTCCCTGACCAAGGACCGAAGCGGCTGGTAGAACAGAAACCGTCTTTGCAAAACAAGCTCACATCAGCGACCCAGACCAGAGTTTGTCAAGCTCTGGACTTTTCAGCACTCCCAACGCACAACAGTTCTGACCAGTCAAAAAAACCCTACAGAGAAGATGTGAGTGTTGACATGTGAAGAGTGTGTTGTGAATGTGGAGTTTACAATACTCTACAATCCTCACCTCGATGACCTTTCCTCGTCCGCAAAAAAGTAATAGTTTACCCCTTGACTACAAACCCTGATTCGTGACCTGTATCTCAAGGAATAAACCTCTCAAGGGAACCAACTCCTGAATTGGTTACAAAGACCAATTAGCCTCCTACGGAGCCTTTTAAGCTCCTTTCGGGATAATAGAATCTTTGAGAGACACTTTTGACTTAAAGACTACAATTGGATGCCTAGTGAATTTATTTTATCGTAAATGAAAACAAAGCTAATTAGAAAATACATTCTTTTTATTTGTCTTTAGAATTTATTATTAATTAGTTTTTGTTATTTTACAGGATTTATCTTCTTTTTAAGTTTTATCTAACCTGAAATTACAAGTAACCTGCCTATCTAGTTTCAGGTTAATAGTGCAGAATATGTCTCTTTATTAAATCTACATTATTATTACTAACACACACACACACACACACACACACACATATATATATATATATATATATATATATATATATATATATATATATCTACCCTATACTTTTCTAATATTAACAAAAGCCGAAAGTTCATATTATATATACTAACATTAACTCAATTTCAATTATCATAATTAATTCGTACATATTTTTGTTTAGCCAAGTTAAACATATCTCAGAATCTGGTTAATATTGAAACAGTTTAAAGTTACTCTATTTAGTTACAATAGGCTATGTCTTTTAATACAAACTTCATTCAATTCTATACAGATAACATTTACCCATTTTAAGGTTACCCTAGTTATTTATACTAGGCTATACATTTAATAAAAACTTCATTTACTTTCACTCCTTTTCATACTCATCTACTATGATAATAACGGATTTCCATTTGTTCCACGAGAATAAAGCTATAGTTGATATTATCAATTAAACTTAATACGTTAATTTCCATTTCAGCAAACGGTTGAATGGAAAATCAATTTAGAATATTTATGGGTTAATATATTTTTTAAAATAAAGAATATACTATTTTTTTCCATTAAAAAAAATATAAATACATTGTTTTTGACTATGCTAAATTTATTTCTTCTAATAAACCATCCTTTCATGCACATTCTATACAAAATAGTTTTAATGTTTCATATATCGGCAACGGTGAAATTGCAATGCATTATAAATTTTAAGTTATACATTTCTATAGCTTATTGTAATTTTAAAAAGTTCATTACTATAACACTTGAATAAATTTTATAAAGTTTGAGGATTCACAGCCAAATATTTTATGGGACATTTAGAGTTTTGTATCAAGACAGTATTTCAATGAACTTAACTGACCTTGGTCTTTACAATGTTGCCACATAGTCCTAAGCTACAAAACACTTTCACAACCAGCCAACTTGACAAACTGAAATTCACATCATCTGTCAACTGTTAATTTCATTTTGCATCTAATAAATAAACACTTTCATAGTTTCAAAAATGAAAATACTATATTAGGATATTACTAATTCAGGATTCTGCAAAAAATTATAACATTTTCTCATGCAGAACTTGAATAATTATTATTATACGAATAAACCAAAAATGGGTATTTGGCGAAAGTTTAACATAAAATTAGAAGGAAAAGATATTATTATGGTGATATCATATACTTCAAAGCTAATTTATTATTTATAATTCTCATGCTTCAGCTCAGCCGTTGGAAAATTGTTTAATGTCTAAAAATGTATGCAACCGAAACTCTAAAGACAAAATATTTTGTTAATGTGAAACCAAAATTGTGAATATTAATATCTAGAAAATCCAATATTATATTCTTTTCCTAATCGGATAAGATTGTAAATTATAAATTGATAATGACTTATATATACAAAATTATTAATGCGATGTAAACAACCTACAAAATTTCTACTGTCTCCAAGTAAAATTAAGGTAATTTTAATAATGCTCTTCAATTGATATAGCTTATGGTATTTCTAATTTTAATTTGTATAATATGTTATCTGCTACAATTAATTTCCTATAACTAAACGTTTTAACTTTGTGACTAAAATTCAACTAGATTAACGTCTACTTAATTTATGCACAAACATACCTCATTAGGTCAAAGTAGATTAATGGTGTCTAGAAAGAATTTTTGTTTACACAATGTTAGCTCTAAATATGTAAAAATCAGATAACAGAGACACATTTGTCAGTATCAAAAACATTTTACAAAAATATGTTTTTGAGTTAAATGTGTAAGACTTCAAGATGTGCTGTTTGAATTTTATTACCTTGTTTCACTTCATTCCATTAATACAATTTTATACTGCCTTATGTACCTTGCCTAATTTGAAACAAGCGAAAATTAATGGAACCTATGTACCTTGCCTAATTTGAAACAAGTGAAAATTAATGGAACCTATGTACCTTGCCTAATTTGAAACAAGTGAAAATTAATGGAACCTATGTACCTTGCCTAATTTGAAACAAGTGAAAATTAAGGGAACCTATGTACCTTGCCTAATTTGAAACAAGTGAAAATTAATGGAACCTATGTACCTTGCCTAATTTGAAACAAGTGAAAATTAAGGGAACCTATGTACCTTGCCTAATTTGAAACAAGTGAAAATTAAGGGGACCTATGTACCTTGCCTAATTTGAAACAAGTGAAAATTAATGGAACCTATGTACCTTGCCTAATTTGAAACAAGTGAAAATTAATGGAACCTATGTACCTTGCCTAATTTGAAACAAGTGAAAATTAAGGGAACCTATGTACCTTGCCTATTTTTAAACAAGCGAAAATTATGGGAATCTATGTACCTTGAATAATTTGAAACAAGCGAAAATTAATGGAACCTATGTACCTTGTCTAATTTGAAACAAGTGAAAATTAAGGGGACCTATGTACCTTGCCTATTTTTAAACAAGCGAAAATTATGGGAATCTATGTACCTTGCCTAATTTGAAACAAGCGAAAATTAATGGAACCTATGTACCTTGCCTAATTTGAAACAAGTGAAAATTAAGGGGACCTATGTACCTTGCCTATTTTTAAACAAGCGAAAATTATGGGAATCTATGTACCTTGCCTAATTTGAAACAAGCGAAAATTAATGGAACCTATGTACCTTGCCTAATTTGAAACAAGTGAAAATTAAGGGAACCTATGTACCTTGCCTAATTTGAAACAAGCGAAAATTAAGGGAATCTATGTACCTTGCCTAATTTGAAACAAGTTAAAATTAAGGGAACCTATGTACCTTGCCTATTTTTAAACAAGTGAAAATTAAGGGAACCTATGTACCTTGCCTATTTTTAAACAAGTGAAAATTAAGGGAACCTATGTACCTTGCCTATTTTTAAACAAGTGAAAATTAAGGGAACCTATGTACCTTACCTGATTTGAAACAAGTGAAAGTTAAGGAGAAAGAAGATTTTAATTATACATTAATAAAATGGGACAGTACAACAAAATCATCGCTTAAGTTTGTTGCAATCCATTACTGGTTTCATTATGAATATTAAAAGATCTAGATGTTGTAAAATTAATAAATTTCTAAGATACTTGGTGACATGCTAATAAATGTTAAAAGAAAACAATATTGTACATTAGAAATTATTTTATGTACAATATAACCTCAAAAATCCTAATGCAGTTCAAATACATAAAAAAATAGATTATCATGGAACGTGAGCAAAATACTTATTACTGTACTGTATTTGGTTACGATGATGTTCAACACGTTTTCTAGGATGGCAAAATTTTTGCCATAAACTGTAAGGGTAGTGATACACAGGTAAATTATACCACGTCAAATAACTATTGCCTATGAACTTACTAAAATAATGCCTTACCTAATTTAAAATTAGAGTTAATTTAAAACTACTTCCTAAGATAAATGTGTTCAATCACACTACATTATCTTCATGAGACACATATACAAGGCTCAATGCGATTAAAAACATACTCTACACTTTGTATAAATTTACTTTAGTTATAAGTTCAACATCTCCCATTTTTTTGCACTGGAACCCTTGTTGGTGTGGAGCACATTTTGACCTGTTTGAGGACTAAGGCAAGAAGTAGAGGGTGAATGGGGCAGAGCTTTAAAGAAGTTGCTTCCTATAAACAGGATGCCTAAGCTAATGAGTGTATATAGGCACCCCATCCATGCACATACAGGGTACTGTCCTGCCCAGCCACCTTTGCATGAATGACTAAGAACCAGCCATACATCTCCATGAACTTACAGGGTACTGTCCTGCCCAGCCACCTGTGCATGGATGACTAAGAACCAGCCATTCATCTCCATGTACTTATAGGGTACTGTCCTGCCTAGTCACCTTTGCATGAATGACTACGAACCAGCCATACATCTCCATGCACTTACAGAGTACTGTCCTGCCCAGCCACCTTTGCATGGATGACCAAGAACCAGCCATTAATCTAGGAAGGTGGTCTGAGTATTTATATCCTCAATTAGTTGTCATACAATCTGTGTCAATGTAAATTTATAGTACCCCTGGGTAATTTTAAATTTACTGCCAAATGCTGGGCTCTACACTGGTTAAGCTTCATTTCTCCAGCTGCTTATAGGAACAATATGGCATACAAAAGGCACCACTACAAGAGACAGGAATTCTGTTAACAAAGAGATGTGACCTGTTTCAGGAGGCACTCAAGACAATAGTAGCATAATGAAGGGAAAAGAAACTACATATCTAGGGATATAAATCTGCAGCAATCACATTTACCAGCCAATAAAAAATTATAAGACACTGGAGAGGTCAGTTATTGGTTATTAGCAGAGATAATTTACATGAAGTGTACTTAATATCTGAGGGTTCTACTGAATAGGAAGTTGCAATGGCATAGACATCTGAAAAAAAAATGCAATGCATAGGAACAACAGCCTCAAGGTGGGGACCAGGTCTCCACAGATTAGATAGATCTATTCTGCTATCATTGTAATGAGGTTAATATTTGCCTTGATTAAAGGCAATACAAACTGAGTTGTGTAAGGTACTAAGGGACTAGTAACAGAAAACATAAACTGTTATTTGGAGATGCACTGGAGGAGTTCTGGATAAAACCTTGCTGAACATGAAAGAGGGGTGTGAGCGGAGAGTTCATAGAAACATGATGAAATTTTGCTTTCTGATTGATTTATCATTAAAAATTCGTCCTTGGGTTGTAAAAAGACTGGGGTTCGGTAAGAATATTTGGGAGTTAAGTTGAGCAAAGAACTACTCTAAGTAAGCTACCACTCAGAACTATAGTGAAACAGATACCAGACCATGGGAATCTGAAGGTGTTGTTACACCAGAGGATATCAGAAATTCAGTAAGACAACAAAATCCACAAATAATATTGCCATAACACCTTAAAAAGAAAAATGTAGATGCTAAGAAACAAGCAAATAGTGATTTTATTAAAAAATCAACGTCAAAGCCTATAGCTAGAAATAATAGGCATGAACTAGTTATGGATGGTAATTTATTATGTATTTTATTTGTATTTCAATTTTACAAATATATTATTATTCCTATATGTTGATTTTTTAATAGAACAAAAGGAATATAAAATATTTTATGCTACCAAAAATGTATTATTATTTAATTCTTCCTTGATGAATTAAATGTATTTTTATTATTGATAAATGAAAATGTTGAAAACCCAAATTTGTTTGTAATTGAAACAGCTGAGGTTTAATAGATTGTCAATCAAGAGTTTACTGTAATAATATTACATTTTTTTTTTAAACATTACTAAAAAAAACAGATTATTACAAAAAACATTTACTGTAATACATATTTTAAATTGATTTTGAACTGTGTAATAAACTAATCAGGAGAAGTACCAAAATGAGTAGAGCAGAGAAGGTCCAACAGATCTGGTGAAGAAAATCAATAACCAAGTGAGGTTACGGCAAGTTGCTCAATGTTTAACAAGTCACTCACCCTTGGCTGGTAACACTATTGCACTTTGAACTGCATATATCATATTTTCAACACATTTTTAAAATTAATAATATAACATTTATACTATTTAAAAATTGTACAGTATGGTTATGTTACGTTTTATCAACTTCTGTTATCACTTCATTCCCATAAGCAGAGAAGTATAATTAAATTTAAAGAGAAACAATGACTGGTTTAAAGAGAAACAAGACAATAATCCTAACCGAATATCCATTTTCAAATGAAATATTGTTCCTTTGGAATAGTTAGGCATGCCAGGCCCTTTCTAAATCTTTTTTTATATCACTTTGGAATAACAGAGATAATAAAAAGTTATAGTTATATTTCTAGAATTTATGCAAAATTTTCTTTCTAAATATTTAATATTATTTAAGTTCTTTCCGAAGAACATTTGAGGAACGTTTACGTTCACTGTCCATGCAAACTCGTCATTGGTACAGTTTCTATTTTTACAAATAACAGTCGTTTATCTAGCAGTCAAATTAGGTTATTCCATTCTAGTCAGATTGCATTCAACTTAAACAATTTTGAAATTTTTCCCACTGGTTTGGACTTGTACTTTTATTTTTTTATTTGTAAATGTGTTTATATATTCTAGATTTTCCCACATGGTATCGATATTTTGAGAGCTTTTGATATTGTAAGAGGTTACTAAGAATTGATGACTCAAGAAAGCTTATGTAATACATTATTTTTCAAAATAACTTATTAAACAAGTTATATAAACAAAACAAAAAAAATTAAGTCAATTTCTACTTTTCTAACTTTAGCCAACAAGGGAAAATTTTGTTTTAGTTATTTTTTATTGAATAATTACAATTAATATAAATAAACATAACCTATGCCTTAAAACCTGCCACATAACCTATAACATAAAATCAGCTGTTTTATAAAATCATATGTTATCACTTATTTTAAACCAAATGGGACAACATATTGCATACCTTGCCTTACAGATCATTGCATGATTTTAATACAAATAAATCAGGCATTTCTAACAAATTTGTTTTCCTAATGAATTAGAGTTTTTCCAAATATTTTTTTGATAAGAGATTTGATCAACAAAATAGTTACGGAAAACAATTAATATTACGACTTTGTGTGTGAAAATACTAGTGGGTTTGATCATTCAAAACTGAATATATGGACTGCTACTAATGATGACAAAATGTATACTTACCTAAATATTAAATATTTTCATAACAAATTTTAAAAATAGTACAATAATTTACAAAATTATAGATATTAAAGAGAAAAATTATTTTTTTAAATATCAAAAATATGTTGCTCTAGAGGCTTTATCAGAGCATGCACATGAAGCTAATCAAAGGGTTAATACAAAATTAATATAACAGTAGTTTTAAGGTCACTCAAAAAGATATATTCATATAACTACACAAATTATTGTAATTAAAAATTACTTTTTAAATAATAAACAACAAGCATTTGGTTGTGGTGCTTGGCTTCACAACACAACTCTTTACATTATAAATCTATACTACACTTAGAGAGTACCGTATATGTACCAAGCAGGTGTTCTTTGATGTTCACTTTCACTAAAATTCAAATATAATACTTTCAAACATCTACTTCTACAGATAAGCTCATCCAAAATCCCTGAATTTGTATTGTCTATTAAGCTCATACAAAATCCCTGAATTTGTATTGGCTATTAGCAATATTTTTTTAAGGAATTTTAAACAAAAAAATATGTTTATAAAAATTGATATTGCAACAATGTATTAAAAACCATTATTTCAAACAATAAAATGTTGACTGATATTACCATATAAAAAAATTATTTTTATGCTGGCTGTAATTTAAGGTGGCAATATAAATATATTTTGGGCCAACTTGAGTCTGTAGATCTAAATATAGCATTCTGTCATTGTACAGCCTCTAACAGTGCAAAAAAACACATTTTTATCTATTAACTATTTTCAAAAAAACCACCTAAAATCTCAAATAAAACATTACCACTTTTTTTACCTCTAATTTCTTTACAGAATACCAGATCTTAAACAAATCTTTTTCCTTTAGTAATGTAGACTTAATTATCAAAATCTGTTGTTTCACCTAACTGAAGGAAGACTTATTTTTTTTAATAGAAAACAGTTGATCATTTAGCTCTAACACCAATCTTCTGACTAATCACGTTAAATATTATAAAAATACACCACAAGCAATTACTTGCCAGTATACTGACCAATCATAATTTTTACCCTGTCATTTATGTCAGAATATGTCCGATCCCCCTGGGGGTTTGTCTAGGATCTAGGAAAATTTTTGGGTTTCAATTTTTGTTGGGAAATATAGTTTACCCAATTTTTTTAAATAATTTGTTTCCCTAATGAGAAGAATTTATAAGCTGTTTCCGAATAAAAGAAAATACAAAAGGTACCAAAACACGTTTAACAAATTGGACCAATAGGTTAGAATTCGTATCTAATTGTGTTATTATTTTCTTGCATCTCCAGTAGCATATCGTGTTCTCAATTAGGCAGCGCAGTGCATCTCAAACGCAAGATTACACCCAACCCAGCAAAAACTAACTGGCTCCTCATATTCGGCGATGTATTCCAGGGGATTCGTATCATAATAAAATATGAGATTTTGTGCATTTTACTCATATTAGTTTGTATTTGTTTGTTTAGCAGTAATTATTGAAACTAAACGATGTGAATGTTTCTTAAAACAAGAAGTGGTAAAGATTAAAGGGTTTTATTTTCTTTCGCCTCCTACTGTACATTTGACACAGTTTTGTGTTTTATTTCATAAATATTACGGAATTTTTATTAATGTATATAATAATACAATTATATGACATCGACATTTAAGAGATAGATAGTAGATTGTGCTACTAAGAGGTAGATTGTGCTTACTACGATTGGCAAGGATGGCATGATAATTTGAAATTTCAGTTGCAAAATTATCATTACACTGGAAATAATATAGAATTTACGTAAGCTGGTAAGCTGTTATCTACATGTTCCATAATTTTCAGGGAAATTAGAAATGTCCATTTGGGGGAAATATTGAGGATACAAACATTTTCTGCACCCCTACATTGCACAACCTCAAATTGTTGCATGGTTACCACAAAATATCATAAATAATGCTCTAAAATTAAGAACTAATGAAAAGAATAAAATAAACAAACTGGCTTCTTAAATAACAAACAAATAAATAAGCAAACCAACAAAAGGAAAATGCAAAAGGAAAGCAAAAAGAAACTACAACACAATGCAATGAAGAAAGCATATAAATAGTAACAAATAAAAATAATAGCTCAACACCATTCAGAGACAGGAAAATGGAAAATTGCAAGGATATTCCCTTTCTATTTTTCCATTTATTATTGTTATTCTGAACATATGTATAGACTGGCTTTAATTTTATACATTTAACTAAAGAAATCTACACATGTAAAGCAAAAATAGAGAACACGTGATGTCACTTGGCAAAAGGTATTACTCAGATGTTTAATGAGGTAGTGTTGTGTATAATACAGGTATTTAGTAATGTACAAAATTACAAGCAAATCTATCCTAACCGGAGACTTTATAGGTATATTGAAATAAATGTGTATGTAGTACAGCGCTGTGTTGTTACTACGAGCCAAAGACCAATCCCTAGAAAATTTGTAAAAAAATTATTCTTTCAAGAGAAAAAAAATATTTGTATTGTTTTAGGGTAGAATAAGAATTTTTCACATATGGAGGAAATCGTGCGTGCAATCTTCATAATCACCAAATATACGAGTTGTATATACACTTAAAACTACACCCTACACATATACTAAATACACAATTACATTACAAGTCACACACACTTTTTGACATCATAACTCCTAATACTCACAAAATACACCACTATAATATCCCACCCCACCCTACCTACGTAAACCTTGAGATCAGTTATGGTCCGAGTTGGCAATGAGACACATCTCCCGAAACGGCCGTTCTCAACAAATATAAGTAAGTGCTACTATAGGCATGCTATAAATATAAATACACAAGTGTTTAGTGAAAACTAGTAGCTCACGTGAAGATGGAATCAACAAATATAAAAAAATGTTTGTTTCTGTCAATACAATTTTTTATTAATGCTTGACATGCAAAAACAAATAAAACTATTTAAAAAATTTCTCTGGTCCCGATTACAAGAAATGAAGTTCACCTTATGACAAAACAGAATTTATAAATATAAATAGTGCTGATGAGACTTCGGATTGATTCAATGCTACATAATGTTTACAAATCTTTCCCTTACTTTTTTTGTTCAAGTACGAGGGCCGTTTTTTTTTCAACCTCCGATCGCACGCCATGATGGCTAGAAAGGTCACAGACCGGCCCTGTCGATCAGCAGTCGATCTCGCATCTTCCCCACTACAACTTTTGTCACTCCCGAGTTCAAGTAGCCAGTTTGCGCTTAGCTGCAGTCGGGTAAACATGGCCGCGTCTATTGATTCTCCCGCCAAATGTGAGTTGAGAAGTGTTATTCGTTTCTTGCAAGCAGAAGGGAATAGTGCAGCAGAAATCCATCGGAGAATGTGCCGTGTTTACGGAGAAAACATTATGAGTGAAGGTGTTGTGCGGGAATGGTGTCGTAAGTTTAAAACTGTCCGAACCGACGTGCATGATGAAGGAGGTCAAGGACGCAAGTCTGTCGCTACAGACGATCTTGTTGAACGAGTTGACAAAGTGGTTAAAGAAAACCGTAGATTCACAATAAGTGCTTTGTCTTTGGAATTTCCAGAAGTGTCGAGATCTTCTTTGTACTCTATTGTTTCTGAACATTTAGGCTACAAAAAGATTTGTGCTCGCTGGGTGCCAAAGATGTTGAGTGACACCCACAAAACTCGCCGAATGGCTTCAGCTTTGACATTCCTTGAACGTTATCGCAATGAAGGAGTAGATTTTTTAAAATCAATTGTAACCGGAGATGAGACCTGGATTCTTCATGACACACCCGAAACAAAGCAACAATCTCAACAATGGATGCACACAAATTCACCGAATAAACCCAAAAAATTCAAGCAAACTTTCAGCAACCGAAAAGTTATGGCTACGGTCTTTTGGGACCAAAAAGGTCCGTTGCTTGTGGAGTTCATGTAGCCTGGGACCACAATTAATGCAGCTGTTTATTGCCAAACTTTACGACGTTTGCGACGAGCCATTCAGAACAAAAGAAGAGGCATGCTGACATCAGGAATTGTTCTGCTGCATGACAACGCCCGCCCTCACACTGCAGGTGTAACCCAACAACTTCTTGAACAATTTAAGTGGGAAATTTTCGACCACCCACCTTACAGTCCCGACCTAGCACCGAGCGACTTCCATCTTTTTCCTGAACTGAAGAAATGGCTTGGAGGTCAGCACTTTCCGACTACTGAGGAACTTCAAGACACGGTCAAGACTCATTTAAATTCACTGGCGGCAACATTTTATGAAGAGGGTATTGGAAAGCTTGTCCACAAGTATGACAAATGCCTCAATCTTCAGGGTGATTATGTTGAGAAATAAGCATAAGTGTACATACATTTTGGTAATAAAATAATTTTGTTCTATTCACTTGTCTTTTATTTATGGCCCACCGGAGGTTGAAAAAAAAACGGCCCTCGTATATCGATTTGTTACTTTGATTTTTTGGTAATTATTAAGATCAGCGTTTACAGCGGCAACATTTTTTTCCTGATCAATTTGACCTTGCTGAACACGAATCTGAAGTTTTTTACTGCAAACACATATTTATATAAAAAAATAGCCTAACCTGACCTGACCTGACTTCGGCGCTTACTAACGCTTCAATCGGCAAAATTTTTTTTTCTCGATAGAATTGAACTTGCTGAACACAAATCTGGAGTTATTTTTGATGACAAACACATATTAACCTAAGAAGGTCAGGTCAGGTTATTATTTTTTTTTTAATGGGTTTGCAGTAAAAAAAAAACTTCAAATTCGTGTTCAGCAAGGTCAAATTGATCAGAAAAAAAATATTTTGCCATAATTTAATAATTACCAATCACAAGTATTGGTTCCATGTTGTTTAGTTCAAGACTAGAAATGTTTTCATGTTGTCATAATTGATGACACATGGCCAAAACACCATTTCCTCATATACCGAGAAACACAGGCCTAGTAACTTTTACAGTATTCAAGTATTATTACATTGATGTAATTGGCGTTTTTTTATAAATCATTTCATTTTGTTCCGTGCTTCGAAGTAACTATGTTCCACTGTATTATTAAAAAATCAGTATTAATTTTTAAATTTTTAAGGCGGTAGTTTAATACAAATTACAGTTAAAAGTCCGTCTTGTTTCCTTTTCAGCTGTGGATTATTGTGGATTAATTACATTATGCATTTAATAAATTAATTTATTTCAACAGTATGAAGTATTATCACATTGAAGTAATTGACTTTTTTATAAATCATTTAATTTTGTTCCGTCCTTAAAAGTAACAATGTTCCACTGTATTATAAAAAAAACTCAGTTTAAATTCCTAAGGCAGTTGTGTAATACGAATTACAGATAAAATTACATCTCATTTCCTTCCCTGCTGCTATTGTACATTGATTACATTGTGTATTTAATAAATTAACATATTTTTGGCTAAATAAGTTACTGGCTACTTGTCTATGGGAGTGAAACAAAAACAGTAATATTTTACTGTTTGAAAGGTTGGCTACACGCGCTAAGTCTCATTTATTTGGGAGGAATGATTTGTGTGTACTGTTCGATGCAATATTTTCTGTTTCGTGCAAAGAATAGTGGTTGTAAATGTTTGTTTCGTTATTGTGAGTAATTTTGCAACTATACTATTGCGAAACAAATAATATGTGATAATTCTAAAATGTTTGTATAGTGCTTAGTTAGGTACAATTTAATTAGTAAAACAGCTACATATTGGTATGGAACATTCCTGAACATGTCTTAAGGTTATATTGATATTGATAGTATTAGTTCCTTTATATTTTGTCCGAGGTACAAATACATTAAAATTATGCCAAAACGTAGCTACACAGTAAGTGTAGAGGTGTTACGAGACATCAGTGTATACCCATTCACAACTGCTACTTCCGCACTGAATTTTTTACCCAACTTTAAACTGATAAAAAATCATGATGCGACAAAAAAAATGTAAAATATCAATGGAAATAGCCTTTTGACATGTTTTGGAATGTTCCATGCCAATATGGAGCCCGTTCAGAAATGCAAGTTTTAACAAAAAAATCAAATCTATCCTAATCGATTTTTTTTCAGGCGAAAAACCTATCAAAATTATCATTGCCTATTATCCTATTCGAGTACTTAATATATTCGATGTAGCTATTAAAAATAATTTATATAGGTAAACTTTAACCTATTTTTTTTAATAACTAGCCATCTACAATGTAAATTCACACATTGAGCACAACTGCCCTTATTCCATGCCGCGATTCATAAAAACCGCATATAATAAAATTAAAAAATTTGCTTGTAAAGTTATCTTGTATTGCTAAAGTTTTTCAATTTTTTTATTACCAAATCTAGCCTAACCAGATACATTATAACTATATTTTAATAAACCCTTAGATAATTGTGAGATTTAGCGGCCACCTACGATATTTTTGACAAATTGTTCAAAACCATAAAATAGGACGATATACACAAGAATTTTTTTTATTGTCCTCAGAAAGTCATTTTTTATCAATTTAAAGCTGCATAAAAAATTCAGTGCGGAGCATTAAGTTGTACATCAGCAGCAGAGTGATGCAGTGACGTCATGCATACCTTACGTGAGTAGATATTTGAGGAACAACGTTTTGGCTTAATTTTTATGGTTTTTCATACGTATATATAAATATACTTATAAAGTCTCCAGTTAGGGCAGATTTGGTTTTAAATTTATAGATTACTATATACCTATTTTAAATATACCCAAAACGTGTCCAGTCAAGATAGATTTGGTTATAATTTTATACATTACCTAAATGGTTAAATATATAAAATTAGAACCAAATTATCCTGAATGGATACCTCATAGGTATATTTCAATATAGATATATAAATTTCAGCTTCCCTGGCAATAACAAAAACAATAGTTATCAATAGCTTCAAGACATGTTTTTGATCCATAAAGTTTAGATTACTAAAACACCAACTACAGTTGTGACGTAATCCTATCATTCTCCGGCCGATTCACAACTTAATCACTACAGATGTGATGACACGAAACATTTGTATCACTCCGCAGCCCATTCACAACTTATGCCTTTGCACTGAATTTTTTACCCTACTTTGAATTGAAAATAAAAACTTTCTGAGCTCAATATAACAAAAAATCGGTAAATGTTTACAAGCTCGGACACCTACGATATTTTTGATAATTGTTCAACACCACGAAAAAGGATGATATCCACAAGTATTTTTTTTTCTCAACTAAAAGTAGGGTAAAAAATTCTTAGAGAAGGCAAGTTGTGAATGGGTGCGGAGTGATACAAATGTTTCGTGACGTCACAGTGCTGCGCATAAGGTTGTACGCATCAGCCACGATGTGTTGATGTACGCACAATTTTACGTGTGTAGATATTTGAGAAACATTTTGGCTTAATTTTTATACACATATTTAAATATACTTATAAAGTCTCCAGTTAGGATAGATTTGGTTTTAAATTTATACATTACTATATACCTATATTAATATATACCTAAAACGTGTCCAGTCAGGTTAGATTTGGTTTTAATTGTATACAACATTACCTAATTAGACATCTACTTCCGAGGAATAATACTTCTTCACGTGATCTCTATTCTAGCCTTACATGTGTATATTTGGTTAAACGTATAAAATTACAACCAAATCTATCCTGACTGGATACTTCATAGGTAAAAAAAATTAACCTTGCCTTACAATAACAAACAATAGTTATCGATATAACTTCAGAACATGTTTTTAATTAATTTTATATGCATTGTATCGAGTTATATCGGTGTATGTGCATTTCTACCAGCACTATTAGTACCACGTTTAGAGGAATTACAATTTTCCAAAATTGTAAATTTTTGGGGCGTGAGCGAGAGTTTTCATAATTGCTTCGTACCTCTGATGACTTCTCGTCGCCCGGTATAATTTTATTCTCTAAAATCGAACACGTGGGAACGGGAAATAAATACCAAATACGGGGTACGTCACGCAACTATACGTGTGTAGATATTTGAGAAACGTTTTGGCTTAATTTTTATACACATATTTAAATATACTTATAAAGTCTCCAGTTAGGATAGATTTGGTTTTAAATTTATACATTACTATATACCTATATTAATATATACCTAAAAAGTGTCCAGTCAGGTTAGATTTGGTTTTAATTTTATACATTACCTAAATGGTTACATTTATAAAATTAGAACCAAATCTATACTGACTGGATACTACATAGGTAAATTTCAATATAGATATATAAAATTCACCTCCTTTGGCAGTAACAAAAATAAAAGTTATTAATATAGCTTGAAGACATGGTTTTGTTACACAACGTTTAGATTGCTAAAACATGAACTACAGTCGTAACGTAACGAAACATTTGTATCACTCGGCGCCCATTCACAACTTATGCCTCCGCTGAGAGTTTTTACCCTACTTTTAATTTTTAAAAAGTAACTTCTTCGAAGAAAAATAAAAAATTACTGGTAGATATCGTTCTTTATCGTGGTTTTGAACAATTATCAAATATATCGTAAATGTCTGCACTTGTAAACATTTACCAAATATTCTTGTGGATATCGTCCTATTTTGGTGGTTCTGAACAATTTTGCAAAATATCGTAGGTGGCCGCTTGGTAAAAATATAGACGTAATGACGTTCGTGCTAAAAAATTTTTTTTGTTATTATATTACTCGTTTTAATGTGTAGAACACGAATATCAACTTTTTTTTCCGCGGAAAGTATGGAAAGTTACTTTTTTCACATTTTAAATGTTAGGTTGTAATGACATGTAGGCCTGTAGCGTGAACCGGCCGCGCAGTAGCTACACTTCGTCTATTTGTCTACATCTGCACTACGTCTATGTTTTTACAAAATTAAAAGTTCGGGTAGTCATAAACTAATGTAAAAGTGATTATACATTATTAAGAAGGTAATTTTATACAACATTATTATCTACCTATGTTAAAGTATACCTACAAAGTATCCAGTCAGGATAGATATAGTTATAATTGTATACAACATTATTATCTACCTATATTAAAATATACCTATGAAGTATCCAGTCAGGATAGATTTGGTTATTTTCTGCATCGGCAATAAGTCTAAATATTTACCAAAATTACAACCAAATCTATCCTGACTGAATACTTCGTAGGAATACTTTAATACAGGAAGATAGTAATGATAAATAAAATTATTACCAAATCTACCCTGATTGGATACTTCGTAGGTATATTTTAATGTAGGTAGATAGCAATATTGAATAAAATTATAACCAAATCTATCCTGACTAGATACTTTGTAGGTATATTTTAATATTGGTATTTAGTAATGTTGTTTACCAAATCTAGACGAAGTGCAGTGCGCTACAGCTACTGCGCGGCCGGTTCATGCTATAGGCCTTTACAATTTAACATTAAAAATGTAAAAAAAGTAACTTTTCGTACTTTCCACCTGAAAAAAAGTTGATATTCATGTTCTACACATTAAAACGAGTAATATAAAAAAAAAATTTTTTTAGCACAAAAAGAAAACGTCATTACATCTATATTTTTACCAGAATTTTTAACCCTACTTTTAATTTTAAAAAAGTAACTTTCCTCAAAGAAAAATAAAAAATTACTTGTGGATATCGTCCTTTATCGTGGTTTTAAACAATTATCAAAAATATCGTAGGTGTCCACGCTTGTAAACATTTACCAAAAATTCTTGTGGATATTGTCCTATTTGGTGGTTCTGAACAATGTTCCAAAATATCGTAGGTGGCCACTAAATCTCACAATTACCAAAATTTTGACTTTTACACAAGTGAGGTTAATTTTTTTTTTTAATTCCTAATTTTTTGGGGTTGCCACTAAGTTTAATAGCTTTTCTGTGACCATGAAGACGTTCTAGGTGGTCTGGTAAAATGAATTACTTGGTTGCAATATAATTAACGTGCAAGATCAATATAAATGTGCACAATCCTATATTGAAATACAATAAGTTCATTATTCATAAATAGAAGAACAAAGTAGGTTTACAGAAAGGTTTATTTGATTACTGTTATTTATTTATAATTGTTTTGTGTTCATATTTTTAAAACTATTACACTGTTAAAAACGTTACTCAAAACAAACTCCTCAAACAAAGAATATTTAAAATTATGGTCTCATGATATAAAAAAATGAAGTGAAACCAATCAAATATAATATAAATCATCACACAATGTAGAAATATATATTTCGTTTTTAACAGCCCATGAATCCCTGTTGCTACTCAATAAAAAATAATCCATTCAGTGGAATAGTGTTATTTTACTCGTAAAGGCATGCAGGGGCCATGAAAGGTTAAAACCAAGACGAACGACTGCATTGTTCCGTTTCATATTAGACAAACATAAAGAAGGACTAAGTAGATTTATATCACTTACCAATATAAAAATCAGTTTAACCTTATTACAACTAAGAACATAGTCGCTTTATAAACAAAAACACTATTTACTTGAGTCAAACACTACGAGTCAAAATCACAGTTACAAAACTTGAACTTGCAAGAACACTTTACGCCATTTGTAAAACGCAAAAACAAAGCCGATAATTTAGTTATATAATGCCCACTTGGAGCGCTGTAGACTGATTTGAGTTTGAATTGGCGGCATTTTTCTGACAACATTAATTGTAGTTATACAGATGGATTATACATGTCATTATTTTAAAGTATTTAAAATTAAGTATTTTAAAATACTATTTATATTAGGTTAAAAACATTTTCATTGCTACCAAATTTCCTTAACAAAGACCAATTTCTTATTAGTAATTTTTTTAATGAAAATCTCAACTACTTATCAAAATACCAAGTGTAGTTCATTTGAAGTGTATTTCATAAAACAAATTTATCCTAGATTAATATTATGTCAAAATGGTATATTATTTTACTTTTACTAATAAAATATTGCAGTACTATGTTGTAATTAAATATATATATATATATATATATATATATATATATATATATATATATATATATATATATATCACTTTCACTTATGTACTTAAACAAGAATCTTACTTAGTATTTATGCGAGTATTTTCAAAAACTGGTCTTTTCAAAACCAAAACACCATAATGCATATAGCACAAACTAACGGATACAACCCAACAATGATTGACAAATTATACAACCGCCTAAAAAATAAACCTAATAACCCAAATACAAACACACAACAGGGCAATCCCATAAAATACTTATCAATACCATACAGATCATCCAAAACCCACAACCTAACCAACATACTACGAAAGTACAACTACAAAATAGCTTACTCCACACACAACACTCTCAATAAACAATTTAAACCCAACAACAAAATTAACGACATTCACAACACCACTGAAGTTTACAAAATAAATTGCAGTTCGTGCCCCAATTTTTACATAGGCCAGACAGGAAGGTCATTCTACACACGTTACCAAGAACATATAAAAGCACTTACAACTTTTTAAAAAAATGTTTCAACTTGCCTATAGTAGCACTTACTTTTTTTGTTGTTGAGGACGGCCGTTTCGGGAGATGTGTCCCTTTGTCAACTCAGACCGTAACTCACTACTAGTGATTACTAGTAGCTCACGCGAAGATGGAATCAACAAATGATATAAAAGCACTAAAAACCAATAACTACCAATCAAACTTCGCCAATCTTCTCAACTCCACAAAACATTGACTACATAGACATAATATCTATCCCACAAATTCTTTATAAACAACACAGAAATAACCAACGCTACACAACCGAACAATACCAAATATACAGGCACTTAAAACTACACCCTACATATATACTAAATACACAATTACATTACAAGTCACACACACTTTTTGACATCATAACTCCTAATACTCACAAAATACACCCACACCACCATAATATCCCACCTCCATCCTAACCTACGTAAACCTTGAGATCAGTTACGGTCTGAGTTGGCAATGAGATACATCTCCCGAAACGGCTGTCCTCAACAAATATAAGTAATTGATACTATAGGCAAGTTTATAAATATTTATAATTGTTTAGACAAAACTATGAGATACACTCAAGTATAACTTACTTGTCAAAATTGCTCAACAAAATTTGACTTCCAATTATAACCAAATAATAAGTATTTGTTGATTCCATCTTCATGTAAGCTACTAGTTATCACTAAACACTTATGATCTGAGTTGACAATGGGATACATCTCCCGAAACGGCTGTCCTTAACAAATATAAGTAAGTGCTACTATAGGCAAGTTTATTAACATTTACAAGTGTTTACAAATAATATGCTTGGAGTTTTGTTTACATGTTCTTTTAAAACATTTAAAAAAATACTTTTTACACTATAATTCTGTAAAACAAACAAATTAAATTAAATTAAATCATTAAATTAAAAACGCAATGATAAGTAATCCGAAACAATTATAATGTTTTCTTTGGAAAATAGACAATTCACCTTTTTTATTTTTAAATAGTGTAGAAATAATTTATATTATTAAATGTATATAAAAATTAAATTTTATTTTGAAATTCTACAGCTGACTAGAAGTGAATGAAAGAAGAATAACAGTGCCTGTGTGAGAGGGCAAAAAAGTAGTTGCAGATCAAATAGGTGCTTACATTGTGATATCCACCAAAACAGCTGCAGTATTTTGAAAATTTTAAATTTTATTTGTATGAAATACATTTTTTGTATAAGTCCATATTAGTTGAATTGCAAATCATTAGTCTTTACTTTAAAGAAATTAATAACTTACCTTATGATATTTATATTTTCAAACCTACCTTCAACTACCCCATTCATTTTGTTACTTGATTTTAAAACCAAGTATGCTCTTTCTCAAAACTAAGTGCAATAGTCCTTTACATTTTTCTAATTAGTGGAACTTAGGGAAATTGATAGATTCAATAACAATTTGTGGAACAAATAAAATGTGTTTATTTATTATGTATTTACTTGGTCAGCACCTGTCCATGACCACTCTGTCACTGAACACGTAGTATCCAATCCCTATAGAGTGTCATCCTTATTGGAGTGTTCATGAGTGATGCAGATAACCAGATGAACGGATATACCTTCATCTTCTAGGCTAAGAGGATAGATAGAAGAGTCTGTGAGGCCTAATCAGTGCAGGTGGCTCTGGAGATATTCATGACCAGCCCGAATCCTAAGAGTAGCAACTGTGATGTCACATTACAGACCTATGGAATTGTGTTTAATCTTTTGATTAGCTACCATTTTTTGCCAGAAACAGCTACTGCCTAGATTGTCTTCATCCTTTAGCTGATATTCCATGATATAAGACTATACGAGGATGGGAAGATCATCTTGTTGGAAGATCTTCTTAGGGATGATCACAACCAGCTTTGTCTAGGTTTGTCAGTGAGCTTTGTAGCTATAAATTTTTTCTGGCCAGTAGTTGAAATATACCTTCTTTACACCTTACAACAAGATTGTACCTGGTACTAGTACAGTAGTAACAGTCTGTAGTGTTGAGGTTGTCATAAACAAGGGCCTTCTTTGTATTTATGCAAGTTGAGTGCCTTTCAGTGGAATGGCAAATGGCTATTGAAATTATTTCTGAGTAAACCAACTGGAAACTACCCTTCCATAAAAGTTGTGTAGAATCAGGTCCACTGTATCCTCCCATGGATACAAAATTACTGTGCAAATGTATAAAATTACTGTGCAATGAAAGCCTCTCCACTTCTCAATTTTACATACTACCAAAGATCCATAAAAATATCGTACCTCCACCTGGTAGGCCAATAATCGCTGGTTGTAATTCAGTCACAGAAAGAATAGTACAGTAATTTTATAGATCCTTCTGAAATTTGTTCTCTAGGAGCTGTTTATTTGAGCCATTCCAAGACAGAATTGTTGTAATCTGATGTTGGTTTGTACGTGAGGATCTTATATGTTGTGCTGTCAGACAGTAACTTGTTTGCCTCTCAGCTTTTCTGAATTTGTATAATCAACCTTTGGTGAAAAACCTTTCATCATATATTCAGGATACGAATCATTTCATAGACCGGCTGTCTCAAATACCCGCACCTCTACCTCCTGAAACAATTTTGGTCACTATAGATGTTACCTCTCTTTATACGAACATCCCTCATGCACATTGTCTATCAGCTCTTGAAAATTTCCTCAACAAACGCTCAGACAACCCTTACCCCACTACACCTTTCCTTGTTCACCTCACCAAATTCATTCTTGAAAAAAATAATTTTCAATTTGAAGGAAAGAATTACTTGCAAATAAAAAGAACGGCAATGGGTACTAGAATGGCCCCGTCATACGCAAACCTGTACATGGGTAATATCGAAGCAGAATTCCTAAAAACTCGAACACACCAACCATTATGTTGGTATAGATATATAGACGACATCTTTGTAATTTGGACACAGGGAATCTCAACGCGGGAAAGTTTTTTGAAGGGCTTGCTTATCACTATTCTCTACAATTCAGTTCACTTGGGAGAAATCTACAGCAACAATCACCTTTTTAGATGTAGATGTAACAATCAGAGATGGGAATATCTATACACGTGTCCACTTCAAACCGACAAACCATCTATAATACCTACATTTCAATAGCAACCGCCCTATAAGTATAAAAAGGTCCATACCATACAGTCAGGCAATCAGGGGTAAGAAAATTTGTTCCAACAATATAGCATTGGAGGACTTTAATACAAAGACCTTACTAACTTTCCAGAAAAGAGGATATCCTAAACAACTTGTTGAGGATCAAATCTGCTTAGCTCAATCATCTGATGAACCCAGACCACCTATGGAAGACAACAAACTGCCTTTAGTTACAGATTACTATCCAGGCCTACAAAAGCTGAATCAAGTATTAAAGGATGGCTTCAAGATTCTTCAAGCTTCACCCACACCAAAGGTCTTTTCTCAAATCCACCACATATTTGGTTCAGACAACCTTTAATTTGAAAAATATTTTAGTACATCCAAAATGACTAGATCCAAGTACTGAAAAACCACCTAAACTTCCTCATGGCTCCTTTCCGTGCAATAGACCTAGATGCAAGACATGTCCAATACACATCTCAACAAATAGTTTTTATAGTCTAGCAACCAATGTGGACTTCAAGATTCAGGGTCATCATACTTGTACATCCAAAAATGTAATATACCAGTTGCAATGTAAATTTTGCACGGCACAGTACATAGGCCTTACCACGGATGATGGTCTGAGCATCAGAATTAATGGCCACAGACATAACGTTGGAACCATGGACATAGACAGGCCAACCGCTCAACACGCTGCTAGTCACAATATCATATCTTTCAATGACTGTTATACCACCAAAATAATTAAGGCCCTCCCCCTTGATTGCCACCCTTCAGAATTGAGAAGATGGGAGTTATCATACCAGTGGTACACCAAATCTAGAGAGCCTCCTAAGCTCAACGTTAGTTAAAACTCCTTTTACCTTCCCCCTAACTTCTACCATTCTTAACAACTCCATTTACCTTCCTTCTGACAGACTATTAATATCTAGTTACAAATAATCAATATTTATACAAATCACATATAGCACTATATCATAAACTATAAATCTGTGACATTTTGGATATTTATACACATCTATTTATACACTTCAGTCTTTTCTCTTTCTCTTTTTTGATTGACAAAGATCATTTTTGATAAAAATATTTCAATAGTGTGATAAGTTTTTGTAAGTGTCAATTTATTTATTTCCAAGAGGTTGCAGTTTTGGACTATTACCATTAGGTAAGTCTGTCAGTCTCGTATCTAGTTCAAAAATTCCTAAACCTAAATATATATATATATATATATATATATATATATATATATATATATATATATACATATATATTTTTAGGTTAGTTTTGGTTGGTAAAGATTATTTAGATTTTTTGGACTAGGAGACTGACAGACTTACCTTGGTAAGAGTCCACTCTGTAGTCTTGAAATAGAAACACATAAAAGCACTTAAACAATGATATATTTCAACCAATATATCATTGAAATATATCATTGTTTAAGTGGTTGAAATATATCATTGTTTAAGTGCTTTTATGTGTTTCTATTTCAAGACTACAGAGTGGACTCTTACCAAGGTAAGTCTGTCAGTCTCCTAGTCCAAAAAATCTATCTATCTATCTCTCTCTCTCTCTCTCTCTCTCTCTATATATATATATATATATATATATATATATATATATATATATATATATATAGGAATTTTTGGACTAGATAGGAGACTGACAGACTTACCTAGTGGCAATAGTCCAAAACTGCAATCTCATGGAAATAAATAAATAGACACATATAAAAACATATCACACTATTGAAATATTTCAATAACACAATTATAGTTTATAATAAAGTACTATATGTTATTTGTATAAATATTAATTAATTGAAACCAGACATTAATAGTCTGTCAGAAGGAAGGTAAACGGAGTTGTTAAAAATGGTAGATGTTAGGGGGAAGATAAAAGGAATTATCTGATATTGAGGTTAGGAGGTTCTCTAGATTTGGTGTACCACTGGTATGACAACTACCATCTTCTCAAATCTCAAGGGTTGCAATCAGGGGAGAGGGCCTTAATTATTTAGGTGGTTTAACAATCATTGAAAGATTTGATGTTGTGACTAGCACCTTAGTCACAAGCGAAGGGATAAAAAAATAACTGTTTTATTTAAATTCCTCAATGTTATTAAGTAAGCCAATATAATAAAAATATGGGTGTAGTAGATCTGAATGACATAATGATTTCTTTCTACCGTAAAAAATACAGAACTAATAGCTGGACACTACGGACCATTCTTCATAAGTTTGATCTCCCTTCAGTAAATTCATGACAGTTGTACGGAAGTGACAGTAAAATACTTGGCAAAAAAATATAATATAAGTTATAGAGCTTAGAATTTCATTGGCAGAACAAATGCTGACTGGAAGTATTGGAAGTAATAGTGAAGATGAAACAACAGATGATGAAGATCAAAGTCCTGCAAAACAAATAAAATTACCATGTCCCAAAGCTAGAAGGAAAGACGCCTTCCACATACCAGAAGCAGTTGATATGCCCAATCCAAACAGATCTCGACTGGAAATATCTCCAGCAAAAATTAGAGTACGAAGCATGAAATGCAAAGTGTTTTGTGTTTAACAAAGCACAAAATTTGTTTTGCAGTTTTCTATTCATCATAAATAGTGTTTATAATTTTTCAAAAAGTAATTGAATTTAAAATGTTTTGAAAACTCATATTTGGAACAGAGAAATTACAAAAATAAAAATTGTTTATGTTACTTGAAAAACTATTGCTTACATTGTTATTAATTGAGTATGTGTAAGTGTGTTGCTAATGTGTGGAAAATGTCCATCACAGGCTCAACTTTCAGTCCCAATGTCCTTATTTGAGGACACTACTCAAAAAGCATATGATGTAAGACCATTAGTGCAATATTTTTTAACTATATTCCAAGTCATCAAAAGGTTTAATAATTACAGAAGTGAACTTTTCTTGTTTAAAAAATTCAAAAATTTTAACAGGTCTTAGGTGACATTTCTTGGAAGCCGTTTATTCAACAGGCAAAAATTTACCCGGAAACTGACATTTTGGCATATATGCCGGTTTGTCTTATTTGAGGTAGCTATAAACACATTAATGTTGAGTTCAAACCGAATTATCTGCCAATAGGTCATAGCTGGGTGATAATAAAAATATATTATTGTAAGATAATTTAGTTTTACTTAAATGATAGAAGTCTTTCCTCCTTGAAGGTTTTGAAGCAACTGGCGTATTGCACAATAGTCCTGTCTTCTGATAAACAAAATGGCTATTCCCACATAAATGCATACCGGCCCAATGCTATCTGACGAATTTTTATTCATCTATACGATATGCTGGTTCGACATAAAAATAGACAGGAAAAATAGGATTATTTTTACACTAAAAACTTAATTTTTACAGATACATACATACATATATATATATATATATATATATATATATATATATATATATATATTTGTAGATTATGCAACACTGTTTTCTTGTATACACTTATCACTTTCACTTATGTACTTAAACAGAATCTTACTTGGTATTTATGCGAGTACTTTCAGAGACTAGTAAGTGCCTCCATCTTCCGGCATACTGAACGTTTTTGGACTGCGAGCTGTGTGGAATCTGCCGTTGACCTTGATGTACCGTTAACTTCTATTTTTAGATTCACTGCACTGTGCGAGTTTTTATCGTTCGTCTTGGGGTTTATATTGTCTATTAGATTGAATAATTTGTCGTTTTTTGATTTTATTTGTATCTGTTCGTTGATGATGTTATTTTTATTTTTATAAATTTCTAGTTGTTCCCAGATTGTCATTTTGAGGCCTTTTTGAACCTTTTTTATTAGTTGTACGTTTTCTAATGTGGGGAATGTGTGTTTGTTTTTGATTGCGTGTGTGGCTAAGTTTGAGTTATAAATTTCAGGTTTGATGTATGCATTGAGGTGTTCTTGATATCTGTCTTTTAATTTCTTTTTTGTTTGGCCTATGTATATTTTATTACAGTCTGGGCATTCGATTTTGTATATTCCGTTATTAAGTGTGGGACATATTTCTTCTGGTTGGTTTATTTTGTTGATTATATTTCCTGTATTTTTGTAGGCTATGTTAATATTATTGTTTTTTAGTGTTTTAGTTATTCCTTTTATGTTGTATCCTGTGTATGTGAATGTAGCCCATTTTGTTGTTTGTGGTTCGATTTTAGGTTGATTTAATTTATTTAATATTTTAAATTCTAATTTATCTATAGTTTTTTTATTGTATCCATTTTTTTGGGCTATTTGATATATTATTTGTTTTTCTTTTGTTTTTTCTTCATTTTTTAGAGGCAATTTTAGCATTCTGTATAAAAGTGAGTTGTATGCGGCCATTTGATGTTGTGGGGGATGGTTGGAGTGGTTGGGTATTGTATTAATGGTTTGTGTGGGTTTTCTGTAAATGGAATATTCAATGTTATTTGTATTTCTGGTTAGTGTTAGGTCTAGATAGTTTATTTTATTGCTTATTTCTTCCTCCATGGTGAATTGTATGTTTAAGTACATAAGTGAAAGTGATATATATAAATATATACACACACACACTCTGCGGTTCTACGGTTGAATATTTTTAATAAATAATTTAATAGAATAATGCTTTATAATTTAATAATACTATTAATCTCCAGATTTTATTACAATTTAGTCAATTTTAATGTTTTTCCATTAGTAGCATGGCACATATCCAAAAGAAATTCTACCTCTTTCCAGTTCCTGGCCAGAATATCTGGGTGACAGTTGCCATACAAGCGAGTATCTGTTGGCTGAGGTGGGTTGGATCTCAAGTTTTGTCTGCTTCCAAAAGGTTCTGCACACCTCCCCCAGAGACACTTGTGAACCCCAAATTTTGCAGTTATGTAGATTCAAAGTACATGAAAAGTTGCCTCAAAAAAGTTACATTGTTTAAAAAATCGTTATTTTCACTATTGCAATATGTCCAACATATCATTAGAAAACTTTAGTTTTGAACAAAAGTTGTAACTTGTCAGAAATTAAATAAAAGTTTTTTGTGAACTACCCTATGAACATATGGACAGTTAATCTTAATATGCCCAACTCAAAACTGTGACACGACATAGACTTTTAGGGGATTTTAGGTATGAAGTTGGGACTCTGTCAACATTCTTTTCTGACATATGCAGCCTACCATGTGACTTTTGTTTGCAGACACTTCCAGTTTCTTAAAGCGCTGAATAGTTAAAGCACCAAACCATTGCCGAATGGTTTTATCTGTAGGTGCATCACCCCCACAAATGCATTGAAAGTATAAAGTGTAACATGATAACTGAACGAGTTTTTTTGAGCCAAATAACACATCGAGGTTTTTGTTGAGGCATCACCATTGCACTTCACTAACTTCATAAATGAAATGCTGTTTCAAGATGCAACATCAAAATAAGTTGCTCAATTTTTTTAACTTAGTTACAAAAAAACTATTCATGAATATACTGCGATTGGTAATTTTTTTAAATTAAAAAGTATTTTTATTCATAAGTTCAGATCAATGCACTGATCTAAAACAAAACCCATCTGCTGAAAAATATCAGTAAGTAATGATTTTTTTGCCAATTTTAGCAAAAGTAGTCAGTCATTTTAAAAAGCCTCAAGATGTATAACACAGAAACTGGAAGTATTAAATTCAAATTCACTTACATATTTTTAATTTCTCATGCCATATTTTGATACAGAGAAAAAAAGGAAAAAGAAAAGGGTTAACAAATAAGTTAGGCACATTAAACAACAATAATTTGTAAATAAAAACTATTTTATTTTTCATGCCAATCATAAAAGTTGAAGTTAAAACATATTGAACATTTTATTCATTATAAAAATTTAAGTTAGATGAAGAGTTTACAATTTTTTAACACAAATTCTAGATAAACAAACTTTAATATTACATGTAAAACAAAATTTTAATTATTTCACAGTAAATACAAAACTTTTTGATTTGTTCATAAAGTTAATATTCCTATGTATTTTAACATTATTGACATTTGTTAATTCCATCTTCGCATGAGATACTAGTAATCACTTACACTTTTTAAAAAATGTTTTAACTTGCCTATAGTAGCACTTACTTTGCTTGTTGAGGACGGCCGTTTCGGGAGATGTGTCCCTTTGTCAACTCAGACCGTAACTGATCTTGAGATCAGTTACGGTCTGAGTTGACAAAGGGACACATCTCCCGAAACGGCCGTCCTCAACAAGCAAAGTAAGTGCTACTATAGGCAAGTTAACACATTTTTTAAAAAGTGTAAAACATTATTGACTTATTGGCACAACCAAATGTTTAGGGATTATCTTGACTTAAGCCACAAGCAACTCTGTATCTGCAACATCTTATAACAGAATTATTAAAAAACTTTCCCAGTTATTTGATAAAAATATCTGTTAAAAATCTCTCTACCTCACACTTAGACACACCGCAATCTTCTATGTATCAGACCCAATATAGGTACAACTTTTTACGAGTAATGAGATAAAAAAGACACAAAGTGCAGTTTTCATCTGAAAGCATTGAACAAAATACTGAACTATTTCAAAACATAGCTGCTGAGAAATCTGAGTAAATTATTGCTTCAATGCAAGATTTTATTTATAAAAATAGTGAATTTAAAACAAACAACATTTTAAGTTACATATTACCTGAAGTCAGTCAACAAAAATGTTTCTTCTATATTACAACAGTCTGCCATCTTCTAATTTTGCAAATTACTCCTATTTTTGTCTCCATGCGGTCGAAAACCTTCAATCTTCATAGAACTGAAGTAATTCTTACAGAGAAGTACCAGGCACAATATATAAATGACAAGCACTTTCCATCAAAGATAATATTTTGAGCCGAAGAAAAAAATTAATTTTAAGAAGTCAGTAAAACATAACTTTTCTATTTTTTATCGACATGTGTATCATACTACAAGCACTATTTAAATACTACTTGTGTTCACTATTTTCATTTTTAATAGATGTGTTTCACAATAGTTTAATCCAATGTTTAATTTCAGTAAGTCATTAGTTTTACCTCAAGATGAACTATAAAAAACTATATTTTATTTGACCCCTATTTTTTAAATAGACTGCAGGAGGAATAAGGCCTGAAGACAATAACGTAGCCATTAGTGAAACGTTGCCTGTGTAAATAAATAGTTGCACCTGACTCTTAAGTCAACCGCTTTTATTTAACAATAATCTCTGTGGGTGTAAACATGATTAATAAAAAATAACTATGATATAAATATATATTTATGTAACAAACCTGTAGAAGTAGAACATAGAAACTATTTTTGATGAAAACTGGCTATTTCCCCACTCGAATGACTTCTAAAAGTCAAATCGAATTCACAAGTCCCTGGTAAGTCATCGCTGCTACTAATGCTAGCATAACTTGTACACAATGAGAGTGAGCTAGGCTCACTGGGAGTTTCTTCTATAAACACTTCTAAGTTTGGAATTTGGTTATCTAATTTCATTACTAATCTTTCACTACATGTTTCAAATGGTTTTTTAAACATAGACTGAACAGGTTTCATTATCTTACTACAAGAAGGTTGAAAATGCCCTTCTTCGCCCTTTATTATTTCATTTTTATTTGATAATCTCAAAATATGAAGTTTATTCTTTTGTATACTTTTTGGTGCTTCTTGCATTTTACCCTGTTTATTTTTAATGATAGCGACTTCTTTTAGAGTTTCAGTTTTATGTTCTACTTCTTGCACTATGTTATCTGCCTTTACAGTTATACTTTTACTACAAATTTTGTCACTTCCATTTCCTTCACTCATGTTTGAATTTGCAACAACCTTGTCTATATTTTTAGTAACTTTGTTTGAAGTTTCTTGATAACAAACATCTTCATTAATCAGTTCTTTTAAAATATCAGATGCTAGTTGACCAAATGTTTTTGAAACTATCTTATTTTGAAGTGAACTCGAAGGATTATATTTTGCAGAGATCAATGATTGAGATAAGGAGTTATCAGAAATATTTTCCACAACCATTTTTTCTGTTTTATTATCTCCACATATTGCAGTTGTCTGATCAATTTTTACTTTACTCAACCGTGGACTTATGTGGTTCGGAATCAACTCAGGTGTTGATGTTTCAGTTGTTCTATAAATTTTCCTTTGAGGTTTTGTTTTAATTTCTCCTAAACTATTTATACTATACTCATCTGCCTTTGAATAAGTTTTAACTTCGCCAAGGCTACAAACTTCACTACTACTTGAAGACAAAATTATCTCTCCTTCAGAAAAACGTTCATCCTAAAACAAGCATAGAATCATTATAAAACATTATATTTTTGTACTACTCAACAAATAACTTTTATCCAATAAAAACAAATTTATATTAAGCGATGTATATACAACTGCATATACATAAATATATATATATATATATATATATATATATATATTCTTGATATTTAACGTTATCCATTGTTTTTCCGTTGCACTGACTTTATGAAGTTAATATATTACTATTGTAAGTAATTTTATCCACCATTAAGTGCAATAATTTTAGTGATGAGGCACCTTTCGGTCAATTGACCATTGTCGAATCACTCAAGACAATCACTCAGAGTGATTCGACAATGGTCAATTGACCGAAAGGTGCCTCATCACTCAAGGTAAAATTATTGCACTTAATGGTGGATAAAATTACTTACAATAGTAATATATTAACTTCATATATATATATATATATATATCTTATATATGGGAATTTATGGACTAGATAGGAGACTAACAGACTTATCTAATGGCAATAGTCCAAAACTGCAATCTCTTGGAAATAAATAAATAGACACATATAAAAGCTTATCACACTATTGAAATATTTCAATGAAACAATGATCTTTCTCAATCAAAAAAGAGAAAAAGAAAAGACTGACATATTTATATGTTATATGTAAAATTCTCGTGTCACAGTGTTTGTAACAATATTCCACTAAAACGGCTTGACCGATTCTTATGAAATTTTGCGTGTATATTCACTAGGTCCTGAGAATATAATGTGAACTATTTTTTATACTCCTTAATGAAAAGAGTGTTTCACCTGAAATATACGTTTTCTATTTTTTGGACAATTTTTTTTATTTTAATTTTTTTATGATTTTTCATTAAAAAATACTTATAACCCCAAATTTTTACCCTACTACCACCAACCCCTATTTCTTAGTAGCGATATTAGTACTTTAATAATTTTCTACTTCTCGATAATTGATCAGTTACAACTCAATAAGTTATTTCCGCCAGTTGTAAGCCGTTGTAAAAAGTATTTAATAAGTAATAAACCATTTTAGAGTATTTACACTAAATCCAAGGCAGACTTTGTGTTTTTATTTGCGACTGCTGTTAATGTCACCGGTCCATTATCATTTCAAGAAATATGTAAAGTGATTGGACAACAGTATCCATCATATAAAGATGCATGCCTTGCTGGAAGACGATAACCAGTGGGACTGTATGCTTACTGGAGCAGCATTGAAATTTACAGCAATACAAATACATCTACTATTTGCTATAGTGTTGACTTCATGTTTCCTAGCCAGAGCAGAGACGTTTTGGGATAATCACAAAGATTCAATGACTGATGGTACATTGCATCGACACCGTAGATGGTGCAACGATCTAACAATAGCATTCAGCACAACTATGTACAAAAAAGCATTGATTGTTATTGAGGATCTTTGCATTGTCATTGCCAATTTACCGCTCAGTCTTCTCTGTATACATTCCCCAAATCAAAGTGCATCTGATTTAATAAACACTAAAATTGTTAACTGCAGTACAATACTATAGAAATGGCAGTGATTATTACTCTCAATCTCCCACTAATGACTGAGTAACAAAGAACCATTTAAGGCATCATTATGCTTGCAGAACAAGGTGGATTCTTTTTTTTTTTGGATGAACCAGGTGGATCTAGCAAAACATTCCTCAATTCGCTAATTCTCGCCAAAATATGATAAACTAATGGCATCGCATTAGGAGTTGCATCACCTGGCATTGCAGCAACCTTATTGAATGGAGGCGGAACAGCTCATTCTGCATTTGAGCTGCCACTAAATATTAAAAATAATCCAGGCACAGTGTGCAACATAAAAAAAATTATCCATGGCCACAGTGATTAAACAGTGTAAAATTATTGTCTGTAATTAATGCACTATGGCACACAAAAATTCTCTTGAAATATTGAACAGGTAATTGAAAGACATAAAAAACGACAAACTATTTGGCGGCACTCTGTTACGCTGCCAAAATTGCTCTTTCTGCTAGCCAATCATGATTCAAGTATTGTGTGTGTGTTTATCAGGAAATATCTGGTCAATGAGAGCATTCTGCAAATTAATGATTGTGCAGAAATCGGTCGGCAATTTTAGGCATCCAGTATTTTCATATTCAGATATTTTTCCATCACTGATACCTAACAGTTTTTTTGAGAATGTTTCAGAGAGAGGATCTTGAAGCATTTGAACTTGCATATTTCCTTTAAGCTGTACTATTTCAACATTTTGCCACAGAGTCGATGATTTCATACAAGCGTTGATCTCATCAGCGTAATTTGAACGTGGAATGACTGGAAGTGTTTATCTGAAATCACCTGAAAAGAGTAACAGAGTGCTGCCAAATAGTTTGTTGTTGTTTTTTATGTCTTTCTATGTCCTGTTCAACTCTTCAAGCAAATGTTTGTGTGCCACAGTGCATTTATCACAGATAACAATTTTACACCGTTTAATCACTGTGGCCATGGACGATTGTGTTCTTATGTTGCACACTGTGTTGTTATTATTTTGAATATTTAGTGGCAGCTTAAATGCTGAATGAGCTGTTCTGTCTTTATTAAATAAATTTGCTGCAATGCCAGATGATGCAACTGCTAATGCGATGCCATTATTTTATCATATTCCGGCGAGTATTAGCGAAATGAAGGTTTTGCCAATTCCACCTGGTGCATTAAAAAAAAAAGAATCCGCCTCGTCCTGACAAAACTGTGAGCATAATGCTATTGTAGTTGGTTCTTTATTAGTTCTTTATTATTGTTCCTAAGTCATTAGTGGAAAGTTGAGAGTAACAATCACTGTCATTTCTATAGTATTGTACTGAAGTTCACGAATCATTTCAGTGTTTAATAAATCAGACGCACTTCGATTTGGCGAATGTATACTGAAAAGAATGAGTGCTAAATTGGCAATGACAATGCAAAGATCCTCGATAGCAATCAATGCTTTATTCTACATAGTGTCGCTGAATGTTATCGTTAGATCGTTGCACCATCCACGGTGTCGATGCAATACATCATCAGTCATTAATTCTTTGTGATTATCCCTCAATGTCTATGCCCTGGTTAGGAAACATGTAGTCAACACTATATCAAATAGTAGATGTATTTGTATTGCTGTAAATTTCAATGCTGCTCCAGTAAGCATATAGTCCCACTGGTTGTCGTCTTCCAGCAAGGCATGCATCTTTATACGTTAGATACTGTTGTCCATTCACCTTAAATATTTCTTGAAATGAGAATGAGCCGGTGAGATTAACCAACCACAGTCGCAAATAAAATCACAAAGTCTGCTTGGATTTTCTGTAAATATTCTAAACCTGTTTATTATTTATTAAATATTTAATAAAAAGGTTTACAACTGGTGGGAATAACTGATTGATTAATAACTGATCAATTATGAAGAGTAGAAAATTATTAAAGTACTAATATCGCTATTAAAAATAGGGGTTGGGGTAGGAAGGTGAATATTTGGGGTGATAGTATTTTTTTAATGCCGAATCATAGAAAAATTAAAATTAAAAAATGTTGTCTAAAAATTTAAAAAATATTTTTTGGATGGACTACCCTTATCACTTAGGGGTATGCAAAATAGTTTACGTTCTATTCTCAGACCTACTGAATATACACAAAATTTAATAAGATTCGGTCAAGCCGTTTCAGAAGAGTGTTGTTACAAACAAAGTGACAGGAGAATTTTATACATAAGACTAAACGACCCAGCAAACATTGATTTGCCATCAAAATTATTTCTAGTCAATATTTTGGTAGTCAAATAAAAAATAACTAACTTATTGTAAGTGTGTGGGGAAGTGGTATATGATTGAAAGAGGAATGGAGCACTGTGAACGATGACGACTATAAAAATAACAAAACACCAAACATTTATTTTTTGAATTCATAGTAGATTTATTATCTTAACTAATAACTTTCAAATTTTACCACTATCACAAATTATGACAATTAAAAAAATGAACATTATCATTCTCTAGTGCAATGGAGACGGTTTTGTTTATTGTATGTCTTTGTTTTTTATGTCTTTCAATGTCCTGTTCAACACCTCAAGCGAATGTTTGTGTGCTATAGTGGATTCATCCCAGACAATAATTTTACACTGTTTAATCACTATGGCTATGGGCAATTGTGTTCTAATGTTTCACACTGCTTCTGGATTATTTTGAATATATAGTGGCAGCTTAAATGCTACATGAGCTGTTCTGCCTTCAACCAATAAAGTTGCTGCAATGCCAGATTATGCAATTGCTAATGAAATGCCATTATTTGATCGTATTCAACAATAATTAGCGAAATGAGAAATATTTTGCCAGTTCTACCAGAACAGTACACTGATAATGCATTTAAAAAAATAGTTATATATTTCTCTTTTAATTTAAAATTATTTCAAAAATTTTGCATGCACTGAGTATTATAGTATTATTAATTGTAGTTTGATAATAAATAAATAATAAATGAGAACTAATGAATGTATGAAAATATTCTGGAATGGTTTATACAGTTAACACAACGGTTGTTGTTGGCAGGAGCTCGTGACATTTAATGAAAACGATTGATTTTTATTAGATCACTTAACTAACTGAATGTGAGAACTATCGTGAGAAAAATTGGAATAAATAATTATCGTTCTGCAAATTGATGATAGAATGACAACATACTTAATATGAGAGTAGCATTCAGCCAAAAGGAGGACACCGTCGCATAGAAGTTTTTGCACAAAATGATCGACCATTTCTTTGTTATTTAGCTGTGCCATAAGATCTGAAATACTTTCTCTTCTTCTAGACTTTGATGAGCAGCTTGACGATTGATCTGCGATGCTCAACAAAACGTAGGAAGTTGTTGGGACTGGTTAGTTGAGTTGCAAATCGCAAACTGAAGAAGTAGCATCCATATCTGATTCCTGAGGATCTTTTGCAATTGCTCTCTCTTAAAGATTCTTAATAAAATTTTGTTTCAGAGGTTAAAATCAAAATTTAGTTCAGCCAAACAATTCTTATTTTATATTGTAGAATTTAACTTTATACAGCTAAATCCTAAATAACTATAACAAAATTCTTGGAAAGCGACACTCTTGATAACGTTTACCACTAACAGTGTAATAAATGAATTAATAATTGATAATAATTTATTTTATCATAAATAATTAAATTTCAAAAATTGTTTCTCATATGCTATTATTTTATTCAAAGTACTTTAAATAACATAACCTATTATATATAATATTATTTTTCTAAAAAAAAATCAACAAAATAACTAGGCTTGTTCCAAACTAATGAATAATGATTTATTACTATAACTGAGAATTTTTTAAATTTACCATAATGTCATTAATTATAATAGCTTAATTAATTTGTATCTTCACAACCATTTCTTGAACTGATTCGACAGTTTTACGAAATTACTTTTGAAAATAATATATAAAACATTATCTGTAAATGAATTGGAAAACAGCTGTTGTATATCAATTAAATTGTGTAAATTAGCTCGTTGGAAAAATAAAAAATCCTATGGCGAAAAAAAAGTTTGTCCGGGTCTGTGATTGTTTTATAATAATGATGATTAAATATTATCTATTGAATATTTATTAAAACAGTTTATGCCTGGTGGAAATAACTGAGTGTTAACTGATCAAAAAACTTCAAATAAAATATTTTGTCCAAAAAATTTAAAAAAATATTTTTGGGTGAACCGCCCTTATCCCTTAGGAGTATGCATAGTAGTTTACGTCCTATTCTCAGACCTTCTAAATATACTTACTTACTTACTAGCCAACACCCACCCTTGGCTGTTGAGCTATTTGGTGATGCGCTGACCAGTATAGTCGAACCAGTGGGTGGGTCATCATTATCTCCGGAATGGTCGAGCACGTTGCACTTCATCAGATGATCCGTATCCATCGTATCGTGTCCACAGAGAGGGCATTCCGGTGTTGGGAGCACACCGATGCGATGTAGATGGGCGGCCAGGTAGTCATGGCCAGTTTGCATTCTGAACTTGGCAACGCCTACAGCTCGTGGAAGTCTGTGGTCCATGGGTCCTGTGGTTACTAGGTTTTCCCATTTTCATCCTGCTAATTGCTGTGTGAGGTGCAGTTTTCTGGCCCGGTCGATAATTGCACTTATGAGGGCTTTTGTGCTTTGCAGCGAAGGCATGCAAATGGGTAGTGCCATGGATGTGCCTTTCTTGGCCAGAAAGTCTGCCCTCTCATTTCCATAGATGCCAACATGGCTTGGGATCCATTGTAAAGCTATAAGCCAACCCCCATTCGCCAGGTGTTCCAGAGCTTTTCTTGTCTCCACTGTTCTTTTGCAGTCTGTATCTGTATTGCGCGATTGTGTCTGTATCTGATTGTGAATCGACGAAGAAAACTGCCTGTGTAGGGGCTATTTTGTTTAGTTCGGTTGCTACTGCTTGTACTGCTGCTATTTCTCCATCGTAGTTGGTCTGGGGAGTTCCCACTGCTAGGTATCCCTCAAAATTCCGACTGTAGTAGGCAGCTCCTGTTGCACCTGTTTCCGATATTGAAGATCCATCCGTGTACATATGTAACCATTCTGGTTGTGGGTACTCTTCATTGATTATATGCAGGGCTTCTTGCCTCAGTTCTACGTCCAGGGATGCTGATTTCGATTGACTGTGGTTCTTCAATCCACAATTAGCGTTTGGTAAATTGTGGAAAAACTCGCGGTTTTCTGTAAGCAGTGCTGGCTTCTAAGGCTATTCCATACTTCAAGGCCACCCTCTCATAGGACGCCATTGGGGTTATTTGAGTCTTCAGTCTGGCCGTGGCTTGTCTGTAGTTTGTCCAATGAGTGTGTACTCCTCTGTGTCTCTGCCAGAATCGGAGAGCTATTTTCTCTCTATGGCTTTTCATTGAACTACACTTCGTTTGTGCCTCCATTGCTGCAATGGGTGTGGATTTAGGTGCACCCGTTATGATCCTTAACGCTGTGTTCTGCACAATGTCCAATTTACTGAGGGTGCTTGTGATGGTCACTTCACTTCCGTAGTCAAGGACAAGTCTGATATATGACTTATAGGTAGTTATTAGGACATCCTGGCTGGCACCCCATGTTGTAGCTGTCAGCCTTTTTAATATTTTAGTTCTTTTTGTTGCTTTTTCTGCGCATTGTTCGACATGAGGACCCCATGTCAGACGTCAATCAAGTACTACACCCAGATATTTGGAGAGACTACTTTCTTCCAACGGATCGCTTTTGTTATACAAAGAGATGCGGGGTGCTTTGGTGGAAAGCGTGAACAGTTGAAAAGTGGTTTTTGTGGAGCTAACCGTCATCGAATTAAAACTGGTCCACATTTCCAACTTTCTGAGAGCGCCATTTAATGCTGTTTCAAGCGCTAGGATACTGCTGCTCGTTGCCCACATAAGTAAGTCCTTAACGACATCAAGTATGTCATCAATCATGATATTAAACAGCGTGCAGCTAAGCACAGCTCCTTGAGCGAGGCCTTGTTTTTGAATACAAAATCTCGACTTTCGGTTGCTGTATTGCACTCAAAATAGTCTTTGTGACAGCGACGATTTGATCCGCCTAAAAAGGTTTCCGGATATGCCATTTGTTGCCAATTTGTGTAAAAGCATTGGCCTCCACACGGTATCATAGGCGGCCTTGAAATCCACTTGTACCGTCAGAGTAGACATCCTTTTATGCTATCCATCTTTGACGTGTTGTGTAAAATTCATTACATAATCATTAGTACTACGGTGTCTTCGAAACCGGGCTTGAGCATCATCTAGCTTACCTTTTTGTTCGATGTACTGATTAAGTTGGTGGACCACCATCTTTTCTGCCACTTTACAGCTGGCACTGGTTAGGGATATAGACCTGTATCTTTCGGGTTGATCAGAGGGTTTATCCTTTTTCAGAACAGGTAATATTTCGGCTTTTCTCCATTGCCGAGGTACATAATGTTTCCAGATCAGGTTCACCAAGGTTAGAAAGGTTTCCTTGGCTTCGTCTCCCAAGTTGACAATGAATTCCGGATATATTTCATCAATACCTGTAGCTTTTTTAAGTTTGGTTTGTGCTAGAGCCAATTCCAGTTCGGTGATTGTAAAAGGTGATGTTAAGAGTTTGTGTGTCTTCTCTTCGAGGCAAGATGGTATTAGCGTTTTACGCAGGGTCTTGGTAACGGTTTTATCCACACTTGTGCGGCTGATTTTGGCGTAATGCTTACTTAGTGCATCTGCAGCTTCGTGTGGGTCTGTAAAGGATTTACCTGAGTACTGTATAGGCTGTCGAATTGTTTGGGGGCATGGTTATTTAGCCGAGATATATAGCGATAGACTTTGGTGCCATCCTTCCGGTAGTCTAAATTAGCAATAAAAGATTTGAAGGCTAATCGTTTGGATGTCTTTACTTCGTGGTGTAATTCAGCTTGATGTTTTATTAGGCATCTCAAATCTTGTTGGGTTTTTGTTCTTTCGGCTATTTTACGTGATCGATTGCGTTTTTTCTTTAGCGAGGTTAGCGTTGCATTCCAGTAGGGTCTAAACTTTTTTACTTGCCCTCTTTGGGGGGTGATGTTGATCGCCTGCTCGTGGTGCCCCCTGCGTAATCTAAACGATCAACCAAAGGTTCGCCTATACACCATCTTTTGAAGAAATAGAGAGAACCTAATAGCATAATTATTGGAGATTTTAACAGTCCATCACCGAGGTGGGGCTACGCACATTTATCACCGGCTGGAAAGATCCCCTAAGAATTTTATTGACAAAGAATTTTTACAAAAATTATACATATTTAAAAATAATGTGAAAAATACAATTTTATTTACAACAGAAATTACTTATTTTAGGGAGGCTGCTTCAGCTTCCTTCCGTCGTCGCCTTCGCCATGCCCGCTGCTTATTCCGCCACCGGCGTTTAGCCCTGAGCTCCTTTTCCACATCGTCCCTCATCAGGTCTTCATAGAGTTGGATGTGGTCTTCTGTGCATCCTTTGTCCTGGATGCAGACTCCTGGAGCTAGAACGAGCTCAGTGATTTCCTTAAACGATGTAGTGAGCTCGTCGTCCAGGATGAGCTCAGTACACGTGTCATTAGCATCCTCGGAGGTCCAGAAGAAGTATTTCCTCTTCAACTCCTCGACACGTGCCGGCTTGGTCTTCGGCCGACGGCGGCGACGCCAGACTCTCTCCCAGCCGGTAGCCACAGCAGCGGGATCCTCCCCGTACTCTGTGTTGTGGTACTTCCTCTTACGAGGGGGAGCAGCCTTCTTGGATACCGCAACAGTATCCGGCGGCGACGACAACGACGACGACGCAGCCTCTTTGCTGTCCGCAGGTGTCAGCAAACCCTCCAACATTCTTATCATACACTGGAAATTTATCAAGACCGGACTTAGTAATAACCCATCTAAACATTGGACAGAACCAATGCAAAACTACTGGAGGATGCAGGCGGTTGTGGCCACAGAGCTATACTTATAACCATAGAGACAAATAAAAGCGAATACATAACTACCCGAGCTCCTAGATGGAATTTTAAGAAAGCAGACTGGAGGAAATATCGAAGGGTTACACATGAGGCTCTGGGTAATTTAGTGCTTCCAGAAATATCCGAGAAAGCTACCCGCCTTATTAATCAAATAATTATCGAATGCGCTCTTAAATGTCTACCTTCTAAATATACACACAAAATTTCATAAATTCATAATCGGCTTGACCGATTTTTATATAAATTAGTGTGTTTATTCAGTAGGTTTGAGAATAGGATGTAAACTATTTCCATACACCTAAGTAATAAGGGTGGTACACCCAAAAATATTTATTTATTTTTTGGACAAAATTTTTTATTTTAATTTTTTTATGATTTGGCATTAAAAAATACATATAACCCCAAATTTTCACCCTTCCAGCAGCAACCCCTATTTTTAACCTTCGAGAGGGCACATGCGGAGTTTTTCCCCGCTTGTTTCATTATTTGTTAAGAAAACGTCTTTCCAGTTGTCAGATGTTTATTTCCAGCTCGTTACTCCACAACCTGCATTCTAGGAAACGGCCCAAACTATTTTTGTTGATTTTTTCCAAGTAGCGTTAGTTTGAATTAAATCTTTGTCAATCGCGGTCAGATTGCGGAGGTTTTGTCCACAAGCGCCCTTTTGTGTAACTTATTTGTGTGGAGTTCCTCGTGCAAGGTTATTTACATTACAAAATGCTTTTTAGAGTATTATTATTTTAGTGTTGTATGTATTTTTAATATCTTAGTTTTTACTGTTGTTAAATTCGAAGAGAAGGGAATTCATAAAATGCTGGGTAATATTGAAAAAGAGGAAATTCAAGAAATACATCCTACTGGAAATTATGTTAGACTGCTTTTAGATTATTCTGATGAAAACGAGTCTTTGCCAGATGATGAAACTGACGAAGAAGCCAATGAAATTGAAAATGATGTCAATTAACCACTAATTTGGTGAAAATCTGTCAATTTTGACATTGTAGAGAAAATTCCGCTAAAAATCCGGCAGGAGGCGATTACAGTGCAGTTTGACAATGGGAAAAAAGCATTTTTCAGTAAAAACCGAAAAATGCTGAGGTATACTGAACCAGTAAGGCAATGGAGGACAGCAAAATGGAACATAATTCTCATGAAAGTGTGTCATGTTCACGCTACACTAGTGGTGACTAGTGAACTGGAAAATGAACAATTATGAGTCGTTTTTTCAACAAAGTTTAAGTTTCTGCTATTTTTATTTAACTAGAGAACATATTGTGATATAAAGGCAATTTTTCATCCACTAATTTGTAGACTTATATATTTGAAGTAAAACATTCGTTATTGTCACTAAATATTAAATTTCAAATTTATATATGTACTATCACGCTTAGATATTTTTATGTTTAGATGTTTAATTACTTTATTACAGAAAAATAACCCTCAAATGCCTCTCCCTTAATGAAAACAATGGTTTAACATACATTGCTTACACCTTTTAACAATTCAAGATATTTTTAGAATATGACGTTTAGAAATTCAAAATTGTGCAGTATTGATTTCTGAAATTGTTTCCAATGTGTTTATATAGTATTTAATTATAAATTCACCCAAATATAAAAACAAAAACAGTTTAAATTTAAACGTTTTTTGTGCGGAATAAACCTCTGTAAGCGCCTCTACTATTTGAAAATCTATGAGCCCTCTCGAAGGTTAATAGTGATATTACTACTTTAATAATTTTCTACATTCGGTGGTCAATAATTGATCAGTTACCACTCAATCAGTTATTCCCGCCAGATGTAAACCGTTTTAATAAATGTTTAATAAGTAATAAACCGTTTTCGGACATTAAAATTGATTGTGCATTGATCATAGCATTGAGCCTTATACTTATCATAGTACTTTCTCAGTGCAACTCTCATGTAAAGTATATTGTCATTGTATCATCAATTTGGAGTACAATAATTATTTATTCCAATTTTACTCGAGTTAGTTCTCACGTTCGGTTAATTAGTGATCTAATACAAATCAATAGTTTTTAACACATGTCACGAGCTCAACAACAACCATTGTGTTAACTGTATAAACCATTCCAGAATATTTGCATACATTTATTAGCTCTTATTTATTCACTAAAACACTTGTAAATATTTTACAACTTGGCTGTAGTAGCACTTATATTTGTTGAGGACGGCCGTTTCGGGAGATGTGTACCATTGTCAACTCAGACAATAACTATCTCAAGGTTTTCGTAGGTTGGGGGGATATTATGGTGGGGTGGGGGTATATTTGATGACACTACCAAATACAGCCACACCCCCACCCTAATATCCCACCCCACCCCAACCTACGAAATCTTGAGATCAGTTATGGTCTGAGTTGACAATGGAACACATCTTCCAAAACGGCCGTCCTCAACAAATATAAGTAAGTGATACTATAGGCAAGTTGGCTACTACATGAAGTTTATTGAAAACTACATGAAGATGGAATCAACAAATATATATCTTATTTATTATTAAACGACAATTTATAATACTCAGTGCATGCAAAATTTTTAAAAATTATTTTAAATAAAAGAGAAATATATATGTATTTTATAAAATACATTATCAGTATATTTATTCTAGCATTTGGCAAATCGAAGTTCATCTGATTCAATAAACACTGAAATGAATCGTCAACTGCAGTACAATACTGTAGAAATGGCAGGGAATATTACTTGCAATGTCCCACTAATGACTGAGAACACAGAACATTTACAACAGCTTTAATCTCACAGTTTCAGCAGGACAAGGTGGATTCTGGTTTTTGGATGCACCAAGTAGAACTGGCAAAACATTCCTCATTTTGCTAATTCTCAAAGAAATACAATCAAATAATGGTATTGCATTAGCAGTTGCATCATCTGGCATTGCAGCAACTTTATTGGATGGAGGCTGAACAGCTCAATCTGCATTTCACCTGCACTAAATATTTAAAATAATCCAGACCCAATGTGCAACATAAAAAAACAATCGTCCATGGCCACGTTGTCAAACAGTGTTAAATTATCGTCAGAGATGAATGCACTACGACACACAAACATTCGCTTAAGGCATTGAACAGGACATTGATAGACATTTAAAAAAACGACAAAATATTTGGCAGCACTCTGTTACTCCTTTCAGGTGATTTCAAATAAACACTTCCGGTCATTCCACGTTCAAAGTATGCTTATGAGATCATCGCTACTGTGGTGTAATGTTGAAATAGCACAGCTTAAAGTAAATATGCACATTCAAATGCTTCAAGATCCTTTCTCTAAAACATTCTCAAAACAACTGTTAGGTATCGGCGATGGAAAAATAGCTGAACATGAAAATACTGGATGCATAAAATTGCCAACTGATTTCTGCACAATCATTAATTCGCAGAATGCTCTCATTGACCAGATATGTCCTGATACACACACACACCCACACAATACTTGAATCATGATTGGCTAGCAGAAAGAGCAATTTTGGCAGCAAAAAATTTGGAAGTCGACAATATGAATTTCAAGATACAACAGTTGCTGCCAAGGGAAATTATCCAGTAGAATTTTTGAACTCATTTCATTTGCCAGGCACGCCACTGTACTATTTACAACTAAACGTTGAATTTCCAGTAATTTTGTTTCGTAATTTGAAGGCAACAAGGCTGTGCAATGGGACGTAATTAATCATTACAAAATTGATGAAAAGTATTGCTGAAGCCTTTGGCGGCACTCTGTTACTCCTTTCAGATCATTGGCTTCAAGATCCATCCGCTGAAACATTCTCAAAGTAACTCTTAGGTATCTGTGAGGATATGAAAATACTGGATGCTAAAAATTGCCGACCGAATTTTACACAATCATTAATTCCCAAAATGCTCTTATTGACCAGATGTTTCCAATATACACACACAATACTTGAATCATAAGTGGCTGGCAGAAAGAGTAAATTTGGCAGAAAAAAATTTGGAAGTCAACGATTTAATTTCAAGATACAGTAATTGTCGCCAGAGAGTTGGTGTCAAACAAATCTATCGATAAAGTTTGCGATACCAATGAAACTGTAAATTATCCAGTAGAGTTTTTGAAGTCATTGGATTTGCCAGGTATGCCACCGCGTCATTTATAACTTGAATCTTCAGGTTGAATCTCCAGTTATTTTGTTTCGTAATTTGAACTCACTACTCCAGTACCAAGACAATCAATTAGTCATTAAAAAATTGATGAAAAACGTCTTTGAAGCCAGCATTTTAAATAGCAAATTCCAAGGTGAAGATGTATTACTACCACAAATCCCTATTATTCCAACAGATGTGCCAATTGAATTCAAATGTGTTCCATTTCCAATTAGATTGGCATTAATAATGACAATCAATAAGTCTCAAAGCCAAACAATGTCTGTTTGTGGCTTAGATTTGGGCCCACTGTGTTTTTCACACGGACAATTATACGTGGCATGTCCTCGCGTGGGTAAACCATCCAGTTTGTTTGTGTTGATTAAAGATGGACTCATTACAAATATCATACACTTCATTGGACTAAGAGACTGATAATGTTTATTTTTTTAAGTATCATAATTTGTGATAGAGATGTAATTTGAAATTTATCAGTTAAGATAATAAAAGTACTATGAACTCAAAAAGTGAATGTTTGATGTTTTGTTATTTTTATAGACCGTGATTGTTCGCAGCGCTCTATTTTTCTTTCAATCATATACCACGTCCCCACACACTTACAATAAGTTAGTTATTTTTTATTTGTCTACCAAAATATTCACTAGAAATAATTTTAATGGCAAAACAACGTTTGCCAGGTGACCTAGTACATCTAATAAAAAAATGTACAAAAAGGCCTAAAAATGACAATCTGGGAACAACTAAATATGTATGAACAATTAAATAATATAATAAACAAACAAATACAAATAAAATTAAAAAGTAATAAATTATTTAACTTAATAGATCAAATTAACCCTATGTCAAACTAAAGCTTTCCCACAGTGCAGTGAAACCGAAAATATAACAGTACTGGTTTACCACATGATAATGGAAATCCCATACACCTGGCAACTACAAGAAGCCATTAGTCTCTTATATATATATATATATATATATATATATATATATATATATATATATATATATATATATATATATATAATTAATACTTAACTAAGTGAATACTATGAAGCTTACTTACTGATGTGTTTCGGAACTATCATTTCTTTCTATGTTTTGAAACGCGTCAGCAAGTAAGCCCTCAAGTATTCACTTAGTTATTTATTAATTAATTATAGTTTAATCAGTGAATTCATGATGATTACAACAAGCAACTTTATATACAGTTAATAAACTTCCAGAATAAAGTACACGTAAAAAAATATTTATTTTAAACTTTCTTAAAAACGTTTTTTCTAAAACTTTTCTCCTAATTTAAAATGCCAGAGTATGTTTTCTAAGAATTTAATTTTTTTAAACTTTAACTCACTTTTTTGTTGTTTCCTGTTCTGGAGTTACCTAATTTTGGCCATCTTGCCTATCCACAATACCAAGAGGTTAGTTTAAAAAGAAATACATCTTAAAGGAACCCATTATAACATGAAAGTATATAATGTTTTTTTACATATTTTATCATCTTTGAGGACAAATAAATAGGTCTTCTTTGTTATAGTGATAAACATAACAGTCTTAAAACAACAAATATTGAGCAAATTATATAGAAATTACTTACTGAGTTTAACAATGATGAAAGGCTCCATTTCAGAGATTGTAACTTGTATGGGATATCTGAAGAAGTGCTAGAGTTAGAAGAAGAATCTAATTTTGAACATTTTGACTCTAATGAAGTGACATACTTCTTAGTAATTCTTACGTTGATACTAGACTCTGCAGACTTTGTGTCTGAAGAACTTGTATAATTTTTTGCAAAGCTGCACAGTTTTTCACTGAAGTTAGTGAAATTAGTTTTATCATTATACAGTTTTTCTATATTACTGTCTGATGCTAAGCTTCCAGTTACTTGAGTTTGTACCGCTAACTTTTCACAGTCAGTTTGAACGGCAAGATCTTGAGTTATTGTTTCATTTTGAGTCATTTTATCTTTATTCATAATAGGTAAGTCTCTCAAAGATTGGCATATACCGCTTTTAGATTGTAATATCACATTTGGTTTGATCAGATTTAATGTGGTTTTGCTTTCATTTGATATTATTTTATGGATTTCATTTTCTGACTCCTGATTTGATTCACTTTTATCTCGTATGCATTCAGAATCCAAAACTTTATTGATTTTAAGCTTCTGAAACATTTCATTAATTGTTGGTTGAATTACATATTTTTTCAAATTTGAACTAAGTAAATCATTAATATCTACACTTTCATTTTTTGTTTTTGTGCTTGATAATTCATCAGTTGATAAAGGATTATTTTCTATTCTGTTTCTATTAGCTTTATCGGAATCTGAAGTATTTTCTAGGCACGTTTTAGCTGGACATTTATTATCAAGTTTGTTCATATTTCCATCATTCACAACATGCACTATTACATTAACACCCTGATTAGTTTTATCTGTGTTTACTTCAGCAAAGTTTCCTTGATTATTTGAATTTGGCAAAGAAACGTGAATTAAGTTTTCAATGAGACTTGTATCAAGTTTTAAATTTGGAACAGAAAGACCAGAAACATGATTAGTGCTTTGATTAGATTTTGGTTTTATATCAAAGCCAGATTTTCCAGCACATGCAACCTTAGTATTTTCAGAATCAAACATGGCCAAATCTAAAGAAATTTGATCAATTCCATCACTAAAATGTTTCTTAAAAGAGGTTTTACAGCCTTTAGAAAGATTTTTAACTGAATCTGATATCTCACAGTTGCCTAAACAATCCTGTATCTCTGCTGACTTATTAAATGAACTATATTCTTTTTCATTAGAATCTCCATATAGAATTTTATGTTCATTAGATGGTTCTTCTAGGGGTTGTTCGATAGATTTCAGGTTGGATTCTTGAGTTGGTGTATTATCAGAGCTTAGTTTGTATACAGATGTCAAAATGGAATTTTTTTCATTTCTTTCAGCAGGTGACAAATTTGTCTGATCTTCTTCTGCAAAAAAAACATGTAATATTTTAATAAAGAAACATATTAGTTTATAAAGAAACCCGCTTATAAAATAAACAATTTTTTTAATCAGTTCTCTTGGATTAATAATCTTTTATTAGACCTATATATTTTCACATTAAAAAAAAACAAATTTAATAATTACATTTAATCAACAAACCCAGATTCTTAAATTTATCTTCAATCTAAAATTGAAGTGTTTGTAAAAAGAACTTTATATATTAATAAGTGCATTTTGGTAACTACGAACAAAACATTTTATCACTTTAATTTTATTCATAACTATACAAACTCACTTACCAATTAATTAAAAGCATAATACAAAAAAATATGCATTTTGATGTTGATGATGATTGGTGAAACTTTTACATTTGAATTTTATTAAGAAAAAACTTGCTAAACCTATCTATATTTAGAAAAAAGTTAATTACATAAAATCTTTCTGATCAAACTAAAAGAGGAGTTAAGAAAAACTGCTTTCAATAACAAACTATTTTTCAAAATACAATAATTTCAAACTACTTATGTTCATTTAATTTGACTCATTAATTAATTTTACACAATAATTTTACTCATTTAGCCTTATATCAATTTCGTTTCAACAAAATTTAACTTTCAGTTATAGAATTGTCTCAAGTTAAAAATGTACTTTATATTGGTACACACTGATTTGACAATTTTTATGGTAGTATCCTTTCTTGAACAGTGTATCAGGTCTTCTGTTTTTTCCATTCTTACAGCAGTAAGAATTATCTCTTTTCCTGTAGTTTCATTATTCACTGTTTAAAACAGTTTCTAACCTTTAAATTTGCCAGAGAGATTTAATTATGAAATTCTGTGAGGTACCTGATCTTGGTCTTCAATTCTGTTGTCATCACAATCGGCAATATGAACTATTTCTTCATCAATTAGTTACAATTAGTTCTCATCTCTCACACTCAAGGATTGTTATATTAAAATTAGAAATGCTTTTTTAGTTTAGTCTATGGTATCACTTTTTACATTTTTCATCTCCACCTAGCTTCTTTCATAATTTGACAATTGTTTGAAGCTGTCACGTTAGCCCAGACCCTTGTATCCCAATATGAACATCTATTTAGCTAATGTATTTAAATTTATTGCTCATACCGTGTTTTTATTCAATTTCTGCTGAACAGTAGCTTCTACCAGTAGTTCTTTCTTAATGTTTCTAAATACTCTAATCCATTTTACAATATTGGGTTATAATATTGCATGCTGAGGGTGATGTAAAATTGCCTTAATTTTGTCAGGTACTATAAAACATAATTTAACAACATGCATTTCTGGATAAATTATTTTCTTTCAAAAAGTTTTGTGCAAAAAAATAAATTCTTTGATAAAATAATCCAAAAATGTCTTCTCTTGTTCAAGGATTTTCTATGTACTATAAATACTTTAACTTCAAACAAAAGGTAGAAGATTTCTTAAAATTATTTTAAAGGCTTTAGGATTTTTGGCCCTTTTAGTCATTTGCAAAATTTGTTTTATATAAAAACGTTGTTTAGTAATACAACATGCTAAAATAATCAGCTTTTCCTTACCATACCAGAACTGATCCAGTTTGTAGCCAGAGAATGGATTTTAATTCTGCTTTCAAAATGTGTATAAACATTTTCATTTCTCTAAAATTCAATAGTTTACAACATAAATCCTTAACTGACACTTACTGTAATGTTTCTTGTATTGAACGAGTCAAAGAACATTTGGTACAAAATCTGAGTTCCCTTCTTTGAATTTATTATAAATATGTAATAATTTTTTTGCTGCAACATAGCTCTTGGGTACACAAAGCCTCTTCCTGAACTGTGCAAATAATCAAATGATCTTCATTATCTTTTCATAGTAACATTTTCTCACAGTTTTTCTTTTATTTACTCACTCTCCATAATTCTTGATTATTTTTCTATTTCTATTTAGTTATTATAAATAACTATTGTTTATTTTTAAATAAACAATAACTATTGTTACCCATCCAAAGTCATCAGCAACTTTCTGCAAACCTACTCATATCTTCTCCCTTGTCCAGTCTCATGACTCAAGTTTTTTTCTGTTTGTATAACACCTTTCTTTCGTTTCATCACCTTTAAATTTCACAAATACCAACTTTTTAACAATAGTATTCAACTAAAGTGCTTTGTTGCAATCATCTTGAATTCACTTATTAAACTATAATTAAATAATACATAACTAAGTGAATACTTGAGAAATTACTTGCTGACTCGTCTCTTCCTTTTACGAAGCTAAGCCTCTACTGGCAGCGTCGCACAAGATATAAAAGGTTGTCGGCATAAGATTTATGAGTGTAGTGAAGGTAGGTTAAGTTGGTTGTTCACTATGTAATGGAACAGGGTGTTGGCTTCAAGGGTGTGTGGTTATTTAATATATTTTCTTTATCTGTTGCATTGGTGTTTGTATATTTCATACTTTTCTATAGTTGGTAGTGTTTTACTTTGGCTTAATATGTGGAGAATATTTAAATTAGTATTTATGTCTGGAATTTGGGTTTAGGTTGTTTATGTCATTGATGTGTTCATTGAAGCGTATATTGAATGATCTACCTGTCTGGCCGATATAATAGCTAGCCACTGCTAGTTAAAATTACCTTTTCACCAAAATTATTAGTTAAAGATTTAAAGTTCTAATTAAATTAGAAAAATACCATTTCATCCTTCAATTTATGATTTAATCCATTATAATAATTCCTAAATGTTTTACAGTGCAATAGAGCGCAAGGAGATATATCAGGGACTGTGTAATAGCATGAATATGTTTGGTTATATTTTTGCACCATTGGATTGGAATATAAACAATTATATTTCATTACTACTACAAGTTTTACTATTTAATAGCATTTTAACATGTTATACACATATCTGCACATAATTAAGTATATTATTCATGAAATCAGAGAAAATTAATACATTTCCAACACACTAAACACAACTGCGATTGTCTTTGTTAAAGCGGTAAGTTTTAAAAAGATAAAAACTTCAACTTTTGCCTAATCAATTAAATTATATAAAAACTTTATTTTAGTATTTTCTTTCAAATATTAAATTTGTAAAAAAATGAATTTTACTTGTACATGTATTTAAATAACTAATTTATCTTCAACTATTTTAAAGATAAATTGAAAACAGTTTTCGTAATAGGATATCTCTTACAGAAATGTATGAATGGATTAGAATTTACAAAAGAAGAATACAATCCACTTATCAATTTTTATAATATTTGTTATTAATAGGACATTTCCATAAAACACTGTATCCACTGTTCCATTAGGAAGTAGTTTTCATGTTATTGTTCATTAGTTTAATGTATTATACACATACTACAACAAACAGACTCACAAAATTGCTTCCATATTCAGAAAACTTAATTACCAAATATAAAAAAACAACAAACACTTTAAAACAACATATACATGTACAATCCTTTCAACCACAAAAAAACAAAAACAATCTATCTGGTATATACAAAATAACATGTATCGAGTGCCCCAGCTATTATATCGGGCAAACTGGTAGATCATTCAACTCACTCTTCAATGAACACATCAAAGACATAAAAAACCTAAACACAAAATCCAGCTACGCAATAGATCTACAAAGCACGCAACACACATACACGGACATACATACTAATTTAAATATTATCCACATATTAAACCAAAACCAAAGTAAAAACTAACAACCCTACAAAAATATGAATTTACAAACACCATTCAACAGATTAAGAAAATATATTAAATGACCGCACACACTTTGAAACCAACACCCTGTTCCATTACATAGTGAACAACCAACTTAACCTACCTTCACTACACTCATAAATCTTATGCTAACAACCTTTTATATCTTGTGCAACGCTGCCAGTAGAGGCTTAGCTTCGTAAAAGGAAGAGACGAGTCAGCAAGTAATTTCTCAAGTATTCACTTAGTTATGTATTATTTAATTATAGTTTAATAAGTGAATTCAAGGTGATTTCAACAAGGCACTTTAGATGAATACTATTGTTAAAAAGTTGGTATTTGTGCAATTTAAAGGTGATGAAACGAAAGAAAGGTGTTATACAAACAGAAAAAAACTTGAGTCACGAGACTGGACAAGGGAGAAGATATGAGTGAATAATCAAGAATTATGGAGAGTGAGTGAATAAAAGAAAAACTGTGAGAAAATGTTACTATGGAAAGATAATGAAGATTGTTTGATTATTTGCACAGTTCAGGAAGAGGCTTTGTGTAACCTAGAGATATGTTGCAGCAAAAGGATTATTACATATTTAAAATAAATTCAAAGAAGGGAACTCAGATTTTGTATCAAATTTTCTTTGACTTGTTCAATAGAAGAAACGTTACAGTATGTGTTAAGGATTTGTGTTGAAAACTATTGAGTTTCAGAGAAATAAAATTAGCTTCGTAAAAGGAACAATTGTTTGGAAACGCATCAGCAAGTAATTTTTTAAGTATTCACTTAGGTACATATTATTTACTTATAGGATAATGTTCATCTGTTAATATGTTAGATGAAAGTCTGTAAACACATTATAGGGAAACACCTATTTGACCTCAACAGAGAGCAGGCCATCGTCAGATTAGCAACCTAGCTCATGGACTAGTAATTTTTCAGTATAAAATATTTGCCATATTTGGAATGAAAATTGTTTTGGAGTCAGGGAAGTATTATTAAGTCTACTGTGGCACAAATTAGAGTTGTAATTTCATAAATTATATATCAAATTAAACAATGGAATATCACAAATAAAATTATATATAACCAAAATCTAAATGAATGGTATTATATAAAAAAAATTTAAAAAATTCTTGCTCAAAAGACTAGTGACTTGTCATTTTCCAGTGGGATGGAGTATTAAAACAAATAGTCACTAGTTATTCAGCAGATGTAGGGTTATTGAATTTTCTGCGAGAAAAGTATAGACTTTGCATTTTCTGACTTAATGAGTATTTACTCATTTGTAACTTTTTCCAAATGTGAAACCAAATCAAAGTAATCTATGCAATCAAAAAAGCTATTTTTTTTCATATGCTTTAAGTCTTTAATGTCTAAATTAAGTCAACTAATATTTGACCTACTAGAGGAGATTTGTATTTTTTAACTTACCTGTGTCCAAATATATGACAGTAAATTATTATTCTAGAGTACCTTCAATAGTTTAACGATGAAATATTTCCCCTTATTCAATATTTTATTTAAACCCTCAAAAGTTTTAACTTTATCACACACTTGAATTTTGTAGCCCATTACGTTTGGTGAAACTTAATTTATCACTTTTACAATAGTTTATGACTATCCGAACTTTAAATTTTGTAAATTTGTAAAAACTTACTGAAGCAGAACGTTTTCGATTGCTCAGTGGCAATCTTCATCTGTGTCTAAATTTTCTGCTTGGTGTTGTTGTTAGGTTAAGCGGGGATGGTTTTAAAAGTAAAACTCCAATTCACCTCAGAAATTGAAACCAACCGATCTCTAAACTTCCTCAACCTCACCATAACAAAAAGCCACGCACAGAAACACAGCTTCAACATTTACAGGAAACCTACAACAACAGACACACTTATCCACAACACCTCAAACCACCCTATGTAACACAAACACGCTGCCTTCAGATCCATGGTTCATAGACGTAAAAACGTTCCAATGACCACAGAAAACATAAACAAAGAACTAGACACCATTACATATTTAGCATACAGAAATGGATACAACACCACAATAATAGACAAACTATGGCACAATAGACAAAAAAAAACACGAAAATAAACACTACAGGGAGGGAAAACAAATACATCACAATACCATACATAAATAGAACATCAAATAAAATAACCCACAAATTTCAAAAAACAGGATAAAAAATAGCATACAAAAATATACACACTAGAACAATATGATATTTACAAACACACAAAAACAACAAAAATACAGAAATATTAAACGAACAAACCCAATACGAATCACACATACTCTTTGATACTATCAAATATTTGCCTTTAAAACCACCACCGCCCAACCTAACAACAACTAAAAGCAGAAAATTTAGGCACTGATGAAGATCGTCATGGAGCAATCAAAAATGTTCTGTCTCAGTAAGTTTTTATAAATTTACAACATTTAAAGTTCGGATGGTCATAAACTAATGTAAAAGTGATTAATTTATCGCACAACTGTGAAGTTATATTTGATATTCCTCCTTCATATAATTCTACAATTATACTTCTTTCTATAATCCCTTTATATAATTCTCAGATTATTTTTCCACTCATTTACTTTCAAGGAATTACTTCTAATTGTTGTGAAAAGTTTGTAATTATTTACTTTACTTTGATGAATTTTTCAATATGTTTCATTTATATTTTGAAGTTACTCTAAGTTCACCTACACAAATATAATAATAAATACTTGAATAATCAAAATTTTACAAATCTTTTACCAAATGAAAAAATTAAAAAGATAATCTTACATCTTTAATTGAAATAAGAAGTAATATCTCTTCCCTTGTCATCGACCCAAACAGTATGTGCAGTGTAAAATGAACAATTGCATTTTTTCTATCTGATAAAGTACAATTACAGAAACTTTGGAGTATACTTTTGTAGAAAAACTGTAAAAGGTTTACATTTTGATATTTCTCATTATATGTAGTAAAAATGTTTACCTAAAATCATTACCATTACTCTTGGTTTACAAATGTGATGACCTATTATTGATCTTTAAATTTTAATTTACCTTCGTTTGTAATGAAATTTTTACATCTAGGTAAGATGTTTATTCATCCTTATCATCAACTTTTACATGCATTTACCTTGACATACATTGAATATATAAAAACTTGCCTATAGTAACAGTTTTTGCTATGAGAGATGTATCTTATCAACTCAAACCTCTTGGCTATTTAAGGATAGTAACAAACACCTTTTGTAATTACAATTAAAAGATGTCTTACTCCGCATGCAATAACCGCATTCAACAATTCAAATCCAACATTACAATCAAAAACACATAGTAATTTGGTGAATATAAACTAAGGAAGGTCATTTCAGATATGTTACCAAGAACACTTCATAACTCATGACACAATCCAAATTTGCTGAACACCTATCAAAAACTCTGAACTACCAAAAAAATCATTTATCTGACAAATTCTGCTCAAACTAAATAAAAACAGACTCTACACAATTGAATCATATGAAATATACAAACATAAATTGTAATCAACACACATAATCAACAACAGTTATATTATAATAAATACTTTTCACAAAATATCTCCCAAAATCACCTAACATAGCTTCTTACTCCTCCTTATACTTAAATAACTGTGCAGCCCAATGTCGATCAAATGGTTCATGATCCAAGCAATCCTACTCGCACGAATTAAATTCTCACATCAATTGGGTTGTATTTTGCTAAGAAAATATTCTCACTTATAAAGCTCTAAATATTATATATTTTATATTGGTACAATATTTTATTTATTCTCTACCTTAGTTTATTTCATCATTATTATTATTTGTAATCATAATTAGTAAAAACAAATTAAAAGTTACTTACAGTTTGAAGTTTTGCGGTTGAACCTTTTAGCCTTCCACTATTATGCCTCACTTCAAACATATATGCTAATTATTAAAAATATTTATATATATTTACACCTATTAGTTTTTAAATTTAGAACTTCACTCAATTCTGCAAAAAACAACAGATTTTCCATCTTCACACAGTGCAACACACAACAAACGTTAACCATCAACTGGATACTAAGTAACAACTATACTGAGCAAGAAATTCCACTTGACATAAAATCTGATGCCAGGTCTATCATGTCTAGAATGTCTGATAGAAGGACAACTTATGGACTATAAATATCTATTCTTACCTATGCTGGGGATTGAGGAAAATCAATAATTAACCCTTAGAGAGCACATGTCTAATAATGTGCGTGACACATGAAAAATGAATTCAACAATAACTGTGTAAACAAACTTGGAGTTCTTGATAGCTTGAAGCAAACAAACAATGCCAAGAATAATGATTGGAAAATGAAGATTGTATGCTCTATACTACTAATGTGTCATGGTATATAATATCCTCCTGTATGGGGGAATGAGTTCACTCTTAACTGCTGATAGTTTATTTTTGTGAATGAGAAATCCCACTTATAATTCACCATTTTCTTTTTCATGTTGTCTTGCCAATTCAGTTGTAGCCTAATCTCTTGCATTTTTTTAAACAAACAATCATTTATGGAATTCAGTTGTTATATTCATATTAAACCTCCCAGGTTAAGAGCAACACTTTGTTATCCTTTCATAACTGCTTATTTAACACATTTACAGTTAATCTTCATATCTCTGGAGACCTCTACTTGTATTTACAACCCAAGATCTCTATTCATATAGAGCAGGGGCTCCCAAACTTTTTGGTACCACACCCCCTCCTCTTGAAATGAAATCCTCCTACACGCCTCTCCACTTTACACTAAAAATCAATGATAAGGGCAAATGAAAAGGAATATATGTATGTATTGAAAAAAAATTATTTATTTATACATACTTTCACAAGAAACCTTTCAAGTTTTAATTCGCAAGGTTAATTTTAACTGATACGAGGAAAATCTATTAGTGAGATGGATGAGCTTGCATTGTTTTCACTAGCATGCCTATTTGAGGTTGTATTTTAGTAAAGGCACTAGTAACATCAAGTTTTTCCTATACTTTTTTTATTGCGATAAGGACTGAAAATAGTTTTTCGCACAAGTAGGTGCTTGAAAAAGACAAGTATAATCGAAAAGCTGCCTGTGATACACTGTTGAGTGTTTTGTCCGAAATGAATGCACGGAAAATATTTGTTTCGCTACACTTTTGTACTACGAGGCATGTTTTTAAAGTAAGTACCGTTTTGATATAAAAAATGAACAAGTAAATTTTTTCAAACAAAACTTTATTTACCTCAAAGAGCATTCTTTCCTCTACTTCTCTACATAATTTCCATTATTATTAAGGCACTTGTCGTATCTTGGGACCAGCTTTTGTATGCCGTCGTCATAGAAGCTTGCCGCCAGACTGGACAACCACTGCTGCACAGACGTTTTTACTTCTTCATCATTGGAATGACGCTTCCCCGCTAAATGCGTCTTCAAGTGTAGAAACAAATGGTAGTCGCTAGGCGCTAGATCGGGACTGTATGGAGGATGGTCCAATTGTTCCCAGCCAAATGAAGTGATGAGCTCTTGCGTTAGATTTGCTGAATGTGGACGAGCATTATCGTGGAGCAAAACGATGCCTGCACTCAACATGCCACGTCTTTTGTTTTGGATTGCGCGGCGCAGTTTTTTTAAAGTTTCACAGTACGCGGCTGCATTGATCGTTTCACCGCGAGGCAGAAAATCGACCAACAACACACCCTTTCTGTCCCAAAAGACAGTGCACATGATTTTCTGGGCAGAAATTATTTGCTTGAATTTGACTTTCCTAGGGGATGTTGAATGCCGCCATTCCATTGACTGTTGTTTTGATTCTGGTGTAACGTAGGCTACCCACGTTTCATCACCTGTAACGATATGGCTTAAAAAATCATCGCCCTCGTTACGGTAACGCTCGAGAAAGCTCAATGCACTGCCCAATCGTTTGGTTTTGTGCGTATCAGTCAACATTTTCGGTACCCACCGTGAACACAGTTTCCGATAATTTAAACGTTCAGACACAATTTCGTAGAGAACACTTCTTGATACAGCAGGAAATGTTACAGCTAAGGACGAAATTGTGAACCGTCTGTTCTCTTTCACTTTACAGTCCACTTTTTGAATGAGATCATCGGTAATGACTGAAGGTCGCCCACTTTGTTCCTCATCATGAACGTTTGTGCGGCCATCTTTGAACATTCCTTCACTCATAATGTTTTCACCATAAACTTCACTGATTTCACGTTGAATGTCAATTGCTTTTAAGCCTTTAGCACAGAGAAAACGAATCACACCACGCACTTCACAGTCGGCGGGATTCTCGATTGTCTGCGGCATTTTAAAATCACGTAAACAAACTAAGACTCGATCAAACGGCGTCACAATGGCGTCTGTAGCTTCCCAACAGATGTAGCTACACTGCGCGCATGCGCTAAACGCCGACCGCAGAGCTGCGGCGGGGAAATTTAGAAACGGTACTTACTTTAAAAACATGCCTCGTATTATTCTTTTCAAGCTGTAATGTTGATTTAATTTCAAGTTTACAAAATTTGCACATTTACTTATATTTCTTTTGTAAATGCATACATTTCATTAAAATTTTCTGAACATCAAGGTCAATAAAATTACCTATGTAAAAAAATCTGAGGTGTAAATTTAGTTTTAAATTTTGATGAATTATGTACTTCAGTTTTAACAAAGGAGAATTTATCTTACTATTTTGCAACTGGTCTCGCACCCCCCTAACGTGCCTTCACGCCGCCATGGTTTTTTGGGAAACCATGATATAGAGGGATGAAATAAACACACAATGGTTCTAAATCAAAGATCTATTTAAAAATAAGTTATACTGTTGTATCTTCTTCACTCATCTGTTTTCTAAAGAATTGTTTTGGAAAAATGTTGCAATAAATATGTCAGAGTACAAGTATTATTTATTAAAAGAATAAGTAATAAAAATATGAAGTTCTTCAATTCAATTGCATTATTAATACATTAAAATATCATGAGTTTTTACTTTCAGTAATTCACGATCAATATTCCAGATTTATAAAAAAGAATATGTAGGTAGTACTAAATATTAACACACATTATTTTCAGTGAAATTTTCTAATACTCCATCAGCTTCAAGATTATGAATTACAGTAAAGTATCGAACTGAGGCTCCCTCGGATTACCAAAAACTCAGATTACAAGGAAATACGTTCCTGTGCATTAGACAAAATTGGAGTTTTAATGAACCCTGATACAGTACTCTAATTAAAAATGTACAAATTAGTTTATAGAACTTTATATAGACATTTCTTGGAATCACAACTCATACTTTTTGCATACTCTACTAATAAACATTTTTTGGAAGCCTAATTCATCATTTTCTTTTAAATAGATAAAATAGGCTCAAACAGAAATAGGCTTGAATTTAACGGAACCTCGAATTATTGGGACTCGGAATTTCGAGAATCTACTGTATATTGAAAATGATCTGACTGATTATTAAGGCTATTAGGCATCAGACATTAAAATATTTGTAGTATAACTGCAAAATAATGTGAGAAACATAGCTTTTGCAGGTATTGTTGCTCACCAGAAATAAGTAAGCAGTAGGTTTTTTAAAAAAAACTATAAATCAAAACATTATTTTATAGGTATTTGAAATGTAGCTAAAAGCCTAAACCTTTTGGTATTTATTTTGTTATTTACAAAATGAAAAAGGTTTTCTAATTATATTGAATCAACATGAAATCGTCTCACTGTGTACTACTTTCCCCTACTCTAATCTTTAGAAGTAGCCTACTCTAAACTTTTATACCAGTATTCTAAACTTTCTATAGTTTGGTTTTTATTTACTTACATCAATATGGATTTAATTAAATACTGTATTACATGTAGAGTGAGATGAAATTGTTTGCAATTTCTATGTCAAATGTAGTTGGGAACAAACTACAATGTGTAAATGTGATGTCTCAGTAAGGTTCTCATAAATTTATTTAAATTATAAATTCGATAAATTGTAAATTTTTTACATTCAAATATAAAATGTTTACCAATTTCCATTTACTATAAAATTCATAGATTTATGTATTTTGTATTTCTTTAGTATTTTAGATAAGCCAAATCTCCTAGTTTGAACCCCATGATGTCATAAACAACTTGATCTATAAAATGAATTCAACAAGTTGATATGTAAATATAATTAATCTATTATATTTATTTTTAGAAAATTAATTTGGCTACAAAAAGTATAAATATCGATTTAACCTAACCTGTTGATTGGTATGACTTTGTATTACTGTCATCGTCCTCCCAGTCTTCAGCATACTCTTCTTCCTTAAACAATAAAACATTAGAAAAAACCATTATTGATGCTTTTTTTATAAATTTATGTAGAAAATAATATTTAAATAAAATCTGTCAATATTATTTAAAATAATTGTATATATTTTATTCCATCTTCATTTGAGCTACTATTTTTACACTAAAAGACTTTAACATATATTTTAAGATACACTTGTCTATAGTAGCACCTACTTTTTTCGTTTACTGAGTTCAGGTATACGCCGTACTCCTGAAACGGCTGTTATCAATAAACAACAAAAATAAGTTCTACTATATTCAAGTGTAACATATCAATATGTTCAAGCGTTTCAGTATAGTAATATATATTCAGATGTCTAGATTCTTTAACATAAGAGATATCTGAATAATTCGACTAGTTATTAATATGACTAGCACTACAGCAGGGCAGTAGAGTTAATGGAGGTCTAAAATCAAGCAATGACTTGCTACTCATTTTCGTTCCTAGTGCTAACCTTCCCTTAACTTCCTTCTGTTTTTAGGGTAAATTAATATTGTCTACTTATTCTGTAGTTATAGAAAGAACAGTTTGTCAACATAATTTATAATTAAATATTGCACAATCATTGCTTCTTAAATTATTATTTTTAAACATTTTTTTAAATTACTTCATTATGTATAATTAGGTTTTATTTAATTATGATGACTTAATTTTATTTTTATATTTTCCTTTGTGATCAACTGATAATTTTTGTTTAATGTTTTGAATATATACATTTTAAATGTAAACCTTTTCTTCAAAACATGGATTGATCTCAACTTTGTATTTTTTTTTGAAGTTACAACAATAATTTGAAATCTGGCTGAATCTTCACTTAAATTATATCCTAACCTACATAGTTGATTACATTAATTTATTTGTCTAAGACTAGCAGTTTTCAGTGGCAGACTTTGCCATAGTGCCGTCCCTAGGCACAATTCGGCCGGCCGCCCCTTTGCGAATTTATTGGAAACGTCCCAACGTAATATAATGCTTTTAATTTTTCACCATACGAATCCATTTTCATGCCTGTTCAAAGAAATTCATAATAAAAAAATAATTAACTTTTAATAATGATATTTTATGAACTTTTATTTTGATATTCATGCAATAATACATTTTACGTTTAAATTAATTACCAATTACCGTGCCAACTATAGTTTACTGTCCTAATGCAATATTAATAATCGTAAAGTACATATTAAATAATAATGTATAATAATATACTATATATTGGGCACTATATTTTAATGAAATATATTTTGAAAATATACATACATTACTTCACTTTCATTTGTTGGTGAAGACAATTGAAAATAAGGACACTTTTGAGATTAGAAAGTGTTATTTATTACACACAAGATTAAGAAGTAATATTTTCAGCCTCTTAGTATTAACAAGAGCAATTAACGTATATTTTTACATTTTTGGATAATAGTTTATAATGAAAACATTGTGTAAAATTAGACTTAATATACTTTCTAAGTGTAATATGGTGGTTTAAGGTTTAAATTTAACTAGGTACTATTAATAATACCTAGTGAGTTGTCACTAAAACTCATCGGTACAAAAAAAACGGCTGCCGCCTGCCGCCCTCTCGAGGCTGCACCCATAGGCACATGCCTAGTGTGCCTAATGGGAAGTCCGCCACTGGCAGTTTTTGTGTTGTACATCTTGAGGCTTTTTAAATTCTAATTGATAACACTTCGCACAAAGTCACTACTTAATGTTATTTTTCAACACTAATAACGGATCAAACGTGTTTTGCACTAGATCAAAGCTCTGAGTCATGAACAAGGATGTGTTCATTTTATCTGTTAACTCATATATCATTTTTTTTCAAAGAAATCCAATTTTATTGCATATTTCAGCTTGCTCCAAATTAAAAGAAAATTTCCCACTTCAAGTTGTTGAATTGGTCAAGCGTACAATGTATGTTGAATCTCTGTATGCTATTAAATGTGAATTGAACAACACTCACTTTTCTTAACCTAACAATCACACAAGTCAAGAACAATTTACAAAATCCGAATTCCATTTTTATTTGCTTACACTATACCACGTTATCTATTCAGTTATAAAGCTCTTGTGGGTTTTTCATATAAATGGTAAGTTCCAAGTCCTTTGGTAAACATTGATGTTAAGGACTGTCCTTTACCACCTGTTTGATTATGCTTTTTCAGCTAATTTATTTTCAGTCAATTTTCAGGTGCTTCATTTGGTATTTAAAAGTAAACTTACAATATGGACACATATCTAAGCTATTGTAAGTAAAGTTTAACTTACATTATTAGGATCATCTGCAGTTTCTGCACTTATTGACAAATCTTCTTTGGTCAAGCAATTTTTAGTTTCTCTTCCTGAAATTATTTGCTTAATATTTTGGTCCTATCCAAAACAAAAAAAAACATTGATTAATTAAATGAATCTATATAAAACACAAACCCAATGGCAATAAAATATTTTAATTCTTACACTTGCATAACAAAAATTATTATTTTTAAAATTGTGTTCTATCTATCTACAATTTTATTTCCCTTCCATGAAATATATAAACAAAATTTACATTAAATCAAGTTAACCATAAACTGTCATCTTGTACCTTTATAGTTCACCTTATCAACCTGAAGAATTGAGGTCAAAATACATTTAACACATTTTGTCCAATGTAGTTTGAAAAGTTTGGAAAGCTTGGTATCAAATTTTAAATTAATTGTATTTATAATGCAGTACAGTATTCAGTTTTGCTGGGGTGAAAAAACAACAATGATTAAGATATCTGTATATATATATATATATATATATATATATATATATATATATATATATATATATATATATATATATATATATATATATATTGATATGTTCCAACTTTCTAACCTGCCTTTAGTGGGAAACATTTGAGTACACCTGTTGGGGCTTGAAAAATATCAGGATTGACCAGGGGATGTTAATAAATCAAGCCAATATATACTAAAACAAGATATATTGATAGCTGTATAAATGGAGAGTTTAGTCCCAAGTATATGAACTCTAGATACTGGATAGTCAGAAGTTTAAATAGCTTACCTCATGTAACCGAGTTTCTATGTTTAAACTCCCTGTAGGATTATGCATCCACACCAAAATTTTTAAAAGCTTTATTCATAAAATTACCTGATCATCTTGGTTCTGATAATGTGAATAAATGTGTATTACATACAACTAATTCTCCACAGCATTGTCAGGCAAGTCATTGTCAGGATCATTGGAATAAAAAATAATAAACTGATAATAACTCAAGGTACTGAGAGGGTTCTACCTATCAAAACTCCAAAGACTCAATCTGAAGCATATATAAAGTCAAAGAGTAATAAAACTCCAGTATAAGCTCACCACTGTTAAAGGCGACATGGACATTGAAACTAGTTTGTTTGAATAAATTAGTGTCTAGTAAGGTTTTGAGTGCAATTTTTTAATATTTATCTTTCATAATGTTTATACTCAGCTTTTCCAACTCTTAATAATATCAACTCACCTTAATCAAAGTTAACTTCAAAACATTCACCTTAATTTTTGTTTAGTAATTCCCAATAACTATTTGAGAACTGATGGATACATAATGAGTGTGAGGATGCCTTAACATCAAGATGGTGAGTTCAACTTACTCTATTATAAATCTAATGTAAACATTTTATAAACAATTCTACAACCTCATTATATAAATTTTACTTACTATACCATCTGAAAGTGTTTCTGCTACATTTCCTTCATAACTCTTTGGGGAAGACATGATGACTTGTCTAAAATAAACCAAATTTAATTAGTACTAAAAAATTCACATAGAAGAAATATATAGTTAAATGCAGGTCTTCATGGTATTTTCATTGTAAAAAGATTTTAAATATTGAACATAATAAAAACAAATTACAAAAAAATAACTCTTTTTTACTTATCCTGTAGTTTGGAAATCTGCAGTATCTGGAGATTCAGTTACATAAATATTCCATGTATGTGTTACATTTTTGTAGATATTGCACATAAAAATTTTAAATTATAACTTTCCGTTTCTGTGTTGTATATCTTGAGGGTTTTTTTTAAAAAATAAATTACTACTTTTGGTACCATTTGGCAAAAGAGCCACTAGTCACTGATATTTTTTAGCATACAAATATAGTCTGGTAACTTCATAAAGTCAGTGCAATGGAAAAACAATGGATAACGTAAAATATCAAGAAAATATATATATACTAAATAATGGTGATATTAAATATGTAAAACATACCTAATAGAAAATAAAGTAAATATCTAGGTGTTAGATTCCAAACCATATTTCTGTTCATTTAGATACCATCATCTATGATAACAGTTATCTGCCATTGATACATAAAAAATTACAGGATTGAGGCTGATAAAAAAAAAATCATTTTTAAATATTTACAATTCAATGTTATCCCCTTCAATATACGTGAAATTCCCGCAATGTGTGTGTAGATTATATTCCACAACCCTGAGACTTCCATTGCTTTTTCTCTTATTGCTTTAAATGTCTGAAATCTCCTTCCTTTCAAAGTTGGCTTGGCTTCAAGGAACAACAACAAAAAATTACAGAGGCCTAATAAAGTGAATAGGGGGGATGGTCTAAGACAAAAATGTTCTTTTGGGACAAATGTTGTTTGGCTAAAAACGTCTTCACTGGCAATGCATTGTGAGTTGGGGAATTGTCCTGGTGGAGGATTCATGACTTGTTCTTCTACAAATTGTTCGGTTTTCTCCGTACACACTAACATAGGGTAGTCAAGTCGCTAATGTAGTAATTATGAATCACTGTTTTCCCCTGTGGTACCCAATCAATGGTGCACAATTCCTTCTATATTGAAAATAACCAATCATCATTGCCTTGAATTTCGATTTTGTCATTAGTGATTTTTTGTTGTAGAGAACCAGGGGACTCTAAATAGACCCCGTTTTGTTTCAGGATTGTAGTTTAAAAAACTATGATTCATAGAAATTAATAACGCTTTCTCAGAATATGTGATCTTTTTCGTTGTTTTCTAGGATGTTAGAACAAACTATTTTCAGCATTCCTTCTGTTCAGGTATGAGATACTTTGAAACCATTTTTGGACTCACTTTTATCATGTTAAAACTTTCATGAAGAATCTGCCAAACACTTTCATTGTTGATACCTATTACCTCAGACACTGTTACGATAGTCAGACGGTGATTTAGTGAAACAAGGTTTCTGATTTTTTCAATGCTAGCATATGTTTATCTAGTGATGATCTGCCAGTGCATGTATCTTCACAGCCATCTTTAAATCGTTTAAATCACTCAAACAATTGCCCCCATACACTTGTTGCAACATTACAAGTGTTTCACTTGCAGATTTTTCAAGTTTGCTAAAATATTTGATGTTCACACACTATTCTTTCTTGACACTTAACTATTCTAAAGATGTTTTATATTGCCTCCTTAAGATCTAAGACAACCTATGCATGTGAAGTGTGGGGTTCGAGGGCAAGGTCTCACCTTAAAAGACTGCAAACTCTACAATCAGCTGCAATCCAGTTTTGCCTGGAGTGCACCAAAACCACCTCTATAGCAGCCATGGAGATTGAATTGGAAGTTTGAACCTATTGAACTCTACATTGCCGGCAAAAAGGTTAGGGACACCCCTACATTTATATGTTTTTGCTATTGTCCTAAAACTTTCTGCCAATCATATATTAGTAACTTATCAATGAATTAAGCATGAAAAGTTACGATTTTCCTGAAATTTTCATTCATTTATAAGTAAGGGTTGGCAAATTATAAATTTTTTTCCCATTTTAAAATTTTTGAAGAAACCCCTGTTTTTTTCTAATTAAAAATGTAGGATCTTTTCCGTTATACGTATACCACTATTTAAATATATTGAATAATACATTTTAACCATTGTTTGGTATAAATAACGGAACATGTTTTAAAACATGTTTTCCTCATTTTCAACCTTTAGAACCAGCTTTCTTATCTGTAAAGCAGTTTTCTTATCTGTAATCTGGCAGTCGTCAGTTTGTTTGCGAGACATAATGAACTTTCTTCGATTGGCCGATCTATACAAAACTGAAGAAGATGCGATACATTTTTTCCAAGGTAAATCTGTTTTGCAAAATCCTCGGAAATGTGTGCGTGGACACGACATGGTCCTTAACGTGAATTCGTGTAAATGGGTATGTTCTAAACGTGAGTGCCGTGAGTACAAATCTATTCGAGTTGACACTTATTTAACAGGTTCAAAACTGCCATTTCGAAAGGTGTTACTTTTTATCTATTGTTGGTCCAGGAAATTAACAACAATTGAATTTTGTGAGCACGAACTAGAAATCAATCATAACACAACTGTAGATTGGTGTAACTATATGCGTGAAGTATGTGCAGACAATTTGTTACGCAACCCTATTCAAATTGGAGGACCTAACACAACTGTGGAAATTGATGAAAGTTTATTTTCGCGTCGTAAAAATAATGTTGGTCGTGTACTTCAACAACAATGGGTATTTGGAGGAGTTTGTCGTGAAAGTCGTGAGTGTTTTTTAGTTGCCATTCCTGAACGTTCCGCTACTCAACTTTTGCCCATAATTAAGGAATACATTAGGCCGGGGACAACAATTATATCTGACGAGTGGCGAGCCTATAATAGTATTTACAGGTTAGGCTATGAACATTATACGGTGAACCATACGTATAATTTTGTTGATCCCGAAAGTGGTGCTCACACACAAACAATTGAGAGTACTTGGCGTCTGGCTAAACAACGAAATAAAAACCAGTGCGGGACCAGACGCACGTTGTTAGATTCTTACCTGTGCGAGTTCATGTGGCGGCGGCGACACGCAGGAAAGGACTTGTTTGAGGAAATACTGCGTAATATCGCCGAGTATTGGCCACCTTCATCAACATAATAAGGTAACATACTTACATAAATATAATACTTATAATGAAAAAACATATAATTCGACATTAAATAGTGGTATACGTATAACGGAAAAGATCCAAAATGTATAATAAAAAAAATACACATCTGATTAAAATGATACTTTGTACAAATGTTTAGCATAACATTTATAATGTAAATATGCATTATTTATTATTTACAAAAAATCACCTCTCATTTGGTACCAGGTTAACTTTGCTTTAGATTTTCAGATTTTTCAGCATAAAATTCTCACATTTCAATAGCGAATATCTAGTGAACGGAGCCACTTGGAGCGGAACTGACTGTACCCCCGACCCGCCATGACGCGAGGAACACAACGGTTTCTCCACAAAAATATCCATCCTATCGGATTTGAAAGCTGCCCTTCAGTCATTGTTAAATTATTCTACAAGTTCATACTCGTTTTGAATATCAGAAATAAGAAAAACCATCCTAGAACTAGGATTGTGGGAAAGAATTAACTCTTCAATGGGTTCCTGCCCATTGTGGAGTACCCGGAAACGAAAAGGCTGACGAAATTGCGAAAATGGCCTCAACCATGGGACCTACAGGTGAAGGCAAACACTCCCTGCTACATTGCAAAAGTGTAAGCAGGGAAGTTTGCCAAAAACTTTGGAGTAAAAATTGAGAAAATGAGTCTACTGGTCGACACCTTTACCAGCTCCAACCAGAACCACCAGTCAAGGATAAATATAGGGAAGTAGCACGATCAACGGCATCTTTTGCTGCCAGAGCAAGAACCGGCCATCTGGTGACACAGGAGTACCTATTTCGTTTTAATCACACAGAGTCTCCGTTGTGTGCACTGTGTGGTGTGGAGAGCGAAACAATTGAACACATCCTGCTGAACTGCCCTTACCCATTACCTATAAGAGACATCCTCAGACCAATTGTGACAAAATGGCGAGATATTCAAGTTAAGAAGAACCTGTGTGCCATAGCATCATATATATATCGTGGACATCGGGCCATCGGCTACAGTTGAGCTGGACACCTGCACGAAGAAGTAAGTAAGACACTTAAGATTTATACAACACAGAAACAAAATGTTAATTGTTTGTAACTGTTGCTACAGGTAAAATGGATATGGGAGATAGATCGTTTATTTGTTCATGTGTAAGATTTCTAGGTTATGGTAAATGTCTGTGTATTTGTATCCTGATGCTTATAGTTTATCATTGTTGTTGGTGTGGTGTTGTATTTTGTATTGCAAATTGTTATTAGTTTTGTATGCTAATTTGAATCCTGTTTTTTTTTTTTAATTTGTGGGCTATTTTATTTCATGTTTTGTTTATGAATGGTATTTGTAATGTATTTGTTTTTCCTCCCTGTAGTGTTAATTTTAGTGTTTTTTTGTATATTGTGACATAGTTTGTCTATTATTGTGGTGCTGTATCCATTTGTGTGTGCTAAATATTTAATAGTGTCTAGTTCTTTGTTTATGTTTTCTGTGGTCATTGGAACTTCTTTAAGTCAATGAAGCATGGATCTGAAGGCAGCGTGTTTGTGTTGGATAGGGTGATTTGAGGTATTGTGGATAAGTGTGTTTGTCATTGTGGGTTTCCTGTAATGTTGAATCTGTGTTTTTGGGCTTGGCCTTTTGTTATGGTGAGGTCAAGGAAGTTTAGGCGTCGTTTGGTTTCAATCTCTGAGGTGAACAGGAGTTTTGGGTGTATTTTTTAGTGTAGGTGGGGAGTCTTTTGCATTGTCGGGTGTTGCCTCTGTATAATGTTATGATATCATCAACGTATCTGTGCCAGTAAATAATTTTGTATGAGTGTATTATTTGTAAGTATCTTGGTGTTTTCTACGTGTAGTAGGAAAATTTCCTTTAGGACACTGCTGATAGGACTACTCACAGGAGGACCATCCGGTTGTAAATGGAAGTTTGAGTTGTGGGTGAAATAGTTTTGTTTGGTAATGGTTTGTAGGATGTTTAGGATTTCGGTGATGTGGGTTTTTGGTATATTGTTCTGCACAAATTTTGGTAATTGGGTCTGTACAATGTTGAGGGTTTCGGATAACTGTATGTTGGTGTACATATTTGTTATGTCGAGTGACAGTAGTGTTGAATTGTGTGGTATGTTTATGTCTTTTATTTTATTTATGAGGTTTGTTCTGTTTATTCAAGACTTACTTTATATTGTTTAGAACGGGCTTTTCGGAAGATGTGTTCCATTATCAACTCAGACCGTAACTAGGAGTCAGACGGAGTTACGGTCTGATTTGACAATGGTACACCTCTCCTGAAACAATATAAAGCAAGTGCTATTATAAGCAAGTGTAACAATTTACAAGTGTTTTTAGTTAAAAACTAGAAGTTCACGTGAAGATGAAATCAACAAATATAAATGAATACCACTTTTAGGAAAGTTTTTTATATAAACATTACATTTTAAATCAATTTATATATTAAAAACAACAAGCATATAAATAGAGGGAAATGATTAATGCTTGTATAATGATTTATAAGAGGTGGTATAAAAATGTAATAAGCTATTACAAAAATCTAATATCTACAATTACATAATTTTTTCCGAAGGCAGCTTTGAATATTATTTAACTACATTACTTGAAAATATATTTGTAACTAAAATTGCAATAGTGAAAACAAATTCTGACAGGCCCCCTCCAGCATTATATAAATAATTCCAATTATCAAGTTAAATTAAGTTTTTTAAAGGCATACATGGCTATTGCTATATCTGGCACAAATACAAGAGGTGAACCAATAATAATAAGAATAGTTTTGATGTACTAATGTTTAGTCTGTGTGCTTACAAAAAAATATTTTATCTAAATAGTGAAATGTTTAAGCAAAAGAGGAGTTTGACAATGGATTCTTTGTCATGCATTTCAGCTAAAATATTGTTGAATTATACATACAATGTTTTATTGAGAGTATCAAGTATTATCAAAGATATTTAGAAGATGATATTTCATATATGTTTGATGTAATAATCAGGTGAAATGGTTTAAAAATTATTAATTTTTTTTAAAAAATTTAATACATAATTCTAGAACAACAAAATACACATTTTTTTTATATATTTGTTGTTTCCATCTTCACGTGAGCTACTATTTTTCACTAAGCACTTGTAAATATTTACAAACTTGCCTATACTACTATGCCACTTACTTAAATTTGTTGAGGACGGCTGTTTCGGGAGATGTGTCCCTTTGTCAACTCGGACCTTAACTGATCTCAAGGTTTTCGTAAGGTATTAGGGAGGGGTGGGATATTATGGTAGTGTGGGTGTATTTTGTGATGATGTCAAAAAGTGTGTGTGAGTTATAATGTAATTGTGTATTGAGTATGTGTGTATGGTGTAGTTTGAAGTGTCTGTATATTTTGTATTGTTCGATTGTGAGGTGTTAGTTATTTCTGTGTTGTTTATAAAGAATTTGTAGGTTAGATGTTATGTCTATGTAGTCATGTTTTGTGGATTTCAGATGATCGGTGAAGTTTGATTGGTAGTTATTGTTTGTTAGTGCTTTTATATGTTCTTGGCAACGTGTGTAGAAGGACGTCCCTGTCTGGCCTATGTAAAAACTGGGGTATGAACTGCAAGTTAGTTTGTAAATTCCAGTGGTGTTGTAAATGTCGTTGATTTCGTTGTTAGGTTTAAATTGTTTATTGAGAGTGTTGTGTGTGGAGTAAGCTATTTTGTAGTTGTATTTTCATAGTGTGTTGGTTAGATTGTGGGTTTTGGATGATCTGTATAATATTGATAAGTATTTTATGGGATTGTCGTGTTGTGTTTGTATTTGGGTTACTAGGTTTATTTTTTAGGCGGTTGTATAATTTGTCAATCATTGTTGTGTTATATCCGTTAGTTTGTGCTATATGTTTTATGTGTTTAACTTCTGGTAGTGTTCTTCTTTGTCTGACAGTGTTATAAGCAGGCGATATATCATGGTGTTGTACGCGGCTAGTTTATGTTGGTATAGGTGGTTTGAGGAGATGTGAATGTTTGTATTGGTACAAGTGGGTTTTCGGTATATGTTGAATTTATGTGTTTGTTTGTCTGTACATTTAATTGTAAGGTCTAGGAAGTTGAGAGAGTTTTGTTGTTCTGTTTCGATGGTGTATATTAGTTTTGGGTGTATGGAATTAAGGTGTTTTAAAAATATATGTGCTCGGCATGTTTAAAAACATACACCATCGAAACAGATCACATAGGCCTTCAACAGGGACGTCCTTCTACACATGTTGCCAAGAACATATAAAAGCACTAACAAAGAATAACTACCAATCAAACTTCACCGATCATCTCAACTCCACAAAACATGACTACATAGACATCAAATCTAACCTACAAATTCTTCATAAACAACACAGAATTAACCAACGCTACATAACCGAACAATACAAAATATACAGACACTTCAAGCTACACCCTACACACATACTCTTTAAACAACTACATTACAACTCACACACACTTTTTGACATCATAACTCCTAATACTCACAAAATACACCCACACCACCATAATATCCCACCCCACCCTAACCTACGAAAACCTTAAATCAGTTACGGTCCGAGTTGACAAAGGGACAAATCTCCCGAAACGGTCATCCTCAAAAAATATAAGTGCTACTATAGGCAAGTTTGTAAATATTTACAAGTGTTTAGTTTTCACTATATGTATGTAAAAGATAGTGCTTAATGTAGGTATTTTATTTGTAAAAAAAGGTGCACAAATGGATTCATGGTTTATCCCACCTCATTTTTAATCACAAACTGGGAGCTTAAAATAAATTTATTTATAGGCCTTTAACATTTTACTTCTTTTTGAACAACCATGAATTCTAAGCAGAAATTAATACTGTAAAACATACAGGTCATAAGAATGGCTATGAAAGTTGATATTTTTGACCAATGTGTCAATAATTAGAGAAACAATAACAGGATCATAAATAATAAGAAGATATAATAATTATAAATGTAAAAAAAAAATATTAGTTATACTAAAACTCAATCATTTACTCATTAATTAATTTAACAATAACTTTAGAAATGGGTACAAAAATAGGTTTCAGAATTGGAAATATTTTTCAAAAATTGTTTTAAAGAAGGAAAGTAATGACACTTTTAATTAATCTACAAAATCAAGAGTAATTCACGAATTGCAAAATATATTGGTGAAGCAAACATAATAATTGTAGATTAAAGTAAATCTTCTAATCAGGATTACAAGAATACTACTAAATGAAAGGACTTAAACACATCTTAAACAACAACCATAATTACATGACTATTGAGGAGACAGTGATGAAAATACTACACAAATTCTTGAATTTTGTAGTTTATTACGTTTGGTGAATCTTATTAATCACTTAAACAATAGTTTATGATGCAATAAACATAGTAACTAATGATTAATTTTAAATGGTAAAGACAATTAAGATAGATTGGTTTACTGTGATGATACAGTTTTAAATTAAATTATTCATTTGTCAACATGTGTGAGTGGATAATTTAGAGTCCAAGAATAAAAAAAATAGAGATCTGTTTGTGTCTTTGTGGTAACTTTTCAAGTGAAAAATTTCTTTGGACATTCCTGACACTTTTTGGCATGGAGAAAAATCATTTCATGTTATCAGAAATTTGAATGCATCAGTTTTAGTTTATATTAACAGATAATAAGTACCAACTGCTGTTGAATTTGTTAAAATTCAAATAGATGATTCTATTAAAACATCTATTGACTATTTTCTTCATCAAGTTTTCACTTCTGCCAGCCAGTCTCATCAGAGAGACTATTTGTTTCTTTTTTTTAGTGTAGCGTAGTGTATTTTTTAATGACACATAATGACATGTGTATGAGTAAGATACAAAATTTTAAGGATATTTGTGGATTTATTATAAGTCTTATTTTTATCACAATACTTTATAGCAGACTTATTGATACTAAAAAAAGCCTGAAAATACATCACAGGAAAACTTAATTGAGAACAATTTAAGCAAATTGGGATCACACTGGACATTGAAATAAAATGTTTATTCATTATATGAAACTTACCAAAATTAATTGTTATTTTTTAAGACTTACCTATTTAATGGGTCCTCTGAAATCTCATTGTTTATGACAATGTATTTCTTCACAAAATCCATAGTTGAACTACTATTAGAAGAATTGTTTTTTTCAATGCCTTTAGTCTTATTTACCTCTTGATAGTCTTGAAATTTTTCTGGTCTAGTAAATTTCATTTCTGTTAATAATAATTTTTTGTGAATCTCTTGAATGTTCTTTAACCTTTCATTCTGCCACTGTTTCAATTTGTAATTTCTGTCTTGTTTATTTTCAGTGTGTCTTATAAATCTATTTGTTTTTGGTATGGCACCTGTGTTAGGTGCATTTTGACCAATACTTGGGTTTTTTGCCAAATTTGATATCATGTAATTAGAATGTAGTAACGGATTTCGATTTTTCAGTCTTTCTGCACTATTTGATTTTTTTAACAAACTTTTTACATTAGAGTACGTAGTTTCTTGATCGGTATTAACTGCAGGTTTTGTTTTACAGGCATTTTCTGAAATTTCAGGAGAAGATAATGAAATACAAGTTTGTGAGTGTTTCTCTTTAAAAGTGTTAACTCTTTTATTCTCGACACTATTTTCTGACTGTTTTTTTTCTAAAGTTTGCAAAATAGAGTTCTTTAAACAATCAGTATGTTTTGGATGAAGCCTCCTCGACTGACTTTTTTTAGTACAATCTACAATGCATAAAGTAAAAATTACTTATTTATAAATTGAAATTCCAATTATTTATTCTAGAAATAAATACCTATAAAATAAAATGGGTAGATAATAACAAAGATAGTCTTCAATAAGACAATTGGTTCAATTGGGTCTTCAATAGTCTGATAATTTGAAGCCCTCATGCTTCAATTCAATCATGTTCTTTATATTAGCTTCTTACAAATTATTTAATCAGTAAATGCTTTGTAGTTATATTCTTACAATCATTCATAAACAAATGATAGATACAGTCTGATAACTGGCTTAGGGCAAATTCAACATTGCTACTAGTAAGTGGTATGTGTTTATTTCTAAATCATTTTTTATCTAATGCACCAGCGTTCTTGGATATCCTTAAGGCTATTCAGAACTACAGGCTCCTGTTAATTCTGACAATAAAGGATTTTTAAAAGCTTAAGGCAATGTTGTTTTAAAGATTATTGTTGTGTATAAAATGTTGACAATATTAAATGTACAACAAAAAGAGCATCACACTATAATAAAATGTACTGAGATGGCCAGAGTTGTACTTAGGTGTAAGAAATTTAATTAAAATTGATTACATCTATATTAAATTTAATCTATATACACATTCAGTAAATTTCTGCTTAATCAAAATACGTAGGGCGGACTCGATTTCTAAAACTCAAAATTTTGTATAATATGCAAATTTTTTATAACGAGGTCTGATCAATAAATACGGTGAATGAATTTTCATAGCAACAACTGGTGACTCTACATCCATGTCATGTAATTTACCTAATAGCATGATCTGTTGAAACAGGCAGCTACAAGTTTAAACATGCTGGAGCTGGTCAGTCGACTGCCAGAGCCTCTAGAATGAAGTTGTGTTTATCGGGTCTATCGCGGATCATGGATTTCAAACAACACCAACATTAAGTTTTGTTTTAAATTCACACATTATTACATGCATATTTACAAGCTTATATTGTAATTAATACAATTCAAGTAGTTATGAATATATATATATATATATATATATATATATATATATATATATAGCTTCTATTGTAAGTGTAACCTCAGTACATATTGTAATTAAGAAAATAGTGACTATCCTGCTTCACAATCAAATGATTAATTGTGTTATATATCCCAGCTGTCAGAGTAAAAAGTATCATTCAGTTTGGTGTGTTGTTTATTTTAGTCGAGATGCATTTTCTTTTGTATCTACTTAATGAAGAATCCGAATTTATTTGAACATACTTCTTAAATTGGCAAACAACAAATAAGATATAATAAAGCCTAGATGTATGATTGAATACCATAAATGAATCCTTGGTGTACATATAGACCATCAAGATACAGACCTAACATCCTTTCCTCTCATAAGATGAACAATAAAAGCATACGAAAACAATTGTTTCTGCTTACAAATAATGACAATTTACAATGGATTTGTAGTTTTCAAAAACTTTAAAACTGAGATTTTACTGATATTTATGTCAATTCAAATGAACAGTTTTTTATTGGTTTTGGTTACTTCCATACGTCACTAGTCTCCAAGACAGGGAGAACATCTTATTACATTATATTTTTAACTATTTGTAATTATAAGAGACATTTGCATGGAAATATTTGTATGGCATTTTTATGTGATATACATTTGAATATTTTGTAAAGTCTGATCAATAAATACGGTGAATGAATGTTCATAGCAACAACTAGTGACTCTACATCCATGTGATGTAATTTACCTAATAGCATGATCTGTTGAGACAGGCAGCTACAAGTTTAAACATGCTGGAGCTGGTCAGTCGACTGCCAGAGCCTCTAGAATGAAGTTGTGTTTATCGAGTCTATCGCGGATCATGGATTTCAAACAACACCGACATTAAATTTTGTTTTAAATTGCAAGATAATGTTGCGAGATAATGTAAATTACAAAATGTTAAAAATCTGTGTATGGGGATAATGTGGCAAAATCAATGAGCAATAATTTAACATCTAGTTTTTGACAAAACTTTAAAAGCTAAAACACTTGTAAATATTTACAAACTTGCCTATATATTTGTTGCGGACAGCCGTTTCGGGAGATACTGCTCTGAGTTGACAATTGGACGACACATCTCCCGAAATGGCTGTCCTCAACAAGTATAAGTGCTATTATAGGCAAGTTTGTAAATATTTACAAGTGTTTTAGTGAAAACTATTGGCTCACGTGAAGATGGAATCAAAGCTATCAAAAAATTACCGTGTTTAGTGCTGATTACAAATAAATAAATAATTTTCATTTGAATATTCCAGTTTGCAACATATTCAATACTTCTCAACTTCTGACTCTACATCAGCAACTTGGGAACTAACTTGCAGACGTCTCCAATCTCCTTTCCCTTGACAGACTTATATAAACTGTAATCACTCATATGCTCATGGAAACAATACAAATATCTTTAATCTATGCATCTGTGACATCTGATTTCTAAACAATCTGTGATTACAACTTATATTTATTTTATTTCATTTTCATATTTCTTTTTGTGTTTTCTCTTTGATTGACAAAGACCACTGTGTGGTTGAAATATATCATTGGTTAAGTGCTTTTATGTGTTTCTATTTCAAGACTACAGAGTGGACTCTTACCAAGGTAAGTCTGTCAGTCTCCTAGTCCAAAAAAATCTAAATAATCTTTACCAACCAAAACTAACCTATAAATAAATAAATAAATAAATATATGATGTTAATATATTACTATTGTAAGTAATTTTATCTACCATTAAGTGCAATGATTTTACCTTGAGTGATGAGGCGCATATATGGACTCAAGAGGAAACGTATATGACGTCAACAATTACCAACACGACGGACCGAACATCTGCACCAGAAAAATTAAGAAAAAATAATCAGTGATTCGACAATGGTCAAGTGACCGAAAGGCGCCTCATCACTCAAGGTAAAATCATTGCACTTAATGGTGGATAAAATTACTTACAATAGTAATATATTAACTTCATAAAGTCAGTGCAACGGAAAAACAATGGATAACGTAATATATATATATATATATATATATATATATATATATATATATATATATATATATATATATATATAATACGTTTTCTTGTTTCATAATTTAAAACAACATAGGTTATTCAAATACAAGAATATTTATTAATTTATATTCAAAGCTTTTCGTTGGCAAACAGTACCAACATCATCAGGAATGAAAATTACAATAATGTAAGCTATAAGCCTAAAATATATGTTTAATTAGAAATAGAATTGTTGCTAAATTTATACAAATTGCCAAATTTATTTTGTTGCTGTAACATTATAGACATTGAATATAGTATCAAATTTAGAATGTATTTGTATTTGTTCTTTTATTAATTTGTTATTATTATTGTGTTTATCATCTTGTACAAAATATATATATATATAAGAGATAAATATATCTCATAGAAAAATGGGCAAATGGCTTTCTTCTTCATCACAACAATGCACTGTGTCACGCCTAGCTTATCATTTGCGAGTTTTTAGGCAAAAAAAAGTGTTCCTGTATGTCCAAATCTGCCATACTTACCCGATTTAGCACTTCTGGGTCTTCCCAAATGTTAAAACTGTGCTTAAAGGAAAACTTTTTGACCCCATTCCTGATATTGAGCGAACCATGACCGAGCAGCTAAACAACCTCCCGAAAAAAGCCTCCCAGAAATGTTTCCCGTCATGGATTCAACGGTGGGATAACTGACGGGGTTTTATTAATTTATATTCAAAGCTTTTCGTTGGCAAACAGTACCAACATTCTTTAAATTCTTTCTTTTAATTTTTTTCTTGTTATTTGTTTAGTCCAGTATCGGATAGTTTGCCAGTAAAGGCAGATAAAAGTAATGCTATTGTCATTATTGATAAAAATGAGCACATAACAAAAACAGAAAAATACATAAATGACAATCAATTTTGTCAAATATATAAAGATCCTACAAATAAATTTCAAAATAAAATAAAAAATATTGTAAAATCTTCATATAAATTATTCAATAAAAATAAAATTAGCAACTATATAAATGATAATCCAAAAAATTCCAATATTGAATGGACTTGTGAAATTACATAAAATAGATAAACCAATAAGACCATTAATAAATTTTATAAATGCTCCATCCTATAAAATATCAAAGGTTATGGTAAATATTCTTAAAGATAAAATAGAACTAAATAATAATCATACTATCATAAATTCTATTAATCTTATTGAAAAACTAAATGCAATTAAAATTAATGAAAATACAAAATTAATATCATTAGATATAAAAAAATATGTATTTATACCTATAAAAAAACTCTTGAAATTATAAAATCTAAATTAGAACACGAGAAAGATAAAAAATTAACATTCGAAATTTTAAATACACTCAAAATAATATTAAATCAAAATTATTTTTCATACAATGACAAAATTTATAACCAAGAAGATGGTCTTGCTATGGGCTCGCCATTATCAAATATATTATCTGAAATATTTTTACAACAATTAGATAATAAAATAAATGAAATTATAAAAATATATGATAAAAATGGTTATTGGGTTCGCTATGTAGATGATGGAATGTATATATCAAACAATAATAATATAAATTTAACAAATATTCTGGATAAAATAAATAAAATTAATAATAAAATCAAATTTAATTATGAAATTGAAACAAAGAACAAAATAAATTTTCTAGATTTAACAATATTAAGAAAAAATGAAAAATTTGAATATATGATATACAGTAAACCAACTTTGACAAACCAAATTATACCAAATAATTCTAATCATCCATATAATCAAAAAATGGCTGCTTTATATAACTTATTATATAGAATGCATAAAATACCCATGAATGAAGAAAATAAAATAAGAGAAAAAAACATAATTTATCAAATTGCATTAGAAAACGGTTATAAAAAGAAAACTGTTGACAAACTTAATTATAATATTTTTAATAAACAAAATAATAATTTAATTTGCAATAATAATAATAATAATACAATATGGACTTCATTTTTATTTATAGGCCATGAAATAAAAAATATCACCAAATTATTTAAAAATACAAATATCAAAATTGCATACAAACTAATAACAAAATAATAAACATAATAAATAACAATAATAAAAAAATGCGAAAATTGTAACAAAGCTTATATAGGTCAAACCAAGAAAAAATTAAAAGAAAGATATAAAGAACATTTAAATGCCTATATTAATCCAGAAATAAATAAATCAAATTTCGCAAATCATTGTATTAATAATAAGCACCAATTTCCAAATATAGAAAATATGAGACTTATAAAAGAAATTAATAAGGGATTAAGAATGAATATATATGAAGCATTCGAAATATATAAACACAATAATAATAACAAATTAATAAAAGAACAAATACATTCTAAATTTGATACTATATTCAATGTCTATAATGTTACAGCAACAAAATAAATTTGGCAATTTGTATAAATTTAGCAATAATTCTATTTCTAATTAAACATATATTTTAGGCTTATAGCTTACATTATTGTAATTTTCATTCCTGATGATGTTGGTACTGTTTGCCAAGGAAAAGCTTTGAATATAAATTAATAAATATTCTTGTATTTGAATAACCTATGTTGTTTTAAATTATTAAACAAGAAACGTATTATATATATATATATTTATTTATTTATTTATAGGTTAGTTTTGGTTGGTAAAGATTATTTAGATTTTTTTGGACTAGGAGACTGACAGACTTACCTTGGTAAGAGTCCACTCTGTAGTCTTGAAATAGAAACACATAAAAGCACTTAACCAATGATATATTTCAACCACACAGTGGTCTTTGTTAATCAAAGAGAAAACACAAAAAGAAATATGAAAATGAAATAAAATAAATATAAGTTGTAACCACAGATTATTTAGAAATCAGATGTCACAGATGCATAGATTAAAGATATATGTATTGTTTCCATGAGCATATGAGTGATTATAGATTATATAAGTCTGTCAGGGGAAAGGAGATTGGAGACGTCTGCAAGTTAGTTCCCAAGTTGCTGATGTAGAGTCAGAAGTTGAGAAGTATTGAATATGTTGCAAACTGGAATATTCAAATGAAAATTATTTATTTATTTGTAATCAGCACTAAACACGGTAATTTTTTGATAGCTTTGATTCCATCTTCACGTGAGCCAATAGTTTTCACTAAAACACTTGTAAATATTTACAAACTTGCCTATAATAGCACTTATATTTGTTGAGGACAGCCGTTTCGGGAGATGTGTCGTCCAATTGTCAACTCAGAGCAGTATCTCCCAAAACGGCCATCCTCAACAAATATATAGGCAAGTTTGTAAATATTTATAAGTGTTTTAGCTTTTAAAGTTTTGTCAAAAACTAGATGTTAAATTATTGCTCATGGATTTTGCCAATATCGATTTTGACAAAAAGTAAAAACAAATGCACAGAAAGAAACTCATCTGGAGATTGCTGTAAATGAGTACATCCGAGTAAGTAGGTGAGTATAATCATTTTAGTCAAAGTTTAATTTTAGACATTAGGTGAAATATTACTTAACTTTAATTACTTCAACGTCATAGTTGTCATAATCCATTAAAACAATATTGACAATTAATCTTTGAACTTTGTAAAATCTAAAAAAAGCACAGATCAGATAGTATTGAGAATTTTCAGAAAGGTAATTGCAATAGGATTAACTTACCTATTTTACTACAGGTAGTAATAGACTGAGGAGGCTTTTGCACGTTTTTTTGGCTTAATCTTGCCTCATATTCTTTTTCTAAGTCTTGAATAAGGTAGTGCATAGATTCAATCAGTTTGCCACAATAATCATCTGTCAATGTATCAGGACTCTGCAACTCGTCTAACAATAAACTTGCTATCACATTCATACGAGGAGAAAAACGTTTCAGATTTTCAGGAATTGTTTCCAAGTAATTATCAAAAAGTTTAGTTATATTGCTGCTCAAAACTTTTAATGTGCTGCTTAACATTTTACAATTCTTATTTTTCTTTTTATTGTTACTGTCCAACTCAAATGATAATGTTTTTGCCAAGCTGTTTAATTTATCATGAACATTAATATCTTCTTTTTTATTTTCTAAATATATTTGTTTAGGGACATTTTCTTGGCCACGTTCTCTTTCTTGGTCTGAAGCTCTTAATACATCTTCATTTTTATCATAACGGTTAAACTTAAATCTATCTCTTACGATGTAATCATTACTTATTGAAGAGTGAAAAAACTCTTTTAATTGAATATTTTTTCTTTCTTTACGCTGAGCCGCCTCACTTGAACAGGGGGGTATATGAATTTTAGGCCCCTTTTGTATTGTGAACTTGGGCTGAATTTGTACAGAAGGCATTGTTTGGATCTGCAAAGTTTTTTTTAGACTACATTCATTAACTTCTACATTTTCTATCAATCTTGTAGATGTTTCTTGTGTTTTCATATTTACGAGTGATGTGTTTGGAGTATTTCTAAATGGGATACCAACTTCTGTGTTTGTTTCAGCATCTGATTTAGATTTTGACATGGTAAAAAACTGAGATTCTATATTCTTGATATGATTTACTTCTTTGACTACAGTTTCTTTAATTATCTTTCTCCAGTCTTCTATAGTTTGTTTTTCAGAGTTAATCGAACTACAATCATTTTCCTTTGACTTTTTAGGTGAAATTTCATCTGCTATTATCAACTGCTCTTCTCTAGCTTCAGCTAGAATAACTTTGGCTTTTATACATTGATTGGGTTCACACCTTTCATGTTTTCTCCGAGATTTTGGACTCTCTTCCAAATGATAATTGATTTCTCTCTTGGAAAAATTGTGACTCTCTGAATGTTGACCTTCTATTTTATTAGCTGGTGAATTTGGAGGACAGTTTGTTCTGTTCTTAACACCAGAAGATACTGTTTCAGTATCTGTAACTTTTCCATCTTGATTTTTATTAATTTGCTCTGGTATTTTCAAATCCTAGGGCACAAAAAAATTAAAACTCTTTAAAAGCAAATAATGAGATAATAGATTAAACAATAAAAATTAATGTATGTCTAATTAATTCAAATTAATATCGAAATCTTGTTGCTGTTCATGGCTAGCTGGTTGTAAATTACAAATTACACTTTTGCTATTACTTGCGAAAAGACATTTGTTAACTAAAAGTTGTTAATTGTTAACTTACACTTGGAGGAAACGTTTTCGTCTTACGACAGGTCTTGAAATTTACAGACAGACAAAAAACACAAAGTACAAACATATTAAACAAACAAACACAATACAAATCACACATACTTTTTGATACTATCGAAAACCTACCTTTAAAACCGTCACCGCTTGACCCAACATCTAAAAGCAGAAGACACTGATGAAGATCAGCACATAGCGATCGAAAACGTTCTGTCTCAATAAGTTTTAACAAATTTACTAAATTCAAAGTTCGGATAGTCATAAACTATTGTTTAAGTGATTAATATTTAGATTAATAAATTTAATTATTTTGGATGATTTCTAGTTTTACAATTAAAGATAATTTAAGATCCAAGGCTTTTATGTTAGTGAGTTCTACCCTAACCTTATTATTAAATAAAAAAGCATCTACCTTAGTATACAGATTATGAAAGTTCTGAAAATATTGTTGTTTCAACTTACTATTTTATTATTAATATTATTATTATTTGATCAAAATAAAATATTTTCTCGTACTTCTTATTCTACTTTAACTAGTAATTTAATGTTACTATACTTAATTTTCTATTTATATTTTTCTATTATTTATATTTTCTATTTAATATTTTTATTTCTGTACTGTATAACAAAATGAATAAATTTATTATGTTTACCTACCTTACTATATGCTGAAAATGCCACATGTTTTACACAATATATTTTTCCATTGTGGACACATCCAAAGTCTGATTACTACTCACTACTATTATAATTTTTGTACACATTTTTGTTTCATGGTTCACAGCTTACCTCTTACAGTACCTTAGACAACAACTTTGTTTTTAACCAAAAAATAAATATTTATTTCCACTTCTCTTACAAGTTTTAATTTTTTTTCTCCATACTTCTTACTACAGAAGAAACCAATCTCTTTTGGATTTTTACTCCTCTATATTCCTATGGATTAGAGAATGAGCCTTAAATTTAATTTCACTTTTGCTTTATTAAACTAACCACTTATGACACAATTCACTAATGTTTAAGATACTCAATTCGCTTATGTTCTGATACCCACTTACTGAGTTTCTTATAATATGTTTATTTATTCGCTCATAGCTCCCAGCTGTACTTAAAGTAAAATATTGCCGTTCATTTTCTACGGGTTAGTAATAAAACACTTTTTTATCTATTAACTATGTATTATTTTATTTATTACCATAAACTTTTGGTCACACTATGGTCAAAGATGTCTATCTCCTTCAAGGATTAACACATAAATTTCTTAAACTTCTTATATTCTTTTAAAATCAATATTATAGAACCATTATTACACCCTCGAGTTTAAAAACCACTAATAAATGTACACTGGTGGTAGCAGTTTAATCAGTATGAACATTAAGATATCATAACATATAATATAACCTAAAGTTAGATACCTTCATTGTTATTTCGTAATATATATTTGACTTGAAAAGGAATACTCCGTTTGTATTCCTTCAGGAAAGCAATAATTGGTACACAACTACGAATTACTGAAGCCTCACCATTCTTTTATGATACCCCTGTATTTCATAAGTTTTAGGTTCTTTTAACCCTGCATTTGTAAGATTAATCCCAAGATATATTGCAATGTAAATGGCCAATTTTAAATTGCTGAATTTTTTTATGAAAAAATAATATTGTTTAGAAGTTTACAGTATAATTTAATTACAACTTTTTAAAAAAATGTTTTAACTTGCCTATAGTAGCACTTACTTTTTGTGTTGAGGACGGCCGTTTCGGGAGATGTGTCCCTTTGTCAACTCAGACCGTAACTGATCTCAAGGTTTACGTAGGTTAGGGTGGGGGTGGGATATTTTGGTGGTGTGGGTGTATTTTGTGTGTATCAGGGGTTATGATGTCAAAAAGTGCGTGTGAGTTGTAATGTAATTGTGTATTGAGTATGTGTGTAGGGTGTAGTTTGAAGTGCCTATATATTTCGTATTGTTCGGTTGTGTAGCGTTGGTTATTTCTGTGTTGTTTATGAAGAATTTGTAGGTTAGATGTTATGTCTGTGTAGTCGTGTTTTGTGGAGTTGAGATGATCGGCGAAGTTTGATTGATAGTTATTGTTTTTTAGTGCTTTTATGTGTTCTTGGTAACATGTGTAAAATGACCTCCCTGTCTGGCCTATGTAAAAACTGGGGCATGAACTGCAAGTTAGTTTGTAAACTCCAGTGGTGTTGTAAATGTCGTTGATTTTGCTGTTGGGTTTAAATTGTTTGTTGAGAGTGTTGTGTGTGGAGTAAGCTATTTTGTAGTTGTATTTTCGTAATGTGTTGGTTAGATTGTGGGTTTTGGATGATCTGTAAGGTATTGATAAGTATTTTATGGGATTGTCATCTTGTGTGTTTGTATTTGGGTTATTATGTTTATTTTTTAGGCGGTTGTATAATTTGTCTATCATTGTTGGGTTGTATCCGTTTGTTTCTGCTATATATTTTATGGTGTTTAACTCCTGGTAGTGTTCATCTTTGTCTAGTGGTGTTTTAAGGAGGCGATATATCATGGTGTTGTAAGCAGCTAGTTTGTGTTGGTGTGGGTGGTTTGAGGAACTGTGTATGGTCGTATTAGTGCTGGTGGGTTTTCGGTATATGTTGAATTTATGTGTTTATTTGTCTGTTCGTTTAATTGTGAGGTCTAAGAAGTTAAGGGAGTTTTGTTGTTCTGTTTCGATGGTGTATGTTAGTTTAGGGTGTATGGAATTTAGGTGTTTTAGAAATATGTGTGCTCTGCGTGTGTTGCCTTTATATAATGTTATGATGTCGTCGACGTATCTGTACCAGTAAATTATGTTATCTGAGTATTTGTTGTTGTGTAAAATGTGGTTTTGTTCGATATGGTGTATGAATATTTCTGCTAAGATGCTTGCTATGGGGGAGCCCATAGGTAGTCCATCTTTCTGGCTGTAGTATGTGTTATTGTAGGTGAAGTAATTTTGAGAAGTGATTAATCTTGTGAGGTGGATGATTTCGTCAATGTGTGTATGTGGTGTATTTGTGTCTATTAGCATGTTTTTGAGGATGTCGATGGTTTCTGGAATGGGGATGTTTGTATATAGATTTGATATATCAAAAGAGACTGAGGTGGAATTGTGTGGAATATTTACGTTTTTAATTTTGTCTATTAGATTTAGGCTATTTTTTATGCTACAATGATTATTAAATTTTATATGGTTTCGGATAGTTTTGTCGAGGAATTTGGCTAGAAGATGAGAAGGGGCGCTTGTATGGTTTATTAGTGGACGTATTGGGATGTCTGTTTTGTGAAGTTTGGGCAGGGAGTTTAGTTTAGAGGCTATTGGCTTTATTTGTTTTAGGTGCTTTTTGGTGTGGTGTGGGATTATAAGTTTTGTTTTGTTAATTGCTTCTTTGATTAGAGCGTTGTATTTTGTTGTCAAAACAGACATCCCAATACGTCCACTAATAAACCATACAAGCGCCCCTTCTCATCTTCTAGCCAAATTCCTCGACAAAACTATCCGAAACCATATAAAATTTAATAATCATTGTAGCATAAAAAATAGCCTAAATCTAATAGACAAAATTAAAAACGTAAATATTCCACACAATTCCACCTTAGTCTCTTTTGATATATCAAATCTATATACAAACATCCCCATTCCAGAAACCATCGACATCCTCAAAAACATGCTAATAGACACAAATACACCACATACACACATTGACGAAATCATCCACCTCACAAGATTAATCACTTCTCAAAATTACTTCACCTACAATAACACATACTACAGCCAGAAAGATGGACTACCTATGGGCTCCCCCATAGCAAGCATCTTAGCAGAAATATTCATACACCATATCGAACAAAACCACATTTTACACAACAACAAATACTCAGATAACATAATTTACTGGTACAGATACGTCGACGACATCATAACATTATATAAAGGCAACACACGCAGAGCACACATATTTCTAAAACACCTAAATTCCATACACCCTAAACTAACATACACCATCGAAACAGAACAACAAAACTCCCTTAACTTCTTAGACCTCACAATTAAACGAACAGACAAACAAACACATAAATTCAACATATACCGAAAACCCACCAGCCCTAATACGACCATACACAGTTCCTCAAACCACCCACACCAACACAAACTAGCTGCTTACAATACCATGATATATCGCCTCCTTAAAACACCACTAGACAAAGATGAACACTACCAGGAGTCAAACACCATAAAATATATAGCACAAACAAACGGATACAACCCAACAATGATAGACAAATTATACAACCGCCTAAAAAATAAACATAATAACCCAAATACAAACACACAAGATGACAATCCCATAAAATACATATCAATACCTTACAGATCATCCAAAACCCACAATCTAACCAACACATTACGAAAATACAACTACAAAATAGCTTACTCCACACACAACACTCTCAACAAACAATTTAAACCCAACAGCAAAATCAACGACATTTACAACACCACTGGAGTTTACAAACTAACTTGCAGTTCATGCCCCAGTTTTTACATAGGCCAGACAGGGAGGTCATTTTACACACGTTACCAAGAACACATAAAAGCACTAAAAAACAATAACTACCAATCAAACTTCGCCGATCATCTCAACTCCACAAAACACGACTACACAGACATAACATCTAACCTACAAATTCTTCATAAACAACACAGAAATAACCAACGCTACACAACCGAACAATACGAAATATATAGGCACTTCAAACTACACCCTACACACATACTCAATACACAATTACATTACAACTCACACACACTTTTTGACATCATAACTCCTAATACACACAAAATACACCCACACCACCAAAATATCCCACCCCCACCCTAACCTACGTAAACCTTGAGATCAGTTACGGTCTGAGTTGACAAAGGGACACATCTCCCGAAACGGCCGTCCTCAACACAAAAAAAGTAAGTGCTACTATAGGCAAGTTAAAACATTTTTTAAAAAAGTTGTAAGTGATAACTAGTAGCTCACGCGAAGATGGAATCAACAAATGTGAGTATAATTTAATTGAACAATTTTATAATGCTAGATTAAAAGTTTATTGAAGTACATTAAGCAAACGTGTAGAAAAATATATTTGTGGCAAAACTTTTAACAAATTAAATAAAATTTAATTACTAAATTTAATTAATTATGAAAATAAAAATTAATCTCCGATTTCTGTTTAATAGAATACAAGAACAGAAGAAAATCCTTTCAGAATAGAATTAGACATCATATTTTCAAAATGAAAAAAAATAATGATAGACTTTAAATTGGAAATGTGAGTATGCATTTCCTTGTAAGTCAGTGACGTTATATAAATCAGAAAACATGGCGAATGTTGGATGCCTCAAAAATCATGTTAAATATGTAAATACCAACTTTGAAAAAAAAATTAAATGATTGACAAAACTGTCATGTGAATTACTTTCCAATAATTTTTACTCATGACAATAGGGAAGTTCATGAAAAAGAATCTTCACGAATGGGTACTCTTTAGAATATGCCTATCAACCAGGTACATCCAGCTTGACTAAAGTTGTTTTTGACAATATTTCTAACAATGGTACATGTAATACAGGAGCATGGAATCGATTCTACCACTTTTAGGTGAAGCTCCAAAGTATCCCCCTGACATAGTTGCTGCTGTCAGAGGTTGTGCATTAGGTCAGTCTATTACTCTACTGTAAAACTACATTACTAATGATCACTAGCATCAGACAAAAATTTATATGCGAATAAATTTCTGTGTGTTTAATTTCACTATTCAAATAACATATCTTAGAAGGTTACTCTTATAGATGTTATAAATGAACAACTTGTTAATAATGAATGAATATTCTCAAATGATGAAGAACACAGGCATGGGTGGAGTTACAAGTTTCGTTCTGAAGGGGGACAAGATTGCCCTTGGGTTATCAAATAGAGTCCGGGGGTGCTACCCCAAAAAAATAGAGAACATTTAAAAGCTTGTCGACATTAAGCTAGCATCCAAAACCTTACATTATAAGGTTTATGTTTTAAACTTTTTTTATTGGTAAGTTTAAGTGTGGTATTCAACGATATGTTTGACATAGACTGCAAATTCAGCACTTTTAAACTTATAACTTTGCAAAATTTAAAATTGTTTATTATTTTTTTTTTTTTAATTTTGCAAAGTTATAAGTCTAAAACTAGTCTGATTTTGTTTCTATGAGAAACATAACGTTGACTACCAAACTTCGTCTGAAAAAATTCCTAAATTTTCAGTGTGAACATCATGACTTGTAAGATTAAAATAAAGTTCAAATATTTTTCTTTGAACTTTCAATCATATTTAGAAAATAACTCGAATACGATCAAAATTTCAACTGATACTGCCACTATCATTTTTTTTAGTATTTTAAGGAGTTCATTGTCAGTTTTTTATTATAAAAAATAATAATCCTGTTCAGCAAGTTGGGGGGGGGGCAACGCCCCTCCCCCTTAACTCCGTCCATGAGCACAGGTATAAGAAGAAATATCTGAGTATTAATTCATCGAAAATTATGATTATTCTTTAAAGAAAAAAGTTAGATGCCCTAAAAAATGGCTTTGTATCAGGGAATCAAACTGAAACTATTTAGAATAGACAAATATAAGGAGATGACCCTATACTCCTGACTGAGTTGAAATGTTTAATTAGAAAAAATCAGTTCTTAAAGCAAAGTGACTCCAGATTCTTTATTAGTTTAGCATACTGTCTAGACCAAATATTCTTTTGGCAAAAACACTTGTCAGACTACAAATTTCATATGGTGGCCTTCTCTAGTGAGAGAATATATGTCGAATTATAGCAAGGCTTATGCTTGGGGGTTGAAAACGCTAGCATGTTTGAAAAAAACAAGTGCATTAAGCCTTATTCTTGCAGTTTCTCTGTAAAAGGTGCAAATATTAGTTTTCTAAAATATTTATCGAGCATCAATAATGTAAAATCAATACTGGTCGTAGGCCAACAAGGTTTCAATTGCAATTTAAAGAGACCCTTACTAATAAGGAAAAGCTAACTAATTTCTAGATTTGGAGCCACCCGTATATCAGCTGCGCAAAAACTAAGAAGCTAGTCAACACTTGGGCCAAGAAAAAGCAAAGTTATATAAGGAGACTCGATCCTATGTGACACACTAGTAGGTATGAGATCTGAGCTATAAGATCTTTAATCTGAGACAGATATTTGCCTTATTAACCTGGTTGATGGAAACATTGGATATCTATCAGGGGCCTGTCCTGTTAATTTATGCAGAAACAGACAGGACATCAAAACAAAACATTCTCTCTTTGACTACAAGTTTTTCAAGTCCAGAAGTTGGCACTTATGCTAGAGGTTATAGGGGAAAAGAATATCGTTGGTCAGTGGCGGCTCGTGAGTGAAAGTTCTGGGGGTTCACAATTACCGGGGGTTTGGGAATATTCCATGTTTCAAACAAAACGGCGGCCCTCGGACCTCCCCGGAAAAAATTAAAATATTTAACATTAAGTTATTGTTTTTAAACTATTTTGGTGCTACAAATTAATAAAACCCAGACACATACTTTAGGCACAACAGTTTAATTCAAGTTAAGTTAAACATTAGTTACAATTCAGACAAGTAGCTGAGCCAAATATAATTTGTACTCCCAAATCGCCCACTCCTGCAGTTGTCACATTTTTGTACAAAAAGTCCATTCTTCTTTCCTTCTTTGTTGCAAATCTTTCCATTACTTGTTCATTGAAGTCTGCTATTCTTCTTGTCATTTCTTTTTCTAATGTCAGCGTTGCCAATGCTGATAGCCGATCTCCGTCCATAGTACTTCTTAAAAAGATTTTTACCCTTTTTAGGCAGGAAAAGCAGCGTTCGGCTTCTGCTGTAGTCATTGGAATTGTAATTAAAACTTTTAATAATTTTACAGTTTCACCAAAACACTCAGCTAAGTTGTTTTCAAGGAGAAATCCAAGTAAGTGAGTAACTTTCTTTACACTTTTAAAATCTTCCCTTCCGTAGATAATTTGAAGTTCTGTTTTTAATTTGTCCTTCTCAATAAACGGAAATGACGCTATGGTAGTTTCTAATAGTTTTTCTGGAAACTTATTTTTAAATGTGGCAATATTTGCATTGTCAAACGGGTTTGCTGCTTCAAGGTGTCCTGTAAATTCAAACCTCTCTTTTGTTTGTATGACGATGACGTCACATACTTCTTTAGCTGCTATATTTCTTGTCATACGTGGATTTTCATTTAAACGAGCTCTTTTAGGTGTGGTTTCAGCTGCTTGTTCTACTTGGATTTCATCTACACTATTTCTTAATTTTTCTATTTCTCCTTTAAACAAAGATATGGCTTCTTTTGCCCAAACGGGATCTATATTTCTTTTTTGAAATGAATCATACAGAATCTGGACGTGAGGCATAACTTTAGCGAAAAAATTGAGCTAAAACACAAACTGTGGTTCGCAACAGCTGTGGTTGCAAACCTTGTGCCTGATTAATTGTGGCAACTTGAACACTGGTTTCTTCAATTTTATCAAAGCACAAAATTAAGCTTTCCAAATTTTCGTGAACAGTAAGAACTAATCTGGAATTATAATTCCATCTAGTAGATGAACCCGAAGGAAGCCTGTTCTTCACAATTTCCTCTAAAATACCAGTTTTTTTAGAGGAATGACAGAAGAAATTGTTTATCTCTTGTAGGTTGGCAAAAAAAATTCTTACTTCTCTGTTTTGTTTAGCAGCTCTCGACATAATTAAGTTAAGTTGATGCGCATAACAGTGCACATCACTGCGGGCTTTTGTTGAAACATCAGTAGTCTCGTCTGCAATTATGGACACATAGTCTGCACTACGAATCTCCTATAGTATGTTTTGTTGACAAACATAAAACATACACTCTAAAAGATCATTTTGTATTTATTTAGAGGTCCCCTTAAATACAGTAGCAGTTTGAAGGTGTTCCTTCAGAATGTTATCAAGGCTAGCAGAAAAATTTCTTGAACCGTTGAAAATTCCAGAGTTTTCAGAGTCTAATTTCTCATCATGACCACACAGTGCTAGTTCACATCGAGAAGTGAACCAGCCAAGTTGTTCAGGCTGCTTCGATCTAAATTAGCGCCGAAATTCACTATTTCTATTGTATACTACTTTAGTTTTTTGTCAAAGTTTATTATTTTCACGGAGTTTAATATTATTCTTGGGGGTTCACTGAACCAGTGAACCTATGGACGAGCCGCCCCTGTCGTTGGTATATTTCTGGAACCTATTAAGGGAACAAGAGTACAAATTCCAATTAAATGAACAATATTTTCTGGATAAGGTTTTCTAAAACCTACAATCATATGGTGGTATAAGTGAACCACATTTGTTTATTTTTATGGCTGTTCTAGACTAAATCATGCTAATCACACCTATGTACAAATTTAATTTTCATATCTTCTGACTGTCTTGTTATATTTACAACTCCAACAGCTCAAAGATGGAATGAAATTATCAGTGTTGATGCTAACTATTAATGAGATTAACTCAGTTTAAATACAAAATCTAGGTGGTATAGTGGTGTGGCAGCATGGAAGGCGTAAGCTAATTAAATAAACTTTACACTTAATTATTGCTATTTAACAATGTTTTTTTAACATTAATTGTCTCTGAACATACCCCATAATTAAGTAAATTACTCAATTAATGAAAACAAGGATTTAGTATTTTGGTTTATATAAAATTAAACATTACAAACTCATAATGAATTCCTTAAACAATAATTTCTTTATATTATAACAAATAAATATGCTTACCTTTGGACCTGAGATGATGGGTTCCTTACTAGCTTGAACTGACATAATTTTGTCAAGACTGAAAATATTTCATTCATTATTTGATTTGAAACAAAAATTATAACAAACATAATTAGATTTAAATTAAATATTTTAAACTAGAATAAAATAGACTGACATTTTAATAATTTTTTGAAAGGAAAAGAAATAAGTTTTAAAAATTAATTGTTGTGCCTGGAAGAGTGAAAGCATTATTCTTATATTAATCTACTGAATAAAATATTCTGTCAAGATATAACCTCTTAGCCGGGGTCTAAATATTCAATATCGTTTAATACACTAAAGCAAACTGATATTATCATATGGCACTGAGAGTTTTAGTGATTCTAATCAAACAACAAATTAATGATTACAAATGTTTAACCTTTTAATTAAATGCCAAATTTATAATTTACACAATTATATCAAAATATATATAATTTAATGCCTCAGATAATTTATTAATCTTGATGAAGAATCTGATATTTTTTTTTGTTTATCTTCATTAGGTCTAATAAATTGTAGTCAAATATCAAAATGAAGACAGCAATAACAAACATTTAAGCACATCTCCCTAACACAATTAGCTACATTAAAATGTTACATGCAGATCAGTTCTATATTTCTCATAAGTAATTATTTGAGAAACTAAGTGAAAACTATTAACTTACTTGCTGACTCGTTTCATTTATGAGGCTAACCAGCTACTGACAAGTTTGTAAGTGTATGATTTATGGGTGTGGAGGGGTGTGGGATAGCAAGTAAGTAAATAGTTTTCACTTAGTTACTCAAATAATCACTTATGATTTATTAAGAGAATTCAAGAAGATTATTGCAAACAACTTAATATTTCTGCTACACACATATTGTTAACAAACACGTTGTATATTTTGTAAAAAAAAATATTTTGCACGCAAGTATGACTACAAAAAGAGAAAAAGTTCTTTGTTCTTGTAACAAAATCTTAAATTAGAGTAAAAAAATTAATATAAACAAAATTTTTAGTCAATTCCTACTAAGGTAAAAAGAAAAATTATTTTAGTTACTTCACATATGTAATTGTTACTTGGCAATTAGTTATTTAATTGTGTATACACATATGACAGAATCACAGTATTAAGTGCCAAAATAAAAAGCAAATTTCCTTGCAATTTTTTATTTCCTTCTCTATACAGTATTGGTGTTGAACTATTATTTTTGTTACTATTTGTTCGCTTTATTTTTTTTCCTAATGTATGAAGCTGTTGGTGGTCTACAATTTCTTATTCTATCCACTTCTTGTATTGCTTCACTTTTGCAAGGAATCTTTCTCTTATAATTTCATTCACATCCTTAAGTAATTAATTTCTAGCAATTGGAAAGTTAGCTCAGTGCCAAAGTGCTGGATTTCAAACAAGTAGTCATTCAGTTCGAATCCGACTGAGAGGAAAGCTTTTTAAAATTTTAATAAATAAATAAATATATGAAAAAGCTGTATAAACATCAAATATTATCCACTGCAGGTTTAAAAATTATATTTTAACTCGATTGGCTGAATAAAAAATATTTTATTAACAATTGAAAATTTGTACAAGATATATATAAGGAGAGTGACTTAATAGAAAGAATTGAATAAGATGAACAAGAGAAAGCCAATGCAAAAGGTAACTGACAATTTTGAGATTGGTCAGGTAACTGTAGGAGGACTCTAGAAAAATAGTGAGCATCAAGAGTTATAGGGTTATATTAATAATAATGAAATACTTTAACTACGGGTATGATATAGTTAGGTATGGTTGTTAGACACAAAATCTATACAGAATACAGTAGCGTAATTATAATAAATAAACTTATTACACTTTTGCTATTAATTGTGACCAGACTTTTTGTTAACTTAAGTTGTTAAATTGTTAAATTACACTTGGAGGAAACGTTTTTGTCTTACGACTTCTTCAGCCTCGTATTTTTGCTGCTAGGAATGCTGCAGTTGTGCGTCCTCGGTACCATTATTTTGAAAGTTAGAAGTGATGTGATCGAAAAGTATGTGTGATCTGTGCCGTGTTTGTTCATTTAAGATGTCATTTTTATGTGTGTTGCTATTTCTATATATTTCATACTGTTCTATTGTGTTTAATTTATGGTCTTTGTTGCATATGTGGAGGATGCTCATGTTATTTTCCATACTTTTGCATTAGTGTTTAGTGTCCATGAGGGGATTTGCGAAGGTGGATTCAATAGTAGTGTTCTTTTGAACACTTATATAGAACACTTTTGTGTTCTTTATATCTTTCAACGAAAGATCTGCCTGTTTGTCCAATATAGAACTTATTGCAGTTGTTGCATTTTAGTTTGTATACTCCTGGGTTATTATATGTGTTGGTATTGTAATTAATGCTGTATCTGATAGCTTTTTGGCTTTTATTTGTTGTTTTGTAAGCTACATTGTATCCTGCTTTTTTGGATTGGTGCGCTATTTTATTTGTGAGTTTGTTTATGTATGTGAGGGTGATGAATTTGTTTGTATTGGTGTTTTTGTTGTTTGTGTTGTTGTTACTGTTCTTGTTGAGTATTTTTCTGTGTACTTTGTCTATTAAATAATTGTCATATCCATTTTTATGAGCTAAATATTTTATTGTGTTTAGTTCCTCGATGTAGTTAGTTGTGGACATACGTATTTTATTTAGTCTGTGTAGTAAATGTTTGAATGCTGTGTGTTTATGTTGTATTGGGTGGTTCGATGAATTGTGTATCAGTGTGTCTATCATGGTTGGGTTGCGGTATATGTTGAATTCATGTTTGTTTTGATATTTTGTTATTATGATGTCTAAGAAATTCAATGTTTTGTTTTCAAACTCTGCAGTGAACAGGATATTTTTGTGTGTTTTGTTTATTTGTGTTTGGAGTTTTTGGCATTCTCTTATGTTTCCTCGGTATAGTATTATAACGTTGTCTACATATCTGTGCCAATATATTATCTTATCTGCGTGTTTGTTGTTATTTATGATTTTATTCTGTTGTAGGAATATGTGTTGTAGGAATACTTCTGCGAGAATGCTTGAAATCGGTGAACCCATTGGTAGGCCTTGTTTCTGTGTGTAATATTTGTTGTTGTGAGTGAAGTAGTTCTGTTGTGTAATGGTGTTCAAAATGTGTATGATTTCTTTTGTGATTTTTTCTGGAGTCTTGTTAAGTCTTAGATTGTCTTGTAATATGTTTAGTGTTTCTGTGATTGGGATATTGGTATAAAGGTTTGTGATGTCAAACGATGCCAGGGTTGAGTTATGAGGAATTTCAATGTTCTTTATTTTGTTTACTAGATCTATTGTGTTCTTTATATTTGTGTGTTTGTCTAGTTTTATGTATTTTCTAATAGTTCTATCCAAATGGCGTGCTAGTTTGTGTGCAGGTGATTGTTGGCTGTTGATTATCGGTTTTATTGGTGTTCCTTGTTTATGTAGCTTAGGAAGTGCTTGTAAGGTAGGTGCCGTAGGTCTTATTGCTTTAAAATATTTTTTCTGTGTTTTAGATATTACGTGTTTAGTTAAATTAATTATGTGTTTAACTGTGTTGTGATATTCATTTGTTGGGTCTTTATGTGTTTCTGACATGCTGTTTGCTGTAATGAATTCATTAATTTTATTGTTTAAATCCTGCGTATGTATAATAACTGTAGTATTATCTTTATCTGCTTTTACGCACTTTAAATCGTGTTCTCTGGCTTTTTGTTTTAGTGATTTGGCTGTCTGTATTTCATTGGTGTATGTTATGCTCTTTCGGGCCTTGTGTGTTCTCATTGTGTTACTAATTAAATGTCTTAAGTGTTCTTGATCAGGTATTTCTGTCTGTTGTACATTGGTTTCTGTGTCAATTATAATTGCTGTTTTTGTTTTATTGTTATCTTTTTAATGTATATTATGTTTTAGGAATTTATTTACTAATTCTATTTCTTCTGTGGTAAATGTGATGTTAGTGTTGTTTATTGTTTTTTCATAAAAAGAGTGTTTTTGCTTTTTTATTGCTGGATTATTATTTTTCTCATTTAAAAGTTGATTTATTTTCTTTTTATTGGTTCATGTGTTTCTTTTAGTGTCTTAGTGGCCCATTTGTGCAATTCTGTAATTAGTTCGTATGTGAATTCATGTCCGTATGTATTAGAAATGTTTAAATGTAATTGTAACAATTTTAGGTTAAGTTTATCTTTCTTTACATAAAGTTCTTTTATCCATTGTTTGATAAAGATTGCTTCTGCGAATTTTGTTGTTTTTATGGCGGCTTTGTTTATTTGTTTTATGTTCACTTTAGCGTATTTAGGTGTGATGCTCACAAATAAAATATCACACCAATTCAAAAAGCAGAATACAATGTAGCTTACAGAACAACAAATAAAAGCCAAACGGCTATCAGACACAGCATTAATAACAATACCAACACATACAATAACCCAGGAGTATACAAACTAAAATGCAACAACTGCAATAAGTTCTATATTGGACAAACAGGCAGATCTTTTACCGAAAGATATAAAGAACACAAAAGTGCACTGCACACGACTATTGAATTCACCTTCGCAAATCACCTCATGGACACTAAACACTCATGCAAAAGTATGGAAAATAACATGAGCATCCTCCACACATTCAACATGGGCCATCACACATACTCTTCGATCACATCACTTCTAACTTTCAAAATAATGGTACCGAGGAAGCACAACTGCAGCTTTCCTAGCGGAAAAAATACGAGCCTGATGAAGTCGTAAAACGAAAACGTTTCCTCTAAGTGTCAGTTAGCAATTTAACAACTTTAGTTAACAAAACGTCTAGTCGCAAGTAATAGCAAAAGTGTAATAAGTAATTTACAACCAGCTTGTCATGAACAGCAACAAGATTTTGATATTTAATAAATAAACAACAATAACCCATAACACAGATATTTAAACACCCATAATATACATTTTGCTACCTCAGTTGGCATCATCAAAAGATTACAAAATACACTAAATATACTCATATATTTTGTAACCTTCTGATTATGCTAACAGTGTTAGCGAAATGTACATCAATTGTGTTTAAATATTTGAAGCAAGGGTTATTGTTGTTTATTTATTATGGTTGTTAGGTTTAAACAGTTCAGTGACAAAGCTGTGCTTATTTCAGAATCTACTTAATTGCAAAAAGCATTACATTTTCTTAATAAATTAAATGAAGGAAATCATGATTCCATAGCAAGTGTTAGTGAGCTTGATTTGGTTGAACATGTGATAATATTTGTTGTAACGTGATTAGTATTAACCCCATAATGTGTAAAATTATACATAAGATTTGAATTTAAAATTATATATGGATTTGTATATTATAGTTTGACATTTAATTGGCTTTTGATATCTTCCTATTTTACACAGCAGGGATCAACTGTCTGAATTAAAGGCAAAACACAATCTCTTAAATAAAACATATAGAGTATAAAAAATATTCGATTTGAAGTGACTATAGTTGTTTAATTAATCACTTTATCATTAGTTTATGACTATCCGAACTTTAAATTTTATAAATTTGTAAAAACTTACTGAGACAGAACGTTTTCGATTGCTACGTGGCGATCTTCATCAGTGTCTTCTGCTTGAAGATGTTGGGCCACCAACAAATTTACAAAATTTAAATTTCGGATAGTCATAAACTAATTTTAAAGTGATTAGTTAAGATTCACCGAACGTAATGACCTACAAAATTCAAGAGTTATTTATTGTTGTGAAGTACCACATGCTCTCATTTCCAGGAAGGCACATGGTTAAACAATTAACTAAATTATTCTAAAGTGTTGTTAAAGAGAGGTCAATTAAGAAAAGCTTTAATGAATTTTAAAAAAAAACACCAGTGGTAAAGATAACCAGAAAAGAATTATCATGGTAATTAGAAGTGTAAACAGTAACAAATAATGAGGAAATTTATTTTGCAAAACTACACAGGAATTTATAATATTTAAATTCATTGGTTTTACTGCCCATAACAATTAGCAAAACTTCAACATTTTTATTATTAAACTAATTAAGACTGACACTGGTAAACATCACTTAGTGCAACAAAAGCATATGTCTCATTAAGTTTTCATAAAATTACCTAAATTATAAACTCATAAAATCCTTAATTTGTTGTAGAAAAACTTTAAATATTTGAAATTTAGAATTAAACTAAGCATGTTCAATGTATCATGATTATTTATTCAGATTTAGAATTCAGCTATTTTGTAGTTTTTGTATGACTTTTTTATAATTTTGATAGATTGTCACTCTATACTAAAGGTCTATAGAGAAAAAATTAAACTTTTTATTAATAATACAAAATTATTTCACTAAGTATATGACAATTTTGTTTGTAAAATTATTTAATGTTACTCTTTAACCTAAATAAATGATTTTACTATAATGAACATTGAACTTGTGAATATTCAATACCGTAACATCAAAATTAACCTACTTATAGTAACAAAATTTTCTATAATTATACTTAACCTTAAAGCAATTTTTCATACATGACTGGCATCAAACGTTTTTAGAAATGCAAAAACTTAATGACTGTATTACATTATGTATGCAGGAATGAATTCTGAATTTATAATTAATGTTGTTAAATGGAAATCAGCTGATAATCATCTGATTTAATAATAATAATTTCTAAACACTTTTAAATGTTTTAAACTTGCCTATAGTAGCACTTACTTTGTTTGTTGAGGACTGCCGTTTCGGGAGATGTGTCCCTTTGTCAACTCAGACCGTAATACTATTTTGTTTACACTTTTTTGTATACAAAAACCTCAAAATTTATAATACAAAAACTGCAAGTAATAATATATTTATTATTTAATAATAATACAAATATTTATTTGTTTAAATCCACAAATTTTCTACTGATTAATATATCAGACATGTGTATCATTCACTAAAACAAGATGCCAACCATAGAAGAATATAGATGGATGAAGTTATTAATGCATTAAAGAACAGGAATGGACAATAGAGAGTAGAGGAGTCCAAATGGAAGAAGCTGTTAAGAGAATGAAAGCAATAGAAACAAGCAGGAAGAATCTTTATAATCTTGCCCAAATAGCCATCTGTTTGTTCTTTTTGTTTACTTTTTATTACTAAAGTAGCAAGGCAAAAAGTAAAACTATCAACAACAATTTAACAAACATATATAAAGTACAGTACTTATTACACTTTTCCTATTACTTGCGACCAGACTTTTTGTTAACTAAAAGTTGTTAAATTTTTAACTTACACTTGGAGAAAACGTTTTTGTCTTACGACTTCTTCAGTTGTGTTTCCTCGGTATCATTATTTTGAAAGTTAGAAGTGATGTGATCGAAGAGTATGTGTGATCTGTGCCGTGTTAGTTCATTTAAGATGTCATTTTTATGTGTGTTGCTATGTCTATATATTTAATACTGTTCTAGTGTGTTTAATTTATGGCCTTTGTTGAATGTGTGGAGGATGCTCATGTTATTTTCCATAATTTTGCATGAGTGTTTAGTGTCCATGAGGTGATTTTCGAAGGTGGATTCAATAGTATTGTGCAGTGCGCTTTTGTGTTCTTTATATCTTTCAGCGAAAGATCTGCCTGTTTGTCCAATATAGAACTTATTGCAGTTGTTGCATTTTAGTTTGTATACTCCTGGGTTATTGTATGTGTTGGTATTGTTATTAATGCTGTGTCTGATAGACGTTTGGCTTTTATTTGTTGTTCTGTAAGCTACATTGTATCCTGCTTTTTTGAATTGGTGTGCTATTTTATTTGTGAGTTTGTTTATGTATGTGAGGGTGATGAATTTGTTTGTGTTCGTGTTTTTGTTTTTTGTGTTGTTGTTACTGTTCTTGTTGAGGATTTTTCTGTGTAGTTTGTCTATTAAATAATTGTCATATCCATTTTTGTGGGCTAAATATTTGATTGTGTTTATTTCCTCTGTGTAGTTAGTTGTGGACATAGGTATTTTATTTAGTCTGTGTAGTAAATGTTTGAATGCTGCGGGTTTATGTTGTATTGGGTGGTTCGATGAATTGTGTATCAGTATGTCTGTCATGGTTGCCTTACGGTATATGTTGAATTCATGTTTGTTTTGATTTTTTGTTATGGTGATGTCTAAGAAATTTAATGTTTTGTGGTTTTCAAACCTTTCAATGAACTAGATAATTTTGTTTATTGAATTTTATAGACATCACCATAACAAAAAATCTTGCCCCAGGTCCCAATAGACCACAGGACAACCCTGAAACTAAAACATAGTAAAAATAACTGTAACCCTTTGATTTGATACTTTAATTTAAAATAAAGAAAACTTGTTTGAGAAAATTAAAGAGCCGTCTTGACTGAAGAATTAGGGAAAGAAACCAAACCAAGACTAAATGAATACTGTAATAATTGTATAGATTTAATTAGAGCAACTCATGTTTGTTCTATCAATATTTAAACAGAATGAGCCTCTAAAATCATGGTAAAACAAAGGCTAAACTTATTGCTGAAAAAATAAAGCTTTACTGGCAAATCGCAGTTGTTTTCTTATTGTAATGACAACAGAAGAGTTATATGGAAATGTATTAAAACATGGTTCTTAAATAATAAAATTATACAAACAAGAAAATTGTTTTTATTATTGATATTGAGTTGAATTAAGTGTGTCTGTGAGAAATGTATGTGAAAACACATGATATACATGTTATTAAGAACTGTGCATATGTTGACCTGACTGTACTGAAGTTCTGTAACTTTTGTATGATATTTTTTAAATGTATTCAAGTATCAAGATTATATAATTTAATTATGAGACTATCTTTAATATGCAGGTAAATGTTACTATTAAAATGACTGAAAGAGAGAAAATAAATATAAATTTAATGAAACATGACTGTAGTTATTGTGAATGAAAAATAACATTTACTAAAACCCCAATTATAATTCATACTTATTTGATTGAAATAAAACATTTGTCTTCTAAAAATCAACACATTAGTCAACTGACAACCCAACAAAGTCTTGAAAATGCTTCCATTTTTCTTGTTTGAAGTCAAGTTTTACATACATAAGATGATCTTTGTTTATTAATGTACCGTATCTTATTTAAAATAACTGCTAAAGAATCAGTTGTCTTATGTAGAGGTAAAAATGGGCAATAGTTACCTTTTATAACCTTTTGATTTAAGTAATAGCCTAGAGATTCAAACAAATTTTAAAAATAAACAACACCCACTAATTTTTGGGCCATTTTAATCTGATATGCAAGTTATTTAAAACAATTTTCATCACCTTAGATTTCTATCACAACATTAATTTCATATTACATACAGACCCAACAGAGAAATATCACAGAACCATCAAAGAACTAATTAATACATCTAAATACATTATCAACAAAAACAAAAAGTACCACCTAAAACAAATCCACACTAAAGCACCTCCCACCCCAAAATCATCAAATACCAGAATGCCCCCGCACATAAACTAACAAAATACATGAACAAAATAATAAGTCAATCCATAAACTTGGACATTAAAACACACATAAAAACAGAACAAATCTCATAAATAAAATAAAAGACATAAACATACCACACAATGCAACACTATCACTCGACATAACAAATATGTACACCAACATACCCATACTCAAAACGCTCAACATCCTAGGAGCCCAATTAATACAGAACAACATACCTAAAACCCATGTTACCGAAATCATTAACATCCTCCAAACCATCACCAAACAAAACTATTTCACCCACAACTCAAACTTCTATTCACAACCAGATGGTCTACCCATGGGAATTCCTACCAGTAGTGTCCTAAGCGAAATTTTTCTACAACACATAGAAAACACCAAGATACTCACAAACAATACACACACACACAAAATCATTTACTGGCAAAGGTACGTCGATGATATCATAACACTATACAGGGGCAACTCCCGACAATGTGAAAAACTATTCACCTAATAAATACACCCAAAACTCCACTTCACTTCAGAAATTGAAACCAATCGATCCCTAAACTTCCTCAACCTAACCATAACAAAAAGTCACACACAAAAAACACAGCTTCAACATTTATAGGAAACCCAAAACGACAGACGCACTTATCTCTAACACCTCAAACCAGCCTATCCAACACAAACACTCTTCCTTCAGATCCATGCTCCATAGATTTAAAGAAGTCCCAATGACCACAGAAAACATAACCAAAGAACTAGGCACAATTAAGTATTTAGCATACACAAATGGATACAACACCACAATAATAGACAAACTATGGTACAAAATACAAAAAAACACTAAAATTAACACTACAGACAGGGAAAACAAATACATCACATTACCATACATAAACAAAACAACAAACAAAATATCCCGCAAATTTAAAAATATTGGATACAAAATAACATACAAAACTAATAACAAGTTACAATACAAAATACAACACAACACCAACAACAAAGACAAAATACAAGCACCAGGCATATACAAACTAAACTGCGACAAATGTAACAATTTCTACATTGGACAAACAGGTTGCAGCTTTATACAAAGAGTCGAGGAACACAAACAGAACACCAAATCAACATATTACAATCACATAAAAGAAACAGGGCACAAATACACAGACATTTACCATAACCTAGAAATCCTACACATCAACAAAAAAGGACCAAATCTCAACACACTAGAACAATAAGAAATTTACAGACATACAAAAACACAAAATACAAACATATTAAACGAACAAACACAATAAAAATCACACTACTCTTTAATACTATCGAAAACCTGCCTTTAAAACCGTCACTGATTGACATCTCATAGCGATCAAAAACGTTCTGTCTCATTAAATTTTAACAAATTTACAAAATTTAAAATTCGGATAGTCATAAACTATTGTTTAAGTGATTAATTAATTTAATAGTTTAATAGTACTACCATCTCATAAGTAATAAAGAAATTAAAACATAACTTTTATTAAAGCTAAAAGCTTAGTCAAAAGTATTTAAAAACTTCAAAGTGTAATAAGTGATTAACAACCAGCTCGTCATGAACAACAACACAATTTCCGTATTTAAAATGTTATTATAAGAAATATCGAAAATAAGAAGGAATTAAATGTATGTGTTTATGCAGACATTTCAGTGTGTTAAATATTTAATAGTATTGACTTCATTAATTATTGTTTTTTTTATGACAATGGTAGTTCTTTGAATCTGGGAAGCGTGGATCTAGAGTAGCGCGTTTATATTGCAGTGAGTGGTTTGAAGTGTTGAAGATGAGTCTGTCTGTTATTTTTGGCTTCTTTATATGTAGTAGATGTGTTTTGGGGTTGAGCTTCTTGTTATTGTGAGCTAGAAAGAATTTAATGGACAAATTCTGAGACAAATGAGAGTAAAAATGAGCTTTCGGTGTATTTAGGTTATATGAAAAAGGAGTTTTACATTGACGGGTATTGTTCCTGTATAGTGTAATAACGTCAACTATCTGTACCAGTAAATGGTTTTCTGTGTCTTGTTTGAGAGGATCTTGGTGTTTTCAATGAGCTGTATAAATATTTCACTGAAGTTACTGATGATCGGACTTCCTCTGGGTAGGTCATCTGGTTGAGAGTAAAAGATAGAGTTTAAGGTAAAGTATTTTTGCTTGGTGATGGTTTGGAGGATGTCTAGAATTATGGTAACAGAAGCCCATGACTTTGAGGTCATTGTTCTCCATCATATCTTTTTATCTGAATTTATTGATAGTGACATATATTATAAATAGATATAATTTGTGTGTTGTTTGTGGTGGAGTGGTGTTTTTTGTTTTTGATGATGATGATTAAAAAATGTTTGTGTTTATTTTTAATGCTAATAAATATTAGATAGTAAAATTCTTTATATACAAACGGACAACAAATAAACTAATAATTACTACCTCTTTGTATCTCACTAAGTATGATCATGATGCTAACCTATACTACTTAAAGGAATCTATGTGCACAGTTATTAAGAAAAAGAGCCATAAATAAAAATATGAGCAAGTAATATGAACATAAAATTTTTAAGGGCAATTCCTACTAAGCTCAAAAAAATTGTTTTAGTTACTTTTTATTAAATTGTAATTACAATTACTATAAATTAAGTAACATAATCTATGCATTAAAACAGCTATTCTACCACATAACCTATAACATAAAATCGGCTGTTTTATGAAATTATGAGTTATCACTATTTTTAAGGGAAGAAGCTACTATATTGCATACCTTGCCTCTTTTGTGAAAAGTTAATCTACCATATAAAACTAAAATTAATTCATTAATAAATTTAATTAATGAGTTATTATTTGAAAAACTGTATTAACATCAATTACAAGTTTCAAAAATGTATTTGAACTTGAGTGGATAATTTAAATAAATGAAACCTCTATACCACAAATAACTTTTTCCTTTATTTAAAACCTTATGTACATTTCAACTGCATATTCAATTGCAATCATCCTCAGAGGTAATTTACAATAAAAATACCTCTGTAAATTTATTTTTATTGTAAATTACCTCTGAGGATGATTACTATGCAATTGAAATGTACATAAGGTTTTAGATAGAGGATAAAGTTATTTGTGGTATAGAGGTTTCATTTATTTAAATTAAATATTATGCCAAAGTTGTTTCATATAGTTGAGTGGATAAATAAATCATAGTTTTTAATAATTGAATATTTGAACAAGATATATTTAAAAAGGGAACTAATAGATGAAACTGAAAAAAGAATTGGTAAAAAGTTAATAAATACAAAAATTTCATATTTTGAAATTTGAATCAAGAAAAACACTTTTCTTTGCAAATTTTAAAATCTATTTTATTGTTATACCATGAAAATCAATAATAAACTAATATAGAAATATGCCCAAATTCAGCTTTTTTTACCAATATAATCCATAATTTACTTTTAATTAATTGCTATAACTTTTCTTATGAGTAATATAACAAAAATTATATCACATTTTTAAATGTTCATAACTGACTTAAGCTCCAAGCATTACCTTTCTTTTTAAGTTTTTATTGAAAAAGAAGCTTTTTTTACTTCTAGGAATAGATAGGACTCTATTATAACCAAGTTGAATTTCCAGCCACTCCTTAACTAACAATTTTTTTTAAGATTCTGGTTTGTGTTGCATTAACAGAAAAAACCTATTATTAAAAAAATGGTGAGTTATATAGTTTTAATAAATTTTATTTATATGCATTTTGTTCATAAATGTTCACAAATGCCATGTATGACTTGTCCAATCCCCAAAGTATTTTTTACTTGCTAAACAAAACCAGTTTTTTTAAAATTGTGGAAGTAATCATTTTTATTCTAAATATTCTTTATGAAACATAACTTTCTATGACTTATTACTGAACACAAACTGTTTGCAGATTTATAATATCTCTTTATTCATATTCAATTATCACTGAATTGTACATAGGCTTTACTGAAATTTCCCAATCACTGAATTTTAGTGGATTTTATGTTTCTATTCTAATAACGATTTGCCAATGCCTGCACTAATAAGGCTTTGAAAAAGCTTTGTGTCCAGTAATTGTGTTTTCAAAAAGAAGCCAACAAAAGTTTGTTTGCTCAATCCATTCAACTGGTACTTAGCCGACAATGTTTTTTGTCACATCATGTAAGTGCTATCCTACGCTTTACTTAGTGAACAACTTTTATATTGTAGCCTATATCTTGAGGTTTTCATAAAAGTTTTTTTATTGATATCATTTGGCAAAAAACCACTACCTACTGATTTTTTCACCAAGGGCGTTTCGGTCTGGATCAGTGCATTGTTCAATGCTTTCAAGCAAGACACGAGACCCTTGTCTTGTCTGCGTTTCACACAATGCATTTATCTAGTGAGAAATACGTCTACTGAAAAGTATCAGAAAGTAATGGTTTTTTGCTAAGTAATATCAATAAAAACTATAAGATATACTATTATTATAGATGGACATCTCCATCTGTCTGGGAAATGAAGGATCTCCGAAATGTGTCAGCAAATAATAATTTGACAATGCAGGGTAAGCCAAGAAATACATCTTACTCAATTTGTATAAATTTCTAACTACTGTATTTATTAGCAATATGTAGACAAAAACTTAAAATTATGTAATTCACCTGTATAGTTGACTTGTTGTTGTTCTTAACTTGGATTCTATTTTCAAAGAAGATGCTTCTCTTTGTAAATTTTGGATCTGGCGTTTAGCAGTGTTGATAACTTGGAGAGTGTCTCTCATATAATCAGTTCTGTCTGGAGGAGAAATAGTTGCAGATTGTGTTGGTGAATACTGTCTTGGCTGAAATTAATGTAAAATATCAATAATGGTTGCCACATGAATTATCTACTGCCATCAAAGATAAAAACCAACAAAGAAATTACATATTCTTATTTAGATTGTACTGTGGTTGGTTTTTGTGGTGTTTGTATATTTTGAAATTTTCTGTTGAGTTTAGTTTATTGCTTTTTTGATGAAATGTAGAACTTTTAATTGTGTCTATGTTGGTGGTCTGTTCTGTAAATGAATAGCAAAATTTGATTTGGGTTGTGTTTTTTTTCATGTCTTTTATATGTTTCCTATATCGTGTATTGAAGTTTCTCCCTGTTTGACCTATGTAGAGGTCAGACAGATGAATTTTGGTGTTTATAATCTCAGAAAAATGGTTATGATTAAATATACACCCTTTTACAAATTAATGTGAATAATGAGAAGTTTTAAACAACATATATTTATTCACCAAAACCTATATAAGTCAACATGCATATAACATTTAATAATTAGTATGTCCTCCTTTGGCCTACATTACCAACTTCAACCTACTCAATAAGTTTGTTACAAATATGTTTAATATAATCATTAATAAACCAAATCTGGTTTATACCTGAAATAAGCTTTTCTTTTGTAGCACAGTCATATTTTCTAAATCAAAACTTAACGATTCCCCAAAAATTTCATATAGGGTTCATGTCCCGTTTCTTCCCCAGTGTAAAATTGAAATACCATGTTCATTCATAAAGGCTTTCACTTTCCTGGATACGTGACAGATGGCAAGATCTTGTTGTAGAAAAGCTGTTCCATCCAGAACAAGTTGTTTTAGGTCTGGTACAACTCATCCTTTTTAACTATCTATATACTATAGAATCTCAATCATTCGAGGTAGATGGGACCAAGGCCCCCTTGGGTTACCGAAAACTCGGATTACAAGGAAATACGTTCCTGGGCATTAGAAAAAATAGCGGTTTCAATGAACCCTATTACTATAAGTAATTAAAAATGCACTAAATAAGTTTACATAACCTTATATGAACATTTCTTGGAAACCTGAATCATTTCATTTGCATATAGCATTGAAAAAACATTTCTTGGAACCTCTTTGTCTCTGAAAAGTGTAACCTATCATTTTCTTTCAGAATGATAAAGTAGGCTCAAATAGATATAAGCTTGAATTTAATGAAAGCTCAAAATATCGGGACTCGGAAATTTGAGAATCTACTGTATTTTATTTATCACTGTTCATCATGCAATTAATAGCCATAAGCGAAACAACCCCAAAAGATTGTTTGTGTAGGATTTTGTACAAACTAATGAATATGTTTTGGTGAAACTATTTAGTCAGTTGATCTTCAAACATACTGGACTCTCATTCCATTCAACAAAGAACACAACCTTTTCCAGTTGTCAACTGTTCAATTTTTATAATTTTCACCCAATCAAGCTATTATATGTTTAATTGCTGGTGTTAAAAGTTACTTTTTCTCAGTTACCTGGTTTTACATCCAAGTGCCAATAGCTGTGCCAGACTGCTGAATAATATTCACTAGCATCAACATGTAACAAATCTTTTGAAAACTTGAAGCTTGTCTTACAGAGATTTTATTTTACTATTTCTTATAATCATTACATCATTCCTAGCACTTGTTGCATGTTCTCAGTCACAATAGCCCTTTTGAAGTGAAACTAAACCAGCTTTATTTTATAATTTTATTGACCATACCTTAACTTACTTTGCATCTTATATTGTGTAACAGAATTGTTTTTATGAAGATTACATGATCTTTAATTGTAAAATCCATGTAAATTGATTCAAAAATGTATCACACTTCTTAATATTGCTGTTATGCAAAACAATAAAACACACTCACAATTTGAAATACTCTGTAATTTAGTAGAAGATCAAAACAAACAACACACATAATCTACAAGATAACACACTATATTAAAAGGAGGAAAACATGTAACCCCATCATTAATAACTTTAAAAATAAAAATTTCTTCCTTTGTTCAGATTAATTTGTACAATGGAGTAGTAAAATAACAACTTGTCAACTTATAGCTAGAATAAATTTATGAAAAACCTAATGAGACATGACATTTTCAATTACACACAATTAAGTGAGCCTTATCATTGTCTAAGGTATGTATCAAATTGCAACTAAAACACTTATAAATATTTTACAAACTTGCCTATAGTAGGCAACAGACCAGAGAGTTAAGGTCTGAGTTGACAATGGGACACATCTTCCGAAACAGCCGTCCTCAACAAATATAAGTAAGTGCTATTACAGGCAAATTTGTAAAATATTTACAAGTGTTTTAGTGAAAACTAGTAGTTCACTTGAAGGGCAAATATATCAAACTGGCCTTAATTGTAAAACTTGCAATTTTTGTTGTAACATACAGATATTTCTGATTCCAATTCAGTATGTTACATGAATATTTGTTGTTTTGTTAATGTAGAATAGGCTTTGCTTAGAAAAAATTTTTGTTTTTTGAAAATGTATCATTGACAGAGCTAGTAGGAAGTTCCCAGGAAGTTTCTGAATGCACAAAGGGAGAGGGCATTTCCGAAGGAAATACAAGGGAAAAGTTTCTGTGGGAAATAGACCTTAGCCATTATCTAAATACACACCTCAGAGGGAGGATCAGGATGGGCTTGCAATCGTCAAAATTTGTATTAAACTTTTAATTATTGTGATTTTCTAAATTAAAGACGGGAATTGTATTGGTGGCTTTGTTATGTTCAGTTTATTGCTTTCAAAATTTAAAAGTTAACTCTGGTTTAATTATTAATAGTTTTAACAAATCTATGTGAGTGTAAGGTATTACCAGAGGTATGTTTTAAATTAAATTTTTTTATATTCTTGGTTTAGATCAAATCAGTAACTATAAAATACCAGAATGCATTAAACCTAGCTTTGTCTGGAAACACTTTTGAAGATGTAAACTTATGTAGTTTAAATTTGTGAAGTACAAGTAAAAAGCAAATTATAATTTAAAATGTATTGCTTTGATTATTGAATTGTTTTAAAAATTAAATCTTTTTTGTAAACATAAACGAGAATTTTAATGTAACCTGTCTTTATTAGAGCTATTTAACAGACAGCCAGTCTACCTGAGTTAATAGTAAGATACAATTATATAGACTATAGGACAAACCACTGACCCTGCTAGTCTCTGTTAGTATAAAGAATAACGGTAGTGGATAAAGGTAATTAAAGTTTATTTTAAATAAGTTAAATCACACCACTATAAACATTCACAAAACACCGGGAGGTTACATTGTGTTGTACAACTTAAGGTTTTTATATAATTATATATTTTAAATAAGTTAAATCACACCACTATAAACATTTACAAAACACCAGGAGGTTACATTGTGTTGTACAACTCGAGGTTTTTATATAATTATACTTTTTGTATTATCTTGGCAAAAACCATTACTTACTGATTTATTCAGCATTGAATAATGCCCTGACCTAGTGTGAAACGCGTGCTGAATAAATCCGTAAGTAGTGGTTTTTTGCTAAGTTCATACAAACTCAATTTAATTGTAAGTCGCAATAATTATTTTTCTATGTTCAAACATATAAATTAAAAGATTATTTAATTCAAGGTAACTACCAGCTTGAATAACAAATAATATTATCACAAAAACTATAGAACAGCAGAATGGACTGAAATTGAGGAAAAAAGGAAAGATGTAATAAAATGATTGCTTCCTTTACATGAAAGCTAAATAGACTTAAAATATCTAAGTAGCTAGTTATCATCAAATAGCAAGTAAACAATTTGAAATGAGTAATTTGGCAAGAAGATAGATAAAATATTTTTCAGGCGTAAATGGTGACAACTAAGTCAGTGTAGCCCATTCTTTTAAAATCTACTTAACAAACCTTAAAATGAATTTGTTTTTTATAAACTTTGTAATATAGAAAAAGGTAATATTGTTTGTAAATTACTTTAGTAAAAATAGTCTTTTACTAAGACTTTCTTAAAATATTTAAAAAAACCATTACTCGATATAACTTATGTCTCAAAAACAAAAAAAGTAACATCTAGATATAAATGTAACATCTTTGAAAATTGAAGAGTTCAGTTCAATATCTTCGCAAACTCCTTTAATTTAAGTTAATTAATTTTAATTACTTTATAAATATTAAACATTGGAGTTACTTAAGATTATGAAAGGCTTAATTGCTTAACCTAACAGATAATTGAAGAATTAAAATTAAAAAATAGTATTTAAAGAGTCAATTTACTGCCTGATATAATTTAAAAGAGATTAATTTTCAAAGTGTCTGATTTTTTAAATGTTAAAGTGTTGCACTGTGGCAGTGATATGCTCTCAAGAGTTAGTTACAGATTTTGGAGGAAAAGAAGCCTTTTTCAATTAATTTTTGTTTTATATTCTAAGGTATTGAATTGAATAGTTTTATAGATGCAAGGGAGTCGTTCCATTAGGTTTCTCATTACTGTTGGCTTTATAAAAATAATGAGTTTCCTGCCCGAGTTGCTAGTTACCGGATAAAAATGGAATCTTCTTGACTCAAACTTTATGTTTGGAGAAGGTGAATTGAGAAATAGTAATAAACAGATAAAGGAGTCAAAAATACAATAAGCAAATATATACTCCAAAGTAACCCAAATAAATTTAAGACGTATTAAAGTCATATAGAGATGTTTGTTTTTGTCAAAATAAAACATCTCTCAATCCAGAGATATTTTATTATAACTATGTAATAAATTAAATTATAATACAAAATAAATACAAAATATTCACCTGTAAATATTGCTATTACTATATGTATTGGATTTTATTAGTACTGCTATTATTTATTTTTTGCAAGGGTTTTAGTATGAATACTTGTGGCTAAACATTAGAGCATTCACAGTCAAAAACCTTAATCCTCAAATGTAGTGGATGACAATTGATGTTACACAGTTTTTTCAAATATTTATTCAATAAATAAACTATAAAAATTTGGGGTCTAGGTTGGATTCGAACTGAGTGTCTTCATGTTCAAAGTCTAGCGTGTTTGGCAACTTTCTTATAACTAGAAGTGTATTCTCAAAGAAGTATATGCATTTTTTTTACTCCCATCTGGTTGTCATCGAGACCTTCTTTGTCCAACCTTAAATAGTTGATATGGTTACCACACAATATCATAAATAATGTTCAAAGGTTAAAATTGAATGAACAGAATAAAATAAACAAACAAACTGGATTAACAGTATCGAACCTTGCTTCAGAGACAGACAATGCGAAAGGAAAGCGAAAAGAGACTACAACACAATACAAGCAACAAAAAAAGAAAGAAGCGTATTAAGAGTAATTAGCAAAAATATTATTCCAACACCATACATTGAAAAAAAATTTAAAGTTGCAAGGAAATTTGCATTCTATTTTGCCACTTAATGTTGTTATTCTGGTATATGTATATACATGAAAAGAACTAAAAATTTTCTTTGTTGATTTAAGTAGGAATTGACTTTTTAAAATTTTATATTTACTTGTTATATAAATAAATATACGTTGACAAGGATAATTTCAGTGCTTCAGATAATTTCATTGTAGTGACCACAATACATGCATTCAATGAGATGTGATAGCATGGAGCAAGGGCAGCAATGGAAGTTTTGGGGGTTATCCATTCACGAGAAGGATTATAGATTTTCAAATTAACTTTCACACATTAAAAAGTTATTTTAAATTGGCCAGTTTTGTGACAAATTTCATACCAATTTCAAACTTTTAAAAGTAGTTGAAAGTATTTGAAAACTGTCATCAAATATATGTATTCAAGTTAGTAAAAGACTACAGTGTACAAAACGTGATTTAACGATGGTCATATATTTTAGAAATAAAATTTTTGAAGAGTAACTAAATATACCCATTAACTAATATACCCATCAATGAAAAAATTTCTGTTACAGAGGATGATGAAATTCTTAATCAAGTTTCACAAAAGTCCCGCAGTAATTGTAAAACATACTTTAGTGTTTTATTTATAGTTTCTGCAACGAATTCACTCACAAAGGATACAGTTAAATAATTCAAGTATCACAACAGCAAATAACAATAAAATGAGTGTTGCTTTGTCACTGATGATGATAACATCGCTATCTAAGCATTTAGGGCAATAAAAAAGTTGAAAAACATGAGAAAGAAGAGCTATTGAAGTGTATGTTGCTGTAAGTTATGCTGCAAGCTATTTAAGTGTATGCAGTAGTAAGTTACGTTGCAATCTATTTAATTGTATGCAGTAGTAAGTTATGCTGCAATCTATTCAAGGGTATGCAGTAGTAAGTTATGCTGCAAGCTATTCAAAGGTATGCAGTAGTAAGTTACACTGCAAACCCTTCAAGGGTGTGCAGTAGTAAGTTATGCTGCAATCTATTCAAGGGTATGCAGTAGTAAGTTATGCTGCAATCTATTCAAGGGTATGCAGTAGTAAGTTATGCTGCAATCTATTCAAGGGTATGCAGTAGTAAGTTATGCTGCAAGCTATTCAAAGGTATGCAGTAGTAAGTTACACTGCAAACCCTTCAAGGGTGTGCAGTAGTAAGTTATGCTGCAATCTATTCAAGGGTATGCAGTAGTAAGTTATGCTGCAATCTATTCAAGGGTATGCAGTAGTAAGTTATGCTGCAATCTATTCAAGGGTATGCAGTAGTAAGTTATGCTGCAAACCCTTCAAGGGCATGCAGTAGTAAGTTATGCTGCAATCTATTCAAGGGTATGCAGTAGTAAGTTATGCTGCAATCTATTCAAGGGTATGCAGTAGTAAGTTACACTGCAAACCCTTCAAGGGTATGCAGTAGTAAGTTATGCTGCAAGCTATTCAAGGGTATCCAGTAGTAAGTTACGCTGCAAGCTATTCAAAGGTATGCAGTAGTAAATTACACTGCAAACCCTTCAAGGGTATGCAGTAGTAAGTTATGCTGCAATCTATTCAAGGGTATGCAGTAGTAAGTTATGCTGCATTCTATTCAAGGGTATGCAGTAGTAAGTTATGCTACAATCTATTCAAGGGTATGCAGTAGTAAGTTATGCTGCAAGCTATTCAAAGGTATGCAGTAGTAAGTTATGCTGCAAGCTATTCAAGGGTATCCAGTAGTAAGTTACGCTGCAAGCTATTTAAGGGTATGCAGTAGTAAGTTACACTGCAAGCTATTTAAGGGTATGCAGTAGTAAGTTACACTGCAATCTATTCAAGGGTATGCAGTAGTAAGTTATGCTGCAATCTATTCAAGGGTATGCAGTAGTAAGTTATGCTGCAATCTATTCAAGGGTATGCAGTAGTAAGTTATGCTGCAATCTATTCAAGGGTATGCAGTAGTAAGTTATGCTGCAAGCTATTCAAAGGTATGCAGTAGTAAGTTACACTGCAAACCCTTCAAGGGTGTGCAGTAGTAAGTTATGCTGCAATCTATTCAAGGGTATGCAGTAGTAAGTTATGCTGCAATCTATTCAAGGGTATGCAGTAGTAAGTTATGCTGCAAACCCTTCAAGGGCATGCAGTAGTAAGTTATGCTGCAATCTATTCAAGGGTATGCAGTTGTAAGTTATGCTGCAATCTATTCAAGGGTATGCAGTAGTAAGTTACACTGCAAACCCTTCAAGGGTATGCAGTAGTAAGTTATGCTGCAAGCTATTCAAGGGTATCCAGTAGTAAGTTACGCTGCAAGCTATTCAAAGGTATGCAGTAGTAAATTACACTGCAAACCCTTCAAGGGTATGCAGTAGTAAGTTATGCTGCAATCTATTCAAGGGTATGCAGTAGTAAGTTATGCTGCAAGCTATTTAAGGGTATGCAGTAGTAAGTTACACTGCAAGCTATTTAAGGGTATGCAGTAGTAAGTTACACTGCAAGCTATTCAAGGGTATGCAGTAGTAAGTTACGCTGCAAGCTATTTAAGGGTATGCAGTAGCAAGTTATGCTGCAAGCTATTTAAGGGTGTACAATAGTTTGTTAAGCTGGAAGATATTTAAGTGAATGCACTAGTAAGTTATGTTGTGAGATATTTTAGTGAATGCAGTATAAGTTAAGCTCCAAGCTTAGATCCAGTTTGTAAAGTGAATGCACTTACACATGTAGAAAATAGAAACCCAATACATGAATCTTCCTCCTTACCAAATATTCATCCAGAGGATAAAATGGTTCCTCAGCAGTTTTTTGCTCTTCTTGTTCTGGATATGATGCCACCAGGCAAGGCGATAATGTCTGTACACCAGCATCTTTGGTTTTTGGGACAAAATTCTCCTCAAACCTAAAAATAAATTAATATTATGGATTAAAAATATTATCTGCGATAGTTAATTAATAACTGGAAAAATACATTTACACTAATTTTTTTTTTACAAATCATTACAAAATGCTATTTGACATTTGTTTAAAAATAAATCACCTGTGCCACTTCCAATATCTAGAAATATATTTCTCAAAGACCTATATGATTTTTCCCCCTATCAGGCAGTCATTGAAACCTCTATTGAACATCCTTAAATTGTTCCCATGAAAACCACACAATATAAATAGTGCTCTAGGGTAATTAAATAAAATTTGTCTTTGTTAACCTCAGTAAGAATTTACTTTAAAAATGTTTGTATTTTACTTGTTTAACAAGTGGTATAATAATATGAAACGGTCTGAATAACCGTTTCAATTAAGAAATTAATAATTTCTTATTTTTTAAATAACAATTTTAATATTTAAATAATAAGGTTTTAATTTATGGTATAATAAACATAGTAAAGAGTCAAGAAGTCAGTAAAATTTTGAATAAGTATTATTAAGACAAATTAAAAATTATAATAGCATGAAATTGTAATAAATAACTAAATTTGACAAACGAGAGTGAAGTGAAAAATTTTCTAAGTGCCGAAAAATGCTAACTTGAGAACTAGGCCACGTAGAACTATCATCGACATTTTGAAATGACCAGAAAAATCCATAATAAACAGTAGTGAAAACAGAATTTAAAAAATTCAAATAACAAAAAAGTTACAGCCATTTAAAAATAATAGACATTTTTCAGTGTTCTAAAACGGATAACAAAATTATACAGGTTAAAACTAATACGTTGTCCAACCCGCCCGTACAAGAAACAAGCACGGAGATAGCGACGAGAGGAGAGCGGAGGGGAAGGGTGACATAGCCGCAATAAATACAGGAACTTATGGACCTGTAAGCCAGTCTGAAAAAAATTTTTAATACGAGGTGCTAACGGCCGCTATGTCGGATCGCGCCTAGAATCATCACCCGGCCAGATGGGACCAAAATAGCCACGTTCCTGCCGTCTACTTCCATCCATGGACGAGGGCTTCAGACTCAGCCTCCAGGACGCGGAAATGGAGAAAGACTTCCATCGACTGACCAGGGATGTCAACTTCCGATGTCCAGGGACCAGGGAATCCAGACGAGAGGACTCCAGGACCGGCAGGGAAATCCTTGGCAAGTCATTTTCTCTACTATATCCGAATTAACGTCAAATTTAGTCAGTTAAATTTATTAAATTCAAATTACCAATTAAACTTAAACAATGACTTCATTCTATGTTGAATAATTAAATAAATATTAAAAGTAATAAAATTAATTAGTATAACAAAATTGTTGAAATAATGAATAACAAATATTAAATTTACAAAGTGGTTTTGGCCATAAGCCAATCCTTTTCAAGAAGACCAGATTTATTGAATCATATAAACTTTAAAATTATTTATAATAAAATGTGAATTTACCAATTCAATCTTGAAATAAGAAGATAAAGTATTTTATTATGTTAAATTTGGAAATAATTGTTGTTTAAAATATGTAAATGTCATAAATGAATTGTATATGAAATGTAGGTTTTAAATATGTGAAAATTAACGAACTTTCAATTAATAATTTGTGCAGATAAAGAGAGATCTAAATATGTTTTATTTGAAAACAAAATTAGTTTAGTTTTAAATCAGTAATTAAATGCATTATAAAAACTTACAGTATTTGAATTTATCCTGTGTTGAACAACCAATAAAACCTTTTAGTTTTTTCCAACTGATAAATAATGATTATAAAATCAAAATACAGTTTTAATTAAATTTCATTAATTAATAAATATATAAAATTCAGAACCTAATGTTTTTTCAAACGAGTTCTCTCCTGAGAACAATTTTATTGAGCTATTCTAAAAATTAGTTGGTTTTTTGTATTGAAGCCCAGAGACGATGTCTACTGGCAGATCATGTTTAAAGAACACAAGAGCCTTTTAAAATAGGTATCTTAAACATGATCATATTTTGCACGTCCCCTTGCTGTGCCTGTAGATCTCATGAAGTGGTAACATTCTTTGAAAATTTTGTGTGTTCATATAAATTGTTTTTTTCCAGCTGACTATTTTACTGACATGTATGACTAAATACAGACCCAACAAACCTGCCAACCAAGTTAGGGGAGGACATACAAACGTTAAGGTAGATGTCAGCGGGAATAGACTTGCATTTTGGCGTGGTACATTACGCGGGAACACAAGACAAAATTTAGGGATCCTAACACGGTACACAAAACAGTGTGAGCAGCAGATATATAAATATATAATAAATATATTATTCTGCAAAGTGGGGGACGGACGTTGCAAATAGTATCTTTGAATTTCCTTAGTAAATTTTTGCTCAGTTGAATTGTGTCTGAATCTCAATGTTAAGAGGATGTATAACTGCCATAATACACCTGGGTTATGGCCTTCAGTCTACAAGTATTTCTTAAATGTCTTTGTAACAATTATAGTGTCAACGTCAATTATAGTTAGTTCAAGAGTATATATAATAAAAACACCATACATTTCTAAACATATACGGGGGGACTTATGAAAAAATACTAAGTTAAATCGAAAAATAAGTTCACGTAAACATTTACCTAGGTCTAAAAATATTTCATTATGCAGTTTTGGCTAGCCAAAGATTTTGTTCAGATATTGATTGTCCTGAAAATTTTGAAGTATTAATTAAGGGGTGGGCAGTTTCTTATAGAATTTGACATGTGAAAGCAAAAAAAGCTAATATACCAGGTTCCTATACCATATTGTGAGCAGTTTTTGAGATATTTGGGGTAAAATGAAAATAGGTTGAATTAAATACTTGTTTCTTATATTTGTCCTACAATAAATGATTTTAAACCCACAATGATTTTAAGGAAAATTTGTAGAAAATTTAGTTATGATCAAATTGATGCAAATAAAGACAACTAAAAAACAAAAATGTAAATGTTATTAACTTTAAGATACTCAAAACTTGGCTGTGAAAATGTGTTAATTCTTACACATAAATAATAATATTTCTAATGTCCATGAATAAATTCAAATGTAACAACTTATATAACAACTAATTTTACACTACTTAGTTAAGTGAATACGTAATTGCTTACTTGCTGACGCGTTTCAAAACGACCGTTTCTTTTACGAAGCTAACCCTCCGGTTTTTATATAACAAGTTGAATAAATTCATAATTAAAAAAGGTTTATAAACTGAAGACAAATTTAATAAAAAAACTAGTTAATAATTTTATCAATAATTTTGAAAAAAATTAAATGTATTATCTGACAAATACAATAATTGGGTTTCTTTATTTCCCTAAACACTTTTAAATGTTTTAAACTTGCCTATAGTAGCACTTACTTTGCTTATTGAGGACGGCCGTTTCGGGAGATGTGTCCCTTTGTCAACTCAGACCGTAACAACTTGAGTTACGGTCTGAGTTGACAAAGGGACACATCTCCCGAAACGGCCGTCCTCAACAAGCAAAGTAAGTGCTACTATAGGCAAGTTAAAACATTTAAAAGTGTTTAGTGATTACTAGTAGCTCACGCGAAGATGGAATCAACTAATGTTTCTTTATTTTGTAAGTTGGTAAGTTGGCAGTAATAATCATAATAATTGTAAGCTGATTAACAACAACCAAAATATCTTGGTTAAGAATTTAAATAATGTCGTCCACTTTTAAAGTTTTAGCAGTTGTGCATTGTAAATGAAGTATTTGTGTTGTATTTCTTAAAATGACATTTCAGTTTTCAAATGAGGAATATGCAAACATAATTTTTATTCATAGATACTACAACGCAAACCTGCTGGCTACAAAAAAGGAATACAATAGAAGAATACCAATTTGAAAACTTTTGCTTCAGTTTCAGTTTTTCATTGTTTACTTTCAACAGATACTTTTCCTTCATGTTTTAATTCACTTAAAAGACAATCTTTAATGGATTGTTAAGGGTGTTAAATATGGTAAGCTTGATGTAGTCTGGGGTTAAGTACTATAAATATTTAAAATCGCAAATGTTCATGCACAGTACAATATGGAGAATACTTATGAAAGAAAATCTTTATCCGTGTCAATTTTAGGTTAAAAATTTGGTGCCTATAAATTATGCCAGACTTTTCACTGTATTTTAATTTTTGTCACTAGAGAACAGTCAAAAAATACTGACAAGATGAGGTAATATTTTTATTTAAAACTATTGTTTGTTTATTGCCCAACGTACAAAGTTTTTGTGTGAAACATAAAAAACACAGGGTTTTACAACAAAGTATTCAAGTTTTACCCCCAATATTCCCAAAACTATTATAAATTCGGTTCTGGTACCTAATTTATTCGCTTTCATAGATAAAAAAATATAAGAAACCACTATTTATATCCCTTAATTAATCTTCCGAAAGTTTCAATACAATCTTATTTTATGGGAGGAATTGAAATCCAGGCAAACACTTTCTCTAGCCATAACTCGCTAATGAAGCGTTTCCGGATCTACATTTATAAGAACTATTTTTTTAATATTAATTCATTTTTTAATGTTCTTCCACGAATTACGCTGTATATACAATATTTTTATTTCCTTTTCTATAATTCTGATATACTCGTACATTGAAGAACCTGTACATCCCTAACCACATCGTGGAACAGATCTACTTCAAATCTGTGACCATTTATGCACAAGCCATAACTCTCCCCTCTCCCTGTACAAAGGAAAATAATTTACCTTGCCGCACAACTTTTACAACCATAACACAATGAAAGCTATTACTCCTTTACTTTAAAACATATGGGAAAAGACTACTGATTAAAGGAAACTTTACACCTCTGCAAAATGTTATTTAAATTTGAAAGAATTTTACATCTTTATTATTAACATATGGACATGAAGTTTTGAGTTTTTCTTATCATAAATGTTTTTGTGTTATCATATTTCCTCTCTGTTAAAAGCTGTTTCGACAAAAAAATTATTATTTAATGCAATGTGGAGTTTTGCACTGTTTTTACCAAACAGTAAAATCTGTATAGTAGTTATTTACTTTTACACAAGTAAAATTGTAATACAAGTTGGAAGGCTTAATTTCATAAGTCTCAAAACTTAAGCAGAGAATGTACAGTAAATTGTACACACAGACAAAATAAAAAAAACTGAAGGTCTCATGAAATTTTTTCCAGCTTTTGAGTTTAATCTATATAGTAAATTTGATTCAAAGCAAATCATTTTTAGACATTTTATTTCAAGCATAGACTTGCTTAATATGGCCTTTGAAGTCTGCTCCCTCCCACCTGCTAAATTTATAACCCTCTGAAAAAACTCAATTCCCTCTGACTAATATCATATTTAGTTAAAAAACTTTTCCTTTGATGTGTTTAATGTCTGTACTTGGTTGGCCAAATGCCACAATCATTAGAACTCTTTATTTGTAAACAAAACAAAAATAACACAAAATTGGATTTAAAAACACTTAAAATGCCTTGTTAATTTTCTATCTCAATTTTATATTTAATCAACATCATTTCACATTAAATTTTTCTTATGCTTCCCTGATTATTAACTATTTGCATTTTTAATAATAGTGTCAAATTATATTATATATTACTAAAGATATACTAACTCTATATTACTAAAGATATACTAACTCTATTATACTAAAGATATACTAACTCTATATTGCTAAAGATATACTAACTCTATATTGCTAAAGATATACTAACTCTATATTACTAAAGATATACTAACTCTATATTACTAAAGATATACTAACTCTATATTACTAAAGATATACTAACTCTATATTACTAAAGATATACTAACTCTATATTACTAAAGTTATACTAACTCTATATTACTAAAGATATACTAACTCTATATTACTAAAGATATACTAACTCTATATTACTAAAGATATACTAACTCTATATTACTAAAGTTATACTAAGTCTATATTACTAAAGATATACTAACTCTATATTACTAAAGATATACTAACTCTATATTACTAAAGATATACTAGCTCTATATTACTAAAGATATACTAACTCTATATTACTAAAGATATACTAACTCTATATTACTAAAGATATACTAACTCTATATTACTAAAGATATACTAACTCTATATTACTAAAGATATACTAACTCTATATTACTAAACACATACTAACTCTATATTACTAAAGTTACACTAACTCTATATTACTAAAGATATACTAACTCTATATTACTAAAGATATACTAACTCTATATTACTAAAGATATACTAACTCTATATTACTAAAGATATACTAACTCTATATTACTAAAGTTATACTAACTCTATATTACTAAAGATATACTAACTCTATATTACTAAAGATATACTAACTCTATATTGCTAAAGATATACTAACTCTATATTGCTAAAGATATACTAACTCTATATTCCTAAGATATACTAACTCTATATTTCTAAAGATATACTAACTCTATATTACTAAAGATATACTAACTCTATATTGCTAAAGATATACTAACTCTATATTACTAAAGATATACTAACTCTATATTACTGAAGATATACTAACTCTATATTACTGAAGATATACTAACTCTATATTGCTAAATATATACTAACTCTATATTGCTAAAGATATACTAACTCTATATTGCTAAAGATATACTAACTCTATATTGCTAAAGATATACTAACTCTATATTCCTAAGATATACTAACTCTATATTTCTAAAGATATACTAACTCTATATTACTAAAGATATACTAACTCTATATTGCTAAAGATATACTAACTCTATATTACTAAAGATATACTAACTCTATATTACTAAAGATATACTAACTCTATATTACTAAAGATATACTAACTCTATATTGCTAAAGATATACTAACTCTATATTGCTAAAGATATACTAACTCTATATTGCTAAAGATATACTAACTCTATATTACTAATGATATACTAACTCTATATTACTAAAGATATACTAACTCTATATTACTAAAGACATACTAACTCTATATTACTAAAGTTATACTAACTCTATATTACTAAAGATATACTAACTCTATATTACTAAAGACATACTAACTCTATATTACTAAAGATATACTAACTCTAATTACTAAAGATATACTAACTCTATATTACTAAAGATATACTAACTCTATATTGCTAAAGATATACTAACTCTATATTACTAAAGATATACTAACTCTATTATACTAAAGATATACCAACTCTATTATACTAAAGATACACTAACTCTATATTGCTAAAGATATACTAACTCTATATTACTAAAGATATACTAACTCTATATTGCTAAAGATATACTAACTCTATATTGCTAAAGATATACTAACTCTATATTGCAAAAGATATACTAACTCTATATTGCTAAAGATATACTAATTATATATTGCTAAAGATATACTAACTCTATATTACTAAAGATATACTAACTCTATATTACTAAAGATATACTAACTCTATATTGCTAAAGATACACTAACTCTATTATACTAAAGATATACTAACTCTATATTGCTAAAGATATACTAACTCTATATTACTAAAGATATAGTAACTCTATATTATTAAAGATATACTAACTCTATATTACTAAAGATATACTAACTCTATATTACTAAAGATATACTAACTCTATATTACTAAAGATATACTAACTCTATATTACTAAAGATATACTAAGTTTATACTACTAAAGTTATACTAACTCTATATTACTAAAGATATACTAACTCTATATTACTAAAGATATACTAATTCTATATTACTAAAGATATACTAACTCTATATAACTAAAGTTATACTAACTCTATATTACTAAAGATATACTAACTCTATATTACTAAAGATATACTAACTCTATATTACTAAAGATATACTAACTCTATATTACTAAAGATATACTAACTCTATATTACTAAAGATATACTAACTCTATATTACTAAAGATATACTAACTCTATATTACTAAAGATATACTAACTCTATATTACTAAAGACATACTAACTCTATATTACTAAAGTTATACTAACTCTATATTACTAAAGATATACTAACTCTATATTACTAAAGATATACTAACTCTATATTGCTAAAGATACACTAACTCTATTATACTAAAGATATACTAACTCTATATTGCTAAAGATATACTAACTCTATATTACTAAAGATATAGTAACTCTATATTATTAAAGATATACTAACTGTATATTACTAAATATATACTAACTCTATATTACTAAAGATATACTAACTCTATATTACTAAAGATATACTAACTCTATATTACTAAAGATATACTAACTCTATATTACTAAAGTTATACTAACTCTATATTACTAAAGATATACTAACTCTATATTACTAAAGATATACTAACTCTATATTCCTAAGATATACTAACTCTATATTTCTAAAGATATACTAACTCTATATTACTAAAGATATACTAACTCTATATTGCTAAAGATATACTAACTCTATATTACTAAAGATATACTAACTCTATATTACTAAAGATATACTAACTCTATATTACTAAAGATATACTAACTCTATATTGCTAAAGATATACTAACTCTATATTGCTAAAGATATACTAACTCTATATTGCTAAAGATATACTAACTCTATATTACTAATGATATACTAACTCTATATTACTAAAGATATACTAACTCTATATTACTAAAGACATACTAACTCTATATTACTAAAGTTATACTAACTCTATATTACTAAAGATATACTAACTCTATATTACTAAAGACATACTAACTCTATATTACTAAAGATATACTAACTCTAATTACTAAAGATATACTAACTCTATATTACTAAAGATATACTAACTCTATATTGCTAAAGATATACTAACTCTATATTACTAAAGATATACTAACTCTATTATACTAAAGATATACCAACTCTATTATACTAAAGATACACTAACTCTATATTGCTAAAGATATACTAACTCTATATTACTAAAGATATACTAACTCTATATTGCTAAAGATATACTAACTCTATATTGCTAAAGATATACTAACTCTATATTGCAAAAGATATACTAACTCTATATTGCTAAAGATATACTAATTATATATTGCTAAAGATATACTAACTCTATATTACTAAAGATATACTAACTCTATATTACTAAAGATATACTAACTCTATATTGCTAAAGATACACTAACTCTATTATACTAAAGATATACTAACTCTATATTGCTAAAGATATACTAACTCTATATTACTAAAGATATAGTAACTCTATATTATTAAAGATATACTAACTCTATATTACTAAAGATATACTAACTCTATATTACTAAAGATATACTAACTCTATATTACTAAAGATATACTAACTCTATATTACTAAAGATATACTAAGTTTATACTACTAAAGTTATACTAACTCTATATTACTAAAGATATACTAACTCTATATTACTAAAGATATACTAATTCTATATTACTAAAGATATACTAACTCTATATAACTAAAGTTATACTAACTCTATATTACTAAAGATATACTAACTCTATATTACTAAAGATATACTAACTCTATATTACTAAAGATATACTAACTCTATATTACTAAAGATATACTAACTCTATATTACTAAAGATATACTAACTCTATATTACTAAAGATATACTAACTCTATATTACTAAAGATATACTAACTCTATATTACTAAAGACATACTAACTCTATATTACTAAAGTTATACTAACTCTATATTACTAAAGATATACTAACTCTATATTACTAAAGATATACTAACTCTATATTGCTAAAGATACACTAACTCTATTATACTAAAGATATACTAACTCTATATTGCTAAAGATATACTAACTCTATATTACTAAAGATATAGTAACTCTATATTATTAAAGATATACTAACTGTATATTACTAAATATATACTAACTCTATATTACTAAAGATATACTAACTCTATATTACTAAAGATATACTAACTCTATATTACTAAAGATATACTAACTCTATATTACTAAAGTTATACTAACTCTATATTACTAAAGATATACTAACTCTATATTACTAAAGATATACTAACTCTATATTACTAAAGATATACTAACTCTATATAACTAAAGTTATACTAATTCTATATTACTAAAGATATACTAACTCTATATTACTAAAGATATACTAACTCTATATTACTAAAGATATACTAACTCTATATTACTAAAGATATACTAACTCTATATTACTAAAGATATACTAACTCTATATTACTAAAGATATACTAACTCTATATTGCTAAAGATACACTAACTCTATTATACTAAAGATATACTAACTCTATATTGCTAAAGATATACTAACTCTATATTGCAAAAGATATAGTAACTCTATATTATTAAAGATATACTAACTCTATATTACTAAAGATATACTAACTCTATATTACTAAAGATATACTAACTCTATATTGCTAAAGATATACTAACTCTATATTACTAAACCACAGTACTAAAAATACAGTATACATATTCTAAGACTTTTTTACAAGAAAAATTATTTCCTAAAAACATTTACTGTATTTCATTAAAAATATTTTTTTTTAATAAAGGCAGACAAATAGTATTAATATACTTATAGTATAACTATAAGGAGAAGTGGTATTTTTCTCATTATTTAAACATATTATTGATTTATCTAAATACCCTCACATTTTATTATATGGCCTTTTCTGTCCAAAAAATTCCTTCCATTGGATGATTCAGCAGAGTGTTTTTCTCTATTTTCCGTCTATTTTTCATTTAACTATCCTTTCAATTATCATCTGCAAGCCATCCGCTTTACAACATATATTTATATTCATCTCTTCGATGCAGGGCTGTTTTGATGTCCCTTTAAATCGTTCACAAAAACTATTTATCTATATAGTGTTCATCTATTATATAAACGTAACATCTTGTCCAATTTGTTGTTTTCATTAGAACAGATATGTTTAGTTTAGTATTCTTTATTTTGGCAGGGATTTCTTATTTACTGTTACTGATAAGTTGTATAGTAGACTATAACATACCTCTACTTCTCAAGATGATAATCAGCATAGTACAAAGCTACTTGTTTTTTTACAATAACTTATTTACTTTAATCCTTAGTTCAAAGTTGTAGCATTTACAGGTAGTTATACATAATTAATATGGTCTAACTCTAAACAGCGGTAGGCATCAAAGTCTTATATTTATTATTTCAACTAAGAAACCTCTTATGAAATGTCCTTAACTATCTTAAGCCGTTTATAGGTTGCTGCACTTGGTTTAATAAAAGTTATATTTACTGCCTTGAATTACTTATTATTTCTTTAACAAATTTATGAGAATTCTTGATTTTTAAAGAGTTGGCTTTGGATGTAATATAAATTAATATTTATAGTTGATGAATTTTGTTTATTGTGTTGGTTTCTTGCTCCACTTACACTTGACCACCCATGAACTTACTAATATTTCCCTCACTTGATATGACTTTCATATTCACTCCAATGCTTCTATACCATAATTAACTTTTATTTCCGTTAATATCTCCATCACCTATTACCACTTACTAATATCTCAGTCACTTAATATCACTTCCCTTTTACTTAGCAACTTCATCCTTTTATTTTTATTTAGATTTTGTTATAGAAATTAACGTATATCTCCATTGAGTTCTGGTTTTTACTAACTCCTCTCCTGTTTCCCTTGGATAGTGTCCATACGGGCTTTATCTCCTCTTAAATTTTATAGTTTACATTAAACCGCTCATTTTTCTTCTGCCCTATCAGAATATTTCTTTCCAAGCATTTTCTTTAGTTTGGGTGGTAATTTCTGGAAATTTCTCAAACTTCAGGTTGGCTGTTCATGCTCTTTCCGCATTTTTGATATTTTTCTCCATTGATCTACATAGTTCCCTTGATGTCCAATACTCCTCTCCAGTGATGGGGCCACACACTGCTTCACATACAATGTAGCCTTTTGAGCTATATTATTATATATGGTAGACTCAGGTGGCCAGCAGTACGCTTAACCCTTGTTGCCAAAAGATTTACAACTGACTGCCCTTTGATATTCAGTTATAGTTTGCTACAATCTCTTTCAGTTTTTCAGATTTAGTAATTATGTTATAACACGTATCCAGATTCATACACCATATCTATTTAAGAATTGGTTTACTTTTTAAATATTGCTCTGAGTCTCATTACAGTACAATATTCAATGCTTTGTAATAAACTATGTACAAATATACAGTTTATTTATTAAAATGTTACACGCAGCCCCCTTCTTTTCTTTTATTGAACAGTCTCTTTCCACTGCACATTCCATCTAATTCAACATACATCATTACTTTTCAGAATCACTTAATTCCCTGAGTCAGACAAAGTTTTTGCTAGATTTCTTTTAGCCCTTTTCCAAAGATCTAAAGAGTATTACCCTCTGTCTTAGAGCACAACCTAGGCACGTTGAAGCTTTGCCATATGTTCAACGTTCTAATATTAACTTGGAGTAGCTGTCGTGAAATTTGTATTATAAATCATTTAAACAGCTCATATACACAATTTTTTAAAAAAATCCCAATGTACATTTTAATTACAAAGCAATTACCTGTCATCAAAAAATCTCAAAAAAATGCTGAAGTGCATGCTGAAGGACTTGAATATAATCTTGCTAATTGAAAATCAGTTGGATGGTTGTGGAAGTCTGTTTTTCCTCACAATTTTAAGGTCCCAAAAATGTATGATGGGAGTTTCTTCATACATAAATTAAACTAAAATAATTGAATAATTTACATAATCAAGGTCTAGGAAAGTTCAATTTTAAAAACTTATACAATGAAAGTGAACTAAATGTTTAATAAAGTTATTAGGCATCTTTTTAAACATAATCAAATAAAATTCTGACCTTAATCTTACTTAAATTTATAGTTTTTTTTACTTGAACATTTTAGTTTACCTTTGCAATTGTATTTCTAGGTCATCAATTAATAAAACTCTTATAATCTTACATCAACATAATTTTAAAAAATCTTACTATTTTATAAATGTGGCATAAAGTTTAGTCATGCAACATTGTATTCAATATTTCAAATTATAATCATATTCCATTAATTATTCCATTAAATTATAATAATTATTATCATATTTCTATAAATACTCAATAATGAATTTTAGTGAAATAATGAAATTAAAAATTTGCCTTATTAACTGCTAATTTGTCAAGAAAAACAATTTCTATTTACACAAACATATTGGGGAGAGTCTCGACTAGGCCCCAAGCACCACCAAGGTATTTAACCACGTCACAGCTAGCATCAGTTCTGTTGGTGAAAACTAAGTGGCTTTTTAATTTCATTTTTAAAATAAATGTTATATCTAAGTAACATATCTATGTTATATCTAGATGTATATATATGCTCCCTACTAATTCAATAAGGTACTAAACAATAAGCTTTCTGATCAAATATGTACAAAGAAAAAGAAGATATGGTTAAACAGATAGCTGGCACTCTCTCTAAACTCACACACATACACACACACACACACACACACACACACACACACACACACAGAAAGAGAGACAGTAGGCAGACAGAAATAAGTAATTGATCCCTAGGTTTTTTAATGTATTACAGCGGATGAAGGTATTACAATGGCAATGCCTTCAGATCCATGCTCCATAGACTTAAAGAAGTCCCAATGACCACAGAAAACATGAACAAGGAACTAGACACAATTAAATATTTAGCATCACAAATGGATACAACACTACAATAATAGACAAACTATGGTACAAAATACAAAAAAACACTAATATTAACACTACAGACAGGGAAAACAAATACATCACATTACCATTCATAAACAAAACAACAAACAAAATACCCCGCAAATTTCAAAAAATGGGTTACAAAATAGCATACAAAACCAATAAAAAATTACAATACAAAATACAACACAACACCAATAACAAAGATAAACTACAAGCACCAGGCGTATACAAACTAAACTGCGACGAATGTAACAAATTTTACATTGGACAAACAGGTCGAAGCTTTAAACAAAGACTTGAAGAATAAAAACATAACACCAACTTAACATTTTACAATCACTTAAAAGAAACAGGACACAAATACACAGACATTTATCATAATTTAGAAATCCTACACATCAACAAAAAGGGCCACATCTCAACAAACTAGAACAATATGAAATTTACAGACACACAAAAACACAAAATACAAACATATTAAACGAACAAACACAATACAAATCACACATACTCTTTGATACTATCGAAAACCTATCTTTAAAAACGTCACCGCTTGACCCAACATCTCCAAGCAGAAGACACTAATGAAATCGGCACATAGCGATAGAAAACGTTCTGTCTCAGTAAGTTTAAACAAATTTACTAAATATAAAGTTCGGATAGTCATAAACTATTGTTTGATTAGTAAGATTCACGGAACGTAATGGACTACAAAATTCAAGAACTAATAAGAGAGATGTCCGAGATGAGAGATACGAAAATTATTAGTTACAAAGGGAAAACTTGTGAGTTTTCATTTTCAATTCTATTGTGACATACATAATTAAGTATTTTATCACAAAATGTTTCAAAAACATTACCGACATCGAACAGCAGTTGAAAATATCTCCACACAAATTATTTAATAATAGCCTACTATTGAAGATACACAACAATAGAAATCTTGTAAAGATGAAGTTGGCCTGCAACGTCACTTCCGGTGACGTCACGAATCTAACCTGCCAACTATTTTGTTGACGTTACTCAGTAAAAGTAAGGGGAGCCGTTCTAAATTTATCCTCCTCTTGGGATCATTCCAAAAGCATGCTCACATTAACTGAAACTGATTTTAGAAACAGTTCGCGCCGCACGGCTACTACATAATGGCTGACGATTACGTATATATTAAAATTCTCTATTAAAATAATTTGACAGAATTTGAACTAACAGAATTTGACAGAAATAATTGTTAGTGATGTCACAAAGCTAAATAAACATTGCAAACATTCAACTGACCACAAAATATATTATATTAATCTGGGTAAAACCTGTGTTAAAAATAAAATTTACTATAAATATTGACTACAATCTTAGTGTGAAAGATCAAAGAGCTGAAATTTTATTGATTTTAAATCCCGCCAAAGTCTAATATTCTTAAACTACTAATAATTGTGTAAACGCCTATATGTGTAATTTTTTTCTCGGAAACTACTCTAAAGATTTTTACCAAAATTGGTGTATAGGTGATTTATAACCTCAGGAATCCTATAGGCTAAGTCAAAATTTGCTGAAAAATCGTCATCAGTTTTCGAAAAATTGTAATCTAATATTCTTAAACTACTAATCTAATTTACTAAAAAATCGTCATCATTAGTTTTCGAAAAATTGTGTGTGTGTGTGTGTGTGCGCGCGCGCGCGCGCTTGTGTCTAGTGATGTATGTCAACATAATAATCTTAGTTTTGAACTGAACAGAAGAAAAACAATCTAATTACTGAAATTTATACAGAATCTAATTGAAGAAAATCTGACCCCGAGTTCTAGCTCTTTGTGGATAGAATGTAACTGACGAGAACAATTTTATCATTTTCAAGTAGCTCTTTAGGTAACGTCCAGTATCATACTGAATGGAACAACCTTGTAAGGATATGTAGGGCCTAACTGAAGAAAACAACACTATTTTGGGTCTTACTATAGGTTATGTATTAGGGTAAGTAACTGAAGAAAACAACACTATTTTGGGTCTTACTATAGGTTATGTATTAGGGTAAGTAACTGAAGAAAACAAGACTATTTTGGGTCTTACTATAGGTTATGTATTAGGGTAAGTAACTGAAGAAAACAAGACTATTTTGGGTCTTACTATAGGTTATGTATTAGGGTAAGTAACTGAAGAAAACAAGACTATTTTGGGTCTTACTATAGGTTATGTATTAGGGTAAGTAACTGAAGAAAACAACACTATTTTGGGTCTTACTATAGGTTATGTTACAATAAAAATATTGAAAAGAACCCCAATACCACAAAAATAATCAAAAATAACAAATAAGACAAGTTACTTAAGATTAAACCCTTATGTACATTTCGATGACCATGTCATCATCATCAGAGGGTCTTGTTACAAAACACAATCTAGCACACAAGAAGTTACAAACTAGAATGATGAGCTAGATGAGCTACAAACTCATCATTCTAGTTTGTAACTTCTTGTGTGCTAGATTGTGTTTTGTAACAAGACCCTCTGATGATGATGACATGGTCATCGAAATGTACATAAGGGTTTAATCTTAAGTAACTTGTCTTATTTGTTATTTTTGATTATTTTTGTGGTATTGGGGTTCTTTTCAATATTTTTATTGTAATATATTGTACCACTGTGCTCTTGATATTGTGTATAGGTTATGTATTAGGGTAAGTAACTGAATAATACATCACTGTTTTGGGTCTTACTATAGCTTATGTATTAGGGTAAGTAACTGAAGAAAACAACCCTGTTTTGGCTCTTACTATAGGTTATGTATTAGGGTAAGTAACTGAAGAAAACAAGACTATTTTGGGTCTCACTATAGGTTATGTATTAGGGTAAGTAACTGAAGAAAACAACACTATTTCGGGTCTTACTATAGGTTATGTATTAGGGTAAGTAACTGAAGAAAACAACACTATTTTGGGTCCTACTATAGGTTATGTATTAGGGTAAGTAACTGAAGAAAACAACACTATTTTGGGTCTTACTATAGGTTATGTATTAGGGTAGTTTAACAGAAGAAACCATTGGTTTTGTAACATTTTCTTAGCACATACTGTAGTCTATTGGCTAAAATAATTAAGATAGTATTTATTAATTTTAGATATAGTCATACAGTAACGTTCTATTGTAAATTCTTCATAAGTTATATCACATAAATTATAAGACTTAAAAAGTTATTATGTCGTTTAATTATAGTATGAAATCTTATTCAAAGGCATTTGACATATAGAATTATATAGGGTTTTAAAAATAAGTAGATAAAATATTCTTTGGAAATAGATGATTTATAAAAATTATCGTCTGAAAGGACGCATTATTTGTTCAGAGGAAATCGATTTTGTACAGTCTACCCATTGTTAAACCATATTTAAGTTAGCACCATTGCTAAATGTTAAAGAAACTGTGACGTCGATATTTGTGCTCAAAGTCTGAAGTAACGGTCGGGAAAGCTTCCAAATGGATTCGTGCTGGCGCATTTTATAGCAACATATTATTTCTAAAGCCCTACTCAGTCTCTTCAAATAATTGGAAGAAATCGATAGCTTGAAAGGAAATTGTAAAAACCTACAGCCACATACACAGGTTTGCATTAATTGACCTTCATATTAAGTTAAAGGATAGGTTCATTAATATACTAATTTTACACTACTTACTTACTTTACATTGCTTACTTGCTGACGCGTTTCAAAACATTCGTTCCTTTTTCGAAGCTAACCTTCTACTAGCGGCTTTTGGCTCTTTAAAAACGGTATGACAGGGTTGGATTTATGACATTAGGTGAGATGTCGGCGTCTTGTGTGATGTATTTGAAAAGACTATTGCCTTCAAAGTGTGTGTGGTCATTAAGTATATTTTCCCTGTCTGTTGCGTAGTGTTTGTAGATTTCATATTTTTCTAAAGTTGTTAGTTTTTTACTCTGTTTTAATGTGTGTAGAATTTTTAAATTAGTGCGTATGTCGGTATGTGTATGTTGGGTGTTATTTAGGTGTTTTGCGTAGCTAGATTTAGGTTTGTTTGTTTTGTTTTGTTAATGTGTTCTTCGAAGCGTGTATAGAATGACCTGCCGGTTTGGCCGACTTAATAGTTGGGACAATCGTTGCAAGTTAATTTGTAAATACCTGAGAGTTTGTATATGTCAGTTTCTTTTTGAAAAGGTTGTATATGTTTTCTTAGCGTGTTTGTTGTTTTGTAGGATATTTGGTAATGGAGTTTTTACATGTGGAGGCTATTTTGTGTGTGTTTTTTATTGTGGTAGGTGAGGGATATGTATTTGTTATTTTTTGTGTGGTTTGTTTGAGTGGCTGTTTGATGGTGTTTATGTTTTATTTTCCTGAGAATGTTGTCTATGACTGTATGTTGGTAGCCGTTTTGTTGGGCGATGTATTTTATGGTATTAAGTTCTTCGTCGTAGTCTTTCTGTAGCATTGGTATGTTTATTAGGCGGTGTAACATATGATTAAAAGCAGCGTGTTTGTGTTGTGTGGGGTGATTAGATGTATTATGTATGACCATATCGGTAGTTGTTGGTTTTCTGTATATTTTGAAGTTATGTCTAGTGTTGTGTTTGGTGATAGTAAGATCTAGAAAGTTTATTCTATTGTTTTCTTCTAACTCGAGAGTAAATGTGAGGTTTTCGTTTATGGTATTAATGTAATTATGTATTTGTTTGATTTGCCTTTTGTTGCCGTTGTATAATATTAAAATGACATCTACATATCTATGGTAGTAAATTATTTTATGTGTTTAGTAATTGTTCTATAGAATATATTGTTGTTCGATGTGGTGTAGGAATATTTCTGCTAGGATGCCTCAGATAGGGGAACCCATTGGGAGGCCATCTTTCTGTGTGTAGTATTTGTGTTGGTATGTGAAGTAGTTTTGTGATGTGATGAGTTTGGTGAGTGTGATTATTTCATGTGTGAGTTTATGTGGCGTGTTGTTTGCTGCCAGCATATTTTGTAGTATGTTCAGTGTTTGTTCTATTGGCACATTAGTGTAAAGGTTTTTTATGTCGAATGAGGCTATGGTGGAGTTGTGTGGTATGTGGATGTCTTGAATTTTGTGTATGAGGTCTATGTTATTGTGTATGGATGTGTGGTTGTGGAAGTTTATATTGTCTCTGATAAGTTTGTCTATGTATTTGGCTAATTTATGTGATGGTGCATGTGTGTGATTGATTAGTGGGCGGATGGGTGTGTTTTCCTTGTGGATTTTAGGTAATGCATTTAATGTTTGGGCTTGGGGTTTTATTTGTTTGTAATATTTCTTTTGTTCATTTTTCATGATTTCTGTGCATTTGTTTAGAAGATTTTTAATTTCTGTTTGGAATTTTGGTGTGGGGTCTGATCGCAGTTCGGTTATTTTATTTTCAGTAATGAAGCTGTTGACTTTCATGTCGATGTCTTGTTGGTGCATAATTACGATGGAGTTACCTTTGTCTGCTTTTAGGAAATTTAGGTTATGTTTGTCGCGTTTTTGTATGATTGATTTAATGGTTGAATGTTCGTTACTTATGGTAGGTTTATTGTTTAGGTTATTTATGTTAGGCATTTTATGTTTAATGTCTTGTCTAATGTATTCGTGGTGTGTGGGATCTGTGTATTGTAGTGCTGTTTCAGTTTGACATTTGTTTGGGGTTGTATTTTTTGGGGTGTAGGTTGTGTTTTAGGCCTTTGTTTAATAGTGTTAGTTCATTTGTGCTGAAGTTGATGTTTGTAGTGTTAATGGTGCGTGGGTTTAATTTCTGTTTGGAATTTTGGTGTGGAGTCTGAGTAAGCAATTACGTATTCACTTAGTTAAGTAGTGTAAAATTAGTTTAATCAGTGAATTCAAGATGATTACATCAAGCAACTTCATTAATATAGTTTGCTTTAGGCACTATATAAGTTCACTGAACACCTGCAGACAACAACTCCGTTACTGGTAACCTCGTTACTTAACCTGTTTGTAGCCAAATATGAGCTAGAGGCAAATTTCTCATAAGTTTAGTCCTCAGAATATGTTCTGCACAATTACTCGTGAGTAGATTGTACCCCCCGTTGGCGCGCACTACCCCTAACTCGGCCTGTACGTAACCTAGGACTATAGGGGTAGTTTTGGATGATGCAGGAGGTCGTCCCGGCCTTGATCCTAGCCTTGGGGGTGGTTTGGACCTCGTTTAGAGGGGTAGGGGGTAGTTTTTCGAAAAAAATAAATTCTAACCCACTGACCTAAGCTAGCCAAAATGGATCCAACCTAACCTAACCTGCGTGTTGGGGGTGACCTCAGCTACGTTCAGGACCATCTCCGGGGGTAGCTCCGGGGGTGGATTGGGGGTGGGGGGTAGTTTTCGAAAATTTTTTGGAAAAACGTGTCCTGACCGATAGGGTGAGTTTAGAGTGCATTAGCGCTACGGTTGAGGGTAGTTTCACCTAGGGGTAGTTTTTAAATAAAATATGAAATTGCCAAAAATCGATCGGTTGGATCAACAGAGAGTACGGGATATGTCTAGAGTCCAGTACGTACTGCTGCGGGGGAGGTTTCACCTAGGGGTAGTTTTTAAATAAAATATGAAATTGCCGAAAATCGATCGGTTGGATCAAATGACTGTATATGGTATGGTTAAAGTCTATTATGGACCGATGCGGGGGCGGGTTCACCTAGGGGTAGTATTTAAATAAAATATGAAATTGCCAAAAATCGACCGGTTGGATCAAATGACCGTACGGGATATGTGTAGAGTCCATTATGGTAGGCTTTGTGGGCGGGTTCACCTGAGGGCCGATTTCAAATTGTCAAAAATAATCGGGGTCCTAGGGAAAATCCACCCGGGAACCAGGCATTAGTTAAAGCCGCCAAGGAGCAGGTAGAGCCAATATGGAGCACGCTCTCGGTTAAAGCCAATCCGAGCCTAGCCACCCAGCAGCTAGGCCTTAGGTAAAGCTAACACGGAGCAAGGCCTCAGGTAAAGCCAACCTGGGTAAAGTAACCCTGGAACCAGGCATTAAGTGGGGGTGGTTATCAAATAATATATGAAATTGTCAAAAAATGATAGGTTAGATCAAATGACCAACGATTCAACTAAGCGCTAATTTTAATCGACCAACAATTATACACCGAGTCCAATTAGACAACAGTCTATGCGGGGAATCGACCTATCACACTATAGGGGCCCGGTAGGTCTACGCAAACGGTCGCAGTAAGATGTGAAGGCTTATATACCATGTTAAGCCAATATATATATGATAGCCCACATAATGTGTTAAACAAATATGCATGTAAGCCTACATACATACTATGCTAGGCCAACATACATGGGCCTACTATGTCTGTAAACCACTGGCCAAACCTTTTATGATCTGAGCTATTTTTACCTCCTCTATCAGGTTGATCCTGGCAACCGTATAATAAGGGAAGTACTATATAGTATAGCTAACAATGCATAAGCTATCAAGCCCACGTAAAGATTTAATATATTTGATGACGTATCCGCGTTCGAGCGACTCTATGCAGGTATTAGGCCCACCCTAACTAGAGTGTTCTACCCCTAAATGCATTGGGTAATGCGGGGCAAGGGGTTATGATTGCCAAACTCAAAATTTGTCTATGCTACTAAATTAATCAACAGTGCGACAAAGCCTTATCGTTTGAGGGAATACGCTTGACCGTGTGCTTGACATGTGCAAACTTGCAGAGATAACACATTATCTAAAAACCGCAACGACGGCCGGTGACCACTATAGCAAGCTTGAAACCCGCGCGGCTGTGTCGTTGTGAATCTAAGCACGTGTTTATGTTTTGATTACTGTATCAACTTACTATGTAATATCGGCATACCAAGGCCTACATATGTAATCAGAAATCAGTGTAAATAATCAAATAGCCTCAATGGATATATCCTATAGCTGTAAATGTATCTAGATATAAAGGTATATATGGAGAAACACTAATAGCGAGGCCTATTACAAAACGTGAATAAATATATGATATACAACGATCCTAAAACGATGCTAAGCCAGCATGCAAGCTATCATACATAGGCGTATATACCACGTTAGGCCAACATACGTGATAGCACACATAATGTGTTAAACAAATATGCGTGTAAACCTGCATACATACTATGCTAAGCCGACTTACATGAATCCCTAAATGTGCCTACTATGTCGGTAAACCACTGGCCAAAGCCTATATGATCTGAGCTAGTTTCACCTCGTCTATCAGGTAGAACCAGGCAACCGTATAATACGGGAAGTACTATATGGTATAGCTAACAATGCATAACCTATCACGCCCATGACGGTCAACAAATATTACAATATAATTAAAAAGTTACGCAACCTATATACATACAATGCTAAGCCAACATTCAGGCATATATACTATGTTAAACCAGCATGCAATATACTCTAAATAGCCATATATACGCTGTTAAACCAATATGCAGGTTAACCTATATACATCCTGTATTAGGCAAATATCCCCGTTACCCACATAGGCCTATATAATATGTTAAGCCAGGATTAATGATAGCTTATATAGTGTGTTAAACAAATATGCTTGTAAACCTACATAAATAATATGCTAAGCCTACATACTGTGCTAAACAGATGATATGCGTGTAAACCCACATAAATACTATGCTAACCAACATGGATGCTATCCTACATAGGCTTATATACTATGTTAAGCCTGCATACGTGATTGCCCTATATAGTGTGTTAAATAAATATGCGTGTAAACCTACATAAATACTATGCTAAGCCAACATGCATGCTATCATACTATGTTAGGCCTACATAATGTGTTAAACATATATGTGTGTAAGCCTGCATAGATATTATGCTAAGAAGACATGGGCCTACAAAGTGTAACACATTATATCCAGTGCATAGTTTAGATAATGGTTATCACACACTATCCTACAAGCTGCCCACAAATTACCACATAATACCTGATACATAGCCTGGCTAATCATTAACACATAGTATGCCCCAACACATAATATCCGGTGCATAGCCTCGCTAAATAAGCATAAACTTCCCAAAATTGGCTTATCAATTATGTATGGTCTAGATATAGTCACACATGTCATTTCAAAAGTCAGCTGGAAAGAAACACTAGCCTGGTATATACTATGTTAAACCAGCATGCAATATACTCTAAATAGCCATATATACGCCGTTAAACAAATATGCGTGTAAACCTACATAAATACTACGCTAAGCCAACATCCATGCTATCATAGATAGGCGTATATACTATGTTAGGCCTACATACTGCGTTAAACAAACATGTGTGTAAGCCTGCACACATATTATGCTAAGAAGACAAGGGCCTACAAATTATAACACATTATATCCAATGCATAGTTTAGCTAATGGTTATCACACAGTAGCCTGACTACAACTTGCCCACATAATACCTGATACATAGCTAGACTAATCATTAACACATAGTATCCGATGCATAGCCTGACGATGGGTTAACATATAGTATCCGATAAGTAGCTTGAGTATGCCCCCACATATAATATCCGGTGCATAGCCTCGCTAATGGTTAGCACATAGTAGCCGATGCTGAGCCTGGCTATGGAATATCCGATGTGTAGCCTGACTAATGGGTAACACATCCAATGCATAGCTTGGCTAATGACCAACATATAGCTGGGCTAATGGTTAACTAATAGTTATTTTTAACTATGGGTTAACATATAGTATCAGATAAGTAGCTTGACTATAGCCCAACACATAATCTCCAGTGCATAGCCAGGCTAATGTTCATCATGTAGCACCCAATGCATAGCTTGAGTATGGTTTAACAAACAGTATCCAAAGCATAGCTTGACTATGATTATCACATGAGTAGGTTGATTACAAACTAACACATAATATCCGATGCATAGATTGACTACAAGTTAACACAAAATATCCGATGCCCGGGCTGACTAGGGTTTAACAAACAGTATCCGATGCATAACTTGACTATGGTTTAACACAAAGTATCCGTTGAGTAGGTTGAATTCAAACTAACACATAGTATCCATTGCAAATATTAGCTAATGGTTATCACATAGTATCTGATACATAGCTAGGCTAATGGTTAACACATAGTAGCCGATGCAAAGCCTGACTAGGGCAAACACATAGTATCCGAGGCATAGATTGAGTAATGGCTAACACAGGGTATCCAAAGCATAGCTAGGCTAGTGAATAACTAATGGTTAGTTTGACTATGGTTAACACACACAGTACCTGTTGCATAGCTAGGCTAATGATTAACACATAGTACCCGATGCATAGCCTGACTAGGGCTAGCACATAGTATCCGAGGTATAGATTGACTATAGGTTAACAAATAGTATCCGATGAGAAGCTTGAATACAAACTAACACATAATATTCATTGCATAGTCTGGCTAATGTTCATCATATACACCCGATGTATAGCTTGACTATGGGCTAAAACATAGCAACTGATGAGTGGCGTGATATAAGGTAACACATAGTATCCGATGCACAACTTAGGATCGAATATGACGTCATCCGGGGCGGAGAACAAGATGGCGGCTATGTTGATACCGTGTTTAAACGGGCTATGGCCAGTGTAGGTTAGATCAAATAACCAACGTTTCAACTAAACTACTGTCTTACGCGTCGTTTAACCGACCAACATACACGAAGTTCAAACGAACAACATTTACACCGAGTTCAAATAGGCTACGGCTGGTGAAGGCTAGATCAACGATTCAGCTAATCAACGTTGAAAAACTTACGCTAATCAACCAACATCTACACCGAGGTCAAATGGGCCTATGGCTAGTGAAGGCACCGGCAAAAGCTTTAGGCCTTAGATATAATTATAGCTACCAACGCTTACCAAAATAGCTATGCAGAATCCGTCAAGGCCTTTACACATATTGTCTAGGTATGTTGTATCATTTACAGCATCCTAACTAAGGTAAAGCTACCTTCCAGGTAGGCCCTAGGTAAAGCTACCTTTGAGGTATCCCCCCAGGTAAAGCTACCTTGGAGTCAGGCCATAGGTAAAGACACCGTCGAGTCGGGTCTTAGGTAAAGCTACCTTGGAGTCAGGTCTTAGGTAAAGCTACCTTGGAGAAGGGCCTGTGTTGCCCTAATCAGATTTTAATACACTCTAACGACAGTTTATATTTTTGTTAGAAATACCACGCTAGATTTAGACCTAGGACATAAGTTTACATGTTTTTGCGAAGTTATATTTAGCCTAAATTACGCCAGATAATTGGAATTTTTACAGTTTAAAGAAAAAATGTCTAAGCTAGTGTTAAACTTGTCTAGAGGCTGACTTGATATATTAATTACCTAGATATCTAGTAATGTGTCTCATGCGGGTTGCGACCTGTCAAGCTGATTGTAACGGTAATGTGTGTAAAGCGATTATAACTAGATTTAACATTGAATGTTTAATTTTGTTTATTATTAATGTAAATATACGTCTCTATTATCAAGACACTAGTACTTATTACCTTATCCCATGTTGACCTCTACCTATATAGTTTGTTTTATTAAAGGAGTTTCGTTTTTCTTCGACAATAAGTACAAACACATGTAAACAAAATCATTTTATTGATCACATAGTAGTATTTACATTAGGCTTAGCTACGATAGATATACTCTTATCGTAGCGGATGTCTGCACTCTGCATATGCTACACTCTTGAAGGTTCAATGCACACCCCAGACAGGCAAACACATGTCCGCACGGTAGAAGGGCAACCTGTATTTCATCAATACAGCAAATCTTGCACAGCGCACGACCATCCTGATTGTTTACACCTTCATCGTCCGAGTAGTCTTCATCGTCTGTTGTACAGATGTCTACCCCCATCTGGGCCTGTTTAGCACATATACCCACTACGTATTTACATTTAGGAAACCACTTTGCATGTTCCTGTAACGGATCATCATTCGCTGACCAATCTTTAAGGCCTCCGGCGCATGTAAAGCACAATGTTTGATCTTCTTGGCCGGTGTAAAAGAATCCCGCTTCGCTGAGACGCCCGGGGTTGACAGTATCATTTGACACTCCTTTCCAAATACGAAACGATCGTAATCTACGACGATACGGTGATAGTTTGGGGAAGGCTTTCTTCTCGATTGTGAGAGTATCTGTCCAGTAGTAGACACCTACCATGGTGTTGTCTGAGGACTTGGGTCTGTGCTGTCCGTACTTATATTGTTCTCTTGGTTAGGGGTTGATTACGTCAAGGTTGATAGGGGTTACCACGGAGACAGAGGTATGTTGAACTCGTTCAGATTTATGCTCGGCAATAGGCCGATTTCTCCTTTCTGTGATAGATGGACTAGTGTTAAAGTATGTATAGGTGGCAAGCAACAGTTAAACCTATACAGATGACCGTCCGTCATTTTGTTAGACGCCGTCTTGACCGACATTGTGTTTGACGTCATTTGCTGCGATTATGTTGATATGTCCAGAATACGCTATCGCAGTCTTAACAATATTACTGTAAAGGTTTTAGACAAGCATTTATTTGTCGGGCTCTGTGTGTGAACTTATCTACACCTGCAATGAAACGTAATAACACTGTTTATTGACTTATAGGCCTATGTACCGTATCACGCATTTTGGCCTAATACAGGATGTATATGGGTTAACATCCATTACAGGATGTATCTAAGGTAATGTGCATCTTGGCTACAGGGTGTAGGCCTATGTAGGTTTACATGCATACCGGGTTAACACATTTTGTAGGCTTTTGTAGGACAACGTACATATCGGCTGAGGATGTAGGCCTATTTAGGTGTACATGCATATTAGCTTAACACAGTGTGTAGGACTATATAGATTTACATGGATATTTCCATAACACAGTATGTAGGCCTATGTAGGGTAACGTACATAATGGCGTAATACAGGATGTATACTATTGTGATTGGTTATTGATTGATAGCTGTTTTACCACTCCAAAGTGGCTTTACCTATGGTCTTGCTTTACCTAAAGATGACTCCAAGGTAGCTTTACCTAAGACCTGACTCCAAGGTAGCTTTACCTGGGGCATACCTCAAAGGTAGCTTTACCTAGGGCCTACCTGAAAGGTAGCTTTACCTTAGTTAGTATGCTGTAAATGATACAACATACCTAGACAATATGTGTAAAGGCCTTGACGGATTCTGCATAGCTATTTTGGTAAGCGTTGGTAGCTATAATTATATCTAAGGCCTAAAGCTTTTGCCGGTGCCTTCACAAGCCATAGGCCCATTTGACCTCGGTGTAGATGATGGTTGATTAGCGTAAGTTTTTCAACGTTGATTAGCTGAATCGTTGATCTAGCCTTCACCAGCCGTAGCCTATTTGAACTACATGATGAACATTAGCCTGGCTATGCACTGGAGATTATGTGTTGGGCTATAGTCAAGCTACTTATCGGATACTATATGTTAACCCATAGTTAAAAATAACTATTAGTTAACCATTAGCCCAGCTATATGTTGGTCATTAGCCAAGCTATGCATTGGATGTGTTACCCATTAGTCAGGCTACACATCGGATATTCCATAGCCAGGCTCAGCATCGGCTACTATGTGCTAACCATTAGCGAGGCTATGCACCGGATATTATATGTGGGGGCATACTCAAGCTACTTATCGGATACTATATGTTAACCCATCGTCAGGCTATGCATCGGATACTATGTGTTAATGATTATTCTAGCTATGTATCAGGTATTATGTGGGCAAGTTGTAGTCAGGCTACTGTGTGATAACCATTAGCTAAACTATGCATTGGATATAATGTGTTATAATTTGTAGGCCCTTGTCTTGTTAGCATAATATGTGTGCAGGCTTACACACATGTTTGTTTAACGCAGTATGTAGGCCTAACATAGTATATACGACTATCTATGATAGCATGGATGTTGGCTTAGCGTAGTATTTATGTAGGTTTACACGCATATTTGTTTAACGGCGTATATATGGCTATTTAGAGTATATTGCATGCTGGTTTAACATAGCATATACCAGGCTAGTGTTTCTTTCCAGCTGACTTTTGAAATGACATGTGTGACTATATCTAGACCATACATAATTGATAAGCCAATTTTGGGAAGTTTATGCTTATTTAGCGAGGCTATGCACCGGATATTATGTGTTGGGGCATACTATGTGTTAATGATTAGCCAGGCTATGTATCAGGTATTATGTGGTAATTTGTGGGCAGCTTGTAGGATAGTGTGTGATAACCATTATCTAAACTATGCACTGGATATAATGTGTTACACTTTGTAGGCCCATGTCTTCTTAGCATAATATCTATGCAGGCTTACACACATATATGTTTAACACATTATGTAGGCCTAACATAGTATGATAGCATTCATGTTGGCTTAGCATAGTATTTATGTAGGTTTACACGCATATTTATTTAACACACTATATAGGGCAATCACGTATGCAGGCTTAACATAGTATATAAGCCTATGTAGGATAGCATCCATGTTGGTTAGCATAGTATTTATGTGGGTTTACACGCATATCATCTGTTTAGCACAGTATGTAGGCTTAGCATATTATTTATGTAGGTTTACAAGCATATTTGTTTAACACACTATATAAGCTATCATTCATCCTGGCTTAACATATTATATAGGCCTATGTGGGTAACGGGGATATTTGCCTAATACAGGATGTATATAGGTTAACCTGCATATTGGTTTAACAGCGTATATATGGCTATTTAGAGTATATTGCATGCTGGTTTAACATAGTATATATGCCTGAATGTTGGCTTAGCATTGTATGTATATAGGTTGCGTAACTTTTTAATTATATTGTAATATTTGTTGACCGTCATGGGCGTGATAGGTTATGCATTGTTAGCTATACCATATAGTACTTCCCGTATTATACGGTTGCCTGGTTCTACCTGATAGACGAGGTGAAACTAGCTCAGATCATATAGGCTTTGGCCAGTGGTTTACCGACATAGTAGGCACATTTAGGGATTCATGTAAGTCGGCTTAGCATAGTATGTATGCAGGTTTACACGCATATTTGTTTAACACATTATGTGTGCTATCACGTATGTTGGCCTAACGTGGTATATACGCCTATGTATGATAGCTTGCATGCTGGCTTAGCATCGTTTTAGGATCGTTGTATATCATATATTTATTCACGTTTTGTAATAGGCCTCGTTATTAGTGTTTCTCCATATATACCTTTATATCTAGATACATTTACAGCTATAGGATATATCCATTGAGGCTATTTGATTATTTACACTGATTTCTGATTATATATGTAGGCTTTGGTATGCCGATATTACATAGTAAGTTGATACAGTAATCAAAACATAAACACGTGCCTAGATTCACAACGACACAGCCGCGCGGGTTTCAAGCTTGCTATAGTGGTCACCGGCCGTCGTTGCGGTTTTTAGATAATGTGTTATCTCTGCAAGTTTGCACATGTCAAGCACACGGTCAAGCGTATTCCCTCAAACGATAAGGCTTTGTCGCACTGTTGATTAATTTAGTAGCATAGACAAATTTTGAGTTTGGCAATCATAACCCCTTGCCCCGCATTACCCAATGCATTTAGGGGTAGAACACTCTAGTTAGGGTGGGCCTAATACCTGCATAGAGTCGCTCGAACGCGGATACGTCATCAAATATATTAAATCTTTACGTGGGCTTGGTAGCTTATGCATTGTTAGCTATACTATATAGTACTTCCCTTATTATACGGTTGCCAGGATCAACCTGATAGAGGAGGTAAAAATAGCTCAGATCATAAAAGGTTTGGCCAGTGGTTTACAGACATAGTAGGCCCATGTATGTTGGCCTAGCATAGTATGTATGTAGGCTTACATGCATATTTGTTTAACACATTATGTGGGCTATCATATATATATTGGCTTAACATGGTATATAAGCCTTCACATCTTACTGCGACCGTTTGCGTAGACCTACCGGGCCCCGGCAGTGTGATAGGTCGATTCCCCGCATAGACTCTTGTCTAATTGGACTCGGTGTATAATTGTTGGTCGATTAAAATTAGCGTTTAGTTGAATCGTTGGTCATTTGATCTAACCTATCATTTTTTGACAATTTCATATATTATTTGATAACCACCCCCACTTAATGCCTGATTCCAGGGTTACTTTACCTAGGTTGGCTTTACCTGAGGCCTTGCTCCGTGTTAGCTTTACCTAAGGCCTAGCTGCTGGGTGGCTAGGCTCGGATTGGCTTTAACCGAGAGCGTGCTCCATATTGGCTCTACCTGCTCCTTGGCGGCTTTAACTAATGCCTGGTTCCCGGGTGGATTTTCCCTAGGACCCCGATTATTTTTGACAATCTGAAATCGGCCCTCAGGTGAACCCGCCCACAAAGCCTACCATAATGGACTCTACACATATCCCGTACGGTCATTTGATCCAACTGGTCGATTTTTGGCAATTTCATATTTTATTTAAATACTACCCCTAGGTGAACCCGCCCCCGCATCGGTCCATAATAGACTTTAACCATACCATATACAGTCATTTGATCCAACCGATCGATTTTCGGCAATTTCATATTTTATTTAAAAACTACCCCTAGGTGAAACCTCCCCCGCAGCAGTACGTACTGGACTCTAGACATATCCCGTACTCTCTGTTGATCCAACCGATCGATTTTTGGCAATTTCATATTTTATTTAAAAACTACCCCTAGGTGAAACTACCCTCAACCGTAGCGCTAATGCACTCTAAACTCACCCTATCGGTCAGGACACGTTTTTCCAAAAAATTTTCGAAAACTACCCCCCACCCCCAATCCACCCCCGGAGCTACCCCCGGAGATGGTCCTGAACGTAGCTGAGGTCACCCCCAACACGCAGGTTAGGTTAGGTTGGATCCATTTTGGCTAGCTTAGGTCAGTGGGTTAGAATTTATTTTTTTCGAAAAACTACCCCCTACCCCTCTAAACGTGGTCGAAACCACCCCCAAGGCTAGGATCAAGGCCGGGACGACCTCCTGCATCATCCAAAACTACCCCTATAGTCCTAGGTTACGTACAGGCCGAGTTAGGGGTAGTGCGCGCCAACGGGGGGTACAATCTACTCTCGTGCCGCGTATTCACCCGTTACTTGGGCATTAATTCATATTATGTCCAAGTAATAATACCAAATCACTGACGATTCAATTAAAGTCCAACATGACTCATCAAACCACAATATCAATAAATATAGAATTGTGAAACAGGAACTGTTTTCTTTACTTTAAATTTTTCCATAAAACATTGGGAATAAACGCAGAACGAGGCTATAAACATGGGTCTAAGTGTGAAAGGCTGTAACAACTTCTATATCTGCTAAAATAACAATTATCCAAACTATGGAACAAGAACAAAAGCGCTAGTGAACTAGTTTAAGTGTTAAAGGCTGTAACATTATCTATATCTGCTAATACCACACTATGGAAAAGAACAAAACCACTAGTGGACTAATTTAAGTGTGAAAGACTGTAACATCCTCGATTTTGGTTGTATCTTAGTTGCCTCTGCCTTTTCCCAAGGCTTTAAGAGTTTCCAAGAACACGCGAGACGACCCAACTAATGAACATCACCAGGAAAAAATATAAAATAAAATAAACAGTTCGTGTGCGCACAATTACAAAGATGCACTCGCACTCCGTTTGTAATTTGACTGAAATCATTTTTTAAACATTTTCTCTTCCCCTTCTCAACTCACCGAGCCTCAAATGTAAGCACGCTCAATCTACACTTAACCTAACACTTAATTTAATTTGGAGCAACTGTGGTTTACTTTTTTATAATAAATAAAAAAAATCCTCTTACGCCACAAAAACGTTTAAGTCTTGATGTCCTTCGATTGCAAAGCAATCATCTTCAGAGAAAACCACTACAAGCCTATCTTCTTGTAGTAACTACAAGATTGAGTTAGTTTGTCTTGTAGTAGTTTCCTCTAAACATGATTTCTTTAGAATTGGAATATACATCAGGATAAAAATAAAACGTTTTTTTGGTTTAACAGGTTTTATTTATTTTGAAAAAGTTTAATGTAGTTGTACAACTTAACCTAATAGTTATAGAAAGTGCAGTGCAATACCTATTGACGTGCAGAAGTTCTGCCATTATTTTTAAACATTTGAAAACAAAAAATCAGTTCTTACTATTACCATCATACCAGTTTCGGCAACAATATTGCTATCATCAGTGAAAAATTTATACTTTGTGATATATCAATCATTAAAGATGGCGACACCGCTGTTTGGTGTTGAGTAAACTATGTTGTTAGTAATAATTGTATACATTTAAGTACATTTTTCTACCTTTACAATATTTTTCTTTGTTGATGATATTCGGTATAACTCCATTCTCAAACTTTAATGGTACGGTTGGCCCAGTCAGTCAGTCAGAGCAGGAGGGTGTTTGGGGGTCTCCGAGGTTTTGTAACGTGTCACGCAAAACTAGCTGCGGGTAGTGATTTGGGATCAGGGCTTTTGGCAGAGGGCTGAATCTGAGGAGAGGTATCTGCAAGGCAGGACTTATAATGGGTGAAAGAACGCCCAAACCTTTAGCTCATCTCTATACATAGTTAGCCACGCCCCCACCACTTGCAGATCTCTCTCCCGATCGGTTTTCGCCTACTCCTGACTCCTCCCGTTTAACTACTTTACAATTTTATAATTTTGAAAATAACGTCTGACTGAATTTATTTGTTCATTTATTATATTTTCTTTCTGTTATTTTGATTATAAACTTTCTAAATTATTCAACCGCTTTCTTTTATAAGCATAGTGTAAAATTTTCATTGTATTTTCATTCCTTCTAGTATATGACCCTCCTTAAACAAATGTGTAGCAACATCTGAATAGATAACCAAAATCTGTTAATTGTGTCTACAATTGTAACAAATCTTTTTGCTAAATATGCACTAGAAACGTGACTAACGCCAAGTTACATAACGCGAGCTAAGAAATGGGTTAACAAGTTACGTGCGTCGTGCCGTGTGGCGCGTGCGTGACCGCAACACATCCATTGACTGCACGCTATCACGTAACCAAACCAGTCTGTCTAGCGTTGCAACATTTTACAGCTTTCCAACACGTAAGGGTGGAATTAATTTATTAAATGCCGCTGAGTGGGAGTATTAAGGGTGGGTTCGCGGCCGATAACATGGTCACGAACGGAAACTATAAATCTGCCCTCTTATTTTCCACAGAAATGAAAAAGAGGAGGAAGACAGGCCATAAATGGGCATTTCACTGGTTCCAAACTTGAAGAGTTTTTTTGAAATCACTCAATAGCGGATACTTGTTTGTTTATAATACAGGTTGAAATTGTTTGCTGAACGGTAATTTAGAAAGACTTCCATAACCTCGTATATCTTTAGTATTCTAAAAGAAACAAGAGAAATAAAATCTAGACGAGAGTGAATACAGTACTTCATATTCACCACACATTTTGTCATGCCCTCGTTCTAAAGGTAAAGTAACTATACCACAAAGACCAAAATCTTAATAATTGCATAGTCTAATTTTGCGAATCAAAATAAATAAATAAATCATTTTGAAAACATAGTTTTATTTCGAAAAGGTCTAAACAGAATAAAGAAAGGTTTTATGCTACTGGGGAACATTAGAATGTTATGACAAAAAATGAAAGCTTAGGGGATTAAGGAAATATTTTTCTTTTTAACTGTAGCTGTTTATTAATTTTCATAATAATTTACGATTGAATACTATTTTTCAAATATTAAATTTACCCTAATACAGCACCCATTGTCATTGCTTTTAGTTTTAAAAATGTCAATGTTCCCGGGGTGCAGTAAACAAATTATTCTATTTCGCTTAGTTTATTTTGAGTTGAAAAAAAAAAATTTAAGATTTTTAGTTTATTTTTATTTTACTCTTTTTATTTTAAAAACTAATTCGCGGGATCTAACGAAGATCACTAAGCAAAATTTTCGTTCAGTAGGAAAGTGACCGAAATATCAATTACTAGATTTAACTACATTAGTCAAAATATATTTTATACTTGTTCGCTCCTAACTTTTAAGATAAGTTAGTGGTTTTCAAGTTGTATTATTATTGACGTATATCTAAAGGTTAAATAAAAAACACTTAGCTTATAAGGAAGTTAATCACAACCAGGTTTCTAGTTTTAAACGAAATACAATGTCCAAAGAAACACTCAGCAATACATGAAAGTGGATAAAATCCCCGTCTGCCCTGAGTCACACATCACCCCTGGGTCTCTTTATAAACACTGTAATTGTTCTAAAGGAACAAATAACCTAATAAGTGATTAAATTTATGGCGTAAATTAGAGAAATAAAGTTCGTATAGCCGGGTGGCGACAGGTTAAGCCCAACAAAAACCTAGCACTTGATGAAGCAGGGAATACTAATTGTTCTCTGGCTTTATGATTTAAACGTACATTAACCATCTGCTTTCAAATTTTTAGCCAAAGTTCCGTATTTATATCAAAGCAATCAGTCATTTAAAACTTTGCCAACCGAGTAGTGCCTAATAAATTCTTTTCATCCTGATATTTTTTTTCATATTTATTTGTCCCAAAAAAAATTGTTTTTAAACATCTCAACCGCTGTATACAAAATTAAAAGTCTTTCTACAGAATTACTAGTTTTAATTTCTAACGAACAACTAAAGGATAACATTATTGCTTTTACTAATGACGAATCACGAATAAATAAATGCATTATTTTGCATTTCTGGACATACCTAGTACCCGCCATCAAGTTGTTTCGATTCCCCGTATTTAAAACCTGTTGTTGAACAAAAAATGTCTTCAACAAAAGGGGTCGTGAATACACATCCAAAATGTCTCCTTTAGAGTCGAAACACACATGGAAATGCATGGCTGTTGTAGTTAAAGGGTTAAGGATGGAGAATGGTTCAGGATATCACAACAAACCAAGAGCACTATGTATATATACGCACTTCCCGATGCATAAAATGCAATACCAACATAATGCCCAAACAAAATAATTTCACTTTGGTTGTAGGTTATACAAATGTGTACCACCTCTAGAGGTATACAAACTCGGTAACAATTCTGTATTCAACTTGAATGGATAAGGAGAAATTAAAATTTGGCATTTGTATGATCCATAGAAGGAGTAAATTTAAAACATGTAATTTTCGATCGCGTGAGCAGTTTTAGGCAGAGGGACTGTTGGGGAATGCGCAAAGTTGCTAATGCAGTTGAATGCCTGAGAAGGAGTTATGGAAAAGTGCTTTGAATTCTGGATGTTCTAATTTGCTCACTGTATCTGAAATTTAAAGAATCTGACCTTACCGTAACAGGACTGGTCCTTCGGTCTTAGCAGGAACAGCACCAGTAACAAGTTTAGTTACTGAATCAAGATTTCTTAGAATTCTAAATCATACAAACCTAGCAATGGATTCGGATCGTACAATTTCTGCTTGTATCATCCAATTACTAGACTATCCCTCAGGATATCTTATATGTTATTGCATCGAATGTTTCAATAACGGAAGTGAAAAGCCCATGAAAGTAAGTTGAGACAGAACATAACATAAAAAAGCTATGCATAGGACAATAGCGTAATTGTAATTAATAAACTATTATAAACCCTGGCTACAAATATTTACACAGTGTTGTTGAAATATTGGAATTAATTGTTTAACTCTTAACATATTCAGGCGCACAGTCTGTGAAATAAACACAGGACTGCTATGCAGGTTACCTAAGCACAGCCTGGTCATTGGTCAACTATTTTTATAATGCATTTTAATGTTGGTTACATGAAAAATATCAATTGCAGCTAGATTTAACACACAAAAATCAATTTTCTGTCCGTCTGCCTATAAAATAAATAATTCTATCAAGCGAATTCATTATACTCGTACGACCACTCAAGCCCTTCTTCCCAGTTGAATAGTGTGATACAAGTTTAATTTAAAATCAACAGAATTTTCTAAATATTAGCAATTTCAACTGTAAAATATAAAGCCTTCATTAGTTTCAGCAATAATTTCAAGCACAAACATTGGACATTTTAATAAACAGGGTTATTTTAAATTATCAGTTTAACACATTGCAAACAAGAACACTGTGTTTGATGTGCAATATTTGGGCTAACACGACGAAAGGACGGCTGCATTCATCACGTTTTGTTTAGGGTGCCAACACCATGTGGGACAGGTCACAAACAGGATAAACAGTTTATATATCATTTCCAACTAGTATTACATAAACACTGTTTCTGCAGCGCAACTCACATTATATTCAATTTGATTTTCCTATAGTCGATACATTTCAAGTAGATATAGGCCTAATAAGTTTATATAACTGTATATAATACAGCTATTAAATAAAGCTATACAATTAAATATCGCGCGCGCGCGCGCGTGTGTGTGTGTAATTTCTGTAAGTATTCATTATTAGAAAATGTATACAACGCACGTAGTGGTAAACATGGCTGAACATATATGTGTACTCTGGTCTGAGACTCAGACAAAACAAGGAGCTGTGTAGGCTATTTAGAGTTAGTGATTACTTACTATAGACAAGCTAGTATCGCTCACAAAAGTAAGTACTAATAAACTTATACAGTTCTCGTACTACAGTATTTATATACAGTTGTACTGCCATTGCAAAGGAATAACATTAAATATTTCTTAACACATACTTATTAAAACCTCCACGTACCACGCCCATTTTGTACCCTACATCATATGCCATTTTCTTTCATCGTATTTTCCATGTTCATATGATTGGCGTTACGTATAATTGACGTCCGACTGTAATGTAATTTTACTTGCTGATAATTTACAATACTTAAAGATACCCTACGAGTAATGAAACAACTGTTGTATGAAGTTATACCTTGTCACTTCGTTTATTCTAAACTACATTTCTGATTATATAGGATATTACATTTAAAAATATAAATACCTTAAAACGAAAATGAAAATTTCATTTATAAATACAAATAACCTCAAAGTGAAGGCAAAAACAGCCCTTACTACGACTTTAGCCTAAGGTATTTGCTAAAACTTAGAACCTTAGCGAAAGAGGAAGAGGAAGGGAGGGAGGGAGGTAGGGAACTGCACTCTTATAGAAACTAAATGGGTGTAAAGAGAAAGAAATTGTTAAGCATTCTCGTGAGAATTTCTAAGTTATGACATCACGTCCTACCAATTCCTTCACATTTATATTTTTATAAGACGTGTTTAATATACACACTTCTTTATTGAGTTTTCCCTTTTAAAATAATTTTCTTTTACCTTTTCCCTAAGTTAGAAATGTTTTCTTTCTCCTGCGTGTTACAACACGCAACATACACACACACGCACGCGCGCGCACACACACACACACACACAGATACACACACAGACACACACACACACACACACACACACACACACACACAAACACACACACACACACACACACACACACAAACACACACACACACACACACACACACACACAAACACACACACACACACACACACACAAACACACACACACACACACACACACACACACACACAAACACACACACACACACACACACAAGATGTAGTGGCGAAAGGGATAATGTAGAAGTGCCTCCGACATTTTGGAAACCAATTGGATCCTTGATTCACAATAACACTGAGCAGCTAAATAAAATTCTACTTGAGCACCCAGTACCTATTTATTAAGAATAAAATTTTTGTAAATTTAAATTCAAAAGCCAATATAGTAAATTAAGAAAAAGGACATAATAATAAATTAATAAAACAAAAGTCATAACACATTAACCTCGTGCCTAAAAGTTAATTAAGAAAATAATTTGTATGTTGTTGATTTGATACTAACCAAGTGTTAAACTGTAAAGAGATTCTTTTCTGTTGTTTTACGGTTGACTTTAAGGTAGCTGTCTGAGAATCTATTTCTGTTATACAAAATGTATAAGCTGTTTACACGTAAGCTGGCGCGCGATCGATCGATAGAAAACAAAGAGCTAGCCCTAGTCAAAAACATTAGTTTTTGTAGTGCGTGTTATTAAAGACCATAGCTAAGAAATTGCAGCCATTGTGGTCGATTAGAAAACTGATATAAGTAAATTTGTCCAAAATTGTATGTAAAAGATCTGGTTAATATGAGAAATGAAATAAAATAATATTTAAAGCGGGCATTCGTCCTTGTCAAATCTGCATTATTGTAATATAAATACTATACCTCATAATATAATGTCTGTGGAACGGACTGCTTCCTCTACCCTTCCCCCAGTCTATGCTCGCCCTTCGAGGTCTTGCGCCCTCATCGTGCGCCTTGTATCTGTGACTCGCTGTAAGTTGCTAGCAAATGTTTTTAGTATCATTAAAGCTCAACTAAATATGTAATCAGAAAATATTTTTGTCAAGTCCAGGAATAATACCTAGACTTTCTGAAATTATTTTGAAAATCTTCAATAAATTAAATCTGTTCAAAATACAAATTTGGCGCCCAACATATAAATTATATTTTTCTAGTATTAATAAACTAGGTAAATGGTTATTAACAAAACCAGTGCTCGGTTAAGCATATATATATATATATATATATATATATATATATATATATATATATATATATATATATATATATATATAATTTGTATACCATTTGTATAATTAATAAACGGAAACTAATAGTCACACATGGTAACGAAATAGAGAAACGTTTCATTAAATACTGATCGAAATTAAATGAACGATGAGAACTGTGTATTTACAATGTAAATAAAACAGTAATCTGGCTTTAATACGGCGTTTGGCTCCGCTGGGGTTTAGACATATTTACACACGTATAATTACTGTTCGGAATATTTCAAGTGGGCTGGAACGCTGATACTGATGGTATGGGAATGTAACAAAGGGTCAATCGTATGCCGCGTGAAAGTTACATTTCCCATCTCTGGGAATCTAGTTGCACGAGTACAGAAGTAGAATATATTACCCCTCATTAAAAAAATTTTCTAGAGCGGGTAGAAAAGTTCTATATAGTGAAAACATTATGCAATTTAGCCCACAAATGAAGCAAAACAACCTAAATCAGTCATATCAAAGATACGATCCGCGGGCTGCATCCGGCCCCCGGGACATATCAATACGGCCCAAAATCGCAATGTGTCACAGAAAGAAGAAAGTAATTTCAAGGGTGGCGCGTGCCTAGACAAGCGAGAGAGTGTTAGTTAGGTACCTATTTATTTATGTTTTTTCTATCGTGAAGATGGCCTCTGTTTCGCTCGAGCAGCTAAAACTAAAGTATTCGCCACTAGATATCGCACCTCCGCTGCAGGTTAAATTAAAAGAAGTTAACGCTCTTACATTTTATACACAATATTCCAAGAGTTTGGATAACTACCCGGAATTAAAAAAGCATGCAGCACGGATTCTGCGCATGTTTGGTATTACCTTTGTATGAACCAAATGTTTTCTGTCATGAAAATAAATAAGAACAAACATCGCACAAGACTTACTAATGAACGTCTCCAATCAATTCTTAAAATAATTACAACGAATATGATACCTGACATCAATGAGCTTGTCAAAACAAGAGAAGTCAGGTATATGGATCCTCGAGCTCAAAATAATTACCCTCTTTAACAACCGTATATTATATACTATATAATTAAATAAATAAAATGTTATAATAATTCGGTATATATTTTTTATTTAAATCTGGCCCGCCTACACATTCTAAATTTAATATATGGCTCTCTGCAAAATTGAGTTAGACACCTCTGGCCTAAATCATGTCAATGTAAAATAGTGATATAAATTAAGTGAAACCAAATATATACCATTCAGGTTTATAAGGGCTATAAAATTAAGTATTTCAGATTTTTACAAATAATTATTTTTGTTCCATTAATATGTTTATAGAGCTAGTTAAACAAGTTATGTGTAAAAGCACTCCACTCGTTGTTACGTTCGGGTTGTACCAAATATACAGCTGAAATATTTATATCTGAAAACATATAAAATGAATGTAACAAAATTTCATTGTTTTCAATTGTTTTATTGCTTGGTTCGGAAATTTAACAAAAAACAAAACGGCAAAGAAATTGGAAACTGAATTATAGTTTGACAAAAAAAAGTAAGAACCAAGGAGGAAACAAACTAGGCCATAATCACACACGGTCTCTAGTCACATGGTAAAGAAATGAAAAGGAATATGGTGAGTTATTTCTGCAATTTAAGTTGAAAATTCAATGACAGTAGTGCGACAGTCGAGAAAAGTATAACTTTAAAAGAAATAAAATCGTGCCAGTCATTAAAAAATCAATAAGAAAGTAGCATGACGGAATAAAACGTTTCTATAGTTAAATTTCACTTAGATTTTTAATTTATATTTTACCGTCTATCGAAAATCATAAAACTAATGCCTTACAAACAGGATTGTTTTAATAAATACACTAGTGTATGATTGTTACTTCACCTAAACAGGCGACGCCTTCATTGATTGTTTGTTTGTGTTTTACAAATTATGTCGCATTTCTTATCGTTCTTCTTATATTTTGACGTACTTTCCCAATATTTGATAAACATTTGGAAATTATAATAAGGGAAAAAATTAGTTTACTTAGTGGAGATGCTAGTACATGAGTCATCAGCTGTGAGCGGTTGGAAGTGATAAGGCACATCCGGACTAGCCCAGCTAGCTGAGAAGTCACAAGACCGGTTATACTATACAGATAATACATTTTCTTCTGATGTACAACATAGAAAATACATAAACTGTTTGTAATATAAACACCTGTTGCATAAAACCTTACGAATGAATATACAGTAGAGTCTCGAAATTCCAAATCCCGATATTTCTAGCTTCCGTTAAATTACGGCCTATTTTGTCTATTTGAAAGAAAAAGACGTATCGGGCTTCCAGGAACTATTTATAACCATACTGTATGAAAACGAAATGGGTCGGGCTTCCAAGAAATGTTCATATCAATACGGTATGCAAACGAAATGAGTATGGATTCCAAGAAATATCAATACCGTATGCAAAGGAAATGGGTCGGGCTTTCAAGAAATGTTCATGTCAATATGGTATGCAAAGGAAATCAGATGGCTTCCAAGAAATGTTCATATCAATGTGGTATGCAAAGGAAATGAGTGTGGATTCCAAGAATTATCAATACGGCGTGCAAAGGATATGGGTCGAGCTTCAAAGAAAGTTTCATATCAATATGGTATGCACAGAAAATCAGATGGCTTCCAATAAAGGTTCAAATAAAATCAGTATGAATAGGAAATGTGTATGGCTTCCAAGAAATATAACTACGGTATGCAAAGGAAATGGGCCGGGCTTCCAAGAAATAATCATATCATTAGAGTATGCACAGGAAATCAGATGGCTTAAAATAAATGTTCAAATAAATTCAGTATGAAAGGAAATGAGTATGGCTTCCAAGAAATGTTCATATCAATACGGTTTGCAAAGGATATGAGTATGGATTCCAAGAAATATCAATACCGTATGCAAAGAAAATGGGTCGGGCTTTTAAGAAATGTTCATGTCAATATGGTATGCAAAGGATATGAGTATGGATTCCAAGAAATATCAATACCGTATGCAAAGAAAATGGGTCGGGCTTTTAAGAAATGTTCATGTCAATATGGTATGCACAGGATATCAGATGGCTTCCAAGAAATGTTCATATCAATATGGTATGAACAGGAAATCAGATGGCTTCCAAGAAATGTTCATATCAATACGGTATGCAAAGGAAATGAATATGGCTTCCAAGAATTATCAATACGGCGTGCAAAGGAAATGGGTCGAGCTTCAAAGAAAGTTTCATATCAATATGGTATGCACAGGAAATCCTATGGCTTCCAAGAAATGTTCATATCAATACGGTTTGCACAGGAAATCAGATGGCTTCCAAGAAATGTTCATACCAATATGGTATGAACAGAAATCAGATGGCTTCCAAATAATGTTCATATCAATAAGATATGCAAAGGAAATGAGTATGGCTTCCAAGAATTATCAATACGGCGTGCAAAGGAAATGGGTCGAGCTTCAAAGAAAGTTTCATGTCAATATGGTATGCACAGGAAATCAGATGGCTTCTACGAAATATTCATATCAATACCGTATGCAAAGGAAATGAGTATGGCTCCAAAAAATATGCTTATCAATACGTTATGCAAAGAAAATCTGATGGCTACCAATAAATGTTCATATCAATACGGTATGCAAAGGAAATGAGTATGGATTCCAAGAAATATCAATACTGTATGCAAAGGAAATGGGTCGGGCTTTCAAGAAATGTTCATATCAATACGGTATGCAAAGGAAATGACTATGGCTTCCAAGAACTATCAATACGGCGTGTAAAGGAAATGGGTCGAGTTTCAAAGAAAGTTTCATATCAATATGGTATGCACAGGAAATCAGATGGCTTCTAAGAAATGTTCATATCAATACGGTATGCAAAGGAAATGAGTATGGCTTCCAAGAAATGTGCATATCAATACGTTATGCAAAGGAAATCAAATGGCTTCCAATAAAAGTTCATATAAATACGGTATGAAAAGGAAATGAGTATGACTTCACAGAAATGTTCATATCAATACGGTATGCACAGGAAATCAGTTGGCTTCCAATAAAAGTTCATATAAATAAGGTATGCAAAGGAAATGAGTATGGATTCCAAGAAATATCAATGTCGTAGGCAAAGGAAATGGGTCGGGCTTTCAAGAAATGTTCATGTCAATATGGTATGCACAAGAAATCAGATGGCTTCCAAGAAATGTTCATATCAATATGGTATGCACATGAAATCAGATAGCGTCCAAGAAATGTTCATATCAATACGGTATGCATAGGAAATTAGTATGCCTTCCAATAAATATCAATCGGTATGCAAAGGAAATGAGTATTTCTTCCATGAAATGTTAATATCAATAAGGTATGCAAAGGAAATGAGTATGGATTCCAAGAAATATCAATGTCGTAGGCAAAGGAAATGGGTCGGGCTTTCAAGAAATGTTCATGTCAATATGGTATGCACAAGAAATCAGATGGCTTCCAAGAAATGTTCATATCAATATGGTATGCACATGAAATCAGATAGCGTCCAAGAAATGTTCATATCAATACGGTATGCATAGGAAATTAGTATGCCTTCCAATAAATATCAATCGGTATGCAAAGGAAATGAGTATTTCTTCCATGAAATGTTCATATCAATACGGTATGCAAAGGAAATGGGTTGGACTTTCAAGAAATGTTCATATCAATACGGTATGCAAAGGAAATGAGTATGGCTTCCAAGAAATATTACTACGGTATGCAAAGGAAATGGGTCGGGATTCCATGAAATGTTCATATCATTATAGTATGCACAGGAAAGCATATGGCTTCCAATAAATGTTCATATTAATACGGTATGAAAAGGAAATGGGTATGGCTTCCAAGAAATGTTCATATCAATACGTTATGCAAAGGAAATGAGTATGGATTCCAAGAAATATCAATGTCGTATGCAAAGGAAATGGGTCGGGCTTTCAAGAAATGTTCATGTCATTATGGCATGCACAGCAAATCAGATGGCTTCCAAGAAATGTTCATATCAATATCGTATGCAAAGGAAATGAGTATGGCTTCCAAGAAATGTGCATATCCATACATTATGCAAAGGAAATCAGATGGCTTCCAAGAAATGTTCATATCAATACGGTATGCAAAGGAAATGAGTATGGATTCCAAGAAATATCAATACCGCATGCAAAGTAAATGGGTCGGGCTTTCAAGAAATGTTCATATCAATATGGTATGCACAGGAAATCAGATAGCTTCCAAGAAATGTTCATATCAATACGGTAAGCAAAAGAAATGAGTATGGCTTCCAAGAATTATCAATACGGCGTGCAATACAAATGGGCCGAGCTTCAAAGAAAGTTTCACATCAATATGGTATGCACATTAAATCAGATGTCTCCCAAGAAATGTTCATATCAATACGGTATGCAAAGGAAATTAGTATGCCTTCCAATAAATATCAATCGGTATGCAATGACTATGGCTTCCAAGAACTATCAATAAGGCGTGCAAAGGAAATGGGTGCGAGCTTCAAAGAAAGTTTCATATCAATATGGTATGCACAGGAAATAAGATGGCTTCTAAGAAATGTTCATATCAATACGGTATGCAAAGGAAATGAGTATGGCTTGCACGTAATGTGCATATCAATACGTTATGCAAAGGAAATCAGATAGCTTCCAATAAATGTTCATATAAATACGGTATGAAAAGAAAATGAGTATGGCTTCCAAGAAATGTTCATATCAATACGGTATGCAAAGGAAATGAGTATGTCTTCCAAGAAATATCAATCAGTATGCAAAGGAAATGAGCCGGGCTTCCAAAAAATGTTCATATCAATACGGTATGAAAAGGAAATGAGTATGGCTTCCAAGAAATGTTCATATCAGTACGGTATACAAAGGAAATGAGTCTGGCTTTCAAAAAATGTTCATATAAAGTTCTAAAAATTTATTTTGTGCATTCTTAATTATAGTACCTTATTAGGGTTTACTAAAATACCTATTTTTTTCTAATGCACAGGAATGTATTTCCGTTTAATCCGAGTTTTCGGTAATCCGAAGGGGTCTCGGTTCCATCTACCTCGAATTATCGAGACTCTACTGTACTTACTTTCTGAATATATAGGAATGTGAATTATTTAAACGTAACTACACAGTATATAAGTGAAGACGAGAATAGCTATTAGTGTTAACATACCGTTAATTTTGTTTCGGATAACTTCGGAGCAATTCGTTAATCTCCGTATTTTTACGTATTCGTGTATAAATTACTAAATGATGAGGTCGTGTTCTACCGGTTCACTCCCGTACATTTTTTCTATAAATGCTGTGTCATAAGAAATTGTGTTTAATAAATTATACTTCTTAATACAACAAATAGAAGAATTTTGGTTAGAGTGGAGATAATCGCTTTCATAATGGATGTCCTCCTCTAGGATAGTAGAAAGAGCCTACAAGGTACTATACTGTTCGAAAGCCAAGTATGCAAAAGAACAGTACATTCAAAATAAGTATCAGGAAATAAAGAAGAAAACACGTTGAGCGTAGGAAAGTTTAACACTATATTGCCTCAAGTATGGCTCAGGAGAGTTCAGCGGAGCAAGGAAAAGTACGTAGAAATCGGTATCTACCTACTAATGTTTTAACCTAGAGAAGGAACTAGTAAATTAATCTTTCGTTTTCTACAAGAAAATCTAAATAAAATATATGTAACAGATTTAAATTTTAAAATAATCAAGACCAGAAGCTGTATGCAGTAGATCTTGTGTGTATAAATTAACATAATATTACACAGGCCAGTAAATTAAAATACTGGTAAAGCCCGTTTGGCATCGGGCAACTTGTCAGCGTCTGCCCACAGCGACAGAATTCGGAGCACTTAAGCGCTTTGCAGCAAATCCAGTTAGACAAAACGACAAAAAATATATCCAACCTGTTTCCATTCAGGCAAAATATAGTCTTTGATTATCAATAAATTATACAATATTAAATAAAAATAACCAGAAATAAGCCGCCATAGGAAATTACTATTTCTTAGATTTCTGACCGTACCAGGCAATCACCACCAGTGTCTAGTAATTCTCGCCAGTGTCTAGACAAAGCATGAGTTTATGCAAGTCGTAATTTACTCACAACACAAAGGTTTCATCAATCGTCATGTACAACAAAGCTTACAGAATAAAAACAATTAGTTAGTGAGCGTGGCTTACAGAAGTGAATACTTCATTTTGAAGAATATACTTAATAGAGATTTTAATAGAATATTAATGGTGTTTAAAAATTTTATGAATAACAATTTCATAAACGAATATAATTAAAATCTGTTATTTAATTCCACCTTCGCTTGAGCTACTAGTTTTACTCTAAAACACTTAAACATATGTTATTATGTTACACTTGCCTAGAGTAGCACTTACTTTTTTCTTTAATGAGGACGGGCGTTTCGGGAGATGTGTCCCTTTCTCAACTCCGACTGTAACTCTGGCTATGGTAAGACTTCACAATGGGACACATCTCCTCAATGGGGATACATCCAATGGGAAACGGCCGTCCTCAATAATCAAAAAAGTAAATGCTACTATAGGCAAGTGTAACATACTAACATATATTCAAGCATTTTTAGTGAAAACTGTTTTTATAAAGTGCCTAACAAAGTTTCCATTGAAAATTTGGAATACAAATATTTAACTCATTATATTGGATTATTTATAGTAAGGTTTATCAAAATACAAATAAATTTTATTCGGGCTCCAATTGAGATAGTGGGTTCAATAACTTCCCGAAGTTGCATGTCGATCGGATGAACGGTTAACGATCTTTACAATGTCCATCAGACATTGTAAAGATCGTTAAATCTATATAGATTGAGAAATGCAGGCACCGCTTCCTGAGGAAATCAACCGGAAAAAGAGGATCTTGAATGCAGACAGCTCGATGGATTATGAAAAAATGGGATTCAAGAACAAACTGGACTTGTTCGGCTCAGTATGTATATTGTTAAATTGAGAGCCTTGTAAAATTTTACATGCTTCTGTAACTATGTTATTGAGGCGCGGTTTTGTCTGTAATTCTTTCAAATGGAAGGTAAGGAAGTGTTGTAAATGTATAACATGAGTTGGAACAAAACATTTATAGTCTTAAACATAAATTAAGGGTGTTTAGAATTTTTTTTAATATTAAAAGTTTTCTATCAGTTAAGGTTTTTGTTTTAGAATATAAGAGTTTTGTATATTATACACAATTAAATTTTATTACATTGTAGTTGAATGTTTATGACTATACTAACGAGAATGAACCGATTATATAAGAAGTGGTTTGAAAATATATGTCGTCAGGATCTGTCCCGAAAGTATTCATGTTTCTCTAGCACATTACTATTTTCATGTTTTTAAAATTAATCCAAATGTTATATAAGTTGCGTTTAATAAACACAAAGGAAGGTAAACAGTTGGATAATAAAGCTTGTGTATTTATAACCACAGCGTTCGTCCCCTTTCCAGAACCAGAATAAATGGTTAAATTTACCATTCTTTTTACATAAGCCTAGTTATTTATAGTAGGCTGATTAGACAGACGGACGGCCCCAGCTGTTTTATAAAAAGGCGTGTAGTGGGAGTATTTATTACAGTGATCGTATTATATATATTCAAAGCGGCACACAACCACGCACACACACACGCAAACGCACACACACAACACACACACACGCACGCACGCACACACACACACACACACACACACACACACACACACACACACACACACAGTGTTGGAAAGTTATATATACTAAGTTATACGTTATAGGTTGTGTGTGTGTGTGTGTGTGTGTGTGTGTGTGTGTGTGTGTGTGTGTGTGTGTGTGTGTGTGTGTGTGTGTGTGTGTGTGTGTGTGTGTGTGTGTGTGTGTGTGTGTGTGTGTGTGTGTGTGTGTGTGTGTGTGTGTGTGTGTGTGTATGTGTGTGTGTGTGTGTGTGTGTGTGTGTGTGTGTGTGTGTGTGTGTGTGTGTGAGTGTGTGTGTGTGTGTGTGTGTGTGTGTGTGTGTGTGTGTGAGTGTGTGTGTGTGTGTGTGTGTGTGTGTGTGTGTGTGTGTGTGTGTGTGTGTGTGTGTGTGTGTGTGTGTGTGTATGTGTGTTTATGTGTGTGGTATTTGACGTTTTCCTAATTTCTAATTTCTTTACATCTCGTCAGAAAAAGTAACCGAAAGTATTCTTTCTTAAAAATAGGTTTTGGAATCATTTTTTGTGAAATAGCATTTACATAGATTGACTGATCTACTTGTTTCAAAGTAGTAGATTAAATTTCAAAAATATAGCTTACATTTTTATTACAACTCTATTGTCAATAAAATGAGGAAATATAGCGGAATTTTATTAATTATTATTATTATGATATTTTTTATTTTCTTACCTTATTATTATCATTTTTCTTTAGTTAAAAATTGGCGATATTTCTACGAAAATGGTTGGTTCCTAAAATGAGGCAAGTCTAATTAATAAATGAAACGCGTAAAGGCCCTTTTATTTAACATTATTATTTTTGGGTAACAGATGTTTTTGTATTTTATGAACGTTCAATATATAGACAAAATCAGGGTGAATTAATACTCAATAAAATAAATAGAGCAAAGATAGAGAAAGGAAAATTGTATTCTGTTTATAAATTAACCTCTGACCTATTTATTTGTGAAAGCCTTTCATTGGCTTGCGTATAAAATTCACTTTCAACGACGGAATTAAAGCCGTCTCCTCTAGCGTTATTTCATTGATAGTGGGCTTCAAAGTGCAGCTACAGCCAACAGTATTGATTGCACATAACCACACTCACTTCCCCGTGACGTCATCGCTATTTATTGATCCACGTCCCTCTTAAAGCCCGGGCAAACCCATCCCATTTTAACTTACTATGCTCGTATCCAAAGCACGCATACGCACACATACACACGCATATTTCCACCCGTAAATCTTTCTTTTTTTTGTAGATAGATTTGCAACAAGTTTCAGGCTGATAAAACTTAATTATGTAGTTTATGTAAAAAGCAGGGAGGCAGGTAATATGCTGTTTTATTCCAAATAACTACTTTTGGTGAAGATCTGTCGAAATACAGCCCCCCCACACACACATCTGTCTGTCTGTCTGTCAGTGAATGTGTGTGTGTGTGTGTGTGTGTGTGTGTGTGTGTGTGTGTGTGTGTGTGTGTGTGTGTGTGTGTGTGTGTGTGTGTGTGTGTGTGTGTGTGTGTGTGTGTGTGTGTGTGTGTGTGTGTGTGTGTGTGTGTGTGTGGGGGGGGGTGTGTGTGTGTGTGTGTGTGTGTGTGTGTGTGTGTGTGGGGGGGGGTGTGTGTGTGTGTGTGTGTGTGTGTGTGTGTGTGTGTGTGTGTGTGTGTGTGTGTGTGTGTGTGTGTGTGTGTGTGTGTGTGTGTGTGTGTGTGTGTGTGTGTGTGTGTGTGTGTGTGTGTGTGTGTGTGTGTGTGTGTGTGGTTCAGCTCAAGTATTAAGTATATATTTATGCTGCCTTGGCATGTTCGTGTTCCAGGGTAACATAACTTAACCACAATCTCACACTTCTATAGGTCAGCCCCTAAGAGTTCTCATGTTTTACCCAATGTACCCAATGAATTCTTAATCAGTCGGTTTTTCATAATGTTGGGTGCGTCGTTCAGAGTTCCTAATTTTCTGAGTTTTTCCCGGGCCCTATCGAGAAACGTAATATACGCAGACACATGTATACAAATAAGTATAAAATGAATTTTTACAAACAAAAGCTACACATATAATTTTACTATGAAAGGGAATCCGTTATAAGGTGTGAAGTTATGAATGGAGTATCCCTTCTAGGAACCCCTGTATGTAGCTCTGGGTAGTGAGAAAGCAACTCCATCGGTCATGTGGGGGGGGGGGGCTAACGGGACCGTCCTTGTTTACGGTGCTTCATCCGTTATCCCCGGAAGAGGCTTCGGAGCGCAAAATTGAAGCCGCACGAAAATTGACTATACTATTGACGTCACGACGCCGATGAAGTATTCCTTCTTATTAAGGATTGAATATTTTGGTGGGCAGATTTAAAAAGATTATCTTGATAGGACGACGCCTGAAACTCAATGGGTCTGTTGTTGCACGGGATTTCGTAATGAGACACTGCGAGTAGGAAGTGTGGTACTTGGGCGCGGACCCACCCCTAAACTCGGCCGCTACGTAACCTAGGACTATAGGGGTAGTTTTGGATGATGCTCAAGGACATCCCGACCTCGACCCCAGACCCGGGGGAGGTTTTGACCACGTTCAGGGGGGTAGGGGGTAGTTTTTCGAAAAAAAAAAAAAAAATCGGCCGCTACGTAACCTAGGAGTATAGGGGTAGTTCCGGATGATGAGGGCCGACGTCCTGACCCTGACCGTAGCTTTGGGGGTGGTTTCGACCACGTCTAGAGGGGTGGGGGGTAGTTTTTCGAAAAAAATTTATTTCAACCTAACACGGCCGCTACGTAACCTAGGACTACAGGGGTAGTTTCGGATGATGCAGAGGCTTGACGCCTACCCTCACCCAACCCCTAAGGGTCTCTTTGACCATGCCTAGAGGGGCGGTAAATGGAAAAAACTAATTCCAACCAGCTAACCTAAGCTAGCCAAAATGGATCAAACCTAACCTAACCTACGTGAAGGGGGTGACCACGGCTACGTTCAGGACCAACAACGGGGGTAGCTCCGGGGGTGGATTGGGGGTGGGGGGTAGTTTTCGAAAAAATTTTGGAAAATCGTGTCTTGACCGATAGGGTAAGTCTAGAGTGCATTATCGCTACTGTAGGGGTAGTTTCACCTAGGGGTAGTTTTTACAAAAAATACGAAATTGCCAAAAATCGATCGGTTGGATCAACAGACAGTACGGGATATGTCTAGAGTCCAATAAGGAACGCTGCGGGGGCGGTTTCGCCTGTGGGTTATCCTCAGATTGCCAAAAATAATCAGCGGAATAGCTTGGGTGGTGGGGGTAACTTTGGAAAGATTTAATGGTTATCTGATGACGTATCAGCGCCCGAGCGAATCCAGGTAAGTAGTAGGCTCACCCTAACTATAGTGGTCTACCCCAAATGAATCGGGTGATGAGGGGCCCGGGGGTAAACGATTGCCAAACTCAAAATTTGTCTATCCTACTAAATTAATAAACATTACACTCAGCCTTTAAGTAAACTACACAAGAGCAGGGTAAGGATGGTTGCTATTTCATCTACCAAGACAAATAACCCCACCAAGTCTTAGGTAAAGCTACCATGGAATTAGACCTTAGGTAAAGCTAACATGGAGCAAAGCCTTGGGTAAAAGCTAGCCCGAAGCCTTGCCCTAGGTAAAGTAACCCAGGAACCAGACCTCCGGTAAAGCTACCACGGAGTCGGAGCTTAGGTAAAGCTACCACGGAGTTAGACCTTAGGTAAAGCTAACACGGAGCAAAGCCTTGGGTAAAAGCTATCCCGAAGCCAGCCCATAGGTAAAGTAACCCTGGAACTAGACCTCCGGTAAAGCTACCACAGAGTAGGGACCTAGGTAAAGCTACCATGAAGTTAGACCATAGGTAAAGCAAACACGGAGCAAGGACTCAGGTAAAAGCTATCCCGAAGCCACACCCTAGGTAAAGTAACCCTGGAACGAGAAATCCGGTAAAGCTACCACAGAGTCGGTACCAGGGTAAAGCTACCATGGAGTTAGACCATAGGTAAAGCAAACACGGAGCAAGGACTTAGGTAAAAGCCATCTCGAAGCCAGCCCATAGGTAAAGTAACCCAGGAATCGTACATTAAGTAGGGGTGGTTATCAAATAATATATGAAATTGTCAAAAACCGATCGGTTAGATAAAACTACCAACAATTATACACCGAGTGCAAATAGTCAACAAGTTGAATCGACCAATCACATTGCAGGGGCCCGGTGGGCCTACGCAAACGGTCTCAGTAAGACGTGAAGGCCCATATACCATGCTAAACCAATATATATATGATAGCCCACATAATGTGTTAAACAAATAAGCAAGCAAGCCTACATACATACTATGCTAGGCCAACATACTATGTCTGTAAACCACGGGCCAAAACCTTCATGACCTGAGCTATTTTCACCTCTTCTATCAGGTTGATCCCGGCAACCGTATAATATGGGAGGTACTATAGGGTACATCTGCCAACGCATAATCAATCAAGCCCGCGTAAAGATTTATGACGTATCCGCGTTCGAGCGACTCAGGTATTAGGCCCACCCCAACTAGAGTGTTCTACCCCTAAATGATATGGCTGATGCATGGCAAGGGGTTATGATTGCTAAACTCAAAATTTGTCTATGCTACAAAATAATAAACAAAGCAATAAAGCCCCGTCGTTTCAGGGAATACGCTTGACCGTGTGTTAGACATGTACAGACATGCAGAGATAACGCATTATCTAAAAACCGCAACGGCAATCGGTGACCGCTATAGCAGGCATAAAAACCAGCACGGCTGTGTCGTTGTGAATCTAGGCATGTGTTTATGTTTTGATTACTGTATCAAATTACTGTGTACTGTCGGCATATCAAGGCCTACATATAATCAGAAATCAGTGTAAATAATCAAATAGCCTCAATGGACATCTCCTATAGCTGTAAATGTATCTAGATATAAAGGTATATATCGAGAAACACTAATAATGAGGCCTATCACAAAACGTGAATAAATATATGTTATAAAACGATGCCAAACCAACATGCATGCTATCATACATAGGCGTATATACCACGTTAAGCCTACATACATGATAGTACACATAACGTGTTAAACAAACATACGTGTAAACCTGCATACATACTATGCTAAGCCGACGTACATGAATCCCTAAATGTGCCTACTATGTCGGTAAACAACCGGCCAAGGCCTATATGATCTAAGCCTGACACACATTTACACCTCGTCTATCGGGTAGAACCTGACAACTGTATAATACGGGAAGTACTATATGGTATAGCTAACAACGCATAACCTATCACGCCCAAGACGGTCAACAAATATTACAATATAATTAAAAAAGTTACGCAACCTATATACGAGTACATACAGTGCTAAGCCAACATCCAGGCATATATACTTTGTTAAAACAGCATTCAATATACTCTAAATAGCCATATATACGTTGTTAAACCAATATGCAGGTTAACCTATACACCCTGTATTAGGCCGATACCCCACACAGGCGTATATACTATGTTAGGCCCACATAATGCGTTAAACAAACATGTGTGTAAGCCAGCATACATATTATGCTAAGCCGACAAGGGTATACAAATTATAACACAATATATCTAGCGCATAGTTTAGCTAATGGTTATCACACAGTAGCCTGACTACAAATTACCACATAATACCTGATCAATAACACATAGTATCCGATGCACAACCAGACGAAGGGTTAACATATAGTATCCAGAGGCCTCGCTAATGATTAACACATTGTATCCATAAGGCCTACTATGTCGGTAAACCACAGGCCCAAGCTTATGTGATCAGAGCCTGACACACATTTTCACCCCGTCTATCAGGTAGAACCTCAGGCAGGTGACTGTATAATATGGGAAGTACTATATGGTATAGCTACCAATGCATAACCTATCACGCCCATGACGGTCAGCAAATAATACAATATAATTAAAAAAAAGTCACGCAGCCTATATACATACAATACTAACCAATATAGGCATATATACTATGTTAAACCAACATGCAATATAATCTAAACAGCCATATATACGCTGTTAAACAAATATGCGTGTAAACCCACATAAATACGCCAAGCCAATATCCGTGCTATCATAGATAGGCGTATATACTATGTTAGGCCTACATACTGCGTTAAACAAACATGTATGTAAGCCGACAAGGGCCTACAAATTATATCCAATGCATAGTTTAGCTAATGGTTATCACACAGTAGCCTGACTACAACTTGCCCACATAATACCTGATACATAGCTAGACTAATCATTAACACATAGTAGGCCCCCACATATAATATCCGGTGCACAGCCTCGCCAAATAAGCATAAACTCCCCAAAATTGGCAAATCAATTATGTATGGTCTAGATATAGTCACACATCTCATTTCAAAAGTCAGCTGGAAAGAAACACTAGCCTGGCTAATCATTATCACATAGTAGGCCCCAACACATAATCTCCAATGCATAGCCAGGCTAATGTTCATCATGTAGTACCCAATGCATAGCTTGAGTATGGTTTAACAAACAGTATCCAAAGCATAGCCTGACCAAGGGATATCACAAAGTATCCGTTGAGTAGGCTGATTACAAACCAAATAGTACCTGTTGCATAGCTAGGCTAATGCGTATCACATAGTATCCGAGGTATAGATTGACTAATGGTTAACACATGGTATCCAAAGCATAGCTAGGCTAGTGAATAACTAGTGGCTAGTTTGACTATGGTTAACACACACAGTATCCGATGCGTAGCTTAGCTAATGGATAACACATAGTAACCTATGCCTAGCCTGACTAGGGCTAACGCATAGTATCCGACGAGTGGCGTGATATAAGCTAACACACAGTATCCGGATCGAATATGACGTCATCCAGGGCGAAGACGGCGGCTATGCTGATACCGTGATGGCCAGCGCAGGCTAGATCAAATAGCCAACGTTTCAACTAAACTACTGTCTTACGCTAAGTTTAACCGACCAACATACGCGAAGTTCAAACGAACAACATTTACACCAAGCTCAAATAGGCTACGGCCAGATCAACGTTTCATCTAATCAACGTTGAAAAACTTACGCTAATCAACCAGCAAACTGACACCTGGTTCAAATGGGTTATGGTTAGTGAAGGCACCGGCAAAAGCCTTAGGCCTTAGACATAGCTACCAACGCATACCAAAATAGCTATGCAGAAACCGTCAAGGCCATTACACATATTGTACAGGTATGTTCTCCATCAAACCGAGACTTTAGACACCATCTCTGTAAAACAGCTAACAAATTATACTCTACCACAATAGGTATGTCAAAACTGTTACCGGCTCATAATCTAAGACAGTGGTTACGTAACGCCCTTTATCAATTTAAGACCTTAAGAGATATCTTCGTAAAGACAGCTACCAATCCATACTATATCACAATAGTTACGTTAGAGCTACCGCTGCTCACCCTACCATAATAGCTACGTACAGACGGTTAATATTGTATAACCTATCACAAGACTTATGTAAAAACAGCCAGGCATAACCTGTCACACAATAACTGCGTAAAGGCAGCTAACAAGGCCTACCCCATTAAAATAGCTACGAAAAGATAACATCCAATACATACCCTATCATATTAGCTGTGTAAAGACAATAAATGCGTAAAGGCAGCTAACAATGCCTACCCCATTAAAATAGCTACGAAAAAAAAACAACCAATACATAACTTATCATAATAGCTATGTAAAGACAGCTAAAGATGCATAACCTAACTCAGTAATGATTGCTATTAAATAATGAACCATTACACTAGCCACGTAAAGACAGCTACCAACACCACAATAGCTACGTAAAAACAGTTATCGATCCGTGACCAAGATAATACCTACGTAAGACCTATATCAGTGCTAAGACAATAGCTCCGTAAGGAAAACCTACCACTTCATGAACTACGACAACAGCAGGGTGTGGACGGCTACCAATACATTACTTATCACAACTACCAACACATAACTCGTCACACTAGCTAAGTAAATAGCGCCACGACTGAATAGCCTATCACACAGGCCAAATAAGGGTCACTAACTAAACCATCACAATATCTCTGTACATGGTAGAGGGCGTGATGATCCTCATCTTTATCGCACACCTAACAGTAGGTTAGGTTAGAAGCACTCTGGCTAGCTTAGGTTAGTGGGTTGAAAATAATTTTTTTCTAAAAACAGCCCCTCTAGACGTGGTTGAACACCCAACAGTAGGTTAGGTTAGAAGCACTCTGGCCAGCTTAGGTTAGTGGGTTGAAAATAATTTTTCCTAAAAACTACCCCTCTAGACGTGGTTGAACCCTCCCCCAAGGCTACGATCAAGGTCACATCGACCGCCTGCATCATCCAAAACCACCCCTAACTTTCAAAGGTTGGTCGTATCTCCATCACGGGCATCACTGACCTGTGGTTGTAGAAGTTAGGGGTGGTTTTGGATGATGCAGGCGGTCGATGTGACCTTGATCGTAGCCTTGGGGGAGGGTTCAACCACGTCTAGAGGGGTAGTTTTTAGGAAAAATTATTTTCAACCCACTAACCTAAGCTGGCCAGAGTGCTTCTAACCTAACCTACTGTTGGGTGTTCAACCACGTCTAGAGGGGCTGTTTTTAGAAAAAAATTATTTTCAACCCACTAACCTAAGCTAGCCAGAGTGCTTCTAACCTAACCTACTGTTAGGTGTGCGATAAAGATGAGGATCATCACGCCCTCTACCATGTACAGAGATATTGTGATGGTTTAGTTAGTGACCCTTATTTGGCCTGTGTGATAGGCTATTCAGTCGTGGCGCTATTTACTTAGCTAGTGTGACGAGTTATGTGTTGGTAGTTGTGATAAGTAATGTATTGGTAGCCGTCCACACCCTGCTGTTGTCGTAGTTCATGAAGTGGTAGGTTTTCCTTACGGAGCTATTGTCTTAGCACTGATATAGGTCTTACGTAGGTATTATCTTGGTCACGGATCGATAACTGTTTTTACGTAGCTATTGTGGTGTTGGTAGCTGTCTTTACGTGGCTAGTGTAATGGTTCATTATTTAATAGCAATCATTACTGAGTTAGGTTATGCATCTTTAGCTGTCTTTACATAGCTATTATGATAAGTTATGTATTGGTTGTTATCTTTTCGTAGCTATTTTAATGGGGTAGGCATTGTTAGCTGCCTTTACCCATTTATTGTCTTTACACAGCTAATATGATAGGGTATGTATTGGATGTTATCTTTTCGTAGCTATTTTAATGGGGTAGGCCTTGTTAGCTGCCTTTACGCAGTTATTGTGTGACAGGTTATGCCTGGCTGTTTTTACATAAGTCTTGTGATAGGTTATACAATATTAACCGTCTGTACGTAGCTATTATGGTAGGGTGAGCAGCGGTAGCTCTAACGTAACTATTGTGATATAGTATGGATTGGTAGCTGTCTTTACGAAGATATCTCTTAAGGTCTTAAATTGATAAAGGGCGTTACGTAACCACTGTCTTAGATTATGAGCCGGTAACAGTTTTGACATACCTATTGTGGTAGAGTATAATTTGTTAGCTGTTTTACAGAGATGGTGTCTAAAGTCTCGGTTTGATGGAGAACATACCTGTACAATATGTGTAATGGCCTTGACGGTTTCTGCATAGCTATTTTGGTATGCGTTGGTAGCTATGTCTAAGGCCTAAGGCTTTTGCCGGTGCCTTCACTAACCATAACCCATTTGAACCAGGTGTCAGTTTGCTGGTTGATTAGCGTAAGTTTTTCAACGTTGATTAGATGAAACGTTGATCTGGCCGTAGCCTATTTGAGCTTGGTGTAAATGTTGTTCGTTTGAACTTCGCGTATGTTGGTCGGTTAAACTTAGCGTAAGACAGTAGTTTAGTTGAAACGTTGGCTATTTGATCTAGCCTGCGCTGGCCATCACGGTATCAGCATAGCCGCCGTCTTCGCCCTGGATGACGTCATATTCGATCCGGATACTGTGTGTTAGCTTATATCACGCCACTCGTCGGATACTATGCGTTAGCCCTAGTCAGGCTAGGCATAGGTTACTATGTGTTATCCATTAGCTAAGCTACGCATCGGATACTGTGTGTGTTAACCATAGTCAAACTAGCCACTAGTTATTCACTAGCCTAGCTATGCTTTGGATACCATGTGTTAACCATTAGTCAATCTATACCTCGGATACTATGTGATACGCATTAGCCTAGCTATGCAACAGGTACTATTTGGTTTGTAATCAGCCTACTCAACGGATACTTTGTGATATCCCTTGGTCAGGCTATGCTTTGGATACTGTTTGTTAAACCATACTCAAGCTATGCATTGGGTACTACATGATGAACATTAGCCTGGCTATGCATTGGAGATTATGTGTTGGGGCCTACTATGTGATAATGATTAGCCAGGCTAGTGTTTCTTTCCAGCTGACTTTTGAAATGAGATGTGTGACTATATCTAGACCATACATAATTGATTTGCCAATTTTGGGGAGTTTATGCTTATTTGGCGAGGCTGTGCACCGGATATTATATGTGGGGGCCTACTATGTGTTAATGATTAGTCTAGCTATGTATCAGGTATTATGTGGGCAAGTTGTAGTCAGGCTACTGTGTGATAACCATTAGCTAAACTATGCATTGGATATAATTTGTAGGCCCTTGTCGGCTTACATACATGTTTGTTTAACGCAGTATGTAGGCCTAACATAGTATATACGCCTATCTATGATAGCACGGATATTGGCTTGGCGTATTTATGTGGGTTTACACGCATATTTGTTTAACAGCGTATATATGGCTGTTTAGATTATATTGCATGTTGGTTTAACATAGTATATATGCCTATATTGGTTAGTATTGTATGTATATAGGCTGCGTGACTTTTTTTTAATTATATTGTATTATTTGCTGACCGTCATGGGCGTGATAGGTTATGCATTGGTAGCTATACCATATAGTACTTCCCATATTATACAGTCACCTGCCTGAGGTTCTACCTGATAGACGGGGTGAAAATGTGTGTCAGGCTCTGATCACATAAGCTTGGGCCTGTGGTTTACCGACATAGTAGGCCTTATGGATACAATGTGTTAATCATTAGCGAGGCCTCTGGATACTATATGTTAACCCTTCGTCTGGTTGTGCATCGGATACTATGTGTTATTGATCAGGTATTATGTGGTAATTTGTAGTCAGGCTACTGTGTGATAACCATTAGCTAAACTATGCGCTAGATATATTGTGTTATAATTTGTATACCCTTGTCGGCTTAGCATAATATGTATGCTGGCTTACACACATGTTTGTTTAACGCATTATGTGGGCCTAACATAGTATATACGCCTGTGTGGGGTATCGGCCTAATACAGGGTGTATAGGTTAACCTGCATATTGGTTTAACAACGTATATATGGCTATTTAGAGTATATTGAATGCTGTTTTAACAAAGTATATATGCCTGGATGTTGGCTTAGCACTGTATGTACTCGTATATAGGTTGCGTAACTTTTTTAATTATATTGTAATATTTGTTGACCGTCTTGGGCGTGATAGGTTATGCGTTGTTAGCTATACCATATAGTACTTCCCGTATTATACAGTTGTCAGGTTCTACCCGATAGACGAGGTGTAAATGTGTGTCAGGCTTAGATCATATAGGCCTTGGCCGGTTGTTTACCGACATAGTAGGCACATTTAGGGATTCATGTACGTCGGCTTAGCATAGTATGTATGCAGGTTTACACGTATGTTTGTTTAACACGTTATGTGTACTATCATGTATGTAGGCTTAACGTGGTATATACGCCTATGTATGATAGCATGCATGTTGGTTTGGCATCGTTTTATAACATATATTTATTCACGTTTTGTGATAGGCCTCATTATTAGTGTTTCTCGATATATACCTTTATATCTAGATACATTTACAGCTATAGGAGATGTCCATTGAGGCTATTTGATTATTTACACTGATTTCTGATTATATGTAGGCCTTGATATGCCGACAGTACACAGTAATTTGATACAGTAATCAAAACATAAACACATGCCTAGATTCACAACGACACAGCCGTGCTGGTTTTTATGCCTGCTATAGCGGTCACCGATTGCCGTTGCGGTTTTTAGATAATGCGTTATCTCTGCATGTCTGTACATGTCTAACACACGGTCAAGCGTATTCCCTGAAACGACGGGGCTTTATTGCTTTGTTTATTATTTTGTAGCATAGACAAATTTTGAGTTTAGCAATCATAACCCCTTGCCATGCATCAGCCATATCATTTAGGGGTAGAACACTCTAGTTGGGGTGGGCCTAATACCTGAGTCGCTCGAACGCGGATACGTCATAAATCTTTACGCGGGCTTGATTGATTATGCGTTGGTAGATGTACCCTATAGTACCCCCCATATTATACGGTTGCCAGGATCAACCTGATAGAGGAGGTGAAAATAGCTCAGGTCATGAAGGTTTTGGCCCGTGGTTTACAGACATAGTATGTTGGCCTAGCATAGTATGTATGTAGGCTTGCTTGCTTATTTGTTTAACACATTATGTGGGCTATCATATATATATTGGTTTAGCATGGTATATGGGCCTTCACGTCTTACTGAGACCGTTTGCGTAGGCCCACCGGGCCCCTGCAATGTGATTGGTCGATTCAACTTGTTGACTATTTGCACTCGGTGTATAATTGTTGGTAGTTTTATCTAACCGATCGGTTTTTGACAATTTCATATATTATTTGATAACCACCCCTACTTAATGTACGATTCCTGGGTTACTTTACCTATGGGCTGGCTTCGAGATGGCTTTTACCTAAGTCCTTGCTCCGTGTTTGCTTTACCTATGGTCTAACTCCATGGTAGCTTTACCCTGGTACCGACTCTGTGGTAGCTTTACCGGATTTCTCGTTCCAGGGTTACTTTACCTAGGGTGTGGCTTCGGGATAGCTTTTACCTGAGTCCTTGCTCCGTGTTTGCTTTACCTATGGTCTAACTTCATGGTAGCTTTACCTAGGTCCCTACTCTGTGGTAGCTTTACCGGAGGTCTAGTTCCAGGGTTACTTTACCTATGGGCTGGCTTCGGGATAGCTTTTACCCAAGGCTTTGCTCCGTGTTAGCTTTACCTAAGGTCTAACTCCGTGGTAGCTTTACCTAAGCTCCGACTCCGTGGTAGCTTTACCGGAGGTCTGGTTCCTGGGTTACTTTACCTAGGGCAAGGCTTCGGGCTAGCTTTTACCCGAGGCTTTGCTCCATGTTAGCTTTACCTAAGGTCTAATTCCATGGTAGCTTTACCTAAGACTTGGTGGGGGTATTTGTCTTGGTAGATGAAATAGCAACCATCCTTACCCTGCTCTTGTGTAGCTTACTTAAAGGCTGAGTGTATTGTTTATTAATTTAGTAGGATAGACAAATTTTGAGTTTGGCAATCGTTTACCCCCGGGCCCCTCATCACCCGATTCATTTGGGGTAGACCACTATAGTTAGGGTGAGCCTACTACTTACCTGGATTCGCTCGGGCGCTGATACGTCATCAGATAACCATTAAATCTTTCCAAAGTTACCCCCACCACCCAAGCTATTCCGCTGATTATTTTTGGCAATCTGAGGATAACCCACAGGCGAAACCGCCCCCGCAGCGTTCCTTATTGGACTCTAGACATATCCCGTACTGTCTGTTGATCCAACCGATCGATTTTTGGCAATTTCGTATTTTTTGTAAAAACTACCCCTAGGTGAAACTACCCCTACAGTAGCGATAATGCACTCTAGACTTACCCTATCGGTCAAGGCACGTTTTTCCAAAATTTTTTCGAAAACTACCCCCCACCCCCAATCCACCCCCGGAGCTACCCCCGAAGATGGTCCTGAACGTAGCCGAGGTCACCCCCAACACTTAGGTTAGGTTAGGTTTGATCCATTTTGGCTAGCTTAGGTTAGCTGGTTGGAATTAGTTTTTTCCATTTACCGCCCCTCTAGGCATGGTCAAAGAGACCCTTAGGGGTTGGGTGAGGGTAGGCGTCAAGCCTCTGCATCATCCGAAACTACCCCTATAGTCCTAGGTTACGTAGCGGCCGTGTTAGGTTGAAATAAATTTTTTTCGAAAAACTACCCCCCACCCCTCTGGACGTGGTCGAAAACAACCCCAAAGCTAGGGTCGGGGTCGCGACGTCCGCCCGCATCATCCGAAACTACCCCTATAGTCCTAGGTTACGTAGCGGCCGATTTTGTTTTTTTTTTTCGAAAAACTACCCCCCACCCCTCTGAACGTGGTCAAAACCACCCCTTGGTCTGGGGTCACGGCCGGGATGACCTTGAGCATCATCCAAAACTACCCCTATAGTCCTAGGTTACGTAGCGGCCGAGTTTAGGGGTGGCTGTCCTATTCTCTGGGTAGATCTACTACTGCGGTATTTGACGTTTCCCTAATTTCTTTGAGTCTCGTCAGAAAAAGTAACCGAAAGTATTCTTTCTTAAAAATAGGTTTTGGAATCATTTTTTGTGAAATAGCATTTACATAGATTGACTGATCTACTTGTTTCAAAGTAGTAAATTAAATTTCAAAAATATAACTTACATTTTTATTACAAGTCTATTGTCAATAAAATGAGGAAATATAGCGGAATTTTATTAATTATTATTATGATGGTATTTTTTATTTCCTTACCTTATTATTATCATTTTTGTTTTGTTAAAAATTGGCGATATTTCTACGAAAATGGTTGGTTCCTAAAACGAGGCAAGTCTAATTAATAAATGAAACGCGTAAAGGCATTTTTATTTAATATTATTATTTTTGGGTAACAGATGTTTTTGTATTTTATGAACGTTCAATATATAGACAAAATCAGGGTGAATTAATACTCAATAAAATAAATAGAGCAAAGATAGAGAAAGGAAAATTGTATTCTGTTTATAAATTAACCTCTGACCTATTTATTTGCGAAAGCCTTTCATTGGCTTGCGTATAAAATTCACTTTCAACGACGGAATTAAAGCCGTCTCCTCTAGCGTTATTTCATTGATAGTGGGCTTCAAAGTGCAGCTACAGCCAACAGTATTGATTGCACATAACCACACTCACTTCCCCGTGACGTCATCGCTATTTATTGATCCACGTCCCTCTTAAAGCCCGGGCAAACCCATCCCATTTTAACTTACTATGCTCGTATCCAAAGCACGCATACGCACACATACACACGCATATTTCCACCCGTAAATCTTTCTTATTTTGTAGATAGATTTGCAACAAGTTTCAAGCTGATAAAACCTGATTAGTTTATGTAAAAACGGAGTAAGGTAGATAACGTCCTGATGTTTTTTATTCGAAATGCCCACTTTTGGTGAAGATCTGACGAAATACAACCCCTCCCCACACAAACACATACACAGAAAAACAGAAACACACACACTTCAGCAATTATGAATAAAGCATTATGTTATGTGGGCTTTGAGTGTTTAGAAGCATCGGAGGATGTTGCATGAGAACTGGCACGAACGCTTTCCTATTCTATACCTCAAATTCCGTATTTTACAGTCTTGCAAGATTTACTGGTGTAGGTTGCTGCCAAGAGCATGACGTCACAAACCGGAAATGATCAAACAGTGCCGACAAAGCGTCGCAAAGGGAAATAAATAGTTCTTACCTAGATAACTTTAAGCTACTACGGATCGATATTTAAGCTATATCCGATCTGATTTTGTTTCATGTACGAACCTTACGTTAATTCATAACTCAATGATATTCTAACCTAACCATCTACTAACTTGTCATAACTTCTTTTGCTGATCAAGATTTCTAACGTGTCTTTTAGTTGTGACAGAGGTTTTTTTTGTTTTACTTTTCTACAAATTGCATCTTTTTTCTGTAATTTTTCTCAAAACACTCTCAAAGCTTTTAACCTTCTACCTAAATGTTCCATGAGGCTTAATTATGCGATGTTACAGGAAAACGAAACATTCAGGTCTCCACTGTAGAATCCATTACTCGATTCCCTGACAAGTTGTTGGTATGATTTATTTCTTCTCGTAGTATTCCCTGACATTTAGTTGTAGCAATCGTACGTTTCTGTATGCTTACACTGACACACGCAGGCTGCAGCTATGCATGTCGTCAGGGGCAAGATCTACTTTAGGCTGGAGACACACTTGGAGTTTACACTTGGTATTTATGCGAATTAACTCGCATATATATATATATATAGATTTTTTGGACTAGGAGACTGACAGACTTACCTTGGTAAGAGTCCACTCTGTAGTCTTGAAATAGAAACACATAAAAGCACTTAAACAATGATTTATTTCAACCACACAGTGGTCTTTGTCAATCGAAGAGAAAACACAAAAAGAAATATGAGAGAATGAAAAAAAAAAAAAATTGTTTAAGTGCTTTTATGTGTTTCTATTTCAAGACTACGGAGTGGACTCTTACCAAGGTAAGTATGTCAGTCTCCTAGTCCAAAAAATCTAAATAATCTTTACCAACCAAAACTAACCTAAATATATATATATATATATATATATATATATATATATATATATATATATAATATGTTTTCTTGTATAATAATCAAAAACAACTGAGGTTATTCAAATACAGGAATTGAATACAATTAATAAATATTTTCTGTATCTGAATAAAATCAGTTGTTTTTTATATATTTTATACACACAAAACCACACACAATTGGGTTTATATCGTGTGCACACTTTGTACGAAATTAATAATTAAGTCTCAACTAAACCTTTCATAAGGAGGTTTTTTTCTTTTATATATGCTATATACACATCTCTGTATACTTATCTTAGTATAGTATTTATACAAAACGTATAGAGTATAAATGTATTAGACATTTTACAAATCATTGATATCATTCCTTGAAATTTTTAGCAAATCATAATGACAAATTTCAAAAGTGTACTTCAAATTTTAGGTTTAAAATGAAATATTTCATACTAAGAAAAGTTTTTTAGAGCTCTCAATAATGTCATTATTTTTATTACCATTTACCATAAATATTAGTTTTTATTAAATAAATTCCTCAAATAGAGATGTTAATTTTAGTAAAATTTCCATTCAAATTTTACAAACAAAAAACTGTCGACGGCAGAGTGGACGACGAGTGTGTAAGCGCACATTTAGTCACATACGCCACTACTTCGGGAGCGACGGTAAAACATCCGACGACTGTCCTGGCAGTGCGCGGCTGCATTGCTACCGACGGCGTTAAATAATCCGATCGTCCATTTTACCGCTCAATGTGTTATTCATTGAGATTAGGTATTACCTTATAAATATTAAATTTCATGTATTTTATGTAATAACATAAATACAAACATTTTACCCTACTATCTGAATAATTCTTATCTTTTTTTCAAAAGACGTATGAAGTTATTATTTTTGTCGGCACTACCAACTCTTATGCAAAATATCAACATTTCTAAAACAAACCATAACACCTTACATTACACACAAAAATAAACAAGGCACTGAAACAACGAGTGTGTATCCACCCTTAGACGGCCGCACAATTACAGAATCTGCCTCACCTTTTGTGATTCTCATTTAGGTTAGCTTCAAGCTGTGAAAAGCGAAAGTAATAGTACTTAATATAAGTTTAATTTTATTTAACTCTAATAAACTTCGTATCCAGCAAATCCGTGGCTAGTTGTTACTCTCTCAAAAGACATTGCGAAGGGGGTAGTTGTGAGATAAGTGATTTGAGACATTAAAACCATCTCCGATGGGCTTGCGAACGCGCGGACAGTATATCGTTAGAGTAAATAAAAACATATTATACTTAAACATGGAAATTAGGTTTACATCTCACGTCTCATAGACTAGGAATAAAAATACAGAAAAATTGATCAAATTTTTTTCCTCGGCCTAATAAAATGATGTAGAGAGGATAAAATCCTCTCGGATGGATATTTCAGACGCACAAAACTAAACAGTCGAGAGGATGTATATTGTGTAAGACCTCAAATACAGTGTATTACAATACATCGTAAGCCTATCAATGATAAAGGCGACTTGGTCGCCGAAATTAGTCTCAGTAAACAAGTGTTTAATGAGATTTGTAGTGATATCGGTTAATTCTTAACGTGGGTTAATTATTCTCGCCAGCTAAGCTGTAATAAACAAAATAATCTAATACAGTCCTTACAAGAAGCAGGCCTACACAATTCGGTTCTTATATTCCCTAACCTTGGATTTTCAATTTCAATTAGTCATGTTAACAATAGTTGAAATGAATCAATGCAAATTATTTTTAGAAACATTATCTGAATGTTTAATTTTAAATTATCTAATAGTGTTTAAAATGTAAAGAATTGGGACATTATTTGTTCAAATCTTCTACTCCAGCTACTATTTGAACAGTTCCATGACGTCAACACACAGTTCTAATCCAACATCGCAAACAAACACATATGCAACTCCTCAACGTACATAGACTAGTTCGTGTTCTAGTTTCTGCTTAGGCCAGATAGGAAGATCACATCATTCACATTACCAAAAACACACGAAAACACTCAAAAGTCAAACAGCCAAACCTCTACTAATCAAACATATCAACAAAGCTAACAATATTGTCCAAGCTAAATAATAACAGTCCGCAAATCGAACAATATAAAGATGACAAAATGTACCCAACACGCACGCACGCACGAACGAACGAACGCAGGCACGCACGCGCCACACACACACACACACACACACTTTACACAAAAGCCAGTCTCTATCTAATTAAATGCTTTCATTAGTAATGTTAATGTTTATATGCTGGTAAATTCAAAGAGTATTGTTAACTATAAATACACCTTCATTACTAATGCTAATGTTTATATGCTGTAAGAACCCAAAACTGTGTCAACTAAATAAACACTTTCATAAGTAATGATAATGTTTATATGCTGTTAGATCCCAAGGATGTGTAAACAATAAATACGCCTTTATTAGTAATGTAATGTTTATATGTTGTTATATCCCAAAGGTTTGTTATCTATATAAACGCCTTCATTAGTAATGGTAATGTTTATATGCTATAAGAACCCAAAAGTGTGTCAACTAAATAAACGCCTTCATTAGTAATGTTAATGTTTATATGCTGTTAAATCCCAAGGGTGTGTCAACTTATTAATCGTCATCATTAGTAATGTTAATGTTTATATGCTGTTAAAGCCTAAAGTTATCGTTAACTATATAAACACTATCATTAGTAATGTCAATGTTTATATGCTGCTAATTAACAAAGAGGTGTTACTATATAAACGCCTTCATTAGTAATGTTAATGTTTATATGCTGATAATTAACAAAGGGGTGTTACTATATAAACGCCTTCATTAGTAATGTTAATGTTTATATGCTGCTAATTAACAAAGAGGTGTTACTATATAAACGCCTTCATTAGTAATGTTAATGTTTATATGCTGCTAATTAACAAAGAGGTGTTACTATATAAACGCCTTCATTAGTAATGTTAATGTTTATATGCTGATAATTAACAAAGAGGTGTTACTATATAAACGCCTTCATTAGTAATGTTAATGTTTATATGCTGATAATTAACAAAGAGGTGTTACTATATAAACACTATCATTAGTAATGTTAATGTTTATATGCTGCTAATTAACAAAGAGGTGTTACTATATAAACGCCTTCATTAGTAATGTTAATGTTTATATGCTGATAATTAACAAAGGGGTGTTACTATATAAACGCCTTCATTAGTAATGTTAATGTTTATATGCTGCTAATTAACAAAGGGCTGTTACTATATATAAACGCCTTCATTAGTAATGTTAATGTTTATATGCTGCTAATTAACAAAGAGGTGTTACTATATAAACGCCTTCATTAGTAATGTTAATGTTTATATGCTGCTAATTAACAAAGAGGTGTTACTATATAAACGCCTTCATTAGTAATGTTAATGTTTATATGCTGCTAATTAACAAAGAGGTGTTACTATATAAACGCCTTCATTAGTAATGTTAATGTTTATATGCTGCTAATTAACAAAGAGGTGTTACTATATAAACGCCTTCATTAGTAATGTTAATGTTTATATGCTGATAATTAACAAAGAGGTGTTACTATATAAACGCCTTCATTAGTAATGTTAATGTTTATATGCTGCTAAATCTAAATAGTAATTTAATTATATACACGTCTTCATTATTGATGTTAATATTTATATGCTGTTAGATCAGAAAGACTTGTTACTATATAAACACCTTCAAGAGTAATGTGAATGTGTATATCATGCTTAATCCCAAAGGTTTGTTAACTACATAAATGCCTTTATTAGTAATGTTAATGTTTATATGCTGCTAAATCTAAATAGTAATTTAATTATATACACGTCTTCATTATTGATGTTAATATTTATATGCTGTTAGATCAGAAAGACTTGTTACTATATAAACACCTTCAAGAGTAATGTGAATGTGTATATCCTGCTTAATCCCAAAGATTTGTTAAACACATAAATGCCTTTATTAGTATTGTTAATGATTATATGCTGTTAAATCCCAAGGGTGTGTCAACTTATTAATCGTCATCATTAGTAATGTTAATGTTTATATGCTGTTAAAGCCTAAAGATATCGTTAACTATATAAACACTAACTAAACTAACTAAACTATATATACAAGCATATAAATGTTTATATGCTGGTAAATTAATGACAATTTTAACTATAAAAACACCTTTATTAGTAATGATATGTTTATAGGCTGTTAAATCTGAAGGGTGTGTTACTATATAAACTTTTTCATTTGTATTGATAATGTTTATATGCTGTCATATCCCATCGGTGTGTTAACTACATAAACACCTTCATTACTAATGCTAATGTTTATATGCTGTAAGAACCCAAAAGTGTGTCAACTAAATAAACACTTTCATAAGTAATGATATTGTTTATATGCTGTTAGATCCCAAGGGTGAGTAAACAATAGATACGCCTGTATTAGTAATGTAATTTTCATATGCTGCTAAATCCAAAGAGAATTGTTAACTATGTAAACGCCTTCATAAGTAATATTAATGTTCATATGCTGTTAAATCCCAAGGGTATTGTTACCTAAATAAACACCTCAATTGTTATTGTCCAAATGCTCTTAGTCCCAAGGGTGTGTTAACTATATAAACGCTTTCATTAGTAATGTTAATGTTTATATGCTGCTAGATTAAAAGAGATGTGTAAACTATATAAACACCTTTACTAGTAATGTTAATGTTTATATGCTGTTATATCCCAAAGGTTTGATAACTATATATACGCATGATTAGTATTGTTTATGTTTTAATGCTGTTAAATCCTAAGGGTATTGTTAACTATATAAACACCTTCATTGGTAATGTTACTGTGTACATGTTTTTAAATCCCAAGGTTATTGTTAACTATTTTAACAACTTCATCAGTAATGTTATTGTGTATATACGGTTACATCCCATGGATATTTTCAACTATAGTAGAACTGCGGATAGTTTGGCGCGCCCACCCCTAAACTCGGCCGCTACGTAACCTAGGACTATAGGGGTAGTTTTGGATGATGCTCAAGGTCATCCCGGCCCTGACCCTAGACCAAGGGGTGGTTTCGACCACGTTCAGAGGGGTAGGGGGTAGTTTTTCGAAAAAAAAAATCGGCCGCTACGTAACCTAGGACTATAGGGGTAGTTTCGGATGATGCGGGCGGACGTCGCAACCTTGATCCAGGCCCCAGGGGTGGTTTTGAACACGTCCAGAGGGGTGGGGGGTAGTTTTTCGAAAAAAAAATAAATTCCAACCAACTAACCTAAGCTAGCCAAAATGGATCAAACCTAACCTAACCTACGTGTTGGGGGGTGACCTCGGCCACGTTCAGGACCATACGCGGGGGATGCTCCGGGGGTGGAGTGGGGGTGGGGGTAGTTTTCGAAAAAATTTTGGAAAATCGTGTCTTGACCGATAGGGTGAGTTTAGGGTCTAATACTGGGTGCTGAAGGGTAGTTTCACCTAGGGGTAGTTTTTACAAAAAATATGAAATTGCCGAAAATCGATCGGATGGATCAACAGACAGTACGGGATACGTGTAGAGGCCCTTTTGGACCATTGCGGGGGTGGTTCACCTGGGGGGTAGTTTTTAAATAAAATACGAAAATGCCTAAATTCGATCGGACGGATCAAATGACCGTACGGGACATGTCTAGAGTCCAATAAGGAACGCTGCGGGGGTGGTTTCACCTGTGGGTTGTCTTCAGAATGCCAAACATAATAGGCGGAATAGCTCCGGTGGAGGGGGTAACTTTTGGAAAGACTTAATGGTTATCTGAAGTAAGGCCTCTTAGGTAGTGTAACCCAGGAATAGCTTGGGTGGTGGGGGTAACTTTGGAAAGATTTTATGGTTATCTGATGACGTATCAGCGCTCGAGCAACTCTATGCAAGTAGTAGGCTCACCCTAACTATAGTGGTCTACCCTTAAATGATATGGGTGATGAGGGGCCCAGGGGTAAACGATTGTCAAACTCAAAATTTGTCTATGCTACTAAATTAATAAACAATGCAGTCAGCCTTTAAGTAAAGCTACATAAGAGCAGGGCTAGGACGGTTGCTATATCAACTACCAAGAGAAATACCTCCACCAAGTCTTAGGTAAAGCTATCTGTGGAGCAAGGCCTCAGGAAAAGCCATCCCTTAGGCCGACCCTTAGGTAAAGCCATCCAGGTGTCGGACCTTCGGTAAAGTCACACCAGGAGTCGTGCTAGAGGTAAAGCCCCCAGGAGCTAGGCCTTAGGTATAGCCAACCCGAAGCCTGCCCTCAAGTAAAGCCACCCGGGTGTCAGACCTCCGTTAAAGTAACCGCGGAGTCGGGCTTGAGGTAAAGCCGCCTAGGAGCCAGGCCTTAGGTAAAGCTACCATTGAGGCAGACCATCGGTAAAGCTACCATGGAGTCGGGGCCTAGGTAAAGCTACCATGGAGTTTGACCACAGGTAAAGCAAACACGGAGCAAGGACTCAGGTAAAAGCCATCTCGAAGCCAGCCGATAGGTAAAGTAACCCTGGATTCAGGCATCAAGTGGGGGTGGTTATCAAATAATATATGAAATTACCAAAAAATGATCGGTTAGATCAAACGACCAACGACCTACATAGAGGTCAAATAGTCAACAAGTTGAATCGACCAATCACAACGCAGGGGCCCGGTAGGCCTACGTAAACGGTCAATGTAAGACGAGAAGGCCCATATAACGTGTTAAACCAATATATGACAGCCCACATAATGTGTTAAACAAATATGCAAGCCTACATACACACTATGCTCGGTAAATCGCCGGCCAAGGCCTATATGAACTGAGATAGTTTCACCTCATATATCAGGTAGAACCACGGGCAGGCAACCGTATAATATGGGGAGTACTATAAGGTATAGCTAAACCAATATATACGATAGCCCACATAATGTGTTAAACAAATACGCAAGCTTGCATACATACTATGCTAGGCCTACATACATGAATCCCTAAATGCGCCTACTATGTCGGTAAATCACCGGCCACAGCCTATATGAACAGAGATAGTTTCACCTCATATATCAGGTAGAACCTGGCAATCGTATAATATGGGAAGTACTATAAGGTACATCTACCAATGCATAACCTATCAAGCCCATGACGGTCAACAAATATTACAATATAATTAAAAAAAAGTTACGCAACTTATATATACATACAGTGCTAAGCCAACATTCGGGCATATATACTTTGTTAAACCAGCATGCAATATACTCTAAATAGCCATAACGGTGTTAAACCAATATGCAGGTTAACCCATATACATCCTGTATTAGGCCAATAGTCCCGTTACCCACATATGCCTATATAATATGTTAAGCCTGGATGAATGATATCTTATATAGTGTGTTAAACAAAAACGCTTGTAAACCCACATAAATAATATGCTAAGCCTACATACTGTGCTAAACAGATACGCGTGTAAACTCACATAAATACAATGCTAACCAACATGGATGCTATCCTACATAGGCTTATATACTATGTTAGGCCTGGATACGTGATTGCCCCATATAGTGTGTTAAATAAATATGCGTGTAAACCAAATAAATACTCTGGTAAGCCAACATGCATGCTATCATAGATAGGCGTATATACTATGTTAGGCCTACATATCGCGTTAAACAAACATGTGTAAGCCACCATACATATTATGCTAAGCCGACTTACATGAATCCCTAAATGTGCCCGCTATGTCGGTAAACCACTGGCCAAAGCCTATATGATCTGAGCTATTTTCACCTTGTCTATCAGGTAGAACCAGGCAATCGAATAATATGGGAAGTACTATAGGGTACATCTACCAATGCATAACCTATCACGCCCATGACGGTCAACAAATACTACAATATAATTTAAAAAAGTTACGCAACCTATATACATACAGTGCTAAGCCAACATTCAGGCATATATACTATGTTATACCAGCATGCAATATAATCTACATAGCCATATATACGCTGTTAAACCAATATGCAGGTTAACCTATATACATCCTGTATTAGGCCAATATCCCCGTTACCCGCATAGGCCTATATAATATGTTAAGCCTGTATAAGTGATTGCCCTTATAGTGTGTTCAATAAATATGCGTGTAAACCAAATAAATACTCTGGTAAGCCAACATGTATGCTATCATAGATAGGCGTATATACTATGTTAGGCCTACATATCGCGTTAAACAAACATGTGTAAGCCACCATACATATTATGCTAAGCCGACAAGGGCCTACAAATTGTAACACACTATATCCACTGCATAGGTTAGCTAAACGGCTATCACACACTATCCTACAGGTACCACATAATACCTGATCAATAACACATAGTATCCAATGCATAGCCTGACGAAGGTTTAATATATAGTATCCAGAGGCCCCGCTAACGATTAACACGTTGTATCCATAAGGCCTACTATGTCGGTAAACCACAGGCCCAAGCTTATATGATCAGAGTCCGACACACATTTTCACCCGTCTATCAGGTAGAACCTCAGGCAGGGGGCTGTATAATACGGGAAGTACTATATCGTATAGCTAACAATGCATAACCTATCACGCCCATGACGGTCAGCAAATACTACAATATAATCAAAAAAAAAGTCGCGCAACCTATATACATACAGTGCTAACCAATATAGGCATATATACTATGTTAAACCAGCATGCAATATACTCTAAATAGCCATATATACGCTGTTAAACAAATATGCGTGTAAACCTACATAAATACTATGGTAAACCAACATGCATGCTATCATACTATGTTAAGCCCAAATACATAATAGAATACATAATGTGTTAAACATATATGTGTGTAAGCCAGCATAGATATTATGCTAAGAAGACATGGACCTACAAAGTATAACACATTATATTCGGTGCATAGTTTAGCTAATGGATATCACACGCTAACCTACAAGCTGCCCACAAATTACCACATAATACCTGATACATAGCCCGGATAATCATTAACGCATAGCGGCCGATGCAAGTCATGAGTAGGGCTAACACAACATATTCAAACCATAGCCTGACTACGGCTAACACATAGTATCCGATGAGAAGTATGAATACAAAGTAACACATAATATCCGTTGCATAGCTCGGCTAAAGTTCGTCATATAGCACCCGAAGTATAGCTTGACAAACACACAGCATTTCATGAGCGGCGTGATATAAGGTAACACATAGTATCCGATACACAACCTAGGATCGAATATGACGTCATTCAGGTGGAGAACAAGATGGTGGCAATGTTGATACCGTGATGGCCTGTGTAGGCTAGATCAAATAACCAACGTTTCAACTAAACTACTGTCATACGCGTAGTTTAACCAACCAACATACGTGAAGTTCAAACGAACAGCATTGACACCAAGTCCAAATAGGCTATAGCGGCTATGCCCAGATCAGCGTTTCAGCTAATCAAAATGAAAAACTTACGCTAATCAACCAACATCTACACCGAAGTCAAATGGGTTATGGTTAGTGAAGGCACCGGCAAAAGCTTTAAGGACTAGACATAATTATAGCTATCAACGCGTACCAAAATAGCTATGCAGAAACCGTCAAGGCCATTACACATATTGTCCAGGTATGTTCTCCATCAAACCGAGACTTTAGACACCATCTCTGTAAAACAGCTAACAAATTATACTCTACCACAATAGGTATGTCAAAACTGTTACCGGCTCATAATCTAAGACAATGGTTACGTAACGCCCTTTATCAATTTAAGACCTTAAGAGATATCTTCGTAAAGACAGCTACCAATCCGTACTATATCACAATAGTTACGTTAGAGCTACCGCTGCTCACCCTACCATAATAGCTACGTACAGACGGTTAATATTGTATAACCTATCACAAGACTTATGTAAAAACAGCTATGCATAACCTGTCACACAATAACTGCGTAAAGGCAGCTAACAAGGCCTACCCCATTAAAATAGCTACGAAAAGATAACATCCAATACATACCCTATCATATTAGCTATGTAAAGACAATAAATGCGTAAAGGCAGCTAACAATGCCTACCCCATTAAAATAGCTATGTAAAGACAGCTAAAGATGCATAACCTAACTCAGTAATGATTGCTATTAAATAATGAACCATTACACTAGCCACGTAAAGACAGCTACCAACACCACAATAGCTACGTAAAAACAGTTATCGATCCGTGACCAAGATAATACCTACGTAAGACCTATATCAGTGCTAAGACAATAGTTCCGTAAGGAAAACCTACCACTTCATGAACTACGACAACAGCAAGGTGTGGACGGCTACCAATACATTACTTATCACAGCTACCAACACATAACTCGTCACACTAGCTAAGTAAATAGCGCTACGACTGAATAGCCTATCACACAGGCTAATTGAGGGTCACTAACTAAACCATCACAATATCTCTGTACATGGCAGATGGCGAGATGATCCTCATCTTTATCGCACACCTAACAGTAGGTTAGGTTAGAAGCACTCTGGCTAGCTTAGGTTAGTGGGTTGAAAATAATTTTTTCTAAAAACTACCCCTCTAGACGTGGTTGAACACCCAACAGTAGGTTAGGTTAGAAGCACTCTGGCTAGCTTAGGTTAGTGGGTTGAAAATATTTTTTTCTAAAAACTACCCCTCTAGACGTGGTTGAACCCTCCCCCAAGGCTACGATCAAGGTCACATCGACCGCCTGCATCATCCAAAACCACCCCTAACTTCTACAACCACAGGTCAGTGATGCCCGTGATGGAGATACGACCAACCTTTGAAAGTTAGGGGTGGTTTTGGATGATGCAGGCGGTCGATGTGACCTTGATCGTAGCCTTGGGGGAGGGTTCAACCACGTCTAGAGGGGTAGTTTTTAGAAAAAAATATTTTCAACCCACTAACCTAAGCTAGCCAGAGTGCTTCTAACCTAACCTACTGTTGGGTGTTCAACCACGTCTAGAGGGGTAGTTTTTAGAAAAAATTATTTTCAACCCACTAACCTAAGCTAGCCAGAGTGCTTCTAACCTAACCTACTGTTAGGTGTGCGATAAAGATGAGGATCATCTCGCCATCTGCCATGTACAGAGATATTGTGATGGTTTAGTTAGTGACCCTCAATTAGCCTGTGTGATAGGCTATTCAGTCGTAGCGCTATTTACTTAGCTAGTGTGACGAGTTATGTGTTGGTAGCTGTGATAAGTAATGTATTGGTAGCCGTCCACACCTTGCTGTTGTCGTAGTTCATGAAGTGGTAGGTTTTCCTTACGGAACTATTGTCTTAGCACTGATATAGGTCTTACGTAGGTATTATCTTGGTCACGGATCGATAACTGTTTTTACGTAGCTATTGTGGTGTTGGTAGCTGTCTTTACGTGGCTAGTGTAATGGTTCATTATTTAATAGCAATCATTACTGAGTTAGGTTATGCATCTTTAGCTGTCTTTACATAGCTATTTTAATGGGGTAGGCATTGTTAGCTGCCTTTACGCATTTATTGTCTTTACATAGCTAATATGATAGGGTATGTATTGGATGTTATCTTTTCGTAGCTATTTTAATGGGGTAGGCCTTGTTAGCTGCCTTTACGCAGTTATTGTGTGACAGGTTATGCATAGCTGTTTTTACATAAGTCTTGTGATAGGTTATACAATATTAACCGTCTGTACGTAGCTATTATGGTAGGGTGAGCAGCGGTAGCTCTAACGTAACTATTGTGATATAGTACGGATTGGTAGCTGTCTTTACGAAGATATCTCTTAAGGTCTTAAATTGATAAAGGGCGTTACGTAACCATTGTCTTAGATTATGAGCCGGTAACAGTTTTGACATACCTATTGTGGTAGAGTATAATTTGTTAGCTGTTTTACAGAGATGGTGTCTAAAGTCTCGGTTTGATGGAGAACATACCTGGACAATATGTGTAATGGCCTTGACGGTTTCTGCATAGCTATTTTGGTACGCGTTGATAGCTATAATTATGTCTAGTCCTTAAAGCTTTTGCCGGTGCCTTCACTAACCATAACCCATTTGACTTCGGTGTAGATGTTGGTTGATTAGCGTAAGTTTTTCATTTTGATTAGCTGAAACGCTGATCTGGGCATAGCCGCTATAGCCTATTTGGACTTGGTGTCAATGCTGTTCGTTTGAACTTCACGTATGTTGGTTGGTTAAACTACGCGTATGACAGTAGTTTAGTTGAAACGTTGGTTATTTGATCTAGCCTACACAGGCCATCACGGTATCAACATTGCCACCATCTTGTTCTCCACCTGAATGACGTCATATTCGATCCTAGGTTGTGTATCGGATACTATGTGTTACCTTATATCACGCCGCTCATGAAATGCTGTGTGTTTGTCAAGCTATACTTCGGGTGCTATATGACGAACTTTAGCCGAGCTATGCAACGGATATTATGTGTTACTTTGTATTCATACTTCTCATCGGATACTATGTGTTAGCCGTAGTCAGGCTATGGTTTGAATATGTTGTGTTAGCCCTACTCATGACTTGCATCGGCCGCTATGCGTTAATGATTATCCGGGCTATGTATCAGGTATTATGTGGTAATTTGTGGGCAGCTTGTAGGTTAGCGTGTGATATCCATTAGCTAAACTATGCACCGAATATAATGTGTTATACTTTGTAGGTCCATGTCTTCTTAGCATAATATCTATGCTGGCTTACACACATATATGTTTAACACATTATGTATTCTATTATGTATTTGGGCTTAACATAGTATGATAGCATGCATGTTGGTTTACCATAGTATTTATGTAGGTTTACACGCATATTTGTTTAACAGCGTATATATGGCTATTTAGAGTATATTGCATGCTGGTTTAACATAGTATATATGCCTATATTGGTTAGCACTGTATGTATATAGGTTGCGCGACTTTTTTTTTGATTATATTGTAGTATTTGCTGACCGTCATGGGCGTGATAGGTTATGCATTGTTAGCTATACGATATAGTACTTCCCGTATTATACAGCCCCCTGCCTGAGGTTCTACCTGATAGACGGGTGAAAATGTGTGTCGGACTCTGATCATATAAGCTTGGGCCTGTGGTTTACCGACATAGTAGGCCTTATGGATACAACGTGTTAATCGTTAGCGGGGCCTCTGGATACTATATATTAAACCTTCGTCAGGCTATGCATTGGATACTATGTGTTATTGATCAGGTATTATGTGGTACCTGTAGGATAGTGTGTGATAGCCGTTTAGCTAACCTATGCAGTGGATATAGTGTGTTACAATTTGTAGGCCCTTGTCGGCTTAGCATAATATGTATGGTGGCTTACACATGTTTGTTTAACGCGATATGTAGGCCTAACATAGTATATACGCCTATCTATGATAGCATACATGTTGGCTTACCAGAGTATTTATTTGGTTTACACGCATATTTATTGAACACACTATAAGGGCAATCACTTATACAGGCTTAACATATTATATAGGCCTATGCGGGTAACGGGGATATTGGCCTAATACAGGATGTATATAGGTTAACCTGCATATTGGTTTAACAGCGTATATATGGCTATGTAGATTATATTGCATGCTGGTATAACATAGTATATATGCCTGAATGTTGGCTTAGCACTGTATGTATATAGGTTGCGTAACTTTTTTAAATTATATTGTAGTATTTGTTGACCGTCATGGGCGTGATAGGTTATGCATTGGTAGATGTACCCTATAGTACTTCCCATATTATTCGATTGCCTGGTTCTACCTGATAGACAAGGTGAAAATAGCTCAGATCATATAGGCTTTGGCCAGTGGTTTACCGACATAGCGGGCACATTTAGGGATTCATGTAAGTCGGCTTAGCATAATATGTATGGTGGCTTACACATGTTTGTTTAACGCGATATGTAGGCCTAACATAGTATATACGCCTATCTATGATAGCATGCATGTTGGCTTACCAGAGTATTTATTTGGTTTACACGCATATTTATTTAACACACTATATGGGGCAATCACGTATCCAGGCCTAACATAGTATATAAGCCTATGTAGGATAGCATCCATGTTGGTTAGCATTGTATTTATGTGAGTTTACACGCGTATCTGTTTAGCACAGTATGTAGGCTTAGCATATTATTTATGTGGGTTTACAAGCGTTTTTGTTTAACACACTATATAAGATATCATTCATCCAGGCTTAACATATTATATAGGCATATGTGGGTAACGGGACTATTGGCCTAATACAGGATGTATATGGGTTAACCTGCATATTGGTTTAACACCGTTATGGCTATTTAGAGTATATTGCATGCTGGTTTAACAAAGTATATATGCCCGAATGTTGGCTTAGCACTATATGTATATATAAGTTGCGTAACTTTTTTTTAATTATATTGTAATATTTGTTGACCGTCATGGGCTTGATAGGTTATGCATTGGTAGATGTACCTTATAGTACTTCCCATATTATACGATTGCCAGGTTCTACCTGATATATGAGGTGAAACTATCTCTGTTCATATAGGCTGTGGCCGGTGATTTACCGACATAGTAGGCGCATTTAGGGATTCATGTATGTAGGCCTAGCATAGTATGTATGCAAGCTTGCGTATTTGTTTAACACATTATGTGGGCTATCGTATATATTGGTTTAGCTATACCTTATAGTACTCCCCATATTATACGGTTGCCTGCCCGTGGTTCTACCTGATATATGAGGTGAAACTATCTCAGTTCATATAGGCCTTGGCCGGCGATTTACCGAGCATAGTGTGTATGTAGGCTTGCATATTTGTTTAACACATTATGTGGGCTGTCATATATTGGTTTAACACGTTATATGGGCCTTCTCGTCTTACATTGACCGTTTACGTAGGCCTACCGGGCCCCTGCGTTGTGATTGGTCGATTCAACTTGTTGACTATTTGACCTCTATGTAGGTCGTTGGTCGTTTGATCTAACCGATCATTTTTTGGTAATTTCATATATTATTTGATAACCACCCCCACTTGATGCCTGAATCCAGGGTTACTTTACCTATCGGCTGGCTTCGAGATGGCTTTTACCTGAGTCCTTGCTCCGTGTTTGCTTTACCTGTGGTCAAACTCCATGGTAGCTTTACCTAGGCCCCGACTCCATGGTAGCTTTACCGATGGTCTGCCTCAATGGTAGCTTTACCTAAGGCCTGGCTCCTAGGCGGCTTTACCTCAAGCCCGACTCCGCGGTTACTTTAACGGAGGTCTGACACCCGGGTGGCTTTACTTGAGGGCAGGCTTCGGGTTGGCTATACCTAAGGCCTAGCTCCTGGGGGCTTTACCTCTAGCACGACTCCTGGTGTGACTTTACCGAAGGTCCGACACCTGGATGGCTTTACCTAAGGGTCGGCCTAAGGGATGGCTTTTCCTGAGGCCTTGCTCCACAGATAGCTTTACCTAAGACTTGGTGGAGGTATTTCTCTTGGTAGTTGATATAGCAACCGTCCTAGCCCTGCTCTTATGTAGCTTTACTTAAAGGCTGACTGCATTGTTTATTAATTTAGTAGCATAGACAAATTTTGAGTTTGGCAATCGTTTACCCCTGGGCCCCTCATCACCCATATCATTTAAGGGTAGACCACTATAGTTAGGGTGAGCCTACTACTTGCATAGAGTTGCTCGAGCGCTGATACGTCATCAGATAACCATAAAATCTTTCCAAAGTTACCCCCACCACCCAAGCTATTCCTGGGTTACACTACCTAAGAGGCCTTACTTCAGATAACCATTAAGTCTTTCCAAAAGTTACCCCCTCCACCGGAGCTATTCCGCCTATTATGTTTGGCATTCTGAAGACAACCCACAGGTGAAACCACCCCCGCAGCGTTCCTTATTGGACTCTAGACATGTCCCGTACGGTCATTTGATCCGTCCGATCGAATTTAGGCATTTTCGTATTTTATTTAAAACTACCCCCCAGGTGAACCACCCCCGCAATGGTCCAAAAGGGCCTCTACACGTATCCCGTACTGTCTGTTGATCCATCCGATCGATTTTCGGCAATTTCATATTTTTTGTAAAAACTACCCCTAGGTGAAACTACCCTTCAGCACCCAGTATTAGACCCTAAACTCACCCTATCGGTCAAGACACGATTTTCCAAAATTTTTTCGAAAACTACCCCCACCCCCACTCCACCCCCGGAGCATCCCCCGCGTATGGTCCTGAACGTGGCCGAGGTCACCCCCCAACACGTAGGTTAGGTTAGGTTTGATCCATTTTGGCTAGCTTAGGTTAGTTGGTTGGAATTTATTTTTTTTCGAAAAACTACCCCCCACCCCTCTGGACGTGTTCAAAACCACCCCTGGGGCCTGGATCAAGGTTGCGACGTCCGCCCGCATCATCCGAAACTACCCCTATAGTCCTAGGTTACGTAGCGGCCGATTTTTTTTTTTTCGAAAAACTACCCCCTACCCCCCTGAACGTGGTCGAAACCACCCCTTGGTCTAGGGTCAGGGCCGGGATGACCTTGAGCATCATTCAAAACTACCCCTATAGTCCTAGGTTACGTAGCGGCCGAGTTTAGGGGTGGGCGCGCCAAACTATCCGCAGTTCTACTAACTATATATTTTTAAACTTGTTTACATTCAGTTAAATCCTAAGGACATTTTTACTAGTATATACAACCACTATAATATCCCCCCTTGTATCTCAGGTATTTCGGTGGTTTTCAAGCAGCTTTTACAAATTGTTCCCACAAGGTAGCAGTGTTACTTTCCCATGCTATTTTTGGTTTCCAGAAATACTTTACCCTTAGAAATATCTGCAGCCTTCTTTTGTCAATAGGTACCCATGACTGGTTTATGACTACCTCCAAAATATAACAAATAACAATGGTTAAGCCCCATTGTCGGCACTTTAGTAAGTACCCTAGGTCACTCCTTTCTTAATATTTCTACTAATTTTTATTGTTTTGAATACTAACTAAAATTATAATATATGCGTCATATGCTTATGTTATAATACATACCTTCTTAAGGATAGTAGGTTTATTATTTTTTAAATAGTAATAAAGCCTAAAGACATTGTTAATTATATAAACACCTTTGTATTTAGTATTATTGTGTATACATTAATAAATCCCTGTAGAATTGTATAAACACCATCGTTACAACATTACGGTATTGTTACACTCAAGGATATTATTTGAAAGTCATTACAATAAAAACCTTCCGAGATATTTTTAGAGTACTATAATCCTGTAAAGAAGTTTATTTATTACAAGATAGTCTAATCACAATCAATGAATACGTAACAACATTATTTTTCTACCGCTAATAACCTAGCCTCCGGAGGTGGGAGATGTAATGTAAAGAGACGGGCGAAATTCCAGAGCTCATTATTATCAGCTTAATGCTCATAGCAACGATCTGAAAAAATGTTCTAATTTTAAACAGCAATAGCTATTTACTAGCTGGAGTTAGTGTTAGCAGGTTCTAAAATCCACCCTCGTTCTTCAGAGCACTAAATTACTATATGTATTAGGAGTTAAGTATTGACAGTCCTCTTCAAACATCCTTTTACAATACTTGAACGATATTTTACTACTCTCAAGTATTAAAATACTTTTGCAACACCATTTCTCTACTTTAGTATCTGGATAAAGTTTAGAAATTTTAAAATCCAAATTAAGCTAGCACAATGTACAAACACCCAGTGTCAGATGGATACACTTCTGTCTAGAAGGATGCTCACGTGCGTGAAATGATGCGCAATGCGTGTGTAAGTGCTCAAAATACCAAACATTAACAATGTTAAAATATCTGATCGACTGCAATGTACAAACACCCAGTGTCAGATGGATACACTTCTGTCTAGAAGGATGCTGACGTGTGTGAAATGATGCGCTTTGCGTGTGTAAGTGCTCAAAATACCACACATTAACAATGTTAAAATATCTGATCGACTGCCTAATTTACAAACACCCAGTGTCAGATGGATACACTTCTGTCTAGAAGGATGCTGACGTGCGTGAAATGATGCGCTTTGCGTGTGTAAGTGCTCAAAATACCAAACATTAACAATGTTAAAATATCTGATCGACTGCCTAATTTACAAACACCCAGTGTCAGATGGATACACTTCTGTCTAGAAGGATGCTGACGTGCGTGAAATGATGCGCTTTGCGTGTGTAAGTGCTCAAAATACCAAACATTAACAATGTTAAAATATCTGATCGACTGCCCAATGTACAAACACCCAGTGTCAGATGGATACACGTCTGTCTAGAAGGATGCTGACGTGCGTGAAATGATGCGCTTTGCGTGTGTAAGTGCTCAAAATACCAAACATTAACAATGTTAAAATATCTGATCGACTGCCCAATGTACAAACACCCAGTGTCAGATGGATACACTTCTGTCTAGAAGGATGCTGACGTGCGTGAAATGATGCGCTTTGCGTGTGTAAGTGCTCAAAATACCAAACATTAACAATGTTAAAATATCTGATCGACTGCCCAATGTACAAACACCCAGTGTCAGATGGATACACTTCTCTCTAGAAGGATGCTGACGTGCGTGAAATGATGCGCTTTGCGTGTGTAAGTGCTCAAAATACCAAACATTAACAATGTTAAAAAATCTGATCGACTGCCTAATGTACAAACACCCAGTGTCAGATGGATACACTTCAGTCTAGAAGGATGCTGACGTGCGTGAAATGATGCGCTTTGCGTGTGTAAGTGCTCAAAATACCAAAACTTCACAATGTTAAAATATCTGATCGACTGCCCAATGTACAAACACCCAGTGTCAGATGGATACACTTCTGTCTAGAAGGATGCTGACGTGCGTGAAATGATGCGCTTTGCGTGTGTAAGTGCTCAAAATACCAAACATTAACAATGTTAAAATATCTGATCGACTGCAATGTACAAACACCCAGTTTCAGATGGATACACTTCTGTCTAGAAGGATGCTGACGTGCGTGAAATGATGCGCTTTGCGTGTGTAAGTGCTCAAAATACCAAACATTAACAATGTTAAAATATCTGATCGACTGCCTAATTTACAAACACCCAGTGTCAGATGGATACACTTCTGTCTAAGAAGGATGCTGACGTGCGTGAAATGATGCGCTTTGCTTGTGTAAGTGCTCAAAATACCAAACATTAACGATGTTAAAATATCTGATCGACTGCCCAATGTACAAACACCCAGTGTCAGATGGATACACTTCTCTCTAGAAGGATGCTTACGTGCGTGAAATGATGCGCTTTGCGTGTGTAAGTGCTCAAAATACCAAACATTAACAATGTTAAAATATCTGATCGACTACCTAATGTACAAACACCTAGTATCAGATGGATACACGTCTGTCTAGAAGGAGGCTGACGTGCGTGAAATGATGCGCTTTGCGTGTGTAAGTGCTCAAAATACCAAACATTAACAATGTTAAAATATCTGATCGACTGCCTAATTTACAAACAACCAGTGTCAGATGGATACACTTCTGTCTAGAAGGATGCTCACGTGCGTGAAATGATGCGCTTTGCGTGTGTAAGTGCTCAAAATACCAAACATTAACAATGTTAAAATATCAGATCTACTGCCTAATGTACAAACACCCAGTGTCAGATGGATACACTTCTCCCTAGAAGGATGCTGACGTGCGTGAAATGATGCGCTTTGCATGTGTAAGTGCTCAAAATACCAAACATTCACAATGTTAAAATATCTGTTCGACTGCCTAATTTACAAACACCCAGTGTCAGATGGATACACTTCTGTCTAGAAGGATGCTGACGTGAGTGAAATGATGCGCTTTGCGTGTGTAAGTGCTCAAAATACCAAACATTAACAATGTTAAAATATCTGATCGACTGCCTAATTTACAAACACCCAGTGTCAGATGGATAAACTTCTGTCTAGAAGGATGCTCACGTGCGTGAAATGATGCGCTTTGCGTGTGTAAGTGCTCAAAATACCAAACATTAACAATGTTAAAATATCAGATCTACTGCCTAATGTACAAACACCCAGTGTCAGATGGATACACTTCTGTCTAGAAGGATGCTGACGTGCGTGAAATGATGCGCTTTGCGTGTGTAAGTGCTCAAAATACCAAACATTAACAATGTTAAAATATCTGATCGACTGCCTAATTTACAAACACCCAGTGTCAGATGGATACACTTCTGTCTAGAAGGATGCTGACGTGCGTGAAATAATGCGCTTTGCGTGTGTAAGTGCTCAAAATACCAAACATTAACAATGTTAAAATATCTGATCGACTGCCTAATTTACAAACACCCAGTGTCAGATGGATACACTTCTGTCTAAAAGGATGCTGACGTGCGTGAAATGATGCGCTTTGCGTGTGTAAGTGCTCAAAATACCAAACATTAACAATGTTAAAATATCTGATCGACTGCAATGTACAAACACCCCGTGTCAGATGGATACACTTCTGTCTAGAAGGATGCTGACGTGCGTGAAATGATGCGCTTTGCGTGTGTAAGTGCTCAAAATACCAAACATTAACAATGTTAAAATATCTGATCGACTGCAATGTACAAACACCCAGTGTCAGATGGATACACTTCTGTCTAGAAGGATGCTGACGTGCGTGAAATGATGCGCTTTGCGTGTGTAAGTGCTCAAAATACCAAACATTAACAATGTTAAAATATCTGATCGACTGCCCAATGTACAAACACCCAGTGTCAGATGGATACACGTCTGTCTAGAAGGATGCTGACGTGCGTGAAATGATGCGCTTTGCGTGTGTAAGTGCTCAAAATACCAAACATTAACAATGTTAAAATATCTGATCGACTGCCCAATGTACAAACACCCAGTGTCAGATGGATACACTTCTGTCTAGAAGGATGCTGACGTGCGTGAAATGATGCGCTTTGCGTGTGTAAGTGCTCAAAATACCAAACATTAACAATGTTAAAATATCTGATCGACTGCCCAATGTACAAACACCCAGTGTCAGATGGATACACTTCTCTCTAGAAGGATGCTGACGTGCGTGAAATGATGCGCTTTGCGTGTGTAAGTGCTCAAAATACCAAACATTAACAATGTTAAAAAATCTGATCGACTGCCTAATGTACAAACACCCAGTGTCAGATGGATACACTTCAGTCTAGAAGGATGCTGACGTGCGTGAAATGATGCGCTTTGCGTGTGTAAGTGCTCAAAATACCAAAACTTCACAATGTTAAAATATCTGATCGACTGCCCAATGTACAAACACCCAGTGTCAGATGGATACACTTCTGTCTAGAAGGATGCTGACGTGCGTGAAATGATGCGCTTTGCGTGTGTAAGTGCTCAAAATACCAAACATTAACAATGTTAAAATATCTGATCGACTGCAATGTACAAACACCCAGTTTCAGATGGATACACTTCTGTCTAGAAGGATGCTGACGTGCGTGAAATGATGCGCTTTGCGTGTGTAAGTGCTCAAAATACCAAACATTAACAATGTTAAAATATCTGATCGACTGCCTAATTTACAAACACCCAGTGTCAGATGGATACACTTCTGTCTAAGAAGGATGCTGACGTGCGTGAAATGATGCGCTTTGCTTGTGTAAGTGCTCAAAATACCAAACATTAACGATGTTAAAATATCTGATCGACTGCCCAATGTACAAACACCCAGTGTCAGATGGATACACTTCTCTCTAGAAGGATGCTTACGTGCGTGAAATGATGCGCTTTGCGTGTGTAAGTGCTCAAAATACCAAACATTAACAATGTTAAAATATCTGATCGACTACCTAATGTACAAACACCTAGTATCAGATGGATACACGTCTGTCTAGAAGGAGGCTGAAGTGCGTGAAATGATGCGCTTTGCGTGTGTAAGTGCTCAAAATACCAAACATTAACAATGTTAAAATATCTGATCGACTGCCTAATTTACAAACAACCAGTGTCAGATGGATACACTTCTGTCTAGAAGGATGCTCACGTGCGTGAAATGATGCGCTTTGCGTGTGTAAGTGCTCAAAATACCAAACATTAACAATGTTAAAATATCAGATCTACTGCCTAATGTACAAACACCCAGTGTCAGATGGATACACTTCTCCCTAGAAGGATGCTGACGTGCGTGAAATGATGCGCTTTGCGTGTGTAAGTGCTCAAAATACCAAACATTAACAATGTTAAAATATCAGATCTACTGCCTAATGTACAAACACCCAGTGTCAGATGAGTACACTTCTGTCTAGAAGGATGCTGACGTGCGTGAAATGATGCGCTTTGCATGTGTAAGTGCTCAAAATACCAAACATTCACAATGTTAAAATATCTGTTCGACTGCCTAATTTACAAACACCCAGTGTCAGATGGATACACTTCTGTCTAGAAGGATGCTGACGTGAGTGAAATGATGCGCTTTGCGTGTGTAAGTGCTCAAAATACCAAACATTAACAATGTTAAAATATCTGATCGACTGCCTAATTTACAAACACCCAGTGTCAGATGGATAAACTTCTGTCTAGAAGGATGCTCACGTGCGTGAAATGATGCGCTTTGCGTGTGTAAGTGCTCAAAATACCAAACATTAACAATGTTAAAATATCAGATCTACTGCCTAATGTACAAACACCCAGTGTCAGATGGATACACTTCTGTCTAGAAGGATGCTGACGTGCGTGAAATGATGCGCTTTGCGTGTGTAAGTGCTCAAAATACCAAACATTAACAATGTTAAAATATCTGATCGACTGCCTAATTTACAAACACCCAGTGTCAGATGGATACACTTCTGTCTAGAAGGATGCTGACGTGCGTGAAATGATGCGCTTTGCGTGTGTAAGTGCTCAAAATACCAAACATTAACAATGTTAAAATATCTGATCGACTGCCTAATTTACAAACACCCAGTGTCAGATGGATACACTTCTGTCTAGAAGGATGCTGACGTGCGTGAAATGATGCGCTTTGCGTGTGTAAGTGCTCAAAATACCAAACATTAACAATGTTAAAATATCTGATCGACTGCAATGTACAAACACCCCGTGTCAGATGGATACACTTCTGTCTAGAAGGATGCTGACGTGCGTGAAATGATGCGCTTTGCGTGTGTAAGTGCTCAAAATACCAAACATTAACAATGTTAAAATATCTGATCGACTGCAATGTACAAACACCCAGTGTCAGATGGATACACTTCTGTCTAGAAGGATGCTGACGTGCGTGAAATGATGCGCTTTGCGTGTGTAAGTGCTCAAAATACCAAACATTAACAATGTTAAAATATCTGATCGACTGCAATGTACAAACACCCAGTGTCAGATGGGTACACTTCTGTCTAGAAGGATGCTGACGTGCGTGAAATGATGCGCTTTGCGTGTGTAAGTGCTCAAAATACCAAACATTCACAATGTTAAAATATCTGATCGACTGCACAATGTACAAACACCCAGTGTCAGATGGATACACTTCTGTCTAGAAGGATGCCGACGTGCGTGAAATGATGCGCTTTGCGTGTGTAAGTGCTCAAAATACCAAACATTAACAATGTTAAAATATCTGATCGACTGCCTAATTTACAAACACCCAGTGTCAGATGGATACACTTCTGTCTAGAAGGATGCTGACGTGCGTGAAATGATGCGCTTTGCGTGTGTAAGTGCTCAAAATACCAAACATTAACAATGTTAAAATATCTGATCGACTGCCCAATGTACAAACACCCAGTGTCAGATGGATACACTTCTCTCTAGAAGGATGCTGACGTGCGTGAAATGATGAGCTTTGCGTGTGTAAGTGCTCAAAATACCAAACATTAACAATGTTAAAATATCTGATCGACTACCTAATGTACAAACACCTAGTATCAGATGGATACACGTCTGTCTAGAAGGATGCTGACGTGCGTGAAATGATGCGCTTTGCGTGTGTAAGTGCTCAAAATACCAAACATTAACAACGTTAAAATATCTGATCGACTGCCTAATTTACAAAAACCCAGTGTCAGATGGATACACTTCTGTCTAGAAGGATGCTGACGTGCGTGAAATGATACGCTTTGCGTGTGTAAATGCTCAAAATACCAAACATTAACAATGTTAAAATATCAGATCTACTGCCTAATGTACAAACACCCAGTGTCAGATGGATACACTTCTGTCTAGAAGGATGCTAACGTGCGTGAAATGATGCGCTTTGCGTGTGTAAGTGCTCAAAATACCAAACATTCACAATGTTAAAATATCTGTTCGACTGCCTAATTTACAAACACCCAGTGTCAGATGGATACACTTCTGTCTAGAAGGATGCTGACGTGCGTGAAATGATGCGCTTTGCGTGTGTAAGTGCCAAAATACCAAACATTAACAATGTTAAAATATCTGATGGACTGCCTAATTTACAAACACCCAGTATCAGATGGATACACTTTTGTCTAGAAGGATGCTGACGTGCGTGAAATGATGCGCTTTGCGTGTGTAAGTGCTCAAAATACCAAACATTAACAATGTTAAAATATCAGATCTACTGCCTAATGTACAAACACCCAGTGTCAGATGGATACACTTCTCCCTAGAAGGATGCTGACGTGCGTGAAATGATGCGCTTTGCGTGTGTAAGTGCTCAAAATACCAAACATTAACAATGTTAAAATGTCAGATCTAATGCCTAATGTACAAACACCCAGTGTCAGATGGGTACACTTCTGTCTAGAAGGATGCTGACGTGCGTGAAATGATGCGCTTTGCGTGTGTAAGTGCTCAAAATACCAAACATTAACAATGTTAAAATATCAGATCTACTGCCTAATGTACAAACAACCAGTGTCAGATGAATACACTTCTGTCTAGAAGGATACTGACGTGCGTGAAATGATGCGCAATGCGTGTGTAAGTGCTCAAAATACCAAACATTAACAATGTTAAAATATCAGATCTACTGCCTAATGTACAAACACCCAGTGTCAGATGGGTACACTTCTGTCTAGAAGGATGCTGACGTGCGTGAAATGATGCGCTTTGCGTGTGTAAGTGCTCAAAATACCAAACATCAACAATGTTAAAATATCTGATCGACTGCAATGTACAAACACCCAGTGTCAGATGGATACACTTCTGTCTAGAAGGATGCTGACGTGCGTGAAATGATGCGCTTTGCGTGTGTAAGTGCTCAAAATACCAAACATTAACAATGTTAAAATATCAGATCTACTGCCTAATGTACAAACACCCAGTGTCAGATGGATACACTTCTCCCTAGAAGGATGCTGACGTGCGTGAAATGATGCGCTTTGCGTGTGTAAGTGCTCAAAATACCAAACATTAACAATGTTAAAATATCAGATCTACTGCCTAATGTACAAACACCCAGTGTCAGATGGGTACACTTCTGTCTAGAAGGATGCTGACGTGCGTGAAATGATGCGCTTTGCGTGTGTAAGTGCTCAAAATACCAAACATTAACAATGTTTAAATATCTGATCGACTGCAATGTACAAACACCCAGTGTCAGATGGATACACTTCTGTCTAGAAGGATGCTGACGTGCGTGAAATGATGCGCTTTGCGTGTGTAAGTGCTCAAAATACCAAACATTAACAATGTTAAAATATCTGATCGACTGCAATGTACAAACACCCAGTGTCAGATGGATACACTTCTGTCTAGAAGGATGCTGACGTGCGTGAAATGATGCGCTTTGCGTGTGTAAGTGCTCAAAATACCAAACATTAACAATGTTAAAATATCTGATCGACTGCAATGTACAAACACCCAGTGTCAGATGGGTACACTTCTGTCTAGAAGGATGCTGACGTGCGTGAAATGATGCGCTTTGCGTGTGTAAGTGCTCAAAATACCAAACATTCACAATGTTAAAATATCTGATCGACTGCACAATGTACAAACACCCAGTGTCAGATGGATACACTTCTGTCTAGAAGGATGCTGACGTGCGTGAAATGATGCGCTTTGCGTGTGTAAGTGCTCAAAATACCAAACATTAACAATGTTAAAATATCTGATCGACTGCCTAATTTACAAACACCCAGTGTCAGATGGATACACTTCTGTCTAGAAGGATGCTGACGTGCGTGAAATGATGCGCTTTGCGTGTGTAAGTGCTCAAAAAACCAAACATTCACAATGTTAAAATATCTGATCGACTGCACAATGTACAAACACCCAGTGTCAGATGGATACACTTCTGTCTAGAAGGATGCTGACGTGCGTGAAATGATGCGCTTTGCGTGTGTAAGTGCTCAAAATACCAAACATTAACAATGTTAAAATATCTGATCGACTGCCTAATTTACAAACACCCAGTGTCAGATGGATACACTTCAGTCTAGAAGGATGCTGACGTGCGTGAAATGATGCGCTTTGCGTGTGTAAGTGCTCAAAATACCAAAACTTCACAATGTTAAAATATCTGATCGACTGCCCAATGTACAAACACCCAGTGTCAGATGGATACACTTCTGTCTAGAAGGATGCTGACGTGCGTGAAATGATGCGCTTTGCGTGTGTAAGTGCTCAAAATACCAAACATTAACAATGTTAAAATATCTGATCGACTGCAATGTACAAACACCCAGTTTCAGATGGATACACTTCTGTCTAGAAGGATGCTCACGTGCGTGAAATGATGCGCTTTGCGTGTGTAAGTGCTCAAAATACCAAACATTAACAATGTTAAAATATCAGATCTACTGCCTAATGTACAAACACCCAGTGTCAGATGGATACACTTCTCCCTAGAAGGATGCTGACGTGCGTGAAATGATGCGCTTTGCGTGTGTAAGTGCTCAAAATACCAAACATTAACAATGTTAAAATATCAGATCTACTGCCTAATGTACAAACACCCAATGTCAGATGGGTACACTTCTGTCTAGAAGGATGCTGACGTGCGTGAAATGATGCGCTTTGCGTGTGTAAGTGCTCAAAAAACCAAACATTCACAATGTTAAAATATCTGATCGACTGCACAATGTACAAACACCCAGTGTCAGATGGATACACTTCTGTCTAGAAGGATGCTGATGTGCGTGAAATGATGCGCTTTGCGTGTGTAAGTGCTCAAAATACCAAACATTAACAATGTTAAAATATCTGATCGACTGCCTAATTTACAAACACCCAGTGTCAGATGGATACACTTCTGTCTAGAAGGATGCTGACGTGCGTGAAATGATGCGCTTTGCGTGTGTAAGTGCTCAAAATACCAAACATTCACAATGTTAAAATATCTGTTCGACTGCCTAATTTACAAACACCCAGTGTCAGATGGATACACTTCTGTCTAGAAGGATGCTGACGTGAGTGAAATGATGCGCTTTGCGTGTGTAAGTGCTCAAAATACCAAACATTAACAATGTTAAAATATCTGATCGACTGCCTAATTTACAAACACCCAGTGTCAGATGGATAAACTTCTGTCTAGAAGGATGCTCACGTGCGTGAAATGATGCGCTTTGCGTGTGTAAGTGCTCAAAATACCAAACATTAACAATGTTAAAATATCAGATCTACTGCCTAATGTACAAACACCCAGTGTCAGATGGATACACTTCTCCCTAGAAGGATGCTGACGTGCGTGAAATGATGCGCTTTGCGTGTGTAAGTGCTCAAAAAACCAAACATTCACAATGTTAAAATATCTGATCGACTGCCTAATTTACAAACACCCAGTGTCAGATGGATACACTTCTGTCTAGAAGGATGCTGACGTGCGTGAAATGATGCGCTTTGCGTGTGTAAGTGCTCAAAATACCAAACATTCACAATGTTAAAATATCTGTTCGACTGCCTAATTTACAAACACCCAGTGTCAGATGGATACACTTCTGTCTAGAAGGATGCTGACGTGAGTGAAATGATGCGCTTTGCGTGTGTAAGTGCTCAAAATACCAAACATTAACAATGTTAAAATATCTGATCGACTGCCTAATTTACAAACACCCAGTGTCAGATGGATAAACTTCTGTCTAGAAGGATGCTCACGTGCGTGAAATGATGCGCTTTGCGTGTGTAAGTGCTCAAAATACCAAACATTAACAATGTTAAAATATCAGATCTACTGCCTAATGTACAAACACCCAGTGTCAGATGGATACACTTCTCCCTAGAAGGATGCTGACGTGCGTGAAATGATGCGCTTTGCGTGTGTAAGTGCTCAAAATACCAAACATTAACAATGTTAAAATATCAGATCTACTGCCTAATGTACAAACACCCAATGTCAGATGGGTACACTTCTGTCTAGAAGGATGCTGACGTGCGTGAAATGAAGCGCTTTGCGTGTGTAAGTGCTCAAAAAACCAAACATTAACAATGTTAAAATATCTGATCGACTGCACAATGTACAAACACCCAGTGTCAGATGGATACACTTCTGTCTAGAAGGATGCTGACGTGCGTGAAATGATGCGCTTTGCGTGTGTAAGTGCTCAAAATACCAAACATTAACAATGTTAAAATATCTGATCGACTGCCTAATTTACAAACACCCAGTGTCAGATGGATACACTTCTGTCTAGAAGGATGCTGACGTGCGTGAAATGATGCGCTTTGCGTGTGTAAGTGCTCAAAATACCAAACATTAACAATGTTAAAATATCTGATCGACTGCCTAATTTACAAACACCCAGTGTCAGATGGATACACTTCTGTCTAGAAGGATGCTGACGTGCGTGAAATGATGCGCTTTGCGTGTGTAAGTGCTCAAAATACCAAACATTAACAATGTTAAAATATCTGATCGACTGCAATGTACAAACACCCCGTGTCAGATGGATACACTTCTGTCTAGAAGGATGCTGACGTGCGTGAAATGATGCGCTTTGCGTGTGTAAGTGCTCAAAATACCAAACATTAACAATGTTAAAATATCTGATCGACTGCAATGTACAAACACCCAGTGTCAGATGGATACACTTCTGTCTAGAAGGATGCTGACGTGCGTGAAATGATGCGCTTTGCGTGTGTAAGTGCTCAAAATACCAAACATTAACAATGTTAAAATATCTGATCGACTGCAATGTACAAACACCCAGTGTCAGATGGGTACACTTCTGTCTAGAAGGATGCTGACGTGCGTGAAATGATGCGCTTTGCGTGTGTAAGTGCTCAAAATACCAAACATTCACAATGTTAAAATATCTGATCGACTGCACAATGTACAAACACCCAGTGTCAGATGGATACACTTCTGTCTAGAAGGATGCCGACGTGCGTGAAATGATGCGCTTTGCGTGTGTAAGTGCTCAAAATACCAAACATTAACAATGTTAAAATATCTGATCGACTGCCTAATTTACAAACAACCAGTGTCAGATGGATACACTTCTGTCTAGAAGGATGCTGACGTGCGTGAAATGATGCGATTTGCGTGTGTAAGTGCTCAAAATACCAAACATTAACAATGTTAAAATATCTGATCGACTGCCCAATGTACAAACACCCAGTGTCAGATGGATACACTTCTCTCTAGAAGGATGCTGACGTGCGTGAAATGATGAGCTTTGCGTGTGTAAGTGCTCAAAATACCAAACATTAACAATGTTAAAATATCTGATCGACTACCTAATGTACAAACACCTAGTATCAGATGGATACACGTCTGTCTAGAAGGATGCTGACGTGCGTGAAATGATGCGCTTTGCGTGTGTAAGTGCTCAAAATACCAAACATTAACAACGTTAAAATATCTGATCGACTGCCTAATTTACAAACACCCAGTGTCAGATGGATACACTTCTGTCTAGAAGGATGCTGACGTGCGTGAAATGATACGCTTTGCGTGTGTAAATGCTCAAAATACCAAACATTAACAATGTTAAAATATCAGATCTACTGCCTAATGTACAAACACCCAGTGTCAGATGGATACACTTCTGTCTAGAAGGATGCTAACGTGCGTGAAATGATGCGCTTTGCGTGTGTAAGTGCTCAAAATACCAAACATTCACAATGTTAAAATATCTGTTCGACTGCCTAATTTACAAACACCCAGTGTCAGATGGATACACTTCTGTCTAGAAGGATGCTGACGTGCGTGAAATGATGCGCTTTGCGTGTGTAAGTGCCAAAATACCAAACATTAACAATGTTAAAATATCTGATGGACTGCCTAATTTACAAACACCCAGTATCAGATGGATACACTTTTGTCTAGAAGGATGCTGACGTGCGTGAAATGATGCGCTTTGCGTGTGTAAGTGCTCAAAATACCAAACATTAACAATGTTAAAATATCAGATCTACTGCCTAATGTACAAACACCCAGTGTCAGATGGATACACTTCTCCCTAGAAGGATGCTGACGTGCGTGAAATGATGCGCTTTGCGTGTGTAAGTGCTCAAAATACCAAACATTAACAATGTTAAAATATCAGATCTACTGCCTAATGTACAAACACCCAGTGTCAGATGGGTACACTTCTGTCTAGAAGGATGCTGACGTGCGTGAAATGATGCGCTTTGCGTGTGTAAGTGCTCAAAATACCAAACATTAACAATGTTAAAATATCAGATCTACTGCCTAATGTACAAACAACCAGTGTCAGATGAATACACTTCTGTCTAGAAGGATACTGACGTGCGTGAAATGATGCGCAATGCGTGTGTAAGTGCTCAAAATACCAAACATTAACAATGTTAAAATATCAGATCTACTGCCTATTGTACAAACACCCAGTGTCAGATGGGTACACTTCTGTCTAGAAGGATGCTGACGTGCGTGAAATGATGCGCTTTGCGTGTGTAAGTGCTCAAAATACCAAACATCAACAATGTTAAAATATCTGATCGACTGCAATGTACAAACACCCAGTGTCAGATGGATACACTTCTGTCTAGAAGGATGCTGACGTGCGTGAAATGATGCGCTTTGCGTGTGTAAGTGCTCAAAATACCAAACATTAACAATGTTAAAATATCAGATCTACTGCCTAATGTACAAACACCCAGTGTCAGATGGATACACTTCTCCCTAGAAGGATGCTGACGTGCGTGAAATGATGCGCTTTGCGTGTGTAAGTGCTCAAAATACCAAACATTAACAATGTTAAAATATCAGATCTACTGCCTAATGTACAAACACCCAGTGTCAGATGGGTACACTTCTGTCTAGAAGGATGCTGACGTGCGTGAAATGATGCGCTTTGCGTGTGTAAGTGCTCAAAATACCAAACATTAACAATGTTAAAATATCAGATCTACTGCCTAATGTACAAACAACCAGTGTCAGATGAATACACTTCTGTCTAGAAGGATACTGACGTGCGTGAAATGATGCGCAATGCGTGTGTAAGTGCTCAAAATACCAAACATTAACAATGTTAAAATATCAGATCTACTGCCTAATGTACAAACACCCAGTGTCAGATGGGTACACTTCTGTCTAGAAGGATGCTGACGTGCGTGAAATGATGCGCTTTGCGTGTGTAAGTGCTCAAAATACCAAACATTAACAATGTTTAAATATCTGATCGACTGCAATGTACAAACACCCAGTGTCAGATGGATACACTTCTGTCTAGAAGGATGCTGACGTGCGTGAAATGATGCGCTTTGCGTGTGTAAGTGCTCAAAATACCAAACATTAACAATGTTAAAATATCTGATCGACTGCAATGTACAAACACCCAGTGTCAGATGGATACACTTCTGTCTAGAAGGATGCTGACGTGCGTGAAATGATGCGCTTTGCGTGTGTAAGTGCTCAAAATACCAAACATTAAAAATGTTAAAATATCTGATCGACTGCAATGTACAAACACCCAGTGTCAGATGGGTACACTTCTGTCTAGAAGGATGCTGACGTGCGTGAAATGATGCGCTTTGCGTGTGTAAGTGCTCAAAATACCAAACATTCACAATGTTAAAATATCTGATCGACTGCACAATGTACAAACACCCAGTGTCAGATGGATACACTTCTGTCTAGAAGGATGCTGACGTGCGTGAAATGATGCGCTTTGCGTGTGTAAGTGCTCAAAATACCAAACATTCACAATGTTAAAATATCAGATCTACTGCCTAATGTACAAACACCCAGTGTCAGATGGATACACTTCTCCCTAGAAGGATGCTGACGTGCGTGAAATGATGCGCTTTGCGTGTGTAAGTGCTCAAAATACCAAACATTAACAATGTTAAAATATCAGATCTACTGCCTAATGTACAAACACCCAGTGTCAGATGGGTACACTTCTGTCTAGAAGGATGCTGACGTGCGTGAAATGATGCGCTTTGCGTGTGTAAGTGCTCAAAATACCAAACATTAACAATGTTAAAATATCAGATCTACTGCCTAATGTACAAACAAGCAGTGTCAGATGAATACACTTCTGTCTAGAAGGATACTGACGGGCGTGAAATGATGCGCAATGCGTGTGTAAGTGCTCAAAATACCAAACATTAACAATGTTAAAATATCAGATCTACTGCCTAATGTACAAACACCCAGTGTCAGATGGGTACACTTCTGTCTAGAAGGATGCTGACGTGCGTGAAATGATGCGCTTTGCGTGTGTAAGTGCTCAAAATACCAAACATCAACAATGTTAAAATATCTGATCGACTGCAATGTACAAACACCCAGTGTCAGATGGATACACTTCTGTCTAGAAGGATGCTGACGTGCGTGAAATGATGCGCTTTGCGTGTGTAAGTGCTCAAAATACCAAACATTAACAATGTTAAAATATCAGATCTACTGCCTAATGTACAAACACCCAGTGTCAGATGGATACACTTCTCCCTAGAAGGATGCTGACGTGCGTGAAATGATGCGCTTTGCGTGTGTAAGTGCTCAAAATACCAAACATTAACAATGTTAAAATATCAGATCTACTGCCTAATGTACAAACACCCAGTGTCAGATGGGTACACTTCTGTCTAGAAGGATGCTGACGTGCGTGAAATGATGCGCTTTGCGTGTGTAAGTGCTCAAAATACCAAACATTAACAATGTTAAAATATCAGATCTACTGCCTAATGTACAAACAACCGGTGTCAGATGAATACACTTCTGTCTAGAAGGATACTGACGTGCGTGAAATGATGCGCAATGCGTGTGTAAGTGCTCAAAATACCAAACATTAACAATGTTAAAATATCAGATCTACTGCCTAATGTACAAACACCCAGTGTCAGATGGGTACACTTCTGTCTAGAAGGATGCTGACGTGCGTGAAATGATGCGCTTTGCGTGTGTAAGTGCTCAAAATACCAAACATTAACAATGTTTAAATATCTGATCGACTGCAATGTACAAACACCCAGTGTCAGATGGATACACTTCTGTCTAGAAGGATGCTGACGTGCGTGAAATGATGCGCTTTGCGTGTGTAAGTGCTCAAAATACCAAACATTAACAATGTTAAAATATCTGATCGACTGCAATGTACAAACACCCAGTGTCAGATGGATACACTTCTGTCTAGAAGGATGCTGACGTGCGTGAAATGATGCGCTTTGCGTGTGTAAGTGCTCAAAATACCAAACATTAACAATGTTAAAATATCTGATCGACTGCAATGTACAAACACCCAGTGTCAGATGGGTACACTTCTGTCTAGAAGGATGCTGACGTGCGTGAAATGATGCGCTTTGCGTGTGTAAGTGCTCAAAATACCAAACATTCACAATGTTAAAATATCTGATCGACTGCACAATGTACAAACACCCAGTGTCAGATGGATACACTTCTGTCTAGAAGGATGCTGACGTGCGTGAAATGATGCGCTTTGCGTGTGTAAGTGCTCAAAATACCAAACATTCACAATGTTAAAATATCTGATCGACTGCACAATGTACAAACACCCAGTGTCAGATGGATACACTTCTGTCTAGAAGGATGCTGACGTGCGTGAAATGATGCGCTTTGCGTGTGTAAGTGCTCAAAATACCAAACATTAACAATGTTAAAATATCTGATCGACTGCCTAATTTACAAACACCCAGTGTCAGATGGATACACTTCTGTCTAGAAGGATGCTGACGTGCGTGAAATGATGCGCTTTGCGTGTGTAAGTGCTCAAAATACCAAACATTAACAATGTTAAAATATCTGATCGACTGCCCAATGTACAAACACCCAGTGTCAGATGGATACACTTCTCTCTAGAAGGATGCTGACGTGCGTGAAATGATGAGCTTTGCGTGTGTAAGTGCTCAAAATACCAAATATTAACAATGTTAAAATATCTGATCGACTACCTTTAATGTACAAACACCTAGTATCAGATGGATACACGTCTGTCTAGAAGGATGCTGACGTGCGTGAAATGATGCGCTTTGCGTGTGTAAGTGCTCAAAATACCAAACATTAACAATGTTAAAATATCTGATCGACTGCCTAATTTACAAACACCCAGTGTCAGATGGATACACTTCTGTCTAGAAGGATGCTGACGTGCGTGAAATGATACGCTTTGCGTGTGTAAGTGCTCAAAATACCAAACATTAACAATGTTAAAATATCAGATCTACTGCCTAATGTACAAACACCCAGTGTCAGATGGATACACTTCTGTCTAGAAGGATGCTCACGTGCGTGAAATGATGCGCTTTGCGTGTGTAAGTGCTCAAAATACCAAACATCAACAATGTTAAAATATCTGATCGACTGCAATGTACAAACACCCAGTGTCAGATGGATACACTTCTGTCTAGAAGGATGCTGACGTGCGTGAAATGATGCGCTTTGCGTGTGTAAGTGCCAAAATACCAAACATTAACAATGTTAAAATATCTGATGGACTGCCTAATTTACAAACACCCAGTATCAGATGGATACACTTTTGTCTAGAAGGATGCTGACGTGCGTGAAATGATGCGCTTTACGTGTGTAAGTGCTCAAAATACCAAACATTAACAATGTTAAAATATCAGATCTACTGCCTAATGTACAAACACCCAGTGTCAGATGGGTACACTTCTGTCTAGAAGATACTGACGTGCGTGAAATGATGCGCAATGCGTGTGTAAGTGCTCAAAATACCAAACATTAACAATGTTAAAATATCAGATCTACTGCCTAATGTACAAACACCCAGTGTCAGATGGGTACACTTCTGTCTAGAAGGATGCTGACGTGCGTGAAATGATGCGCTTTGCGTGTGTAAGTGCTCAAAATACCAAACATTAACAATGTTAAAATATCTGATCGACTGCAATGTACAAACACCCAGTGTCAGATGGATACACTTCTGTCTAGAAGGATGCTGACGTGCGTGAAATGATGCGCTTTGCGTGTGTAAGTGCTCAAAATACCAAACATTAACAATGTTAAAATATCTGATCGACTGCAATGTACAAACACCCAGTGTCAGATGGGTACACTTCTGTCTAGAAGGATGCTGACGTGCGTGAAATGATGCGCTTTGCGTGTGTAAGTGCTCAAAATACCAAACATTCACAATGTTAAAATATCTGATCGACTGCACAATGTACAAACACCCAGTGTCAGATGGATACACTTCTGTCTAGAAGGATGCTGACGTGCGTGAAATGATGCGCTTTGCGTGTGTAAGTGCTCAAAATACCAAACATTCACAATGTTAAAATATCTGATCGACTGCACAATGTACAAACACCCAGTGTCAGATGGATACACTTCTGTCTAGAAGGATGCTGACGTGCGTGAAATGATGCGCTTTGCGTGTGTAAGTGCTCAAAATACCAAACATTCACAATGTTAAAATATCTGATCGACTGCACAATGTACAAACACCCAGTGTCAGATGGATACACTTCTGTCTAGAAGGATGCTGACGTGCGTGAAATGATGCGCTTTGCGTGTGTAAGTGCTCAAAATACCAAACATTAACAATGTTAAAATATCTGATCGACTGCCTAATTTACAAACAATCAGTGTCAGATGGATACACTTCTGTCTAGAAGGATGCTGACGTGCGTGAAATGATGCGCTTTGCGTGTGTAAGTGCTCAAAAAACCAAACATTCACAATGTTAAAATATCTGATCGACTGCACAATGTACAAACACCCAGTGTCAGATGGATACACTTCTCCCTAGAAGGATGCTGACGTGCGTGAAATGATGCGCTTTGCGTGTGTAAGTGCTCAAAATACCAAACATTAACAATGTTAAAATATCTGATCGACTGCCTAATTTACAAACACCCAGTGTCAGATGGATAAACTTCTGTCTAGAAGGATGCTCACGTGCGTGAAATGATGCGCTTTGCGTGTGTAAGTGCTCAAAATACCAAACATTAACAATGTTAAAATATCAGATCTACTGCCTAATGTACAAACACCCAGTGTCAGATGGATACACTTCTCCCTAGAAGGATGCTGACGTGCGTGAAATGATGCGCTTTGCGTGTGTAAGTGCTCAAAATACCAAACATTAACAATGTTAAAATATCAGATCTACTGCCTAATGTACAAACACCCAATGTCAGATGGGTACACTTCTGTCTAGAAGGATGCTGACGTGCGTGAAATGATGCGCTTTGCGTGTGTAAGTGCTCAAAAAACCAAACATTCACAATGTTAAAATATCTGATCGACTGCACAATGTACAAACACCCAGTGTCAGATGGATACACTTCTGTCTAGAAGGATGCTGACGTGCGTGAAATGATGCGCTTTGCGTGTGTAAGTGCTCAAAATACCAAACATTAACAATGTTAAAATATCTGATCGACTGCCTAATTTACAAACACCCAGTGTCAGATGGATACACTTCTGTCTAGAAGGATGCTGACGTGCGTGAAATGATGCGCTTTGCGTGTGTAAGTGCTCAAAATACCAAACATTAACAATGTTAAAATATCTGATCGACTGCCTAATTTACAAACACCCAGTGTCAGATGGATACACTTCTGTCTAGAAGGATGCTGACGTGCGTGAAATGATGCGCTTTGCGTGTGTAAGTGCTCAAAATACCAAACATTAACAATGTTAAAATATCTGATCGACTGCCTAATTTACAAACACCCAGTGTCAGATGGATACACTTCTGTCTAGAAGGATGCTGACGTGCGTGAAATGATGCGCTTTGCGTGTGTAAGTGCTCAAAATACCAAACATTAACAATGTTAAAATATCTGATCGACTGCAATGTACAAACACCCAGTGTCAGATGGATACACTTCTGTCTAGAAGGATGCTGACGTGCGTGAAATGATGCGCTTTGCGTGTGTAAGTGCTCAAAATACCAAACATTAACAATGTTAAAATATCTGATCGACTGCAATGTACAAACACCCAGTGTCAGATGGATACACTTCTGTCTAGAAGGATGCTGACGTGCGTGAAATGATGCGCTTTGCGTGTGTAAGTGCTCAAAATACCAAACATTAACAATGTTAAAATATCTGATCGACTGCAATGTACAAACACCCAGTGTCAGATGGGTACACTTCTGTCTAGAAGGATGCTGACGTGCGTGAAATGATGCGCTTTGCGTGTGTAAGTGCTCAAAATACCAAACATTCACAATGTTAAAATATCTGATCGACTGCACAATGTACAAACACCCAGTGTCAGATGGATACACTTCTGTCTAGAAGGATGCTGACGTGCGTGAAATGATGCGCTTTGCGTGTGTAAGTGCTCAAAATACCAAACATTAACAATGTTAAAATATCTGATCGACTGCCTAATTTACAAACACCCAGTGTCAGATGGATACACTTCTGTCTAGAAGGATGCTGACGTGCGTGAAATGATGCGCTTTGCGTGTGTAAGTGCTCAAAATACCAAACATTAACAATGTTAAAATATCTGATCGACTGCCCAATGTACAAACACCCAGTGTCAGATGGATACACTTCTCTCTAGAAGGATGCTGACGTGCGTGAAATGATGAGCTTTGCGTGTGTAAGTGCTCAAAATACCAAACATTAACAATGTTAAAATATCTGATCGACTACCTAATGTACAAACACCTAGTATCAGATGGATACACGTCTGTCTAGAAGGATGCTGACGTGCGTGAAATGATGCGCTTTGCGTGTGTAAGTGCTCAAAATACCAAACATTAACAACGTTAAAATATCTGATCGACTGCCTAATTTACAAACACCCAGTGTCAGATGGATACACTTCTGTCTAGAAGGATGCTGACGTGCGTGAAATGATACGCTTTGCGTGTGTAAATGCTCAAAATACCAAACATTAACAATGTTAAAATATCAGATCTACTGCCTAATGTACAAACACCCAGTGTCAGATGGATACACTTCTGTCTAGAAGGATGCTAACGTGCGTGAAATGATGCGCTTTGCGTGTGTAAGTGCTCAAAATACCAAACATTCACAATGTTAAAATATCTGTTCGACTGCCTAATTTACAAACACCCAGTGTCAGATGGATACACTTCTGTCTAGAAGGATGCTGACGTGCGTGAAATGATGCGCTTTGCGTGTGTAAGTGCCAAAATACTAAACATTAACAATGTTAAAATATCTGATGGACTGCCTAATTTACAAACACCCAGTATCAGATGGATACACTTTTGTCTAGAAGGATGCTGACGTGCGTGAAATGATGCGCTTTGCGTGTGTAAGTGCTCAAAATACCAAACATTAACAATGTTAAAATATCAGATCTACTGAATAATGTACAAACACCCAGTGTCAGATGGGTACACTTCTGTCTAGAAGGATGCTGACGTGCGTGAAATGATGCGCTTTGCGTGTGTAAGTGCTCAAAATACCAAACATTAACAATGTTAAAATATCAGATCTACTGCCTAATGTACAAACAACCAGTGTCAGATGAATACACTTCTGTCTAGAAGGATACTGACGTGCGTGAAATGATGCGCAATGCGTGTGTAAGTGCTCAAAATACCAAACATTAACAATGTTAAAATATCAGATCTACTGCCTAAAGTACAAACACCCAGTGTCAGATGGGTACACTTCTGTCTAGAAGGATGCTGACGTGCGTGAAATGATGCGCTTTGCGTGTGTAAGTGCTCAAAATACCAAACATCAACAATGTTAAAATATCTGATCGACTGCAATGTACAAACACCCAGTGTCAGATGGATACACTTCTGTCTAGAAGGATGCTGACGTGCGTGAAATGATGCGCTTTGCGTGTGTAAGTGCTCAAAATACCAAACATTAACAATGTTAAAATATCAGATCTACTGCCTAATGTACAAACACCCAGTGTCAGATGGATACACTTCTCCCTAGAAGGATGCTGACGTGCGTGAAATGATGCGCTTTGCGTGTGTAAGTGCTCAAAATACCAAACATTAACAATGTTAAAATATCAGATCTACTGCCTAATGTACAAACACCCAGTGTCAGATGGGTACACTTCTGTCTAGAAGGATGCTGACGTGCGTGAAATGATGCGCTTTGCGTGTGTAAGTGCTCAAAATACCAAACATTAACAATGTTAAAATATCAGATCTACTGCCTAATGTACAAACAACCAGTGTCAGATGAATACACTTCTGTCTAGAAGGATACTGACGTGCGTGAAATGATGCGCAATGCGTGTGTAAGTGCTCAAAATACCAAACATTAACAATGTTAAAATATCAGATCTACTGCCTAATGTACAAACACCCAGTGTCAGATGGGTACACTTCTGTCTAGAAGGATGCTGACGTGCGTGAAATGATGCGCTTTGCGTGTGTAAGTGCTCAAAATACCAAACATTAACAATGTTTAAATATCTGATCGACTGCAATGTACAAACACCCAGTGTCAGATGGATACACTTCTGTCTAGAAGGATGCTGACGTGCGTGAAATGATGCGCTTTGCGTGTGTAAGTGCTCAAAATACCAAACATTAACAATGTTAAAATATCTGATCGACTGCAATGTACAAACACCCAGTGTCAGATGGATACACTTCTGTCTAGAAGGATGCTGACGTGCGTGAAATGATGCGCTTTGCGTGTGTAAGTGCTCAAAATACCAAACATTAACAATGTTAAAATATCTGATCGACTGCAATGTACAAACACCCAGTGTCAGATGGGTACACTTCTGTCTAGAAGGATGCTGACGTGCGTGAAATGATGCGCTTTGCGTGTGTAAGTGCTCAAAATACCAAACATTCACAATGTTAAAATATCTGATCGACTGCACAATGTACAAACACCCAGTGTCAGATGGATACACTTCTGTCTAGAAGGATGCTGACGTGCGTGAAATGATGCGCTTTGCGTGTGTAAGTGCTCAAAATACCAAACATTCACAATGTTAAAATATCTGATCGACTGCACAATGTACAAACACCCAGTGTCAGATGGATACACTTCTGTCTAGAAGGATGCTGACGTGCGTGAAATGATGCGCTTTGCGTGTGTAAGTGCTCAAAATACCAAACATTAACAATGTTAAAATATCTGATCGACTGCCTAATTTACAAACACCCAGTGTCAGATGGATACACTTCTGTCTAGAAGGATGCTGACGTGCGTGAAATGATGCGCTTTGCGTGTGTAAGTGCTCAAAATACCAAACATTAACAATGTTAAAATATCTGATCGACTGCCCAATGTACAAACACCCAGTGTCAGATGGATACACTTCTCTCTAGAAGGATGCTGACGTGCGTGAAATGATGAGCTTTGCGTGTGTAAGTGCTCAAAATACCAAATATTAACAATGTTAAAATATCTGATCGACTACCTAATGTACAAACACCTAGTATCAGATGGATACACGTCTGTCTAGAAGGATGCTGACGTGCGTGAAATGATGCGCTTTGCGTGTGTAAGTGCTCAAAATACCAAACATTAACAATGTTAAAATATCTGATCGACTGCCTAATTTACAAACACCCAGTGTCAGATGGATACACTTCTGTCTAGAAGGATGCTGACGTGCGTGAAATGATACGCTTTGCGTGTGTAAGTGCTCAAAATACCAAACATTAACAATGTTAAAATATCAGATCTACTGCCTAATGTACAAACACCCAGTGTCAGATGGATACACTTCTGTCTAGAAGGATGCTCACGTGCGTGAAATGATGCGCTTTGCGTGTGTAAGTGCTCAAAATACCAAACATCAACAATGTTAAAATATCTGATCGACTGCAATGTACAAACACCCAGTGTCAGATGGATACACTTCTGTCTAGAAGGATGCTGACGTGCGTGAAATGATGCGCTTTGCGTGTGTAAGTGCCAAAATACCAAACATTAACAATGTTAAAATATCTGATGGACTGCCTAATTTACAAACACCCAGTATCAGATGGATACACTTTTGTCTAGAAGGATGCTGACGTGCGTGAAATGATGCGCTTTGCGTGTGTAAGTGCTCAAAATACCAAACATTAACAATGTTAAAATATCAGATCTACTGCCTAATGTACAAACACCCAGTGTCAGATGGATACAATTCTCCCTAGAAGGATGCTGACGTGCGTGAAATGATGCGCTTTGCGTGTGTAAGTGCTCAAAATACCAAACATTAACAATGTTAAAATATCAGATCTACTGCCTAATGTACAAACACCCAGTGTCAGATGGGTACACTTCTGTCTAGAAGGATGCTGACGTGCGTGAAATGATGCGCTTTGCGTGTGTAAGTGCTCAAAATACCAAACATTAACAATGTTAAAATATCAGATCTACTGCCTAATGTACAAACAACCAGTGTCAGATGAATACACTTCTGTCTAGAAGATACTGACGTGCGTGAAATGATGCGCAATGCGTGTGTAAGTGCTCAAAATACCAAACATTAACAATGTTAAAATATCAGATCTACTGCCTAATGTACAAACACCCAGTGTCAGATGGGTACACTTCTGTCTAGAAGGATGCTGACGTGCGTGAAATGATGCGCTTTGCGTGTGTAAGTGCTCAAAATACCAAACATTAACAATGTTAAAATATCTGATCGACTGCCTAATTTACAAACACCCAGTGTCAGATGGATACACTTCTGTCTAGAAGGATGCTGACGTGCGTGAAATGATGCGCTTTGCGTGTGTAAGTGCTCAAAATACCAAACATTAACAATGTTAAAATATCAGATCTACTGCCTAATGTACAAACACCCAGTGTCAGATGGGTACACTTCTGTCTAGAAGGATGCTGACGTGCGTGAAATGATGCGCTTTGCGTGTGTAAGTGCTCAAAATACCAAACATTAACAATGTTAAAATATCAGATCTACTGCCTAATGTACAAACAACCAGTGTCAGATGAATACACTTCTGTCTAGAAGATACTGACGTGCGTGAAATGATGCGCAATGCGTGTGTAAGTGCTCAAAATACCAAACATTAACAATGTTAAAATATCAGATCTACTGCCTAATGTACAAACACCCAGTGTCAGATGGGTACACTTCTGTCTAGAAGGATGCTGACGTGCGTGAAATGATGCGCTTTGCGTGTGTAAGTGCTCAAAATACCAAACATTAACAATGTTAAAATATCTGATCGACTGCAATGTACAAACACCCAGTGTCAGATGGATACACTTCTGTCTAGAAGGATGCTGACGTGCGTGAAATGATGCGCTTTGCGTGTGTAAGTGCTCAAAATACCAAACATTAACAATGTAAAAATATCTGATCGACTGCAATGTACAAACACCCAGTGTCAGATGGGTACACTTCTGTCTAGAAGGATGCTGACGTGCGTGAAATGATGCGCTTTGCGTGTGTAAGTGCTCAAAATACCAAACATTCACAATGTTAAAATATCTGATCGACAGCACAATGTACAAACACCCAGTGTCAGATGGATACACTTCTGTCTAGAAGGATGCTGACGTGCGTGAAATGATGCGCTTTGCGTGTGTAAGTGCTCAAAATACCAAACATTCACAATGTTAAAATATCTGATCGACTGCACAATGTACAAACACCCAGTGTCAGATGGATACACTTCTGTCTAGAAGGATGCTGACGTGCGTGAAATGATGCGCTTTGCGTGTGTAAGTGCTCAAAATACCAAACATTAACAATGTTAAAATATCTGATCGACTGCCTAATTTACAAACACCCAGTGTCAGATGGATACACTTCTGTCTAGAAGGATGCTGACGTGCGTGAAATGATGCGCTTTGCGTGTGTAAGTGCTCAAAAAACCAAACATTCACAATGTTAAAATATCTGATCGACTGCACAATGTACAAACACCCAGTGTCAGATGGATACACTTCTGTCTAGAAGGATGCTGACGTGCGTGAAATGATGCGCTTTGCGTGTGTAAGTGCTCAAAATACCAAACATTAACAATGTTAAAATATCTGATCGACTGCCTAATTTACAAACACCCAGTGTCAGATGGATAAACTTCTGTCTAGAAGGATGCTCACGTGCGTGAAATGATGCGCTTTGCGTGTGTAAGTGCTCAAAATACCAAACATTAACAATGTTAAAATATCAGATCTACTGCCTAATGTACAAACACCCAGTGTCAGATGGATACACTTCTCCCTAGAAGGATGCTGACGTGCGTGAAATGATGCGCTTTGCGTGTGTAAGTGCTCAAAATACCAAACATTAACAATGTTAAAATATCAGATCTACTGCCTAATGTACAAACACCCAATGTCAGATGGGTACACTTCTGTCTAGAAGGATGCTGACGTGCGTGAAATGATGCGCTTTGCGTGTGTAAGTGCTCAAAAAACCAAACATTCACAATGTTAAAATATCTGATCGACTGCACAATGTACAAACACCCAGTGTCAGATGGATACACTTCTGTCTAGAAGGATGCTGACGTGCGTGAAATGATGCGCTTTGCGTGTGTAAGTGCTCAAAATACCAAACATTAACAATGTTAAAATATCTGATCGACTGCCTAATTTACAAACACCCAGTGTCAGATGGATACACTTCTGTCTAGAAGGATGCTGACGTGCGTGAAATGATGCGCTTTGCGTGTGTAAGTGCTCTAAATACCAAACATTAACAATGTTAAAATATCTGATCGACTGCCTAATTTACAAACACCCAGTGTCAGATGGATACACTTCTGTCTAGAAGGATGCTGACGTGCGTGAAATGATGCGCTTTGCGTGTGTAAGTGCTCAAAATACCAAACATTAACAATGTTAAAATATCTGATCGACTGCCTAATTTACAAACACCCAGTGTCAGATGGATACACTTCTGTCTAGAAGGATGCTGACGTGCGTGAAATGATGCGCTTTGCGTGTGTAAGTGCTCAAAATACCAAACATTAACAATGTTAAAATATCTGATCGACTGCAATGTACAAACACCCAGTGTCAGATGGATACACTTCTGTCTAGAAGGATGCTGACGTGCGTGAAATGATGCGCTTTGCGTGTGTAAGTGCTCAAAATACCAAACATTAACAATGTTAAAATATCTGATCGACTGCAATGTACAAACACCCAGTGTCAGATGGGTACACTTCTGTCTAGAAGGATGCTGACGTGCGTGAAATGATGCGCTTTGCGTGTGTAAGTGCTCAAAATACCAAACATTCACAATGTTAAAATATCTGATCGACTGCACAATGTACAAACACCCAGTGTCAGATGGATACACTTCTGTCTAGAAGGATGCTGACGTGCGTGAAATGATGCGCTTTGCGTGTGTAAGTGCTCAAAATACCAAACATTCACAATGTTAAAATATCTGATCGACTGCACAATGTACAAACACCCAGTGTCAGATGGATACACTTCTGTCTAGAAGGATGCTGACGTGCGTGAAATGATGCGCTTTGCGTGTGTAAGTGCTCAAAATACCAAACATTAACAATGTTAAAATATCTGATCGACTGCCTAATTTACAAACAATCAGTGTCAGATGGATACACTTCTGTCTAGAAGGATGCTGACGTGCGTGAAATGATGCGCTTTGCGTGTGTAAGTGCTCAAAAAACCAAACATTCACAATGTTAAAATATCTGATCGACTGCACAATGTACAAACACCCAGTGTCAGATGGATACACTTCTGTCTAGAAGGATGCTGACGTGCGTGAAATGATGCGCTTTGCGTGTGTAAGTGCTCAAAATACCAAACATTAACAATGTTAAAATATCTGATCGACTGCCTAATTTACAAACACCCAGTGTCAGATGGATAAACTTCTGTCTAGAAGGATGCTCACGTGCGTGAAATGATGCGCTTTGCGTGTGTAAGTGCTCAAAATACCAAACATTAACAATGTTAAAATATCAGATCTACTGCCTAATGTACAAACACCCAGTGTCAGATGGATACACTTCTCCCTAGAAGGATGCTGACGTGCGTGAAATGATGCGCTTTGCGTGTGTAAGTGCTCAAAATACCAAACATTAACAATGTTAAAATATCAGATCTACTGCCTAATGTACAAACACCCAATGTCAGATGGGTACACTTCTGTCTAGAAGGATGCTGACGTGCGTGAAATGATGCGCTTTGCGTGTGTAAGTGCTCAAAAAACCAAACATTCACAATGTTAAAATATCTGATCGACTGCACAATGTACAAACACCCAGTGTCAGATGGATACACTTCTGTCTAGAAGGATGCTGACGTGCGTGAAATGATGCGCTTTGCGTGTGTAAGTGCTCAAAATACCAAACATTAACAATGTTAAAATATCTGATCGACTGCCTAATTTACAAACACCCAGTGTCAGATGGATACACTTCTGTCTAGAAGGATGCTGACGTGCGTGAAATGATGCGCTTTGCATGTGTAAGTGCTCAAAATACCAAACATTAACAATGTTAAAATATCTGATCGACTGCCTAATTTACAAACACCCAGTGTCAGATGGATACACTTCTGTCTAGAAGGATGCTGACGTGCGTGAAATGATGCGCTTTGCGTGTGTAAGTGCTCAAAATACCAAACATTAACAATGTTAAAATATCTGATCGACTGCCTAATTTACAAACACCCAGTGTCAGATGGATACACTTCTGTCTAGAAGGATGCTGACGTGCGTGAAATGATGCGCTTTGCGTGTGTAAGTGCTCAAAATACCAAACATTAACAATGTTAAAATATCTGATCGACTGCAATGTACAAACACCCAGTGTCAGATGGATACACTTCTGTCTAGAAGGATGCTGACGTGCGTGAAATGATGCGCTTTGCGTGTGTAAGTGCTCAAAATACCAAACATTAACAATGTTAAAATATCTGATCGACTGCAATGTACAAACACCCAGTGTCAGATGGATACACTTCTGTCTAGAAGGATGCTGACGTGCGTGAAATGATGCGCTTTGCGTGTGTAAGTGCTCAAAATACCAAACATTAACAATGTTAAAATATCTGATCGACTGCAATGTACAAACACCCAGTGTCAGATGGGTACACTTCTGTCTAGAAGGATGCTGACGTGCGTGAAATGATGCGCTTTGCGTGTGTAAGTGCTCAAAATACCAAACATTCACAATGTTAAAATATCTGATCGACTGCACAATGTACAAACACCCAGTGTCAGATGGATACACTTCTGTCTAGAAGGATGCTGACGTGCGTGAAATGATGCGCTTTGCGTGTGTAAGTGCTCAAAATACCAAACATTAACAATGTTAAAATATCTGATCGACTGCCTAATTTACAAACACCCAGTGTCAGATGGATACACTTCTGTCTAGAAGGATGCTGACGTGCGTGAAATGATGCGCTTTGCGTGTGTAAGTGCTCAAAATACCAAACATTAACAATGTTAAAATATCTGATCGACTGCCCAATGTACAAACACCCAGTGTCAGATGGATACACTTCTCTCTAGAAGGATGCTGACGTGCGTGAAATGATGAGCTTTGCGTGTGTAAGTGCTCAAAATACCAAACATTAACAATGTTAAAATATCTGATCGACTACCTAATGTACAAACACCTAGTATCAGATGGATACACGTCTGTCTAGAAGGATGCTGACGTGCGTGAAATGATGCGCTTTGCGTGTGTAAGTGCTCAAAATACCAAACATTAACAACGTTAAAATATCTGATCGACTGCCTAATTTACAAACACCCAGTGTCAGATGGATACACTTCTGTCTAGAAGGATGCTGACGTGCGTGAAATGATACGCTTTGCGTGTGTAAATGCTCAAAATACCAAACATTAACAATGTTAAAATATCAGATCTACTGCCTAATGTACAAACACCCAGTGTCAGATGGATACACTTCTGTCTAGAAGGATGCTAACGTGCGTGAAATGATGCGCTTTGCGTGTGTAAGTGCTCAAAATACCAAACATTCACAATGTTAAAATATCTGTTCGACTGCCTAATTTACAAACACCCAGTGTCAGATGGATACACTTCTGTCTAGAAGGATGCTGACGTGCGTGAAATGATGCGCTTTGCGTGTGTAAGTGCCAAAATACTAAACATTAACAATGTTAAAATATCTGATGGACTGCCTAATTTACAAACACCCAGTATCAGATGGATACACTTTTGTCTAGAAGGATGCTGACGTGCGTGAAATGATGCGCTTTGCGTGTGTAAGTGCTCAAAATACCAAACATTAACAATGTTAAAATATCAGATCTACTGAATAATGTACAAACACCCAGTGTCAGATGGGTACACTTCTGTCTAGAAGGATGCTGACGTGCGTGAAATGATGCGCTTTGCGTGTGTAAGTGCTCAAAATACCAAACATTAACAATGTTAAAATATCAGATCTACTGCCTAATGTACAAACAACCAGTGTCAGATGAATACACTTCTGTCTAGAAGGATACTGACGTGCGTGAAATGATGCGCAATGCGTGTGTAAGTGCTCAAAATACCAAACATTAACAATGTTAAAATATCAGATCTACTGCCTAAAGTACAAACACCCAGTGTCAGATGGGTACACTTCTGTCTAGAAGGATGCTGACGTGCGTGAAATGATGCGCTTTGCGTGTGTAAGTGCTCAAAATACCAAACATCAACAATGTTAAAATATCTGATCGACTGCAATGTACAAACACCCAGTGTCAGATGGATACACTTCTGTCTAGAAGGATGCTGACGTGCGTGAAATGATGCGCTTTGCGTGTGTAAGTGCTCAAAATACCAAACATTAACAATGTTAAAATATCAGATCTACTGCCTAATGTACAAACACCCAGTGTCAGATGGATACACTTCTCCCTAGAAGGATGCTGACGTGCGTGAAATGATGCGCTTTGCGTGTGTAAGTGCTCAAAATACCAAACATTAACAATGTTAAAATATCAGATCTACTGCCTAATGTACAAACACCCAGTGTCAGATGGGTACACTTCTGTCTAGAAGGATGCTGACGTGCGTGAAATGATGCGCTTTGCGTGTGTAAGTGCTCAAAATACCAAACATTAACAATGTTAAAATATCAGATCTACTGCCTAATGTACAAACAACCAGTGTCAGATGAATACACTTCTGTCTAGAAGGATACTGACGTGCGTGAAATGATGCGCAATGCGTGTGTAAGTGCTCAAAATACCAAACATTAACAATGTTAAAATATCAGATCTACTGCCTAATGTACAAACACCCAGTGTCAGATGGGTACACTTCTGTCTAGAAGGATGCTGACGTGCGTGAAATGATGCGCTTTGCGTGTGTAAGTGCTCAAAATACCAAACATTAACAATGTTTAAATATCTGATCGACTGCAATGTACAAACACCCAGTGTCAGATGGATACACTTCTGTCTAGAAGGATGCTGACGTGCGTGAAATGATGCGCTTTGCGTGTGTAAGTGCTCAAAATACCAAACATTAACAATGTTAAAATATCTGATCGACTGCAATGTACAAACACCCAGTGTCAGATGGATACACTTCTGTCTAGAAGGATGCTGACGTGCGTGAAATGATGCGCTTTGCGTGTGTAAGTGCTCAAAATACCAAACATTAACAATGTTAAAATATCTGATCGACTGCAATGTACAAACACCCAGTGTCAGATGGGTACACTTCTGTCTAGAAGGATGCTGACGTGCGTGAAATGATGCGCTTTGCGTGTGTAAGTGCTCAAAATACCAAACATTCACAATGTTAAAATATCTGATCGACTGCACAATGTACAAACACCCAGTGTCAGATGGATACACTTCTGTCTAGAAGGATGCTGACGTGCGTGAAATGATGCGCTTTGCGTGTGTAAGTGCTCAAAATACCAAACATTCACAATGTTAAAATATCTGATCGACTGCACAATGTACAAACACCCAGTGTCAGATGGATACACTTCTGTCTAGAAGGATGCTGACGTGCGTGAAATGATGCGCTTTGCGTGTGTAAGTGCTCAAAATACCAAACATTAACAATGTTAAAATATCTGATCGACTGCCTAATTTACAAACACCCAGTGTCAGATGGATACACTTCTGTCTAGAAGGATGCTGACGTGCGTGAAATGATGCGCTTTGCGTGTGTAAGTGCTCAAAATACCAAACATTAACAATGTTAAAATATCTGATCGACTGCCCAATGTACAAACACCCAGTGTCAGATGGATACACTTCTCTCTAGAAGGATGCTGACGTGCGTGAAATGATGAGCTTTGCGTGTGTAAGTGCTCAAAATACCAAATATTAACAATGTTAAAATATCTGATCGACTACCTAATGTACAAACACCTAGTATCAGATGGATACACGTCTGTCTAGAAGGATGCTGACGTGCGTGAAATGATGCGCTTTGCGTGTGTAAGTGCTCAAAATACCAAACATTAACAATGTTAAAATATCTGATCGACTGCCTAATTTACAAACACCCAGTGTCAGATGGATACACTTCTGTCTAGAAGGATGCTGACGTGCGTGAAATGATACGCTTTGCGTGTGTAAGTGCTCAAAATACCAAACATTAACAATGTTAAAATATCAGATCTACTGCCTAATGTACAAACACCCAGTGTCAGATGGATACACTTCTGTCTAGAAGGATGCTCACGTGCGTGAAATGATGCGCTTTGCGTGTGTAAGTGCTCAAAATACCAAACATCAACAATGTTAAAATATCTGATCGACTGCAATGTACAAACACCCAGTGTCAGATGGATACACTTCTGTCTAGAAGGATGCTGACGTGCGTGAAATGATGCGCTTTGCGTGTGTAAGTGCCAAAATACCAAACATTAACAATGTTAAAATATCTGATGGACTGCCTAATTTACAAACACCCAGTATCAGATGGATACACTTTTGTCTAGAAGGATGCTGACGTGCGTGAAATGATGCGCTTTGCGTGTGTAAGTGCTCAAAATACCAAACATTAACAATGTTAAAATATCAGATCTACTGCCTAATGTACAAACACCCAGTGTCAGATGGATACACTTCTCCCTAGAAGGATGCTGACGTGCGTGAAATGATGCGCTTTGCGTGTGTAAGTGCTCAAAATACCAAACATTAACAATGTTAAAATATCAGATCTACTGCCTAATGTACAAACACCCAGTGTCAGATGGGTACACTTCTGTCTAGAAGGATGCTGACGTGCGTGAAATGATGCGCTTTGCGTGTGTAAGTGCTCAAAATACCAAACATTAACAATGTTAAAATATCAGATCTACTGCCTAATGTACAAACAACCAGTGTCAGATGAATACACTTCTGTCTAGAAGATACTGACGTGCGTGAAATGATGCGCAATGCGTGTGTAAGTGCTCAAAATACCAAACATTAACAATGTTAAAATATCAGATCTACTGCCTAATGTACAAACACCCAGTGTCAGATGGGTACACTTCTGTCTAGAAGGATGCTGACGTGCGTGAAATGATGCGCTTTGCGTGTGTAAGTGCTCAAAATACCAAACATTAACAATGTTAAAATATCTGATCGACTGCCTAATTTACAAACACCCAGTGTCAGATGGATACACTTCTGTCTAGAAGGATGCTGACGTGCGTGAAATGATGCGCTTTGCGTGTGTAAGTGCTCAAAATACCAAACATTAACAATGTTAAAATATCAGATCTACTGCCTAATGTACAAACACCCAGTGTCAGATGGGTACACTTCTGTCTAGAAGGATGCTGACGTGCGTGAAATGATGCGCTTTGCGTGTGTAAGTGCTCAAAATACCAAACATTAACAATGTTAAAATATCAGATCTACTGCCTAATGTACAAACAACCAGTGTCAGATGAATACACTTCTGTCTAGAAGATACTGACGTGCGTGAAATGATGCGCAATGCGTGTGTAAGTGCTCAAAATACCAAACATTAACAATGTTAAAATATCAGATCTACTGCCTAATGTACAAACACCCAGTGTCAGATGGGTACACTTCTGTCTAGAAGGATGCTGACGTGCGTGAAATGATGCGCTTTGCGTGTGTAAGTGCTCAAAATACCAAACATTAACAATGTTAAAATATCTGATCGACTGCAATGTACAAACACCCAGTGTCAGATGGATACACTTCTGTCTAGAAGGATGCTGACGTGCGTGAAATGATGCGCTTTGCGTGTGTAAGTGCTCAAAATACCAAACATTAACAATGTAAAAATATCTGATCGACTGCAATGTACAAACACCCAGTGTCAGATGGGTACACTTCTGTCTAGAAGGATGCTGACGTGCGTGAAATGATGCGCTTTGCGTGTGTAAGTGCTCAAAATACCAAACATTCACAATGTTAAAATATCTGATCGACAGCACAATGTACAAACACCCAGTGTCAGATGGATACACTTCTGTCTAGAAGGATGCTGACGTGCGTGAAATGATGCGCTTTGCGTGTGTAAGTGCTCAAAATACCAAACATTCACAATGTTAAAATATCTGATCGACTGCACAATGTACAAACACCCAGTGTCAGATGGATACACTTCTGTCTAGAAGGATGCTGACGTGCGTGAAATGATGCGCTTTGCGTGTGTAAGTGCTCAAAATACCAAACATTAACAATGTTAAAATATCTGATCGACTGCCTAATTTACAAACACCCAGTGTCAGATGGATACACTTCTGTCTAGAAGGATGCTGACGTGCGTGAAATGATGCGCTTTGCGTGTGTAAGTGCTCAAAAAACCAAACATTCACAATGTTAAAATATCTGATCGACTGCACAATGTACAAACACCCAGTGTCAGATGGATACACTTCTGTCTAGAAGGATGCTGACGTGCGTGAAATGATGCGCTTTGCGTGTGTAAGTGCTCAAAATACCAAACATTAACAATGTTAAAATATCTGATCGACTGCCTAATTTACAAACACCCAGTGTCAGATGGATAAACTTCTGTCTAGAAGGATGCTCACGTGCGTGAAATGATGCGCTTTGCGTGTGTAAGTGCTCAAAATACCAAACATTAACAATGTTAAAATATCAGATCTACTGCCTAATGTACAAACACCCAGTGTCAGATGGATACACTTCTCCCTAGAAGGATGCTGACGTGCGTGAAATGATGCGCTTTGCGTGTGTAAGTGCTCAAAATACCAAACATTAACAATGTTAAAATATCAGATCTACTGCCTAATGTACAAACACCCAATGTCAGATGGGTACACTTCTGTCTAGAAGGATGCTGACGTGCGTGAAATGATGCGCTTTGCGTGTGTAAGTGCTCAAAAAACCAAACATTCACAATGTTAAAATATCTGATCGACTGCACAATGTACAAACACCCAGTGTCAGATGGATACACTTCTGTCTAGAAGGATGCTGACGTGCGTGAAATGATGCGCTTTGCGTGTGTAAGTGCTCAAAATACCAAACATTAACAATGTTAAAATATCTGATCGACTGCCTAATTTACAAACACCCAGTGTCAGATGGATACACTTCTGTCTAGAAGGATGCTGACGTGCGTGAAATGATGCGCTTTGCGTGTGTAAGTGCTCTAAATACCAAACATTAACAATGTTAAAATATCTGATCGACTGCCTAATTTACAAACACCCAGTGTCAGATGGATACACTTCTGTCTAGAAGGATGCTGACGTGCGTGAAATGATGCGCTTTGCGTGTGTAAGTGCTCAAAATACCAAACATTAACAATGTTAAAATATCTGATCGACTGCCTAATTTACAAACACCCAGTGTCAGATGGATACACTTCTGTCTAGAAGGATGCTGACGTGCGTGAAATGATGCGCTTTGCGTGTGTAAGTGCTCAAAATACCAAACATTAACAATGTTAAAATATCTGATCGACTGCAATGTACAAACACCCAGTGTCAGATGGATACACTTCTGTCTAGAAGGATGCTGACGTGCGTGAAATGATGCGCTTTGCGTGTGTAAGTGCTCAAAATACCAAACATTAACAATGTTAAAATATCTGATCGACTGCAATGGACAAACACCCAGTGTCAGATGGATACACTTCTGTCTAGAAGGATGCTGACGTGCGTGAAATGATGCGCTTTGCGTGTGTAAGTGCTCAAAATACCAAACATTAACAATGTTAAAATATCTGATCGACTGCAATGTACAAACACCCAGTGTCAGATGGGTACACTTCTGTCTAGAAGGATGCTGACGTGCGTGAAATGATGCGCTTTGCGTGTGTAAGTGCTCAAAATACCAAACATTCACAATGTTAAAATATCTGATCGACTGCACAATGTACAAACACCCAGTGTCAGATGGATACACTTCTGTCTAGAAGGATGCTGACGTGCGTGAAATGATGCGCTTTGCGTGTGTAAGTGCTCAAAATACCAAACATTAACAATGTTAAAATATCTGATCGACTGCCTAATTTACAAACACCCAGTGTCAGATGGATACACTTCTGTCTAGAAGGATGCTGACGTGCGTGAAATGATGCGCTTTGCGTGTGTAAGTGCTCAAAATACCAAACATTAACAATGTTAAAATATCTGATCGACTGCCTAATTTACAAACACCCAGTGTCAGATGGATACACTTCTGTCTAGAAGGATGCTGACGTGCGTGAAATGATGCGCTTTGCGTGTGTAAGTGCTCAAAATACCAAACATTAACAATGTTAAAATATCTGATCGACTGCAATGTACAAACACCCAGTGTCAGATGGATACACTTCTGTCTAGAAGGATGCTGACGTGCGTGAAATGATGCGCTTTGCGTGTGTAAGTGCTCAAAATACCAAACATTAACAATGTTAAAATATCTGATCGACTGCAATGGACAAACACCCAGTGTCAGATGGATACACTTCTGTCTAGAAGGATGCTGACGTGCGTGAAATGATGCGCTTTGCGTGTGTAAGTGCTCAAAATACCAAACATTAACAATGTTAAAATATCTGATCGACTGCAATGTACAAACACCCAGTGTCAGATGGGTACACTTCTGTCTAGAAGGATGCTGACGTGCGTGAAATGATGCGCTTTGCGTGTGTAAGTGCTCAAAATACCAAACATTCACAATGTTAAAATATCTGATCGACTGCACAATGTACAAACACCCAGTGTCAGATGGATACACTTCTGTCTAGAAGGATGCTGACGTGCGTGAAATGATGCGCTTTGCGTGTGTAAGTGCTCAAAATACCAAACATTAACAATGTTAAAATATCTGATCGACTGCCTAATTTACAAACACCCAGTGTCAGATGGATACACTTCTGTCTAGAAGGATGCTGACGTGCGTGAAATGATGCGCTTTGCGTGTGTAAGTGCTCAAAATACCAAACATTAACAATGTTAAAATATCTGATCGACTGCCCAATGTACAAACACCCAGTGTCAGATGGATACACTTCTCTCTAGAAGGATGCTGACGTGCGTGAAATGATGAGCTTTGCGTGTGTAAGTGCTCAAAATACCAAACATTAACAATGTTAAAATATCTGATCGACTGCCTAATTTACAAACACCCAGTGTCAGATGGATACACTTCTGTCTAGAAGGATGCTGACGTGCGTGAAATGATGCGCTTTGCGTGTGTAAGTGCTCAAAATACCAAACATTAACAATGTTAAAATATCTGATCGACTGCCCAATGTACAAACACCCAGTGTCAGATGGATACACTTCTCTCTAGAAGGATGCTGACGTGCGTGAAATGATGAGCTTTGCGTGTGTAAGTGCTCAAAATACCAAATATTAACAATGTTAAAATATCTGATCGACTACCTAATGTACAAACACCTAGTATCAGATGGATACACGTCTGTCTAGAAGGATGCTGACGTGCGTGAAATGATGCGCTTTGCGTGTGTAAGTGCTCAAAATACCAAACATTAACAATGTTAAAATATCTGATCGACTGCCTAATTTACAAACACCCAGTGTCAGATGGATACACTTCTGTCTAGAAGGATGCTGACGTGCGTGAAATGATACGCTTTGCGTGTGTAAGTGCTCAAAATACCAAACATTAACAATGTTAAAATATCAGATCTACTGCCTAATGTACAAACACCCAGTGTCAGATGGATACACTTCTGTCTAGAAGGATGCTCACGTGCGTGAAATGATGCGCTTTGCGTGTGTAAGTGCTCAAAATACCAAACATCAACAATGTTAAAATATCTGATCGACTGCAATGTACAAACACCCAGTGTCAGATGGATACACTTCTGTCTAGAAGGATGCTGACGTGCGTGAAATGATGCGCTTTGCGTGTGTAAGTGCCAAAATACCAAACATTAACAATGTTAAAATATCTGATGGACTGCCTAATTTACAAACACCCAGTATCAGATGGATACACTTTTGTCTAGAAGGATGCTGACGTGCGTGAAATGATGCGCTTTGCGTGTGTAAGTGCTCAAAATACCAAACATTAACAATGTTAAAATATCAGATCTACTGCCTAATGTACAAACACCCAGTGTCAGATGGATACACTTCTCCCTAGAAGGATGCTGACGTGCGTGAAATGATGCGCTTTGCGTGTGTAAGTGCTCAAAATACCAAACATTAACAATGTTAAAATATCAGATCTACTGCCTAATGTACAAACACCCAGTGTCAGATGGGTACACTTCTGTCTAGAAGGATGCTGACGTGCGTGAAATGATGCGCTTTGCGTGTGTAAGTGCTCAAAATACCAAACATTAACAATGTTAAAATATCAGATCTACTGCCTAATGTACAAACAACCAGTGTCAGATGAATACACTTCTGTCTAGAAGATACTGACGTGCGTGAAATGATGCGCAATGCGTGTGTAAGTGCTCAAAATACCAAACATTAACAATGTTAAAATATCAGATCTACTGCCTAATGTACAAACACCCAGTGTCAGATGGGTACACTTCTGTCTAGAAGGATGCTGACGTGCGTGAAATGATGCGCTTTGCGTGTGTAAGTGCTCAAAATACCAAACATTAACAATGTTAAAATATCTGATCGACTGCCTAATTTACAAACACCCAGTGTCAGATGGATACACTTCTGTCTAGAAGGATGCTGACGTGCGTGAAATGATGCGCTTTGCGTGTGTAAGTGCTCAAAATACCAAACATTAACAATGTTAAAATATCAGATCTACTGCCTAATGTACAAACACCCAGTGTCAGATGGGTACACTTCTGTCTAGAAGGATGCTGACGTGCGTGAAATGATGCGCTTTGCGTGTGTAAGTGCTCAAAATACCAAACATTAACAATGTTAAAATATCAGATCTACTGCCTAATGTACAAACAACCAGTGTCAGATGAATACACTTCTGTCTAGAAGATACTGACGTGCGTGAAATGATGCGCAATGCGTGTGTAAGTGCTCAAAATACCAAACATTAACAATGTTAAAATATCAGATCTACTGCCTAATGTACAAACACCCAGTGTCAGATGGGTACACTTCTGTCTAGAAGGATGCTGACGTGCGTGAAATGATGCGCTTTGCGTGTGTAAGTGCTCAAAATACCAAACATTAACAATGTTAAAATATCTGATCGACTGCAATGTACAAACACCCAGTGTCAGATGGATACACTTCTGTCTAGAAGGATGCTGACGTGCGTGAAATGATGCGCTTTGCGTGTGTAAGTGCTCAAAATACCAAACATTAACAATGTAAAAATATCTGATCGACTGCAATGTACAAACACCCAGTGTCAGATGGGTACACTTCTGTCTAGAAGGATGCTGACGTGCGTGAAATGATGCGCTTTGCGTGTGTAAGTGCTCAAAATACCAAACATTCACAATGTTAAAATATCTGATCGACAGCACAATGTACAAACACCCAGTGTCAGATGGATACACTTCTGTCTAGAAGGATGCTGACGTGCGTGAAATGATGCGCTTTGCGTGTGTAAGTGCTCAAAATACCAAACATTCACAATGTTAAAATATCTGATCGACTGCACAATGTACAAACACCCAGTGTCAGATGGATACACTTCTGTCTAGAAGGATGCTGACGTGCGTGAAATGATGCGCTTTGCGTGTGTAAGTGCTCAAAATACCAAACATTAACAATGTTAAAATATCTGATCGACTGCCTAATTTACAAACACCCAGTGTCAGATGGATACACTTCTGTCTAGAAGGATGCTGACGTGCGTGAAATGATGCGCTTTGCGTGTGTAAGTGCTCAAAAAACCAAACATTCACAATGTTAAAATATCTGATCGACTGCACAATGTACAAACACCCAGTGTCAGATGGATACACTTCTGTCTAGAAGGATGCTGACGTGCGTGAAATGATGCGCTTTGCGTGTGTAAGTGCTCAAAATACCAAACATTAACAATGTTAAAATATCTGATCGACTGCCTAATTTACAAACACCCAGTGTCAGATGGATAAACTTCTGTCTAGAAGGATGCTCACGTGCGTGAAATGATGCGCTTTGCGTGTGTAAGTGCTCAAAATACCAAACATTAACAATGTTAAAATATCAGATCTACTGCCTAATGTACAAACACCCAGTGTCAGATGGATACACTTCTCCCTAGAAGGATGCTGACGTGCGTGAAATGATGCGCTTTGCGTGTGTAAGTGCTCAAAATACCAAACATTAACAATGTTAAAATATCAGATCTACTGCCTAATGTACAAACACCCAATGTCAGATGGGTACACTTCTGTCTAGAAGGATGCTGACGTGCGTGAAATGATGCGCTTTGCGTGTGTAAGTGCTCAAAAAACCAAACATTCACAATGTTAAAATATCTGATCGACTGCACAATGTACAAACACCCAGTGTCAGATGGATACACTTCTGTCTAGAAGGATGCTGACGTGCGTGAAATGATGCGCTTTGCGTGTGTAAGTGCTCAAAATACCAAACATTAACAATGTTAAAATATCTGATCGACTGCCTAATTTACAAACACCCAGTGTCAGATGGATACACTTCTGTCTAGAAGGATGCTGACGTGCGTGAAATGATGCGCTTTGCGTGTGTAAGTGCTCTAAATACCAAACATTAACAATGTTAAAATATCTGATCGACTGCCTAATTTACAAACACCCAGTGTCAGATGGATACACTTCTGTCTAGAAGGATGCTGACGTGCGTGAAATGATGCGCTTTGCGTGTGTAAGTGCTCAAAATACCAAACATTAACAATGTTAAAATATCTGATCGACTGCCTAATTTACAAACACCCAGTGTCAGATGGATACACTTCTGTCTAGAAGGATGCTGACGTGCGTGAAATGATGCGCTTTGCGTGTGTAAGTGCTCAAAATACCAAACATTAACAATGTTAAAATATCTGATCGACTGCAATGTACAAACACCCAGTGTCAGATGGATACACTTCTGTCTAGAAGGATGCTGACGTGCGTGAAATGATGCGCTTTGCGTGTGTAAGTGCTCAAAATACCAAACATTAACAATGTTAAAATATCTGATCGACTGCAATGGACAAACACCCAGTGTCAGATGGATACACTTCTGTCTAGAAGGATGCTGACGTGCGTGAAATGATGCGCTTTGCGTGTGTAAGTGCTCAAAATACCAAACATTAACAATGTTAAAATATCTGATCGACTGCAATGTACAAACACCCAGTGTCAGATGGGTACACTTCTGTCTAGAAGGATGCTGACGTGCGTGAAATGATGCGCTTTGCGTGTGTAAGTGCTCAAAATACCAAACATTCACAATGTTAAAATATCTGATCGACTGCACAATGTACAAACACCCAGTGTCAGATGGATACACTTCTGTCTAGAAGGATGCTGACGTGCGTGAAATGATGCGCTTTGCGTGTGTAAGTGCTCAAAATACCAAACATTAACAATGTTAAAATATCTGATCGACTGCCTAATTTACAAACACCCAGTGTCAGATGGATACACTTCTGTCTAGAAGGATGCTGACGTGCGTGAAATGATGCGCTTTGCGTGTGTAAGTGCTCAAAATACCAAACATTAACAATGTTAAAATATCTGATCGACTGCCTAATTTACAAACACCCAGTGTCAGATGGATACACTTCTGTCTAGAAGGATGCTGACGTGCGTGAAATGATGCGCTTTGCGTGTGTAAGTGCTCAAAATACCAAACATTAACAATGTTAAAATATCTGATCGACTGCAATGTACAAACACCCAGTGTCAGATGGATACACTTCTGTCTAGAAGGATGCTGACGTGCGTGAAATGATGCGCTTTGCGTGTGTAAGTGCTCAAAATACCAAACATTAACAATGTTAAAATATCTGATCGACTGCAATGGACAAACACCCAGTGTCAGATGGATACACTTCTGTCTAGAAGGATGCTGACGTGCGTGAAATGATGCGCTTTGCGTGTGTAAGTGCTCAAAATACCAAACATTAACAATGTTAAAATATCTGATCGACTGCAATGTACAAACACCCAGTGTCAGATGGGTACACTTCTGTCTAGAAGGATGCTGACGTGCGTGAAATGATGCGCTTTGCGTGTGTAAGTGCTCAAAATACCAAACATTCACAATGTTAAAATATCTGATCGACTGCACAATGTACAAACACCCAGTGTCAGATGGATACACTTCTGTCTAGAAGGATGCTGACGTGCGTGAAATGATGCGCTTTGCGTGTGTAAGTGCTCAAAATACCAAACATTAACAATGTTAAAATATCTGATCGACTGCCTAATTTACAAACACCCAGTGTCAGATGGATACACTTCTGTCTAGAAGGATGCTGACGTGCGTGAAATGATGCGCTTTGCGTGTGTAAGTGCTCAAAATACCAAACATTAACAATGTTAAAATATCTGATCGACTGCCCAATGTACAAACACCCAGTGTCAGATGGATACACTTCTCTCTAGAAGGATGCTGACGTGCGTGAAATGATGAGCTTTGCGTGTGTAAGTGCTCAAAATACCAAACATTAACAATGTTAAAATATCTGATCGACTACCTAATGTACAAACACCTAGTATCAGATGGATACACGTCTGTCTAGAAGGATGTTGACGTGCGTGAAATGATGCGCTTTGCGTGTGTAAGTGCTCAAAATACCAAACATTAACAACGTTAAAATATCTGATCGACTGCCTAATATACAAACACCCAGTGTCAGATGGATACACTTCTGTCTAGAAGGATGCTGACGTGCGTGAAATGATACGCTTTGCGTGTGTAAATGCTCAAAATACCAAACATTAACAATGTTAAAATATCAGATCTACTGCCTAATGTACAAACACCCAGTGTCAGATGGATACATTTCTGTCTAGAAGGATGCTGACGTGCGTGAAATGATGCGCTTTGCGTGTGTAAGTGCTCAAAATACCAAACATTCACAATGTTAAAATATCTGTTCGACTGCCTAATTTACAAACACCCAGTGTCAGATGGATACACTTCTGTCTAGAAGGATGCTGACGTGCGTGAAATGATGCGCTTTGCGTGTGTAAGTGCCAAAATACCAAACATTAACAATGTTAAAATATCTGATGGACTGCCTAATTTACAAACACCCAGTATCAGATGGATACACTTTTGTCTAGAAGGATGCTGACGTGCGTGAAATGATGCGCTTTGCGTGTGTAAGTGCTCAAAATACCAAACATTAACAATGTTAAAATATCAGATCTACTGCCTAATGTACAAACACCCAGTGTCAGATGGATACACTTCTCCCTAGAAGGATGCTGACGTGCGTGAAATGATGCGCTTTGCGTGTGTAAGTGCTCAAAATACAAAACATTAACAATGTTAAAATATCAGATCTACTGCCTAATGTACAAACACCCAGTGTCAGATGGGTACACTTCTGTCTAGAAGGATGCTGACGTGCGTGAAATGATGCGCTTTGCGTGTGTAAGTGCTCAAAATACCAAACATTAACAATGTAAAAATATCAGATCTACTGCCTAATGTACAAACAACCAGTGTCAGATGAATACACTTCTGTCTAGAAGGATACTGACGTGCGTGAAATGATGCGCAATGCGTGTGTAAGTGCTCAAAATACCAAACATTAACAATGTTAAAATATCAGATCTACTGCCTAATGTACAAACACCCAGTGTCAGATGGTTACACTTCTGTCTAGAAGGATGCTGACGTGCGTGAAATGATGCGCTTTGCGTGTGTAAGTGCTCAAAATACCAAACATCAACAATGTTAAAATATCTGATCGACTGCAATGTACAAACACCCAGTGTCAGATGGATACACTTCTGTCTAGAAGGATGCTGACGTGCGTGAAATGATGCGCTTTGCGTGTGTAAGTGCTCAAAATACCAAACATTAACAATGTTAAAATATCCGATCGACTGCAATGTACAAACACCCAGTGTCAGATGGGTACACTTCTGTCTAGAAGGATGCTGACGTGCGTGAAATGATGCGCTTTGCGTGTGTAAGTGCTCAAAATACCAAACATTCACAATGTTAAAATATCTGATCGACTGCACAATGTACAAACACCCAGTGTCAGATGGATACACTTCTGTCTAGAAGGATGCTGACGTGCGTGAAATGATGCGCTTTGCGTGTGTAAGTGCTCAAAATACCAAACATTAACAATGTTAAAATATCTGATCGACTGCCTAATTTACAAACACCCAGTGTCAGATGGATACACTTCTGTCTAGAAGGATGCTGACGTGCGTGAAATGATGCGCTTTGCGTGTGTAAGTGCTCAAAATACCAAACATTAACAATGTTAAAATATCTGATCGACTGCCCAATGTACAAACACCCAGTGTCAGATGGATACACTTCTCTCTAGAAGGATGCTGACGTGCGTGAAATGATGAGCTTTGCGTGTGTAAGTGCTCAAAATACCAAACATTAACAATGTTAAAATATCTGATCGACTGCCTAATTTACAAACACCCAGTGTCAGATGGATACACTTCTGTCTAGAAGGATGCTGACGTGCGTGAAATGATGCGCTTTGCGTGTGTAAGTGCTCAAAATACCAAACATTAACAATGTTAAAATATCTGATCGACTGCAATGTACAAACACCCAGTGTCAGATGGATACACTTCTGTCTAGAAGGATGCTGACGTGCGTGAAATGATGCGCTTTGCGTGTGTAAGTGCTCAAAATACCAAACATTAACAATGTTAAAATATCTGATCGACTGCAATGTACAAACACCCAGTGTCAGATGGATACACTTCTGTCTAGAAGGATGCTGACGTGCGTGAAATGATGCGCTTTGCGTGTGTAAGTGCTCAAAATACCAAACATTAACAATGTTAAAATATCTGATCGACTGCAATGTACAAACACCCAGTGTCAGATGGGTACACTTCTGTCTAGAAGGATGCTGACGTGCGTGAAATGATGCGCTTTGCGTGTGTAAGTGCTCAAAATACCAAACATTCACAATGTTAAAATATCTGATCGACTGCACAATGTACAAACACCCAGTGTCAGATGGATACACTTCTGTCTAGAAGGATGCTGACGTGCGTGAAATGATGCGCTTTGCGTGTGTAAGTGCTCAAAATACCAAACATTAACAATGTTAAAATATCTGATCGACTGCCTAATTTACAAACACCCAGTGTCAGATGGATACACTTCTGTCTAGAAGGATGCTGACGTGCGTGAAATGATGCGCTTTGCGTGTGTAAGTGCTCAAAATACCAAACATTAACAATGTTAAAATATCTGATCGACTGCCTAATTTACAAACACCCAGTGTCAGATGGATACACTTCTGTCTAGAAGGATGCTGACGTGCGTGAAATGATACGCTTTGCGTGTGTAAATGCTCAAAATACCAAACATTAACAATGTTAAAATATCAGATCTACTGCCTAATGTACAAACACCCAGTGTCAGATGGATACACTTCTGTCTAGAAGGATGCTGACGTGCGTGAAATGATGAGCTTTGCGTGTGTAAGTGCTCAAAATACCAAACATTAACAATGTTAAAATATCTGATCGACTGCCTAATTTACAAACACCCAGTGTCAGATGGATACACTTCTGTCTAGAAGGATGCTGACGTGCGTGAAATGATGCGCTTTGCGTGTGTAAGTGCTCAAAATACCAAACATTAACAATGTTAAAATATCTGATCGACTGCAATGTACAAACACCCAGTGTCAGATGGATACACTTCTGTCTAGAAGGATGCTGACGTGCGTGAAATGATGCGCTTTGCGTGTGTAAGTGCTCAAAATACCAAACATTAACAATGTTAAAATATCTGATCGACTGCAATGTACAAACACCCAGTGTCAGATGGATACACTTCTGTCTAGAAGGATGCTGACGTGCGTGAAATGATGCGCTTTGCGTGTGTAAGTGCTCAAAATACCAAACATTAACAATGTTAAAATATCTGATCGACTGCAATGTACAAACACCCAGTGTCAGATGGGTACACTTCTGTCTAGAAGGATGCTGACGTGCGTGAAATGATGCGCTTTGCGTGTGTAAGTGCTCAAAATACCAAACATTCACAATGTTAAAATATCTGATCGACTGCACAATGTACAAACACCCAGTGTCAGATGGATACACTTCTGTCTAGAAGGATGCTGACGTGCGTGAAATGATGCGCTTTGCGTGTGTAAGTGCTCAAAATACCAAACATTAACAATGTTAAAATATCTGATCGACTGCCTACTTTACAAACACCCAGTGTCAGATGGATACACTTCTGTCTAGAAGGATGCTGACGTGCGTGAAATGATGCGCTTTGCGTGTGTAAGTGCTCAAAATACCAAACATTAACAATGTTAAAATATCTGATCGACTGCCCAATGTACAAACACCCAGTGTCAGATGGATACACTTCTGTCTAGAAGGATGCTGACGTGCGTGAAATGATGAGCTTTGCGTGTGTAAGTGCTCAAAATACCAAACATTAACAATGTTAAAATATCTGATCGACTACCTAATGTACAAACACCTAGTATCAGATGGATACACGTCTGTCTAGAAGGATGCTGACGTGCGTGAAATGATGCGCTTTGCGTGTGTAAGTGCTCAAAATACCAAACATTAACAACGTTAAAATATCTGATCGACTGCCTAATTTACAAACACCCAGTGTCAGATGAATACACTTCTGTCTAGAAGGATGCTGACGTGCGTGAAATGATACGCTTTGCGTGTGTAAATGCTCAAAATACCAAACATTAACAATGTTAAAATATCAGATCTACTGCCTAATGTACAAACACCCAGTGTCAGATGGATACACTTCTGTCTAGAAGGATGCTAACGTGCGTGAAATGATGCGCTTTGCGTGTGTAAGTGCTCAAAATACCAAACATTCACAATGTTAAAATATCTGTTCGACTGCCTAATTTACAAACACCCAGTGTCAGATGGATACACTTCTGTCTAGAAGGATGCTGACGTGCGTGAAATGATGCGCTTTGCGTGTGTAAGTGCCAAAATACCAAACATTAACAATGTTAAAATATCTGATGGACTGCCTAATTTACAAACACCCAGTATCAGATGGATACACTTTTGTCTAGAAGGATGCTGACGTGCGTGAAATGATGCGCTTTGCGTGTGTAAGTGCTCAAAATACCAAACATTAACAATGTTAAAATATCAGATCTACTGCCTAATGTACAAACACCCAGTGTCAGATGGATACACTTCTCCCTAGAAGGATGCTGACGTGCGTGAAATGATGCGCTTTGCGTGTGTAAGTGCTCAAAATACCAAACATTAACAATGTTAAAATATCAGATCTACTGCCTAATGTACAAACACCCAGTGTCAGATGGGTACACTTCTGTCTAGAAGGATGCTGACGTGCGTGAAATGATGCGCTTTGCGTGTGTAAGTGCTCAAAATACCAAACATTAACAATGTAAAAATATCAGATCTACTGCCTAATGTACAAACAACCAGTGACAGATGAATACACTTCTGTCTAGAAGGATACTGACGTGCGTGAAATGATGCGCAATGCGTGTGTAAGTGCTCAAAATACCAAACATTAACAATGTTAAAATATCAGATCTACTGCCTAATGTACAAACACCCAGTATCAGATGGGTACACTTCTGTCTAGAAGGATGCTGACGTGCGTGAAATGATGCGCTTTGCGTGTGTAAGTGCTCAAAATACCAAACATCAACAATGTTAAAATATCTGATCGACTGCAATGTACAAACACCCAGTGTCAGATGGATACACTTCTGTCTAGAAGGATGCTGACGTGCGTGAAATGATGCGCTTTGCGTGTGTAAGTGCTCAAAATACCAAACATTAACAATGTTAAAATATCAGATCTACTGCCTAATGTACAAACACCCAGTGTCAGATGGATACACTTCTCCCTAGAAGGATGCTGACGTGCGTGAAATGATGCGCTTTGCGTGTGTAAGTGCTCAAAATACCAAACATTAACAATGTTAAAATATCAGATCTACTGCCTAATGTACAAACACCCAGTGTCAGATGGGTACACTTCTGTCTAGAAGGATGCTGACGTGCGTGAAATGATGCGCTTTGCGTGTGTAAGTGCTCAAAATACCAAACATTAACAATGTTAAAATATCAGATCTACTGCCTAATGTACAAACAACCAGTGTCAGATGAATACACTTCTGTCTAGAAGGATACTGACGTGCGTGAAATGATGCGCAATGCGTGTGTAAGTGCTCAAAATACCAAACATTAACAATGTTAAAATATCAGATCTACTGCCTAATGTACAAACACCCAGTGTCAGATGGGTACACTTCTGTCTAGAAGGATGCTGACGTGCGTGAAATGATGCGCTTTGCGTGTGTAAGTGCTCAAAATACCAAACATTAACAATGTTTAAATATCTGATCGACTGCAATGTACAAACACCCAGTGTCAGATGGATACACTTCTGTCTAGAAGGATGCTGACGTGCGTGAAATGATGCGCTTTGCGTGTGTAAGTGCTCAAAATACCAAACATTAACAATGTTAAAATATCTGATCGACTGCAATGTACAAACACCCAGTGTCAGATGGATACACTTCTGTCTAGAAGGATGCTGACGTGCGTGAAATGATGCGCTTTGCGTGTGTAAGTGCTCAAAATACCAAACATTAACAATGTTAAAATATCCGATCGACTGCAATGTACAAACACCCAGTGTCAGATGGGTACACTTCTGTCTAGAAGGATGCTGACGTGCGTGAAATGATGCGCTTTGCGTGTGTAAGTGCTCAAAATACCAAACATTCACAATGTTAAAATATCTGATCGACTGCACAATGTACAAACACCCAGTGTCAGATGGATACACTTCTGTCTAGAAGGATGCTGACGTGCGTGAAATGATGCGCTTTGCGTGTGTAAGTGCTCAAAATACCAAACATTAACAATGTTAAAATATCTGATCGACTGCCTAATTTACAAACACCCAGTGTCAGATGGATACACTTCTGTCTAGAAGGATGCTGACGTGCGTGAAATGATGCGCTTTGCGTGTGTAAGTGCTCAAAATACCAAACATTAACAATGTTAAAATATCTGATCGACTGCCCAATGTACAAACACCCAGTGTCAGATGGATACACTTCTCTCTAGAAGGATGCTGACGTGCGTGAAATGATGAGCTTTGCGTGTGTAAGTGCTCAAAATACCAAACATTAACAATGTTAAAATATCTGATCGACTACCTAATGTACAAACACCTAGTATCAGATGGATACATGTCTGTCTAGAAGGATGCTGACGTGCGTGAAATGATGCGCTTTGCGTGTGTAAGTGCTCAAAATACCAAACATTAACAACGTTAAAATATCTGATCGACTGCCTAATTTACAAACACCCAGTGTCAGATGGATACACTTCTGTCTAGAAGGATGCTGACGTGCGTGAAATGATACGCTTTGCGTGTGTAAATGCTCAAAATACCAAACATTAACAATGTTAAAATATCAGATCTACTGCCTAATGTACAAACATCCAGTGTCAGATGGATACACTTCTGTCTAGAAGGATGCTAACGTGCGTGAAATGATGCGCTTTGCGTGTGTAAGTGCTCAAAATACCAAACATTCACAATGTTAAAATATCTGTTCGACTGCCTAATTTACAAACACCCAGTGTCAGATGGATACACTTCTGTCTAGAAGGATGCTGACGTGCGTGAAATGATGCGCTTTGCGTGTGTAAGTGCCAAAATACCAAACATTAACAATGTTAAAATATCTGATGGACTGCCTAATTTACAAACACCCAGTATCAGATGGATACACTTTTGTCTAGAAGGATGCTGACGTGCGTGAAATGGTGCGCTTTGCGTGTGTAAGTGCTCAAAATACCAAACATTAACAATGTTAAAATATCAGATCTACTGCCTAATGTACAAACACCCAGTGTCAGATGGATACACTTCTCCCTAGAAGGATGCTGACGTGCGTGAAATGATGCGCTTTGCGTGTGTAAGTGCTCAAAATACCAAACATTAACAATGTTAAAATATCAGATCTACTGCCTAATGTACAAACACCCAGTGTCAGATATGTACACTTCTGTCTAGAAGGATGCTGACGTGCGTGAAATGATGCGCTTTGCGTGTGTAAGTGTTCAAAATACCAAACATTAACAATGTTAAAATATCAGATCTACTGCCTAATGTACAAACAACCAGTGTCAGATGAATACACTTCTGTCTAGAAGGATACTGACGTGCGTGAAATGATGCGCAATGCGTGTGTAAGTGCTCAAAATACCAAACATTAACAATGTTAAAATATCAGATCTACTGCCTAATGTACAAACACCCAGTGTCAGATGGGTACACTTCTGTCTAGAAGGATGCTGACGTGCGTGAAATGATGCGCTTTGCGTGTGTAAGTGCTCAAAATACCAAACATCAACAATGTTAAAATATCTGATCGACTGCAATGTACAAACACCCAGTGTCAGATGGATACACTTCTGTCTAGAAGGATGCTGACGTGCGTGAAATGATGCGCATTGCGTGTGTAAGTGCTCAAAATACCAAACATTAACAATGTTAAAATATCAGATCTACTGCCTAATGTACAAACACCCAGTGTCAGATGGATACACTTCTCCCTAGAAGGATGCTGACGTGCGTGAAATGATGCGCTTTGCGTGTGTAAGTGCTCAAAATACCAAACATTAACAATGTTAAAATATCAGATCTACTGCCTAATGTACAAACACCCAGTGTCAGATGGGTACACTTCTGTCTAGAAGGATGCTGACGTGCGTGAAATGATGCGCTTTGCGTGTGTAAGTGCTCAAAATACCAAACATTAACAATGTTAAAATATCAGATCTACTGCCTAATGTACAAACACCCAGTGTCAGATGGGTACACTTCTGTCTAGAAGGATGCTGACGTGCGTGAAATGATGCGCTTTGCGTGTGTAAGTGCTCAAAATACCAAACATTAACAATGTTAAAATATCAGATCTACTGCCTAATGTACAAACAACCAGTGTCAGATGAATACACTTCTGTCTAGAAGGATACTGACGTGCGTGAAATGATGCGCAATGCGTGTGTAAGTGCTCAAAATACCAAACATTAACAATGTTAAAATATCAGATCTACTGAATAATGTACAAACACCCAGTGTCAGATGGGTACACTTCTGTCTAGAAGGATGCTGACGTGCGTGAAATGATGCGCTTTGCGTGTGTAAGTGCTCAAAATACCAAACATTAACAATGTTTAAATATCTGATCGACTGCAATGTACAAACACCCAGTGTCAGATGGATACACTTCTGTCTAGAAGGATGCTGACGTGCGTGAAATGATGCGCTTTGCGTGTGTAAGTGCTCAAAATACCAAACATTAACAATGTTAAAATATCTGATCGACTGCAATGTACAAACACCCAGTGTCAGATGGATACACTTCTGTCTAGAAGGATGCTGACGTGCGTGAAATGATGCGCTTTGCGTGTGTAAGTGCTCAAAATACCAAACATTAACAATGTTAAAATATCCGATCGACTGCAATGTACAAACACCCAGTGTCAGATGGGTACACTTCTGTCTAGAAGGATGCTGACGTGCGTGAAATGATGCGCTTTGCGTGTGTAAGTGCTCAAAATACCAAACATTCACAATGTTAAAATATCTGATCAACTGCACAATGTACAAACACCCAGTGTCAGATGGATACACTTCTGTCTAGAAGGATGCTGACGTGCGTGAAATGATGCGCTTTGCGTGTGTAAGTGCTCAAAATACCAAACATTAACAATGTTAAAATATCAGATCTACTGCCTAATGTACAAACACCCAGTGTCAGATGGGTACACTTCTGTCTAGAAGGATCCTGACGTGCGTGAAATGATGCGCTTTGCGTGTGTAAGTGCTCAAAATACCAAACATTAACAATGTAAAAATATCAGATCTACTGCCTAATGTACAAACAACCAGTGTCAGATGAATACACTTCTGTCTAGAAGGATACTGACGTGCGTGAAATGATGCGCAATGCGTGTGTAAGTGCTCAAAATACCAAACATTAACAATGTTAAAATATCAGATCTACTGCCTAATGTACAAACACCCAGTGTCAGATGGGTACACTTCTGTCTAGAAGGATGCTGACGTGCGTGAAATGATGCGCTTTGCGTGTGTAAGTGCTCAAAATACCAAACATCAACAATGTTAAAATATCTGATCGACTGCAATGTACAAACACCCAGTGTCAGATGGATACACTTCTGTCTAGAAGGATGCTGACGTGCGTGAAATGATGCGCTTTGCGTGTGTAAGTGCTCAAAATACCAAACATTAACAATGTTAAAATATCAGATCTACTGCCTAATGTACAAACACCCAGTGTCAGATGGATACACTTCTGTCTAGAAGGATGCTGACGTGCGTGAAATGATGCGCTTTGCGTGTGTAAGTGCTCAAAATACCAAACATTAACAATGTTAAAATATCAGATCTACTGCCTAATGTACAAACACCCAGTGTCAGATGGGTACACTTCTGTCTAGAAGGATGCTGACGTGCGTGAAATGATGCGCTTTGCGTGTGTAAGTGCTCAAAATACCAAACATTAACAATGTTAAAATATCAGATCTACTGCCTAATGTACAAACAACCAGTGTCAGATGAATACACTTCTGTCTAGAAGGATACTGACGTGCGTGAAATGATGCGCAATGCGTGTGTAAGTGCTCAAAATACCAAACATTAACAATGTTAAAATATCAGATCTACTGCCTAATGTACAAACACCCAGTGTCAGATGGGTACACTTCTGTCTAGAAGGATGCTGACGTGCGTGAAATGATGCGCTTTGCGTGTGTAAGTGCTCAAAATACCAAACATTAACAATGTTTAAATATCTGATCGACTGCAATGTACAAACACCCAGTGTCAGATGGATACACTTCTGTCTAGAAGGATGCTGACGTGCGTGAAATGATGCGCTTTGCGTGTGTAAGTGCTCAAAATACCAAACATTAACAATGTTAAAATATCTGATCGACTGCAATGTACAAACACCCAGTGTCAGATGGATACACTTCTGTCTAGAAGGATGCTGACGTGCGTGAAATGATGCGCTTTGCGTGTGTAAGTGCTCAAAATACCAAACATTAACAATGTTAAAATATCCGATCGACTGCAATGTACAAACACCCAGTGTCAGATGGGTACACTTCTGTCTAGAAGGATGCTGACGTGCGTGAAATGATGCGCTTTGCGTGTGTAAGTGCTCAAAATACCAAACATTCACAATGTTAAAATATCTGATCGACTGCACAATGTACAAACACCCAGTGTCAGATGTATACACTTCTGTCTAGAAGGATGCTGACGTGCGTGAAATGATGCGCTTTGCGTGTGTAAGTGCTCAAAATACCAAACATTAACAATGTTAAAATATCTGATCGACTGCCTAATTTACAAACACCCAGTGTCAGATGGATACACTTCTGTCTAGAAGGATGCTGACGTGCGTGAAATGATGCGCTTTGCGTGTGTAAGTGCTCAAAATACCAAACATTAACAATGTTAAAATATCTGATCGACTGCCCAATGTACAAACACCCAGTGTCAGATGGATACACTTCTCTCTAGAAGGATGCTGACGTGCGTGAAATGATGAGCTTTGCGTGTGTAAGTGCTCAAAATACCAAACATTAACAATGTTAAAATATCTGATCGACTACCTAATGTACAAACACCTAGTATCAGATGGATACATGTCTGTCTAGAAGGATGCTGACGTGCGTGAAATGATGCGCTTTGCGTGTGTAAGTGCTCAAAATACCAAACATTAACAACGTTAAAATATCTGATCGACTGCCTAATTTACAAACACCCAGTGTCAGATGGATACACTTCTGTCTAGAAGGATGCTGACGTGCGTGAAATGATACGCTTTGCGTGTGTAAATGCTCAAAATACCAAACATTAACAATGTTAAAATATCAGATCTACTGCCTAATGTACAAACACCCAGTGTCAGATGGATACACTTCTGTCTAGAAGGATGCTAACGTGCGTGAAATGATGCGCTTTGCGTGTGTAAGTGCTCAAAATACCAAACATTCACAATGTTAAAATATCTGTTCGACTGCCTAATTTACAAACACCCAGTGTCAGATGGATACACTTCTGTCTAGAAGGATGCTGACGTGCGTGAAATGATGCGCTTTGCGTGTGTAAGTGCCAAAATACCAAACATTAACAATGTTAAAATATCTGATGGACTGCCTAATTTACAAACACCCAGTATCAGATGGATACACTTTTGTCTAGAAGGATGCTGACGTGCGTGAAATGATGCGCTTTGCGTGTGTAAGTGCTCAAAATACCAAACATTAACAATGTTAAAATATCAGATCTACTGCCTAATGTACAAACACCCAGTGTCAGATGGATACACTTCTCCCTAGAAGGATGCTGACGTGCGTGAAATGATGCGCTTTGCGTGTGTAAGTGCTCAAAATACCAAACATTAACAATGTTAAAATATCAGATCTACTGCCTAATGTACAAACACCCAGTGTCAGATATGTACACTTCTGTCTAGAAGGATGCTGACGTGCGTGAAATGATGCGCTTTGCGTGTGTAAGTGCTCAAAATACCAAACATTAACAATGTAAAAATATCAGATCTACTGCCTAATGTACAAACAACCAGTGTCAGATGAATACACTTCTGTCTAGAAGGATACTGACGTGCGTGAAATGATGCGCAATGCGTGTATAAGTGCTCAAAATACCAAACATTAACAATGTTAAAATATCAGATCTACTGCCTAATGTACAAACACCCAGTGTCAGATGGGTACACTTCTGTCTAGAAGGATGCTGACGTGCGTGAAATGATGCGCTTTGCGTGTGTAAGTGCTCAAAATACCAAACATCAACAATGTTAAAATATCTGATCGACTGCAATGTACAAACACCCAGTGTCAGATGGATACACTTCTGTCTAGAAGGATGCTGACGTGCGTGAAATGATGCGCTTTGCGTGTGTAAGTGCTCAAAATACCAAACATTAACAATGTTAAAATATCAGATCTACTGCCTAATGTACAAACACCCAGTGTCAGATGGATACACTTCTCCCTAGAAGGATGCTGACGTGCGTGAAATGATGCGCTTTGCGTGTGTAAGTGCTCAAAATACCAAACATTAACAATGTTAAAATATCAGATCTACTGCCTAATGTACAAACACCCAGTGTCAGATGGGTACACTTCTGTCTAGAAGGATGCTGACGTGCGTGAAATGATGCGCTTTGCGTGTGTAAGTGCTCAAAATACCAAACATTAACAATGTTAAAATATCAGATCTACAGCCTAATGTACAAACACCCAGTGTCAGATGGGTACACTTCTGTCTAGAAGGATGCTGACGTGCGTGAAATGATGCGCTTTGCGTGTGTAAGTGCTCAAAATACCAAACATTAACAATGTTAAAATATCAGATCTATTGCCTAATGTACAAACAACCAGTGTCAGATGAATACACTTCTGTCTAGAAGGATACTGACGTGCGTGAAATGATGCGCAATGCGTGTGTAAGTGCTCAAAATACCAAACATTAACAATGTTAAAATATCAGATCTACTGAATAATGTACAAACACCCAGTGTCAGATGGGTACACTTCTGTCTAGAAGGATGCTGACGTGCGTGAAATGATGCGCTTTGCGTGTGTAAGTGCTCAAAATACCAAACATTAACAATGTTTAAATATCTGATCGACTGCAATGTACAAACACCCAGTGTCAGATGGATACACTTCTGTCTAGAAGGATGCTGCCGTGCGTGAAATGATGCGCTTTGCGTGTGTAAGTGCTCAAAATACCAAACATTAACAATGTTAAAATATCTGATCGACTGCAATGTACAAACACCCAGTGTCAGATGGATACACTTCTGTCTAGAAGGATGCTGACGTGCGTGAAATGATGCGCTTTGCGTGTGTAAGTGCTCAAAATACCAAACATAAACAATGTTAAAATATCCGATCGACTGCAATGTACAAACACCCAGTGTCAGATGGGTACACTTCTGTCTAGAAGGATGCTGACGTGCGTGAAATGATGCGCTTTGCGTGTGTAAGTGCTCAAAATACCAAACATTCACAATGTTAAAATATCTGATCGACTGCACAATGTACAAACACCCAGTGTCAGATGGATACACTTCTGTCTAGAAGGATGCTGACGTGCGTGAAATGATGCGCTTTGCGTGTGTAAGTGCTCAAAATACCAAACATTCACAATGTTAAAATATCTGATCGACTGCACAATGTACAAACACCCAGTGTCAGATGGATACACTTCTGTCTAGAAGGATGCTGACGTGCGTGAAATGATGCGCTTTGCGTGTGTAAGTGCTCAAAATACCAAACATTAACAATGTTAAAATATCTGATCGACTGCCTAATTTACAAACACCCAGTGTCAGATGGATACACTTCTGTCTAGAAGGATGCTGACGTGCGTGAAATGATGCGCTTTGCGTGTGTAAGTGCTCAAAATACCAAACATTAACAATGTTAAAATATCTGATCGACTGCCCAATGTACAAACACCCAGTGTCAGATGGATACACTTCTCTCTAGAAGGATGCTGACGTGCGTGAAATGATGAGCTTTGCGTGTGTAAGTGCTCAAAATACCAAATATTAACAATCTTAAAATATCTGATCGACTACCTAATGTACAAACACCTAGTATCAGATGGATACACGTCTGTCTAGAAGGATGCTGACGTGCGTGAAATGATGCGCTTTGCGTGTGTAAGTGCTCAAAATACCAAACATTAACAATGTTAAAATATCTGATCGACTGCCTAATTTACAAACACCCAGTGTCAGATGGATACACTTCTGTCTAGAAGGATGCTGACGTGCGTGAAATGATACGCTTTGCGTGTGTAAGTGCTCAAAATACCAAACATTAACAATGTTAAAATATCAGATCTACTGCCTAATGTACAAACACCCAGTGTCAGATGGATACACTTCTGTCTAGAAGGATGCTCACGTGCGTGAAATGATGCGCTTTGCGTGTGTAAGTGCTCAAAATACCAAACATCAACAATGTTAAAATATCTGATCGACTGCAATGTACAAACACCCAGTGTCAGATGGATACACTTCTGTCTAGAAGGATGCTGACGTGCGTGAAATGATGCGCTTTGCGTGTGTAAGTGCCAAAATACCAAACATTAACAATGTTAAAATATCTGATGGACTGCCTAATTTACAAACACCCAGTATCAGATGGATACACTTTTGTCTAGAAGGATGCTGACGTGCGTGAAATGATGCGCTTTGCGTGTGTAAGTGCTCAAAATACCAAACATTAACAATGTTAAAATATCAGATCTACTGCCTAATGTACAAACACCCAGTGTCAGATGGGTACACTTCTGTCTAGAAGGATGCTGACGTGCGTGAAATGATGCGCTTTGCGTGTGTAAGTGCTCAAAATACCAAACATTAACAATGTTAAAATATCAGATCTACTGCCTAATGTACAAACACCCAGTGTCAGATGGGTACACTTCTGTCTAGAAGGATGCTGACGTGCGTGAAATGATGCGCTTTGCGTGTGTAAGTGCTCAAAATACCAAACATTAACAATGTTAAAATATCAGATCTACTGCCTAATGTACAAACAACCAGTGTCAGATGAATACACTTCTGTCTAGAAGGATACTGACGTGCGTGAAATGATGCGCAATGCGTGTGTAAGTGCTCAAAATACCAAACATTAACAATGTTAAAATATCTGATCGACTACCTAATGTACAAACACCTAGTATCAGATGGATACATGTCTGTCTAGAAGGATGCTGACGTGCGTGAAATGATGCGCTTTGCGTGTGTAAGTGCTCAAAATACCAAACATTAACAACGTTAAAATATCTGATCGACTGCCTAATTTACAAACACCCAGTGTCAGATGGATACACTTCTGTCTAGAAGGATGCTGACGTGCGTGAAATGATACGCTTTGCGTGTGTAAATGCTCAAAATACCAAACATTAACAATGTTAAAATATCAGATCTACTGCCTAATGTACAAACATCCAGTGTCAGATGGATACACTTCTGTCTAGAAGGATGCTAACGTGCGTGAAATGATGCGCTTTGCGTGTGTAAGTGCTCAAAATACCAAACATTCACAATGTTAAAATATCTGTTCGACTGCCTAATTTACAAACACCCAGTGTCAGATGGATACACTTCTGTCTAGAAGGATGCTGACGTGCGTGAAATGATGCGCTTTGCGTGTGTAAGTGCCAAAATACCAAACATTAACAATGTTAAAATATCTGATGGACTGCCTAATTTACAAACACCCAGTATCAGATGGATACACTTTTGTCTAGAAGGATGCTGACGTGCGTGAAATGATGCGCTTTGCGTGTGTAAGTGCTCAAAATACCAAACATTAACAATGTTAAAATATCAGATCTACTGCCTAACGTACAAACACCCAGTGTCAGATGGATACACTTCTCCCTAGAAGGATGCTGACGTGCGTGAAATGATGCGCTTTGCGTGTGTAAGTGCTCAAAATACCAAACATTAACAATGTTAAAATATCAGATCTACTGCCTAATGTACAAACACCCAGTGTCAGATATGTACACTTCTGTCTAGAAGGATGCTGACGTGCGTGAAATGATGCGCTTTGCGTGTGTAAGTGCTCAAAATACCAAACATTAACAATGTAAAAATATCAGATCTACTGCCTAATGTACAAACAACCAGTGTCAGATGAATACACTTCTGTCTAGAAGGATACTGACGTGCGTGAAATGATGCGCAATGCGTGTGTAAGTGCTCAAAATACCAAACATTAACAATGTTAAAATATCAGATCTACTGCCTAATGTACAAACACCCAGTGTCAGATGGGTACACTTCTGTCTAGAAGGATGCTGACGTGCGTGAAATGATGCGCTTTGCGTGTGTAAGTGCTCAAAATACCAAACATCAACAATGTTAAAATATCTGATCGACTGCAATGTACAAACACCCAGTGTCAGATGGATACACTTCTGTCTAGAAGGATGCTGACGTGCGTGAAATGATGCGCTTTGCGTGTGTAAGTGCTCAAAATACCAAACATTAACAATGTTAAAATATCAGATCTACTGCCTAATGTACAAACACCCAGTGTCAGATGGATACACTTCTCCCTAGAAGGATGCTGACGTGCGTGAAATGATGCGCTTTGCGTGTGTAAGTGCTCAAAATACCAAACATTAACAATGTTAAAATATCAGATCTACTGCCTAATGTACAAACACCCAGTGTCAGATGGGTACACTTCTGTCTAGAAGGATGCTGACGTGCGTGAAATGATGCGCTTTGCGTGTGTAAGTGCTCAAAATACCAAACATTAACAATGTTAAAATATCAGATCTACTGCCTAATGTACAAACACCCAGTGTCAGATGGGTACACTTCTGTCTAGAAGGATGCTGACGTGCGTGAAATGATGCGCTTTGCGTGTGTAAGTGCTCAAAATACCAAACATTAACAATGTTAAAATATCAGATCTACTGCCTAATGTACAAACAACCAGTGTCAGATGAATACACTTCTGTCTAGAAGGATACTGACGTGCGTGAAATGATGCGCAATGCGTGTGTAAGTGCTCAAAATACCAAACATTAACAATGTTAAAATATCGGATCTACTGAATAATGTACAAACACCCAGTGTCAGATGGGTACACTTCTGTCTAGAAGGATGCTGACGTGCGTGAAATGATGCGCTTTGCGTGTGTAAGTGCTCAAAATACCAAACATTAACAATGTTTAAATATCTGATCGACTGCAATGTACAAACACCCAGTGTCAGATGGATACACTTCTGTCTAGAAGGATGCTGACGTGCGTGAAATGATGCGCTTTGCGTGTGTAAGTGCTCAAAATACCAAACATTAACAATGTTAAAATATCTGATCGACTGCAATGTACAAACACCCAGTGTCAGATGGATACACTTCTGTCTAGAAGGATGCTGACGTGCGTGAAATGATGCGCTTTGCGTGTGTAAGTGCTCAAAATACCAAACATTAACAATGTTAAAATATCCGATCGACTGCAATGTACAAACACCCAGTGTCAGATGGGTACACTTCTGTCTAGAAGGATGCTGACGTGCGTGAAATGATGCGCTTTGCGTGTGTAAGTGCTCAAAATACCAAACATTCACAATGTTAAAATATCTGATCAACTGCACAATGTACAAACACCCAGTGTCAGATGGATACACTTCTGTCTAGAAGGATGCTGACGTGCGTGAAATGATGCGCTTTGCGTGTGTAAGTGCTCAAAATACCAAACATTAACAATGTTAAAATATCAGATCTACTGCCTAATGTACAAACACCCAGTGTCAGATGGATACACTTCTCCCTAGAAGGATGCTGACGTGCGTGAAATGATGCGCTTTGCGTGTGTAAGTGCTCAAAATACCAAACATTAACAATGTTAAAATATCAGATCTACTGCCTAATGTACAAACACCCAGTGTCAGATGGGTACACTTCTGTCTAGAAGGATGCTGACGTGCGTGAAATGATGCGCTTTGCGTGTGTAAGTGCTCAAAATACCAAACATTAACAATGTAAAAATATCAGATCTACTGCCTAATGTACAAACAACCAGTGTCAGATGAATACACTTCTGTCTAGAAGGATACTGACGTGCGTGAAATGATGCGCAATGCGTGTGTAAGTGCTCAAAATACCAAACATTAACAATGTTAAAATATCAGATCTACTGCCTAATGTACAAACACCCAGTGTCAGATGGGTACACTTCTGTCTAGAAGGATGCTGACGTGCGTGAAATGATGCGCTTTGCGTGTGTAAGTGCTCAAAATACCAAACATCAACAATGTTAAAATATCTGATCGACTGCAATGTACAAACACCCAGTGTCAGATGGATACACTTCTGTCTAGAAGGATGCTGACGTGCGTGAAATGATGCGCTTTGCGTGTGTAAGTGCTCAAAATACCAAACATTAACAATGTTAAAATATCAGATCTACTGCCTAATGTACAAACACCCAGTGTCAGATGGATACACTTCTCCCTAGAAGGATGCTGACGTGCGTGAAATGATGCGCTTTGCGTGTGTAAGTGCTCAAAATACCAAACATTAACAATGTTAAAATATCAGATCTACTGCCTAATGTACAAACACCCAGTGTCAGATGGGTACACTTCTGTCTAGAAAGATGCTGACGTGCGTGAAATGATGCGCTTTGCGTGTGTAAGTGCTCAAAATACCAAACATTAACAATGTTAAAATATCAGATCTACTGCCTAATGTACAAACAACCAGTGTCAGATGAATACACTTCTGTCTAGAAGGATACTGACGTGCGTGAAATGATGCGCAATGCGTGTGTAAGTGCTCAAAATACCAAACATTAACAATGTTAAAATATCAGATCTACTGCCTAATGTACAAACACCCAGTGTCAGATGGGTACACTTCTGTCTAGAAGGATGCTGACGTGCGTGAAATGATGCGCTTTGCGTGTGTAAGTGCTCAAAATACCAAACATTAACAATGTTTAAATATCTGATCGACTGCACAATGTACAAACACCCAGTGTCAGATGTATACACTTCTGTCTAGAAGGATGCTGACGTGCGTGAAATGATGCGCTTTGCGTGTGTAAGTGCTCAAAATACCAAACATTAACAATGTTAAAATATCTGATCGACTGCCTAATTTACAAACACCCAGTGTCAGATGGATACACTTCTGTCTAGAAGGATGCTGACGTGCGTGAAATGATGCGCTTTGCGTGTGTAAGTGCTCAAAATACCAAACATTAACAATGTTAAAATATCTGATCGACTGCCCAATGTACAAACACCCAGTGTCAGATGGATACACTTCTCTCTAGAAGGATGCTGACGTGCGTGAAATGATGAGCTTTGCGTGTGTAAGTGCTCAAAATACCAAACATTAACAATGTTAAAATATCTGATCGACTACCTAATGTACAAACACCTAGTATCAGATGGATACATGTCTGTCTAGAAGGATGCTGACGTGCGTGAAATGATGCGCTTTGCGTGTGTAAGTGCTCAAAATACCAAACATTAACAACGTTAAAATATCTGATCGACTGCCTAATTTACAAACACCCAGTGTCAGATGGATACACTTCTGTCTAGAAGGATGCTGACGTGCGTGAAATGATACGCTTTGCGTGTGTAAATGCTCAAAATACCAAACATTAACAATGTTAAAATATCAGATCTACTGCCTAATGTACAAACACCCAGTGTCAGATGGATACACTTCTGTCTAGAAGGATGCTAACGTGCGTGAAATGATGCGCTTTGCGTGTGTAAGTGCTCAAAATACCAAACATTCACAATGTTAAAATATCTGTTCGACTGCCTAATTTACAAACACCCAGTGTCAGATGGATACACTTCTGTCTAGAAGGATGCTGACGTGCGTGAAATGATGCGCTTTGCGTGTGTAAGTGCCAAAATACCAAACATTAACAATGTTAAAATATCTGATGGACTGCCTAATTTACCAACACCCAGTATCAGATGGATACACTTTTGTCTAGAAGGATGCTGACGTGCGTGAAATGATGCGCTTTGCGTGTGTAAGTGCTCAAAATACCAAACATTAACAATGTTAAAATATCAGATCTACTGCCTAATGTACAAACACCCAGTGTCAGATGGATACACTTCTCCCTAGAAGGATGCTGACGTGCGTGAAATGATGCGCTTTGCGTGTGTAAGTGCTCAAAATACCAAACATTAACAATGTTAAAATATCAGATCTACTGCCTAATGTACAAACACCCAGTGTCAGATATGTACACTTCTGTCTAGAAGGATGCTGACGTGCGTGAAATGATGCGCTTTGCGTGTGTAAGTGCTCAAAATACCAAACATTAACAATGTAAAAATATCAGATCTACTGCCTAATGTACAAACAACCAGTGTCAGATGAATACACTTCTGTCTAGAAGGATACTGACGTGCGTGAAATGATGCGCAATGCGTGTATAAGTGCTCAAAATACCAAACATTAACAATGTTAAAATATCAGATCTACTGCCTAATGTACAAACACCCAGTGTCAGATGGGTACACTTCTGTCTAGAAGGATGCTGACGTGCGTGAAATGATGCGCTTTGCGTGTGTAAGTGCTCAAAATACCAAACATCAACAATGTTAAAATATCTGATCGACTGCAATGTACAAACACCCAGTGTCAGATGGATACACTTCTGTCTAGAAGGATGCTGACGTGCGTGAAATGATGCGCTTTGCGTGTGTAAGTGCTCAAAATACCAAACATTAACAATGTTAAAATATCAGATCTACTGCCTAATGTACAAACACCCAGTGTCAGATGGATACACTTCTCCCTAGAAGGATGCTGACGTGCGTGAAATGATGCGCTTTGCGTGTGTAAGTGCTCAAAATACCAAACATTAACAATGTTAAAATATCAGATCTACTGCCTAATGTACAAACACCCAGTGTCAGATGGGTACACTTCTGTCTAGAAGGATGCTGACGTGCGTGAAATGATGCGCTTTGCGTGTGTAAGTGCTCAAAATACCAAACATTAACAATGTTAAAATATCAGATCTACAGCCTAATGTACAAACACCCAGTGTCAGATGGGTACACTTCTGTCTAGAAGGATGCTGACGTGCGTGAAATGATGCGCTTTGCGTGTGTAAGTGCTCAAAATACCAAACATTAACAATGTTAAAATATCAGATCTACTGCCTAATGTACAAACAACCAGTGTCAGATGAATACACTTCTGTCTAGAAGGATACTGACGTGCGTGAAATGATGCGCAATGCGTGTGTAAGTGCTCAAAATACCAAACATTAACAATGTTAAAATATCAGATCTACTGAATAATGTACAAACACCCAGTGTCAGATGGGTACACTTCTGTCTAGAAGGATGCTGACGTGCGTGAAATGATGCGCTTTGCGTGTGTAAGTGCTCAAAATACCAAACATTAACAATGTTTAAATATCTGATCGACTGCAATGTACAAACACCCAGTGTCAGATGGATACACTTCTGTCTAGAAGGATGCTGCCGTGCGTGAAATGATGCGCTTTGCGTGTGTAAGTGCTCAAAATACCAAACATTAACAATGTTAAAATATCTGATCGACTGCAATGTACAAACACCCAGTGTCAGATGGATACACTTCTGTCTAGAAGGATGCTGACGTGCGTGAAATGATGCGCTTTGCGTGTGTAAGTGCTCAAAATACCAAACATAAACAATGTTAAAATATCCGATCGACTGCAATGTACAAACACCCAGTGTCAGATGGGTACACTTCTGTCTAGAAGGATGCTGACGTGCGTGAAATGATGCGCTTTGCGTGTGTAAGTGCTCAAAATACCAAACATTCACAATGTTAAAATATCTGATCGACTGCACAATGTACAAACACCCAGTGTCAGATGGATACACTTCTGTCTAGAAGGATGCTGACGTGCGTGAAATGATGCGCTTTGCGTGTGTAAGTGCTCAAAATACCAAACATTCACAATGTTAAAATATCTGATCGACTGCACAATGTACAAACACCCAGTGTCAGATGGATACACTTCTGTCTAGAAGGATGCTGACGTGCGTGAAATGATGCGCTTTGCGTGTGTAAGTGCTCAAAATACCAAACATTAACAATGTTAAAATATCAGATCTACTGCCTAATGTACAAACACCCAGTGTCAGATGGATACACTTCTGTCTAGAAGGATGCTCACGTGCGTGAAATGATGCGCTTTGCGTGTGTAAGTGCTCAAAATACCAAACATCAACAATGTTAAAATATCTGATCGACTGCAATGTACAAACACCCAGTGTCAGATGGATACACTTCTGTCTAGAAGGATGCTGACGTGCGTGAAATGATGCGCTTTGCGTGTGTAAGTGCCAAAATACCAAACATTAACAATGTTAAAATATCTGATGGACTGCCTAATTTACAAACACCCAGTATCAGATGGATACACTTTTGTCTAGAAGGATGCTGACGTGCGTGAAATGATGCGCTTTGCGTGTGTAAGTGCTCAAAATACCAAACATTAACAATGTTAAAATATCAGATCTACTGCCTAATGTACAAACACCCAGTGTCAGATGGATACACTTCTCCCTAGAAGGATGCTGACGTGCGTGAAATGATGCGCTTTGCGTGTGTAAGTGCTCAAAATACCAAACATTAACAATGTTAAAATATCAGATCTACTGCCTAATGTACAAACACCCAGTGTCAGATGGGTACACTTCTGTCTAGAAGGATGCTGACGTGCGTGAAATGATGCGCTTTGCGTGTGTAAGTGCTCAAAATACCAAACATTAACAATGTTAAAATATCAGATCTACTGCCTAATGTACAAACAACCAGTGTCAGATGAATACACTTCTGTCTAGAAGGATACTGACGTGCGTGAAATGATGCGCAATGCGTGTGTAAGTGCTCAAAATACCAAACATTAACAATGTTAAAATATCTGATCGACTGCAATGTACAAACACCCAGTGTCAGATGGGTACACTTCTGTCTAGAAGGATGCTGACGTGCGTGAAATGATGCGCTTTGCGTGTGTAAGTGCTCAAAATACCAAACATTCACAATGTTAAAATATCTGATCGACTGCACAATGTACAAACACCCAGTGTCAGATGGATACACTTCTGTCTAGAAGGATGCTGACGTGCGTGAAATGATGCGCTTTGCGTGTGTAAGTGCTCAAAATACCAAACATTCACAATGTTAAAATATCTGATCGACTGCACAATGTACAAACACCCAGTGTCAGATGGATACACTTCTGTCTAGAAGGATGCTGACGTGCGTGAAATGATGCGCTTTGCGTGTGTAAGTGCTCAAAATACCAAACATTAACAATGTTAAAATATCTGATCGACTGCCTAATTTACAAACACCCAGTGTCAGATGGATACACTTCTGTCTAGAAGGATGCTGACGTGCGTGAAATGATGCGCTTTGCGTGTGTAAGTGCTCAAAATACCAAACATTAACAATGTTAAAATATCTGATCGACTGCCTAATTTACAAACACCCAGTGTCAGATGGATACACTTCTGTCTAGAAGGATGCTGACGTGCGTGAAATGATGCGCTTTGCGTGTGTAAGTGCTCAAAATACCAAACATTAACAATGTTAAAATATCTGATCGACTGCAATGTACAAACACCCAGTGTCAGATGGATACACTTCTGTCTAGAAGGATGCTGACGTGCGTGAAATGATGCGCTTTGCGTGTGTAAGTGCCAAAATACCAAACATTAACAATGTTAAAATATCTGATGGACTGCCTAATTTACAAACACCCAGTATCAGATGGATACACTTTTGTCTAGAAGGATGCTGACGTGCGTGAAATGATGCGCTTTGCGTGTGTAAGTGCTCAAAATACCAAACATTAACAATGTTAAAATATCAGATCTACTGCCTAATGTACAAACACCCAGTGTCAGATGGATACACTTCTCCCTAGAAGGATGCTGACGTGCGTGAAATGATGCGCTTTGCGTGTGTAAGTGCTCAAAATACCAAACATTAACAATGTTAAAATATCAGATCTACTGCCTAATGTACAAACACCCAGTGTCAGATGGGTACACTTCTGTCTAGAAGGATGCTGACGTGCGTGAAATGATGCGCTTTGCGTGTGTAAGTGCTCAAAATACCAAACATTAACAATGTTAAAATATCAGATCTACTGCCTAATGTACAAACAACCAGTGTCAGATGAATACACTTCTGTCTAGAAGGATACTGACGTGCGTGAAATGATGCGCAATGCGTGTGTAAGTGCTCAAAATACCAAACATTAACAATGTTAAAATATCAGATCTACTGCCTAATGTACAAACACCCAGTGTCAGATGGGTACACTTCTGTCTAGAAGGATGCTGACGTGCGTGAAATGATGCGCTTTGCGTGTGTAAGTGCTCAAAATTCCAAATATTAACAATGTTAAAATATCTGATCGACTGCCTAATTTACAAACATGTGTGCTTTAAGTTATCTACAGGTGTAGTTTGTAACGAAAATAGAACCTTTTATTCCTTTCTAGAGTCCGCGTTGTTACTCTCTAAAAATACTCTGTGTGTAATATTGTATCTGTTTATGTAAGACATTCCTCTTTAGATCCGAGCCTTAACTGCCAAGAATAACCCTCCTTACGTCGACGTAGCCAAAGTACTGAGCTATCTCTTTTATCGCGTTATCTCTACCTGTTAATTCTATTCAACTGTTTCGAAACATATTGTCTTTTGGCAAACAGATCACCCTTTCCATTATGCCGGAAAGGACTAGTTCGGTTAGCACAAAACTAAGTCATACACTGCACATAAGCCCTCACTACCAACACAAAGCGCCCCTACAGCTGCCCGAAACCAATCCTGAGGGAGCAAAAACCTCTTACGCTACTTCTATGCATGAAAACTATTAAATAATATTTAATTATAAATAATGATTCCAGAATAAAAGTGGATAATACTTGACAAAGATTGAATAGTATAAAATGATTATAAAATCAATATGTCAATCAAATATAGCACTATATAATAATACATTATTATATATCTATAAAAAATCTGGTTTAGATAGGTTTGGTTACAAACAAAATTTAAGTTTACTAACGTGAGGAAATAAAGTACATCTTAACAGAAGTTTGTGGTCGCAACACATGGAAATGGCGGTCGCAAATTCAATTCTGCAATCGGTTAATTTACGTTTGCCCTTTCACTTTTCGTTGATATCGCCATGCTCCACAACAGCTCTGTGACCATCCAGAGGTGACTACGCATCTTCTCGCCGTAGATCCGGAAATGGAGACCAGCCGCCAAGTATGAGGCCTATAGAGCACACTCTTAACCGGACCGTCACACTAATCACTGGCTAATCACTGGAAGCCGTCAGTGAAGTGTCTTTGCAATACTTTGGTCAAGCGACTGACCTTCTACGCTCAAGCTTCCTCTACCCTCAACAAAGCTTGGAGCATCCGCTTAAAGCTCTCTCTACTCCTTTCAAAAAATATCCATATCCCTCTGAAAACCAAATAATTTATATTATGTTCCTGTAATGACATATGCTGCGCCTATGTGGTGGCCACTATAATGCCTGCATCTGCTAATACCCTTGGCTCTTCTCTAAGCACAATATTCGCCAATACTCCATGCGTCTACCATTATATCCTCTAGCATGGGTTATTTGTAATTAGTACTCAGCAAATTAGAACACATACATTTGAATACATTTTTCTCCCTTTCCTAACGTCAAATATTTTTATTTATTGGTGCGTTTTGGAATAACTCCATTCTTAAAACTTTAATCATGTTTTGAGTACTTCGAGGGTACTATTACAATTTTTATAATGAAATTATTCCGAAAATCGAACAAAAAAGACAAATATTTTATGGTTAGGAAAAGCAGAAAAATTACTCAAATGTATACAAATACTCCAAACAGAAGTGAAGTTGAGTATATTAAGAATTTCAAATTAGGATAGATTTTACGTAACATTTATATTTTCACATAACTTCAAGTTATTCCCTGTAAAAATATTGACTATTTATAGTAAAATTGTCAGTCTCTCCTAAGTTAAATAAGATGTGTCCCACAATTTTTCTCCGTTCTAACTAAACAAATGTCCTGCCAAATGAAAACGCTCCCCGTGCAATACCTTCATCTCAGGTCCAGCATCCAGTGCTAAAGCCTCGCCTTCTCTGACTAAGCAGATATTTCAATACAACATAATCAGTCCATTCATCACATAATAGTTTCATATTCATTTTAATTAGGTATTTTTTAATCTGAACGCCCCTTCATTCTGTCCTTCCCAATGCTACTACACAATTTTCCCTATTCTCGGTACCATGGACTCATTATATTATACGAAAGATATAATCCTGCAGTAATGTCACAACACCCGGTTAGCTGGCCTGAGCAACCGGGCGGGTCCACAGGTGGCGGATAGTGGGACGGCCTACAGAAATGTAGGTTACCTGTGAATAAGGTTTCTGAATAAGCAGGCCTGGACCAAGGTAATGGTTCAAAGGTGAGGAATTATCCCTCCTCGTCAGTCAACCGGTTGGGTGTGGTAGAAATAACTGCTCTGACTGGGGAGACTGGGGTAGTTGGGAATTAAGTCCTCACAATGCTACTCTCACCTCCCAGGTGAACCAAGGGCAATGCGACGGTGAAGTATGGGCGGGAAACTACCCTAACGACACAGTTGTAAAAAAGAGAGTAAAGCAGACTGTTCACTCTAAGAGCAACAGTTAATAATGTCCTGAACTTGGGGTGTGCTTCAAGGTCAGTGACTGAATACCCAATCCAAGGTGGAAGGCATCGTGCTGAAGGATGAATGGCTGCAGGGTATAAAATGCAGTCGCACACGATCCCCTTGAGGAACCAGACAAAACCTCATTGTATGTTGTCTTGCCAGGGCAGTGGGGGCTCTGCTCTGGTCGACCGTTATTTCCCCCATACTCGTGGGACGTTAATGGACCAAGTAAGTAAAAGAATTGATTTTGAGACTGCACAGACAGCGGGAGCTAATGAGACGGCAATCCGTGAGTCTGTAGCAGATGTGTCAACGGCAACCATCACTGGGGGTGCGGGGGCGGCTGTCAAGCTGCCGACTGCAGAAACCAGTAAAGTGGCTGTAGAGTTGAGCACGCTGTTTAGTCCTGGGGCTGCTCTGCGGACCCAGGCAACTGCGCAGTAAGCAGAACAATGATCAAGATCCTCCAAGTGAACCTACAGCATAGCAGGGCGGCTAGTGCTGTCGTGTGTAGGATGCTGGATAGGGGAGAGGTGGACTTGGTTCTCATCCAGGAGCCATGGATTTCTGGAGGACGAATATGCGGGCTGGCGACATCTGAAGGTAAGTTGTTGTACGATAAGGACTCCGGTGTTCCCAGGACGTGTATCCTGGTTAGGAGGGGGTTGAGTGCTTTTGTACTAACGGACTTCTGCTGCAGGGACTTGATAGCAGTGAAGGTGGAGCTGCGGGCGGAGGGGGGGATGAAGAGGCTGACTACGCGGGGGCTCTACCAACACAAGAGCTGAGGAGGCTGGTCGAGCACTGCGGGGCTGTGGATGAGGAGCTGCTGGTGGGGATGGATGCTAACTCCCATCACATTTTGTGGGGAAGTACAGGTACCAACACTAGAGGTGAGGAACTTTTAGCTTATCTTAGCTCTAAGAATTTACTAGTCTTAAATCAGGGGGAAGAGCCGACGTTTGTCACTAGGGCCAGACAGGAGGTCCCGGACATTACGGTGGCATCGAACCAGATGGCTAGGTATGTACTAAACTGGCATGTGTCGGATGAACCATCTTCTTCTGACCACAGACATATTAAGATGGGTGTTCGGATTGAGGAGGCTGGATTGGAGTATGGTGGGAGGAGAGAGCTAGAAGACTCTGCCACATTGGTTGGCGAGGCTATAGTAGAATCCTTTACTGATAACTGCCCTCTCAGTGAGGGGAGAAAAGTAGGGGATCCGTCATGGTGGAACAAGAGGCTAGCCAAACTTCGGAAGACCACAAGGAGACTCTTTAATAGAGCAAAAAAGAACGGGGAGTGGGATCAGTATAGGAAAACACTAACCGAATACAACAGGGCAATTAGAGAAGCACGCAGGAAGTCCTGGAAGGAGTTTTGTCAAGAGATTGACAAAACTCGGGAAGGGGCACGACTGCATAAAGTGCTCTCTAAGAACCCAGTTAACCCGGTGGGGATGCTAAGAACCCCATTGGGAAATATAACAAAAACTGCAGGGGAAACTGTGGAAGAATTAATCAGAACACATTTCCCTTCCAGTACTCTGAGGAAACTTGGAGGAGCAGACACTGAACCAGTTGCCAAACTCTCCACAAGACGTGAAAAGGGGGAGGACTGGGAAGTTGCAAGGAGGATAGTAACTCCACAAAGGGTAAGATGGGCTATTGGCACATTTAAACCCTACAAATCTCCATGTCCAGATGGGATCTATCCTGTGCTGCTGCAGCAGGGAATGGATATGCTGGTGCTGGTACTTACTAAATTATACAGGCTAAGCATTGCTCTAGGGCATGTGCCGGCAGCCTGGAAATCTAGTAAGGTGGTCTTTATACCTAAGCCCACCGATAACCAATCGAAAGGGAAAGGATACAGACCTATTACACTCATGTCCTTTGTTCTTAAGGGACTTGAAAAACTGGTTGATAGGCATATTAGGGGGAGTGCTTTGGCCATAAAACCACTGCATTGGAACCAGTATGCTTATCAACCGGGGAAATCCTGCGAGGGAGCTCTCCATCAAGTGGTTGGTAGGATTGAGCATATGATCGCTAAGAAAGGTTGTGCCATAGGTGCCTTCCTCGACATTGAAGGGGCTTTCAATAACCCCTCAGTGGAGACGATGGTAAGTGGTGCAAGACGTCATGGAGTGTATGCGACCACTTGTGGTTGGATAAGTTCCATGTTAACAAACAGAAGCATTTCTGTAGAGGTGGCAGGGGAGGTCAGAAGGGCGGAGACAAGTCTTTGCTGTGCACAGGGGGGGGGGGTTCTCTCTCCTCTGTTGTGGTGCCTAGTGGTTGACAACCTTATTGAACTCCTGAATGAACAGGGGTATTTCTGCCTGGGATATGTGGACGACATAGTTGTTCTGATCTTGGGCAGATTCCCTGATACAGTCCTTGAGTTAATCAGAAATCCTCTACGACTGATTGAAGAGTGGTGTAATAAGGAGAACCTTAGAGTAAATCCGAAAAAGACTGCTCTTATTAACTTCACCAGACAGCGAAAAGATCTGACGACCAGGATGCCTCGCTTGTTTGGTGAATACCTTGAGTTTGTGGGGGAGGTGAAGTACCTGGGAGTTACTCTGGACAGGAAACTCACCTGGAACCCACATCTTGATAGGACAGTTAACAGGGCCAAAAGGGCACTGATGACAGTGAGAAGAATGGTGGGTAAGAAATGGGGACTGAAGCCATCAATGATGCACTGGATTTATCTGAGGGTGATAAGACCTATGATTACCTATGGAGCTCTGGTGTGGTGGACGAAGGCCAACCAGGCACAGGCAAGAGCTCAACTGAGCTCTATCCAGAGATTGGCTTGTCTGTGCACACTGGGAGCAATGTCAACTACACCTGGTGCAGCAATGGAAGTAGTGCTTAACCTCCCTCCCCTTGAGCTTGTCCTTAGGGGAGAGACGAGGCTGGCGGCATGGAGATTGCATAACTCGAACAACTGGGCTAATCTCCCAGATGTTTCGGGACATATGAGTATCGAGTGCGTGGTTAAAGAACCTGTCTTGGAGATGGGCAGTGACCACATTACTCGGACGTTTGCACCTGACCAGGCCCACCACTATAATGGAATGGTCAGGGTCAGTAACATCGGGAACTCAGATCTGGTACACAGATGGCTCCAAGATGGACGTCGGCACTGGAGCGGGGTGTAATGTAAAAACCCAAGGGTAAAACTAGTTTTTTCTTTGGGGAGTCATACCTTTGTCTTTCAGGCCGAAATATATGCTATAAATGCCTGTCTGGGAGAGATAGCGAGAAGGGGAATACACAGGACCCGGATTCCTATTTTCTCCGACAGTCAGGCAGCAATTAAGGCACTAAACGGACATGTGGTCACCTCGGCCATAGTCAGGGAGTGCCTAAATAACCTACAAGCCCTGGCAAGGCACAATCAAATCAAGATAGGTTGGGTGCCAGGGCATAGGGGAATACTTGGAAATGAAGCCGCAGATGCGCTGGCCAGAGAGGGGTCTTCGACTCCCCTGATTGGACCGGAGCCTGCGGTAGGTATTTCCAAATCCATGGTCAAGATGGCAGTGCGAAGGTGGATGGCTGAAAGACACTGTGAGCACTGGATCAGGGCTGAAGGGATGAGACACAGTAAGCTAACCCTTAGGAAACCTTCCTTGGGGCTGCAGAAGAGTCTCATCTATCTGTCTAGGCAGGAACTGAGGGTAGCCACAGGTCTACTCACGGGACACGGTGGACTAAGGAAACATCTGCATAAAATGGGTATCTACAAAGATGAACCAGTGTGCAGATTATGCGGGCAAGAACTGGAGACCGCCACACACATCATTTATAGATGTGAAGCACTTGCCGAGAGGCGCTTCAACCTGTTTGGAGATAGCACAGCTCTGGAAGAGGATGCTGAAGGTAAAACACTAGTCAGAAAACTCCTAAACCTGGTAAGAGGGAAGGGGCTATCTGACTAGATCAGGGAGGTAAGTACAATATACCTTAAGGTAGTAGTGCTTTGGGCAGTTTAAAACCCGCTCCCAAGTCAAGAAAAAAAAAAAATGTCACAACACTTGATGGCGTTCTAAGATGTTTCATGGCGCCCTGATACTTTATACGGCTAAATGTTTAATGGATTTTTCAATTATCCTGTGACCTGATGTAATATTGCGACGGTATATTTAACGAAAATGTAATCTAGTATCACCTTAGAGTATTGAACAATGTTTTCAGTTTTTGTGTTGTACATCTTGAGGAGTGTAGGACAGTCTGCCAGCCACCCTTTGGTTTGACGAGGGTAGCCAGGTAGTTAATCCATTTTAGGACTTACTGCCAGTCAGCCCCCTTTCTCTCCCTCACTCTCTGAAAAAGGGGAAGTGAGATAAAGAGACGGAATAGACTTTCCACTCCAGTGGGTAGACCTAGAGTTTAAAGAGGCTCTTGGTAATCCAACTCGCGTTTCTAACTAGTTTGACGGGTCGGCCTTTGATACTACTTTGCCCCATTTTGTTCGTTGTCGAAAAAGTGTAGGCCTAATTTAATTATTTTCATAAAACTATGAAAGAAAGTAATCTTGACACGACCAAAGTCTATCATAATTGTTGATTAAAAGACTCACCAATTATACTGATAAGATAAATCCATTTTTTTAAATTCTATAAGGGAGAAAAAAATAGAGAGATGAGTATCAAAACGTTAAAATAACTTCAAAGAAAACCCGCTGTTTTTAAGAATTAAGAAAATTTTATTGTTAAAACTTCGAAAATAAATGCAATTTTTAATTTCGATATTATCAAATTCTCTTACGAAGTATACGCAAAATTATTCATTATTAAACAAACACTTAATTTCTACGTTTTAAACTAAATAAATGTTTTATCTTATATTATTTTTAACAAAATTTATATCTATATAGAGTTGAAGTTGTAATAAACAAATATGAAATTTAAACAAAATGGTACTAAAACTAGAACGACGCCAAACATACACCTAATATGGAACACATATTTACATTTACCAAAAAAGACAAACATTTAACATTATTCACACCAGTATTAATTATGTTTGCGGAGAAAAGTTTTAATTAATGCTAAAAATTCAAATAAAAGGACTACTATAAAAAAGAAAGTAGCAAAAAGTTTAGTTTTAAGAAACATATTATATTTATCAATTTTTTAGGTAATTTAATGAAATTAGTTTTGATCATGCTCTTTAAAAAACCATCATCTCTTTAAAACCTGATCGCTTTACCAACAGTCATCAAAAATTCTCTCATAGTTACAGTTTTTTCTATGTACATTTGACACTTACTTTTTATAAACCTGTATTAGTTTTAACTAATTTGTATGTAAAGTAAAGCAAACTAGTATTTCATCTGGTCATGTAAGACAATAGTATTTTAAGAATGGTTTAGTCATGGGTCGTTTACAACCACACTTGTGTGAAGTTTATACGAGTCAGAGCTTTCTCTTCTCTCGCAACCCTCTCCCCCACATCCACTGTAACCCTCACAATGTACCTGCGGCTGGCATATTGTCCGGCTCCTGCTTCTTGACAGGGGTCATAAACCGCCGCTGGCAGACTGTTCGTTTCCCCATCTTGAGGTGTTTGTAAAAATTGTTTTTATTAATATCACTCGGAAAAACCACTACTTACTGGTATTTTGCAGCAGACGCGTTTTGTTGTAGATCAGTGCATTTTCCAATGCTGTAAGTCATGGACTTGCTGCTGAAAAATAAGTACGCAGTAATCATTCAGTAGTGGTTTTTGCCAAGTGATATCAATAAAAACAATATTTGTTAATGTTTTATATCATCTAAATGCATTTTAGGGTTTAATTTGGACGTCTACCATTTTTAATTAATTCCTAAAGTTTTAATAATTACATAAATAACCTTTTTCTAAAAAGCATTTTGAGGTCAAATATTCAGTTTTAAGTAAACATTCAAACGAGCTCAAAGTATTTAACGGCAATCTACAGCAATTACATTCTAAAATGCTCCAAAGTAATTTAAATAGCCATCCTTTAATACCACTTTATTCAATAACATTTCTATACCTACTTACAAAAGCTCGGAGTTATCTAATTACACCATAAGATTTAACTGTATAAATCATAACATGCTATTCAATGGCAACCTGTAATATTGCAACAGTTTTTTCTTGAATAGTTACACGTCAATAAATGAGCAACAACAAATTTTGTATTGAATTACATTTAAATAGTTTCGATCTCGCTAAGGCATTTACATGTGCACAAAGTAAATATATCAAGTAAATGAAGAGGTTTCGAAAAGAGACTAGTTCATTGGACATCATCACTACCGACAAGTCGAATATTCATAACTTTGTGTCATATTATGGACGCTTTTGACTTACTCAATGGTCAGTTTAAAATCTTTGGTCCAACATTTAAACTAAAATTCAAGTGTGCTTTTGATCAAAAAAATCTCTCGCCATTGAAAACCTGTAAGGAAATTGATATGAATAATATAACAACGCCGGCATTTAATTTAGAACCAGTTGGAACAGTGATAAGCTAGTTAAAGTTTTAGACTCTGGGAAAGTGGCGAAGGGAGAGCACTTCGAAGACCTGTTCTACAAAACTGGATCCGCAGGCTTGTACAAGGGTCTTTGAGAACCGATTCAAAACACCAGTCTCATATATTGAGAAATAGCAATGTCTAGACTACACCTACTATATTCCGGATTCAACGAACCACTATAACAGTAGTATATTGTACTATGGTAACATATTTTAGAGGTAATGAAAATCTACGCAGGTCATAACATGTTATAGGGATCATGAAATACAATGGTGGCTTCCACAAATTATGGTTACGCTCCTAAAAAACCGTCCCAAGTTTGCCTTCCAGACAGATTGGGAAATGTTTAAATAAGTAACGTTACACTTCATGCACACCACATTTGTCTAACTGGCGTCAGATGTAAACCAAGTTAGTCTTATTTAAGTGGAATAAAAAAAAAGTGTCGTCGTAATAAAGGTAGATGTACTCCAGTTTTGTAATACTAAAGTAATATTTAACGTAGTTTTGTCGTACTAGAGTTGGATGTAAAGACGTTGAATTAAACTAGAGTTACATGTAAACCAGAATTGTTTAAATAATGTTAGATGTAAACAGGTTTTTCTAACTAATGATAGATGTTAAGCACCTTTGTCTGACTAAAGGTTGATATAAACTAGCGCCCTCTAATCAACATTAAATGTAAACCATAATTATTAGACAAACAGTTAAACGAACCTGTTTAAATCTACCATTAGTTAAATAATTCTGGATTATATCTAATGTTAGTTAGAGGGCGCTGGTTAATATTAACCTTTAGCCAGACCAGCGTGCTTAACATCTAACATTAGTTGCACTAACCTGTTTAAATCTACCATTAGTTAAATAATTCTGGTTTATATCTAATGTTAGTTAGAGTGCGCTGGTTTATATCAACCTTTAGCCAGACAAGCGTGATTAACATCTAACATTAATTAAACAATTATGATTTACATCTAATGTTTGTTAGAGGGCGTTGGTTTATATCAACCTTTAGCCAGACAAACGTGCTTAACATCTAACATTAGTTAAACAATTATGGTTTACATCTAATGTTTGTTAGAGGGCGTTGGTTTATATCTAACTTTATCAGACAAGCGTGCTTAACATCTAATATTAGTTAAACAATTATAAAATTAGTTAAGCACGTTTGTCTTACTAAAGGTTGATATAAACCAGCGCCGTCTAACTAACATTAGATGTAAAGCAAATTTTTTTTAATAAAGTTGGATGTAAAATAGCTTTGCCGTTCAAAAGTTAGGTGTATAGAATTTTCGTAGTAATAATAAACTCAGTTTTGTTTAACTTAGTTTTGTTTAGTTTTTGTCGTACTAAAGACAGATGTAAACCATTTTCTTTAACTGAAAATACATATAAACCGGTATGTCGTACTAACGATAGATCTAAACAGGTTTTGTCGTACTAGAAATAGATCTTGACCATTTTACCCTAATTCGGGAGCAATCAAGAGAGGCCACGTTGGAATCTACGACTATGTCACGAGCAGTTATGTCATTAGCAGTACGTTTTAATTAAACTCGTCGTTCCAATGGTAGCAACGCTGGCTAATTCGGGAGCAAACAAGAGAGGCCACGTTGGAAGTTACGACTATGTCACGAGCAGTTATGTCATTAGCAGTACGTTTTAATTAAACTCGTCGTTCCGATGGTAGCAACGCTGGCTTATTCGGGAGCAAACAAGAGAGTCCATGCAGAAAGCTACGACTATGTGACAGACCGTTAGGTCAATTGCAACGCCACTAAATTTAGCTACTCGTTGCTGCCATGGTAGCTAAGCTGGTTCTTTCGGGAACAATCTAGAGAGGCCAGGTAGGAATCTACGACTATGTCACGAATCTGGCAGTCAAGTCAATGGTTAGAGCCTCTAAGCTACTCGTCGTTTCGATAATAGCTAGGCTGGCTATTTCTGGAGCAATCAAGAAAAGCCACGTAGGAAGCTAGGACTATGTAACAGGCAGTTAGGTCAATTACAGAGCCTCCATACTAAGCTACTCGACGTTCAGATGGTAGCTACGCTGGCCATTACGGGTGCAATCAAGTGAGGCCTCGTAGGGAGCTACGACTACGTAACAGGTAGTTAGGAAGACCTAAGATCCTTTCATGCGGAGGGATGCGTTCAAAAGAACCCGCTTCACTTTATGAAAATAAACTTGTTTTAAAATTTCGAATCTAGGTCAATGGCAGAGCCGTTAAACTAAGCTACTCGTAGTTCCGATAATAGTTACGCTTACTGTTAAGGGAAAGATCAAGAGAGACCAAGTAGGAAACTACGACTATGTCACAGGCAATTAGTTCAATTACAGAGCCTCCATACTAAGCTACTCGACGTTCAGATGGTAGCTACGCTGGCCATTACGGGTGCAATCAAGTGAGGCCTCGTAGGAAGCTACGACTACGTAACAGGTAGTTAGGAAGACCTAAGATCCTTTCATACGGAGGGATGCGTTCAAAAGAACCCGCTTCACTTTATGAAAATAAACTTGTTTTAAAATTTCGAATCTAGGTCAATGGCAGAGCCGTTAAACTAAGCTACTCGTAGTTCCGATAATAGTTACGCTTACTGTTAAGGGAAAGATCAAGAGAGACCAAGTAGGAAACTACGACTATGTCACAGGCAGTTAGTTCAATGACATAGCATCCATACTAAGCTACTCGTCGTTCAGATGGTAGCTACACTGGCTCTTTCGAGAGCAATCAAGTGAAACCACGTAGAAAGCTACGAGAAAGTCACAGCCAGTTCGGTCAATGGCATAGCCGCTAAGTTAAGCTACCCGTCGATCCGATGATAGATAGACTGGCTGTATCGGGAGCAATCAAGAGAGTCCATGTAGAAACCTACGACTATGTTATAGACCGTTAGGTCAATTGCAACGCCACTACGTTTAGTTACTCGTCGCTCCCATGGTAGCTAAGTTGGCTCTTTCGGGAACAATCTAGAAAGGCCAGGTAGGAATCTACGACTATGTCACAGCCAGTTCGGTCAATGGCATAGCCGCTAAGCTAAGTTACCCGTCGTTCCGATAATAGCTACACTGCCTATTTAGGGAGCTATCAAGAGAGGCCACGTAGGAAACTACGACTATGTCACAGACAGTTAGGTCAATTGTAGTGTCCCATACTAAGCTACTCGTCGTTCAGATGGTAACTACGCTGGCTATTTCTGGACCAATCAAAAGAGGCCACGTAGGAAGCTACGGCTATGTAACAGGCAGTTAGATTGATGGAAGAGCCGCTAAGCCAAGTTGCTCGTCGCTCCGATGCTAGCTACGCTGGCCATTACGGGTGCAATCAAGTGAGGAATCGTAGGAAGCTACGACTACATAACCGGTAGTTAGGATGACCTAAGTTAATCTCTGCGTTCAAAGGAACCCGCTTCACTTGTTGACGATAAACTTGTTTAAAATTTCGAATCTAGTCAATGGCAGAGCCGTTAAGCTAAGCTACTCGTCTTTCCGATAATGGTTACGCTGACTGTTTAGGGAAAGATCAAGAGAGGCCACGTAGGAAGCTACGACTATGTCAGAGGCAGCTATTTCGATGGATGAGTCGCTAAGCTATGCTGCTCGTCGCTTCGATGGTAGCTACGCTGGAACTTTCTAGTGCAATCAAGAGATGCCTCGTAGAAAGCTACGACAATGACACAGGCATTTATGTCGATGGCAGAGCCGCTAAGCTAAGTTACTCGTTTCTGGTGCAATCAAGAGAGGCCACGTAGGATTCTACGACTATGTCAGAGGCAGTTAGGTCAATGGAAGAGCCGCTAAGCTAAGCTGCTCGTCGCTCCGATGGTAACTACGCTGGGTTTTTTGGAGCAATCAAGAGAAGCCACGTAGAAAGCTACGACTATGTCACAGGCAGATAGGTCGATGGAATAGCCGCTAAGCTAAGCTGCTCGTTGCTCCGATGGTAGCTACGCGTGCTATTTCTGGAGCAATCAAGAGAGGAACCTACGACTATGTCAGAGGCAGTTAGGGCAATGGAAGATCCGCTAGGCTAAGCTGTTAATCACTCCGATGGTAGATACGCTGGCTCTTTTTGGAGCAATCAAGTGAAACCACGTAGTAAGCTACGACTATGTCACAGGCAGTTAGGTCGATGTAAGAGCCGCTGACATAAGCTACTCATCGCTCCGATGGTAGCTAGACTGGCTATATTTGGTGCAATCAAAAGAGGCCTCGTAGGAAGCTACGACTATGTCACAGGCAGTTAGGTCGATGGCAGAGCCGCTAAGCTAAACTACTCATCGTTACGATGGTAGCTACGCTGGCTATTTTTGGTGCAATCAAGAGAAGCCACGTAGGAAGCTAGAACTATGTCACAAGCAGTTAGGTCGATGGCAGAGCCTATATCCTAAGCTACTCGTCGTTCCAATGGTAACTACGCTGGCTATTTCGGGAGCAAATTAGAGAGGCCACGTATGAAGCTACGACTATGTCACTGGCAGTTAGAACATTGGCAGAGCTTCTAAGCTAAGCTACTCGTCGCTCCGATGGTGGCTACGGTGGCTCTTTCTGGAGAAATCAAGAGAGGCCTCGTAGGAAGCTACGACTATGTCACCGGTAGATAGATCGATGGCAGAGCCTCTGAGCTATGCTACTCGTCGCTCCGATGGTAGCTACACTTGCTATTTCGGGAGCTATCAAAAGAAGCCACGTAGGAAGCTACGACTATGTCGGTCGATGGAATAGCCGCTAAGCTAAGCTGCTCGTCGTTTCGATGGTAGCTACACTGACTATTTCGGGAGCTATCAAGAGATGCCACGTAGGATGCTACGACTATGTAAGAGGCAGTTACATCAATGGAAGAACCGCTAAGCAAAGCTGCTTGTCACTCCTATGGTAGCTACGCGTGCTATTTCTGGAGATATCAATAGAGGATACGTAGGAAGCTACTACTATGTCAGAGGCAGTTAGGTCAATGGAAGAGCCGCTAAGCTAAGCTGCTCGTCGTTTCGATGGTAGCTACACTGACTATTTCGGGAGCTATCAAGAGATGCCACGTAGGATGCTACGACTATGTAAGAGGCAGTTAGGTCAATGGAAGAACCGCTAAGCTAAGCTGCTCGTCGTTCCGATGGTAGCTACGGTGGCTCTTTCTGGTGCAAGCAAGAGATGCCACGTAGGATGCTACGACTATGTAAGAGGCAGTTAGGTCAATGGAAGAACCGCTAAGCAAAGCTGCTCGTCGTTCCGATGGTAGCTACGGTGGCTCTTTCTGGTGCAAGCAAGAGATGCCACGTAGGATGCTACGACTATGTAAGAGGCAGTTAGGTCAATGGAAGAACCGCTAAGCAAAGCTGCTCGTCGTTCCGATGGTAGCTACGGTGGCTCTTTCTGGTGCAAGCAAGAGATGCCACGTAGGATACTACGACTATGTAAGAGGCAGTTAGGTCAATGGAAGAACCGCTAAGCAAAGCTGCTTGTCACTCCTATGGTAGCTACGCGTGCTATTTCTGGAGATATCAATAGAGGATACGTAGGAAGCTACTACTATGTCAGAGGCAGTTAGGTCAATGGAAGAGCCGCTAAGCTAAGCTGCTCGTCGTTTCGATGGTAGCTACACTGACTATTTCGGGAGCTATCAAGAGATGCCACGTAGGATGCTACGACTATGTAAGAGGCAGTTAGGTCAATGGAAGAACCGCTAAGCAAAGCTGCTTGTCACTCCTATGGTAGCTACGCGTGCTATTTCTGGAGATATCAATAGAGGATACGTAGGAAGCTTCTACTATGTCAGAGGCAGTTAGGTCAATGGAAGAGCCGCTAAGCTAAGCTGCTCGTCGTTTCGATGGTAGCTACACTGACTATTTCGGGAGCTATCAAGAGATGCCACGTAGGATGCTACGACTATGTAAGAGGCAGTTAGGTCAATGGAAGAACCGCTAAGATAAGCTGCTCGTCGTTCCGATGGTAGCTACGGTGGCTCTTTCTGGTGCAAGCAAGAGATGCCACGTAGGATGCTACGACTATGTAAGAGGCAGTTAGGTCAATGGAAGAACCGCTAAGCAAAGCTGCTTGTCACTCCTATGGTAGCTACGCGTGATATTTCTGGAGATATCAATAGAGGATACGTAGGAAGCTACTACTATGTCAGAGGCAGTTAGGTCAATGGAAGAGCCGCTAAGCTAAGCTGCTCGTCCCTCCGATGGTAGATAGGCTGGCTCTTTTTGGAGCAATCAAGTGAAGCCACGTAGTAAACTACGACTATGTCACCGGTAGATTGATCGATGGCAGAGCCTCTGAGCTAAGCTACTCGTCGCTTCGATGGTAGCTACTTTGGCTATTTCGGGAGCTATCAAGAGAAGCCACGTATCAAGAGAGGCCAAGTAGAAAGCTACGACTATGTCACAGGCAGTTAGGTCGATGGAATAGCTGCTAAGCTAAGCTGCTCGTCGTTTGGCTCTTTCTGGTGCAAGCACGAGAGGCCACGTAGGAAGCCACGACTATGTCACAGGCAGATAGGTCGATGGAATAGCCGCTAAGCTAAGCTGCTCGTCGTTCCGATGGTAGCTACGGTGGCTCTTTCTGGTGCAAGCAAGAGAGGCCACGTAGGAAGCCACGACTATGTCACAGGCAGTTAGGTCGATGGAATAGCCGCTAAGCTAAGCTGCTCGTCGTTCCGATGGTAGCTACGGTGGCTCTTTCTGGTGCAAGCAAGAGAGGCCACGTAGGAAGCCACGACTATGTCACAGGCAGTTAGGTCGATGGAATAGCCGCTAAGCTAAGCTGCTCGTCGTTCCGATGGTAGCTACGGTGGCTCTTTCTGGTGCAAGCAAGAGAGGCCACGTAGGAAGCCACGACTATGTCACAGGCAGTTAGGTCGATGGAATAGCCGCTAAGCTAAGCTGCTCGTCGTTCCGATGGTAGCTACGGTGGCTCTTCCTGGTGCAAGCAAGAGAGGCCACGTAGGAAGCCACGACTATGTCACAGGCAGTTAGGTCGATGGAATAGACGCTAAGCTAAGCTGCTCGTCGTTCCGATGGTAGCTACGGTGGCTCTTTCTGGTGCAAGCAAGAGAGGTCACGTAGGAAGCCACGACTATGTCACAGGCAGTTAGGTCGATGGAATAGCCGCTAAGCTAAGCTGCTCGTCGTTCCGATGGTAGCTACGGTGGCTCTTTCTGGTGCAAGCAAGAGAGGCCACGTAGGAAGCCACGACTATGTCACAGGCAGTTAGGTCGATGGAATAGCCGCTAAGCTAAGCTGCTCGTCGTTCCGATGGTAGCTACGGTGGCTCTTTCTGGTGCAAGCAAGAGAGGCCACGTAGGAAGCCACGACTATGTCACAGGCAGTTAGGTCGATGGAATAGCCGCTAAGCTAAGCTGCTCGTCGTTCCGATGGTAGCTACGGTGGCTCTTTCTGGTGCAAGCAAGAGAGGCCACGTAGGAAGCCACGACTATGTCACAGGCAGTTAGGTCGATGGAATAGCCGCTAAGCTAAGCTGCTCGTCGTTCCGATGGTAGCTACGGTGGCTCTTCCTGGTGCAAGCAAGAGAGGCCACGTAGGAAGCCACGACTATGTCACAGGCAGTTAGGTCAATGGCAGAGCCGCTGAGCTAAGCTCCGATGGTAGCTACGCTGGACATTACGAGTGTAATCAAGAGAGGCCACGTAGGAAGCCACGACTATGTCACAGGCAGTTAGGTCGATGGAATAGCCGCTAAGCTAAGCTGCTCGTCGTTCCGATGGTAGCTACGGTGGCTCTTTCTGGTGCAAGCAAGAGAGGCCACGTAGGAAGCCACGACTATGTCACAGGCAGATAGGTCGATGGAATAGCCGCTAAGCTAAGCTGCTCGTCGTTCCGATGGTAGCTACGGTGGCTCTTTCTGGTGCAAGCAAGAGAGGCCACGTAGGAAGCCACGACTATGTCACAGGCAGTTAGGTCAATGGCAGAGCCGCTGAGCTAAGCTCCGATGGTAGCTACGCTGGACATTACGAGTGTAATCAAGAGAGGCCACGTAGGAAGCTACGACTACGTAACAGGTAGTTAGGAAGACCTAAGATCGTTTCATGTTGAGGGATGCGTTCAAAGGGACCCGGTTCACTTTATGAAAATAAACTTCTTTTAAAATTTCGAATTTTGAGTGTTCGAACATTTGAAAACGGACAATAAACATCTATTTTTAAGTTGCAAGTATCTTAATTTTTGGGCAGACAAAAACTTTCGAGACTAAATTGAAATCGCCCAACGAATGTAGGTTATTCACTAATTTCACGACCAATACATAATAGAAATACATTTAGGAAAAAGCAGCTAAACAATACTAAACACCTGAAGGAGTTTTCGGATATATTTTGAATACAGTACGCCTGAATCTAAATTTTTGTAATCTATAGCACAAAATATTAGGGGCAATTGCTGCGAAAACCTCAGTTGTTTAAAGAGCTATAAATAACCGTATGTAAAATCAATACTGAAAGGTAAATTTTAGCAATATGCTTGTATTATTTTCAGATAAATACAATTTAACAAAAAGCCTGTAAATAGGAGTATGTCTACCTATTCCTGGTTACGCTTTATTTTTAAGACTAAAAGCATTAGAAAAAGTCTATTAGGGTATACGGAAAATGCAATAATTTAATACTAATTGGGAAGAAAATAGAAAAATTTTTATTTTGTAGTTCTCCCAAGGAAGCTCTCTATCGACTGTTATTTCACTGAAATAGAAATGCCATAGTGTCAGTTATTGCAACAAATGTTTGGCGCTCTTCCTGACATTAGAAGTTATGATAACCTTGAGCTGAAGTTTGCATATTCTTGAAAATGGCGCCAGTATAAACAATACTGCACGCAACTAGTGTCAGTATAAATGGAATATTTTACAGAAATTAATATTACACTTAATCCTAGATGTGTACTAAAAATCTCCTTACTTCCTACCTTTGCGTAAATACCTAAACATTAAAATTTTAAAATGGGACAAAAATCTTGTAATTGAATTGCATGGCGAGAAACGAGCATTTGGTTCAAGAGACAAGTACAGGCTGAAGTGTTACGAGAAGCTATAAAGAGTAATAGGAAAAGTTGCGAACAAATATTTCACATAGAATTTTTCGTTACTTACATACTGTCAAAGTTGTTGTAACTGGGTAGTATTTTGTGTCCTTTTAGGTGACCAGGGCGTTTTTAGATCCTACAAAAAAAAAGGATTTTGAATGGTAGCCAGCCCTAAGATAAAAATTGGGGAAGATACAGTGATGTTCAAAATTAATTTGATAATTCTTTTTTATGTGTAAAAGGTTGGCTTCCCAAGATAGATTTATTTTCTAGATAGATGTATCTAAAGATATATGTGCTAGAAGCAGTGGCGAATTCAAAATAATATTTTGAGGAGGGATGGTGGGTGTTGGGAGGAGAAGGGGTCCTCTTAGCCTGGAAAATATTTGGAGGAGGGATGGTGGGTGTTGGGAGGAGAAGGGGTCCTCTTAGCCTGGAAAATATTTAGGAAATATGGTAGCTATAGTGTAAACTCTAAGGGTCTTCTACTTGATGGATAATAGGCCTACTGTGTGACATTACACATTCATTAATGTGCATCATTTGCCACATACTAAAATTGTTTACATCAAGAATTACACGAAGATCAGGCAAGCGAATATTGCAAGCGCCCCATTTCGGTTTATACTAGAAAACCACCTATTTATTACATTGTGGGTGGCGTATTTATTAATAATTATAGTGCGGTATTATAGTGATTAATATACCTGTATATGGGTTTGTAAACATATTCTACCAATTAATACGTACATTTAAATTAGGGTCGAAAGGCCGAACGAAAACATCGGAAATGACATTTTACTTTACTAATAAATACACAAAAACCTCTTAACCACAAACTTTCTTTAATTTAGACTGAGTCTTTGTATGTTATCCCTCTGAGGATGGTTACTTTGTAACTGAAATGTACATTAGGGTAAATTAAAGAAAGTTTGTGGTTAAGAGGTTTTTGTGTATTTATTATTAAATTCAACCACAGTATATTCCTAATAAATAGTAATTTTACTTCACATTTATAGTCCTATTTCACAGTTTAAACATTTTAACTTTTCCATATTCTGGGAGGCTTGAGTTCCCATAAATCCGCCACTGCCCAGAAGGATGTGTGGATTCCTGTCTAGGGATAGTGATAGGGAAGATAGTAAAATATAACTAGTACACGTCAAACCGGGCTGGGAGAAGGTCGAGAATCACAATGACTCGCAGGAAAGTCTATATTCCTACAGGACTTTAATAAAAATTGTAACTTCCAAAGTTCCAAATTAAAGAGTAGGATACACAATATCAAGAGCACAGTGGTACAATATATTACAATGAAAATATTGGAAATAACCCCAATACCACAAAAATAATCAAAAATAACAAATAAAGGGTTTAATCTTAAATAACTTGTTTTATTTGTTATTTTTTATTATTTTTTTGTGGTATTGGGGTTATTTCCAATATTTTCATTGTAAAGAGTAGGTGTTAGACATAAACATTAATTCCCATTTGTTGATTCCATCTTCGCGTGAGTTACTAGTAATCACTAAACACTTTTAAATGTTTTAAACTTGCCTATAGTAGCACTTACTTTGCTTGTTGAGGACGGCCGTTTCGGGAGATGTGTCCCTTTGTCAACTCAGACCGTAACTGATCTCAAGGTTTACGTAGGTTAGGGTGGGGGTGGGATATTTTGGTGGTGTGGGTGTATTTTGTGTGTATTAGGAGTTATGATGTCAAAAAGTGCGTGTGAGTTGTAATGTAATTGTGTATTGAGTATGTGTGTAGGGTGTAGTTTGAAGTGCCTATATATTTCGTATTGTTCGGTTGTGTAGCGTTGGTTATCTTAGCAGAAATATTCATACACCATATTGAACAAAACCACATTTTACACAACAACAAATACTCAGATAACATAATTTACTGGTACAGATACGTCGACGACATCATAACATTATATAAAGGCAACACATGCAGAGCACACATATTTCTAAAACACCTAAATTCCATACACCCTAAACTAACATACACCATCGAAACAGAACAACAAAACTCCCTCAACTTCTTAGACCTCACAATTAAACGAACAGACAAACAAACACATAAATTCAACATATACCGAAAACCCACCAGCACTAATACGACCATACACAGTTCCTCAAACCACCCACACCAACACAAACTAGCTGCTTACAACACCATGATATATCGCCTGCTTAAAACACCACTAGACAAAGATGAACACTACCAGGAGTTAAACACCATAAAATATACAGCACAAATAAACGGATACAACCCAACAATGATTGCCAAATTATACAACCGCCTAAAAAATAAACATAATAACCCAAATACAAACACAAGATGACAATCCCATAAAATACTTATCAATACCATACAGATCATCCAAAACCCACAATCTAACCAACACATTACGAAAATACAACTACAAAATAGCTTACTCCACACACAACACTCTCAACAAACAATTTAAACCCAACAACAAAATCAACGACATTTACAACACCACTGGAGTTTACAAACTAACTTGCAGTTAATGGCCAGACAGGGAGGTCATTCTACACATGTTACCAAGAACATATAAAAGCACTAAAAAACAATAACTACCAATCAAACTTCGCCGATCATCTCAACTCCACAAAACATGACTACATAGACATAACATCTAACCTACAAATTCTTCATAAACAACACAGAAATAACCAACGCTACACAACCGAACAATACGAAATATACAGACACTTCAAACTACACCCTACACACATACTCAATACACAATTACATTACAACTAACACGCAATTTTTGACATCATAACTTTCCTATACACACAAAATACACCCACACCACCAAAATATCCCACCCCCACCCTAACCTACGTAAACCTTGAGATCAGTTACGGTCTGAGTTGACAAAGGGACACATCTCCCGAAACGGCCGTCCTCAACAAGCAAAGTAAGTGCTACTATAGGCAAGTTTAAAACATTTAAAAGTGTTTAGTGAAACATTAATTATGTAATTAACCTTCTTTAGCTCTATAGCCACGGTAACTGCTTTCGTCTTCCAGGTTGAGAGCCCCTCTTTATAACCCTGATTGAGAGGAGAGTAGTTCTCATGACAGGTGATGCCATTATCCCTCCTATACTCACTACGAAGGGGCTTCATATCCCTATCTAAAACTTACCTACATTCACAATCTTCGCCTCTCCTTCGATTATACCCATACTGATTGACTATTAAAACAAAAATGCTCACCAGCCTTTCAGTTTTATAGAAATAGGTTTTTATTTCCTTAACATTAATTTTCCCATCTTTTTCAGTTTCAATAGGGTATTGTTTCTTATTTATATATTATTTAGTATTATTCTTATTTATTTTCTTTCCAAATATAACATCATTTCCCTCTTTCTTTACAATCCATTCTTCTCGAAGATTACACCCAAATTCTTCCTGATCAGTGAACGACACCGACTTAATATACTAGTACTGGCAATGATGTGTAGTTAATGTTGCTTTGGGACCCGGTTTAGAGGCTTTGTGTACTTACTTCGGAGCACTGGCACTCTGTGAACCAGCCTTAGAGCTGTGGGGTCCTTGTGTTGCTGGAGCCGCTCGAAGGGATTCACTGCTGCAGCTGTGGCCTCCTCCCCTCGCTCTTCATCTTGAGGTCTATGTATGGCTGCGTTTCGGAAGTACCATGTGCCATCACTACGGCTCCCAAGACTTTATTTTGGAAGCGCTTGATAACTTGCAGATTGAACTCTTGGTGCATCCCCAGAGTGGCAACGGTTATGTTCATGTGGGCACTTGCTTGTACACCAGCAATTTACTGTAGGGGCTCAACTCAGAATACCTACCCAAGAGCCTGTCTTCTGTACCGGATCTACAGTTCACCTCTTTTTTCTTCGCATGGGAATTCCAGTTTAGTTTAGGGTACAAAGTTAGGCCCATGATTCTCACCTCTTTGCAACAAAAGACGAGTTTTTATCACATCAGTTTTGTAATCTAGCTGATTGGTAAATATAACACTTGCCGTATGCTGCAAATATTAGCTGACGCATCAGCCTTATTTTGTGCTACGGACAAGATAGCAGCATCGTATGTGGAGGTCGCCAAAATGGAGCTGTTGTTCACCGGTATACCTGTTGTATACAGAAGGTACGGCACCGGACCTACCCTGAGGAACCCCTGCGACTATGTGCTTGAAACTGGACATCGCCTACCTTGTTTGGCGAGGAAAATTCTGTCTGCAAGGTAGGACTTGACTCTTTTCCAAAATTCATCTGGAAGGTCGAGACGAGTTTTCAGCAGCGAGTTTTCCAGACATTGTCAAATGCTCCCCTAAGGGCGCATGTATTAAAACACATTTATATCGGCGTACATTAATTTTCCCATTTTTTCAGTCTCAGTATTTTTTTTTACAGTCCACTCTTCTCAAAGATCACACCCAAATTCTTCCTAAGTTTTCTCACTTTTTCCTAATATCCATCTCCAACTGCCGGCCAAGTCATTAACTTCTATACAGCTAAACAAATATTCTTTGAGATTAGCTTGTGAGGTTATGTTAAAAACAAATAAAAACATACACAAAACTCACAAATTATTCATTTATTTACTCATACGCGTTTCAATGACCAAGTCATCATCATCAGTGAGTGTTACTACTACAAACTCCAACTTAAAACTAGTTGTAAGTTAGATTTGTAGTAGTAACACTCACTGATGATGATGACTTGGTCATTGAAACGCGTATGAGTAAATAAATGAATAATTTGTGAGTTTTGTGTATGTGTTTATTTGTTTTTTTCTATACAGCTCTTTATTCTGTTAGGCTTCCTTTGCCATTTAGACCCCCAAATCGTAGACCACGTTACTACTCACACCAAATTTATCAGCAAAAAACTATGTCTCTTCAAACATTGTCTTCAGAAGCAACAAGAAAGAAACCTTTTCTATCTTATTGGGCTGTCTTTCCATCTCCTTCGTTCCTAATTTAATAATTTCTAGTTTCGACTTTGTTTCACTTATGCCCTTCGGCCTCATTCAAAAACTTTATTCATTTACAGCAACGTAATAGATTCACCTCATGTACGTTTCAATCGTCAGTTTTTCTTTGAGTAGTTAGTAACTGACGACGATTATAAATAAACTTCACTCTTTGTCATGGCCAATGAAATGCTTAAAATCTCACTTGGTGACGTCATTTTGGCAAACACTGGAATAAACTGACATTTAGAGTTTATAGCGATATTTCCCGGAAATCTGCCAATAACCTAAATATAGCATTGCTAGCTGACTGGTTTTAATTTTGAAACAGCTATTTGTTTGAGGCGTGTTTTAAAAAAAAGGCCTGACTTTAATAGCTACAGGGGAGCCAAATGTCAAATTTAGAGAATTTTAAAATAATTCTATTAAAAAAAATATATTTTATCTAAATTTTAAAAAATAGAAATTAGTTAAAAAGAAGATTCATGTTATGTTACCTTCTATGTGTTGTAAATTTCTCTGTTTTTTCTTTGTTTCCGCTTCCTCTGTAAACAAAAATAAAAATTTACGTAAATACAAACATATTTTTGTAGTTTTTCATAATATATTTTAAAACTATTTTTAATATGATATTTGGTCAAAGTATGCTGTTTTTTTTAATACAATATTTGGTATTTTAATACGATTCTACCATATATTAATATAATCGTAGCCATATATTAATATAACAGTATTGTCTTTTTCTGTTATGTCTTTTTTATTTAAATTTTAATAAACCGTTTACAAAGAAGAATGTACTTACATAAGAGGGTTTAAAGCAGCTACATTACTAGAAGTATCAGACTCTAGTGACAGACAGTGCGTGTGGAGTGTAGACTACTAACAAACCCAGAAGTTACTCTAAGACCTGATTAAAAAATTCTTTGGACGCTTTTGTAATGCTAAGTGTGTAAATAATAGTAGCCAAAAAAAATTTTAATGATTAAATATTTATTTAGTCTAAATTGCCCTAAAATGTAAAGTATGAGAATAGTGAATTAGAAAGTAAGCTAGCTGCCAGTTTACAATCTATAATGTAAGAACGACTACGGGCTTTGGAAGAACGTTTGGCCATGCCTGAGAATTATAAATGAACAAACCCGTGTGGAGAGGTCACAATAGAGATACTTCGGCGCCTTATAACAGGTCAGAATGGTGTCCACACATTCGATGGGCAAATGCCTTGGTACAGCTACCAAAACGCTGTTTGAAACAGCAGCTTTTATTAATAGGTGGTCACCAGCAAACCAGGCCTCCACGTTGTGTTTGGCTTTACTTGGAGATTCTATGGAAATGCAGCAGACGGTTCCAATGTATCGATTGCAACGAGAACATCAAACGCCTGGAGATAAGATTTGACCACCAACACCTGGAGCAGCTGTATCGCTCTCTATTGAAAAGCAGGATTCAAAATACCAATGCAACTCTTCTGTGCAGTTTGAGGCTGTCACGAACTTAGTTAGACTCCAAGCTCAAATTTTTGCTGTAAATACGAAAACGACAACACCCTTCACAATGAAGGAAATATAACATCCTGAAGGCCGCTCCTTTGGAAACGATTGCGGATCTATACAGTAAAGATAACTGGATCCATGTATACACCGATAGGTCAGCGGTAAAGCATGCTGGCTTTTACAGCGGCCACTTTGAGGGCTGCAGCCCTGTTGGAATTAATGCCAACAACATCGACGGTGAGATTGTAGCTATAGTACAAGCTGCCGAAAAACTTTGTTCGATCTCCGGAAAGTCGGCAAGAGTTGTATTCTTCGTGGATTCACAGGCTGCTATAATTGCACTAACTAGTAATACCTCCACCGACTGAGTGCAAACAATGAATGGACGAAAGGCCCTGGCAAGGATGACTGAAGAAGGGTGGTACATTGTGCTGCAATGGCTCCTAGCCATTTCGGTATTGAAAGAAATGAACGCGCAAAACAGCTAGCGAAGAAAGGTAACACCTTGCCACAGCCTGACAATCCTATATCTCTATTGACAGCAAGAAGCCTGATTGAATCTACAATCAATGAAAAAACAAAGGAAACCCAAAATGAAATGAGCGCTGGAAAGATATGGAGGGGGTCTGGCACACACAGTACTAATACCACATAGCCTACATAGAGTGGAAGCTGTTGCCAGATTCAGAATGCTTACGGGCCATGACTATCTGCAAGCCCACCTATATAAAATAGAATTAGCAGCCTCAGATATTTGTCCTCTGTGCAACTGCCAAAAGATGGATGCCCCACATCTTCGGAATTGCACAGCATTGCAAGATGTGGAAGACCGAAGCCAGCATTGTCTGTACTGGGAGGCTAGGAGGAGAATGGCAGAAATGCCAAGATCTGGCATTGGCTAAAATAAAATAAAATAAAAATGAAGGAAATAGTAGAACCGATAGAAATTACGAGAAATCAATTACTTGTTAAGCATGATGGAAGATGAGGTGTTTGCAATGTAGTGAATAGAGTATAAGCTTTAATGACACGGTGGCAGTGCGTGTTAAATGTATAAGGACTATTAGCGAACTCAGTAGTTATTGTTAGACCTAATTATGACAGTGTTTGAATGCTTTTATAAATGTAAAGTGGGTAAATAATAGTAGCCTTGAGCCCCTGTAAGAACTAACATTATCTTAGCCATAAGGTTTGGTATTTCATTTTTATTCCGGCAATTGTACTTTTAATATAACTGCAATTTTATCATATTTATTTTTTTATTACTGATTCATAAAGGTTATACACTAAAACCTTTTTTTGTTTAAAAACAACAATTTGAAATAATATGAGAATAACTATTTAGGCCTAATGTTTATTATAAATCATACATTTCTTAGTTACTGAGTAATATATAAAGCCAATTTATATGTTTCGGTTCAATTTAAAGGAAAAGAAGTCTTGAAAAAACTAACCAATAAAAACTAGATTTTGAAAAACATTGCCTTGAAAGCGTGATCAGTTTTACAAATTCATAAGAATTCTTCAATGTGTCTTAGAAAAGCATAACTGTAGAGGTAAAACAATGCATAAAACTAATACTACAGTACAGCACTAGTGTCATGGAAAAGAAAGCGAGAGTTTAGACATAATTAACAAATAAAATAAGTAAAAAACTAATTAAGGAATAGAAACATAGGAAAATTCATGAAATAAACATACCTTATAAAGTTTGAATTTTGTATTTACAGTAGAACTTCAATTATCCGAATCAATTGGCCGAATAGAATTGGGTCTTGACCCAAATTTGAACAATTGGATTTTTATTTTTAAAAAAAGGTCAATTTTAATTAATTACTCTATCCAATATGTTGCAAATGGGAGTAAATACAATATTTTTATTTTTTTCTAACCTTATGAGCTAAGATCATAGCTTTCCCGAAGAATCGGACCCGAATTTGGTTTCCCATGGAACTGAATTATATTAAAAAGAATACAGTATTAAATTAGCTAAAAAGGTAATGGCAGTGAATGGCCATCCCATAGCTTAGAGCCAACTTTAATCTTCTCAAAGATGATACCTGTTTAAATTGTACTAAATAGTACAACTATTTTATAATTATACTTAATGGGATCAACAATCAATGATTTATAAAAATAGAAAATAGCATTTCAATGAGTTCTGTTTTAGGCTGAGAGAATGAACTTTTTTAAGTAAAAAAACTTTTAAATTCTGCTTCGCTAATCTTATCAGACCTGAAACTGTTAATTAATATGAGAGCTTTAAAATGAAAAACAAAAATTTTGTAATGGCAACAAGATCATTTTGCAAGTAATATGAAGCGTCAGCAGGAATAAGTACATTTCCTTTTCATAATCTGCCATGAGTTCTGCATAGCGTACAAAATATACATTGTAACACGGTTCAGGAATCCTTCACAAATATATTTTTTAAAGTTAGTTATAAATGGTTCAGCATCTTTAGTGTTAATTTTAAAATGTAAACAATTGAAAAATTTTAATCTTACTGAAACAAAATATTTTTAAATCCAATATTCTGGGGTATGACAGCATGAATTTATTTTATAAATTGTTTTGTTTCTGTAAAATAATGAGGTTTCAAGATACCATGTTGAAAATGGTAATAAAATATTTTTTTAAAAGCAAGAAGGCATTGTGTCAGTTTACAAATGGAAAACATAAATAAAAAAGCTTTTGAACTCAACATTTGTTGCAAAACTGGTAAAAAGAAACATTAATATAATAAAGAATTTAAGGTAAAAATTTCCGCCAAAAAATAAATATTTTCATCTTTTTTTGATCAAAATGATTATAACCACTAAAAAGCAGATGCCACAAAATTTCTTACAAACAGCATAAACTCAGGGAAAACGAAACCTTCTCAATGGGTCATTAGTACAGACCCTTTGAAGAAAAGTAAATGTAGCAGCTAAAGGATATGAGCCAGATACTGGGACCATTTCCCAAAAAGAAATTCGTTTCAGGAAAGATATAAATCAAACTCCAAGGCAAAATTTTGAAATTTTAAGTCCCAATTTAATACTTAAATTAAATTTGTTTTCAATTTAAACATAAAGAGTATTTAAGGAACATTAAATTGGAGCCATGTACAGTGTAAATTCCTAAACGGGAGGGAGGAGGTCGTGAAGGCGTCAGGGGCCTCAGACCAGTTGAAAAATAGTAAGATAAATTCTCAATTAGTTAAAGTTTAAGTACACATATTATTAAAATTTAAAACTAAATTAGCTCTGTAGATTTTTTTACACAGTTAATTTTACTGAACATGTTCAAAATTAAATGTATGCATTTATAAAAGAAATATAAGTAAATGTTATGCAAATTTTCTAAACTTGAAATTAAATCAACACTAGAGATTGAAAGAATATTAGAAAAATGTTGCAAATGAATGTTTGCCATTCATTGTACCAAAAGCGCCACAGTGGTCAGAAGTGTATTAAACACTTAGCAGCTCTTTGATTATACTTGTTTTTATTCAAGCACCTACTTTTGCGAAAAAAGATTTTCAGCACTTGTTAAAATAAAGTACCAAACTTGATCTTGCTAACAACTTGCGTTGTGCCTTTACTAAAATACAACCTCAAATAAGTACGCTAATGAAAAATATTCAAGCTTGTCCCTCTCACTTAACAGATCAGTTAATATTTACCTTGCAAATTAAACTTGAAATGTTATATCATGTTTCTTGTGAAAGTATGTATAAATGAATTGTTAATAAATAGAATATATAATATTTATTTCTTTTTAAAATGCCCATGCCATTTATTTATTGTATATAGTGGAAAGGGTTGTGGGAGGGTTTGATTTCAAAAAGAGGGGGCGTGGTACCAAAACGTTTGGGAACTTCTGATATACAGGGTGGTATTTATTTAGAAAATCTGATCAATGGCTTGCAAGAAATAACAAAGCCTTGCAAGTCTAAATCTTCATTTTCAAATACTACAATTGAGTCTATAACACTCCTTTGAAAATTCATCTTGTTACTGATAAGATATGAGCAATCTTTTCAAATCATCAAATATGTGCAAATCGCCAAATGAAGTTATTCAAACATGTGCCCATCACCAAATGAAGTTATGCAAAATTGCATCTGCATATATATTCACTGTCAAAGTTTTATGTGAAAATATTTATTATGAAAATTGTATTTCAGATTTTTCATGGGATGAATATTTAATTTGTTACAAAACAGGCAAATGTAAAATATTTTTTGCAGATAAATGTCTTTAGCTATGCAGTATCCCTAAACATGCTTCCTTGTCTGAGAGTATAGGAAAATTATGGCTTACATACTTATGGCAATCTGTATTAAAGGTGTCAAACCTTCCCCTTTTTGAAAATATGTGATACTGAGATACAAAACAACTGAAATATGTGAAAGTGACTACAAACTAAGGTATTATTGTTGTAAATAGGCGCCATGTTTTGATAGAGGCCCTAGTGAACTTTATTAGTTTTTATTACAGATCGGGAAGGATTTCTTGGAGTTTAGATTTTAAAAAATTTTAAAGTAGGAATCCCACAAAGAATGACAATTATCTCTACTGAAATTAATATTTAATGGAACCACAAAAACTAAAAACAAATTCAATATAAAAAGAGTAAAAATTTAAATCTTTAAATTCTAATTAAATAAAATAAAACTAGGTTTCTTGCCCTCTTAAGCATGTCCTATAAAGCTCTTCTTGGCCATAGCGTAACATGAAAGGTTAAGTCAACAGGTAATAAGTTTGTAACAGTTGAAATAACACCAAAAAATAACGTTTATTTTTGTCATGAAAGATGAGTGTCTGATATACAGTTTTACATTAAGCACTACGTTTCAACATTAAAACCACATTTTGGGCAATCACATGATGTACGCATTCAAAGGACAACAAATTCTATGATTTGTATCAAAATTCTTAAACATACAATGAAATAACTAGGCTCCTAAATACTGCTGGCTCAATCTTTTATTTACAAAATAACATTTCAGCAGAATCTGACAGCGTTAGAATAGTGGTTATCACTTTTTAAAATGCAATAGAATATATTTACAAATTCATTGGCAAATACTGGACTTAACAGAAGTTTACTTTATGGCATAGTTACAAAATACTGCAGATATATTTGAAAATTTTGAATTAATTGTAATGACTCATCTGTCAGACTCTACAATAGCTTGGACTTGTCAGTTCAGAAATACTTATTATCTATTCCTAAACACAAATGACACAGGTTTACAAAATAGCATATTCACAATTAAATCACAGCAGGTTCTATACAAAGACTCCCTGTTTTTTGTTGCTTCTATATTTTGCACATTTTGTTTGATTTTTACACAAAGTTGTATTGAGCAACAGGTAGTTGACTTGTCTAGTTTTATTTTTCATCAAAATTTACTACAAGTAAATTTATATAGATAATTCATAGTTAGCACAAATTTTTCTAACATTACTAAGCAAATGAGGACTCTGATGGAGCGTTCTACTAGTATCTACCCTTTCCCGACCATACACACAAAAATATACGATTTTGTTTTTTTTTGTACAGGTAAAAATATTTGTCATTTGCTTGACCACCAATAGGTATGAAATAAATTTCTTAATTCTTCAAAAGGTTCTTTTTTGTCTAGTTCCATTATATGCTAGTTTTGGAGACCAACAAATGTTGCACATACACATTCAATAAATGATTGCTTTAAATGCCATCAATACAAATGATAATATTTAAAATTCTTTGTTAAATACTCCAAAGCAGTAATACAAAGGAAATGATATAATTGAAAAAGTATTCAACACTTTTTCACACCATAAAAATTTCCTTACAATTTGAGAATAAAATGTATATTTTGTTTGTATGGCGTAAACCTAACCTACATATAGACTAAGGAACATAAGGATCAGCTTTCCGGATATATAGAATGCAGTGCACTGATTGGCTGTACAAATTTATACACTGATAAAATGACGTAACTTAAAACAAAATTGTTTAGTAAAAACATTTACAATCAAATAAACTTCTAACATAGCAGCGAGGTTGCAGTTCCTCTTTTTAAAGTTTTATTTACTTTACATTGACTAGGCATATATTATTATATAAATATATTATTTAACATAAAATTAATAAAATAATGTACTATATCTCGTACAGGTTAATTGAACAATTATTGAATATAGTAGCACTTAATGTGGTAGTATTTGTTTCTCAACATTTATACATTATTTCTTAATAATTATTAAACAAATATCTGAAATGGGCTCAATAGGTAGAATATGATAGTTTCTAAATAATAAAGAACATGGAAACACAAAATTGTTAACGATAATTTTTTTAAAAAATTCATTAAAAATACTAGATATTTTACAGACAAAAATTTAATTAACACATTAACCCTGTAATAAAATCCACACAAGATAGACTTTCACTCATAGGGAAGATGAAAATATAATTGATTTTACCTAACAATATAAATTAATATTTGCCAAAAATATAAAACATGAAAACATATGTACAAACATTTTAAAATTGATTTAAGAGACAATCCAACATTAAAAAATGTTATAAGAAAAAAAAAAAAAAAAAAAAAAAAAAAATATATATATATATATATATATATATATATATATATATATATATATATATATATATATACACACATATATAGGTTCTATATTTCAAAAAATGCTAAAAACTACAATTATTCTGTGTTTCATTCAGACTAACAAGCAATAGCTATTTGAAATGACCTAGCAAACATTTTAAATGCTCCAAAAATTAAAATACCTAGATCTGAAATTTACAAGAAGCTTGTTAAATTATTAAAAAAAGCTCTAAAAAGGAATAAAAGAAAAACTCAAGATATGTAAAAACTTATTTATTCTAGCTTAAAGGTGAAAAGAAAAAACACATCACAGACGTTTATATTATTCCAATTTGGTGCTGAATTTATGATTTCCAGACTTAAGCAGAAAGTCAGAGATCACAAGCAAAAGTATACATAACAGAAATTATTTAAAAATATACATTTATAAATTAAAAAATTATACATAAATCTATTTATATATTTTAACATTCTAAATTAAAATTAATTTGTACATAACCATAGCATATACATTTTGTTAGGTATTGCTATACAAAGATCTGTGGTCTCAGAATTCCCCATTTCATCGCTATACAATGCTCCTATTTACAAAGGACCAATTGCTCCAGGCTCCTTCTGACTCTGAGCAAATTGCCAACAGCCCAAAATGTTGGGCACAAGGAAAGGTTCAACGACCCCGAATAGGGGGCTGCCAAGCCCCTCTAAGTTTCTCTTTCTTTTTTAACTTTATATTCTTCTCCCAAGATGGTTGCAATTTCACCTTGCATAAAAGCCCAAGGTACATTTGAATTTGCCAAAGGGCATTTTTCCCCACTTGGACAATATACCTGGAAAAGGAACAAAAATTCATTTTTAAATAACAAAAATAACAAAATTATGCATTTAAAAATTAAATTTAAAAAGTTAAATAAACCAGAGAAGTAATTAAAAAATAGTACAAGGAAACAGAGGATATAGGAACTAAATATAGGCAAAAACTAATTTTAAAGTAAAACTAATCTGCCAACAGGACATTATTTACAAAAATATTTTAAAAAATTTCCAATTTACTATTAAAAATTAAATAGTAAACAGATTTTAAACTAAAATTTTAAAAACGTTTCCAGGGTTAATATCTGTTTTATATTTTATAAATTATTTACTTCAAATGGTTTATTTCGTAACAGCCTCAATATTTGAAAAAAACAACACTTTAACTCCTGATAGCAGAATTCCCCACATAGATACCACACAACTGGCCAGTGCTACAAGAATGTCCACAGATTACAAAGCTTTCATTTTATATCCAGTATGTAAACAGTGTTTGATTTGAATAAATTATACTTAATTATTAATTATGCTTAAATGTTCTCAAAAGTGAGTAGTTTCCAGTTGGCTGTGTTTTCCATTTTAGTTTCAGTCACTGAATAGTAACAGATGTTAATTATAATGGACCTTTTGGAAAGTTAGATCACTCTGCCAACCACATAAACAGGTGCCACACAAGCAGTGGACATCACAGTGCTGGCACTGTTTATACCTACTGCCAAAAAAGTGGCATCCTCCATAGAAATGATCCAAATGAACTGTATATAGTATAGACATATCAGTAATATTTATAGCTCCTTATCACAGGCTGACAAATGTTTTGTAAACAAATAATATGCCCTGGATAGGTGGGGATATCCAGAAGGCCACTAGCATGTACTCCTTAAACCTCTACAAACCTTCATATCAATCTGAAGATCAATTAAAAAGTAAAGGAACAAATTTATCCTTACCAATCATAGAATTTTGTGTTACATTGGCCATGATGAATGTGTAAACTGGTTTTTAATCACGGTATATAAAAATTACACGTTTAAATCTTTTCACTAATGTCTACGCTATTGGTTTCCCCATTTTATTTGTCCTATATTCATTTGATATAACTTTTTGCTTTACGGTAGGTAGGACTTACATTAAATCAGATAATTTCCAGACCCAATTAACCCCTTATTTGGAGGTTTTACTGTTTAAACAAATGATAAAATTACAAAATGTTAATAGCAAATGAAATAAAGTTAAAAGAGTGTACTCAAAATCTCAATAAACAGTAGTTTATTGATACTGGCTAGTTTCAGTGCTTGGACAACACTGATGAAGGCAACATCATAACCGAAACCTGTCTGTACCAATAAACTAGTGATTAGTGAGATTTTGAGTACACTCCATTAATATTTATCTTTGGTAAATTGTGCTTGATACCTAAACTTAAATTATTTATAAATAAAATAAGATTATATAGGTTTCATTTTTTTTTTAACATTTTGCTAATTTAGTTAATACATGTTTAATTTTCCAGATGTAAATGATATTGGATAAAAAAATTACCACGTAATTTAAAAGTTGAAAATGCTCCAAAAAATTAAAATTTTAGAAAATGAAATTTAATCTTACTTTCAACTTATAAAAAACTATAAATTTTGTTTTAAAAAATATGGAACAGTTAATATGGTAGCATATGATATGTAAGAAACCAATATATGGATCACATATATATACATACACAAATTTTATTTTGAGCTTTATTTTGGAAGAAAGCTCTTGGTTGACATTCTAAAACTTAGTTTGGTAACAATACACATAGCATCCTTTGTTAAAATCACTCAAATGTCACATTGTTTTGTTATTTATTACATTAAAGTGTTGTAATATGCTGTGTTTAATGATGTTATACGAGGTCTGTTCAAAAAATATGCAGACTGTTTGAATGTTGCGGCTCTAGTTAGTTTCAGGAGAATCCGCTTGGTGTCGCTAGGTTCATATAAATCAGCTGATTAAAACGTGGTAATTCAGTCGCAGATATCTTCATTTGTTGATGAGTTACACGCAGTTTAGTAAAGAGTGTGTTTTTGTTTGTCGGATTTTAAAATGGACAGCCTGAAGGAGCAACGAATTGCTGTGAAATTTTGTGTAAAACGAGGGAAATCTACAACAGAAACATTTGCCTTGCTTAACACGGCCTACGGCGATGTTGCCATGAAGCGTACTGCATTTTTCAAGTGGCATGAACGTTTTAAGGGTGGCCGACAGTCGATTGATGACAATGAGCGTAGTGGACGTCCTTCAACGTCAACTGACGACCCACACGTTGGCAAAATCAACATCCTGGTGTGCGAAAATCGACGTCTGAAAATTACGGAGCTTTCCGAAGAGTGTGGGATATCAGTTGGAACTTGTTGCGAGAATTTTACCGAAAAATTGAAGATGCACCACGTCGCTGCGAAATTTGTGCCACGCCTGATGACCGACAACCAAAAAACCAATCGCGTCCGGGTTTGTCAGGAACGGCTTGATCGTTCAAATGAAGATGAGAACTTTTTGTCAAGAATTATGACCGGTGATGAATCATGGGTGTATGGTTACGACATTGAAATGAAGGTCCAATCATCCCAACGGGTGAGTCAAACGTCCCCAAGATCCAAAACAGCTCGTCAAGTTCGGTCGAATGTGAAGGTGATGCTGACATTTTTTTTGAAGCTAAGGGTGTTGTTCACTACGAGTACCTTCCTGAAATCTTTACAGTCAACCAGATTATCTACATTGAAGTACTGAAACGTCTGAGGGACGCCGTCCGACGCAAAAGGCCAGAACTGTGGAGAAGTGATAACTGGTTTTTCCATCACGTCAACGCTCCAGGTCACTCAGCACTCAGAACTCGTGAGTTTTTGGCCAAACACTCGATCACTGTTCTTTCCTAACCCCCCTACTCACCTGACCTTGCTTCTTGTGACTTTTCTTATTCCCAAAACTCAAAAAACCAATTCGTTGCTCTTTCAGGCTGTCCATTTTAATTCCATTTCACAATCCGACAAACGAAAAAAACGCTCTTTACTAAACTGCGTATAACTCATCAACAAATGAAGATATCTGCGACTGAAATACCGCGTTTCAATTAGCTGATTTATACGAACCTAGCGAGACCAAGCGGATTTTCCTGAAACTAACTAGAGCCGCGAAATTCAAACAGTCCGCGTATTTTTTGAACAGACCTCGTATGTATTAAATAATGGATTTATGTAGATCTAGTGGCATTCACATATTATAGAAAAATCAGCATATAAAACCCTGGGCTGATTTATTAGGATGATGTTTCTCCAACTAATTTGTTATCCTTCTCAAGTCATTATTAAACTTATGGCCTAAAGAAAGAGCATGAACAATACCCCTGTCAATACCAGGAAATCCTGTTAAAACAAGTGTCATTTATTCTAAATTCACAGGAGTGACTAATGATATATTTTAGAAAAACTTTTTTAAGAATACAAGAAGGCTTATAATAGACTTCAGTGATTAAGATGTGTCAGAAAATCTATTAAAAGTTTTTTTTTAATGACACTTATTATTGATCAGTAAAAGTTATGCTTGTTGTACATGAAATTTTCATAAACAATTTTATCATCTAGTTATTTACAGTAAAATTTCAAAAATATTTTTTTGAAATACAATTCTTGTTAGTGCTTTTCCGAAAATTTAATATTGAATATATTATTTTTTACATGTTCATGTATTTGGAAATGTAAGGGAACAAAATATATTTATTGAGGCCTACTATGTTCTATTCATATACTTCTTTCAATTTTAAGTAATTTTTTCCCTGAAGCATGATAAATAAACTTATTTTGTTACTGAACAATATATACTCATCTCAAGTATGATAATCTTGTTTGGTAAGTGCTCTCAACAGGTTATGTATGACTGAGAACAATAATGGAAATCTTTTGGACAAAATACATTCTTATTGTTTTTATTCACTTTTTTTCAGATTATGCATTTTACTGATGTGTTAAATCGTTTAAATTGTTTTTATTTTGCCCTGAGCAACTAACCATACAGTTCAACACTTTTACGAAATGAGCTTACCTCAGACCCTGCACCTTGTCTCTTAATACTATCCCTGGAACATGGAAAACAAAATTTGTGCTGTGGAACAGATGGACACTGCACAAAATGTGTGTCTTCTAACCTCTCCTGGCACAAAGTACACTTTAGTGTTGCCGTGGTTGGGACTGCAGGAGCTCCAGACGTATTCTCCACTGTAGGTGGTTCTGTTCCAGTTGGTGTTCCAGCACTGCTTGCCGCTCCTCCTTCACTTGATGTTACTGTTGTTGAACTGACGTGGCGGCTTCCTGATGATCTGCGACCACTTGAAGAACCTTAAACATATTACAAAATCATTTACTAAATAAAGTGAAAACTTGACTAGCACATACGTTCTAACTAGCAAGATAAATAACAAAATTTTTGACTACTTAGCAATTTATTTGATTTATTCAACTAATTCTGAAGAATCAAGTATGCTCTTCAGAATTGTTGTGGCAAAACAACAAACAGAAAATTATATACTACACAGAGAAAACAAACATTGTCTTCTTGAAATAATAGTAAAAACAAAAATTGTCTTTAATGGGAACAGCAATTTAAATTTATAAAAATTGAAGTGTTGAGTTTAAAAATTGTTTACCCATTATTAAAGAAATGATAAAAAATATTTGTATTAAAAAATACTAAAACGGTACTTTTAAATTATAATATATTATCAAAATGAATAACAACTTTTTCATTGATTAAACCATAGTGTATTATTTAAATGTGTTAGATAAACTGTAAATGATGAATCAACTTGATTAATTCACCTTACCTGAAGAGTTAGGTGAATGCTGAGAGCCTCTAGATGCAGACCTCGGGCCACCTGGTCCTGGAGGACTACCACCAGCACTACGAGGGGAACCTGGAGGCAAATTATCAGCAACAGACATTAGAGCAGCCATTGGCGATTGTCCAGTATTTCCATTTCCACTTGATTGTTGCTGTTGTTGACCGCCCTCTGGTGGAGAACTTGTTCTTGGTCCTAATGGGGAACCAGCATTGCCACCATTGGTCAAATTACTTGCCGGGTACCCTGTAAAATACAGTATCTTTAGAAATATGAAGGCAATTCCAGTATTGAAAGTAGCAAAATGGAATTCTGTATGATTGTTATAAACTACCAATGTTTGAAAGAGAGGTAAGAAAAAAATTAATCCCAAATTAGTTGGGGAAAACCGTTATGAATATCAAGAGGAAATATTAAGTTTAGGTAAATGGTAAGTAGTAGGTGAAAATAAGAGATATTTGGTACACCCTTATTCATATCATCAACACACCTTTATTTGAGAACTTCTTAAAATCATAAATTCCTTCCCTGTACTTCACCTTAACATTGATAACACTCTTTCCACATGTTAGTTACAGACTGTTGAAATTGAGAGATATGCAGCTATGTTTTCCTAACAGCTATGCAGAACAAAAAATTGAATGTTGATTTTAGGAAAGTTTATATATTTTAGCGAACAAATACAGTAATCTAACTTTCAGAACAGTAAAGCCTACAAAAACACAACAGTATTGAAAATTGAATGAAAAGATAATTAAACATAAAGAAGAAACTAATTAATCACCAAAGTTATACTAGACTGCAAGAGAATTCAAAAAGGGCAAACCTATAGCAAGCAATATACACCACTTAAAAATGATATTTAAATTAATAACAATCACTAATAATATAGACAGTATATTGATCAATTTGTACAATTTTAAAAACATGAAATTTTGTTATAACAAAATGAATTAATACCTGCACATCCATTTCGAATGTTCTCTATTTTAACATGGGAAACTAATTTTTTTGTTTTAATTAATGTAATCATCCCATATCAGGCCTAAAATGACATGTTTCCATCCCAGTATAAGAGAAAATATGCAATAGTTCAAACACAAAGAAAAGAATTTTAGTTAATAAATATTGGAATGTTTATGTTCGTAAATTATGTTAATTTCTCTGGATGAATGTTATCAAACAATAGGTTAGTTACATTGTCTATAAAAACAAGCTATAAAAAATTACATTCACAGTGTGTTCAAATTGATCTAAATCCATTACAATAAAATTTAGTAGTTTAATGTCTATTTGCTTTTTATGATTAAATTCCAATTTCAATAAGCAATTAATTATTTTTTTAGATCGGAAATTGTAATTAATACCTGAAGAAGCCTTCCCATTTTACACTCTCTTGCGCGAGCTTGCTTGTTTGTTTGTGTGTGTGTGTGTGTGTGTGTGTGTGTGTGTGACAAGAGAACAATGTCCAAACAATACTGTTCTAAACTTAAACACATTTTATATTACCCTTGCCTTATAGTACCACTTACTTTTTTTATTATTAGGGACGGCCGTTTTAGGAGATGTGTCCAATTGTTATGGTCTGTGGGACACGTTAAAAATGGACCGTCCTTAAAATAAAAAAAGTAAATGCCACTGTCGGCAAGGGTACCAAACATGTTCAAGTGTTTTAGTGAAAAATTAGGAACTCAAGTGATGAAGGTGGTGGAATCAAATAACATTGTATCAAACATTTACCAGACTAGTCTCAGCAGTTTCAAGAACACTGTGGCTAGATACTAACTATAAATCTTATGTAGCTATGATCAGCAACTACTTTTTAGTAGTTAGTTCTAGTACAATCAGTTTATGCAATTCGTAACTAGAAAAATTGTATATGTTCTTGAAAATGGCGACACTGTAGTAACCAAACAGATTGAAACAGTATTGTTACATGTGTTATTGTCTTTTTAAATAAATGTTACAACTATCGCATATATCTTGAATAATACATATTAATAATTTAAATATGTATCTTAAAAAAATCGCGTAAGTCTTTCGTATTACGTTCTTTCGCTAATTGACAAACGCCTGTATGTCAGTCAAAAAACAAATACTTTTTAAAACTTAAGATGACATTTTCGAAGAATACAACACAAAAGATTATTTAATTACTTCTCTTCCTGTTTACCTTTACTGTGCTCTATGTACACGATATTTCCGAAAAATATTTGTTAATGATAGAAGTAATTCATCTTATAAGAAATAAGCGTAGAGAACACGACGATTAGATGTAGGAAGTAGGGCATAGTTGCACAAGCGGAGAGAGCACGCCTATCTCAGAATGTGGTTAGTAAGCCATGTGATAATGCGGCAACGTCGCGCTTAGATCGCCAACACCGCATGACGTCAACAGTGCACGGCTCGACGATTACGGCCTGCATTCCACAGCGTAAGACCGACAGAAGCCGACATCAACCGAACGTTGAAGGCTGTGACGTCACGTCTATTCACTACTTTAAGACTAATCAATGTTGCTGAGCGAATGAACCTACTTTCCAATTTAACAATTTATTTACTGCGCGTGTCAAGATTAAGATAGTAATTTATTCACTGGAAGATATAAAAATAATTACTGTAGCTACAAGTATGGAAATTAAAATGTCTTCTGTTTTATATAACCATAATGAACCATTGAAACGTAGCCTTTTATATTACTGAAATAATAAATTATACAAACATCTCTTTAAAAACAAAAAATTTCAAAAAAAACATTCGCTTATTGAACTCTGGAAGTCAGAACTAAAATGTAAAATACGACTTATGAGGTTAAAATGCCTACCAACAGAATCTGATGTGCCTCCATTGCTGTAAAAGTTTTATGAAGGTGGCTATAATGAACTAATTAATATAGCACAGTAGATTTGCCGGAGGCAAGGACTATTTGAAACATAGATTATAAACAAATGAAAAAATTCCTCAAAAACAAAGGGGGTAACTACTAAATGTTGCTACTTAGAATTAAACGAAGAAAAACTCACCATACTCAAACTGCAAACGATCATGTTTTGGAAATAAAAAAAAGAAAAGAAAATGTGTTTATAAATAAAAATATTTATTTCCTAAGCCACTTCCAAGGCTTCTGTAACAAACAAAGAGGGATAACTCTAAATTCTAGATCAAATTGTGTGCTGTAACCCAGTTCAAATAATTCATTATATTTTTTTTTTTCATGTTAACACCTTTTAAGACCATTTCCAATGCTAGCACTTTATTATTATTTATCTAGTTTCATTTACTAAAATATTATTTTCAAGTTAAAATTGCCTGGACTTGTTTACGTATAAAGAAATTTTTATTTTGTTTCAATTGCTTGAATGTTATCTCTAAATTTCAGAGGCAATCGCAGCTTAAGTCCTCAGATTGGGGTCATTTCCAAGTGTAGATGTGTTCGCTTGGTTTTTTTTCAATTCAAATATTTAAATAAAATATATTAAAGACAAAAAGAAAATTTTCTCTAAATTCAAGTAGAGATTTATTTGGCGAAGATGCATCAACTGATTTTTTTTTTGTTTTTTACATTAAAAATATATTACTTAAAATACATTATCAACAAGAAAAATATTTTAAATGTCACAAACCTTAAATAGAAATTAAAACGCATACGTTACCGTTATAGAAACAAAAACATAAACATACTCCTTTACAAAGCAATTCTTAATATTGTCACTCTACAGAACTATGCAATACTATAATAAAACCGCTAATAAATTTACGGATTATGAGACGTTTTGTTATAGACAAAAAAATAGTTTCCCTAATGTAAGCTGAGAGGTTGCTGAAGCTAAACAGGTTAAATGGTATAATGTGGATCTTATTATTTTTTTTACAAACATACTTATCCTAACTGGATACTTTGTTGCTATATCCTAAATTTGCTCTAAAGTAGTTGCTCTAATGTAGCATAAGAGTGCTCAGTTTTTAAATAAAATTTCTCCTTATACAGTTCGTTTGTAAACTGAAGTTATGTTTGTATTTTTCATATTTTAATCAGTTAAAGTTTCTTATTGTTAAGAATTTAATTTTAAGTAACAAATAATGTTATTGGAGCTGAAATAGTCTGCCAAGTATTATCATCTTTGTTATAATGTCTACAAACATCCTACTGCAATGCCAGATTTAACTGCCCCGTGGGATACTGTTGGCCGAATTGGCAACGCTGCCGCCGCCTCTGCTACATTTCTCACAGATGATACCATCTATGTTGCTTATATTTAACAAAGCAATATCATTGAAAAAACGTAAATTTTAATTTCTGCTTGCAAAACAGCTGAGCAATCATCAGTTGCAAAGTGATGGGTTTTATAATTACTGCGTTTGATTTACAAACACAGAATTACTTGTTATTTAGAAACATAGACGCTTTTAAACTTTGAAAGCCATCAGTTCCTCTGGTAAGCATACAATGTATAATTTGTAAACATTCGCTAAATTTGTAATTCGGTAATCATGTTCTACAATTGATAACCCTCTGGCGGAGTTACACTCCATGGTTTTACAACACATTTTACAACACCATAGAAATTCAGTACAGCCATTACTTATATTATTTCATTTTTAAAAATTAGGTTTAAACGAATTTTCCTGGCTTAGTTGTGTGATTTGTGGCCACACAGTCTGCAGCAATAAACCAATTAAAAATAAAAATGTAAGCTAAATGAATTCATATACTAACAAAACTCATTTACAGTCAAATAAAACTTGAAATACAGTGTAAAAACTGTCACCTGTTTTTGGAATAGATGTTATATTAAGTGGTCAATAAATGTCCATTATAATTTGACAGGTTTGAAGACTTTCCTGAGGTCATCGATATTCCTTACAACACCAACCACCACTATGGAATAAATTTGTTCTGAGAAGATCACAACCCAATTTCTGAAATTTAGGGTTCGTCCTATAATCATTGTATAGCGTTAAAGGACGTCAAATCGATAACTCTAAAATATCTCTTTTAATTCATTGTTTTCTACTTCCTTTGTGTTTATATAGTAGGCATATTTTTAATCTGTAAACATCCTCTTTACGAAAGAAATTAAGTTTCAGTTTAAATGTTAAAAGCTGAAGACATCCGTCGTAATTCAAGTGTGGTAAATTTAAATAAAGGTAACATCAACACAAATTTCCATTTAGTAATGTGGTGCATCTCTTAAACTGAAAAGTATAAAATGTGCTATGGTCTCAATGAATAAACAAACTGCTGAATGGAAAAAAGTGTCCATTGTTTCCTCATTTTATGTCCAGTCCAGAGTTTCTAAACTGATAAATCATAATTGTTGATATAGTCGTTGTACTTTTTAAAATATTGCCAACCAAAACATATTATGCGACTCATTAAACAGACTGACATCACAATTTTGGAACTATGGAGACTTTGTTATAAATAACGCAAATCACACTAACCACAATAATTTTTTTATTAACACTACCTACACTTGGGTTTCAAAGTATTCAAAGCAGTAAAAAACCAATACCAATTTTCGTCATTTGTAGGCTCTGAGGGCTACAACCCAAATGTGAAGTTTATAGAAATTATTGCGGTTAAGGGCTAGCCTACATGGTTGGAACAAAACATAACTTTGCCAATCAGGTTAATCTATAACACACTGGGCAGTAAACAATAAAGGCTCGGGGTAGGGGTGGAGGTTGTCAACTAGAAAGTTAGTCACTTCCACGAACATGGTAATTAATCCCAATTATCGAGAGTTGTGGTTAGGAACATACAGGTAACACTGAATAAGCCATAACAGTTGGAGGATATTGAAAATAATATTATCGCAGTATTTTAATCTTAAATACAAACAATTTCGTCATTGCAAGCATTGAATAATACAAAGCATTTGGTGATCTCAGTTGATTTTTGTCAACTACGAGTATTACCTTTGTTATTACCACATTTTATAATGTGATTACAAATGTTACTTAGAAATAATACATTATGAACAAAAAGGTTACCTTCTGTGGTACTAGCAGGTAACCCACAGTGGTTGAAATTTCAAAAATACAAACAATCTACATTTACCAATACACATAAAACTGTATAAACTTGATGGTTTTAAAACAGGACACTATATTATGCTACATTAATAAGATACAAAGCTAAGTTATAATATTACAATACAGCTACAAAAGACGGATTAGGTTACTTTTAGGGTACTTACATATTATGTGAAAGGCCACTATTAGACCTGCGGTGCAGTGGTTAGGTTAGGTTTATTATAAATATGTTACTATTACTACCCTGTAACATTATGCATCATATGTGGGGAAGTGCTAAATAGAGGAACAAGAGGTATCGAGGTACCGCCATATATATGTGGCGATTGGGAGAGACCGCGACTGGCGGTAATGCATTCAACTCAATTGTCGGTAACATCGCTTCGTTTTGGGAGGCAGAAAACAAGAACCTATAATCATGATAGGTAATTTTCACAGTAAGTCAAAGTCTGTTCTGTATAAATATTTAGTGTTCTTACGCACCCTGCAAAATAACCTCTACAATGGCGAAACTTCTGAATTAAAATTTTGAAATCTATTAACTATCTAAAACCTACAAAGTAAAATTTGCAAAAAAAACTTTAGACAAAATGTTTTCAAATTCATTATACATAATCAATGTCTATGATGATCACCATGGTGTTTTTGAGCAGAGCGGTGTCTGTTTTAGAAGCAAATTTTCAACAATGCATTTACACCCTGTATGCAATTTGTATACAAATATTTATTTAACATTTTTATTTTCTGTTGCAGAATACTTGTAAACATCTTAATGCAAAATATTCTCGTAACTTAATATTTGTAAGGATATAACAGCAATGTAGTCACATAAATTGTATCATAATTACTATAGTTGCTGATTTCGTAAGAGTTAATTTCCTACAATAACATGTTCTCATACAATATGAATTACATTTTAAATCCACGCTACATATATGTTAGGAAAGGAATAATATCCACATAAAACACCAACAGAAAAACAACAAAAATAATTATCACATAGAAAAAATACAACACATTAATTGATACCCTTTGGAACAAATTAATTAAGAAAAAATTACAGAGGAAAAAACCTCACATGCTCAAAAGGCTAAATATGGACCAATATCCATCCAAAATACCAACAGAAAAATCAACACAATTAAATACTTAGTGCATAGAAATAAAAAAGTAATACCTTAATTGATAACCTTTGGCACACAATACATAATGAAGATAAAAAGAAATTCATCACATTCCTATGTAAAAAACCAGAACTCAAATAGGATCACCCAAAACAAAACAAGTTGAAAGGCAGAAAAAGAGAACCGATCGTCATAATGACAAGTAAGTTTCACAGTAATTCTAATATAGTATGTCCACCATAAATATTTAGTGTTATTACGTTTCCTGCAAAATTACCTCTAAAAGTAGTGGCATCCGTATAATTCGTAAGTGCCACTTTTACTTATAAAAAAAAAAATACAATAAAGATTATCAACGTAAACTAGTCATATGCGTCTCTCCTTATATAATGTCGCGTCATATGTGTCTACATATTATGTTGCAAGTCTATGCGTCTATACGTGTATATATATAATGTAGGTTTATGAAAATACGGCTATCTGTTACTTTGCATACGAAATTTAATTTTTCGTTTTCTTATAACAAAACCTATCCAACTGGATGATTTATAACTATATATATATATATATATATATATATATAATAAATTCAAAATAATCAATTTAACTACTGAATTTCAAAATATTAAGCTGAAAGTTCAGCGGTTTCGATTTATATAACTGTTTCTATGCAGCTGTGTGTAACGGCTATTTCTCTCCCTTCAGAAGCGTAGTGTAGGTCGCTGTTGGGGTGAAAACCGGTTTGAGGGAGGATTTAACAAACTACCTGGTCCTGGAAGACCGAACTTGTCTTCCAGCTGTTCTACTATTCTTATGCTAGACAATAATATTTTCATTCCATCAACGGAAGTGTGTTGAATTGCACAATACCCTTGACACAAGCAGAATTCTTCTACTTTAAAATATTTCTTACAAAATTGTTATTTAGCAACTGTAATGATATTTCTCTTCATTACGTTAATTTTTTTAATTGAATTATAAATTTAGTCCTTGATTTTACAAATTTAAACTTACAAAATGTTAGATATATTAACACTAGTTACATGATCAATTTATTATAATTTTCCTAAGCCAGAAAAAAAATCTAAACAAAACAGGTGATCCATAGTAAACATAGTTTAATGTCAACCCGTATCTAGTAAACATTCTCTCATGCCAATAAATTTAAACTTACAAAATGTTGGATATATTACTCTAGTTACATGATAAATTTATTATAATTTTCCTGAGTCAGAAATAGATAAATAAATTGTTCACTTATATGGAAAAATAATTATGAAATAACTATGCTCTTAAGAATAAACAACATAGTTCTTTGTTAAAGATATAAATCAAAGAATAGTGCAAAGGAATAATATTTCAAATATTTTATTTAGTGTTTGATAATTTTAAGGTACTTCTTAATGTATTCCAATTTAGAGAATGTAAAATGTTTCTTATGGATTAGAGTAAATTAATTCCAAATACGTAAGTTTTATATATATATCCGAGTCGACTTCCGAGAACTATTAATTACGTGCTCTCATTTTCAAGTTTATTTTGGGTCCCGCAAAATAAGCGGGAGAATACCTAGTGAGATTCTGTTCAAGTACATTAAAGTGTAAGTGATAAATGTATATTTCGGGGCATTTGAGATAATTGGGAGTTTTTTTTTATATACTGTATTAAAAAAAATATTTTGTCAAGCGTATTGCTCAAGCATCTTAAACCTTTTGAAAAATTCACACAATTAAAAAAATCTAAACAAAATACGTGATCCAATCGGAATAGTTTAATGTCAACCCGTATCTAGTAAAGATTCTCTTATACCAATAAATTTATTTCGTGGGAACAGTCCAAGCGTTTAAAATACTTCGTGCATCGAGCTTGCCTACTCTATTCTTGCCACGTGGGGTATGTCAGTAGTGCTGCTTTCTTGGCAATGCTGGACGCGTGCTTTTAGAAAGTAGTTTTATTCAAGGTTAACCGCTAGACGGTTGCATTGTTCATTTAATCGGCGTAGATAGATGCACCATTACTTGAAAGTCGCTTCGTCAGTCTAGATCAATTGCCTGTAGCTCCAAAGTAATTCATAATTCGTATTAAATGAAGTTTATATACTTTGCTCGTGTGGGATTTTTTCCAGCATTATGTAGAATCTAATTCATAATTATCACTCCTGAGGGAACATGAATTCTAATGTAATGGAAAGTATCAATAAACGTGGAAACTCACCATGCATGTCAATTATAATTTTCAAGGCTAAATACCCTAGCGTAAATCGCGGGAAGACGTGAATATAAACAATAGAAAATGGAGGCATAGAAGGTGTGGCAAGCGCTCAACTTGGCAACACTGCGCGCAGACATGACGTCACCTTTGGCAGTGCGCCAGCGCCACAACCACAGTGATCAGAGCGCCAACATCACATCACCTAATACGGCAGCGCAACCTAACCTAACGTGAATCATTCACCAATCACGTTGCAAATAGTTTTGAACACATTGGTTATTTATAGTTTATTAAGTTTTATTATAATACATTTTGTCAAGTTTTATACTTTGGGATTAATCTCGCTAAATTCCTTTTGTATTTTGTGAAAAAGTCACAGGATACTTTTCACGTGTCTTGTTTCTATACAACTATTCTTTGAGCTTAGCTTGTGAGGTTATGTTAAAACAAATAAAAGACATACACAAGACTCACAAATGTAGCAGCAACACTCACTGATGATGACTTTGTCATTGAAACGCGTATGAATAAATAAATGATTAATTTGTGAGTTTTCTGTGTTTTACTTCTCTTGTATCTGTTTATACCGCTTATTGTACAAGAGTTCTGAATAAATTATAAAAAAATAATAATCAATACAAGCTTGAAGGGCAGCTTTTTGCATAAAAAGTTTATTATAGTTCATGTTGGGAATTAATTACACTGATTTAACTATTAATAGGAACAGACGTACGACAAATACTATTTTTGAAAAAAGGGATATTTTATACTATAGTTTTTAATTTTTATTTACTGCAGCAAAAATAAACTAATGTTCGAAGTTGTTACGTATAACGTTTTTAAATAAGTTTCATTTTTTTAAACAGTTTTAAAAATTGTTTCAATCTTTCTCTCGCCTAGTTTGGTCGTCAAGTTATCTATGTTAAACTATCATTATGATCTTTTAGTGATAATAATTGATTTATTTACTAACAAATACATCATAGTGACTTTATTAATTGAAGTATTTTACCGTTTAGAATTTTTTACAAATTGTTTTCAAGTAAATTTATAAAAGGCTAGACAGTACTTAAAGGACAGTTCTGAATGGTCACTAACCTTTTTTACGTGTTAAAAATGAAAATAGATTAGATTACACGATAACAGAAGTGAAGTTTTTTCGATAACAGGAAAGTGGATACAAATAACATTTCTCTAACACCTTTATTACATTTTTTCCATTTCTTTAAATAAACATCGGACGTTTCATTTAGTAACGAATGTAATCTACATTTTCTCGTTAAGATTTATATTTTACAATATTTAACTTGTCATCATCTCACTTTACTCAAGATTCTGTGCGTACTATTTTGGATTAAAACCCTTTCTGGTTCTCCCTTTGCCGCTACTAATAAAACACGTTGCAAGTGTTACTTAGTAGGCCGTCCACGTGATCGTTGCATGGCTTGTGACGCATAGAGAGTGCTATATCTGTAGTGTAAACTGGGAAAATAGATAAGCAAACAGCCAAGGACGACCTCTGCGGTATCTGTTCTTGCTTTATCCGTATTATAAAATGAATTGTTTTCTTCCAAACATTTATTTCTGGGCTCGTTAAATTTTTTTCCGAAAATAGAAAATGTACTCCGACACACTCACTATATCGTTGAGGTTAATAGTACTGAAATTAGGAATGAGTAGTCATCCTGTCTAATAGGACACTAATTCTTTCAAATAGTTTAATGATTTCTTTAAAAGGAAAACAGTAATTCAGTAATTCTTTTCTTAAGTTTCCGATTAAAAATAATATATAGGGAGCATATAAAAATTAGTTATTTGATTCTTTTTTTAATTTCGCTATTACTAGTTGAATATATTAACTATTAACATGAGCTTAATCTGAATTAAAATCATTTAGTGATACTAATGGTACATCAAAACATACAATAAAGAATTTGTTATATAAAACCGTTACATTTACTTACAATTAATTACAATATCAATGTAGTTTAAGATCAAAGAGGCAATTAAGAAGCCCTTTAGAAATTATCTACTTTTAAACTATTGACTTTAATCTATTATTCTAAAGGTCCATTGACTTAAAGCTTAAATAGAAATCTTATTAATTTAATAAATTTCAATAAATAGAATTTCACTTTTTATTAAAAGTCTTTTACTTAAATATATAACTAGCAATTATATTCTAATAACTTTATGGAGTCTTAGTCGAGTATTACCACAATTCATTATAAAATGCATCACTAGCATTTATTAGTATTAAAAACTTGTTTACAGATACCATACAAACCTTTCTGTTTTAAGATTTCAAGATATAAAGCTAACAATTAGTTTCAATTGTATTGTTTTCCGTTGCTACAGAACATGATAAATGAAGAGATCTAATAAACAACCCTAAACTTCAATTACATAAACAGTGATTATGTAAAATACTTATAATTAAAAATCTCCTGTTAGTGGCGTATGCAGTTACCGGGTATGTTGAAATTGAAGAAGATTGTATGCTTTGGGTTGTAGAAGATGTATGTAAAATTCAAGACTATTAACAAAGATAGTCAATAGACAATAGACATTAGGTCTCTGGCCTGTTAAAAAATTACATTTGGAAAATGAAATTGATTTTATGAACGGTAGTTTGAAATACTGTATATTTGATTTTTAGATATCAAAATTTGAAACGTCTTATAATGAGAGCAACTTGAATTAAGTAAATACATTTACATACATTAGATTTTGCTAAAAACTCAACTAGATACACAATAAATTTAATTTTCGGTTGAAATTTATTACGGCGGCCCCACTCCATATTTTGGATTATTGTTCAAAAGCACGAAAAGGTACGATATCGACAAAAAAAAATTTTTTCCTTTGAGCAATGTTACTTTTTTCGAGTTTAAAGTAGGGCAAATTGTTTTTGGCGGAAGCACAAGTTGTAAATAGGCGCGGAGTGATACAAACGTCGTGACGTCACGGTACTCACTACTTAGACCTATCTTAGGGCTCCGAGAGGAAAACATTTCGTACTAATTTTTACGCTTTTACTAATTATTTCGCGTGGATATCGTATTTTTTCGTGATTTTGAACAATATTCCAAAATATCGTATGTGCCAAAAATAGCAAAAGTCAACGTTAACTAACCCTCCACCTCACACAAAGATTTATTAAAATCCCGCATTAAAACTACTTACCAGAAGCAAACAATCACTTATACACACTATTTCACGCACGAAATTCACTTACACACACTATTTCATGCACAAAAAAAGAAATTATTGCACTTAAATTCTACACACACCTACTCACACACAGTGTCTTGCCGCTAAATTAAGAACATGTAGCCAACCTTCCAAATGAAAATTATTACGTACAAAACATCTGGTCGTACACTGGTTTCCGAATCATTAAGAAACATACTGAATGAAAAAATAATTATTATATATTCAATTAATATTGCACAGCAACCTTAATAATTCAAAACATTAACAATTAGTATTTCTCTCATAACTAAGTATAATTTTGTAATTTTCCAACATAGAAGTAAAGTTACGAATATGCACGCAAGTAATATTTTTCGAACTATGTTACTTATAATTGTATATATAACTAAGCTAATGTACATATACTACGCAAATAATTACAAATAGACCGACTTTATCTTCAAAATCTAAAACATAAACGGCGAATATTGAAAATATTACACTTCATTTTCTTGAGATATATTGATGAAAGAATAGTAATTCTTTATAAAGTTTAAAAATGTTATTAAAGCACAATAGCAGCTGAAGAGAAGTTACAAATATACAAACTTATAACTTCAATTAGTATTACACAACTACCATTGATATTGACAAATACAAAACATTCAATATTTACTCTAACAGTTTTAATAAAAATAGTTTGAATTGAAATATTATATAATATCTCTTACATTTATATGTTTCATAAGTTATAAAAGTATAATTGATAATTTATACTAATTTATAATAATATCAAGAGTTATTATTCTATGTATAGGATCCATAGAATAGACAAATATTTATAATTTTTGCTGGAAGTGAACAAATGTTACGGATGCCATTGTTTTGACAATTTCATTTCCTCGGGTTATTGTGCGATAGGGAATGAGAACATTCGTTGGCAAATACAAATTTTGTTTTTATATTATTATTTTGGTCTTTGAAATTACACAATTACCTTCAAAATTTAAAACATAGATAGAGATATTTTCCGCGGAAGAATACATAACTTCTCTGCGCGCCAGAAAATAGTCCTACATAAAAGTTAATAAACAGGTACCTTCCACAGCCTCAAAAACCAATATAATACGATAAAGAAAATTTTTTTTATATGCCACGGATTGTTCTAACTCTCTATCGCACAATATCCCCAGGAAATAAAAATGGTAAAAACATTAGCTTGTTAACATACGTTCACTGCCAGCAAAATCTATTACTATATTTGTACTCTATGAAACTTATAAATAGAACAATAATTCTTTATATTAGTATAAATTATTAATTGTACTGTTATAACTTATTAAATATATAAATGTAGGAGACCTTATATAATATTTAACATTTGTTGATTCCATCTTCGCGTGAGCTACTAGTAATCACTTACAACTTTTTAAAAAAATGTTTTAACTTGCCTATAGTAGCAATTACTTTTTTTTGTTGAGATATTGCGAGTATTAAAAGTACAATACCTCATATTGTAGAATTAAGGTTTTAAAAGAATAATAATACTTCATGTTTTTCAAAAATTTTGACAGACGATGTTATTATAGCACAATAGAAGTTACAAAAATAAACTTCTAATAGTATTACACAACTACCATTGAGAGTGACATACCAAAACATTGAATATTTACTGTAACGGAGGTAAACTGTAAAAGTTTTAATTTAACTATTATATAATCTCTCCTTCATTTATATATTGAATAAGTTATATAAACTCTCATACAAACATATAAATATAAGAGATATTATATAATATTTCAATTCAAACTATTTTTATTAAAACTGTTAGAGTAAATATTGAATGTTTTGTATTTGTCAATATCAAAGGTAGTTGTGTAATACTAATTGAAGTTATAAGTCTGTATATTTGTAACTTCTCTTCAGCTGCTATTGTGCTTTAATAACATTTTTGAACTTTATAAAGTATTACAATTCTTTCATCAATATATCTCAAGAAAATGAAGTATAATATTTTCAATACTCGACGTTTATGTTTTAGATTTTGAAGGTAGTTTTGTTATACTAGCCGAAGATAAAAGTCGGTCTATTTGTAATTATTTGCGTAGTATATGTACATAGCTTTGTTATATATACAATTATAAGTAACATAGTTCGAAACGTAACTTTACTTCTATGTTGGAAAATTACAAACCAGATGTTTTGTACCTAATAATTTTCATTTGGAAGGTTGGCAACATGTTCTTATTTTAGCGGCAGAATCCTATTATCTGCTGGTTTTGTGTAAATAGGTGTGTGTAGAATTTAAGTGCAATGATTTCTGTTTTGTGCGCGAAATAGTGTGTGTAAGTGAATTTCGTGCGTTAAATAGTGTGTATAAGTGATTGTTTGCTTCTGGTAAGTAGTTTTAATGCGGGATTTTAATTAATCTTTGTGTGTGGTGGAGGGTTAGTTAACGTTGATTTTTGTTGATTTTTGCTATTTTTGGCACATACGATGTTTTGGAATATTATTCAAAATCACGAAAAAATACGATATCCACGCGAAATAATTAGTAAAAGCGTAAAAATTAGTACGAAATGTTTTCCTCTCGGAGCCCTAAGATAGGTCTAAGTAGTGAGTACCGTGACGTCACGACGTTTGTATCACTCCGCGCCTATTTACAACTTGTGCTTCCGCCAAAAAAAATTTGCCCTACTTTAAACTCGAAAAAAGTAACTTTGCTCAAAGGAAAAAAATTTTTTTTTTGTGGATATCGTACCTTTTCGTGCTTTTGAACAATAATCCAAAATATGGAGTGGGGCCGCCGTAATAAAAAATAACCATTTATCGTATTTCCAGCCCTTCCGTGATTACAATATCTTCCTTACGCCGCACATGCGTAGTAATGCGTGACGTCAGTACGAGAGTGAGTGGCGGCCATGCAAGGTGCTACGTGGATGGGGGGGAGGGGAGAGTTATATCGATCACAGATACGTAAACATGGGCCTTGGAGCATGACATAATGTGACCAGGATTATTACACAATCACATTAGTCAGATCTGTTTATCGAAAAAATTTTTAAATATAAAATCTATGAAATATTATAATGGAGGTACATACAACCCACAATCTGATAATTGAAAATTATAATTTTGTGAATTGCCTTGGCTAAATAGAATCTGTGGTATTATCGGCCAGTAGTGTAGAGCCCCGAGATACAAGGAAACATTAATATGCCGATTCTCCAAAAGTTTAAAATGTTGAAAAAATTAATAAGCGTATTTTTATAAATTAATATTACCCATGTAATTATACACCAACAGGCTACTTTTTTTAATTAAATATTTCTATAAAAGCTATGTAGATTACATACTATACATTTCATTTAACAATTTCTGTAAATGTGTGGATTAGTCGTAGATATTTGTCCAACTATTGGACATGCCCAGAACCAAAACAGATTTATTTTCATTTAAAAAAATTTTTATTTGTTAATTCTTAAATGTTAGTTTAAAATAAAGCATTAATTGCAAGTTTAAATTATTTTCGACATTAAATTACGGTAAATGTTTAAAAGCGCGGTCTGATCCTGCTGTTCGTACTACAAATACAGTATGTATATACTCGAATTGTGAAAATGCGTTATACTACGAAAGCAGTCTACTTAAAAATACACAAACAGTAAAAATACAAAACTAATTGCAGAATTAAAAAGAATTAGTGGAACGCCATGCACTTTTTATAAAATTTACGAAGTGTGTACTCACCATTTGGTTTAAAGGACGTTGCTGTATCAAAAGAGGGTGCTCTGATCGGGTGTTTTTGATCTGTTTTGAAAGTCCGTTCCACAAAAGGAACAGCTAAACTGACAGCTGGGAGAGATTCCCCTCGAGTTAAGGGTGGTCGTCCAGCGTGAGACTGTTCTTCCACGGGGACCATCCTCTTGGATGCTGGCCCATCGACGTTTGCGTGTGGGTGATGAGAGTGGTGCCCTTCATCGTCTTCTGCCGACGTCGACAGTCCGCGTTTCAGACCGAGTGTCTGAGGGGGAAGAGAATTAGGTCGTCCGCTGGTCGCATGGTGAGACTGTTGAAGGTGGTGACCCGCGGCCGCGGCTAAATGAGCCGCTGACGGAAGTCTCACAGTAGACCTACTCAAACCAGTTACCATTTCGTGTTCTTCGTTACTGTTTTGAAGACTTCGTGCCATCTGTGAGGACGAACCCCTTGGAGGCGGTGGGGCACTGTATTCCGCTAACAGGCCTGATCGTGGGTGATGTAAAGTCGCGTAGCTGGCGTGTATAGACCCAGAAGGAGGTTGTTGACTCTGTCTGCTAGAAACGTGGGCTACCGGAGATAATCCGACCACTTCCAAGCCGCTGACACCGTTTTGATGATTGTTCTCATGCGAACTCCCGCTAGAGCTTCCGGATCTATGTAAAGACGACTTGGTAGACGTCGAATGATGATGTGTAGTAGAATTATTGCTCCCACTTGATCTGCTCTCCTGGAACCCTTGAGCCCGTTTCATCTGCCTAGCTGTATCCAAAACCAATTCAATTCTGTCGGCGCCTTCGTAATTCACACAACCACGACAAACCGCTTCGCTGAAGTCGTGCAACATCGCCCACGGCATGCGAGGCAAGTCACACAGGTAACAGTGTTGCCGCTTACTCATCTGCATCACGGACATTTTCACCATTTACAAGAAAACCTCACAGAAAGAAAAAAAATCACAAAAAAGTTATTAAAATGTTTTGTCTTTGTTTACACTGTCACCATCACTGTAACACACTGTTCACATCGCCATCGAAGCACTGAAACTAAATGCCAATCACACTTCTCTCGACAGAGACACTGGGTAACTGTTCTCGAGAACACGCAAGCAAAGCGCAGGCCTCTCCCCACTCCAAACGCCATTCAAGTAGGCTGCGCATTAACGAATAAAACTTTACTGTACGGCGCAACGATTTTCCCCTATCTTTTCCACACCTTCAAAGATCCCTCATTTTGCACCGGGACCTTACATTAAACATGATATACTGTAATGAACTTAATTTTGAACTCATCATAAATTAAAAACAATAGTTAGTATAGAGTTGAAACGTGACATTGCATAATAACCATTTGTATTAATAAATTATAAATTATACAGCATTTAAAAACCTGTGTTAAAATTTTATCAAACAAAAAAAATCGAAAAACATTAAATTAATTATAAAGAGGTTATAAATAAGTATAAAGATGATGGATACAATATTATTACAGTCTTATGATTCTTAAACTATTAGGATTTAAATATTTTCGAAAACTAAAATGTTAAAAACAAACTTCAACAAACAATGGAATCAATTAGTATAAATATTCTATTTGTCTTATAACAAAAATAAAACATTTTGGTAAATTTAATTAATGTTACAATTTGTGTTATAAATAAGCATTTGTGCTCCACTCCTTTTTTTTACTCTAAGATAATTTTGAGCCTTATGAGCCTTATTTTGGGCACAAATTCTAAAAAGAGAGTTGATATTTAATTACTTTTCTATAAAGATATTAAGTAAATCTACTTTTAGTTTCAGTTGTATTTCAACTGAACTTGATATCAAAATACAACCTAGAACATTAAGCCTACATTCCAAACATTTAGCCTATTCTTCCAAAATAGCACTCACACAATATAGCGATCATTTCTTCTACTCATAGCATGTACTCTTAAATTACTAAAATGAATGATTACAAATGGATCATCTCGTTAAAAGTGGTGTTAATATTTGCATATCTCTTTTGGCGTATGATTATAGAAAGTGTTTTATCGGTAATAGTTACAGTGATTTTAGAATAGGGTTCAATAATGGGTCTTTCTATAATGTGTTTTATCGGTAGCAGTTGTAGTAATATTTGTATATCTCTTCTAGTGAAGGATTTTAGAATGTTTTATCGGTAACATTTATAGCGATATTTGCAAAGATCTAATCCTAATAGAATGTGTCGTAGAACAAGTATAGTAATATTTGAATAGCTAAAATGGTGCACCATTATATAAAATGTTTTATCGGTAACAATTATAGTAATATTTGCATAGCTCCAATTTTTAATAATTATAGAATATTTTTTATTGGTAAAAGGTATAGTGATATTTGCAACGATAATAGTTAATGATTATATAATGTGTAAAACTGGTAACTGGTAACAGTTATAGTAATACTTACATAGATAAATAGTGAATTGTTATGATATATGTTTTATCGGTAACATTTATAGCGATATTTGCAAAGATCTAATCCTAATAGAATGTGTCGTAGAACAAGTATAGTAATATTTGAATAGCTAAAATGGTGCACCATTATATAAAATGTTTTATCGGTAACAATTATAGTAATATTTGCATAGCTCCAATTTTTAATAATTATAGAATATTTTTTATTGGTAAAAGGTATAGTGATATTTGCAAGGATAATAGTTAATAATTATATAATGTGTAAAACTGGTAACTGGTAACAGTTATAGTAATACTTACATAGATAAATAGTGAATTGTTATGATATATGTTTTATCGGTAACATTTATACAGTAGTAATATTTGAATAGCAAAAATGGTGAATCATTATATAAAATGTTTTATCGGTAACAGTTATAGGAATATTTGCATAGCTCCAATAGTAAACGAGTATAGAATAGGTTTTATCGTTAACAGCTTTAGTAATATATTATTTGCAAAAATTGTGCAATATTATGGAATGTGTTCTGTCGTTAACAGTTACAGTGATATTTGCATAAATAAAATTGTGAATGGTTATAAAATATGTGTCATCGGTAACAGTTATACAGTAGTAAATGTTAAATAGCTAAAAAGTTGCATCATTATTAAAAATGTTTTATCGGTAACTATTATAGTAATATTCGCATAGATCCAAGAGTGAAAAATTCTAGAATGTTTTTTATCGATAACATTTTAGTAATATTCGAATAGCTAAAATGGTCCATCATTATAAAATGTGTTTTATCGGTAACAGTTATAGAAATATTTGCATAGCTCCAATGTTGAATGATTGTAGAATGTGATTTATCGATAATATTGTAGTAATATTTGAGGAGCTGAAATGGTCATTAATTATATAATGTGTTTAATCGTTAACAGTTCCAGTAATATTTAATTGCTAAAATGGTGCATTATTATAGAGTGTGTTCTGTCGTAAACAGTTATAGTGATATTTGCATAGCTAAAATTGTGAATAGTTATAAAATATATTTTACTGGTAACAGTTATGCAGTAGTAATATTTGAATAGCTAACATGGTGCGTCATTATATAAAGTGTTATATCGGTAACTGTTATAGTAATAATTGTATAGCTAAAATTGTGAATAATGGTTATAAAATATGTTTTATTGGTAACAGTTATGCAGTAGTAATATTTGAATAGCTAACATGCTGCGTCATTATATAAAGTGTTATATCGGTAACTGTTATAGTAATATTTGCATAGGTAAAGTTGTGAACTTACTTCTTGCTTACTTACTTACTTCTTGCTGCGGACGTCCAGGTCATGTGACTCCGATGGTCCGATGTCCATAATAAGTTGCTGCAGCCAAGGTCCAAAACTGTTTATTGATCAGTATTGTTTTGATGTTTCCCTGGCTTCCTAGCGCAAACAGCAGAGCTGCTCTTGGTGAAATTGGTGAGGAGCATCGAAGGAGGATATGGTCTAGAGTCTCCTCCTCTTTTCTACAGTTAGGGCAGAGTGGAGATTCACTCAGATTAAATCTGAAGAGATAGGTCTCAGTCACAATGTGTCCGATTCTTGCTCATGCTGCAAAGACGGCTGTAAATCTGGGAACCCCTTGATACATTTCCAAATCATTTGGTTCTTTTTGAATGTCATAGAGGTTTCTTCTCTCCAACGGTGGATCCATTTTCTTCTAACTGATGTTTTTACAGCACTCAGGCATTTCTTTAGAGAGTACTGTGGTAAGAAGACTGGGCCCATTTCCGCTGCTTGTTTGGCGATTGTATCTGCTTTTTCATTGCCGTCGATGCCGCAGTGTGAGGGGATCCACTGGAACTGTATTTGTTTGTCATCTTTGCTGAGAGTGTTGAGTAAATTTATTATCTCTTCTAGTCTGAATGAGTAGCTTCCTGGTTTCCGGTTCTCTATTATGGTCAAGGCGCTCTTGGAGTCAGTGAGTATACAGAACTTCTCTGATCGTAGTTGAAGGCAGTTTACCAAGGCTGCATTTATTGCCAGCAACTCTGCATCGACACTGGAGGCTGTATTTGCTGGTATGTAATATTCTTCTCCAGTGAAGTGGTTATAGTAGCCTGCTCCTGACTTATCTTGGACTAGATCTACTGACCCATCGGTGTAGATTTGAACGGAGTCTGGGTACAGATTCTGAATCACTTCCAGTGACTCTCGCCGAGTGCCTCCTGGGGGTCTTCCTTAGTTATGCAAGAAGGTAGGTTTAAAGTTACCATTATTTCATTCTGCTTCCAAGGGGGTTCCTGGTTGCAGACCGGGATTTCCTCTGGAGTCTTAGAAGGCATTTCAGCAGCGAGCAAATTGATACTGTGAGTGTATGGTGAGGTAAAATTGCGAATGGTTATAAAATATGTTTTACTGGTAACAATTATGCAGTAGTTTTATTTGAGTAGCTAACATGCAGCGTCATTATATATATGTTATATCGGTAACTGTTATAGTAATATTTGCATAGCTAAAATTGTAAGTGGTTATAAAATATGTTTTATTGGTAACAGTTATGCAGTAGTAATATTTGAATATCTAACATGCTGCGTCATTATATAAAGTGTTATATCATTAACTGTTATAGTAATATTTGCATACCTAAAATTGTAAGTGGTTATAAAATATGTTTTATTGGTAACAGTTATGCAGTAGTAATATTTGAATATCTAACATGCTGCGTCATTATATAAAGTGTTATATCATTAACTGTTATAGTAATATTTGCATAGCTAAAATTGTAAGTGGTTATAAAATATGTTTTATTGGTAACAGTTATGCAGTAGTAATATTTGAATAGCTAACATGCAGCGTCATTATATAAAGTGTTATATCATTAACTGTTATAGTAATATTTGCATAGCTAAAATTGTAAGTGTTTATAAAATATGTTTTATTGGTAACAGTTATGCAGTAGTAATATTTGAATAACTAACATGCTGCGTCATTATATAAAGTGTTATATCATTAACTGTTATAGTAATATTTGCATACCTAAAATTGTAAGTGGTTATAAAATATGTTTTATTGGTAACAGTTATGCAGTAGTAATATTTGAATAGCTAACATGCTGCGTCATTATATAAATGTTATATCATTAACTGTTATAGTAATATTTGCATACCTAAAATTGTGAATGGTTATAAAATATGTTTTATTGGTAACAGTTATGCAGTAGTAATATTTGAATAGCTAACATGCTGCGTCATTATATAAAGTGTTATATCATTAACTGTTATAGTAATATTTGCATACCTAATATTGTAAGTGGTTATAAAATATGTTTTATTGGTAACAGTTATGCAGTAGTAATATTTGAATAGCTAACATGCTGCGTCATTATATAAATGTTATATCATTAACTGTTATAGTAATATTTGCATACCTAAAATTGTGTTATAAAATATGTTTTATTGGTAACAGTTATGCAGTAGTAATATTTGAATAGCTAACATGCTGCGTCATTATATAAATGTTATATCATTAACTGTTATAGTAATATTTGCATACCTAAAATTGTAAGTGGTTATAAAATGTTTTATTGGTAACAGTTATGCAGTAGTAATATTTGAATAGCTAACATGCTGCGTCATTATATAAATGTTATATCGGTAACTGTTATAGTAATATTTGCATACCTAAAATTGTAAGTGGTTATAAAATATGGTTTATTGGTAACAGTTATGCAGTAGTAATATTTGAATAGCTAACATGCTGCGTCATTATATAAATGTTATATCATTAACTGTTATAGTAATATTTGCATACCTAAAATTGTAAGTGGTTATAAAATATGTTTTATTGGTAACAGTTATGCAGTAGTAATATTTGAATAGCTAACATGCTGCGTCATTATATAAAGTGTTATATCAATAACTGTTATAGTAATATTTGCATACCTAAAATTGTAAGTGGTTATAAAATATGTTTTATTGGTAACAGTTATGCAGTAGTAATATTTGAATAGCTAACATGCTGCGTCATTATATAAATGTTATATCATTAACTGTTATAGTAATATTTGCATACCTAAAATTGTAAGTGGTTATAAAATATGTTTTATTAGTAACAGTTATGCAGTAGTAATATTTGAATAGCTAACATGCTGCGTCATTATATGAATGTTATATCGGTAACGGTTATAGTAATATTTGCATAGCTAAAATTGTAAGTGGTTATAAAATATGTTTTATTGGTAACAGTTATGCAGTAGTAATATTTGAATAGCTAACATGCTGCGTCATTATATAAATGTTATATCGGTAACTGTTATAGTAATATTTGCATAGCTAAAATTGTAAGTGGTTATAAAATATGTTTTATTGGTAACAGTTATGCAGTAGTAATATTTGAATAGCTAACATGCTGCGTCATTATATAAATGTTATATCGGTAACTGTTATAGTAATATTTGCATAACTAAAATTGTAAGTGGTTATAAAATATGTTTTATTGGTAACAGTTATGCAGTAGTAATATTTGAATAGCTAACATGCTGCGTCATTATATAAATGTTATATCGGTAACTGTTATAGTAATATTTGCATAGCTAAAATCGTAAGTGGTTATAAAATATGTTTTATTGGTAACAGTTATGCAGTAGTAATATTTGAATAGCTAACATGCTGCGTCATTATATAAATGTTATATCGGTAACTGTTATAGTAATATTTGCATAGCTAAAATTGTGAATGGTTATTAAATATGTTTTATTGGTAACAGTTATGCAGTAGTAATATTTGAATAGCTAACATGGTGCGTCATTATATAAATGTTATATCGGTAACTGTTATAGTAATATTTGCATAGCTAAAATTGTAAGTGGTTATAAAATATGTTTTATTGGTAACAGTTATGCAGTAGTAATATTTGAATAGCTAACATGCTGCGTCATTATATAAATGTTATTTCGGTAACTGTTATAGTAATATTTGCATAGCTAAAATTGTGAATGGTTATTAAATATGTTTTATTGGTAACAGTTATGCAGTAGTAATATTTGAATAGCTAACATGCTGCGTCATTATATAAAGTGTTATATCATTAACTGTTATAGTAATATTTGCATACCTAAAATTGTAAGTGGTTATAAAATATGTTTTATTGGTAACAGTTATGCAGTAGTAATATCTGAATAGCTAACATGCTGCGTCATTATATAAAGTGTTATATCATTAACTGTTATAGTAATATTTGCATACCTAAAATTGTAAGTGGTTATAAAATATGTTTTATTGGTAACAGTTATGCAGTAGTAATATTTGAATAGCTAACATGCTGCGTCATTATATAAAGTGTTATATCATTAACTGTTATAGTAATATTTCCATACCTAAAATTGTAAGTGGTTATAAAATATGTTTTATTAGTAACAGTTATGCAGTAGTAATATTTGAATAGCTAACATGCTGCGTCATTATATAAAGTGTTATATCATTAACTGTTATAGTAATATTTGCATACCTAAAATTGTAAGTGGTTATAAAATATGTTTTATTGGTAACAGTTATGCAGTAGTAATATTTGAATAGCTAACATGCTGCGTCATTATATAAATGTTATATCATTAACTGTTATAGTAATATTTGCATACCTAAAATTGTAAGTGGTTATAAAATATGTTTTATTGGTAACAGTTATGCAGTAGTAATATTTGAATAGCTAACATGCTGCGTCATTATATAAAGTGTTATATCAATAACTGTTATAGTAATATTTGCATACCTAAAATTGTAAGTGGTTATAAAATATGTTTTATTGGTAACAGTTATGCAGTAGTAATATTTGAATAGCTAACATGCTGCGTCATTATATAAATGTTATATCATTAACTGTTATAGTAATATTTGCATACCTAAAATTGTAAGTGGTTATAAAATATGTTTTATTAGTAACAGTTATGCAGTAGTAATATTTGAATAGCTAACATGCTGCGTCATTATATGAATGTTATATCGGTAACTGTTATAGTAATATTTGCATAGCTAAAATTGTAAGTGGTTATAAAATGTTTTATTGGTAACAGTTATGCAGTAGTAATATTTGAATAGCTAACATGCTGCGTCATTATATAAATGTTATATCGGTAACTGTTATAGTAATATTTGCATAGCTAAAATTGTAAGTGGTTATAAAATATGTTTTATTGGTAACAGTTATGCAGTAGTAATATTTGAATAGCTAACATGCTGCGTCATTATATAAATGTTATATCGGTAACTGTTATAGTAATATTTGCAAAGCTAAAATTGTGAATGGTTATTAAATATGGTTTATTGGTAACAGTTATGCAGTAGTAATATTTGAATAGCTAACATGGTGCGTCATTATATAAATGTTATATCGGTAACTGTTATAGTAATATTTGCATAGCTAAAATTGTAAGTGGTTATAAAATATGTTTTATTAGTAACAGTTATGCAGTAGTAATATTTGAATAGCTAACATGCTGCGTCATTATATAAATGTTATTTCGGTAACTGTTATAGTAATATTTGCATAGCTAAAATTGTGAATGGTTATTAAATATGTTTTATTGGTAACAGTTATGCAGTAGTAATATTTGAATAGCTAACATGCTGCGTCATTATATAAAGTGTTATATCATTAACTGTTATAGTAATATTTGCATACCTAAAATTGTAAGTGGTTATAAAATATGTTTTATTGGTAACAGTTATGCAGTAGTAATATTTGAATAGCTAACATGCTGCGTCATTATATAAATGTTATATCGGTAACTGTTATAGTAATATTTGCATAGCTAAAATTGTAAGTGGTTATAAAATATGTTTTATTGGTAACAGTTATGCAGTAGTAATATTTGAATAGCTAACATGCTGCGTCATTATATAAATGTTATATCGGTAACTGTTATAGTAATATTTGCATAACTAAAATTGTAAGTGGTTATAAAATATGTTTTATTGGTAACAGTTATGCAGTAGTAATATTTGAATAGCTAACATGCTGCGTCATTATATAAATGTTATATCGGTAACTGTTATAGTAATATTTGCATAGCTAAAATCGTAAGTGGTTATAAAATATGTTTTATTGGTAACAGTTATGCAGTAGTAATATTTGAATAGCTAACATGCTGCGTCATTATATAAATGTTATATCGGTAACTGTTATAGTAATATTTGCATAGCTAAAATTGTGAATGGTTATTAAATATGTTTTATTGGTAACAGTTATGCAGTAGTAATATTTGAATAGCTAACATGGTGCGTCATTATATAAATGTTATATCGGTAACTGTTATAGTAATATTTGCATAGCTAAAATTGTAAGTGGTTATAAAATATGTTTTATTGGTAACAGTTATGCAGTAGTAATATTTGAATAGCTAACATGCTGCGTCATTATATAAATGTTATTTCGGTAACTGTTATAGTAATATTTGCATAGCTAAAATTGTGAATGGTTATTAAATATGTTTTATTGGTAACAGTTATGCAGTAGTAATATTTGAATAGCTAACATGCTGCGTCATTATATAAAGTGTTATATCATTAACTGTTATAGTAATATTTGCATACCTAAAATTGTAAGTGGTTATAAAATATGTTTTATTGGTAACAGTTATGCAGTAGTAATATCTGAATAGCTAACATGCTGCGTCATTATATAAAGTGTTATATCATTAACTGTTATAGTAATATTTGCATACCTAAAATTGTAAGTGGTTATAAAATATGTTTTATTGGTAACAGTTATGCAGTAGTAATATTTGAATAGCTAACATGCTGCGTCATTATATAAAGTGTTATATCATTAACTGTTATAGTAATATTTCCATACCTAAAATTGTAAGTGGTTATAAAATATGTTTTATTAGTAACAGTTATGCAGTAGTAATATTTGAATAGCTAACATGCTGCGTCATTATATAAAGTGTTATATCATTAACTGTTATAGTAATATTTGCATACCTAAAATTGTAAGTGGTTATAAAATATGTTTTATTGGTAACAGTTATGCAGTAGTAATATTTGAATAGCTAACATGCTGCGTCATTATATAAATGTTATATCATTAACTGTTATAGTAATATTTGCATACCTAAAATTGTAAGTGGTTATAAAATATGTTTTATTGGTAACAGTTATGCAGTAGTAATATTTGAATAGCTAACATGCTGCGTCATTATATAAAGTGTTATATCAATAACTGTTATAGTAATATTTGCATACCTAAAATTGTAAGTGGTTATAAAATATGTTTTATTGGTAACAGTTATGCAGTAGTAATATTTGAATAGCTAACATGCTGCGTCATTATATAAATGTTATATCATTAACTGTTATAGTAATATTTGCATACCTAAAATTGTAAGTGGTTATAAAATATGTTTTATTAGTAACAGTTATGCAGTAGTAATATTTGAATAGCTAACATGCTGCGTCATTATATGAATGTTATATCGGTAACTGTTATAGTAATATTTGCATAGCTAAAATTGTAAGTGGTTATAAAATGTTTTATTGGTAACAGTTATGCAGTAGTAATATTTGAATAGCTAACATGCTGCGTCATTATATAAATGTTATATCGGTAACTGTTATAGTAATATTTGCATAGCTAAAATTGTAAGTGGTTATAAAATATGTTTTATTGGTAACAGTTATGCAGTAGTAATATTTGAATAGCTAACATGCTGCGTCATTATATAAATGTTATATCGGTAACTGTTATAGTAATATTTGCAAAGCTAAAATTGTGAATGGTTATTAAATATGGTTTATTGGTAACAGTTATGCAGTAGTAATATTTGAATAGCTAACATGGTGCGTCATTATATAAATGTTATATCGGTAACTGTTATAGTAATATTTGCATAGCTAAAATTGTAAGTGGTTATAAAATATGTTTTATTAGTAACAGTTATGCAGTAGTAATATTTGAATAGCTAACATGCTGCGTCATTATATAAATGTTATTTCGGTAACTGTTATAGTAATATTTGCATAGCTAAAATTGTGAATGGTTATTAAATATGTTTTATTGGTAACAGTTATGCAGTAGTAATATTTGAATAGCTAACATGCTGCGTCATTATATAAAGTGTTATATCATTAACTGTTATAGTAATATTTGCATACCTAAAATTGTAAGTGGTTATAAAATATGTTTTATTGGTAACAGTTATGCAGTAGTAATATCTGAATAGCTAACATGCTGCGTCATTATATAAAGTGTTATGTCATTAACTGTTATAGTAATATTTGCATACCTAAAATTGTAAGTGGTTATAAAATATGTTTTATTGGTAACAGTTATGCAGTAGTAATATTTGAATAGCTAACATGCTGCGTCATTATATAAATGTTATATCATTAACTGTTATAGTAATATTTGCATAGCTAAAATTGTAAGTGGTTATAAAATATGTTTTATTGGTAACAGTTATGCAGTAGTAATATTTGAATAGCTAACATGCTGCGTCATTATATAAAGTGTTATATCATTAACTGTTATAGTAATATTTCCATACCTAAAATTGTAAGTGGTTATAAATTATGTTTTATTGGTAACAGTTATGCAGTAGTAATATTTGAATAGCTAACATGCTGCGTCATTATATAAAGTGTTATATCAATAACTGTTATAGTAATATTTGCATACCTAAAATTGTAAGTGGTTATAAAATATGTTTTATTGGTAACAGTTATGCAGTAGTAATATTTGAATAGCTAACATGCTGCGTCATTATATAAATGTTATATCATTAACTGTTATAGTAATATTTGCATACCTAAAATTGTAAGTGGTTATAAAATATGTTTTATTGGTAACAGTTATGCAGTAGTAATATTTGAATAGCTAACATGCTGCGTCATTATATAAATGTTATATCATTAACTGTTATAATAATATTTGCATACCTAAAATTGTAAGTGGTTATAAAATATGTTTTATTGGTAACAGTTATGCAGTAGTATTACTTGAATAGCTAACATGGTGCGTCATTATATAAAGTGTTATATCGGTAACAGTTGCAGTAATATTTGTATAGCTAAAATTGTGAATGGTTATAAAATATGTTTTATTGGTAACAGTTATGCAGTAGTAATATTTGAATAGCTAACATGCAGCGTCATTATATAAAGTGTTATATCGGTAACAGTTGCAGTAATATTTGTATAGCTAAAATTGTGAATGGTTATAAAATGTGTTTTATTGGTAACAGTTATGCAGTAGTAATATTTGAATAGGTAACATGGTGCGTCATTATATAAAGTGTTATATCGGTAACAGTTACAGTAATATTTGTATAGCTAAAATTGTGAATGGTTATAAAATGTGTTTTATATCTAGCAGTTATGCAGTAGTATTATTTAAATAGGTAAGATGGTGCGTCATTATATAAAGTGTTATATCGGTAATAGTTATAGTAATATTTGCATAGCTAAAATTGTGAATGGAAAATAAATATGTTTTATTGGTAACAGTTATGCAGTAGTAATATTTGAATAGCTAACATGGTGCGTCATTATATAAAGTGTTATATCGGTAACAGTTGCAGTAATATTTGTATAGCTAAAATTGTGAATGGTTATAAAATATGTTTTATTGGTAACAGTTATGCAGTAGTAATATTTGAATAGCTAATATGCAGCGTCATTATATAAAGTGTTATATCGGTAACAGTTGCAGTAATATTTGTATAGCTAAAATTGTGAATGGTTATAAAATGTGTTTTATTGGTAACAGTTATGCAGTAGTAATATTTGAATAGGTAACATGGTGCGTCATTAAATAAAGTGTTATATCGGTAACAGTTATAGTAATATTTGCATAGCTAAAATTGTGAATGGTTATAAAATATGTTTTATTGGTAACAGTTATGCAGTAGTAATATTTGAATAGCTAACATGCAGCGTCATTATATAAAGTGTTATATCGGTAACAGTTGCAGTAATATTTGTATAGCTAAAATTGTGAATGGTTATAAAATGTGTTTTATTGGTAACAGTTATGCAGTAGTAATATTTGAATAGGTACCATGGTGCGTCATTATATAAAGTGTTATATCGGTAACAGTTACAGTAATATTTGTATAGCTAAAATTGTGAATGGTTATAAAATGTGTTTTATTTCTAGCAGTTATGCAGTAGTATTATTTAAATAGGTAAGATGGTGCGTCATTATATAAAGTGTTATATCGGTAATAGTTATAGTAATATTTGCATAGCTAAAATTGTAAATGGAAAATAAATATGTTTTATTGGTAACAGTTATGCAGTAGTAATATTTGAATAGCTAACATGGTGCGACATTATATAAAGTGTTATATCGGTAACAGTTGCAGTAATATTTGTATAGCTAAAATTGTGAATGGTTATAAAATATGTTTTATTGGTAACAGTTATGCAGTAGTAATATTTGAATAGCTAACATGCTGCGTCATTATATAAAGTGTTATATCGGTAACTGTTATAGTAATATTTGCATACCTAAAATTGTGAATGGTTATAAAATGTGTTTTATTGGTAACAGTTATGCAGTAGTAATATTTGAATAGCTAACATGGTGCGTCATTATATAAAGTGTTATATCGGTAACGGTTATAGTAATATTCGTACAGCTAAAATTGTGAATGGTTATTAAATATGTTTTATTTCTAGCAGTTATGCAGTAGTATTATTTGAATAGGTAACATGCTGCGTCATTATATAAAGTGTTATATCGGTAATAGTTGCAGTAATATTTGTATAGCTAAAATTGTGAATGGTTATAAAATGTGTTTTATATCTAGCAGTTATGCAGTAGTATTATTTAAATAGGTAAGATGGTGCGTCATTATATAAAGTGTTATATCGGTAACAGTTACAGTAATATTTGTATAGCTAAAATTGTGAATGGTTATAAAACGTGTTTTATTGGTAACAGTTATGCAGTAGTAATACTTGAATAGGTAACATGGTGCGTCATTATATAAAGTGTTATATCGGTAACAGTTACAGTAATATTTGTATAGCTAAAATTGTGAATGGTTATAAAATGTGTTTTATTGGTAACAGTTATGCCGTATAAATATTTAAATAGCTAACATGGTGCATCATTATATAAAGTGTTATATCGGTAACGGTTATAGTAATATTCGTACAGCTAAAATTGTGAATGGTTATTAAATATGTTTTATTTCTAGCAGTTATGCTGTAGTATTATTTGAATAGCTAACATGCTGCGTTATTATATAAAGTGTTATATCGGTAACGGTTATAGTAATATTCGTACAGCTAAAATTGTGAATGGTTATAAAATATGTTTTATTTCTAGCAGTTATGCAGTAGTATTATTTGAATAGCTAACATGCTGCGTTATTATAAAAAGTGTTATATCGGTAACAGTTACAGTAATATTTGTATAGCTAAAATTGTGAATGGTTATAAAATATGTTTTATTTCTAGCAGTTATGCAGTAGTATTATTTGAATAGCTAACATGGCGCGTCATTATATAAAGTGTTATATCATTAACTGTTATAGTAATATTCGTACAGCTAAAATTGTGAATGGTTATAAAATATGTTTTATTTCTAGCAGTTATGCAGTAGTATTATTTGAATAGCTAACATGGTGCGTCATTATATAAAGTGTTATATCATTAACTGTTATAGTAATATTTGTATAGCTAAAATTGTAAGTGGTTATAAAATATGTTTTATTGGTAACAGTTATGCAGTAGTAATATTTGAATAGCTAACATGCTGCGTCATTATATAAATGTTATATCATTAACTGTTATAGTAATATTTGCATACCTAAAATTGTGAATGGTTATAAAATATGTTTTATTGGTAACAGTTATGCAGTAGTAATATTTGAATAGCTAACATGCTGCGTCATTATATAAAGTGTTATATCATTAACTGTTATAGTAATATTTGCATACCTAAAATTGTAAGTGGTTATAAAATATGTTTTATTGGTAACAGTTATGCAGTAGTAATATTTGAATAGCTAACATGCTGCGTCATTATATAAATGTTATATCATTAACTGTTATAGTAATATTTGCATACCTAAAATTGTGTTATAAAATATGTTTTATTGGTAACAGTTATGCAGTAGTAATATTTGAATAGCTAACATGCTGCGTCATTATATAAATGTTATATCATTAACTGTTATAGTAATATTTGCATACCTAAAATTGTAAGTGGTTATAAAATATGTTTTATTGGTAACAGTTATGCAGTAGTATTACTTGAATAGCTAACATGGTGCGTCATTATATAAAGTGTTATATCGGTAACAGTTGCAGTAATATTTGTATAGCTAAAATTGTGAATGGTTATAAAATATGTTTTATTGGTAACAGTTATGCAGTAGTAATATTTGAATAGCTAACATGCTGCGTCATTATATAAATGTTATATCATTAACTGTTATAATAATATTTGCATACCTAATATTGTAAGTGGTTATAAAATATGTTTTATTGGTAACAGTTATGCAGTAGTAATATTTGAATAGCTAACATGCTGCGTCATTATATAAATGTTATATCATTAACTGTTATAATAATATTTGCATACCTAAAATTGTAAGTTGTTATAAAATATGTTTTATTGGTAACAGTTATGCAGTAGTATTACTTGAATAGCTAACATGGTGCGTCATTATATAAAGTGTTATATCGGTAACAGTTGCAGTAATATTTGTATAGCTAAAATTGTGAATGGTTATAAAATATGTTTTATTGGTAACAGTTATGCAGTAGTAATATTTGAATAGCTAACATGCAGCGTCATTATATAAAGTGTTATATCGGTAACAGTTGCAGTAATATTTGTATAGCTAAAATTGTGAATGGTTATAAAATGTGTTTTATTGGTAACAGTTATGCAGTAGTAATATTTGAATAGGTAACATGGTGCGTCATTATATAAAGTGTTATATCGGTAACAGTTACAGTAATATTTGTATAGCTAAAATTGTGAATGGTTATAAAATGTGTTTTATATCTAGCAGTTATGCAGTAGTATTATTTAAATAGGTAAGATGGTGCGTCATTATATAAAGTGTTATATCGGTAATAGTTATAGTAATATTTGCATAGCTAAAATTGTGAATGGAAAATAAATATGTTTTATTGGTAACAGTTATGCAGTAGTAATATTTGAATAGCTAACATGGTGCGTCATTATATAAAGTGTTATATCGGTAACAGTTGCAGTAATATTTGTATAGCTAAAATTGTGAATGGTTATAAAATATGTTTTATTGGTAACAGTTATGCAGTAGTAATATTTGAATAGCTAATATGCAGCGTCATTATATAAAGTGTTATATCGGTAACAGTTGCAGTAATATTTGTATAGCTAAAATTGTGAATGGTTATAAAATGTGTTTTATTGGTAACAGTTATGCAGTAGTAATATTTGAATAGGTACCATGGTGCGTCATTATATAAAGTGTTATATCGGTAACAGTTACAGTAATATTTGTATAGCTAAAATTGTGAATGGTTATAAAATGTGTTTTATTTCTAGCAGTTATGCAGTAGTATTATTTAAATAGGTAAGATGGTGCGTCATTATATAAAGCGTTATATCGGTAATAGTTATAGTAATATTTGCATAGCTAAAATTGTAAATGGAAAATAAATATGTTTTATTGGTAACAGTTATGCAGTAGTAATATTTGAATAGCTAACATGGTGCGTCATTATATAAAGTGTTATATCAGTAACAGTTGCAGTAATATTTGTATAGCTAAAATTGTGAATGGTTATAAAATATGTTTTATTGGTAACAGTTATGCAGTAGTAATATTTGAATAGCTAACATGCTGCGTCATTATATAAAGTGTTATATCGGTAACTGTTATAGTAATATTTGCATACCTAAAATTGTGAATGGTTATAAAATGTGTTTTATTGGTAACAGTTATGCAGTAGTAATATTTGAATAGCTAACATGGTGCGTCATTATATAAAGTGTTATATCGGTAACGGTTATAGTAATATTCGTACAGCTAAAATTGTGAATGGTTATTAAATATGTTTTATTTCTAGCAGTTATGCAGTAGTATTATTTGAATAGGTAACATGCTGCGTCATTATATAAAGTGTTATATCGGTAATAGTTGCAGTAATATTTGTATAGCTAAAATTGTGAATGGTTATAAAATGTGTTTTATATCTAGCAGTTATGCAGTAGTATTATTTAAATAGGTAAGATGGTGCGTCATTATATAAAGTGTTATATCGGTAACAGTTACAGTAATATTTGTATAGCTAAAATTGTGAATGGTTATAAAACGTGTTTTATTGGTAACAGTTATGCAGTAGTAATACTTGAATAGGTAACATGGTGCGTCATTATATAAAGTGTTATATCGGTAACAGTTACAGTAATATTTGTATAGCTAAAATTGTGAATGGTTATAAAATGTGTTTTATTGGTAACAGTTATGCCGTATAAATATTTAAATAGCTAACATGGTGCATCATTATATAAAGTGTTATATCGGTAACGGTTATAGTAATATTCGTACAGCTAAAATTGTGAATGGTTATTAAATATGTTTTATTTCTAGCAGTTATGCTGTAGTATTATTTGAATAGCTAACATGCTGCGTTATTATATAAAGTGTTATATCGGTAACGGTTATAGTAATATTCGTACAGCTAAAATTGTGAATGGTTATAAAATATGTTTTATTTCTAGCAGTTATGCAGTAGTATTATTTGAATAGCTAACATGCTGCGTTATTATATAAAGTGTTATATCGGTAACGGTTATAGTAATATTCGTACAGCTAAAATTGTGAATGGTTATAAAATATGTTTTATTTCTAGCAGTTATGCTGTAGTATTATTTGAATAGCTAACATGCTGCGTTATTATATAAAGTGTTATATCGGTAACGGTTATAGTAATATTCGTACAGCTAAAATTGTGAATGGTTATAAAATATGTTTTATTTCTAGCAGTTATGCAGTAGTATTATTTGAATAGCTAACATGCTGCGTTATTATAAAAAGTGTTATATCGGTAACAGTTACAGTAATATTTGTATAGCTAAAATTGTGAATGGTTATAAAATATGTTTTATTTCTAGCAGTTATGCAGTAGTATTATTTGAATAGCTAACATGGCGCGTCATTATATAAAGTGTTATATCATTAACTGTTATAGTAATATTCGTACAGCTAAAATTGTGAATGGTTATAAAATATGTTTTATTTCTAGCAGTTATGCAGTAGTATTATTTGAATAGCTAACATGGTGCGTCATTATATAAAGTGTTATATCATTAACTGTTATAGTAATATTTGTATAGCTAAAATTGTAAGTGGTTATAAAATATGTTTTATTGGTAACAGTTATGCAGTAGTAATATTTGAATAGCTAACATGCTGCGTCATTATATAAATGTTATATCATTAACTGTTATAGTAATATTTGCATACCTAAAATTGTGAATGGTTATAAAATATGTTTTATTGGTAACAGTTATGCAGTAGTAATATTTGAATAGCTAACATGCTGCGTCATTATATAAAGTGTTATATCATTAACTGTTATAGTAATATTTGCATACCTAAAATTGTAAGTGGTTATAAAATATGTTTTATTGGTAACAGTTATGCAGTAGTAATATTTGAATAGCTAACATGCTGCGTCATTATATAAATGTTATATCATTAACTGTTATAGTAATATTTGCATACCTAAAATTGTGTTATAAAATATGTTTTATTGGTAACAGTTATGCAGTAGTAATATTTGAATAGCTAACATGCTGCGTCATTATATAAATGTTATATCATTAACTGTTATAGTAATATTTGCATACCTAAAATTGTAAGTGGTTATAAAATATGTTTTATTGGTAACAGTTATGCAGTAGTAATATTTGAATAGCTAACATGCTGCGTCATTATATAAATGTTATATCGGTAACTGTTATAGTAATATTTGCATACCTAAAATTGTAAGTGGTTATAAAATATGGTTTATTGGTAACAGTTATGCAGTAGTAATATTTGAATAGCTAACATGCTGCGTCATTATATAAATGTTATATCATTAACTGTTATATAGTAATATTTGCATACCTAAAATTGTAAGTGGTTATAAAATATGTTTTATTGGTAACAGTTATGCAGTAGTAATATTTGAATAGCTAACATGCTGCGTCATTATATAAAGTGTTATATCAATAACTGTTATAGTAATATTTCCATACCTAAAATTGTAAGTGGTTATAAAATATGTTTTATTGGTAACAGTTATGCAGTAGTAATATTTGAATAGCTAACATGCTGCGTCATTATATAAATGTTATATCATTAACTGTTATAGTAATATTTGCATACCTAAAATTGTAAGTGGTTATAAAATATGTTTTATTAGTAACAATTATGCAGTAGTAATATTTGAATAGCTAACATGCTGCGTCATTATATGAATGTTATATCGGTAACGGTTATAGTAATATTTGCATAGCTAAAAGTGTAAGTGGTTATAAAATATGTTTTATTGGTAACAGTTATGCAGTAGTAATATTTGAATAGCTAACATGCTGCGTCATTATATAAATGTTATATCGGTAACTGTTATAGTAATATTTGCATAGCTAAAATTGTAAGTGGTTATAAAATATGTTTTATTGGTAACAGTTATGCAGTAGTAATATTTGAATAGCTAACATGCTGCGTCATTATATAGATGTTATATCGGTAACTGTTATAGTAATATTTGCATACCTAAAATTGTAAGTGGTTATAAAATATGTTTTATTGGTAACAGTTATGCAGTAGTAATATTTGAATAGCTAACATGCTGCGTCATTATATAAATGTTATATCGGTAACTGTTATAGTAATATTTGCATAGCTAAAATTGTAAGTGGTTATAAAATATGTTTTATTGGTAACAGTTATGCAGTAGTAATATTTCAATAGCTAACATGCTGCGTCATTATATAAATGTTATATCGGTAACTGTTATAGTAATATTTGCATAGCTAAAATTGTGAATGGTTATTAAATATGTTTTATTGGTAACAGTTATGCAGTAGTAATATTTGAATAGCTAACATGCTGCGTCATTATATAAAGTGTTATATCATTAACTGTTATAGTAATATTTGCATACCTAAAATTGTAAGTGGTTATAAAATATGTTTTATTGGTAACAGTTATGCAGTAGTAATATTTGAATAGCTAACATGCTGCGTCATTATATAAAGTGTTATATCATTAACTGTTATAGTAATATTTCCATACCTAAAATTGTAAGTGGTTATAAAATATGTTTTATTAGTAACAGTTATGCAGTAGTAATATTTGAATAGCTAACATGCTGCGTCATTATATAAATGTTATATCATTATTTGTTATAGTAATATTTGCATACCTAAAATTGTAAGTGGTTATAAAATATGTTTTATTGGTAACAGTTATGCAGTAGTAATATTTGAATAGCTAACATGCTGCGTCATTATATAAAGTGTTATATCAATAACTGTTATAGTAATATTTGCATACCTAAAATTGTAAGTGGTTATAAAATATGTTTTATTGGTAACAGTTATGCAGTAGTAATATTTGAATAGCTAACATGCTGCGTCATTATATAAATGTTATATCATTAACTGTTATAGTAATATTTGCATACCTAAAATTGTAAGTGGTTATAAAATATGTTTTATTGGTAACAGTTATGCAGTAGTAATATTTGAATAGCTAACATGCTGCGTCATTATATAAATGTTATATCGGTAACTGTTATAGTAATATTTGCATACCTAAAATTGTAAGTGGTTATAAAATATGGTTTATTGGTAACAGTTATGCAGTAGTAATATTTGAATAGCTAACATGCTGCGTCATTATATAAATGTTATATCATTAACTGTTATATAGTAATATTTGCATACCTAAAATTGTAAGTGGTTATAAAATATGTTTTATTGGTAACAGTTATGCAGTAGTAATATTTAAATAGCTAACATGCTGCGTCATTATATAAAGTGTTATATCAATAACTGTTATAGTAATATTTGCATACCTAAAATTGTAAGTGGTTATAAAATATGTTTTATTGGTAACAGTTATGCAGTAGTAATATTTGAATAGCTAACATGCTGCGTCATTATATAAATGTTATATCATTAACTGTTATAGTAATATTTGCATACCTAAAATTGTAAGTGGTTATAAAATATGTTTTATTAGTAACAATTATGCAGTAGTAATATTTGAATAGCTAACATGCTGCGTCATTATATGAATGTTATATCGGTAACGGTTATAGTAATATTTGCATAGCTAAAATTGTAAGTGGTTATAAAATATGTTTTATTGGTAACAGTTATGCAGTAGTAATATTTGAATAGCTAACATGCTGCGTCATTATATAAATGTTATATCGGTAACTGTTATAGTAATATTTGCATAGCTAAAATTGTAAGTGGTTATAAAATATGTTTTATTGGTAACAGTTATGCAGTAGTAATATTTGAATAGCTAACATGCTGCGTCATTATATAAATGTTATATCGGTAACTGTTATAGTAATATTTGCATACCTAAAATTGTAAGTGGTTATAAAATATGTTTTATTGGTAACAGTTATGCAGTAGTAATATTTGAATAGCTAACATGCTGCGTCATTATATAAATGTTATATCGGTAACTGTTATAGTAATATTTGCATAGCTAAAATTGTAAGTGGTTATAAAATATGTTTTATTGGTAACAGTTATGCAGTAGTAATATTTGAATAGCTAACATGCTGCGTCATTATATAAATGTTATATCGGTAACTGTTATAGTAATATTTGCATAGCTAAAATTGTGAATGGTTATTAAATATGTTTTATTGGTAACAGTTATGCAGTAGTAATATTTGAATAGCTAACATGGTGCGTCATTATATAAATGTTATATCGGTAACTGTTATAGTAATATTTGCATAGCTAAAATTGTAAGTGGTTATAAAATATGTTTTATTGGTAACAGTTATGCAGTAGTAATATTTGAATAGGTAACATGCTGCGTCATTATATAAATGTTATATCGGTAACTGTTATAGTAATATTTGCATAGCTAAAATTGTGAATGGTTATTAAATATGTTTTATTGGTAACAGTTATGCAGTAGTAATATTTGAATAGCTAACATGGTGCGTCATTATATAAATGTTATATCGGTAACTGTTATAGTAATATTTGCATAGCTAAAATTGTAAGTGGTTATAAAATATGTTTTATTGGTAACAGTTATGCAGTAGTAATATTTGAATAGCTAACATGCTGCGTCATTATATAAATGTTATTTCGGTAACTGTTATAGTAATATTTGCATAGCTAAAATTGTGAATGGTTATTAAATATGTTTTATTGGTAACAGTTATGCAGTAGTAATATTTGAATAGCTAACATGCTGCGTCATTATATAAAGTGTTATATCATTAACTGTTATAGTAATATTTGCATACCTAAAATTGTAAGTGGTTATAAAATATGTTTTATTGGTAACAGTTATGCAGTAGTAATATCTGAATAGCTAACATGCTGCGTCATTATATAAAGTGTTATATCATTAACTGTTATAGTAATATTTGCATACCTAAAATTGTAAGTGGTTATAAAATATGTTTTATTGGTAACAGTTATGCAGTAGTAATATTTGAATAGCTAACATGCTGCGTCATTATATAAAGTGTTATATCATTAACTGTTATAGTAATATTTCCATACCTAAAATTGTAAGTGGTTATAAAATATGTTTTATTAGTAACAGTTATGCAGTAGTAATATTTGAATAGCTAACATGCTGCGTCATTATATAAAGTGTTATATCATTAACTGTTATAGTAATATTTGCATACCTAAAATTGTAAGTGGTTATAAAATATGTTTTATTGGTAACAGTTATGCAGTAGTAATATTTGAATAGCTAACATGCTGCGTCATTATATAAAGGTTATATCATTAACTGTTATAGTAATATTTGCATACCTAAAATTGTAAGTGGTTATAAAATATGTTTTATTGGTAACAGTTATGCAGTAGTAATATTTGAATAGCTAACATGCTGCGTCATTATATAAAGTGTTATATCAATAACTGTTATAGTAATATTTGCATACCTAAAATTGTAAGTGGTTATAAAATATGTTTTATTGGTAACAGTTATGCAGTAGTAATATTTGAATAGCTAACATGCTGCGTCATTATATAAATGTTATATCATTAACTGTTATAGTAATATTTGCATACCTAAAATTGTAAGTGGTTATAAAATATGTTTTATTAGTAACAGTTATGCAGTAGTAATATTTGAATAGCTAACATGCTGCGTCATTATATAAAGTGTTATATCATTAACTGTTATAGTAATATTAGCATACCTAAAATTGTAAGTGGTTATAAAATATGTTTTATTGGTAACAGTTATGCAGTAGTAATATTTGAATAGCTAACATGCTGCGTCATTATATAAATGTTATATCATTAACTGTTATAGTAATATTTGCATACCTAAAATTGTGTTATAAAATATGTTTTATTGGTAACAGTTATGCAGTAGTAATATTTGAATAGCTAACATGCTGCGTCATTATATAAATGTTATATCATTAACTGTTATAGTAATATTTGCATACCTAAAATTGTAAGTGGTTATAAAATATGTTTTATTGGTAACAGTTATGCAGTAGTAATATTTGAATAGCTAACATGCTGCGTCATTATATAAATGTTATATCGGTAACTGTTATAGTAATATTTGCATACCTAAAATTGTAAGTGGTTATAAAATATGGTTTATTGGTAACAGTTATGCAGTAGTAATATTTGAATAGCTAACATGCTGCGTCATTATATAAATGTTATATCATTAACTGTTATATAGTAATATTTGCATACCTAAAATTGTAAGTGGTTATAAAATATGTTTTATTGGTAACAGTTATGCAGTAGTAATATTTGAATAGCTAACATGCTGCGTCATTATATAAAGTGTTATATCAATAACTGTTATAGTAATATTTGCATACCTAAAATTGTAAGTGGTTATAAAATATGTTTTATTGGTAACAGTTATGCAGTAGTAATATTTGAATAGCTAACATGCTGCGTCATTATATAAATGTTATATCATTAACTGTTATAGTAATATTTGCATACCTAAAATTGTAAGTGGTTATAAAATATGTTTTATTAGTAACAATTATGCAGTAGTAATATTTGAATAGCTAACATGCTGCGTCATTATATGAATGTTATATCGGTAACGGTTATAGTAATATTTGCATAGCTAAAATTGTAAGTGGTTATAAATAATGTTTTATTGGTAACAGTTATGCAGTAGTAATATTTGAATAGCTAACATGCTGCGTCATTATATAAATGTTATAACGGTAACTGTTATAGTAATATTTGCATAGCTAAAATTGTAAGTGGTTATAAAATATGTTTTATTGGTAACAGTTATGCAGTAGTAATATTTGAATAGCTAACATGCTGCGTCATTATATAAATGTTATATCGGTAACTGTTATAGTAATATTTGCATACCTAAAATTGTAAGTGGTTATAAAATATGTTTTATTGGTAACAGTTATGCAGTAGTAATATTTGAATAGCTAACATGCTGCGTCATTATATAAATGTTATATCGGTAACTGTTATAGTAATATTTGCATAGCTAAAATTGTAAGTGGTTATAAAATATGTTTTATTGGTAACAGTTATGCAGTAGTAATATTTGAATAGCTAACATGCTGCGTCATTATATAAATGTTATTTCGGTAACTGTTATAGTAATATTTGCATAGCTAAAATTGTGAATGGTTATTAAATATGTTTTATTGGTAACAGTTATGCAGTAGTAATATTTGAATAGCTAACATGCTGCGTCATTATATAAAGTGTTATATCATTAACTGTTATAGTAATATTTGCATACCTAAAATTGTAAGTGGTTATAAAATATGTTTTATTGGTAACAGTTATGCAGTAGTAATATCTGAATAGCTAACATGCTGCGTCATTATATAAAGTGTTATATCATTAACTGTTATAGTAATATTTGCATACCTAAAATTGTAAGTGGTTATAAAATATGTTTTATTGGTAACAGTTATGCAGTAGTAATATTTGAATAGCTAACATGCTGCGTCATTATATAAATGTTATATCGGTAACTGTTATAGTAATATTTGCATAGCTAAAATTGTAAGTGGTTATAAAATATGTTTTATTGGTAACAGTTATGCAGTAGTAATATTTGAATAGCTAACATGCTGCGTCATTATATAAATGTTATATCGGTAACTGTTATAGTAATATTTGCATACCTAAAATTGTAAGTGGTTATAAAATATGTTTTATTGGTAACAGTTATGCAGTAGTAATATTTGAATAGCTAACATGCTGCGTCATTATATAAATGTTATATCATTAACTGTTATAGTAATATTTGCATACCTAAAATTGTAAGTGGTTATAAAATATGTTTTATTGGTAACAGTTATGCAGTAGTAATATTTGAATAGCTAACATGCTGCGTCATTATATAAAGTGTTATATCAATAACTGTTATAGTAATATTTGCATACCTAAAATTGTAAGTGGTTATAAAATATGTTTTATTGGTAACAGTTATGCAGTAGTAATATTTGAATAGCTAACATGCTGCGTCATTATATAAATGTTATATCATTAACTGTTATAGTAATATTTGCATACCTAAAATTGTAAGTGGTTATAAAATATGTTTTATTAGTAACAGTTATGCAGTAGTAATATTTGAATAGCTAACATGCTGCGTCATTATATGAATGTTATATCGGTAACTGTTATAGTAATATTTGCATAGCTAAAATTGTAAGTGGTTATAAAATGTTTTATTGGTAACAGTTATGCAGTAGTAATATTTGAATAGCTAACATGCTGCGTCATTATATAAATGTTATATCGGTAACTGTTATAGTAATATTTGCAAAGCTAAAATTGTGAATGGTTATTAAATATGGTTTATTGGTAACAGTTATGCAGTAGTAATATTTGAATAGCTAACATGGTGCGTCATTATATAAATGTTATATCGGTAACTGTTATAGTAATATTTGCATAGCTAAAATTGTAAGTGGTTATAAAATATGTTTTATTAGTAACAGTTATGCAGTAGTAATATTTGAATAGCTAACATGCTGCGTCATTATATAAATGTTATTTCGGTAACTGTTATAGTAATATTTGCATAGCTAAAATTGTGAATGGTTATTAAATATGTTTTATTGGTAACAGTTATGCAGTAGTAATATTTGAATAGCTAACATGCTGCGTCATTATATAAATGTTATATCATTAACTGTTATAGTAATATTTGTATAGCTAAAATTGTAAGTGGTTATAAAATATGTTTTATTGGTAACAGTTATGCAGTAGTAATATTTGAATAGCTAACATGCTGCGTCATTATATAAAGTGTTATATCATTAACTGTTATAGTAATATTTCCATACCTAAAATTGTAAGTGGTTATAAAATATGTTTTATTGGTAACAGTTATGCAGTAGTAATATTTGAATAGCTAACATGCTGCGTCATTATATAAAGTGTTATATCAATAACTGTTATAGTAATATTTGCATACCTAAAATTGTAAGTGGTTATAAAATATGTTTTATTGGTAACAGTTATGCAGTAGTAATATTTGAATAGCTAACATGCTGCGTCATTATATAAATGTTATATCATTAACTGTTATAGTAATATTTGCATACCTAAAATTGTAAGTGGTTATAAAATATGTTTTATTGGTAACAGTTATGCAGTAGTAATATTTGAATAGCTAACATGCTGCGTCATTATATAAATGTTATATCATTAACTGTTATAATAATATTTGCATACCTAAAATTGTAAGTGGTTATAAAATATGTTTTATTGGTAACAGTTATGCAGTAGTAATATTTGAATAGCTAACATGCAGCGCCATTATATAAAGTGTTATATCGGTAACAGTTGCAGTAATATTTGTATAGCTAAAATTGTGAATGGTTATAAAATGTGTTTTATTGGTAACAGTTATGCAGTAGTAATATTTGAATAGGTACCATGGTGCGTCATTATATAAAGTGTTATATCGGTAACAGTTACAGTAATATTTGTATAGCTAAAATTGTGAATGGTTATAAAATGTGTTTTATTTCTAGCAGTTATGCAGTAGTATTATTTAAATAGGTAAGATGGTGCGTCATTATATAAAGTGTTATATCGGTAATAGTTATAGTAATATTTGCATAGCTAAAATTGTAAATGGAAAATAAATATGTTTTATTGGTAACAGTTATGCAGTAGTAATATTTGAATAGCTAACATGGTGCGTCATTATATAAAATGTTATATCGGTAACAGTTGCAGTAATATTTGTATAGCTAAAATTGTGAATGGTTATAAAATATGTTTTATTGGTAACAGTTATGCAGTAGTAATATTTGAATAGCTAACATGCTGCGTCATTATATAAAGTGTTATATCGGTAACTGTTATAGTAATATTTGCATACCTAAAATTGTGAATGGTTATAAAATGTGTTTTATTGGTAACAGTTATGCAGTAGTAATATTTGAATAGCTAACATGGTGCGTCATTATATAAAGTGTTATATCGGTAACGGTTATAGTAATATTCGTACAGCTAAAATTGTGAATGGTTTGTAAATATGTTTTATTTCTAGCAGTTATGCAGTAGTATTATTTGAATAGGTAACATGCTGCGTCATTATATAAAGTGTTATATCGGTAATAGTTGCAGTAATATTTGTATAGCTAAAATTGTGAATGGTTATAAAATGTGTTTTATATCTAGCAGTTATGCAGTAGTATTATTTAAATAGGTAAGATGGTGCGTCATTATATAAAGTGTTATATCGGTAACAGTTACAGTAATATTTGTATAGCTAAAATTGTGAATGGTTATAAAACGTGTTTTATTGGTAACAGTTATGCAGTAGTAATACTTGAATAGGTAACATGGTGCGTCATTATATAAAGTGTTATATCGGTAACAGTTAAAGTAATATTTGTATAGCTAAAATTGTGAATGGTTATAAAATGTGTTTTATTGGTAACAGTTATGCCGTATAAATATTTAAATAGCTAACATGGTGCATCATTATATAAAGTGTTATATCGGTAACGGTTATAGTAATATTCGCACAGCTAAAATTGTGAATGGTTATTAAATATGTTTTATTTCTAGCAGTTATGCTGTAGTATTATTTGAATAGCTAACATGCTGCGTTATTATATAAAGTGTTATATCGGTAACGGTTATAGTAATATTCGTACAGCTAAAATTGTGAATGGTTATAAAATATGTTTTATTTCTAGCAGTTATGCTGTAGTATTATTTGAATAGCTAACATGCTGCGATATTATATAAAGTGTTATATCGGTAACGGTTATAGTAATATTCGTACAGCTAAAATTGTGAATGGTTATAAAATATGTTTTATTTCTAGCAGTTATGCAGTAGTATTATTTGAATAGCTAACATGCTGCGTCATTATAAAAAGTGTTATATCGGTAACAGTTACAGTAATATTTGTATAGCTAAAATTGTGAATGGTTATAAAATATGTTTTATTTCTAGCAGTTATGCAGTAGTATTATTTGAATAGCTAACATGGCGCGTCATTATATAAAGTGTTATATCATTAACTGTTATAGTAATATTCGTACAGCTAAAATTGTGAATGGTTATAAAATATGTTTTATTTCTAGCAGTTATGCAGTAGTATTATTTGAATAGCTAACATGGTGCGTCATTATATAAAGTGTTATATCATTAACTGTTATAGTAATATTTGTATAGCTAAAATTGTGAATGGTTATAAAATGTGTTTTATTGGTAACAGTTATGCAGTAGAAATATTTAAATAGCTAACATGGTGCGTCATTATATAAAGTGTTATATCGGTAACGGTTATAGTAATATTCGTACAGCTAAAATTGTGAATGGTTATAAAATATGTTTTATTTCTAGCAGTTATGCAGTAGTATTATTTGAATAGGTAACATGCTGCGTCATTATATAAAGTGTTATATCATTAACTGTTATAGTAATATTCGTACAGCTAAAATTGTGAATGATTATAAAATATGTTTTATTTCTAGCAGTTATGCAGTAGTATTATTTGAATAGGTAACATGCTGCGTCATTTTATAAAGTGTTATATCGGTAACGGTTATAGTAATATTCCTACAGCTAAAATTGTGAATGATTATAAAATATGTTTTATTTCTAGCAGTTATCCAGTAGTATTATTTGAATAGCTAACATGCTGCGTCATTATATAAAGTGTTATATCGGTAACTGTTATAGTAATATTCGTACAGCTAAAATTGTGAATGATTATAAAATATGTTTTATTTCTTGCAGTTATGCAGTAGTATTATTTGAATAGCTAACATGCTGCGTCATTTTATAAATTGTTTTATCGGTAACTGTTATAGTAATATTTTAATTATTAAATGGTGCGATATTATGGAATTTGTTCTGTCGTTAACAGTTACAGTAATATTTGTATAGCTAAAATTGTGAATGGTTATAAAATGTGTTTTATTGGTAACAGTTATGCAGTAGTAATATTTGAATAGCTAACATGATGCGTCATTATATAAAGTGTTATATCGGTAACGGTTATAGTAATATTCGTACAGCTAAAATTGTGAATGGTTATAAAATATGTTTTATTGGTAACAGTTATGCAGTAGTAATATTTGAATAGCTAACATGGTGCGTCATTATATAAATGTTATATCGGTAACGGTTATAGTAATATTCGTACAGCTAAAATTGTGAATGGTTATAAAATATGTTTTATTGGTAACAGTTATGCAGTACAGTAGTATTATTTGAATAGGTAACATGCTGCGTCATTATATAAAGTGTTATATCGGTAACGGTTATAGTAATATTTGCATAGCTAAAATTGTGAATGGTTATAAAATGTGTTTTATTGGTAACAGTTATGCAGTAGTAATATTTGAATAGCTAACATGATGCGTCATTATATAAAGTGTTATATCGGTAACGGTTATAGTAATATTCGTACAGCTAAAATTGTGAATGGTTATAAAATGTGTTTTATTGGTAACAGTTATGCAGTAGTAATATTTGAATAGCTAACATGATGCGTCATTATATAAAGTGTTATATCGGTAACGGTTATAGTAATATTCGTACAGCTAAAATTGTGAATGGTTATAAAATATGTTTTATTGGTAACAGTTATGCAGTAGTAATATTTGAATAGCTAACATGGTGCGTCATTATATAAATGTTATATCGGTAACGGTTATAGTAATATTCGTACAGCTAAAATTGTGAATGGTTATAAAATATGTTTTATTGGTAACAGTTATGCAGTACAGTAGTATTATTTGAATAGGTAACATGCTGCGTCATTATATAAAGTGTTATATCGGTAACGGTTATAGTAATATTTGCATAGCTAAAATTGTGAATGGTTATAAAATATGTTTTATTGGTAACAGTTATGCAGTAGTATTATTTGAATAGGTAACATGCTGCGTCATTATATAAAGTGTTATATCGGTAACGGTTATAGTAATATTCGTACAGCTAAAATTGTGAATGATTATAAAATTTGTTTTATTTTTAGCAGTTATGCAGTAGTATTATTTGAATAGGTAACATGCTGCGTCATTATATAAAGTGTTATATCGGTAACGGTTATAGTAATATTCGTACAGCTAAAATTGTGAATGATTATAAAATATGTTTTATTTCTAGCAGTTATGCAGTAGTATTATTTGAATAGCTAACATGCTGCGTCATTTTATAAATTGTTTTATCGGTAACTGTTATAGTAATATTTTAATTATTAAATGGTGCGATATTATTTAATTTGTTCTGTCGTTAACAGTTACAGTAATATTTGTACAGCTAAAATTGTGAATGGTTATAAAATGTGTTTTATTGGTAACAGTTATGCAGTAGTAATATTTGAATAGCTAACATGATGCGTCATTATATAAAGTGTTATATCGGTAACGGTTATAGTAATATTCGTACAGCTAAAATTGTGAATGGTTATAAAATATGTTTTATTGGTAACAGTTATGCAGTAGTAATATTTGAATAGCTAACATGGTGCGTCATTATATAAAGTGTTATATCGGTAACAGTTACAGTAATATTTGTATAGCTAAAATTGTGAATGGTTATTAAATATGTTTTATTTCTAGCAGTTATGCAGTAGTATTATTTGAATAGTTAACATGCTGCGTTATTATATAAAGTGTTATATCGGTAACAGTTACAGTAATATTTGTATAGCTAAAATTGTGAATGGTTATAAAATATGTTTTATTTCTAGTAGTTATGCAGTAGTATTATTTGAATAGGTAACATGCTGCGTCATTATATAAAGTGTTATATCGGTAACGGTTATAGTTATATTCGCACAGCTAAAATTGTGAATGGTTATAAAATATGTTTTATTTCTAGCAGTTATGCAGTAGTATTATTTGAATAGGTAACATGCTGCGTCATTATATAAAGTGTTATATCGGTAACGGTTATAGTAATATTCGTACAGCTAAAATTGTGAATGATTATAAAATATGTTTTATTTCTAGCAGTTATGCAGTAGTATTATTTGAATAGGTAACATGCTGCGTCATTATATAAAGTGTTATATCGGTAATAGTTGCAGTAATATTTGTTATAGCTAAAATTGTGAATGATTATAAAATATGTTTTATTTCTAGCAGTTATGCAGTAGTATTATTTGAATAGGTAACATGCTGCGTCATTATATAAAGTGTTATATCGGTAACAGTTACAGTAATATTTGCATAGCTAAAATTGTGAATGGTTATAAAATATGTTTTATTGGTAACAGTTATGCAGTAGTAATATTTGAATAGCTAACATGGTGCGTCATTATATAAAGTGTTATATCGGTAACGGTTATAGTAATATTCGCACAGCTAAAATTGTGAATGGTTATAAAATATGTTTTATTTCTAGCAGTTATGCAGTAGTATTATTTGAATAGGTAACATGCTGCGTCATTATATAAAGTGTTATATCGGTAACGGTTATAGTAATATTCGTACAGCTAAAATTGTGAATGATTATAAAATATGTTTTATTTCTAGCAGTTACGCAGTAGCATTATTTGAATAGGTAACATGCTGCGTCATTATATAAAGTGTTATATCGGTAATAGTTGCAGTAATATTTGTATAGCTAAAATTGTGAATGATTATAAAATATGTTTTATTTCTAGCAGTTATGCAGTAGTATTATTTGAATAGGTAACATGCTGCGTCATTATATAAAGTGTTATATCGGTAACAGTTACAGTAATATTTGCATAGCTAAAATTGTGAATGGTTATAAAATGTGCTTTATTGGTAACAGTTATGCAGTTGTAATATTTGAATAGCTAACATGCTGCGTCATTATATAAAGTGTTATATCAGTAACGGTTATAGTAATATTCGTACAGCTAAAATTGTGAGTGATTATAAAATATGTTTTATTTCTAGCAGTTATGCAGTAGTATTATTTGAATAGCTAACATGCTGCGTCATTTTATAAATTGTTTTATCGGTAACTGTTATAGTAATATTTTAATTATTAAATGGTGCGATATTATGGAATTTGTTCTGTCGTTAACAGTTACAGTAATATTTGTATAGCTAAAATTGTGAATGGTTATAAAATGTGTTTTATTGGTAACAGTTATGCAGTAGTAATATTTGAATAGCTAACATGATGCGTCATTATATAAAGTGTTATATCGGTAACGGTTATAGTAATATTCGTACAGCTAAAATTGTGAATGGTTATAAAATATGTTTTATTGGTAACAGTTATGCAGTAGTAATTTTTGAATAGCTAACATGGTGCGTCATTATATAAAGTGTTATATCGGTAACAGTTACAGTAATATTTGTATAGCTAAAATTGTGAATGGTTATTAAATATGTTTTATTTCTAGCAGTTATGCAGTAGTATTATGTGAATAGTTAACATGCTGCGTTATTATATAAAGTGTTATATCGGTAACAGTTACAGTAATATTTGCATAGCTAAAATTGTGAATGGTTATAAAATGTGCTTTATTGGTAACAGTTATGCAGTAGTAATATTTGAATAGCTAACATGCTGCGTCATTATATAAAGTGTTATATCGGTAACGGTTATAGTAATATTCGCACAGCTAAAATTGTGAATGGTTATAAAATATGTTTTATTTCTAGCAGTTATGCAGTAGTATTATTTGAATAGGTAACATGCTGCGTCATTATATAAAGTGTTATATCGGTAACGGTTATAGTAATATTCGTACAGCTAAAATTGTGAATGATTATAAAATATGTTTTATTTCTAGCAGTTATGCAGTAGTATTATTTGAATAGGTAACATGCTGCGTCATTATATAAAGTGTTATATCGGTAATAGTTGCAGTAATATTTGTATAGCTAAAATTGTGAATGATTATAAAATATGTTTTACTTCTAGCAGTTATGCAGTAGTATTATTTGAATAGGTAACATGCTGCGTCATTATATAAAGTGTTATATCGGTAATAGTTGCAGTAATATTTGTATAGCTAAAATTGTGAATGGTTATAAAATATGTTTTATTTCTAGCAGTTATGCAGTAGTATTATTTGAATAGGTAACATGCTGCGTCATTATATAAAGTGTTATATCGGTAACGGTTATAGTAATATTCGCACAGCTAAAATTGTGAATGGTTATAAAATATGTTTTATTTCTAGCAGTTATGCAGTAGTATTATTTGAATAGGTAACATGCTGCGTCATTATATAAAGTGTTATATCGGTAACGGTTATAGTAATATTCGTACAGCTAAAATTGTGAATTATTATAAAATATGTTTTATTTCTAGCAGTTATGCAGTAGTATTATTTGAATAGGTAACATGCTGCGTCATTATATAAAGTGTTATATCGGTAATAGTTGCAGTAATATTTGTATAGCTAAAATTGTGAATGATTATAAAATATGTTTTATTTCTAGCAGTTATGCAGTAGTATTATTTGAATAGGTAACATGCTGCGTCATTATATAAAGTGTTATATCGGTTACAGTTACAGTAATATTTGCATAGCTAAAATTGTGAATGGTTATAAAATGTGCTTTATTGGTAACAGTTATGCAGTAGTAATATTTGAATAGCTAACATGCTGCGTCATTATATAAAGTGTTATATCAGTAACGGTTATAGTAATATTCGTACAGCTAAAATTGTGAATGGTTATAAAATATGTTTTATTTCTAGCAGTTATGCAGTAGTATTATTTGAATAGGTAACATGCTGCGTCATTATATAAAGTGTTATATCGGTAACGGTTGCAGTAATATTTGTATAGCTAAAATTGTGAATGATTATAAAATATGTTTTATTTCTAGCAGTTATGCAGTAGTATTATTTGAATAGGTAACATGCTGCGTCATTATATAAAGTGTTATATCGGTAACGGTTATAGTAATATTCGTACAGCTAAAATTGTGAATGGTTATAACATATGTTTTATTGGTAACAGTTATGAAGTAGTAATATTTGAATAGCTAACATGGTGCGTCATTATATAAAGTGTTATATCGGTAACAGTTACAGTAATATTTGTATAGCTAAAATTGTGAGTGGTTATTAAATATGTTTTATTTCTAGCAGTTACGCAGTAGCATTATTTGAATAGGTAACATGCTGCGTCATTATATAAAGTGTTATATCGGTAATAGTTGCAGTAATATTTGTATAGCTAAAATTGTGAATGATTATAAAATATGTTTTATTTCTAGCAGTTATGCAGTAGTATTATTTGAATAGGTAACATGCTGCGTCATTATATAAAGTGTTATATCGGTAACAGTTACAGTAATATTTGCATAGCTAAAATTGTGAATGGTTATAAAATGTGCTTTATTGGTAACAGTTATGCAGTAGTAATATTTGAATAGCTAACATGCTGCGTCATTATATAAAGTGTTATATCAGTAACGGTTATAGTAATATTCGTACAGCTAAAATTGTGAATGGTTATAAAATATGTTTTATTTCTAGCATTTATGCAGTAGTATTATTTGAATAGGTAACATGCTGCGTCATTATATAAAGTGTTATATCGGTAACGGTTATAGTAATATTCGTACAGCTAAAATTGTGAATGGTTATAACATATGTTTTATTGGTAACAGTTATGCAGTAGTAATATTTGAATAGCTAACATGGTGCGTCATTATATAAAGTGTTATATCGGTAACAGTTACAGTAATATTTGTATAGCTAAAATTGTGAATGGTTATAAAACGTGTTTTATTAGTAACAGTTATGCAGTAGTAATACTTGAATAGGTAACATGGTGCGTCATTATATAAAGTGTTATATCGGTAACAGTTACAGTAATATTTGTATAGCTAAAATTGTGAATGGTTATAAAATGTGTTTTATTGGTAACAGTTATGCCGTATAAATATTTAAATAGCTAACATGGTGCATCATTATATAAAGTGTTATATCGGTAACGGTTATAGCAATATTCGCACAGCTAAAATTGTGAATGGTTATTAAATATGTTTTATTTCTAGCAGTTATGCTGTAGTATTATTTGAATAGCTAACATGCTGCGTTATTATATAAAGTGTTATATCGGTAACGGTTATAGTAATATTCGTACAGCTAAAATTGTGAATGGTTATAAAATATGTTTTATTTCTAGCAGTTATGCTGTAGTATTATTTGAATAGCTAACATGCTGCGTTATTATATAAAGTGTTATATCGGTAACGGTTATAGTAATATTCGTACAGCTAAAATTGTGAATGGTTATAAAATATGTTTTATTTCTAGCAGTTATGCAGTAGTATTATTTGAATAGCTAACATGCTGCGTTATTATAAAAAGTGTTATATCGGTAACAGTTACAGTAATATTTGTATAGCTAAAATTGTGAATGGTTATAAAATATGTTTTATTTCTAGCAGTTATGCAGTAGTATTATTTGAATAGCTAACATGGCGCGTCATTATATAAAGTGTTATATCATTAACTGTTATAGTAATATTCGTACAGCTAAAATTGTGAATGGTTATAAAATATGTTTTATTTCTAGCAGTTATGCAGTAGTATTATTTGAATAGCTAACATGGTGCGTCATTATATAAAGTGTTATATCATTAACTGTTATAGTAATATTTGTATAGCTAAAATTGTGAATGGTTATAAAATGTGTTTTATTGGTAACAGTTATGCAGTAGAAATATTTAAATAGCTAACATGGTGCGTCATTATATAAAGTGTTATATCGGTAACGGTTATAGTAATATTCGTACAGCTAAAATTGTGAATGGTTATAAAATATGTTTTATTTCTAGCAGTTATGCAGTAGTATTATTTGAATAGGTAACATGCTGCGTCATTCTATAAAGTGTTATATCATTAACTGTTATAGTAATATTCGTACAGCTAAAATTATGAATGATTATAAAATATGTTTTATTTCTAGCAGTTATGCAGTAGTATTATTTGAATAGCTAACATGCTGCGTTATTATAAAAAGTGTTATATCGGTAACAGTTACAGTAATATTTGTATAGCTAAAATTGTGAATGGTTATAAAATATGTTTTATTTCTAGCAGTTATGCAGTAGTATTATTTGAATAGCTAACATGGCGCGTCATTATATAAAGTGTTATATCATTAACTGTTATAGTAATATTCGTACAGCTAAAATTGTGAATGGTTATAAAATATGTTTTATTTCTAGCAGTTATGCAGTAGTATTATTTGAATAGCTAACATGGTGCGTCATTATATAAAGTGTTATATCATTAACTGTTATAGTAATATTTGTATAGCTAAAATTGTGAATGGTTATAAAATGTGTTTTATTGGTAACAGTTATGCAGTAGAAATATTTAAATAGCTAACATGGTGCGTCATTATATAAAGTGTTATATCGGTAACGGTTATAGTAATATTCGTACAGCTAAAATTGTGAATGGTTATAAAATATGTTTTATTTCTAGCAGTTATGCAGTAGTATTATTTGAATAGGTAACATGCTGCGTCATTATATAAAGTGTTATATCATTAACTGTTATAGTAATATTCGTACAGCTAAAATTATGAATGATTATAAAATATGTTTTATTTCTAGCAGTTATGCAGTAGTATTATTTGAATAGGTAACATGCTGCGTCATTTTATAAAGTGTTATATCGGTAACGGTTATAGTAATATTCGTACAGCTAAAATTGTGAATGATTATAAAATATGTTTTATTTCTAGCAGTTATCCAGTAGTATTATTTGAATAGCTAACATGCTGCGTCATTATATAAAGTGTTATATCGGTAACTGTTATAGTAATATTCGTACAGCTAAAATTGTGAATGATTATAAAATATGTTTTATTTCTTGCAGTTATGCAGTAGTATTATTTGAATAGCTAACATGCTGCGTCATTTTATAAATTGTTTTATCGGTAACTGTTATAGTAATATTTTAATTATTAAATGGTGCGATATTATGGAATTTGTTCTGTCGTTAACAGTTACAGTAATATTTGTATAGCTAAAATTGTGAATGGTTATAAAATGTGTTTTATTGGTAACAGTTATGCAGTAGTAATATTTGAATAGCTAACATGATGCGTCATTATATAAAGTGTTATATCCGTAACGGTTATAGTAATATTCGTACAGCTAAAATTGTGAATGGTTATAAAATATGTTTTATTGGTAACAGTTATGCAGTAGTAATATTTGAATAGCTAACATGGTGCGTCATTATATAAATGTTATATCGGTAACGGTTATAGTAATATTCGTACAGCTAAAATTGTGAATGGTTATAAAATATGTTTTATTGGTAACAGTTATGCAGTACAGTAGTATTATTTGAATAGGTAACATGCTGCGTCATTATATAAAGTGTTATATCGGTAACGGTTATAGTAATATTTGCATAGCTAAAATTGTGAATGGTTATAAAATATGTTTTATTGGTAACAGTTATGCAGTAGTATTATTTGAATAGGTAACATGCTGCGTCATTATATAAAGTGTTATATCGGTAACGGTTATAGTAATATTCGTACAGCTAAAATTGTGAATGATTATAAAATTTGTTTTATTTTTAGCAGTTATGCAGTAGTATTATTTGAATAGGTAACATGCTGCGTCATTATATAAAGTGTTATATCGGTAACGGTTATAGTAATATTCGTACAGCTAAAATTGTGAATGATTATAAAATATGTTTTATTTCTAGCAGTTATGCAGTAGTATTATTTGAATAGCTAACATGCTGCGTCATTTTATAAATTGTTTTATCGGTAACTGTTATAGTAATATTTTAATTATTAAATGGTGCGATATTATTAATTTGTTCTGTCGTTAACAGTTACAGTAATATTTGTACAGCTAAAATTGTGAATGGTTATAAAATGTGTTTTATTGGTAACAGTTATGCAGTAGTAATATTTGAATAGCTAACATGATGCGTCATTATATAAAGTGTTATATCGGTAACGGTTATAGTAATATTCGTACAGCTAAAATTGTGAATGGTTATAAAATATGTTTTATTGGTAACAGTTATGCAGTAGTAATATTTGAATAGCTAACATGGTGCGTCATTATATAAAGTGTTATATCGGTAACAGTTACAGTAATATTTGTATAGCTAAAATTGTGAATGGTTATTAAATATGTTTTATTTCTAGCAGTTATGCAGTAGTATTATTTGAATAGTTAACATGCTGCGTTATTATATAAAGTGTTATATCGGTAACAGTTACAGTAATATTTGTATAGCTAAAATTGTGAATGGTTATAAAATATGTTTTATTTCTAGTAGTTATGCAGTAGTATTATTTGAATAGGTAACATGCTGCGTCATTATATAAAGTGTTATATCGGTAACGGTTATAGTAATATTCGCACAGCTAAAATTGTGAATGGTTATAAAATATGTTTTATTTCTAGCAGTTATGCAATAGTATTATTTGAATAGGTAACATGCTGCGTCATTATATAAAGTGTTATATCGGTAACGGTTATAGTAATATTCGTACAGCTAAAATTGTGAATGATTATAAAATATGTTTTATTTCTAGCAGTTATGCAGTAGTATTATTTGAATAGGTAACATGCTGCGTCATTATATAAAGTGTTATATCGGTAATAGTTGCAGTAATATTTGTTATAGCTAAAATTGTGAATGATTATAAAATATGTTTTATTTCTAGCAGTTATGCAGTAGTATTATTTGAATAGGTAACATGCTGCGTCATTATATAAAGTGTTATATCGGTAACAGTTACAGTAATATTTGCATAGCTGAAATTGTGAATGGTTATAAAATATGTTTTATTGGTAACAGTTATGCAGTAGTAATATTTGAATAGCTAACATGGTGCGTCATTATATAAAGTGTTATATCGGTAACAGTTACAGTAATATTTGTATAGCTAAAATTGTGAATGGTTATTAAATATGTTTTATTTCTAGCAGTTATGCAGTAGTATTATTTGAATAGTTAACATGCTGCGTTATTATATAAAGTGTTATATCGGTAACAGTTACAGTAATATTTGTATAGCTAAAATTGTGAATGGTTATAAAATATGTTTTATTGGTAACAGTTATGCAGTAGTAATATTTGAATAGCTAACATGGTGCGTCATTATATAAAGTGTTATATCGGTAACGGTTATAGTAATATTCGCACAGCTAAAATTGTGAATGGTTATAAAATATGTTTTATTTCTAGCAGTTATGCAGTAGTATTATTTGAATAGGTAACATGCTGCGTCATTATATAAAGTGTTATATCGGTAACGGTTATAGTAATATTCGTACAGCTAAAATTGTGAATGATTATAAAATATGTTTTATTTCTAGCAGTTACGCAGTAGCATTATTTGAATAGGTAACATGCTGCGTCATTATATAAAGTGTTATATCGGTAATAGTTGCAGTAATATTTGTATAGCTAAAATTGTGAATGATTATAAAATATGTTTTATTTCTAGCAGTTATGCAGTAGTATTATTTGAATAGGTAACATGCGGCGTCATTATATAAAGTGTTATATCGGTAACAGTTACAGTAATATTTGTATAGCTAAAATTGTGAATGGTTATAAAATGTGCTTTATTGGTAACAGTTATGCAGTAGTAATATTTGAATAGCTAACATGCTGCGTCATTATATAAAGTGTTATATCGGTAACGGTTATAGTAATATTCGCACAGCTAAAATTGTGAATGGTTATAAAATATGTTTTATTTCTAGCAGTTATGCAGTAGTATTATTTGAATAGGTAACATGCTGCGTCATTATATAAAGTGTTATATCGGTAACGGTTATAGTAATATTCGTACAGCTAAAATTGTGAATGATTATAAAATATGTTTTATTTCTAGCAGTTATGCAGTAGTATTATTTGAATAGGTAACATGCTGCGTCATTATATAAAGTGTTATATCGGTAATAGTTGCAGTAATATTTGTATAGCTAAAATTGTGAATGATTATAAAATATGTTTTACTTCTAGCAGTTATGCAGTAGTATTATTTGAATAGGTAACATGCTGCGTCATTATATAAAGTGTTATATCGGTAATAGTTGCAGTAATATTTGTATTGCTAAAATTGTGAATGGTTATAAAATATGTTTTATTTCTAGCAGTTATGCAGTAGTATAATTTGAATAGGTAACATGCTGCGTCATTATATAAAGTGTTATATCGGTAACGGTTATAGTAATATTCGCACAGCTAAAATTGTGAATGGTTATAAAATATGTTTTATTTCTAGCAGTTATGCAGTAGTATTATTTGAATAGGTAACATGCTGCGTCATTATATAAAGTGTTATATCGGTAACGGTTATAGTAATATTCGTACAGCTAAAATTACGAATGATTATAAAATATGTTTTATTTCTAGCAGTTATGCAGTAGTATTATTTGAATAGGTAACATGCTGCGTCATTATATAAAGTGTTATATCGGTAATAGTTGCAGTAATATTTGTATAGCTAAAATTGTGAATGATTATAAAATATGTTTTATTTCTAGCAGTTATGCAGTAGTATTATTTGAATAGGTAACATGCTGCGTCATTATATAAAGTGTTATATCGGTTACAGTTACAGTAATATTTGCATAGCTAAAATTGTGAATGGTTATAAAATGTGCTTTATTGGTAACAGTTATGCAGTAGTAATATTTGAATAGCTAACATGCTGCGTCATTATATAAAGTGTTATATCAGTAACGGTTATAGTAATATTCGTACAGCTAAAATTGTGAATGGTTATAAAATATGTTTTATTTCTAGCAGTTATGCAGTAGTATTATTTGAATAGGTAACATGCTGCGTCATTATATAAAGTGTTATATCGGTAACGGTTATAGTAATATTCGTACAGCTAAAATTGTGAATGGTTATAACATATGTTTTATTGGTAACAGTTATGCAGTAGTAATATTTGAATAGCTAACATGGTGCGTCATTATATAAAGTGTTATATCGGTAACAGTTACAGTAATATTTGTATAGCTAAAATTGTGAGTGGTTATTAAATATGTTTTATTTCTAGCAGTTACGCAGTAGCATTATTTGAATAGGTAACATGCTGCGTCATTATATAAAGTGTTATATCGGTAATAGTTGCAGTAATATTTGTATAGCTAAAATTGTGAATGATTATAAAATATGTTTTATTTCTAGCAGTTATGCAGTAGTATTATTTGAATAGCTAACATGCTGCGTCATTTTATAAATTGTTTTATCGGTAACTGTTATAGTAATATTTTAATTATTAAATGGTGCGATATTATGGAATTTGTTCTGTCGTTAACAGTTACAGTAATATTTGTATAGCTAAAATTGTGAATGGTTATAAAATGTGTTTTATTGGTAACAGTTATGCAGTAGTAATATTTGAATAGCTAACATGGTGCGTCATTATATAAAGTGTTATATCGGTAACAGTTACAGTAATATTTGTATAGCTAAAATTGTGAATGGTTATTAAATATGTTTTATTTCTAGCAGTTATGCAGTAGTATTATTTGAATAGGTAACATGCTGCGTCATTATATAAAGTGTTATATCGGTAACGGTTATAGTAATATTCGTACAGCTAAAATTGTGAATGATTATAAAATATGTTTTATTGGTAACAGTTATGCAGTAGTAATATTTGAATAGCTAACATGGTGCGTCATTATATAAAGTGTTATATCGGTAACAGTTACAGTAATATTTGTATAGCTAAAATTGTGAATGGTTATTAAATATGTTTTATTTCTAGCAGTTATGCAGTAGTATTATGTGAATAGTTAACATGCTGCGTTATTATATAAAGTGTTATATCGGTAACAGTTACAGTAATATTTGCATAGCTAAAATTGTGAATCGTTATAAAATGTGCTTTATTGGTAACAGTTATGCAGTAGTAATATTTGAATAGCTAACATGCTGCGTCATTATATAAAGTGTTATATCGGTAACGGTTATAGTAATATTCGCACAGCTAAAATTGTGAATGGTTATAAAATATGTTTTATTTCTAGCAGTTATGCAGTAGTATTATTTGAATAGGTAACATGCTGCGTCATTATATAAAGTGTTATATCGGTAACGGTTATAGTAATATTCGTACAGCTAAAATTGTGAATGATTATAAAATATGTTTTATTTCTAGCAGTTATGGCACCATTGGCAGAGTGTGTGTATAGGAGACATCGAGCCATCGAGGCCAACCTTGGAAGCTCGTAATAAGAAGTAAGTAAAATATGTTTTACTTCTAGCAGTTATGCAGTAGTATTATTTGAATAGGTAACATGCTGCGTCATTATATAAAGTGTTATATCGGTAATAGTTGCAGTAATATTTGTATAGCTGAAATTGTGAATGGTTATAAAATATGTTTTATTTCTAGCAGTTATGCAGTAGTATTATTTGAATAGGTAACATGCTGCGTCATTATATAAAGTGTTATATCGGTAACGGTTATAGTAATATTCGCACAGCTAAAATTGTGAATGGTTATAAAATATGTTTTATTTCTAGCAGTTATGCAGTAGTATTATTTGAATAGGTAACATGCTGCGTCATTATATAAAGTGTTATATCGGTAACGGTTATAGTAATATTCGTACAGCTAAAATTGTGAATGGTTATAAAATATGTTTTATTTCTAGCAGTTATGCAGTAGTATTATTTGAATAGGTAACATGCTGCGTCATTATATAAAGTGTTATATCGGTAACAGTTACAGTAATATTTGCATAGCTAAAATTGTGAATGGTTATAAAATGTGCTTTATTGGTAACAGTTATGCAGTAGTAATATTTGAATAGCTAACATGCTGCGTCATTATATAAAGTGTTATATCAGTAACGGTTATAGTAATATTCGTACAGCTAAAATTGTGAATGGTTATAAAATATGTTTTATTTCTAGCAGTTATGCAGTAGTATTATTTGAATAGGTAACATGCTGCGTCATTATATAAAGTGTTATATCGGTAACGGTTATAGTAATATTCGTACAGCTAAAATTGTGAATGGTTATAACATATGTTTTATTGGTAACAGTTATGCAGTAGTAATATTTGAATAGCTAACATGGTGCGTCATTATATAAAGTGTTATATCGGTAACAGTTACAGTAATATTTGTATAGCTAAAATTGTGAATGGTTATTAAATATGTTTTATTTCTAGCAGTTATGCAGTAGTATTATTTGAATAGCTAACATGCTGCGTTATTATATAAAGTGTTATATCGGTAACAGTTACAGTAATATTTGTATAGCTAAAATTGTGAATGGTTATAAAATATGTTTTATTGGTAACAGTTATGCAGTAGTAATATTTGAATAGCTAACATGGTGCGTCATTATATAAAGTGTTATATCGGTAACGGTTATAGTAATATTCGCACAGCTAAAATTGTGAATGGTTATAAAATATGTTTTATTTCTAGCAGTTATGCAGTAGTATTATTTGAATAGCTAACATGCTGCGTCATTATATAAAGTGTTATATCGGTAATAGTTGCAGTAATATTTGTATAGCTAAAATTGTGAATGATTATAAAATATGTTTTATTTCTAGCAGTTATGCAGTAGTATTATTTGAATAGGTAACATGCTGCGTCATTATATAAAGTGTTATATCGGTAACAGTTACAGTAATATTTGCATAGCTAAAATTGTGAATGGTTATAAAATGTGCTTTATTGGTAACAGTTATGCAGTAGTAATATTTGAATAGCTAACATGCTGCGTCATTATATAAAGTGTTATATCAGTAACGGTTATAGTAATATTCGTACAGCTAAAATTGTGAATGATTATAAAATATGTTTTATTTCTAGCAGTTATGCAGTAGTATTATTTGAATAGGTAACATGCTGCGTCATTATATAAAGTGTTATATCGGTAACGGTTATAGTAATATTCGTACAGCTGAAATTGTGAATGGTTAAAAAATATGTTTTATTGGTAACAGTTATGCAGTAGTAATCTTTGAATAGCTAACATGGTGCGTCATTATATAAAGTGTTATATCGGTAACAGTTATAGTAATATTCGTACAGCTAAAATTGTGAATGATTATAAAATATGTTTTATTTCTAGCAGTTATGCAGTAGTATTATTTGAATAGGTAACATGCTGCATCATTATATAAAGTGTTATATCGGTAACGGTTATAGTAATATTCGTACAGCTAAAATTGTGAATGATTATAAAATATGTTTTATTTCTAGCAGTTACGCAGTAGCATTATTTGGATAGGTAACATGCTGCGTCATTATATAAAGTGTTATATCGGTAATAGTTGCAGTAATATTTGTATAGCTAAAATTGTGAATGATTATAAAATATGTTTTATTTCTAGCAGTTATGCAGTAGTATTATTTGAATAGGTAACATGCTGCGTCATTATATAAAGTGTTATATCGGTAACAGTTACAGTAATATTTGCATAGCTAAAATTGTGAATGGTTATAAAATGTGCTTTATTGGTAACAGTTATGCAGTAGTAATATTTGAATAGCTAACATGCTGCGTCATTATATAAAGTGTTATATCGGTAACGGTTATAGTAATATTCGTACAGCTAAAATTGTGAATGATTATAAAATATGTTTTATTTCTAGCAGTTATGCAGTAGTATTATTTGAATAGCTAACATGCTGCGTCATTTTATAAATTGTTTTATCGGTAACTGTTATAGTAATATTTTAATTATTAAATGGTGCGATATTATGGAATTTGTTCTGTCGTTAACAGTTACAGTAATATTTGTATAGCTAAAATTGTGAATGGTTATAAAATGTGTTTTATTGGTAACAGTTATGCAGTAGTAATATTTGAATAGCTAACATGATGCGTCATTATATAAAGTGTTATATCGGTAACGGTTATAGTAATATTCGTACAGCTAAAATTGTGAATGGTTATAAAATATGTTTTATTGGTAACAGTTATGCAGTAGTAATATTTGAATAGCTAACATGGTGCGTCATTATATAAAGTGTTATATCGGTAACAGTTACAGTAATATTTGTATGGCTAAAATTGTGAATGGTTATTAAATATGTTTTATTTCTAGCAGTTATGCAGTAGTAATATTTGAATAGCTAACATGCTGCGTCATTATATAAAGTGTTATATCGGTAACGGTTATAGTAATATTCGCACAGCTAAAATTGTGAATGGTTATAAAATATGTTTTATTTCTAGCAGTTATGCAGTAGTATTATTTGAATAGGTAACATGCTGCGTCATTATATAAAGTGTTATATCGGTAACGGTTATAGTAATATTCGTACAGCTAAAATTGTGAATGATTATAAAATATGTTTTATTTCTAGCAGTTATGCAGTAGTATTATTTGAATAGGTAACATGCTGCGTCATTATATAAAGTGTTATATCGGTAATAGTTGCAGTAATATTTGTATAGCTAAAATTGTGAATGATTATAAAATATGTTTTACTTCTAGCAGTTATGCAGTAGTATTATTTGAATAGGTAACATGCTGCGTCATTATATAAAGTGTTATATCGGTAATAGTTGCAGTAATATTTGTATAGCTAAAATTGTGAATGGTTATAAAATATGTTTTATTTCTAGCAGTTATGCAGTAGTATTATTTGAATAGGTAACATGCTGCGTCATTATATAAAGTGTTATATCGGTAACGGTTATAGTAATATTCGCACAGCTAAAATTGTGAATGGTTATAAAATATGTTTTATTTCTAGCAGTTATGCAGTAGTATTATTTGAATAGGTAACATGCTGCGTCATTATATAAAGTGTTATATCGGTAACGGTTATAGTAATATTCGTACAGCTAAAATTGTGAATGATTATAAAATATGTTTTATTTCTAGCAGTTATGCAGTAGTATTATTTGAATAGGTAACATGCTGCGTCATTATATAAAGTGTTATATGGGTAATAGTTGCAGTAATATTTGTATAGCTAAAATTGTGAATGATTATAAAATATGTTTTATTTCTAGCAGTTATGCAGTAGTATTATTTGAATAGGTAACATGCTGCGTCATTATATAAAGTGTTATATCGGTAACAGTTACAGTAATATTTGCATAGCTAAAATTGTGAATGGTTATAAAATGTGCTTTATTGGTAACAGTTATGCAGTAGTAATATTTGAATAGCTAACATGCTGCGTCATTATATAAAGTGTTATATCAGTAACGGTTATAGTAATATTCGTACAGCTAAAATTGTGAATGGTTATAAAATATGTTTTATTTCTAGCAGTTATGCAGTAGTATTATTTGAATAGGTAACATGCTGCGTCATTATATAAAGTGTTATATCGGTAACGGTTATAGTAATATTCGTACAGCTAAAATTGTGAATGGTTATAACATATGTTTTATTGGTAACAGTTATGCAGTAGTAATATTTGAATAGCTAACATGGTGCGTCATTATATAAAGTGTTATATCGGTAACAGTTACAGTAATATTTGTATAGCTAAAATTGTGAATGGTTATTAAATATGTTTTATTTCTAGCAGTTATGCAGTAGTATTATTTGAATAGCTAACATGCTGCGTTATTATATAAAGTGTTATATCGGTAACAGTTACAGTAATATTTGTATAGCTAAAATTGTGAATGGTTATAAAATATGTTTTATTGGTAACAGTTATGCAGTAGTAATATTTGAATAGCTAACATGGTGCGTCATTATATAAAGTGTTATATCGGTAACGGTTATAGTAATATTCGTACAGCTAAAATTGTGAATGGTTATAAAATATGTTTTATTTCTAGCAGTTATGCAGTAGTATTATTTGAATAGGTAACATGCTGCGTCATTATATAAAGTGTTATATCGGTAACGGTTATAGTAATATTCGTACAGCTAAAATTGTGAATGATTATAAATATATTTTATTTCTAGCAGTTATGCAGTAGTATTATTTGAATAGGTAACATGCTGCGTCATTATATAAAGTGTTATATCGGTAATAGTTGCAGTAATATTTGTATAGCTAAAATTGTGAATGATTATAAAATATGTTTTATTTCTAGCAGTTATGCAGTAGTATTATTTGAATAGGTAACATGCTGCGTCATTATATAAAGTGTTATATCGGTAATAGTTGCAGTAATATTCGTACAGCTAAAATTGTGAATGATTATAAAATATGTTTTATTTCTAGCAGTTATGCAGTAGTATTATTTGAATAGGTAACATGCTGCGTCATTATATAAAGTGTTATATCGGTAATAGTTGCAGTAATATTCGTACAGCTAAAATTGTGAATGATTATAAAATATGTTTTATTTCTAGCAGTTATGCAGTAGTATTATTTGAATAGGTAACATGCTGCGTCATTATATAAAGTGTTATATCGGTAATAGTTGCAGTAATATTTGTATAGCTAAAATTGTGAATGATTATAAAATATGTTTTATTGGTAACAGTTATGCAGTAGTAATATTTGAATAGGTAACATGGTGCGTCATTATATAAAGTGTTATATCGGTAACAGTTATAGTAATATTGGCATAGCTAAAATTGTGAATGGTTATAAAATATGTTTTATTGGTAACAGTTATGCAGTAGTAATATTTGAATAGCTAACATGCAGCGTCATTATATAAAGTGTTATATCGGTAACAGTTGCAGTAATATTTATATAGCTAAAATTGAGAATGGTTATAAAATGTGTTTTATTGGTAACAGTTATGCAGTAGTAATATTTGAATAGGTAACATGGTGCGTCATTATATAAAGTGTTATATCGGTAACAGTTACAGTAATATTTGTATAGCTAAAATTGTGAATGGAAAATAAATATGTTTTATTGGTAACAGTTATGCAGTAGTAATATTTGAATAGCTAACATGGTGCGTCATTATATAAAGTGTTATATCGGTAACTGTTATAGTAATATTTGCATACCTAAAATTGTGAATGGTTATAAAATATGTTTTATTGGTAACAGTTATGCAGTAGTAATATTTGAATAGCTAACATGGTGCGTCATTATATAAAGTGTTATATCGGTAACGGTTATAGTAATATTCGTACAGCTAAAATTGTGAATGGTTATTAAATATGTTTTATTTCTAGCAGTTATGCAGTAGTATTATTTGAATAGCTAACATGCTGCGTCATTATATAAAGTGTTATATCGGTAATAGTTGCAGTAATATTCGTACAGCTAAAACTGTGAATGATTATAAAATATGTTTTATTTCTAGCAGTTATGCAGTAGTATTATTTGAATAGGTAACATGCTGCGTCATTATATAAAGTGTTATATCGGTAATAGTTGCAGTAATATTTGTATAGCTAAAATTGTGAATGATTATAAAATATGTTTTATTTCTAGCAGTTATGCAGTAGTATTATTTGAATAGGTAACATGCTGCGTCATTATATAAAGTGTTATATCGGTAATAGTTGCAGTAATATTTGTATAGCTAAAATTGTGAATGGTTATAAAATGTGTTTTATATCTAGCAGTTATGCAGTAGTATTATTTAAATAGGTAAGATGGTGCGTCATTATATAAAGTGTTATATCGGTAATAGTTATAGTAATATTTGCATAGCTAAAATTGTGAATGGTTATAAAATGTGTTTTATTGGTAACAGTTATGCACTAGTAATATTTGAATAGGTAACATGGTGCGTCATTATATAAAGTGTTATATCGGTAACAGTTACAATAATATTTGTATAGCTAAAATTGTGAATGGTTATAAAATATGTTTTATATCTAGCAATTATGCAGTAGTAATATTTGAATAGCTAACATGGTGCGTCATTATATAAAGTGTTATATCGGTAACAGTTGCAGTAATATTTGTATAGCTAAAATTGTGAATGGTTATAAAATATGTTTTATTGGTAACAGTTATGCAGTAGTAATATTTGAATAGCTAACATGCTGCGTCATTATATAAAGTGTTATATCGGTAACTGTTATAGTAATATTTGCATACCTAAAATTGTGAATGGTTATAAAATGTGTTTTATTGGTAACAGTTATGCAATAGTAATATTTGAATAGCTAACATGGTGCGTCATTATATAAAGTGTTATATCGGTAACGGTTATAGTAATATTCGTACAGCTAAAATTGTGAATGGTTATTAAATATGTTTTATTTCTAGCAATTATGCAGTAGTATTATTTGAATAGCTAACATGCTGCGTTATTATATAAAGTGTTATATCGGTAACAGTTACAGTAATATTTGTATAGCTAAAATTGTGAATGGTTATAAAATATGTTTTATTGGTAACAGTTACGCAGTAGTAATATTTGAATAACTAACATGCAGCGTCATTATATAAAGTGTTATATCGGTAACAGTTACAGTAATATTTGTATAGCTAAAATTGTGAATGGTTATAAAATGTGTTTTATTGGTAACAGTTATGCAGTAGTAATATTTGAATAGGTAACATGGTGCGTCATTATATAAAGTGTTATATCGGTAACAGTTACAGTAATATTTGTAGAGCTAAAATTGTGAATGGTTATAAAATGTGTTTTATTGGTAACAGTTATGCAGTAGAAATATTTGAATAGCTAACATGGTGCGTCATTATATAAAGTGTTATATCGGTAACGGTTATAGTAATATTCGTACAGCTAAAATTGTGAATGGTTATTAAATATGTTTTATTTCTAGCAGTTATGCTGTAGTATTATTTGAATAGCTAACATGCTGCGTCATTATATAAAGTGTTATATCATTAACTGTTATAGTAATATTCGTACAGCTAAAATTGTGAATGATTATAAAATATGTTTTATTTCTAGCAGTTATGCAGTAGTATTATTTGAATAGGTAACATGCTGCGTCATTATATAAAGTGTTATATCGGTAACGGTTATAGTAATATTCGTACAGCTAAAATTGTGAATGATTATAAAATATGTTTTATTTCTAGCAGTTATGCAGTAGTATTATTTGAATAGGTAACATGCTGCGTCATTATATAAAGTGTTATATCGGTAACGGTTATAGTAATATTCGTACAGCTAAAATTGTGAATGATTATAAAATATGTTTTATTTCTAGCAGTTATGCAGTAGTATTATTTGAATAGGTAACATGCTGCGTCATTATATAAAGTGTTATATCGGTAACGGTTATAGTAATATTCGTACAGCTAAAATTGTGAATGATTATAAAATATGTTTTATTTCTAGCAGTTATGCAGTAGTATTATTTGAATAGCTAACATGCTGCGTCATTTTATAAATTGTTTTATCGGTAACTGTTACAGTAATATTTGCATAGCTAAAATTGTGAATGGTTATAAAATATGTTTTATTTCTAGCAGTTATGCAGTAGTATTATTTGAATAGGTAACATGCTGCGTCATTATATAAAGTGTTATATCGATAACGGTTATAGTAATATTTGTATAGCTAAAATTGTGAATGATTATAAAATATGTTTTATTTCTAGCAGTTATGCAGTAGTATTATTTGAATAGGTAACATGCTGCGTCATTATATAAAGTGTTATATCGGTAACAGTTACAGTAATATTTGTATAGCTAAAATTGTGAATGGTTATAAAATGTGTTTTATTGGTAACAGTTATGCAGTAGTAATATTTGAATAGCTAACATGATGCGTCATTATATAAAGTGTTATATCGGTAACGGTTATAGTAATATTCGTACAGCTAAAATTGTGAATGGTTATAAAATATGTTTTATTGGTAACAGTTATGCAGTAGTAATATTTGAATAGCTAACATGGTGCGTCATTATATAAATGTTATATCGGTAACGGTTATAGTAATATTCGTACAGCTAAAATTGTGAATGGTTATAAAATATGTTTTATTGGTAACAGTTATGCAGTAGTATTATTTGAATAGGTAACATGCTGCGTCATTATATAAAGTGTTATATCGGTAACGGTTATAGTAATATTTGCATAGCTAAAATTGTGAATGGTTATAAAATATGTTTTATTGGTAACAGTTATGCAGTAGTATTATTTGAATAGGTAACATGCTGCGTCATTATATAAAGTGTTATATCGGTAACGGTTATAGTAATATTCGTACAGCTAAAATTGTGAATGATTATAAAATATGTTTTATTTCTAGCAGTTATGCAGTAGTATTATTTGAATAGGTAACATGCTGCGTCATTATATAAAGTGTTATATCGGTAACGGTTATAGTAATATTCGTACAGCTAAAATTGTGAATGATTATAAAATATGTTTTATTTCTAGTATTATTTGAATAGCTAACATGCTGCGTCATTTTATAAATTGTTTTATCGGTAACTGTTATAGTAATATTTTAATTATTAAATGGTGCGATATTATGGATTTTGTTCTGTCGTTAACAGTTACAGTAATATTTGTATAGCTAAAATTGTGAATGGTTATAAAATGTGTTTTATTGGTAATAGTTATGCAGTAGTAATATTTGAATAGCTAACATGGTGCGTCATTATATAAAGTGTTATATCGGTAACAGTTACAGTAATATTTGTATAGCTAAAATTGTGAATGGTTATTAAATATGTTTTATTTCTAGCAGTTATGCAGTAGTATTATTTCAATAGTTAACATGCTGCGTTATTATATAAAGTGTTATATCGGTAACAGTTACAGTAATATTTGTATAGCTAAAATTGTGAATGGTTATAAAATATGTTTTATTGGTAACAGTTATGCAGTAGTAATATTTGAATAGCTAACATGGTGCGTCATTATATAAAGTGTTATATCGGTAACAGTTATAGTAATATTTGCATAGCTAAAATTGTGAATGGTTATAAAATATGTTTTATTTCTAGCAGTTATGCAGTAGTATTATTTGAATAGGTAACATGCTGCGTCATTATATAAAGTGTTATATCGATAACGGTTATAGTAATATTTGTATAGCTAAAATTGTGAATGATTATAAAATATGTTTTATTTCTAGCAGTTATGCTGTAGTATTATTTGAATAGGTAACATGCTGCGTCATTATATAAAGTGTTATATCGGTAACAGTTACAGTAATATTTGCATAGCTAAAATTGTGAATGGTTATAAAATATGTTTTATTTCTAGCAGTTATGCAGTAGTATTATTTGAATAGGTAACATGCTGCGTCATTATATAAAGTGTTATATCGATAACGGTTATAGTAATATTTGTATAGCTAAAATTGTGAATGATTATAAAATATGTTTTATTTCTAGCAGTTATGCAGTAGTATTATTTGAATAGGTAACATGCTGCGTCATTATATAAAGTGTTATATCGGTAACAGTTACAGTAATATTTGCATAGCTAAAATTGTGAATGGTTATAAAATGTGTTTTATTGGTAACAGTTATGCAGTAGTAATATTTGAATAGCTAACATGCTGCGTCATTATATAAAGTGTTATATCGGTAACGGTTATAGTAATATTCGTACAACTAAAATTGTGAATGGTTATAAAATATGTTTTATTTCTAGCAGTTATGCAGTAGTATTATTTGAATAGGTAACATGCTGCATCATTATATAAAGTGTTATATCGGTAATAGTTGCAGTAATATTTGTATAGCTAAAATTGTGAATGATTATAAAATATGTTTTATTTCTAGCAGTTATGCAGTAGTATTATTTGAATAGGTAACATGCTGCGTCATTATATAAAGTGTTATATCGGTAACGGTTATAGTAATATTCGTACAGCTAAAATTGTGAATGATTATAAAATATGTTTTATTTCTAGCAGTTATGCAGTAGTATTATTTGAATAGCTAACATGCTGCGTCATTTTATATATTGTTTTATCGGTAACTGTTATAGTAATATTTTAATTATTAAATGGTGCGATATTATGGAATTTGTTCTGTCGTTAACAGTTACAGTAATATTTGTATAGCTAAAATTGTGAATGGTTATAAAATGTGTTTTATTGGTAACAGTTATGCAGTAGTAATATTTGAATAGCTAACATGATGCGTCATATAAAGTGTTATATCGGTAACGGTTATAGTAATATTCGTACAGCTAAAATTGTGAATGGTTATAAAATATGTTTTATTGGTAACAGTTATGCAGTAGTAATATTTGAATAGCTAACATGGTGCGTCATTATATAAAGTGTTATATCGGTAACAGTTACAGTAATATTTGTATAGCTAAAATTGTGAATGGTTATTAAATATGTTTTATTTCTAGCAGTTATGCAGTAGTATTATTTCAATAGTTAACATGCTGCGTTATTATATAAAGTGTTATATCGGTAACAGTTACAGTAATATTTGTATAGCTAAAATTGTGAATGGTTATAAAATATGTTCTATTGGTAACAGTTATGCAGTAGTAATATTTGAATAGGTAACATGCTGCGTCATTATATAAAGTGTTATATCGGTAACGGTTATAGTAATATTCGCACAGCTAAAATTGTGAATGGTTATAAAATATGTTTTATTTCTAGCAGTTATGCAGTAGTATTATTTGAATAGGTAACATGCTGCGTCATTATATAAAGTGTTATATCGGTAACGGTTATAGTAATATTCGTACAGCTAAAATTGTGAATGATTATAAAATATGTTTTATTTCTAGCAGTTATGCAGTAGTATTATTTGAATAGGTAACATGCTGCGTCATTATATAAAGTGTTATATCGGTAATAGTTGCAGTAATATTTGTATAGCTAAAATTGTGAATGATTATAAAATATGTTTTATTTCTAGCAGTTATGCAGTAGTATTATTTGAATAGGTAACATGCTGCGTCATTATATAAAGGGTTATATCGGTAACAGTTACAGTAATATTTGCATAGCTAAAATTGTGAATGGTTATAAAATTTGTTTTATTGGTAACAGTTATTCAGTAGTAATATTTGAATAGCTAACATGCTGCGTCATTATATAAAGTGTTATATCGGTAACGGTTATAGTAATATTCGTACAGCTAAAATTGTGAATGGTTATAAAATATGTTTTATTTCTAGCAGTTATGCAGTAGTATTATTTGAATAGGTAACATACTGCATCATTATATAAAGTGTTATATCGGTAATAGTTGCAGTAATATTTGTATAGCTAAAATTGTGAATGATTATAAAATATGTTTTATTTCTAGCAGTTATGCAGTAGTATTATTTGAATAGGTAACATGCTGCGTCATTATATAAAGTGTTATATCGGTAACGGTTATAGTAATATTCGTACAGCTAAAATTGTGAATGATTATAAAATATGTTTTATTTCTAGCAGTTATGCAGTAGTATTATTTGAATAGGTAACATGCTGCGTCATTATATAAAGTGTTATATCGGTAACGGTTATAGTAATATTCGTACAGCTAAAATTGTGAATGATTATAAAATATGTTTTATTTCTAGCAGTTATGCAGTAGTATTATTTGAATAGCTAACATGCTGCGTCATTTTATATATTGTTTTATCGGTAACTGTTATAGTAATATTTTAATTATTAAATGGTGCGATATTATGGAATTTGTTCTGTCGTTAACAGTTACAGTAATATTTGTATAGCTAAAATTGTGAATGGTTATAAAATGTGTTTTATTGGTAACAGTTATGCAGTAGTAATATTTGAATAGCTAACATGATGCGTCATTATATAAAGTGTGATATCGGTAACGGTTATAGTAATATTCGTACAGCTAAAATTGTGAATGGTTATAAAATATGTTTTATTGGTAACAGTTATGCAGTAGTATTATTTGAATAGGTAACATGCTGCGTCATTATATAAAGTGTTATATCGGTAACGGTTATAGTAATATTTGCATAGCTAAAATTGTGAATGGTTATAAAATATGTTTTATTTCTAGCAGTTATGCAGTAGTATTATTTGAATAGCTAACATGCTGCGTCATTTTATAAATTGTTTTATCGGTAACTGTTATAGTAATATTTTAATTATTAAATGGTGCGATATTATGGATTTTGTTCTGTCGTTAACAGTTACAGTAATATTTGTATAGCTAAAATTGCGAATGGTTATAAAATGTGTTTTACTGGTAACATTTATGCAGTAGTAATATTTGAATAGCTAACATGATGCGTCATTATATAAAGTGTTATATCGGTAACGGTTATAGTAATATTCGTACAGCTAAAATTGTGAATGGTTATAAAATATGTTTTATTGGTAACAGTTATGCAGTAGTAATATTTGAATAGCTAACATGGTGCGTCATTATATAAAGTGTTATATCGGTAACAGTTACAGTAATATTTGTATAGCTAAAATTGTGAATGGTTATTAAATATGTTTTATTTCTAGCAGTTATGCAGTAGTATTATTTCAATAGTTAACATGCTGCGTTATTATATAAAGTGTTATATCGGTAACAGTTACAGTAATATTTGTATAGCTAAAATTGTGAATGGTTATAAAATATGTTTTATTGGTAACAGTTATGCAGTAGTAATATTTGAATAGGTAACATGCTGCGTCATTATATAAAGTGTTATATCGGTAACGGTTATAGTAATATTCGCACAGCTAAAATTGTGAATGGTTATAAAATATGTTTTATTTCTAGCAGTTATGCAGTAGTATTATTTGAATAGGTAACATGCTGCGTCATTATATAAAGTGTTATATCGGTAACGGTTATAGTAATATTCGTACAGCTAAAATTGTGAATGATTATAAAATATGTTTTATTTCTAGCAGTTATGCAGTAGTATTATTTGAATAGGTAACATGCTGCGTCTTTTTATATATTGTTTTATCGGTAACTGTTATAGTAATATTTTAATTATTAAATGGTGCGATATTATGGAATTTGTTCTGTCGTTAACAGTTACAGTAATATTTGTATAGCTAAAATTGTGAATGGTTATAAAATGTGTTTTATTGGTAACAGTTATGCAGTAGTAATATTTGAATAGCTAACATGATGCGTCATTATATAAAGTGTTATATCGGTAACGGTTATAGTAATATTCGTACAGCTAAAATTGTGAATGGTTATAAAATATGTTTTATTGGTAACAGTTATGCAGTAGTATTATTTGAATAGGTAACATGCTGCGTCATTATATAAAGTGTTATATCGGTAACGGTTATAGTAATATTTGCATAGCTAAAATTGTGAATGGTTATAAAATATGTTTTATTTCTAGCAGTTATGCAGTAGTATTATTTGAATAGCTAACATGCTGCGTCATTTTATAAATTGTTTTATCGGTAACTGTTATAGTAATATTTTAATTATTAAATGGTGCGATATTATGGATTTTGTTCTGTCGTTAACAGTTACAGTAATATTTGTATAGCTAAAATTGCGAATGGTTATAAAATGTGTTTTATTGGTAACATTTATGCAGTAGTAATATTTGAATAGCTAACATGATGCGTCATTATATAAAGTGTTATATCGGTAACGGTTATAGTAATATTCGTACAGCTAAAATTGTGAATGGTTATAAAATATGTTTTATTGGTAACAGTTATGCAGTAGTAATATTTGAATAGCTAACATGGTGCGTCATTATATAAAGTGTTATATCGGTAACAGTTACAGTAATATTTGTATAGCTAAAATTGTGAATGGTTATTAAATATGTTTTATTTCTAGCAGTTATGCAGTAGTATTATTTCAATAGTTAACATGCTGCGTTATTATATAAAGTGTTATATCGGTAACAGTTACAGTAATATTTGTATAGCTAAAATTGTGAATGGTTATAAAATATGTTTTATTGGTAACAGTTATGCAGTAGTAATATTTGAATAGGTAACATGCTGCGTCATTATATAAAGTGTTATATCGGTAACGGTTATAGTAATATTCGCACAGCTAAAATTGTGAATGGTTATAAAATATGTTTTATTTCTAGCAGTTATGCAGTAGTATTATTTGAATAGGTAACATGCTGCGTCATTATATAAAGTGTTATATCGGTAACGGTTATAGTAATATTCGTACAGCTAAAATTGTGAATGATTATAAAATATGTTTTATTTCTAGCAGTTATGCAGTAGTATTATTTGAATAGGTAACATGCTGCGTCATTATATAAAGTGTTATATCGGTAATAGTTGCAGTAATATTTGTATAGCTAAAATTGTGAATGATTATAAAATATGTTTTATTTCTAGCAGTTATGCAGTAGTATTATTTGAATAGGTAACATGCTGCGTCATTATATAAAGTGTTATATCGGTAACAGTTACAGTAATATTTGCATAGCTAAAATTGTGAATGGTTATAAAATTTGTTTTATTGGTAACAGTTATTCAGTAGTAATATTTGAATAGCTAACATGCTGCGTCATTATATAAAGTGTTATATCGGTAACGGTTATAGTAATATTCGTACAGCTAAAATTGTGAATGGTTATAAAATATATTTTATTTCTAGCAGTTATGCAGTAGTATTATTTGAATAGGTAACATGCTGCGTCATTATATAAAGTGTTATATCAGTAACGGTTATAGTAATATTCGCACAGCTAAAATTGTGAATGGTTATAAAATATGTTTTATTTCTAGCAGTTATGCAGTAGTATTATTTGAATAGGTAACATGCTTCATCATTATATAAAGTGTTATATCGGTAATAGTTGCAGTAATATTTGTATAGCTAAAATTGCGAATGATTATAAAATATGTTTTATTTATGCAGTAGTATTATTTGAATAGGTAACATGCTGCGTCATTATATAAAGTGTTATATCGGTAACGGTTATAGTAATATTCGTACAGCTAAAATTGTGAATGGTTATAAAATATGTTTTATTTCTAGCAGTTATGCAGTAGTATTATTTGAATAGCTAACATGCTGCGTTATTTTATAAAGTGTTATATCGGTAACAGTTACAGTAATATTTGTATAGCTAAAATTGTGAATGGTTATAAAATATGTTTTATTGGTAACAGTTATGCAGTAGTAATATTTGAATAGCTAACATGGTGCGTCATTATATAAAGTGTTATATCGGTAACAGTTACAGTAATATTTGTATAGTTAAAATTGTGAATGGTTATTAAATATGTTTTATTTCTAGCAGTTATGCAGTAGTATTATTTCAATAGTTAACATGCTGCGTTATTATATAAAGTGTTATATCGGTAACAGTTACAGTAATATTTGCATAGCTAAAATTGTGAATGGTTATAAAATGTGTTTTATTGGTAACAGTTATGCAGTAGTAATATTTGAATAGCTAACATGCTGCGTCATTATATAAAGTGTTATATCGGTAACGGTTATAGTAATATTCGTACAGCTAAAATTGTTAATGGTTATAAAATATGTTTTATTTCTAGCAGTTATGCAGTAGTATTATTTGAATAGGTAACATGCTGCGTCATTATATAAAGTGTTATATCGGTAACGGTTATAGTAATATTCGCACAGCTAAAATTGTGAATGGTTATAAAATATGTTTTATTTCTAGCAGTTATGCAGTAGTATTATTTGAATAGGTAACATGCTGCGTCATTATATAAAGTGTTATATCGGTAACGGTTATAGTAATATTCGTACAGCTAAAATTGTGAATGATTATAAAATATGTTTTATTTCTAGCAGTTATGCAGTAGTATTATTTGAATATGTAACATGCTGCATCATTATATAAAGTGTTATATCGGTAATAGTTGCAGTAATATTTGTATAGCTAAAATTGTGAATGGTTATAAAATATGTTTTATTGGTAACAGTTATGCAGTAGTAATATTTGAATAGCTAACATGGTGCGTCATTATATAAAGTGTTATATCGGTAACAGTTACAGTAATATTTGTATAGCTAAAATTGTGAATGGTTATTAAATATGTTTTATTTCTAGCAGTTATGCAGTAGTATTATTTGAATAGCTAACATGCTGCGTTATTTTATAAAGTGTTATATCGGTAACAGTTACAGTAATATTTGTATAGCTAAAATTGTGAATGGTTATAAAATATGTTTTATTGGTAACAGTTATGCAGTAGTAATATTTGAATAGCTAACATGGTGCGTCATTATATAAAGTGTTATATCGGTAACAGTTACAGTAATATTTGTATAGCTAAAATTGTGAATGGTTATTAAATATGTTTTATTTCTAGCAGTTATGCAGTAGTATTATTTCAATAGTTAACATGCTGCGTTATTATATAAAGTGTTATATCGGTAACAGTTACAGTAATATTTGTATAGCTAAAATTGTGAATGGTTATAAAATATGTTTTATTGGTAACAGTTATGCAGTAGTAATATTTGAATAGCTAACATGGTGCGTCATTATATAAAGTGTTATATCGGTAACAGTTATAGTAATATTTGCATAGCACAAATTGTGAATGGTTATAAAATATGTTTTATTTCTAGCAGTTATGCAGTAGTATTATTTGAATAGGTAACATGCTGCGTCATTATATAAAGTGTTATATCGGTAATAGTTGCAGTAATATTCGTACAGCTAAAATTGTGAATGATTATAAAATATGTTTTATTTCAAGCAGTTATGCAGTAGTATTATTTGAATAGGTAACATGCTGCGTCATTATATAAAGTGTTATATCGGTAACGGTTATAGTAATATTCGTACAGCTAAAATTGTGAATGATTATAAAATATGTTTTATTTCTAGCAGTTATGCAGTAGTATTATTTGAATATGTAACATGCTGCATCATTATATAAAGTGTTATATCGGTAATAGTTGCAGTAATATTTGTATAGCTAAAATTGTGAATGGTTATAAAATATGTTTTATTGGTAACAGTTATGCAGTAGTAATATTTAAATAGCTAACATGGTGCGTCATTATATAAAGTGTTATATCGGTAACAGTTACAGTAATATTTGTATAGCTAAAATTGTGAATGGTTATTAAATATGTTTTATTTCTAGCAGTTATGCAGTAGTATTATTTGAATAGCTAACATGCTGCGTTATTTTATAAAGTGTTATATCGGTAACAGTTACAGTAATATTTGTATAGCTAAAATTGTGAATGGTTATAAAATATGTTTTATTGGTAACAGTTATGCAGTAGTAATATTTGAATAGCTAACATGGTGCGTCATTATATAAAGTGTTATATCGGTAACAGTTACAGTAATATTTGTATAGCTAAAATTGTGAATGGTTATTAAATATGTTTTATTTCTAGCAGTTATGCAGTAGTATTATTTCAATAGTTAACATGCTGCGTTATTATATAAAGTGTTATATCGGTAACAGTTACAGTAATATTTGTATAGCTAAAATTGTGAATGGTTATAAAATATGTTTTATTGGTAACAGTTATGCAGTAGTAATATTTGAATAGCTAACATGGTGCGTCATTATATAAAGTGTTATATCGGTAACAGTTATAGTAATATTTGCATAGCTAAAATTGTGAATGGTTATAAAATATGTTTTATTTCTAGCAGTTATGCAGTAGTATTATTTGAATAGGTAACATGCTGCGTCATTATATAAAGTGTTATATCGGTAATAGTTGCAGTAATATTCGTACAGCTAAAATTGTGAATGATTATAAAATATGTTTTATTTCAAGCAGTTATGCAGTAGTATTATTTGAATAGGTAACATGCTGCGTCATTATATAAAGTGTTATATCGGTAACGGTTATAGTAATATTCGTACAGCTAAAATTGTGAATGATTATAAAATATGTTTTATTTCTAGCAGTTATGCAGTAGTATTATTTGAATATGTAACATGCTGCATCATTATATAAAGTGTTATATCGGTAATAGTTGCAGTAATATTTGTATAGCTAAAATTGTGAATGGTTATAAAATATGTTTTATTGGTAACAGTTATGCAGTAGTAATATTTAAATAGCTAACATGGTGCGTCATTATATAAAGTGTTATATCGGTAACAGTTACAGTAATATTTGTATAGCTAAAATTGTGAATGGTTATAAAATATGTTTTATTGGTAACAGTTATGCAGTAGTAATATTTAAATAGCTAACATGCTGCGTCATTATATAAAGTGTTATATCGGTAACAGTTACAGTAATATTTGTATAGCTAAAATTGTGAATGGTTATTAAATATGTTTTATTTCTAGCAGTTTTGCAGTAGTATTATTTGAATAGCTAACATGCTGCGTTATTTTATAAAGTGTTATATCGGTAACAGTTACAGTAATATTTGTATAGCTAAAATTGTGAATGGTTATAAAATATGTTTTATTGGTAACAGTTATGCAGTAGTAATATTTGAATAGCTAACATGGTGCGTCATTATATAAAGTGTTATATCGGTAACAGTTACAGTAATATTTGTATAGCTAAAATTGTGAATGGTTATTAAATATGTTTTATTTCTAGCAGTTATGCAGTAGTATTATTTCAATAGTTAACATGCTGCGTTATTATATAAAGTGTTATATCGGTAACAGTTACAGTAATATTTGTATAGCTAAAATTGTGAATGGTTATAAAATATGTTTTATTGGTAACAGTTATGCAGTAGTAATATTTGAATAGCTAACATGGTGCGTCATTATATAAAGTGTTATATCGGTAACAGTTATAGTAATATTTGCATAGCTAAAATTGTGAATGGTTATAAAATATGTTTTATTTCTAGCAGTTATGCAGTAGTATTATTTGAATAGGTAACATGCTGCGTCATTATATAAAGTGTTATATCGGTAATAGTTGCAGTAATATTCGTACAGCTAAAATTGTGAATGATTATAAAATATGTTTTATTTCTAGCAGTTATGCAGTAGTATTATTTGAATAGGTAACATGCTGCGTCATTATATAAAGTGTTATATCGGTAATAGTTGCAGTAATATTTGTATAGCTAAAATTGTGAATGATTATAAAATATGTTTTATTTCTAGCAGTTATGCAGTAGTATTATTTGAATAGGTAACATGCTGCGTCATTATATAAAGTGTTATATCGGTAATAGTTGCAGTAATATTTGTATAGCTAAAATTGTGAATGATTATAAAATATGTTTTATTTCTAGCAGTTATGCAGTAGTATTATTTGAATAGGTAACATGCTGCGTCATTATATAAAGTGTTATATCGGTAATAGTTGCAGTAATATTTGTATAGCTAAAATTGTGAATGATTATAAAATATGTTTTATTTCTAGCAGTTATGCAGTAGTATTATTTGAATAGCTAACATGCTGCGTCATTATATAAAGTGTTATATCGGTAACGGTTATAGCAATATTCGTACAGCTAAAATTGTGAATGATTATAAAATATGTTTTATTTCTAGCAGTTATGCAGTAGTATTATTTGAATAGCTAACATGCTGCGTCATTATATAAAGCGTTATATCGGTAATAGTTATAGTAATATTTGCATACCTAAAATTGTGTATGGTTATAAAATATGTTTCATTTCTAGCAGTTATGCAGTAGTATTATTTGAATAGCTAACATGCTGCGTCATTATATAAAGTGTTATATCGGTAATAGTTAGTAATATTTACATAGCTAAAATTGTGAATGGAAAATAAATATGTTTTATTGGTAACAGTTATGCAGTAGTAATATTTGAATAGCTAACATGGTGCGTCATTATATAAAGTGTTATATCGGTAACGGTTATAGTAATATTCGTATAGCTAAAATTGTGAATGGTTATAAAATATGTTTTATTGGTAACAGTTATGCAGTAGTAATATTTGAATAGCTAACATGGTGCGTCATTATATAAAGTGTTATATCGGTAACGGTTATAGTAATATTCGTATAGCTAAAATTGTGAATGGTTATAAAATATGTTTTATTTCTAGCAGTTATGCAGTAGTATTATTTCAATAGTTAACATGCTGCGTTATTATATAAAGTGTTATATCGGTAACGGTTATAGTAATATTCGTATAGCTAAAATTGTGAATGGTTATAAAATATGTTTAATTGGTAACAGTTATGCAGTAGTAATATTTGAATAGCTAACATGGTGCGTCATTATATAAAGTGTTATATCGGTAACGGTTATAGTAATATTTGCATAGCTAAAATTGTGAATGGTTATAAAATATGTTTTATTTCTAGCAGTTATACAGTAGTATTATTTGAATAGCTAACATGCTGCGTCATTATATAAATTGTTTTATCGGTAACTGTTATAGTAATATTTTAACTGCTAAAATGTTGCAATATTATGGAATGTGTTCTATCGTTAACAGTTATAGTAATATTTTAACTGCTAAAATGTTGCAATATTATGGAATGTGTTCTATCGTTAACAGTTATAGTAATATTTTAACTGCTAAAATGGTGCAATATTATGGAATGTGTTCTGTCATTGACAGTTATAGTTATATTTGCATAGATAATATAGTGAATGGTTATAAAATATGTTTTATTGGTAACAGTTATGCAGTAGTAATATTTGAACAGCTAACATGCTGCGTCATTATATAAAGTGTTTTATCGGTAACTGTTATAGTAATATTTTAACTGCTAAAATGGTGCAATATTATGGAATGTGTTCTATCGCTAACAGTTATAGTAATATTTTAACTGCTAAAATGTTGCAATATTATGGAATGTGTTCTATCGTTAACAGTTATAGTAATATTTTAACTGCTAAAATGTTGCAATATTATGGAATGTGTTCTATCGTTAACAGTTATAGTAATATTTTAACTGCTAAAATGTTGCAATATTATGGAATGTGTTCTATCGTTAACAGTTATAGTAATATTTTAACTGCTAAAATGTTGCAATATTATGGAATGTGTTCTATTGTTAACAGTTATAGTAATATTTTAACTGCTAAAATGTTGCAATATTATGGAATGTGTTCTATCGTTAACAGTTATAGTAATATTTTAACTGCTAAAATGTTGCAATATTATGGAATGTGTTCTATCGTTAACAGTTATAGTAATATTTTAACTGCTAAAATGTGGCAATATTATGGAATGTGTTCTATCGCTAACAGTTATAGTAATATTTTAACTGCTAAAATGTTGCAATATTATGGAATGTGTTCTATCGTTAACAGTTATAGTAATATTTTAACTGCTAAAATGTTGCAATATTATGGAATGTGTTCCATCGTTAACAGTTATAGTAATATTTTAACTGCTAAAATGTTGTAATATTATGGAATGTGTTCTATCGTTAACAGTTATAGTAATATTTTAACTGCTAAAATGTTGCAATATTATGGAATGTGTTCTATCGTTAACAGTTATAGTAATATTTTAACTGCTAAAATGTTGCAATATTATGGAATGTGTTCTATCGTTAACAGTTATAGTAATATTTTAACTGCTAAAATGTTGCAATATTATGGAATGTGTTCTATCGTTAACAGTTATAGTAATATTTTAACTGCTAAAATGTTGTAATATTATGGAATGTGTTCTATCGTTAACAGTTATAGTAAAATTTTAACTGCTAAAATGTTGCAATATTATGGAATGTGTTCTATCGTTAACAGTTATAGTAATATTTTAACTGCTAAAATGTTGCAATATTATGGAATGTGTTCTATCGTTAACAGTTATAGTAATATTTTGACTGCTAAAATGTTGCAATATTATGGAATGTGTTCTATCGTTAACAGTTATAGTAATATTTTAACTGCTAAAATGTTGCAATATTATGGAATGTGTTCTATCGTTAACAGTTATAGTAATATTTTAACTGCTAAAATGTTGCAATATTATGGAATGTGTTCTATCGTTAACAGTTATAGTAATATTTTGACTGCTAAAATTTTGCAATATTATGGAATGTGTTCTATCGTTAACAGTTATAGTAATATTTTAACTGCTAAAATGTTACAATATTATGGAATGTGTTCTATCGTTAACAGTTATAGTAATATTTTAACTGCTAAAATGTTGCAATATTATGGAATGTGATCTATCGTTAACAGTTATAGTAATATTTTAACTGCTAAAATGTTGCAATATTATGGAATGTGTTCTATCGTTAACAGTTATAGTAATATTTTAACTGCTAAAATGGTGCAATATTATGGAATGTGTTCTATCGTTAACAGTTATAGTAATATTTTAACTGCTAAAATGGTGCAATATTATGGAATGTGTTCTGTCGTTGACAGTTATAGTTATATTTGCATAGATAATATAGTGAATGGTTATAAAATATGTTTTATTGGTAACAGTTATGCAGTAGTAATATTTGAACAGCTAACATGCTGCGTCATTATATAAAGTGTTTTATCGGTAACAGTTATAGTAATATTTCAACTGCTAAAATGGTGCAATATTATGGAATGTGTTCTATCGCTAACAGTTATAGTAATATTTTAACTGCTAAAATGTTGCAATATTATGGAATGTGTTCTATCGTTAACAGTTATAGTAATATTTGAACTGCTAAAATGTTGCAATATTATGGAATGTGTTCTATCGTTAACAGTTATAGTAATATTTTAACTGCTAAAATGTTGCAATATTATGGAATGTGTTCTATCGTTAACAGTTATAGTAATATTTTAACTGCTAAAATGTTGCAATATTATGGAATGTGTTCTATCGTTAACAGTTATAGTAATATTTTAACTGCTAAAATGTTGCAATATTATGGAATGTGTTCTATCGTTAACAGTTATAGTAATATTTTAACTGCTAAAATGTTGCAATATTATGGAATGTGTTCTATCGTTAACAGTTATAGTAATGTTTTAACTGCTAAAATGTTGCAATATTATGGAATGTGTTCTATCGTTAACAGTTATAGTAATATTTTAACTGCTAAAATGGTGCAATATTATGGAATGTGTTCTGTCGTTGACAGTTATAGTTATATTTGCATAGATAATATCGTGAATGGTTATAAAATATGTTTTATTGGTAACAGTTATGCAGTAGTAATATTTGAACAGCTAACATGCTGCGTCATTATATAAATTGTTTTATCGGTAACTGTTATAGTAATATTTGCATAGCTCCAATGGTGGAGTAATATAGTAGTAATATAAACTAAAGTAACTAAATTGAGGCCAAAATTTTTTTCCTTAAAATATTTTTTAAAATTTATGAAAACCATTAAAATGTTATTTATTATTGAAAAGTCAAAATAATTTTCCATCACGCATAAGGTGACTAAAATAATGTAAGTTATTAGAGCTACACCTGTTAATTCATATGGCCCTGTAAGACAATTTTAAGAATGGTTTAGTCATAGGTCGTTTACAACCACACTTGCGCGGAAGTTCATTTTTCTTCTCTTCTCTCGCTATTCCTCCCCTACATCCACTGCAACCCCCACAATATACCTGCAGCTGGCTTATCGTCCGGTCCCTGCTTCTTGACAGGGCTCATAAACCGCCGCTGGCTAATTGTCCGTTTTCCCATAGCTTTCGAAAACGTTCTGTCTCAGTATGTTTTTACAAATTTACAAAATTTGAAGTTCTGATACTCATAAACTAATGTTAAAGTGATTAATTTAGTTTCACCGAACGTAATGGACTACAAAATTCAAGACGATAATAATAATTGCAAACACGAATAAGGAACAGGTACAACGATAAATTGTCGGGAAATACCTCTGCAGGACGGCGACTATATACTTTGATCGTTGGAACAAAGTAACACACTAACAGCGAATTGTTGCTAGAGCCAAAGCTTATAGCGTACACGTGTAAAACACTCTCAATGTTTACAATATTCCCTAAAAAAGTATTAGTTTAAAGAAAGGAATGGAAGGGTCATTAGTCGCGTAACCTTGACTAAAGCCGAGTGAATACCGGGCCGTCTATTTCGGTTCCTATCTACAACTACAGATGTTGATCTCGTTTCATTTCATTTCACAACGGACAACCTTGGCTGGTTCTGTGACGTCACGCAGGATTGCCAACTGTCGAGTGACGTCATAATTCGCCGAGCTTACCCCGGGAGTTTTTCTGTTCTCTTCTAACCCTCCCTTCGTTTCCGCCTGATTACATTATACAATAGGGTCGTTGAATACAAGGGCGGTGTAAAGCCCCTACTGCCAGAGAAATGTCACAGAGCTTCCGACTGTTTTGTAAAACTTGTAGGAAATTCGCCTAAAAATATTTTTCTTGTATTTCTTAGCAAATTCTGTAGAAATTTTTTTTTACAACAATAAATAACTTTATTCTGCTTTTAAAACAAAAACCATACCATGTGCATTAGAGTTAAAAAAATAACAATTGCAATAACTCAAGAGTTCCCCTACATTTAACTTATGCTGTAGAAGCATAAAGTGTCATATGTTTGAGTTAATTAATTAACAGACGTATTGGCGGACTGAGTTCACACTGCATGTGGAAAATACGTGAACTACTTAGTCGCACTGTGAAGAAAGATAGATAAGCGCTGTCACCTGTAGCAGTAGTCGAAAGTTAGTATGTAGTTACAAGAATCTTCTTAACATTCGCTTGTGCTTGATTTATACTAATATTTATTTAGTTGGTGTATAAGTAATTATTAGTAACAAAAGTGAGGAAGAATAAATTGCAAGTAAAGGAGAAACGAACGTTTCATAGTGGATGACGCAAATAATAGCAAATGTGATTAATTTCATTGGTCAGGAAAAGAATAGTAATCAGTAGTGCTATACTACAAACAGGCGCGCCCTTTTTATCAATAAATTTTACTATGGGGATTATTTTAGACAATTATTACGCTATATAGCCTCTGAAACTTGTAAAATGTTTTACATATTTAACTACAATAGAATTTTTTTTTTTTTGCAAATCAAATTATCCAAATTTATTGTTTACAAGGCTTTACCGGTCACTTGTTATTACCTTACAGTATCCTTGTTGATATCTTGTACAAATTTTGAATCGTTAATAAAACACTTTTTTATTCATACACTCAAGTTCAAATAACCTGTAGTAGATTAGAATTATGGTAATATTTTTTCAAATATTTAGTAATTATTATATTTTTTTTTAAACTTGAGGTCCCGGTCGGATTCGAACTGAGGAACTACATGTTTGAAATCCTGGACTTTGGCACTGAGCCAACTATCACATCGCCAGAAATTAATTACTTAAAGATGTATATGGAATTATAAAGGAATGGTTCCTTGTAATAATGAAGGCTTACAAGAGATGGATCGAACGAGAAGTTATAGACCAGCATCAGCTTCATAAATTAAAAACGAAAAAAGCGAATAAATAGTAACAATCAAAATAATAGTCCAACACCATATACTGCATAGAGAAGAAAATGGAAAATTGTAAGGAAATAAGCTTTCTATTTTACTACTCAATATTGTGATTATGTAATATGTATATACAGTACATATTTATATTAATTGTAATTATAAAATAAAAAATAACTAAAATAAAATTTTTTTTTGACAACTCAGTAGGAATTGACTTTAAATTTTTTTCATTACTTGTTTAGTTTTAAGGTGATAAACCAGTGTGATTATTATCGCCAAGCGAAGGAAAGGATTGTCAATATTTTAAAATTGTCTACTTATAATCAACTCTTACGTCCTCGATATTACAAGAGAAATAAACTTGGCACGAAGACCTTAGGAACACAGTCAAAATAACGTCAATTTTATTTGCCTTTACAACTAAAAATTTTGAAAAAGACAAATTACCTCTAATAACTGTATAGTACAACTGTGGCGTAATGTTTAACATAAATAAATGAAACATTTACCAGAAATGACTTTTTTCTTTTATTTAAAACCATATGTACATTTCGATTGCACAGCAATCATCCTCAGAAGTAATTTACAATAAAAATACCGTTGTACAACCATTTTTATTGTAAATTACCTCTGAGGATGATTGCTATGCAATAGAAATGTACATAAGGTTTTAAATAAAAGAAAAAAGTCATTTGTGGTATAGAAATTTCATTTATTTATGTTATAAATTACCTCTCTTTATAACACACAGACGACTTTATAAATTCAAAGATTTCTTTACAAAGGAGAAAACTATGATATACTGTATTATAGTACAATATACAATATTATAATACAACTCGTAACTATAAAAGATGTTGTTAAGATAGATTTATAGAAAAAACAATAGGCTTATTCTCAACAAAAGCTCGCCTGTCCTCCAAGTTAGTGTTCGTTATTATGGTGGCCATTTCCTAGTTTCACTCGTCAACTGGTCATCTCGCGATGGTAAACTTAATTTTTATAAAAACCAAACCTATTCTACCCGGACGTTTCGAAGTTATATTGTAATGCGGTATAACAGTGCAAATATTTGTTAATAATTTGTAGATACCTTTTTATTAAACACCTCGTGTATCAAAGTATCGCGACGAAATTTCAGAAACACTAACGGGAAAACCATTAAAAATAAATATGTATAACGAAAATTACAAACCTAAACCCCCCTCATCAGCAATATTTCGAAACTGTACTTTCAGAAGTTTTGCATTATTAAAAGAAAAATATTAGAAAATTACCTTGCATTAAAAGGTACGATCTTTTGGTCATATTTAATAATACTTGGACATGGTTTATTTTGTTTAGTAAATATTTTATATGAACGTTTAGTACGACATAGCATTTGTTATAAAGGGTTTAATGAGATGCCTTCAATATCTTTATTGTGGTTTATGTGTTGTCTTGTTCGCTTGACCTCCTACAATTAATTTACTGGGTGAAATAATAATTATTAATAGATTAGTTTGCTGATCATCTTTTACTATATTGTTTTTAAAGTTTACATCTTTTATAACCGCTTGTTACAGATTTTATTTATTTTCTTATAATGAACATGGTTTTTCCTTCTCTAGGTTTTGCAGTTTAGTTTGAGAATATTTATTATTATTAGTTTATTGATTTCCTTTGAATTTATTTGTATTAAGGATTGGTTTATTCATTATGTTAGTTAAATATTTTTAAAATAAAATAATCATTTGTGGAATCATAGATGTCTATGTTGGCTTTTAGTATTGATTTATGAGGTAAAATTGTGTTTTTAATATTTGTATGATTGTTAATTATAGGTTTAATTTCTTTTCTTGATGTTTATTTAATTATTAATGATAAGTTATCTTTAATTGGATCATTATTTATATCTTTTAATTTAATAATTTTTTTGTTGAATGTCATTAGTCTTCATATCTTTTGTTTTAGGCCCCTCTTACTTTGTTATATATTATAGAATATATATAAATATATAAATAATGACTAAAATTTTTTTAATCATTAGTTTTATTTGCTTTTTCAATGATATTTTTAATTATTAGCCCTAATTTTGGGTGTATTTAGTTCGGATGTGACGATTTTGGTTAATTTATTATTACAATGGAAGAAAAATAAAATGGATTAAATAAGAAGTGATGTGTGGTTTTATTCTGAACCTCTTAGGAATCAGATCCCGATAGAAAATAGGTACCCTACCCCGTCCTCCTTAATCACGTACTTGTGCTGCCACGTCCCTATCTTTATTCTACCTCTATTCAGAATCCTTTCCTATTTTTTGTTTCCGATAATAATCATACAGATTACGTCTTAAAGTACAAAAAAAGCTCGGAATCAATAGGAATCTTCTTGATTTTAGTTTATGTACTCTGTGTGTACCTCGGCGTATATAGTGCGGACCACGTAGCCGTGCACCTGGCCTTGAGCTATCGCAGTAGACGAGACGGGAGGTAGAGGGTTTTATAAATACTTTCCTACAAACATGATAGAGATTATCAAAACACTGACTTGCATGAGGCGGTCGAGTTAAGATAAATTCGATGATAAATTAGCTTCGGTATGATATAACAAACAATCTTGAAATATGTGGACATAAGGGATGCAGAAGATGTTGGTGTTTAGAACATTCTGAATATGTAACATGTTTTCAGAAGTGGTAGTACACGAGAAATCTCGTGCGATCTCTCAGGGCCAAGTGCACTGTTACGTGGTCCTGGTAATTTGAGGTAGTTTTCCAGGAATTCTCAAATGTTAACATGTAACCAGTGAACATACTGATGGGCTCGTTATTTATTAAATGTGATTTGTGTTGAAGAAATACTTTTCTATTGTAAGTGTCGTTATATTATAATGAGGACTCAAAAGCTTAAAAGCTAGCAGTTTAAATGTAAGGCGGAGTTTTATAATACACGCTGAGTACAAAAGTTTAATTTTTTAACGCAACTGTACCAACAAGGAAGGAAACTATTACGATAGTGGTGGAAGGATTACTTAGGCGTTATGTACCCAGGATGGGTCGAATAAAATACAGCAGGCGAGAGCGTCAAATGACTATTCTAAAAGTGGTTCTAGGCACAGAAAACCTCTATTGTAAATGTTAATCTAAAAGTAAATACATATTATAATGTACTATCGGTTTGAAAACATTAAAACTCTATTCTCACAACAAAAGTTTTTACATAGGCTAGTCACAGATCACAGACAATATTGCTTTTTTAAACACTCAACGTTTCGAATTTCTTTCCGAAATTCCTTTTCAAGATCTCAGTTTTAATTAAACAGTTTTATTATAAAAAATTAATAGTTATTAACAGACATTAAAAAATTTTTAGTAAACAAAATTTTGATTTTAAAAGTCTAACGTAGTATATAGGTTTTACTAGACAAGCCATATATTTTTTTGACGTAAAACCAATAAGGTCACAAAATCTTACAAACTAAAATATTATATTGCTTAAATCCGCCGAGCTCAAATCCGAACTGTAAATACTGCAGGTCTATAAGTATGCTGGCGTACCGCGTTGGACGTCTTATCGATAACGTTTTACTGATTACGAATTGAAAAAAATTAATAAATGTAAAGAGCAAACAAATACTATGTTTCCTTAAGCAAAGCTAAGCTAAGGGGGTCTTATATAATTTTAAGAGGTTAGGATTAATTTCTATTTATCATCAACGCCCGCTGTATCTATTTCAAGGTCAAATTACAAGGAAGGTTATAAGGGTATCACTAGCTGCATGTTATGTAACTGCATTCTTTAACAAAGCTGTTTACGTAAAAGCGATTGTAAGGCCTATAAAACATTGTCAATATTCTATATAATTGTGTTCATTCGTTAGGCATGTTTCTAGTGCAACTTGCTGACTGGTTAATTACGTCACGACTCAGCTAATGCCAATAGCGGGCAGACAGTAGAAAGAAAACAGTACCGTAAACAGATTACTACAGAGTGTCATATACATCATAATGTGTCTGACACCTTCATTCAGTAGGCAAGCCTCGACGTATGCGATAAAGTATAAGGGTCTTGTAACATACATTTTGATGGTCACAGGTTTTTTATAAAAACTTCATGGATTCTTGTGAAACTACCTGTAGAAATGTTCTCTAGGATATGGGTACAATCTAGAGTTACGACTGCTCTAGGTTGCCGACGTTGTATTGTACCACCTAAGATATGCAAAACACTTTTAAGGAAAATCTAACATCGATTTACCAGTCCCTCTAAAACCATATTCTATTTTTTATCAGACTGTCGCCATTGCAATGCAAATAAACACAATTTTGTATTTGGCCTACTTCATCCTTTAAGATGACCCAAGATATCATTAACTCGAGATATGATGCCACTCAAGATGTTATAAATAATACAATAAACTCATTAAATTTAATTGTGGTCACACAATAATTTCTTTCAAGGCATTACCCCATTTTCTATACTGTATTTTTAGTCCTTCCACATTCTGACATGCCCATCTCTAATCTTTACAATGCTACACCCACACGACCGACAAGTATAGTTCTCGCCACATAGCTGGGCGCCTCGTTGGCGCATGCGCACGTCGCTCCTCCTACACCAGCAGTCACGATAGTCTGGTCTCGCAGACAGTAACTCCTGTGAAGCCTTTCAGCATTACTGAAGACTTCTAGAGTTGTTGACTGTACAAAAGAACGTAGAAAAAGTATAGTGGGAGCAATTCGGAATAGGACCACAGTTTCCCTAAACACACCAAGCTATGTGACGCGCATTACAGACTGACGATTATATAGGCTATGTTCTATTGGAGTTTGAATCCTCTTTGAATTTTTATTATTAGAATTATCAATTTAATTTTATTTGAGTCAATTCCACCCACATCAAAATATTGTGGTTCATTTTCTTTCTGATTTCAAAAACTGAAAATGATTTGTAGACGTGCTGTTTTGATTTTTATTACAGTTTAAAAGTAAAATATAAAAGAGAAAATTACTTGCTCTCCAACTCCGGTAGATGAACAAATTCTAGGGTTGGTGAAAAGGCGTTAAAGGACAACACTGTACATGTACAGTATTAGGTCAGCCCTAAGTGAAAAGAAAGATATGTACAGGCACCACCAGGCAAATCCCGAAGGCGAATATTTTGTGGTAAACCTCATCCCAGAAAGATTTTAAAATCTTTTAAATTTTTTACTACCAAAAATATTTTTTTAACATTGATCAGATTTGCAACAAAGTTTGCGTTAATGTGTAACTTGAAAAGAAAACTAAAATATTAGAACTTGCATGATAATGTTCATATAAAACGAGTTTACAGTAGCCTTAAAGCTGTTGATAATTATGGTTGTACAACATCTGCAAAGGACTTTAATGCGAGTCGCTACGTTTGACAGTCCACCCATAAATACAAGTCGTACAGTCATTAAACAATACAATTTAGTGTTGTTTTTTAGTCCCTAAATGGACTAAATATGACTAATATTCTTGAGACATTTTGCTTTAACATAGTATGAAGTTTTGTCTAGAGCCTTACAAGGAGATTCACAGAAACAATTTTTCGTTACAGACTTTTAAACTGTGAAAATGAAATCTTATTTCTTACAAGCATTTAATATGATTTCCTTAATAAATATCATCCTATAAAAGTCAATACATACTTACATTTAATGATCACTGAATTATTAAATGAAATAATGAAACATATAATTTTCTGAATTTTGCTTAATAGGATTTCTATTAGTTCCCAACCAAAGAGAATGATTATAATAAACTCTCAAGCTACTCAAAAGTGCTTGAAAGCTATCGGTTGTGCGTTTACATGGAGTACCAACCCTTCGTAACGTAATCCAACTATACAGAACTGCCCTGACACGGTGACTCAGCATTCAAATAATGAACCAGGGAAAGCCCAATAGCTCATTTTGTAGACTGAATAAATATTTTTGAAATAGCAGTACCTTTCCGTCCCAATGTTTTTCTGGAATATCTTAGAGCGATTCGGTTATTCGGAGTTTCGGTTGGTAGGGGGTCGGATAATTGGAGTTCTGTCTAATTATTACAGTTCTAATCGTAGAATGAAAAGTTGCATAGCTCCACAATAAAACGCTCCTAGGTGATATTGTCTAAACTTAAACGTTCGAACTTCATTAATATCGACTTGCCGAGCTTGAATTTAGGTAAATTTATGAAAAACGTACAGCGACATAACGTTTTCTATCGCGCTAGACGATTTTTGCTGATCTCAGTCAATAGCTTTTCTAGAACAATGCTGCCTTCACCACTGACTATGAAGTACTATTTACTAACGTTTTTTTAAAAGAATTTTACAATTCATTATTTTTACCACAAGTACTTTAGCGTAGGCTGCTTGCTACAACTGTTCATCTTCACAAGAGCTGTACAACCGACACAGTGGCTTACGAGTAGAACAAGGCTAACGGGTTTTGCAGAAAAAAAGGAAATAAATAAATTCCCTCAGGAGGACTTTGTCACGTTCGGAACCTAGGTCATGAAGTCACGCTCTGCGATCCGTAAGACATCTGGGTTAAAGCAGAAATAATAAGGTCGCGAGGTGACGTCAGGTTTTCTGCTTATAATTCAGACAACCATCTAGTAAACTTGCAACCAAAAAACAATTTTGTTACTAATTATTTTTATTATCCTATTTAGATCATATTTTTTTATTAGAGAATCATTTCATTTTTTAATTATTAGCACAAATTAGGTTACTTTCGACGTGAATGAAGTGAAAGAGAAGAGAAAAAGGACAAATTAAAACGATGACGTAAAATTAGTAACTCTGGGGCGAGGGACCATACTCACTTGTTCAAAGTCATTAATCTAAAGCAATAGTGCCGGCCTTAGTGTTGGTATAAGATACGTTCCTGGTTCAGGATCAGGCTCACGTGTTAATGGTCGTCAAAATAAGGGCAATAGTGCTAGCCTTAGTATTGGAATATTATACGCTCCTGTCACATGATCAGTTTCATATATTCAAGGTCGTCAAACTAATAGCAAAAGTGCCAACCTTGGTGTTGGAATATGATACTCTCCTGGTACATGATCAGGCTCACATGTTCAAGATCGTCAAACTAAATCAATAGTGCCAACCTTGGTGTTGAAATATGATACTCTCCTGCTACATGATCAGGCTTACATGTTCAAGGTCGTCAAACTAAATCAATAGTGACAACCTTGGTGTTGGAATATGATACGCTCCTGGTACATGATCAGGCTCACATGTTCAAGGTCGTCAAACTAAATCAATAGTGCCAACCTTGGTGTTGGGATATGACACTCTCCTGGTACATGATCAGGCTCACATGTTCAAGGTCGTCAAACTAAATCAATAGTGCCAAACTTGGTGTTGGAATATGATACACACCTGGTCAGGATCAGGCTCACATGTTCAAGGTAATCAAACTAAATCAATAGTGCCAACCTTGGTGTTGGAATATGATACACTCCTGGTACAGGATCAGGCTCACATGTTCAAGGTCGTCAAACTAAATCAATAGTGCCAACGTTGGTGTTGGAATATGATACTCTCCTGGTACATGATCAGGCTCACATGTTCAAGGTCGTCAAACTAAATCAATAGTGCCAAACTTGGTGTTGGAATATGATACACTCCTGGTACAGGATCAGGCTCACATGATCAAGGTAATCAATCTAAATCAATAGTGCCAACCTTGGTGTTGGAATATGATACACTCCTGGTACAGGATCAGGCTCACATGTTCAAGGTCGTCAAAATAAATCAATAGTGACAACCTTGGTGTTGAAATATGATACGCTCCTGGTACATGATCAGGCTCACATGTTCAAGGTCGTCAAACTAAATCAATAGTGCCAACCTTGGTGTTAGAATATAATGTTCTCCTGGTACACGATCAGACTCACATGTTCAAGGCTGTCAAACTAAATCAATAGTGCCAACCTTGGCGTTGGAATATGATACACTCATGGTACATTATCAGGCTCATATGTTCAAGGTAATCAAACCAAAGGCAATAATGCCAGCCTTAGTGTTGGCATACGATATACTCCTGGTACCAGATCGGGCTCATATGTTCACGTTAATCAAACTAAAAAGTAATAATGCTAGCCTTAGTGTTGGAATATGATACACTCATGGTACATTATCAGGCTCATATGTTCAAGGAAATCAAACCAAAGGCAATAATGCCAGCCTTAGAGTTGGCATACGATATACTCCTGGTACCAGATCGGGCTCATATGTTCACGTTAATCAAACTAAAAAGTAATAGTCCCAGCCTTAATGTTGGCATACGATATACTCCTGGTACAGGATCAGGCTCATATGCTCAAGGTCATCAAACTAAGTTAATGAAAGTACAGCGAAGATGATCTGTGGGTTCCACACCTTTCCACAAACACGTGTTAATGAAAGTACAGCGAAGATGATCTGTGCGTTCTATAAACTCCCACAAACACACGTTAATGAAAGCACAGCGAAGTTAATCTGTGTGTTTCACACCTTCCCACAAACAAATGTTAATGAAAGCATAGCGAAGATGATCTATGCGTTTTATATGTTTCTACAAACATACAAAACACAATGTGACGTATGAAGCTGTATGGCGTAGTAACGACTTGAGCTGAGTTAGCAGTAAGCATATCCTGCTCCGTGCTTCCTGCCAGACAGTATTGTTACGTGGAACTGCTAACAGGACAAATAGTTGCTGCTTCCTGAAAGAGTTGAATAACGCCACGCCACGCGTCGTATCGCACGCTAAGGCAATGACGGAATAAAAACGTGTCTAACTGGAAGCATTAGATAGATGGCGTGCTGCTTTGGGCTGATTTCTTTCTTTGCCAACAGTTTGCAGATGTATTCTATTCTCCCCATATTTCAAAATAATTAGGTATACAGAAAACTGTGGTAAAATTTAAGAATAAAAAATAACTCAATGACACAATGTAGTTTATGAACTACAACTGTGCTACATGATAACCAACTTTTTGATATAGTACTTGAGTGCCTATTTAATACAGAAGTAAAACTTCAAACTGGTTACCATGCAACAGAAATGTACACAAGGATGTGTGCATGATGCACGAGTCCGATTATTTCAGCGACGTCATAAGACTCCAGACAGTGTGGGTGAATAAGGAAGATTAATGATAACTGAATTGAAGTATTAAGGAAGGAATATGGACCTGCCGCAGTTGAGAAAGCCCATGGTCTAATTAAAATCAAAGCTGAATATAGAAAATGCCAAAACTTTACAGTCTGAGTGAATCAAAGACTACAAAATCAAATATATGGCAAAATACTCAAAAAAATATCAAGGCGTTAGTTTTAGTGAAGTGAAAAAATTTCTTGAAGAATTAACCACAAAAAATGACCACAGTAAAAATCCCTAGGCGTAGAATATCCTAGTAACACTCAATCTTAGTATAGATCCGCTCACGACAACTCCAGCTGTCAAAAGCTTTTCCAGTTTATACAAAAATTTATAAGTTTCTTTAAATAAGCTGCCATTTCTAAAACATAACCCAATGAACCAAAACCAGCGCGTTATACAGAGAGCATTGAGTTTCGATCTCAATGATCTTCATAACATTGTGAATACTGCTAAGAACGGTTGTCTGGAGCAGAAAGTAGGTTCCTACTACACACCACACCATGGCAAGCTGCGAGCGTGACTCACTCGCTGGCTTTTATAACCTATAAATTCTTGTTTTATCTTGAAACTCATTTAAATACAACTCTCGTACAGTAATTTCCTCGACTCTGTAGTCATATTGTTTCTGGTTATATTTAACACTTTAAAGTTGTAATCATACGCTATATATTTATAACTATGGTTTTCTGATTTCCGATTAATGAAATAAATGATTTGTATAAGTCTAAATAATTTAATCTTCGACCACTGTGATGTTTAAATTCAACTCCACAGAAAGACAAGTTTAAATATAGTATACAGATGGTAATTTTGAATCTGGAGGTTTGGAGGAAAACTGTCGACAGAAAAATATAATGACGAAACTGGCCAGCAAATAAGGAGCTCGTTGCCCTTGTAGTGTCGACACTAGTCTTCCACTTTACCACTAGACACACGAAAGATGCGTACACTAGTAATTGTGTAAAAGATGCGTACAGGATCAAACGAGTAGCTTTGAAAGATGGTGAAGGTAAGCTATGACTTCATAACATTTTTGTGACAGCGAAAAATCTTTAGGTGTACACGGATCTTTTAAAATCACTGAGCTACATAAAACAGTTTACCTCTGAGCTAAACATATATGTCATTTAGTTTCTCGGGGCTGGAGATCCTTTAACCCTAGATTACTTTTGTCTCGTCAAAATGACGACGCTCCGTTTCACAAATTTCTCTATCTGACAAATGAGCGGTTCACGAGCATCCATCTTCTCAGTTCCTTCTTACCTATAACACTCGATGTCAGATGCGCAGTGTCGCCGCTAAAGTTCGCTTGCGTCAAAGTGTAACAGAGCTCGCGTCGCCATTTTGACTATACATAAGTGATCGTGTAACTTTTTTATGCTTATGCTCTCTTTAAATTTTAGTTATTTACTCACATAGGCTTAGGTTTTGTTACTATTTGCGGTGGTTTGCGTTGCTGCGTATGTTTAGGCTGGATTTATCATTGAGACGAGAAAATGGCTGACAAGGAAGATCGTAGAGACACTCTAATAAGAAAATACCATGAAGATTCTAGAGAGAGAGAGAGAGAGAGAGAGAGAGAGAGAGAGAGAGAGAGAGAGAGAGAGAGAGAGAGAGAGAGAGAGAGAGAGTATGTTCTACTGTTTGGCGTGAGTTTTCAGTGAATATTTAGAGAAGATTGAAAGAAATGGAAATTACTCAAGCAATAACTTATTAGAGTGTTATCGTAATAAATATTCTACGTTGTTTCTAAAGAAGATGATCATACCATCTTCCAGCCATCCCGTATGATATTCCCATCTCCACAACATCCTACATTTAACAAGAGTAGCAATATTTTACAAATGAGGTCAGTTATCTTCTCTCTTGCGCATTGGAACTGGCTCTTCTAACTCGGTCGACGGGTCGGCCTTTGATATTACTTCGCCCCATTTTATTCCATGTCGAAAAAGTGTAGGTCTAATTTAATTATTTTCTCAAAACTATGCCAGAATGTAATCTTGACACGACCCAAGTCTATCATAATTGTCTATTAAAAGCCTCACCAATTATACTGGTAGGGTAAAAAATCAAATCCATTATTATAAAATATTACTAGGGAGAAATAAAATAGAGAGATGAGTATCAAAACGTTAAAATAACTACAAATAAAACCCTTTGTTTTTAAGAATTAAGAAAATTTTATTGTCAAAACATTGACGTATAGTAATGTATACGTGTGCAGTTAAGATTGATAGTATAAGATCGCCTTTCATTATGAGTTACCAGGAAGTACAAATAAAGCCTTTTATATGAATATAATAATGTATTTAACTGACTCTTGTTTTTAACACTTCTAAAATATTTAAAAACAAACAAGTAAGGAATTGAAACAAAATTGTATATATATTATGTACAAAATCTTACAAACAAGATTACAACGTGATATACAGAATAATTACTGTAATTGCTTTTGAAATTTAAAGGAAAAGGTACTAAAACTCGAACGACGCCAAACATACGCCTAATATGCAACACATATTATTTACAATTACAGAAAAAGACAAACATTTAACATTATTCACATCAGTAATAACTATGTATGTAGAGAAAACTTTTAACTAAGAGTAAATATTCAAATAAAAGGATTAGACTAGTATAAAAAGAAAAGTAACTTTGCAGAAGCAAAAGGTTTAGTTTTAAGAAATATATTAAATTTACCAATTTTTTAGGTAATATAATGATATTAGTTTTGACATTGCTCTTTAAAAGACCATCTTCTCTTTAAACCTGATCGCTATATTTTTGCGCAAGGTTTCAGATTGAGGTGATCATTTTAAGTATATAGACTGGTCTTTGCAGTGTTATTCAACGTTCATGGCTAAATTCAGCTTTACTGATATTCCATTTAATAAGACGTAGATTAGTTTTATCATTAATTTGTATGTAAAGTATAGTGAAGCAGTATACACTAAAATGACTAAATTAAGGCCAAAAAGTTGTTCTCTTTAAATTTTGTTTGTAACTGAAATAACTGTATTTTTTAAAACATCAGTTAATTCTTCCGGTTCTGCAAGACAATTACAATCGATAGAACGAAAAACTCTATGAGTCAAATCCATTCAATTGATTATACATTTGTAACACATTTTTGTATTATCGCCAAACAGCCGATAAAATTAAATGAGGCAAAGTAATTGCTAATTTCAAACGTTGCCGCGCGAGAGCAGCACGCTGCAGTGCTCCGTCTATAAACAACTGATTTCCACAAACCAGATTTTCCAAAGGTAGCAGGTAACGACAAGATCCTGTCTTGAAGGGCTTGTCCCATTCAATGCAGCTGTAATTGACCTCCATGGTCTGCCTGTTACAGGCGTTCATAAAAAGTGTTAGCATGGGAGTCACGATATTGGCACTCTTTAACCCGGACATGGTGAAGTTAAGGCATCACGCATTTCCTCTGAAGTGAAGTTCCAACGTTCCAAGGAATGTCATACGCTCTAACTGTTTAAACTGAACTACTGTATTAATATGTCTGCAGAAAACAGTCAAAAAGCAGTCTTGCCTGGGGTGGCAATCGATGAAGCCACTATGCCTTTCTCTATACAAACGTTTAATACAGGGGTGCTCAACCTTTTTGGAACGGTAGGCCAATTAAATGTTAATTTTTCTCCAGCCGGGCCGTAGGATTTAAATTTCTCGAGTTCAACAATTGGAAAACGTCTTATCTAGTTATAGTTAACTTTCAAATAATGTAGCCTACATTTTAAATTATAATGTAAGCGTACATCCCATACATACACAGCCACTTTATAATTTATGATAGCCTACATACTTGTAACAACATATCCAGATATCAAATTCATCTTGCTAATGTTACAATATTGACACTTGCAGCAAGTATTTAAAGTTTACTACACTTAGACTATTAATCACACTACACCGGGATTCAAAACATAGAACCACTTTTAACTTGAAAATTAAAAACATAAAATGAATTCTGAAAAGTGTTCATTTTAGTGGGAAATTTAACCCTGTTTTCCTTTAATTTTTATTATTATTCTTTAATTCTTTAATTTCTATTTTAATGTTTGTAGTTACTCTTTTCAATGTTGATTCCAAGTGAATGTCAGTTAAACGACTACGAGCTTTAGATTTGATATTTTTCATTAACGAAAATGTATGCTCACAACTGAAAGTACTACCGAACAAACACGAAATTTTTTTAATCACTTAAACAATAGTTTACGACTTATCTGAACTTTGAATTTAGTAAATTTGTTAAAAGTTACTGAGACAGAACGTTTTCCATCGCTATGTGCCGATCTTCATCAGTGTCTTCTGCTTGGAGATGTTGGGTCAAGCGGTGACGGTTTTAAAGGAAGGTTTTCGATAGTATCGAAGAATATGTGTGATTTGTATTGTGTTTGTTCATTTAATATGTTTGTATTTTGTGTTTTTGTGTGTCTGTAAATTTCATATTGTTCTAGTGTGTTGAGATGTGGTCCTTTTTTGTTGATGTGTAGGATTTCTAGGTAATGGTAAATGTTTGTGTATTTGTGTCCTGTATCTTTTATGTGGTTGTAAAATGTTGAGTTTATGTTCTGTTTGTGTTCTTCGACTCTTTGTTTAAAGCTGTGACCTGTTTGTTCAATGTAGAATTTGTTACACTCGTCGCCGTTCATTTTGTATACGCCTGGTGCTTCTAGTTTATCCTTGTTGTTGGTGTTGTGTTGAATTTTGTATTGAAACTTGTTATTAGTTTTGTATGCTATTTTGTATCCTATTTTTTGAAATTTGCAGGTATTTTGTTTGTTGTTTTGTTCATGAATGGTAATGTGATGTATCTGTTTTCCCTGTCTGTAGTGTTAATTTTAGTGTTTTTTTGTATGTTGTACCATAGTTTGTCTGTTATTGTGGTGTTGTATCCATTTGTGTATGCTAAATATTTAATTGTGTCTAGTTCTTTGTTTATGTTTTCTGTGGTCATTAGGACTTCTTTAAGTCTATGGAGCATGAATCTGGAGGCAGCGTGTTTATGTTGGATAGGGTGGTTTGAGGTGTTATGGATACGTGTGTCTGTCGTTATGGGTTTCCTGTAAATGTTGAAGCTGTGTTTTTGTGTGTAGCTTTTTGTTATGGTTAGGTCGAGGAAGTTTAGGGATCGGTTGGTTTCAATTTCTGAAGTGAAGTGGAGTTTTGGGTGTATTTTATTAGTGTAGGTGAGGAGTTTTTCGCATTGACGGGAGTTGCCTCTGTATAGTGTTATTATATCATCGACGTATTTGTACCAGTAAATAATTTTGTGTGCGTGTGTATTGTTTGTGAGTATTTTGGTGTTTTCTATGTGTTGTAGAAAGATTTCGCTTAGGACACTACTGATAGGACTTCCCATGGGTAGGCCATCTGGTTGTGAATAGAAGTTTGAGTTGTGGGTGAAATAGTTTTGTTTGGTGATAATTTGGAGGATGTTTATGATTTCGGGAACGTGGGTTTTATTTATGTTGTTCTGTATTAATTGGGTTTTTAGGATGTTGAGCGTTTCGGGTATGGATATGTTGGTGTACATATTTGTTATGTCGAGTGATAGTAGTGTTGAATTGTTTGGTATGTTTATGTCTTTTATTTTATTTATGAGATTTGTTCTGTTTTTTGTGTGTTCCTGTGTTTACGTTTATGGAGTTTTAAAATATTTCTACATTAAGGGAAGTTAACCAGAACTCCATTTCCCATTTAGGCGCCCCACACTGACAACTTCATTTCAAACGCTTTTATAAATCTCACTGATGAGTGAATTAAATCGTCTTTGCCTTAAAGTTTGGTATTAAATTCGTTCATATGGCGCATAATATCGACATAAAATGTTAAGTCACATATCCAGTACCTTATTTTTAAATTCGAATACCGTAATACCACTATCAGAAAGACAAATATCAATTTCTTCACGAAGACTAAACACTCTGCTTAAAGCTTTACCTGCACTCAGCCACTGAATATGAGTTTAATAAATTACGTTTTCGAATTCACTATCGATATCATCGAGAAATTCTTTGTATTTACGATGAACAAGTCCTTTCCCACGAAAAGTATTTACAACTTTAGTAACAAATTTGATAACATGATCTGATGTTAAAAAAATCTGTATCAACACCTCGTACAAAAATAGCAAGCTGGACTGTATCTGAAATGTTAACAGTTTCGTCCAACGCGATCGAAAACCACTTGAATTTGGAGATTCTATGTTTCAAAGAGTTTTCAGTATAGGTTGACATATCTTCCACTCTACGACCTATTGTCATTCGGCTTAGGCTAATCTGTGAAACTAATTCGGTTTTATCCGGAAATAAAATATCAGCTACGGCCATTAAACATTCCTTAACCTGCAAAAGGTTTCAAATGTTTCATTAATATTTTCGAAATTTCGTTACTTCAACTAGTGATTGCGTATTTTTACGGCATTTCTGAACAGATTTTTTAACTTGTGAATTTCTTTTTCAAATAGTTTACTCTGTCTTTTCTCAGTTCCCCTGTAAAATTACTATATGTTTTGAATGCTTGGATCCGCAATGTCTTTTTAAATTGAAATCTTTTATGACAACAATAGTTTCTTGGTACATAAGAAAACTAATTTTAAAAATACTTAACTAAGTGAATACGTAATTGCTTACTTGCTGACGCGTTTCAAAACATTCGTTCCTTTTACGAAGCTAACCCTATACTGGCGGCATCGGTTATTTGTAAAGGCTCTAATGGGAATGAATTTATGACTGTGGAATGGGGTGGGTTGTTTTGGTTGTGTGTCATTAAATAGAAAAGGCTGTTGGCTTCAAAGTGTGTGTGATCATTTAATACGTTTTCTTTATCTGTTGCGTAGTGTTTGTATATTTCATATTTTTCTAAGGTTGTTAGTTTTTTACTTTGTTTTAATGTGTGTAGAACATTTATTTTACTTAGTGGATTTAGGGTTTTTTTTTTGTAATGTGTTCTTCGAAGCGTGTTTAGAATGACCTGCCGGTATGGCCGATGTAATAGTTGGGACAATCGTTACAAGTTATTTGTAAATACCTGAGAGTTTGTATTTGTCAGTTTCTTTTTGAAAAGGTTGTATGTGCTGTCTTAAAGTGTTTATTGTTTTGTAGGATATTTGATAATGGAGTTTTTTACATGTGGAGGCTATTTTGTGTGTGTCTTTGTAGAGGTTTATTGGCTCTAAATACACTCCCATGCCACCAAGGTATACGGTAAGATACGCACAAAAGCGGAGATACATTTCTTATTTGGCGCACATTATTTATTGCATTTAAGCCAATCTTGTCTGTTGCGATTTAATATACAGACAAGGTTTTCTCAATAAACAGGCTAGGCCCCATCAACGAGATAAATTATACTCGCAGTCTTATTTGGCGCACATTTCTTATTGCATTCAAGCCAATCTTGTAGGTCGCGATTAAATATCCAGATAAGGTTTTCTCAATAAACAGGCTTGGCCCCATCAACGAGATACATTATACACGCAGTCTTATTTGGCGCACATTTCTTATTGCATTCACGCCAATCTTGTCGGTAGCGTTTAAATATCCAGACAAGGTTTTCTCAATAAACAGGCTTGGCCCCATCAACGAGATACATTATACTCGCAGTCTTATTTGGCGCACATTACTTATTGCATTTAAGCCAATCTTGTCGGTTGCGATTATATATCCAGACAAGGTTTTCTCAATAAACAGGCTTGGCCCCATCAACGAGATACATTATACTCGTAGTCTTATTTGGCGCACATTTCTTATTGCATTCAAGCCAATCTTGTCGGTCGCGATTAAATATCCAGACAACGTTTTCTCAATAAACAGGCTTGGCCCCATCAACGAGATACATTATACTCGCAGTCTTAATTGGCGCACGTTACTCATTGCATTTAAGATAATCTTGTCTGTTGCGATTAAATATCCAGACAAGATTTTCTCAATAAACAGGCTTGGCCCCATCAACGAGATACATTATACTCACAGTCTTATTTGGCGCACATTACTTATTGCATTTAAGCCAATCTTGTCGGTAGCGTTTAAATATCCAGACAAGGTTTTCTCAATAAACAGACTTGGCCCCATCAACGAGATACATTATACTCGCAGTCTTATTTGGCGCACGTTACTCATTGCATTCAAGCCAATCTTGTCGGCCGCGATTAAATATCCAGATAAGGTTTTCTCAATAAACAGGCTTGGCCCCATCAACGAGATACATTATACACGCAGTCTTATTTGGCGCACATTTCTTATTGCATTCACGCCAATCTTGTCGGTAGCGTTTAAATATCCAGACAAGGTTTTCTCAATAAACAGGCTTGGCCCCATCAACGAGATACATTATACTCGCAGTCTTATTTGGCGCACATTACTTATTGCATTTAAGCCAATCTTGTCGGTTGCGATTATATATCCAGACAAGGTTTTCTCAATAAACAGGCTTGGCCCCATCAACGAGATACATTATACTCGTAGTCTTATTTGGCGCACATTTCTTATTGCATTCAAGCCAATCTTGTCGGTCGCGATTAAATATCCAGACAACGTTTTCTCAATAAACAGGCTTGGCCCCATCAACGAGATACATTATACTCGCAGTCTTAATTGGCGCACGTTACTCATTGCATTAAGATAATCTTGTCTGTTGCGATTAAATATCCAGACAAGATTTTCTCAATAAACAGGCTTGGCCCCATCAACGAGATACATTATACTCACAGTCTTATTTGGCGCACATTACTTATTGCATTTAAGCCAATCTTGTCGGTAGCGTTTAAATATCCAGACAAGGTTTTCTCAATAAACAGACTTGGCCCCATCAACGAGATACATTATACTCGCAGTCTTATTGGCGCACATTACTTATTGCATTTAAGCCAATCTTGTCTGTTGCGATTAAATATCCAGACAAGGTTTTCTCAATAAACAGACTTGGCCCCATCAACGAGATACATTATACTCGTAGTCTTATTTGTCGCACATTTCTTATTGCATTTAAGCCAATCTTGTCGGTCGCGATTAAATATCCAGACAAGATTTTCTCAATAAACAGGCTTGGCCCCATCAACGAGATACATTATACTCACAGTCTTATTTGTCGCACATTTCTTATTGCATTTAAGCCAATCTTGTCGGTAGCGTTTAAATATCCAGACAAGGTTTTCTCAATAAACAGACTTGGCCCCATCAACGAGATACATTATACTCGTAGTCTTATTTGTCGCACATTTCTTATTGCATTTAAGCCAATCTTGTCGGTAGCGTTTAAATATTCAGAAAAGATTTTCTCAATAAACAGGCTTAGCCCCATCAACGAGATACATTACTCGCAGTCTTATTTGGCGCACATTTCTTATTGTATTCAAGCTAATCTTGTCGGTCGCGATTAAATATAAAGACTAGGTTTTCTCAATAAACAGGCTTGGCCCCATCAACGAGATACATTCTACTCGCAGTCTTATTGGCGCACATTACTTATTGCATTTAATCCAATCTTGTCGGTTGTGATTAAATATCCAGACAAGGTTTTCTCAATAAACAGGCTTGGCCCCATCAACGAGATACATTATACTCGTAGTCTTATTTGTCGCACATTTCTTATTGCATTTAAGCCAATCTTGTCGGTAGCGTTTAAATATCCAGACAAGGTTTTCTCAATAAACAGGCTTGGCCCCATCAACGACATACATTATACTCGCAGTCTTATTTGGCGCACATTACTTATTGCATTTAAGCCAATCTTGTCGGTTGTGATTAAATATCCAGACAAGGTTTTCTCAATAAACAGGCTTGGCCCCATCAACGAGATACATTATACTCGCAGTCTTATTTGGCGCACATTACTTATTGCATTTAAGCCAATCTTGTCGGTAGCGTTTAAATATCCAGACAAGATTTTCTCAATAAACAGGCTTGGCCCCATCAACGACATACATTACTCGCAGTCTTATTTGGCGCACATTTCTTATTGTATTCAAGCTAATCTTGTCGGTCGCGATTAAATATCCAGACTAGGTTTCTCAATAAACAGCCTTGGCCCAATCAACGAGATACATTCTACTCGCAGTCTTATTGGCGCACATTACTGATTGCATTTAATCCAATCTTGTCGGTTGTGATTAAATATCCAGACAAGGTTTTCTCAATAAACAGACTTGGCCCCATCAACGAGATACATTATACTCGTAGTCTTATTTGTCGCACATTTCTTATTGCATTTAAGCCAATCTTGTCGGTAGCGTTTAAATATCCAGACAAGATTTTCTCAATAAACAGGCTTGGCCCCATCAACGAGATACATTACTCGCAGTCTTATTTGGCGCACATTTCTTATTGTATTCAAGCTAATCTTGTCGGTCGCGATTAAATATCCAGACTAGGTTTTCTCAATAAACAGGCTTGGCCCCATCAACGAGATACATTCTACTCGCAGTCTTATTGGCGCACATTACTTATTGCATTTAATCCAATCTTGTCGGTTGTGATTAAATATCCAGACAAGGTTTTCTCAATAAACAGGCTTGGCCCCATCAACGAGATACATTATACTCGGAATCTTATTTGGCGCACATTACTTATTGCATTCAAGCCAATCTTGTTTGTCGCGATTAAATATCCAGACAAGGTTTTCTCAATAAACAGACTTGGCCCCATCAACGAGATACATTATACCCGCAGTCTTATTTGGCGCACATTACTTATTGCATATAAGCCAATCTTGTCTGTTGCGATTAAATATCCAGACAAGGTTTTCTCAACAAACAGACTTGGCCCCATCAACGAGATACATTATACTCGCAGTCTTCATTGGCGCACGTTACTTATTGCATTTAAGCCAATCTTGTCTGTTGCGATTAAATATCCAGACAAGGTTTTCTCAATAAACAGACTTGGGCCCATCAACGAGATACATTATACTCGCAGTCTTATTTGGCGCACATTTCTTATTGCATTCAAGCCAATCTTGTCGGTCGCGATTAAATATCCAGACAAGGTTTTCTCAATAAACAGACTTGGCCCCATCAACGAGATACATTATACTCGGAATCTTATTTGGCGCACATTACTTATTGCATTCAAGCCAATCTTGTCTGTCGCGATTAAATATCCAGACAAGGTTTTCTCAATAAACAGACTTGGCCCCATCAACGAGATACATTATACTCGGAATCTTATTTGGCGCACATTACTTATTGCATTCAAGCCAATCTTGTCTGTTGCGATTAAATATCCAGACAAGGTTTTCTCAATAAACAGACTTGGCCCCATCAACGAGATACATTATACTCGGAATCTTATTTGGCGCACATTACTTATTGCATTCAAGCCAATCTTGTCTGTCGCGATTAAATATCCAGACAAGGTTTTCTCAATAAACAGACTTGGCCCCATCAACGAGATACATTATACTCGGAATCTTATTTGGCGCACATTACTTATTGCATTCAAGCCAATCTTGTCTGTCGCGATTAAATATCCAGACAAGGTTTTCTCAATAAACAGACTTGGCCCCATCAACGAGATACATTATACTCGCAGTCTTATTTGGCGCACATTTCTTATTGCATTTAAGCCAATCTTGTTGGTCGCGATTAAATATCCAGACAAGGTTTTCTCAATAAACAGGCTTGGCCCCATCAACGAGATACATTATACTCGCAGTCTTCATTGGCGCACGTTACTCATTGCATTTAAGCCAATCTTGTCGGTCGCGATTAAATATCCAGACAAGGTTTTCTCAATAAACAGACTTGGGCCTATCAACGAGATACATTATACTCGCAGTCTTATTTGGCGCACATTTCTTATTGCATTCAAGCCAATCTTGTCGGTCGCGATTAAATATCCAGACAAGATTTTCTCAATAAACAGACTTGGGCCCATCAACGAGATACATTATACTCGCAGTCTTATTTGGCGCACATTTCTTATTGCATTCAAGCCAATCTTGTCGGTCGCAATTAAATATCCAGATAAGGTTTTCTCAATAAACAGGCTTGGCCCCATCAACGAGATACATTATACACGCAGTCTTATTTGGCGCACATTTCTTATTGCATTCACGCCAATCTTGTCGGTAGCGTTTAAATATCCAGACAAGGTTTTCTCAATAAACAGGCTTGGCCCCATCAACGAGATACATTATACTCGCAGTCTTATTTGGCGCACATTACTTATTGCATTCAAGCCAATCTTGTCGGTCGCGATTAAATATCCAGACAAGGTTTTCTCAATAAACAGGCTTGGCCCCATCAACGAGATACATTATACTCGTAGTCTTATTTGGCGCACATTTCTTATTGCATTCAAGCCAATCTTGTCGGTCGCGATTAAATATCCAGACAACGTTTTCTCAATAAACAGGCTTGGCCCCATCAACGAGATACATTATACCCGCAGTCTTAATTGGCGCACGTTACTCATTGCATTTAAGATAATCTTGTCTGTTGCGATTAAATATCCAGACAAGATTTTCTCAATAAACAGGCTTGGCCCCATCAACGAGATACATTATACTCACAGTCTTATTTGGCGCACATTACTTATTGCATTTAAGCCAATCTTGTCTGTTGCGATTAAATACCCAGACAAGGTTTTCTCAATAAACAGAATTGGCCCCATCAACGAGATACATTATACTCGTAGTCTTATTTGTCGCACATTTCTTATTGCATTTAAGCCAATCTTGTCGGTAGCGTTTAAATATTCAGACAAGATTTTCTCAATAAACAGGCTTGGCCCCATCAACGAGATACATTATACTCGTAGTCTTATTTGTCGCACATTTCTTATTGCATTTAAGCCAATCTTGTCGGTAGCGTTTAAATATTCAGACAAGATTTTCTCAATAAACAGGCTTGGCCCCATCAACGAGATACATTACTCGCAGTCTTATTTGGCGCACATTTCTTATTGTATTCAAGCTAATCTTGTCGGTAGCGTTTAAATATTCAGACAAGATTTTCTCAATAAACAGACTTGGCCCCATCAACGAGATACATTATACTCGTAGTCTTATTTGTCGCACATTTCCTATTGCATTTAAGCCAATCTTGTCGGTAGCGTTTAAATATTCAGACATGATTTTCTCAATAAACAGGCTTGGCCCCATCAACGAGATACATTACTCGCAGTCTTATTTGGCGCACATTTCTTATTGTATTCAAGCTAATCTTGTCGGTAGCGTTTAAATATTCAGACAAGATTTTCTCAATAAACAGACTTGGCCCCATCAACGAGATACATTATACTCGTAGTCTTATTTGTCGCACATTTCTTATTGCATTTAAGCCAATCTTGTCGGTAGCGTTTAAATATTCAGACAAGATTTTCTCAATAAACAGGCTTGGCCCCATCAACGAGATACATTATACTCGTAGTCTTATTTGTCGCACATTTCTTATTGCATTTAAGCCAATCTTGTCGGTAGCGTTTAAATATTAAGACCAGGTTTTCTCAATAAACAGACTTGGCCCCATCAACGAGATACATTATACTCGTAGTCTTATTTGTCGCACATTTCTTATTGCATTTAAGCCAATCTTGTCGGTAGCGTTTAAATATCCAGACAAGGTTTTCTCAATAAACAGACTTGGCCCCATCAACGAGATACATTATACTCGTAGTCTTATTTGTCGCACATTTCTTATTGCATTTAAGCCAATCTTGTCGGTAGCGTTTAAATATCCAGACAAGGTTTTCTCAATAAACAGACTTGGCCCCATCAACGAGATACATTATACTCGTAGTCTTATTTGTCGCACATTTCTTATTGCATTTAAGCCAATCTTGTCGGTAGCGTTTAAATATCCAGACAAGGTTTTCTCAATAAACAGACTTGGCCCCATCAACGAGATACATTATACTCGTAGTCTTATTTGTCGCACATTTCTTATTGCATTTAAGCCAATCTTGTCGGTAGCGTTTAAATATCCAGACAAGGTTTTCTCAATAAACAGACTTGGCCCCATCAACGAGATACATTATACTCGTAGTCTTATTTGTCGCACATTTCTTATTGCATTTAAGCCAATCTTGTCGGTAGCGTTTAAATATTCAGACAAGATTTTCTCAATAAACAGGCTTGGCCCCATCAACGAGATACATTACTCGCAGTCTTATTTGGCGCACATTTCTTATTGTATTCAAGCTAATCTTGTCGGTCGCGATTAAATATCCAGACTAGGTTTTCTCAATAAACAGGCATGGCCCCATCAACGAGATACATTCTACTCGCAGTCTTATTGGCGCACATTACTTATTGCATTTTATCCAATCTTGTCGGTTGTGATTAAATATCCAGACAAGGTTTTCTCAATAAACAGGCTTGGCCCCATCAACGAGATACATTATACTCGCAGTCTTCATTGGCGCACGTTACTCATTGCATTTAAGCCAATCTTGTCGGTCGCGATTAAACATCCAGACAAGGTTTTCTCAATAAACAGACTTGGGCCCATCAACGAGATACATTATACTCGCAGTCTTATTTGGCGCACATTTCTTATTGCATTCAAGCCAATCTTGTCGGTCGCGATTAAATATCCATACAAGATTTTCTCAATAAACAGACTTGGGCCCATCAACGAGATACATTATACTCGCAGTCTTATTTGGCGCACATTTCTTATTGCATTCAAGCCAATCTTGTCGGTCGCGATTAAATATCCAGACAAGATTTTCTCAATAAACAGGCTTGGCCCCATCAACGAGATACATTATACTCGCAGGCTTATTTGGCGCACATTACTTATTGCATTCAAGCCAATCTTGTTTGTCGCGATTAAATATCCAGACAAGATTTTCTCAATAAACAGGCTTGGCCCCATCAACGAGATACATTATACTCGCAGTCTTATTTGGCGCACATTACTTATTGCATTCAAGCCAATCTTGTTTGTCGCGATTAAATATCCAGACAAGGTTTTCTCAATAAACAGACTTGGCCCCATCAACGAGATACATTATACCCGCAGTCATATTTGGCGCACATTACTTATTGCATTTAAGCCAATCTTGTCTGTTGCGATTAAATATCCAGACAAGGTTTTCTCAACAAACAGACTTGGCCCCATCAGCGAGATACATTATACTCGCAGTCTTCATTGGCGCACGTTACTTATTGCATTTAAGCCAATCTTGTCTGTTGCGATTAAATATCCAGACAAGGTTTTCTCAATAAACAGACTTGGGCCCATCAACGAGATACATTATACTCGCAGTCTTATTTGGCGCACATTTCTTATTGCATTCAAGCCAATCTTGTAGGTCGCGATTAAATATCCAGACAAGGTTTTCTCAATAAACAGACTTGGCCCCATCAACGAGATACATTATACCCGCAGTCATATTTGGCGCACGTTACTTATTGCATTTAAGCCAATCTTGTCTGTTGCGATTAAATATCCAGACAAGGTTTTCTCAATAAACAGACTTGGGCCCATCAACGAGATACATTATACTCGCAGTCTTATTTGGCGCACATTTCTTATTGCATTCAAGCCAATCTTGTCTGTTGCGATTAAATATCCAGACAAGGTTTTCTCAATAAACAGACTTGGCCCCATCAACGAGATACATTATACTCGGAATCTTATTTGGCGCACATTACTTATTGCATTCAAGCCAATCTTGTCTGTCGCGATTAAATATCCAGACAAGGTTTTCTCAATAAACAGACTTGGCCCCATCAACGAGATACATTATACTCGGAATCTTATTTGGCGCACATTACTTATTGCATTCAAGCCAATCTTGTCTGTTGCGATTAAATATCCAGACAAGGTTTTCTCAATAAACAGACTTGGCCCCATCAACGAGATACATTATACTCGGAATCTTATTTGGCGCACATTACTTATTGCATTCAAGCCAATCTTGTCTGTCGCGATTAAATATCCAGACAAGGTTTTCTCAATAAACAGACTTGGCCCCATCAACGAGATACATTATACTCGGAATCTTATTTGGCGCACATTACTTATGGCATTCAAGCCAATCTTGTCTGTCGCGATTAAATATCCAGACAAGGTTTTCTCAATAAACAGACTTGGCCCCATCAACGAGATACATTATACTCGCAGTCTTATTTGGCGCACATTTCTTATTGCATTTAAGCCAATCTTGTTGGTCGCGATTAAATATCCAGACAAGGTTTTCTCAATAAACAGGCTTGGCCCCATCAACGAGATACATTATACTCGCAGTCTTCATTGGCGCACGTTACTCATTGCATTTAAGCCAATCTTGTCGGTCGCGATTAAATATCCAGACAAGGTTTTCTCAATAAACAGACTTGGGCCCATCAACGAGATACATTATACTCGCAGTCTTATTTGGCGCACATTTCTTATTGCATTCAAGCCAATCTTGTCGGTCGCGATTAAATATCCAGACAAGATTTTCTCAATAAACAGACTTGGGCCCATCAACGAGATACATTATACTCGCAGTCTTATTTGGCGCACATTTCTTATTGCATTCAAGCCAATCTTGTCGGTCGCGATTAAATATCCAGACAAGATTTTCTCAATAAACAGGCTTGGCCCCATCAACGAGATACATTATACTCGCAGGCTTATTTGGCGCACATTACTTATTGCATTCAAGCCAATCTTGTTTGTCGCGATTAAATATCCAGACAAGATTTTCTCAATAAACAGGCTTGGCCCCATCAACGAGATACATTATACTCGCAGTCTTATTTGGCGCACATTACTTATTGCATTCAAGCCAATCTTGTTTGTCGCGATTAAATATCCAGACAAGGTTTTCTCAATAAACAGACTTGGCCCCATCAACGAGATACATTATACCCGCAGTCATATTTGGCGCACATTACTTATTGCATTTAAGCCAATCTTGTCTGTTGCGATTAAATATCCCGACAAGGTTTTCTCAACAAACAGACTTGGCCCCATCAGTGAGATACATTATACTCGCAGTCTTCATTGGCGCACGTTACTTATTGCATTTAAGCCAATCTTGTCTGTTGCGATTAAATATCCAGACAAGGTTTTCTCAATAAACAGACTTGGGCCCATCAACGAGATACATTATACTCGCAGTCTTATTTGGCGCACATTTCTTATTGCATTCAAGCCAATCTTGTAGGTCGCGATTAAATATCCAGACAAGGTTTTCTCAATAAACAGACTTGGCCCCATCAACGAGATACATTATACTCGGAATCTTATTTGGCGCACATTACTTATTGCATTCAAGCCAATCTTGTCTGTCGCGATTAAATATCCAGACAAGGTTTTCTCAATAAACAGACTTGGCCCCATCAACGAGATACATTATACTCGGAATCTTATTTGGCGCACATTACTTATTGCATTCAAGCCAATCTTGTCTGTTGCGATTAAATATCCAGACAAGGTTTTCTCAATAAACAGACTTGGCCCCATCAACGAGATACATTATACTCGGAATCTTATTTGGCGCACATTACTTATTGCATTCAAGCCAATCTTGTCTGTCGCGATTAAATATCCAGACAAGGTTTTCTCAATAAACAGACTTGGCCCCATCAACGAGATACATTATACTCGGAATCTTATTTGGCGCACATTACTTATGGCATTCAAGCCAATCTTGTCTGTCGCGATTAAATATCCAGACAAGGTTTTCTCAATAAACAGACTTGGCCCCATCAACGAGATACATTATACTCGCAGTCTTATTTGGCGCACATTTCTTATTGCATTTAAGCCAATCTTGTTGGTCGCGATTAAATATCCAGACAAGGTTTTCTCAATAAACAGGATTGGCCCCATCAACGAGATACATTATACTCGCAGTCTTCATTGGCGCACGTTACTCATTGCATTTAAGCCAATCTTGTCGGTCGCGATTAAATATCCAGACAAGGTTTTCTCAATAAACAGACTTGGGCCCATCAACGAGATACATTATACTCGCAGTCTTATTTGGCGCACATTTCTTATTGCATTCAAGCCAATCTTGTCGGTCGCGATTAAATATCCGGACAAGATTTTCTCAATAAACAGACTTGGGCCCATCAACGAGATACATTATACTCGCAGTCTTATTTGGCGCACATTTCTTATTGCATTCAAGCCAATCTTGTCGGTCGCGATTAAATATCCAGATAAGGTTTTCTCAATAAATAGGCTTGGCCCCATCAACGAGATACATTATACACGCAGTCTTATTTGGCGCACATTACTTATTGCATTCAAGCCAATCTTGTCGGTCGCGATTAAATATCCAGACAAGGTTTTCTCAATAAACAGGCTTGGCCCCATCAACGAGATACATTATACTCGTAGTCTTATTTGGCGCACATTTCTTATTGCATTCAAGCCAATCTTGTCGGTCGCGATTAAATATCCAGACAACGTTTTCTCAATAAACAGGCTTGGCCCCATCAACGAGATACATTATACCCGCAGTCTTAATTGGCGCACGTTACTCATTGCATTTAAGATAATCTTGTCTGTTGCGATTAAATATCCAGGCAAGATTTTCTCAATAAACAGGCTTGGCCCCATCAACGAGATACATTATACTCACAGTCTTATTTGGCGCACATTACTTATTGCATTTAAGCCAATCTTGTCTGTTGCGATTAAATACCCAGACAAGGTTTTCTCAATAAACAGACTTGGGACCATCAACGAGATACATTATACTCGCAGTCTTATTTGGCGCACATTTCTTATTGTATTCAAGCTAATCTTGTCGGTAGCGTTTAAATATTCAGACAAGGTTTTCTCAATAAACAGACTTGGCCCCATCAACGAGATACATTATACTCGTAGTCTTATTTGTCGCACATTTCTTATTGCATTTAAGCCAATCTTGTCGCTAGCGTTTAAATATTCAGACAAGATTTTCTCAATAAACAGGCTTGGCCCCATCAACGAGATACATTACTCGCAGTCTTATTTGGCGCACATTTCTTATTGTATTCAAGCTAATCTTGTCGGTAGCGTTTAAATATTCAGACAAGATTTTCTCAATAAACAGACTTGGCCCCATCAACGAGATACATTATACTCGTAGTCTTATTTGTCGCACATTTCTTATTGCATTTAAGCCAATCTTGTCGGTAGCGTTTAAATATTCAGACAAGATTTTCTCAATAAACAGGCTTGGCCCCATCAACGAGATACATTACTCGCAGTCTTATTTGGCGCACATTTCTTATTGTATTCAAGCTAATCTTGTCGGTAGCGTTTAAATATTCAGACAAGATTTTCTCAATAAACAGACTTGGCCCCATCAACGAGATACATTATACTCGTAGTCTTATTTGTCGCACATTTCTTATTGCATTTAAGCCAATCTTGTCGGTAGCGTTTAAATATTCAGACAAGATTTTCTCAATAAACAGGCTTGGCCCCATCAACGAGATACATTATACTCGTAGTCTTATTTGTCGCACATTTCTTATTGCATTTAAGCCAATCTTGTCGGTAGCGTTTAAATATCCAGACAAGGTTTTCTCAATAAACAGACTTGGCCCCATCAACGAGATACATTATACTCGTAGTCTTATTTGTCGCACATTTCTTATTGCATTTAAGCCAATCTTGTCGGTAGCGTTTAAATATCCAGACAAGGTTTTCTCAATAAACAGACTTGGCCCCATCAACGAGATACATTATACTCGTAGTCTTATTTGTCGCACATTTCTTATTGCATTTAAGCCAATCTTGTCGGTAGCGTTTAAATATCCAGACAAGGTTTTCTCAATAAACAGACTTGGCCCCATCAACGAGATACATTATACTCGTAGTCTTATTTGTCGCACATTTCTTATTGCATTTAAGCCAATCTTGTCGGTAGCGTTTAAATATCCAGACAAGGTTTTCTCAATAAACAGACTTGGCCCCATCAACGAGATACATTATACTCGTAGTCTTATTTGTCGCACATTTCTTATTGCATTTAAGCCAATCTTGTCGGTAGCGTTTAAATATCCAGACAAGGTTTTCTCAATAAACAGACTTGGCCCCATCAACGAGATACATTATACTCGTAGTCTTATTTGTCGCACATTTCTTATTGCATTTAAGCCAATCTTGTCGGTAGCGTTTAAATATTCAGACAAGATTTTCTCAATAAACAGGCTTGGCCCCATCAACGAGATACATTACTCGCAGTCTTATTTGGCGCACATTTCTTATTGTATTCAAGCTAATCTTGTCGGTCGCGATTAAATATCCAGACTAGGTTTTCTCAATAAACAGGCTTGGCCCCATCAACGAGATACATTCTACTCGCAGTCTTATTGGCGCACATTACTTATTGCATTTTATCCAATCTTGTCGGTTGTGATTAAATATCCAGACAAGGTTTTCTCAATAAACAGGCTTGGCCCCATCAACGAGATACATTATACTCGCAGTCTTCATTGGCGCACGTTACTCATTGCATTTAAGCCAATCTTGTCGGTCGCGATTAAACATCCAGACAAGGTTTTCTCAATAAACAGACTTGGGCCCATCAACGAGATACATTATACTCGCAGTCTTATTTGGCGCACATTTCTTATTGCATTCAAGCCAATCTTGTCGGTCGCGATTAAATATCCAGACAAGATTTTCTCAATAAACAGACTTGGGCCCATCAACGAGATACATTATACTCGCAGTCTTATTTGGCGCACATTTCTTATTGCATTCAAGCCAATCTTGTCGGTCGCGATTAAATATCCAGACAAGATTTTCTCAATAAACAGGCTTGGCCCCATCAACGAGATACATTATACTCGCAGGCTTATTTGGCGCACATTACTTATTGCATTCAAGCCAATCTTGTTTGTCGCGATTAAATATCCAGACAAGATTTTCTCAATAAACAGGCTTGGCCCCATCAACGAGATACATTATACTCGCAGGCTTATTTGGCGCACATTACTTATTGCATTCAAGCCAATCTTGTTTGTCGCGATTAAATATCCAGACAAGGTTTTCTCAATAAACAGACTTGGCCCCATCAACGAGATACATTATACCCGCAGTCATATTTGGCGCACATTACTTATTGCATTTAAGCCAATCTTGTCTGTTGCGATTAAATATCCAGACAAGGTTTTCTCAACAAACAGACTTGGCCCCATCAGCGAGATACATTATACTCGCAGTCTTCATTGGCGCACGTTACTTATTGCATTTAAGCCAATCTTGTCTGTTGCGATTAAATATCCAGACAAGGTTTTCTCAATAAACAGACTTGGGCCCATCAACGAGATACATTATACTCGCAGTCTTATTTGGCGCACATTTCTTATTGCATTCAAGCCAATCTTGTAGGTCGCGATTAAATATCCAGACAAGGTTTTCTCAATAAACAGACTTGGCCCCATCAACGAGATACATTATACTCGGAATCTTATTTGGCGCACATTACTTATTGCATTCAAGCCAATCTTGTCTGTTGCGATTAAATATCCAGACAAGGTTTTCTCAATAAACAGACTTGGCCCCATCAACGAGATACATTATACTCGGAATCTTATTTGGCGCACATTACTTATTGCATTCAAGCCAATCTTGTCTGTCGCGATTAAATATCCAGACAAGGTTTTCTCAATAAACAGACTTGGCCCCATCAACGAGATACATTATACTCGCAGTCTTATTTGGCGCACATTTCTTATTGCATTTAAGCCAATCTTGTTGGTCGCGATTAAATATCCAGACAAGGTTTTCTCAATAAACAGGCTTGGCCTCCATCAACGAGATACATTATACTCGCAGTCTTCATTGGCGCACGTTACTCATTGCATTTAAGCCAATCTTGTCGGTCGCGATTAAATATCCAGACAAGGTTTTCTCAATAAACAGACTTGGGCCCATCAACGAGATACATTATACTCGCAGTCTTATTTGGCGCACATTTCTTATTGCATTCAAGCCAATCTTGTCGGTCGCGATTAAATATCCAGACAAGATTTTCTCAATAAACAGACTTGGGCCCATCAACGAGATACATTATACTCGCAGTCTTATTTGGCGCACATTTCTTATTGCATTCAAGCCAATCTTGTCGGTCGCGATTAAATATCCAGACAAGATTTTCTCAATAAACAGGCTTGGCCCCATCAACGAGATACATTATACTCGCAGTCTGATTTGGCGCACATTACTTATTGCATTCAAGCCAATCTTGTTTGTCGCGATTAAATATCCAGACAAGGTTTTCTCAATAAACAGACTTGGCCCCATCAACGAGATACATTATACCCGCAGTCTTATTTGGCGCACATTACTTATTGCATTTAAGCCAATCTTGTCTGTTGCGATTAAATATCCGGACAAGGTTTTCTCAACAAACAGACTTGGCCATATCAACGTGATACATTATCCTCGCAGTCTTCATTGGCGCACGTTACTTATTGCATTTAAGCCAATCTTGTCTGTTGCGATTAAATATCCAGACAAGGTTTTCTCAATAAACAGACTTGGGCCCATCAACGAGATACATTATACTCGCAGTCTTATTTGGCGCACATTTCTTATTGCATTCAAGCCAATCTTGTCGGTCGCGATTAAATATCCAGACAAGGTTTTCTCAATAAACAGACTTGGCCCCATCAACGAGATACATTATACTCGGAATCTTATTTGGCGCACATTACTTATTGCATTCAAGCCAATCTTGTCTGTCGCGATTAAATATCCAGACAAGGTTTTCTCAATAAACAGACTTGGCCCCATCAACGAGATACATTATACTCACAGTCTTATTTGGCGCACATTTCTTATTGCATTTAAGCCAATCTTGTCGGTCGCGATTAAATATCCAGACAAGGTTTTCTCAATAAACAGACTTGGCCCCATCAACGAGATACATTATACTCGGAATCTTATTTGGCGCACATTACTTATTGCATTCAAGCCAATCTTGTCAGTCGCGATTAAATATCCAGACAAGATTTTCTCAATAAACAGACTTGGCCCCATCAACGAGATACATTATACTCGGAATCTTATTTGGCGCACATTACTTATTGCATTCAAGCCAATCTTGTCTGTTGCGATTAAATATCCAGACAAGGTTTTCTCAATAAACAGACTTGGCCCCATCAACGAGATACATTATACTCGGAATCTTATTTGGCGCACATTACTTATTGCATTCAAGCCAATCTTGTCTGTCGCGATTAAATATCCAGACAAGGTTTTCTCAATAAACAGACTTGGCCCCATCAACGAGATACATTATACTCGGAATCTTATTTGGCGCACATTACTTATTGCATTCAAGAAAATCTTGTCTGTCGCGATTAAATATCCAGACAAGGTTTTCTCAATAAACAGACTTGGGCCCATCAACGAGATACATTATACTCGCAGTCTTATTTGGCGCACATTTCTTATTGCATTCAAGCCAATCTTGTCGGTCGCGATTAAATATCCAGACAAGATTTTCTCAATAAACAGACTTGGGCCCATCAACGAGATACATTATACTCGCAGTCTTATTTGGCGCACATTTCTTATTGCATTCAAGCCAATCTTGTCGGTCGCGATTAAATATCCAGACAAGATTTTCTCAATAAACAGGCTTGGCCCCATCAACGAGATACATTATACTCGCAGGCTTATTTGGCGCACATTACTTATTGCATTCAAGCCAATCTTGTTTGTCGCGATTAAATATCCAGACAAGATTTTCTCAATAAACAGGCTTGGCCCCATCAACGAGATACATTATACTCGCAGTCTTATTTGGCGCACATTACTTATTGCATTCAAGCCAATCTTGTTTGTCGCGATTAAATATCCAGACAAGGTTTTCTCAATAAACAGACTTGGCCCCATCAACGAGATACATTATACCCGCAGTCATATTTGGCGCACATTACTTATTGCATTTAAGCCAATCTTGTCTGTTGCGATTAAATATCCAGACAAGGTTTTCTCAACAAACAGACTTGGCCCCATCAGCGAGATACATTATACTCGCAGTCTTCATTGGCGCACGTTACTTATTGCATTTAAGCCAATCTTGTCTGTTGCGATTAAATATCCAGACAAGGTTTTCTCAATAAACAGACTTGGGCCCATCAACGAGATACATTATACTCGCAGTCTTATTTGGCGCACATTTCTTATTGCATTCAAGCCAATCTTGTAGGTCGCGATTAAATATCCAGACAAGGTTTTCTCAATAAACAGACTTGGCCCCATCAACGAGATACATTATACTCGCAGTCTTATTTGGCGCACATTTCTTATTGCATTTAAGCCAATCTTGTTGGTCGCGATTAAATATCCAGACAACATTTTCTCAATAAACAGGCTTGGCCCCATCAACGAGATACATTATACTCGCAGTCTTCATTGGCGCACGTTACTCATTGCATTTAAGCCAATCTTGTCGGTCGCGATTAAATATCCAGACAAGGTTTTCTCAATAAACAGACTTGGGCCCATCAACGAGATACATTATACTCGCAGTCTTATTTGGCGCACATTTCTTATTGCATTCAAGCCAATCTTGTCGGTCGCGATTAAATATCCAGACAAGATTTTCTCAATAAACAGACTTGGGCCCATCAACGAGATACATTATACTCGCAGTCTTATTTGGCGCACATTTCTTATTGCATTCAAGCCAATCTTGTCGGTCGCGATTAAATATCCAGATAAGGTTTTCTCAATAAATAGGCTTGGCCCCATCAACGAGATACATTATACACGCAGTCTTATTTGGCGCACATTTCTTATTGCATTCACGCCAATCTTGTCGGTAGCGTTTAAATATCCAGACAAGGTTTTCTCAATAAACAGGCTTGGCCCCATCAACGAGATACATTATACTCGCAGTCTTATTTGGCGCACATTACTTATTGCATTCAAGCCAATCTTGTCGGTCGCGATTAAATATCCAGGCAAGGTTTTCTCAATAAACAGGCTTGGCCCCATCAACGAGATACATTATACTCGTAGTCTTATTTAGCGCACATTTCTTATTGCATTCAAGCCAATCTTGTCGGTCGCGATTAAATATCCAGACAACGTTTTCTCAATAAACAGGCTTGGCCCCATCAACGAGATACATTATACCCGCAGTCTTAATTGGCGCACGTTACTCATTGCATTTAAGATGATCTTGTCTGTTGCGATTAAATATCCAGACAAGATTTTCTCAATAAACAGGCTTGGCCCCATCAACGAGATACATTATACTCACAGTCTTATTTGGCGCACATTACTTATTGCATTTAAGCCAATCTTGTCTGTTGCGATTAAATACCCAGACAAGGTTTTCTCAATAAACAGACTTGGCCCCATCAACGAGATACATTATACTCGGAATCTTATTTGGCGCACATTACTTATTGCATTCAAGCCAATCTTGTCGGTCGCGATTAAATATCCAGACAAGGTTTTCTCAATAAACAGACTTGGCCCCATCAACGAGATACATTATACTCGTAGTCTTATTTGTCGCACATTTCTTATTGCATTTAAGCCAATCTTGTCGGTAGCGTTTAAATATTCAAACAAGATTTTCTCAATAAACAGGCTTGGCCCCATCAACGAGATACATTACTCGCAGTCTTATTTGGCGCACATTTCTTATTGTATTCAAGCTAATCTTGTCGGTAGCGTTTAAATATTCAGACAAGATTTTCTCAATAAACAGACTTGGCCCCATCAACGAGATACATTATACTCGTAGTCTTATTTGTCGCACATTTCTTATTGCATTTAAGCCAATCTTGTCGGTAGCGTATAAATATTCAGACAAGATTTTCTCAATAAACAGGCTTGGCCCCATCAACGAGATACATTACTCGCAGTCTTATTTGGCGCACATTTCTTATTGTATTCAAGCTAATCTTGTCGGTAGCGTTTAAATATTCAGACAAGATTTTCTCAATAAACAGACTTGGCCCCATCAACGAGATACATTATACTCGTAGTCTTATTTGTCGCACATTTCTTATTGCATTTAAGCCAATCTTGTCGGTAGCGTTTAAATATTCAGACAAGATTTTCTCAATAAACAGGCTTGGCCCCATCAACGAGATACATTATACTCGTAGTCTTATTTGTCGCACATTTCTTATTGCATTTAAGCCCATCTTGTCGGTAGCGTTTAAATATCCAGACAAGGTTTTCTCAATAAACAGACTTGGCCCCATCAACGAGATACATTATACTCGTAGTCATATTTGTCGCACATTTCTTATTGCATTTAAGCCAATCTTGTCGGTAGCGTTTAAATATTCAGACAAGATTTTCTCAATAAACAGGCTTGGCCCCATCATCGAGATACATTACTCGCAGTCTTATTTGGCGCACATTTCTTATTGTATTCAAGCTAATCTTGTCGGTCGCGATTAAATATCCAGACTAGGTTTTCTCAATAAACAGGCTTGGCCCCATCAACGAGATACATTCTACTCGCAGTCTTATTGGCGCACATTACTTATTGCATTTTATCCAATCTTGTCGGTTGTGATTAAATATCCAGACAAGGTTTTCTCAATAAACAGGCTTGGCCCCATCAACGAGATACATTATACTCGCAGTCTTCATTGGCGCACGTTACTCATTGCATTTAAGCCAATCTTGTCGGTCGCGATTAAACATCCAGACAAGGTTTTCTCAATAAACAGACTTGGGCCCATCAACGAGATACATTATACTCGCAGTCTTATTTGGCGCACATTTCTTATTGCATTCAAGCAAATCTTGTCGGTCGCGATTAAATATCCAGACAAGATTTTCTCAATAAACAGACTTGGGCCCATCAACGAGATACATTATACTCGCAGTCTTATTTGGCGCACATTTCTTATTGCATTCAAGCTAATCTTGTCGGTCGCGATTAAATATCCAGACAAGATTTTCTCAATAAACAGGCTTGGCCCCATCAACGAGATACATTATACTCGCAGGCTTATTTGGCGCACATTACTTATTGCATTCAAGCCAATCTTGTTTGTTGCGATTAAATATCCAGACAAGATTTTCTCAATAAACAGGCTTGGCCCCATCAACGAGATACATTATACTCGCAGTCTTATTTGGCGCACATTACTTATTGCATTCAAGCCAATCTTGTTTGTCGCGATTAAATATCCAGACAAGGTTTTCTCAATAAACAGACTTGGCCCCATCAACGAGATACATTATACCCGCAGTCATATTTGGCGCACATTACTTATTGCATTTAAGCCAATCTTGTCTGTTGCGATTAAATATCCAGACAAGGTTTTCTCAACAAACAGACTTGGCCCCATCAGCGAGATACATTATACTCGCAGTCTTCATTGGCGCACGTTACTTATTGCATTTAAGCCAATCTTGTCTGTTGCGATTAAATATCCAGACAAGGTTTTCTCAATAAACAGACTTGGGCCCATCAACGAGATACATTATACTCGCAGTCTTATTTGGCGCACATTTCTTATTGCATTCAAGCCAATCTTGTAGGTCGCGATTAAATATCCAGACAAGGTTTTCTCAATAAACAGACTTGGCCCCATCAACGAGATACATTATACTCGGAATCTTATTTGGCGCACATTACTTATTGCATTCAAGCCAATCTTGTCTGTTGCGATTAAATATCCAGACAAGGTTTTCTCAATAAACAGACTTGGGCCCATCAACGAGATACATTATACTCGCAGTCTTATTTGGCGCACATTTCTTATTGCATTCAAGCCAATCTTGTAGGTCGCGATTAAATATCCAGACAAGGTTTTCTCAATAAACAGACTTGGCCCCATCAACGAGATACATTATACTCGGAATCTTATTTGGCGCACATTACTTATTGCATTCAAGCCAATCTTGTCTGTCGCGATTAAATATCCAGACAAGATTTTCTCAATAAACAGGCTTGGCCCCATCAACGAGATACATTATACTCGCAGGCTTATTTGGCGCACATTACTTATTGCATTCAAGCCAATCTTGTTTGTCGCGATTAAATATCCAGACAAGATTTTCTCAATAAACAGGCTTGGCCCCATCAACGAGATACATTATACTCGCAGTCTTATTTGGCGCACATTACTTATTGCATTCAAGCCAATCTTGTTTGTCGCGATTAAATATCCAGACAAGGTTTTCTCAATAAACAGACTTGGCCCCATCAACGAGATACATTATACCCGCAGTCATATTTGGCGCACATTACTTATTGCATTTAAGCCAATCTTGTCTGTTGCGATTAAATATCCAGACAAGGTTTTCTCAACAAACAGACTTGGCCCCATCAGCGAGATACATTATACTCGCAGTCTTCATTGGCGCACGTTACTTATTGCATTTAAGCCAATCTTGTCTGTTGCGATTAAATATCCAGACAAGGTTTTCGCAATAAACAGACTTGGGCCCATCAACGAGATACATTATACTCGCAGTCTTATTTGGCGCACATTTCTTATTGCATTCAAGCCAATCTTGTAGGTCGCGATTAAATATCCAGACAAGGTTTTCTCAATAAACAGACTTGGCCCCATCAACGAGATACATTATACTCGGAATCTTATTTGGCGCACATTACTTATTGCATTCAAGCCAATCTTGTCTGTTGCGATTAAATATCCAGACAAGGTTTTCTCAATAAACAGACTTGGCCCCATCAACGAGATACATTATACTCGGAATCTTATTTGGCGCACATTACTTATTGCATTCAAGCCAATCTTGTCTGTCGCGATTAAATATCCAGACAAGGTTTTCTCAATAAACAGACTTGGCCCCATCAACGAGATACATTATACTCGGAATCTTATTTGGCGCACATTACTTATTGCATTCAAGCCAATCTTGTCTGTTGCGATTAAATATCCAGACAAGGTTTTCTCAATAAACAGACTTGGCCCCATCAACGAGATACATTATACTCGCAGTCTTATTTGGCGCACATTACTTATTGCATTCAAGCCAATCTTGTCTGTTGCGATTAAATATCCAGACAAGGTTTTCTCAATAAACAGACTTGGCCCCATCAACGAGATACATTATACTCGGAATCTTATTTGGCGCACATTACTTATTGCATTCAAGCCAATCTTGCCTGTCGCGATTAAATATCCAGACAAGGTTTTCTCAATAAACAGACTTGGCCCCATCAACGAGATACATTATACTCGGAATCTTATTTGGCGCACATTACTTATTGCATTCAAGCCAATCTTGTCTGTCGCGATTAAATATCCAGACAAGGTTTTCTCAATAAACAGACTTGGCCCCATCAACGAGATACATTATACTCGCAGTCTTATTTGGCGCACATTTCTTATTGCATTTAAGCCAATCTTGTTGGTCGCGATTAAATATCCAGACAAGGTTTTCTCAATAAACAGGCTTGGCCTCCATCAACGAGATACATTATACTCGCAGTCTTCATTGGCGCACGTTACTCATTGCATTTAAGCCAATCTTGTCGGTCGCGATTAAATATCCAGACAAGGTTTTCTCAATAAACAGACTTGGGCCCATCAACGAGATACATTATACTCGCAGTCTTATTTGGAGCACATTTCTTATTGCATTCAAGCCAATCTTGTCGGTCGCGATTAAATATCCAGACAAGATTTTCTCAATAAACAGACTTGGGCCCATCAACGAGATACATTATACTCGCAGTCTTATTTGGCGCACATTTCTTATTGCATTCAAGCCAATCTTGTCGGTCGCGATTAAATATCCAGACAAGATTTTCTCAATAAACAGGCTTGGCCCCATCAACGAGATACATTATACTCGCAGTCTTATTTGGCGCACATTACTTATTGCATTCAAGCCAATCTTGTTTGTCGCGATTAAATATCCAGACAAGGTTTTCTCAATAAACAGACTTGGCCCCATCAACGAGATACATTATACCCGCAGTCTTATTTGGCGCACATTACTTATTGCATTTAAGCCAATCTTGTCTGTTGCGATTAAATATCCGGACAAGGTTTTCTCAACAAACAGACTTGGCCATATCAACGAGATACATTATACTCGCGGTCTTCATTGGCGCACGTTACTTATTGCATTTAAGCCAATCTTGTCTGTTGCGATTAAATATCCAGACAAGGTTTTCTCAATAAACAGACTTGGGCCCATCAACGAGATACATTATACTCGCAGTCTTATTTGGCGCACATTTCTTATTGCATTCAGGCCAATCTTGTCGGTCGCGATTAAATATCCAGACAAGGTTTTCTCAATAAACAGACTTGGCCCCATCAACGAGATACATTATACTCGGAATCTTATTTGGCGCACATTACTTATTGCATTTAAGCCAATCTTGTCTGTCGCGATTAAATATCCAGACAAGGTTTTCTCAATAAACAGACTTGGCCCCATCAACGAGATACATTATACTCACAGTCTTATTTGGCGCACATTTCTTATTGCATTTAAGACAATCTTGTTGGTCGCGATTAAATATCCAGACAAGGTTTTCTCAATAAACAGGCTTGGCCCCATCAACGAGATACATTATACCCGCAGTCTTATTTGGTGCACATTACTTATTGCATTTAAGCCAATCTTGTAGGTCGCGATTAAATATCCAGACAAGGTTTTCTCAATAAACAGGCTTGGCCCCATCAACGAGATACATTATACTCGCAGTCTTATTTGGCGCACATTACTTATTGCATTCAAGCGAATCTTGTCGGTTGTGATTAAATATCCAGACAAGGTTTTCTCAATAAACAGGCTTGGCCCCATCAACGAGATACATTATACTCGCAGTCTTCATTGGCGCACGTTACTCATTGCATTTAAGCCAATCTTGTCGGTCGCAATTAAATATCCAGACAAGGTTTTCTCAATAAACAGACTTGGGCCCATCAACGAGATACATTATACTCGCAGTCTTATTTGGCGCACATTTCTTATTGCATTCAAGCCAATCTTGTCGGTCGCGATTAAATATCCAGACAAGGTTTTCTCAATAAACAGACTTGGCCCCATCAACAAGATACATTATACTCGGAATCTTATTTGGCGCACATTACTTATTGCATTCAAGCCAATCTTGTCTGTCGCGATTAAATATCCAGACAAGGTTTTCTCAATAAACAGACTTGGCCCCATCAACGAGATACATTATACTCGCAGTCTTCATTGACGCACGTTACTCATTGCATTTAAGCCAATCTTGTCGGTAGCGTTTAAATATCCAGACAAGGTGTTCTCAATAAACAGACTTGGCCCCATCAACGAGATACATTATACTCGTAGTCTTATTTGTCGCACATTTCTTATTGCATTTAAGCCAATCTTGTCGGTAGCGTTTAAATATCCAGACAAGGTTTTCTCAATAAACAGACTTGGCCCCATCAACGAGATACATTATACTCGTAGTCTTATTTGTCGCACATTTCTTATTGCATTTAAGCCAATCTTGTAGGTAGCGTTTAAATATCCAGACAAGGTTTTCTCAATAAACAGACTTGGCCCCATCAACGAGATACATTATACTCGTAGTCTTATTTGTCGCACATTTCTTATTGCATTTAAGCCAATCTTGTCGGTAGCGTTTAAATATCCAGACAAGGTTTTCTCAATAAACAGACTTGGCCCCATCAACGAGATACATTATACTCGTAGTCTTATTTGTCGCACATTTCTTATTGCATTTAAGCCAATCTTGTCGGTAGCGTTTAAATATTCAGACAAGATTTTCTCAATAAACAGGCTTGGCCCCATCAACGAGATACATTACTCGCAGTCTTATTTGGCGCACATTTCTTATTGTATTCAAGCTAATCTTGTCGGTCGCGATTAAATATCCAGACTAGGTTTTCTCAATAAACAGGCTTGGCCCCATCAACGAGATACATTCTACTCGCAGTCTTATTGGCGCACATTACTTATTGCATTTTATCCAATCTTGTCGGTTGTGATTAAATATCCAGACAAGTTTTTCTCAATAAACAGGCTTGGCCCCATCAACGAGATACATTATACTCGCAGTCTTCATTGGCGCACGTTACTCATTGCATTTAAGCCAATCTTGTCGGTCGCGATTAAACATCCAGACAAGGTTTTCTCAATAAACAGACTTAGGCCCATCAACGAGATACATTATACTCGCAGTCTTATTTGGCGCACATTTCTTATTGCATTCAAGCCAATCTTGTCGGTCGCGATTAAATATCCAGACAAGATTTTCTCAATAAACAGACTTGGGCCCATCAACGAGATACATTATACTCGCAGTCTTATTTGGCGCACATTTCTTATTGCATTCAAGCCAATCTTGTCGGTCGCGATTAAATATCCAGACAAGATTTTCTCAATAAACAGGCTTGGCCCCATCAACGAGATACATTATACTCGCAGGCTTATTTGGCGCACATTACTTATTGCATTCAAGCCAATCTTGTTTGTCGCGATTAAATATCCAGACAAGATTTTCTCAATAAACAGGCTTGGCCCCATCAACGAGATACATTATACTCGCAGTCTTATTTGGCGCACATTACTTATTGCATTCAAGCCAATCTTGTTTGTCGCGATTAAATATCCAGACAAGGTTTTCTCAATAAACAGACTTGGCCCCATCAACGAGATACATTATACCCGCAGTCATATTTGGCGCACATTACTTATTGCATTTAAGCCAATCTTGTCTGTTGCGATTAAATATCCAGACAAGGTTTTCTCAACAAACAGACTTGGCCCCATCAACGAGATACATTATACTCGCAGTCTTCATTGGCGCACGTTACTTATTGCATTTAAGCCAATCTTGTCTGTTGCGATTAAATATCCAGACAAGGTTTTCTCAATAAACAGACTTGGGCCCATCAACGAGATACATTATACTCGCAGTCTTATTTGGCGCACATTTCTTATTGCATTCAAGCCAATCTTGTAGGTCGCGATTAAATATCCAGACAAGGTTTTCTCAATAAACAGACTTGGCCCCATCAACGAGATACATTATACTCGGAATCTTATTTGGCGCACATTACTTATTGCATTCAAGCCAATCTTGTCTGTCGCGATTAAATATCCAGAAAAGGTTTTCTCAATAAACAGACTTGGCCCCATCAACGAGATACATTATACTCGGAATCTTATTTGGCGCACATTACTTATTGCATTCAAGCCAATCTTGTCTGTTGCGATTAAATATCCAGACAAGGTTTTCCCAATAAACAGACTTGGCCCCATCAACGAGATACATTATACTCGGAATCTTATTTGGCGCACATTACTTATTGCATTCAAGCCAATCTTGTCTGTCGCGATTAAATATCCAGACAAGGTTTTCTCAATAAACAGACTTGGCCCCATCAACGAGATACATTATACTCGGAATCTTATTTGGCGCACATTACTTATTGCATTCAAGCCAATCTTGTCTGTCGCGATTAAATATCCAGACAAGGTTTTCTCAATAAACAGACTTGGCCCCATCAACGAGATACATTATACTCGCAGTCTTATTTGGCGCACATTTCTTATTGCATTTAAGCCAATCTTGTTGGTCGCGATTAAATATCCAGACAAGGTTTTCTCAATAAACAGGCTTGGCCTCCATCAACGAGATACATTATACTCGCAGTCTTCATTGGCGCACGTTACTCATTGCATTTAAGCCAATCTTGTCGGTCGCGATTAAATATCCAGACAAGGTTTTCTCAATAAACAGACTTGGGCCCATCAACGAGATACATTATACTCGCAGTCTTATTTGGCGCACATTACTTATTGCATTCAAGCCAATCTTGTTTGTCGCGATTAAATATCCAGACAAGGTTTTCTCAATAAACAGACTTGGCCCCATCAACGAGATACATTATACCCGCAGTCTTATTTGGCGCACATTACTTATTACATTTAAGCCAATCTTGTCTGTTGCGATTAAATATCCGGACAAGGTTTTCTCAACAAACAGACTTGGCCATATCAACGAGATACATTATACTCGCAGTCTTCATTGGCGCACGTTACTTATTGCATTTAAGCCAATCTTGTCTGTTGCGATTAAATATCCAGACAAGGTTTTCTCAATAAACAGACTTGGGCCCATCAACGAGATACATTATACTCGCAGTCTTATTTGGCGCACATTTCTTATTGCATTCAAGCCAATCTTGTAGGTCGCGATTAAATATCCAGACAAGGTTTTCTCAATAAACAGACTTGGCCCCATCAACGAGATACATTATACTCGGAATCTTATTTGGCGCACATTACTTATTGCATTCAAGCCAATCTTGTCGGTCGCGATTAAATATCCAGACAAGGTTTTCTCAATAAACAGACTTGGGCCCATCAACGAGATACATTATACTCGGAATCTTATTTGGCGCACATTACTTATTGCATTCAAGCCAATCTTGTCTGTCGCGATTAAATATCCAGACAAGATTTTCTCAATAAACAGACTTGGCCCCATCAACGAGATACATTATACTCGGAATCTTATTTGGCGCACATTACTTATTGCATTCAAGCCAATCTTGTTTGTTGCGATTAAATATCCAGACAAGGTTTTCTCAATAAACAGACTTGGCCCCATCAACGAGATACATTATACTCGGAATCTTATTTGGCGCACATTACTTATTGCATTCAAGCCAATCTTGTCTGTCGCGATTAAATATACAGACAAGGTTTTCTCAATAAACAGACTTGGCCCCATCAACGAGATACATTATACTCGGAATCTTATTTGGCGCACATTACTTATTGCATTCAAGAAAATCTTGTCTGTCGCGATTAAATATCCAGACAAGGTTTTCTCAATAAACAGACTTGGCCCCATCAACGAGATACATTATACTCGCAGTCTTATTTGGCGCACATTTCTTATTGCATTTAAGACAATCTTGTTGGTCGCGATTAAATATCCAGACAAGGTTTTCTCAATAAACAGGCTTGGCCCCATCAACGAGATACATTATACCCGCAGTCTTATTTGGCGCACATTACTTATTGCATTTAGGCCAATCTTGTAGGTCGCGATTAAATATCCAGACAAGGTTTTCTCAATAAACAGGCTTGGCCCCATCAACGAGATACATTATACTCGCAGTCTTATTTGGCGCACATTACTTATTGCATTCAAGCCAATCTTGTCGGTTGTGATTAAATATCCAGACAAGGTTTTCTCAATAAACAGGCTTGGCCCCATCAACGAGATACATTATACTCGCAGTCTTCATTGGCGCACGTTACTCATTGCATTTAAGCCAATCTTGTCGGTCGCAATTAAATATCCAGACAAGGTTTTCTCAATAAACAGACTTGGGCCCATCAACGAGATACATTATACTCGCAGTCTTATTTGGCGCACATTTCTTATTGCATTCAAGCCAATCTTGTCGGTCGCGATTAAATATCCAGACAAGGTTTTCTCAATAAACAGACTTGGCCCCATCAACAAGATACATTATACTCGGAATCTTATTTGGCGCACATTACTTATTGCATTGAAGCCAATCTTGTCTGTCGCGATTAAATATCCAGACAAGGTTTTCTCAATAAACAGACTTGGCCCCATCAACGAGATACATTATACTCGGAATCTTATTTGGCGCACATTACTTATTGCATTCAAGCCAATCTTGTCTGTTGCGATTAAATATCCAGACAAGGTTTTCTCAATAAACAGACTTGGCCCCATCAACGAGATACATTATACTCGGAATCTTATTTGGCGCACATTACTTATTGCATTCAAGCCAATCTTGTCTGTCGCGATTAAATATCCAGACAAGGTTTTCTCAATAAACAGGCTTGGCCCCATCAACGAGATACATTATACTCGCAGTCTTCATTGGCGCACGTTACTCATTGCATTTAAGCCAATCTTGTCGGTCGCGATTAAATATCCAGACAAGGTTTTCTCAATAAACAGACTTGGGCCCATCAACGAGATACATTATACTCGCAGTCTTATTTGGCGCACATTTCTTATTGCATTCAAGCCAATCTTGTCGGTCGCGATTAAATATCCAGACAAGATTTTCTCAATAAACAGACTTGGGCCCATCAACGAGATACATTATACTCGTAGTCTTATTTGGCGCACATTTCTTATTGCATTCAAGCCAATCTTGTCGGTCGCGATTAAATATCCAGACAAGATTTTCTCAATAAACAGACTTGGGCCCATCAACGAGATACATTATACTCGCAGTCTTATTTGGCGCACATTTCTTATTGCATTCAAGCCAATCTTGTCGGTCGCGATTAAATATCCAGACAAGATTTTCTCAATAAACAGGCTTGGACCCATCAACGAGATACATTATACTCGCAGTCTTATTTGGCGCACATTACTTATTGCATTCAAGCCAATCTTGTCTGTCGCGATTAAATATCCAGACAAGGTTTTCTCAATAAACAGGCTTGGCCCCATCAACGAGATACATTATACTCGCAGTCTTCATTGGCGCACGTTACTCATTGCATTTAAGCCAATCTTGTCGGTCGCGATTAAATATCCAGACAAGGTTTTCTCAATAAACAGACTTGGGCCCATCAACGAGATACATTATACTCGCAGTCTTATTTGGCGCACATTTCTTATTGCATTCAAGCCAATCTTGTCGGTCGCGATTAAATATCCAGACAAGATTTTCTCAATAAACAGACTTGGGCCCATCAACGAGATACATTATACTGGCAGTCTTATTTGGCGCACATTTCTTATTGCATTCAAGCCAATCTTGTCGGTCGCGATTAAATATCCAGACAAGATTTTCTCAATAAACAGGCTTGGACCCATCAACGAGATACATTATACTCGCAGTCTTATTTGGCGCACATTACTTATTGCATTCAAGCCAATCTTGTTTGTCGCGATTAAATATCCAGACAAGTTTTTCTCAATAAACAGACTTGGCCCCATCAACGAGATACATTATACCCGCAGTCTTATTTGGCGCACATTACTTATTGCATTTAAGCCAATCTTGTCTGTTGCGATTAAATATCCAGACAAGGTTTTCTCAACAAACAGACTTGGCCCCATCAACGAGATACATTATACTCGCAGTCTTCATTGGCGCACGTTACTTATTGCATTTAAGCCAATCTTGTCTGTTGCGATTAAATATCCAGACAAGGTTTTCTCAATAAACAGACTTAGCCCATCAACGAGATACATTATACTCGCAGTCTTATTTGGCGCACATTTCTTATTGCATTCAAGCCAATCTTGTCGGTCGCGATTAAATATCCAGACAAGGTTTTCTCAATAAACAGACTTGGCCCCATCAACGAGATACATTATACTCGGAATCTTATTTGGCGCACATTACTTATTGCATTCAAGCCAATCTTGTCTGTCGCGATTAAATATCCAGACAAGGTTTTCTCAATAAACAGACTTGGCCCCATCAACGAGATACATTATACTCGGAATCTTATTTGGCGCACATTACTTATTGCATTCAAGCCAATCTTGTCTGTTGCGATTAAATATCCAGACAAGGTTTTCTCAATAAACAGACTTGGCCCCATCAACGAGATACATTATACTCGGAATCTTATTTGGCGCACATTACTTATTGCATTCAAGCCAATCTTGTCTGTCGCGATTAAATATCCAGACAAGGTTTTCTCAATAAACAGACTTGGCCCCATCAACGAGATACATTATACTCGGAATCTTATTTGGCGCACATTACTTATTGCATTCAAGCCAATCTTGTCTGTCGCGATTAAATATCCAGACAAGGTTTTCTAAATAAACAGACTTGGCCCCATCAACGAGATACATTATACTCGCAGTCTTATTTGGCGCACATTTCTTATTGCATTTAAGCCAATCTTTTGGTCGCGATTAAATATCCAGACAAGGTTTTCTCAATAAACAGGCTTGGCTCCATCAACGAGATACATTATACTCGCAGTCTTCATTGGCGCACGTTACTCATTGCATTTAAGCCAATCTTGTCGGTCGCGATTAAATATCCAGACAAGGTTTTCTCAATAAACAGACTTGGGCCCATCAACGAGATACATTATACTCGCAGTCTTATTTGGCGCACATTTCTTATTGCATTCAAGCCAATCTTGTCGGTCGCGATTAAATATCCAGACAAGATTTTCTCAATAAACAGACTTGGGCCCATCAACGAGATACATTATACTCGCAGGCTTATTTGGCGCACATTTCTTATTGCATTCAAGCCAATCTTGTCGGTCGCGATTAAATATCCAGACAAGATTTTCTCAATAAACAGGCTTGGCCCCATCAACGAGATACATTATACTCGCAGTCTTATTTGGCGCACATTTCTTATTGCATTCAAGCCAATCTTGTCGGTCGCGATTAAATATCCGGACAAGATTTTCTCAATAAACAGACTTGGGCCCATCAACGAGATACATTATACTCGCAGTCTTATTTGGCGCAAATTTTTTTATTGCATTTAAGCCAATCTTGTCTGTTGCGATTAAATATCCAGACAAGGTTTTCTCAACAAACAGACTTGGCCCCATCAACGAGATACATTATACTCGCAGTCTTCATTGGCGCACGTTACTTATTGCATTTAAGCCAATCTTGTCTGTTGCGATTAAATATCCAGACAAGGTTTTCTCAATAAACAGACTTGGGCCCATCAACGAGATACATTATACTCGCAGTCTTATTTGGCGCACATTTCTTATTGCATTCAAGCCAATCTTGTCGGTCGCGATTAAATATCCAGACAAGGTTTTCTCAATAAACAGACTTGGGCCCATCAACGAGATACATTATACTCGCAGTCTTATTTGGCGCACATTTCTTATTGCATTTAAGCCAATCTTGTTGGTCGCGATTAAATATCCAGACAAGGTTTTCTCAATAAACAGGCTTGGCCTCCATCAACGAGATACATTATACTCGCAGTCTTCATTGGCGCACGTTACTCATTGCATTTAAGCCAATCTTGTCGGTCGCGATTAAATATCCAGACAAGGTTTTCTCAATAAACAGACTTGGGCCCATCAACGAGATACATTATACTCGCAGTCTTATTTGGCGCACATTTCTTATTGCATTCAAGCCAATCTTGTCGGTCGCGATTAAATATCCAGACAAGATTTTCTCAATAAACAGACTTGGGCCCATCAACGAGATACATTATACTCGCAGTCTTATTTGGCGCACATTTCTTATTGCATTCAAGCCAATCTTGTCGGTCGCGATTAAATATCCAGACAAGATTTTCTCAATAAACAGACTTGGCCCCATCAACGAGATACATTATACTCGCAGTCTTATTTGGCGCACATTACTTATTGCATTCAAGCCAATCTTGTTTGTCGCGATTAAATATCCAGACAAGGTTTTCTCAATAAACAGACTTGGCCCCATCAACGAGATACATTATACCCGCAGTCTTATTTGGCGCACATTACTTATTGCATTTAAGCCAATCTTGTCTGTTGCGATTAAATATCCGGACAAGGTTTTCTCAACAAACAGACTTGGCCATATCAACGAGATACATTATACTCGCAGTCTTCATTGGCGCACGTTACTTATTGCATTTAAGCCAATCTTGTCTGTTGCGATTAAATATCCAGACAAGGTTTTCTCAATAAACAGACTTGGGCCCATCAACGAGATACATTATACTCGCAGTCTTATTTGGCGCACATTTCTTATTGCATTCAAGCCAATCTTGTCGGTCGCGATTAAATATCCAGACAAGGTTTTCTCAATAAACAGACTTGGCCCCATCAACGAGATACATTATACTCGGAATCTTATTTGGCGCACATTACTTATTGCATTCAAGCCAATCTTGTCTGTCGCGATTAAATATCCAGACAAGGTTTTCTCAATAAACAGACTTGGCCCCATCAACGAGATACATTATACTCACAGTCTTATTTGGCGCACATTTCTTATTGCATTTAAGCCAATCTTGTCGGTCGCGATTAAATATCCAGACAAGGTTTTCTCAATAAACAGACTTGGCCCCATCAACGAGATACATTATACTCGGAATCTTATTTGGCGCACATTACTTATTGCATTCAAGCCAATCTTGTCTGTCGCGATTAAATATCCAGACAAGATTTTCTCAATAAACAGACTTGGCCCCATCAACGAGATACATTATACTCGGAATCTTATTTGGCGCACATTACTTATTGCATTCAAGCCAATCTTGTCTGTTGCGATTAAATATCCAGACAAGGTTTTCTCAATAAACAGACTTGGCCCCATCAACGAGATACATTATACTCGGAATCTTATTTGGCGCACATTACTTATTGCATTCAAGCCAATCTTGTCTGTCGCGATTAAATATACAGACAAGGTTTTCTCAATAAACAGACTTGGCCCCATCAACGAGATACATTATACTCGGAATCTTATTTGGCGCACATTACTTATTGCATTCAAGAAAATCTTGTCTGTCGCGATTAAATATCCAGACAAGGTTTTCTCAATAAACAGACTTGGCCCCATCAACGAGATACATTATACTCGCAGTCTTATTTGGCGCACATTTCTTATTGCATTTAAGACAATCTTGTTGGTCGCGATTAAATATCCAGACAAGGTTTTCTCAATAAACAGGCTTGGCCCCATCAACGAGATACATTATACCCGCAGTCTTATTTGGCGCACATTACTTATTGCATTTAAGCCAATCTTGTAGGTCGCGATTAAATATCCAGACAAGGTTTTCTCAATAAACAGGCTTGGCCCCATCAACGAGATACATTATACTCGCAGTCTTATTTGGCGCACATTACTTATTGCATTCAAGCCAATCTTGTCGGTTGTGATTAAATATCCAGACAAGGTTTTCTCAATAAACAGGCTTGGCCCCATCAACGAGATACATTATACTCGCAGTCTTCATTGGCGCACGTTACTCATTGCATTTAAGCCAATCTTGTCGGTCGCAATTAAATATCCAGACAAGGTTTTCTCAATAAACAGACTTGGGCCCATCAACGAGATACATTATACTCGCAGTCTTATTTGGCGCACATTTCTTATTGCATTCAAGCCAATCTTGTCGGTCGCGATTAAATATCCAGACAAGGTTTTCTCAATAAACAGACTTGGCCCCATCAACAAGATACATTATACTCGGAATCTTATTTGGCGCACATTACTTATTGCATTCAAGCCAATCTTGTCTGTTGCGATTAAATATCCAGACAAGGTTTTCTCAATAAACAGACTTGGCCCCATCAACGAGATACATTATACTCGGAATCTTATTTGGCGCACATTACTTATTGCATTCAAGCCAATCTTGTCTGTCGCGATTAAATATCCAGACAAGGTTTTCTCAATAAACAGGCTTGGCCCCATCAACGAGATACATTATACTCGCAGTCTTCATTGGCGCACGTTACTCATTGCATTTAAGCCAATCTTGTCGGTCGCGATTAAATATCCAGACAAGGTTTTCTCAATAAACAGACTTGGGCCCATCAACGAGATACATTATACTCGCAGTCTTATTTGGCGCACATTTCTTATTGCATTCAAGCCAATCTTGTCGGTCGCGATTAAATATCCAGACAAGATTTTCTCAATAAACAGACTTGGGCCCATCAACGAGATACATTATACTCGCAGTCTTATTTGGCGCACATTTCTTATTGCATTTAAGCCAATCTTGTCGGTCGCGATTAAATATCCAGACAAGATTTTCTCAATAAACAGGCTTGGACCCATCAACGAGATACATTATACTCGCAGTCTTATTTGGCGCACATTACTTATTGCATTCAAGCCAATCTTGTTTGTCGCGATTAAATATCCAGACAAGGTTTTCTCAATAAACAGACTTGGCCCCATCAACGAGATACATTATACTCGCAGTCTTATTTGGCGCACATTTCTTATTGCATTTAAGCCAATCTTTTGGTCGCGATTAAATATCCAGACAAGGTTTTCTCAATAAACAGGCTTGGCCCCATCAACGAGATACATTATACTCGCAGTCTTCATTGGCGCACGTTACTCATTGCATTTAAGCCAATCTTGTCGGTCGCGATTAAATATCCAGACAAGGTTTTCTCAATAAACAGACTTGGGCCCATCAACGAGATACATTATACTCGCAGTCTTATTTGGCGCACATTTCTTATTGCATTCAAGCCAATCTTGTCGGTCGCGATTAAATATCCAGACAAGATTTTCTCAATAAACAGACTTGGGCCCATCAACGAGATACATTATACTCGCAGGCTTATTTGGCGCACATTTCTTATTGCATTCAAGCCAATCTTGTCGGTCGCGATTAAATATCCAGACAAGATTTTCTCAATAAACAGGCTTGGCCCCATCAACGAGATACATTATACTCGCAGTCTTATTTGGCGCACATTTCTTATTGCATTCAAGCCAATCTTGTCGGTCGCGATTAAATATCCGGACAAGATTTTCTCAATAAACAGACTTGGGCCCATCAACGAGATACATTATACTCGCAGTCTTATTTGGCGCAAATTTTTTTATTGCATTTAAGCCAATCTTGTCTGTTGCGATTAAATATCCAGACAAGGTTTTCTCAACAAACAGACTTGGCCCCATCAACGAGATACATTATACTCGCAGTCTTCATTGGCGCACGTTACTTATTGCATTTAAGCCAATCTTGTCTGTTGCGATTAAATATCCAGACAAGGTTTTCTCAATAAACAGACTTGGGCCCATCAACGAGATACATTATACTCGCAGTCTTATTTGGCGCACATTTCTTATTGCATTCAAGCCAATCTTGTCGGTCGCGATTAAATATCCAGACAAGGTTTTCTCAATAAACAGACTTGGGCCCATCAACGAGATACATTATACTCGCAGTCTTCATTGGCGCACGTTACTCATTGCATTTAAGCCAATCTTGTCGGTCGCGATTAAATATCCAGACAAGGTTTTCTCAATAAACAGACTTGGGCCCATCAACGAGATACATTATACTCGCAGTCTTATTTGGCGCACATTTCTTATTGCATTCAAGCCAATCTTGTCGGTCGCGATTAAATATCCAGACAAGATTTTCTCAATAAACAGACTTGGGCCCATCAACGAGATACATTATACTCGCAGGCTTATTTGGCGCACATTTCTTATTGCATTCAAGCCAATCTTGTCGGTCGCGATTAAATATCCAGACAAGATTTTCTCAATAAACAGGCTTGGCCCCATCAACGAGATACATTATACTCGCAGTCTTATTTGGCGCACATTTCTTATTGCATTCAAGCCAATCTTGTCGGTCGCGATTAAATATCCGGACAAGATTTTCTCAATAAACAGACTTGGGCCCATCAACGAGATACATTATACTCGCAGTCTTATTTGGCGCAAATTTTTTTATTGCATTTAAGCCAATCTTGTCTGTTGCGATTAAATATCCAGACAAGGTTTTCTCAACAAACAGACTTGGCCCCATCAACGAGATACATTATACTCGCAGTCTTCATTGGCGCACGTTACTTATTGCATTTAAGCCAATCTTGTCTGTTGCGATTAAATATCCAGACAAGGTTTTCTCAATAAACAGACTTGGGCCCATCAACGAGATACATTATACTCGCAGTCTTATTTGGCGCACATTTCTTATTGCATTCAAGCCAATCTTGTCGGTCGCGATTAAATATCCAGACAAGGTTTTCTCAATAAACAGACTTGGGCCCATCAACGAGATACATTATACTCGCAGTCTTATTTGGCGCACATTTCTTATTGCATTTAAGCCAATCTTGTTGGTCGCGATTAAATATCCAGACAAGGTTTTCTCAATAAACAGGCTTGGCCTCCATCAACGAGATACATTATACTCGCAGTCTTCATTGGCGCACGTTACTCATTGCATTTAAGCCAATCTTGTCGGTCGCGATTAAATATCCAGACAAGGTTTTCTCAATAAACAGACTTGGGCCCATCAACGAGATACATTATACTCGCAGTCTTATTTGGCGCACATTTCTTATTGCATTCAAGCCAATCTTGTCGGTCGCGATTAAATATCCAGACAAGATTTTCTCAATAAACAGACTTGGGCCCATCAACGAGATACATTATACTCGCAGTCTTATTTGGCGCACATTTCTTATTGCATTCAAGCCAATCTTGTCGGTCGCGATTAAATATCCAGACAAGATTTTCTCAATAAACAGACTTGGCCCCATCAACGAGATACATTATACTCGCAGTCTTATTTGGCGCACATTACTTATTGCATTCAAGCCAATCTTGTTTGTCGCGATTAAATATCCAGACAAGGTTTTCTCAATAAACAGACTTGGCCCCATCAACGAGATACATTATACCCGCAGTCTTATTTGGCGCACATTACTTATTGCATTTAAGCCAATCTTGTCTGTTGCGATTAAATATCCGGACAAGGTTTTCTCAACAAACAGACTTGGCCATATCAACGAGATACATTATACTCGCAGTCTTCATTGGCGCACGTTACTTATTGCATTTAAGCCAATCTTGTCTGTTGCGATTAAATATCCAGACAAGGTTTTCTCAATAAACAGACTTGGGCCCATCAACGAGATACATTATACTCGCAGTCTTATTTGGCGCACATTTCTTATTGCATTCAAGCCAATCTTGTCGGTCGCGATTAAATATCCAGACAAGGTTTTCTCAATAAACAGACTTGGCCCCATCAACGAGATACATTATACTCGGAATCTTATTTGGCGCACATTACTTATTGCATTCAAGCCAATCTTGTCTGTCGCGATTAAATATCCAGACAAGGTTTTCTCAATAAACAGACTTGGCCCCATCAACGAGATACATTATACTCACAGTCTTATTTGGCGCACATTTCTTATTGCATTTAAGCCAATCTTGTCGGTCGCGATTAAATATCCAGACAAGGTTTTCTCAATAAACAGACTTGGCCCCATCAACGAGATACATTATACTCGGAATCTTATTTGGCGCACATTACTTATTGCATTCAAGCCAATCTTGTCTGTCGCGATTAAATATCCAGACAAGATTTTCTCAATAAACAGACTTGGCCCCATCAACGAGATACATTATACTCGGAATCTTATTTGGCGCACATTACTTATTGCATTCAAGCCAATCTTGTCTGTTGCGATTAAATATCCAGACAAGGTTTTCTCAATAATCAGACTTGGCCCCATCAACGAGATACATTATACTCGGAATCTTATTTGGCGCACATTACTTATTGCATTCAAGCCAATCTTGTCTGTCGCGATTAAATATACAGACAAGGTTTTCTCAATAAACAGACTTGGCCCCATCAACGAGATACATTATACTCGGAATCTTATTTGGCGCACATTACTTATTGCATTCAAGAAAATCTTGTCTGTCGCGATTAAATATCCAGACAAGGTTTTCTCAATAAACAGACTTGGCCCCATCAACGAGATACATTATACTCGCAGTCTTATTTGGCGCACATTTCTTATTGCATTTAAGACAATCTTGTTGGTCGCGATTAAATATCCAGACAAGGTTTTCTCAATAAACAGGCTTGGCCCCATCAACGAGATACATTATACCCGCAGTCTTATTTGGCGCACATTACTTATTGCATTTAAGCCAATCTTGTAGGTCGCGATTAAATATCCAGACAAGGTTTTCTCAATAAACAGGCTTGGCCCCATCAACGAGATACATTATACTCGCAGTCTTATTTGGCGCACATTACTTATTGCATTCAAGCCAATCTTGTCGGTTGTGATTAAATATCCAGACAAGGTTTTCTCAATAAACAGGCTTGGCCCCATCAACGAGATACATTATACTCGCAGTCTTCATTGGCGCACGTTACTCATTGCATTTAAGCCAATCTTGTCGGTCGCAATTAAATATCCAGACAAGGTTTTCTCAATAAACAGACTTGGGCCCATCAACGAGATACATTATACTCGCAGTCTTATTTGGCGCACATTTCTTATTGCATTCAAGCCAATCTTGTCGGTCGCGATTAAATATCCAGACAAGGTTTTCTCAATAAACAGACTTGGCCCCATCAACAAGATACATTATACTCGGAATCTTATTTGGCGCACATTACTTATTGCATTCAAGCCAATCTTGTCTGTTGCGATTAAATATCCAGACAAGGTTTTCTCAATAAACAGACTTGGCCCCATCAACGAGATACATTATACTCGGAATCTTATTTGGCGCACATTACTTATTGCATTCAAGCCAATCTTGTCTGTCGCGATTAAATATCCAGACAAGGTTTTCTCAATAAACAGGCTTGGCCCCATCAACGAGATACATTATACTCGCAGTCTTCATTGGCGCACGTTACTCATTGCATTTAAGCCAATCTTGTCGGTCGCGATTAAATATCCAGACAAGGTTTTCTCAATAAACAGACTTGGGCCCATCAACGAGATACATTATACTCGCAGTCTTATTTGGCGCACATTTCTTATTGCATTCAAGCCAATCTTGTCGGTCGCGATTAAATATCCAGACAAGATTTTCTCAATAAACAGACTTGGGCCCATCAACGAGATACATTATACTCGCAGTCTTATTTGGCGCACATTTCTTATTGCATTTAAGCCAATCTTGTCGGTCGCGATTAAATATCCAGACAAGATTTTCTCAATAAACAGGCTTGGACCCATCAACGAGATACATTATACTCGCAGTCTTATTTGGCGCACATTACTTATTGCATTCAAGCCAATCTTGTTTGTCGCGATTAAATATCCAGACAAGGTTTTCTCAATAAACAGACTTGGCCCCATCAACGAGATACATTATACTCGCAGTCTTATTTGGCGCACATTTCTTATTGCATTTAAGCCAATCTTTTGGTCGCGATTAAATATCCAGACAAGGTTTTCTCAATAAACAGGCTTGGCCCCATCAACGAGATACATTATACTCGCAGTCTTCATTGGCGCACGTTACTCATTGCATTTAAGCCAATCTTGTCGGTCGCGATTAAATATCCAGACAAGGTTTTCTCAATAAACAGACTTGGGCCCATCAACGAGATACATTATACTCGCAGTCTTATTTGGCGCACATTTCTTATTGCATTCAAGCCAATCTTGTCGGTCGCGATTAAATATCCAGACAAGATTTTCTCAATAAACAGACTTGGGCCCATCAACGAGATACATTATACTCGCAGGCTTATTTGGCGCACATTTCTTATTGCATTCAAGCCAATCTTGTCGGTCGCGATTAAATATCCAGACAAGATTTTCTCAATAAACAGGCTTGGCCCCATCAACGAGATACATTATACTCGCAGTCTTATTTGGCGCACATTTCTTATTGCATTCAAGCCAATCTTGTCGGTCGCGATTAAATATCCGGACAAGATTTTCTCAATAAACAGACTTGGGCCCATCAACGAGATACATTATACTCGCAGTCTTATTTGGCGCAAATTTTTTTATTGCATTTAAGCCAATCTTGTCTGTTGCGATTAAATATCCAGACAAGGTTTTCTCAACAAACAGACTTGGCCCCATCAACGAGATACATTATACTCGCAGTCTTCATTGGCGCACGTTACTTATTGCATTTAAGCCAATCTTGTCTGTTGCGATTAAATATCCAGACAAGGTTTTCTCAATAAACAGACTTGGGCCCATCAACGAGATACATTATACTCGCAGTCTTATTTGGCGCACATTTCTTATTGCATTCAAGCCAATCTTGTCGGTCGCGATTAAATATCCAGACAAGGTTTTCTCAATAAACAGACTTGGGCCCATCAACGAGATACATTATACTCGCAGTCTTATTTGGCGCACATTTCTTATTGCATTTAAGCCAATCTTGTTGGTCGCGATTAAATATCCAGACAAGGTTTTCTCAATAAACAGGCTTGGCCTCCATCAACGAGATACATTATACTCGCAGTCTTCATTGGCGCACGTTACTCATTGCATTTAAGCCAATCTTGTCGGTCGCGATTAAATATCCAGACAAGGTTTTCTCAATAAACAGACTTGGGCCCATCAACGAGATACATTATACTCGCAGTCTTATTTGGCGCACATTTCTTATTGCATTCAAGCCAATCTTGTCGGTCGCGATTAAATATCCAGACAAGATTTTCTCAATAAACAGACTTGGGCCCATCAACGAGATACATTATACTCGCAGTCTTATTTGGCGCACATTTCTTATTGCATTCAAGCCAATCTTGTCGGTCGCGATTAAATATCCAGACAAGATTTTCTCAATAAACAGGCTTGGCCCCATCAACGAGATACATTATACTCGCAGTCTTATTTGGCGCACATTACTTATTGCATTCAAGCCAATCTTGTTTGTCGCGATTAAATATCCAGACAAGGTTTTCTCAATAAACAGACTTGGCCCCATCAACGAGATACATTATACCCGCAGTCTTATTTGGCGCACATTACTTATTGCATTTAAGCCAATCTTGTCTGTTGCGATTAAATATCCGGACAAGGTTTTCTCAACAAACAGACTTGGCCATATCAACGAGATACATTATACTCGCAGTCTTCATTGGCGCACGTTACTTATTGCATTTAAGCCAATCTTGTCTGTTGCGATTAAATATCCAGACAAGGTTTTCTCAATAAACAGACTTGGGCCCATCAACGAGATACATTATACTCGCAGTCTTATTTGGCGCACATTTCTTATTGCATTCAAGCCAATCTTGTCGGTCGCGATTAAATATCCAGACAAGGTTTTCTCAATAAACAGACTTGGCCCCATCAACGAGATACATTATACTCGGAATCTTATTTGGCGCACATTACTTATTGCATTCAAGCCAATCTTGTCTGTCGCGATTAAATATCCAGACAAGGTTTTCTCAATAAACAGACTTGGCCCCATCAACGAGATACATTATACTCACAGTCTTATTTGGCGCACATTTCTTATTGCATTTAAGCCAATCTTGTCGGTCGCAAATAAATATCCAGACAAGGTTTTCTCAATAAACAGACTTGGCCCCATCAACGAGATACATTATACTCGGAATCTTATTTGGCGCACATTACTTATTGCATTCAAGCCAATCTTGTCTGTCGCGATTAAATATCCAGACAAGATTTTCTCAATAAACAGACTTGGCCCCATCAACGAGATACATTATACTCGGAATCTTATTTGGCGCACATTACTTATTGCATTCAAGCCAATCTTGTCTGTTGCGATTAAATATCCAGACAAGGTTTTCTCAATAAACAGACTTGGCCCCATCAACGAGATACATTATACTCGGAATCTTATTTGGCGCACATTACTTATTGCATTCAAGCCAATCTTGTCTGTCGCGATTAAATATACAGACAAGGTTTTCTCAATAAACAGACTTGGCCCCATCAACGAGATACATAATACTCGGAATCTTATTTGGCGCACATTACTTATTGCATTCAAGAAAATCTTGTCTGTCGCGATTAAATATCCAGACAAGGTTTTCTCAATAAACAGACTTGGCCCCATCAACGAGATACATTATACTCGCAGTCTTATTTGGCGCACATTTCTTATTGCATTTAAGACAATCTTGTTGGTCGCGATTAAATATCCAGACAAGGTTTTCTCAATAAACAGGCTTGGCCCCATCAACGAGATACATTATACCCGCAGTCTTATTTGGCGCACATTACTTATTGCATTTAAGCCAATCTTGTAGGTCGCGATTAAATATCCAGACAAGGTTTTCTCAATAAACAGGCTTGGCCCCATCAACGAGATACATTATACTCGCAGTCTTATTTGGCGCACATTACTTATTGCATTCAAGCCAATCTTGTCGGTTGTGATTAAATATCCAGACAAGGTTTTCTCAACAAACAGACTTGGCCCCATCAACGAGATACATTATACTCGCAGTCTTCATTGGCGCACGTTACTTATTGCATTTAAGCCAATCTTGTCTGTTGCGATTAAATATCCAGACAAGGTTTTCTCAATAAACAGACTTAGCCCATCAACGAGATACATTATACTCGCAGTCTTATTTGGCGCACATTTCTTATTGCATTCAAGCCAATCTTGTCGGTCGCGATTAAATATCCAGACAAGGTTTTCTCAATAAACAGACTTGGCCCCATCAACGAGATACATTATACTCGGAATCTTATTTGGCGCACATTACTTATTGCATTCAAGCCAATCTTGTCTGTTGCGATTAAATATCCAGACAAGGTTTTCTCAATAAACAGACTTGGCCCCATCAACGAGATACATTATACTCGGAATCTTATTTGGCGCACATTACTTATTGCATTCAAGCCAATCTTGTCTGTCGCGATTAAATATCCAGACAAGGTTTTCTCAATAAACAGGCTTGGCCCCATCAACGAGATACATTATACTCGCAGTCTTCATTGGCGCACGTTACTCATTGCATTTAAGCCAATCTTGTCGGTCGCGATTAAATATCCAGACAAGGTTTTCTCAATAAACAGACTTGGGCCCATCAACGAGATACATTATACTCGCAGTCTTATTTGGCGCACATTTCTTATTGCATTCAAGCCAATCTTGTCGGTCGCGATTAAATATCCAGACAAGATTTTCTCAATAAACAGACTTGGGCCCATCAACGAGATACATTATACTCGCAGTCTTATTTGGCGCACATTTCTTATTGCATTCAAGCCAATCTTGTCGGTCGCGATTAAATATCCAGACAAGATTTTCTCAATAAACAGGCTTGGACCCATCAACGAGATACATTATACTCGCAGTCTTATTTGGCGCACATTACTTATTGCATTCAAGCCAATCTTGTTTGTCGCGATTAAATATCCAGACAAGGTTTTCTCAATAAACAGACTTGGCCCCATCAACGAGATACATTATACCCGCAGTCTTATTTGGCGCACATTACTTATTGCATTTAAGCCAATCTTGTCTGTTGCGATTAAATATCCAGACAAGGTTTTCTCAACAAACAGACTTGGCCCCATCAACGAGATACATTATACTCGCAGTCTTCATTGGCGCACGTTACTTATTGCATTTAAGCCAATCTTGTCTGTTGCGATTAAATATCCAGACAAGGTTTTCTCAATAAACAGACTTAGCCCATCAACGAGATACATTATACTCGCAGTCTTATTTGGCGCACATTTCTTATTGCATTCAAGCCAATCTTGTCGGTCGCGATTAAATATCCAGACAAGGTTTTCTCAATAAACAGACTTGGCCCCATCAACGAGATACATTATACTCGGAATCTTATTTGGCGCACATTACTTATTGCATTCAAGCCAATCTTGTCTGTCGCGATTAAATATCCAGACAAGGTTTTCTCAATAAACAGACTTGGCCCCATCAACGAGATACATTATACTCGGAATCTTATTTGGCGCACATTACTTATTGCATTCAAGCCAATCTTGTCTGTTGCGATTAAATATCCAGACAAGGTTTTCTCAATAAACAGACTTGGCCCCATCAACGAGATACATTATACTCGGAATCTTATTTGGCGCACATTACTTATTGCATTCAAGCCAATCTTGTCTGTCGATATTAAATATCCAGACAAGGTTTTCTCAATAAACAGACTTGGCCCCATCAACGAGATACATTATACTCGGAATCTTATTTGGCGCACATTACTTATTGCATTCAAGCCAATCTTGTCTGTCGCGATTAAATATCCAGACAAGGTTTTCTAAATAAACAGACTTGGCCCCATCAACGAGATACATTATACTCGCAGTCTTATTTGGCGCACATTTCTTATTGCATTTAAGCCAATCTTTTGGTCGCGATTAAATATCCATACAAGGTTTTCTCAATAAACAGGCTTGGCCCCATCAACGAGATACATTATACTCGCAGTCTTCATTGGCGCACGTTACTCATTGCATTCAAGCCAATCTTGTCGGTCGCGATTAAATATCCAGACAAGATTTTCTCAATAAACAGACTTGGGCCCATCAACGAGATACATTATACTCGCAGGCTTATTTGGCGCACATTTCTTATTGCATTCAAGCCAATCTTTTGGTCGCGATTAAATATCCAGACAAGATTTTCTCAATAAACAGGCTTGGCCCCATCAACGAGATACATTATACTCGCAGTCTTATTTGGCGCACATTTCTTATTGCATTCAAGCCAATCTTGTCGGTCGCGATTAAATATCCGGACAAGATTTTCTCAATAAACAGACTTGGGCCCATCAACGAGATACATTATACTCGCAGTCTTATTTGGCGCAAATTTTTTTATTGCATTTAAGCCAATCTTGTCTGTTGCGATTAAATATCCAGACAAGGTTTTCTCAACAAACAGACTTGGCCCCATCAACGAGATACATTATACTCGCAGTCTTCATTGGCGCACGTTACTTATTGCATTTAAGCCAATCTTGTCTGTTGCGATTAAATATCCAGACAAGGTTTTCTCAATAAACAGACTTGGGCCCATCAACGAGATACATTATACTCGCAGTCTTATTTGGCGCACATTTCTTATTGCATTCAAGCCAATCTTGTCGGTCGCGATTAAATATCCAGACAAGGTTTTCTCAATAAACAGACTTGGCCCCATCAACGAGATACATTATACTCGGAATCTTATTTGGCGCACATTACTTATTGCATTCAAGCCAATCTTGTCTATCGCGATTAAATATCCAGACAAGGTTTTCTCAATAAACAGACTTGGCCCCATCAACGAGATACATTATACTCGGAATCTTATTTGGCGCACATTACTTATTGCATTCAAGCCAATCTTGTCTGTTGCGATTAAATATCCAGACAAGGTTTTCTCAATAAACAGACTTGGCCCCATTAACGAGATACATTATACTCGGAATCTTATTTGGCGCACATTACTTATTGCATTCAAGCCAATCTTGTCTGTCGCGATTAAATATCCAGACAAGGTTTTCTCAATAAACAGACTTGGCCCCATCAACGAGATACATTATACTCGGAATCTTATTTGGCGCACATTACTTATTGCATTCAAGCCAATCTTGTCTGTCGCGATTAAATATCCAGACAAGGTTTTCTCAATAAACAGATTTGGCCCCATCAACGAGATACATTATACTCGCAGTCTTATTTGGCGCACATTTCTTATTGCATTTAAGCCAATCTTTTGGTCGCGATTAAATATCCAGACAAGGTTTTCTCAATAAACAGGCTTGGCCCCATCAACGAGATACATTATACTCGCAGTCTTCATTGGCGCACGTTACTCATTGCATTTAAGCCAATCTTGTCGGTCGCGATTAAATATCCAGACAAGGTTTTCTCAATAAACAGACTTGGGCCCATCAACGAGATACATTATACTCGCAGTCTTATTTGGCGCACATTTCTTATTGCATTCAAGCCAATCTTGTCGGTCGCGATTAAATATCCAGACAAGATTTTCTCAATAAACAGACTTGGGCCCATCAACGAGATACATTATACTCGCAGTCTTATTTGGCGCACATTTCTTATTGCATTCAAGCCAATCTTGTCGGTCGCGATTAAATATCCAGACAAGATTTTCTCAATAAACAGACTTGGGCCCATCAACGAGATACATTATACTCGCAGTCTTATTTGGCGCACATTTCTTATTGCATTCAAGCCAATCTTGTCGGTCGCGATCAAATATCCAGACAAGATTTTCTCATTAAATAGACTTGGGCCCATCAACGAGATACATTATACTCGCAGGCTTATTTGGCGCACATTTCTTATTGCATTCAAGCCAATCTTGTCGGTCGCGATTAAATATCCAGACAAGATTTTCTCAATAAACAGGCTTGGCCCCATCAACGAGATACATTATACTCGCAGTCTTATTTGGCGCACGTTACTCATTGCATTCAAGCCAATCTTGTTTGTCGCGATTAAATATCCGGACAAGATTTTCTCAATAAACAGACTTTGGCCCATCAACGAGATACATTATACTCGCAGTCTTATTTGGCGCAAATTTTTTTATTGCATTTAAGCCAATCTTGTCTGTTGCGATTAAATATCCAGACAAGGTTTTCTCAATAAACAGGCTTGGCCCCATCAACGAGATACAGTAAATACAGCTATCGAGAGATAACCGTGTCGATAATTACAGACCCATTATGTCGATTACACACATATTTATGCGAATGACTAGAGACGCGATAACCAGTGTCATGTTGGAGGTTATCGCGTTCAAAATGGAATTCAATTGCTCTTATCACTATTTTATTTACATTTCTTTCACTGATAGCTTATCTAATCTACGTCGTAATTTGGGCGTTATGCAACACTGACGTAAATCCCAGCCTTACAAATGAAACGTGTAATTGTCGCTTGAAAAAAGTTTTTATCGTTATTAATTCCAAAAATGTTATTAATAATTACCAGCAATAAATTTGATATGAAACGCTCAGACTTCAAAATGTAGTAAACAACTAATTAAAAATCATGAATTATTATAAGTGCTTTATTAACAACGTTGGGGCCATTTTGTGGCGACGACATAGGCTACCGCATCAAGTTGTTTCTGTTTGTAGCTTAAAAAGACTATTAGCCAGTATGTCTATGCACATGGGAAAGGATAGTGATCGCATGCAGGATGAATATAAGGACATAACAACTTCTTGGTACACGATATAATAGAAATATGGCATAGCGTAAACAGGTCGTGTACTTGAAGCAAAGGTAATCTTTACTGGAGCCACTACACCACTTAGAATCACATATATTTACAGTCTGTTGCATTTCTAAATGCTACATAAGCCGGCCCCATAAGTCTGTCACCCTCATAATGCAAAAATAACGTTAAAAAAATTAAACTATACACATTTATTGTATCGTGGACAGGATCGTTCTTTCGGGAGATAGTTTTAAAAAAGAAATGTAAGCAACGTTTAATGACGCGATGTAGTTTAAAATAACGTTTTATGAGAGAATTAAAAAACGTTATTCTGGTCTGAGAATTTTGTATATAAATGTAACTATACGAAAATACAAATTATTTTAGCGCTATAGACAACAAAATTTGTAAATACATAATATTAAGTCTGAATAGAATTTTATTTGTCTTGAAACAAAAATAGGATGTTATTGAAAGACCTTTTTTAAATTTTATGGCGAAAAGCACTTTTACCATTTGTAAGGTGACAAAAACTTTGGGTCTCAAGGAAACATACCTTCAACGAATTTCCCTACAGTATTTTAGTTCTGTAGCTATACAATGTTTCTTGCTATACTCCACCACCGAGGGATTTAAAAGCTGGTTTGTTTTAAAACAATAAGTGAGTATGGGGGATTATAACTTTATAAAGTGTGGTAGGCCTGTTATTTTGACATATGCAGAATTATAAGAAAGGGTGAGTGTTACTCAGGTATGACTATGGAAAGGGGATGTTTTGGCGTGTGGATGGCTGTTTATCTGAAGTATATCTATTGTTTGTTTAAAGACAGTCAATCAATATGGCTAACATCGCATACGGGAGATACTTACTTAGATAGAGGTAAGGATTGTGAATAGACAAAGTATTCAAGAAGGAAGGTACCTGAGCAGACCTCTCTCTCTCTCTCAGGGACGTGTCTACCCGTGGACAAGATCTGTTAGGTGTACCTGATACTATCGTTTTTACTTCATATTAGTACGTAGTAGGAGTATTAAATACTGGGAGGTACCAGAATCAAAGCAAGTTGACGATGGCTATGAACATTAAAAATCAGTACAGTTAAAAGATATATTCTATAATATCAATTATCGATACCGCTTCCAATCGACATTAAAGAAAGATGTCTATCAACTACTCTCCAGTATGTAGGGCGCTAGTAGATGGTAGTGTAATGTTTATTTGTGAATGTGTAACTGTGTGTGTGTGTGTGTGTGTGTGTGTGTGTGTGTGTGTGTGTGTGTGTGTGTGGGGGCGTGTGTGGGCGCGTGTGTGTGTATGTGAGTGTGCGCGCGTGCGTGGGCGTGTGTGTGTGTGTGTGTGTATCCGCGCTCGCGTACGCCTTTACCTAAGTATGTTTTAACTTACTTCAGATTTAAGGTTTGAGACCAGTGGAGGGAGGCGTTGTTGTCAGATAGTGCCATTATTCGGATAATCGGATGCATTGACTGACTTACAACGTTAATGACGACAGTTCCAAAAATATGGCAACACTGACGTAACGTCACAGTGAAAGTCTCCATTCCATTGGCTCTGCCATGATGAGCTTCTAATTATATACTCTGCGACAGGACGAGTACTCAATTCGGAAGCAAATTTATAAAGAATTTAGATGGGATAGTTGTGTTGTTTGATCACTAGAGACCCCAATCCCTTTCAGATGGGTACTGCTAATCTAAAGGCGCTGAGGAGAGTTGTGGAAATGGTAGAAGTATTAATGGTCAACTGGGGTAAAACAAAATGTACTAGATTTAAATAAAATGTACATTAGCTATGAAACAAATTTTATTAAAAAATAAAATATATTTTGCTGTGACAAATAATATATAATATCAATGTATTTCTAAACCTATATTTAATTGTACTGACATTTTTATTTACTAAAATCATAGTGTAAAAGTAATTTAACAGAGCTTTGTTAATAAGTACCGCATTGAAAGTAAAACATTGTATTTAGTAAGCTCTGGTCTAAAAAGCTAAGCGAACTGGAAGCAAAACTGGAAACATCAGATGATGAACGGTTGAAAATTAATTAATTTCCTAGGTATTGGTTTAACCCATTCAGGAGGTATTATGAGAGTTAATATAAGGATAATGTTTTAAAATATATGCTTATGTAAACCGAAATGAACCATTGTTGTGGTATGATATAGATTTGAAACTTCATAAATGTTGACACGCATAAAAATGACTCGGTTTAATACAAATAAGATTGAAATATTAAACAAGGTCTTTCAATAGTTCAAGCGAGCAAGTATTTTCTAATTTCGAAGATTTGTCCTCATACACTAGACCAACTTGAGAAATTACGTCGGAATGATAGGAACATTACGTCAGCTCCGTGGCTTTCTTTTCCTCACGTCACCATGACGTCACTCCACCAGGAGGTCCACGATTGGCCAAACTTTCTCAACATAACGTCAACGTTTATAAAAATAAAAACATTTCTTTGGGTCGTCTAGCATTGTAGCATTAAAATATATTTTGGAGTTTTCATTAAAATAAATTTATTTTTTTTAACCAGGCTGGTCCAAAGGTTCTGTTTACATCGTAAAATTAACAATTGCATGGCAAACAGAATGTTAACAAATTGTTAAAATTTGAATCAGGAGAGCCGTAGCAACAACAAATTTCTCACACAGTGTTAACTGCTGAACATATAGATGAACAAGTTAAATTTTAAATGGAATATATATATATAGTGTGTGTGTGTGTGTGTGTGTGTGTGTGTGTGTGTGTGTGTGTGCGCAGCTTGCGTGCGTTGGTGTGTGTATGTGTGTGTGTGTGTGTGTGTGTGTGTGTGTGTGTGTGTGTGTGTGTGTGTGTGTGTGTGTGTGTGTGTGGGGGGGGGTGTGTGTGTGTGTGTGTGTGTGTGTGTGTGTGTGTGTGTTTGTGTGTGCGTGATATAAAATATGGTGGTAAGATTTATTGTAATATAATAAATGAATAAAAATATTTCAAATACTTGAATACAAGAATTTCAAATTTTAAATATATAAATTAAAACAATCTTTGTATTTGAAATATTTTTATTTATTTATATATAAAATAGTTTGTCAAAATTATAGACAGGGATTTATATTGTTACTAATAGATCACACATTGCACCGTTAAATGATGACAATAACTTTATGCAACGTTTTTTACCAACTTCGTTAAAGAATTGTGAAAATATTGAAAACGTTCTCCATCAAGCGAACCTAGTTTGAGCATCATTAAAAATAATTGGCGAGAACCTTGTAAGTTCTTTGCCTGCTTAAAAGAAGGGATCTGGGAGGTCACGGATATTTTTGCTGAGCTCTAGTTAGCAAAATGTAAATGAAGATGAATAATATGTCATGGGGCTACCAACAGATTGTAACTTCAATAATTTTATTTATAAATTAAAAAGTCAGTAAGAAAACGCAATGTTATAAACGCTTAACAGTTAAAGTTTTTTTAAAATATATATTGTATATTGTAATACCCTATAGAAAAACGTAAGTTTCATGCAACACGTATTTTAAAATAATCTTATTTGTTATTAAAATGTTACATTTTTAATTCAAAATCTGACATACTAATTTTTTAAACTATTAAAACACTTTCTAATAAAATAAACTTATTCAGTTCCTTCTATTAGCGCACACGCACCTTATAGGCCTATATATCTTGTACAAATTTTAAATCAATAGTAAAATACATTTTTATCCATCCAATCAAGTTGAAAATACAATTTTTGTTAACCTGTAGTGGATGACAATTGATGTAATAAACTTTTTACAAATATTTATTCATTGATTAAATTTTAAAAAGTTGATGACTCAGTCAGACTCGAACTGAATGACTACATGTTTGTAATCCTGCACTTTGGGACTGAGCCAACTTTCCCATTGCTAGATATCTATTACATAAAGATGTATATGAAATTAAAAGAGAATGGTTCCTTGCAATAGTGAAGCATTACAAGAGATGGATAGAATGAGAAATTATAGATCACCATCAGCTTTATAAATTAGAAACGAAAAAAAGCGAATATATGGTAACAATCAAAATAATAGTCCAACACCATATACTGTATTTTTTTTAAAGTAGTATTTGTTTAATAAATGTAGCTCAGGTAATTAATAAGAAGTTATTTTACACGAATATATGAGTAGGGTATTTACCGTTAAAGTAGTAGCAATCACCATAATTTTCCTTATTTGAATTAAGTGAAAGTAAAATAATTTAATGGTACAATAAGAAAAACAGCTGTTTTATGAAATCATACGTTATCAAATAATTTAACCAAATATTTTATATAATATTTCTGATTACAGATTAGGAAATTGCATTGATTTAGGAAAATGATTTAAACATCCAAACAACTTGAAAATGCACATTTGTTAGCATTAACCACCCTGTTTCGGAAATCTTCGGAACACTTCGTTGATCTCCAGTTTGTTACACATTCTGAAAATTTCTGAAGTGATTACGTCATATTCCACCATTTAAGTTACACTTCAAAAGCATATGTAATTAACATTTTATAAACATTAAAAATGAAAACTAACCAAGTTAGAAAACCGTCTACGAGTACGCCATAGAAAAGGCACAATACATTATGGGCCCATTGTCCTAAGGTACAAAATAAATTACATCTTCTTACCATGGTTGGTAGTTATATGATTTAAACAGTCAGAACTCTCAAAGTTTTACAGAAAATGATCGTTTTAGATTACTTGTTATACAAGTCACATAATGGAAGGTTTCACCCGCCCTCCTCGTCGTTCATCAAAGAATCCGAATTTAGACTATATAAAACTGTGGCGTTTGTTTTCCAGAATTTGAGCCGTTTATCCACTGCAGGTGGCAGAAGTGTTTGTGACGTAATTAGATAAACAGTCAAATGGTTATCAGAAGGAAAGCCGACTCCCTTACTTAGCAAAACTCAATGCCATGTGCATGCAGCACATAGAAATGCTATCAGCAAACACTGGTTTTCCATGAAAGCCAAGACTGGGGCGTATAGCTGGTAATCTACTGGTGAAATAAAGCGCAGGGCCTGTAAGGGGTTGAATATGCACTGAAATAGTAACTTATTTTGAATTTTGATTGTTCATGGGAGCACTTCGGAGAGACCAACACCGATGCTGTAGCGCTTCCAGCAGGGGAACATCTTGGGGGGGGGAGAGGGTAAGTAGAGGGGGGAACGTTCTATAAAAGCGCTCTTATATCGTAAACGAGACATCGTAGAAACATGGTGTGAACTGCATTTTATTACACACATAGTGTTCTTCAAAAAACGTTGCTAGGGAAAATCTCGCATCTGCAAAGAAATCGAGATATGTACGTTTATCTTTAAAAGTACCACATTATATATATATATTTGTAACAACTCTCCAGCGTGCTGACGACTGGCTATACTGGCCTCTTCACGCCTTCCTTGTATGTATTGTTTCTACTTACCAATATATCTTGAATTGGATCACAACTACAACTTATCGAACAATTCATTACAACTCTGAAAATGTTACTAGTTCTTAGTTTAGAAATTTTATCGACCAAAATGTGTAACAGAAGAAAACAGTTTTGTTATAAATTAATCAAAATTGCGGATGAAACATTGGGTTTCAAAGGAATTGGGCGTTGATGTCAATATTAAGAACAAAGTTTCTAATGGTTTTACGGTTCAGGGGCTGCATATGATTTAATCCGTCAAATGTGGCATACCGGAGTTTTTCTCCGTGTTCTAAAAAAATGTTAAATAGTATTAATAGCACACGATCAGCATTAACCAAACTCTGTATAATTCCCGAGACCCTTTCTAGGAACAATAACACCTCATTCATCCTCCGTGTCACCTCTCATGATACTAATACCTCGGAGTAAATATCCGTGTACCACCTCTCGTGTTACTAATACCTCGGAGTAAATATCCATGTGCCACCTCTTGAGTTACTAATATCTCGGAGTAAATATGAGTGTGTCATCTCTCATGTTACTAATACCTCGGAGTAAATATCCGTGTGTCACCTCTCAAGTTACGAATACCTCGGAGTAAATATCCGTGTGCCACCTCTCGTGTTACTATTATCTCAGAGTAATTATTCGTGTGTCACCTCTCGTGTTACTAATATCTCGGAGTATATATCAGTGTGTCACCGCTCGTGTTACTAATACCTCGGAGTAAATATACGTGTGTCACCTCTCATGTTACTACTACCTCGGAGTAAATATCCGTGTGCCACCTTTCGTGTTACTAATATATCGGAGTAAATATCCGTGTATTACCTCTCATGTTACTAATACCTCGGAGTAAATATCCGTGTGTCATCTCTCATGAGACTAATACCTCGGAGTAAATATCCGTGTGCCACCTCTCATGTTACTAATACCTCGGAGTAAATATTCGTGTGCCGCCTAAATATCAGTGTGTCACCCCTCGTGTTACTAATACCTCGGAGTAAATATCCGTATGTCACCTCTCATGTTACTAATACCTCAAAGTAAATATCCGTGTGTCACCTCCATGCTACTAATACTTCGGAGTAAATATCCGTGTGCCACCTCTCCTGTTACTAACATCTCACAGTAAATATCCGTGTGTCACCTCTCATGAGACTAATACCTCGGAGTAAATATCCGTGTGCCACCTCTCGTGTTACTAATATCTCGGAGTAAATATCCGTTTGTCACCTCTCCTGTTACTAATATCTCAGAGTAAATATCCGTGTGTCACCTCTCATAAGACTAATACCTCGGAGTAAATATCCGTGTGTCACCTCTCATGTTACTAATACGTCGGAGAAAATATCCGTGTGTCACCTCTAAAGAGACTAATACCTCGGAGTAAATAAGTGTGTGTTACCCCTCAAGTTACTAATACCTCGGAGTAAATATCCGTGTGCCACCTCTCGTCTTACTAAAATCTCGGAGTAAATATCCGTGTGCCACCTCTTGTTACTAATATCTCGGAGTAAATATTCGTGTGTCACCTCTCCTGTTACTAATATCTCAGAGTAAATATCCGTGTGTCACCTCTCATAAGACTAATACCTCGGAGTAAATATCCGTATGTCACCTCTCATAAGACTAATACCTCGGAATAAATATCCGTGTGTCACCTCTCGTGTTACTAACACCTCGGAGTAAATATCCGTGTGTCACCTCTCCTGTTACTAATATCTCAGAGTAAATATCCGTGTGTCACCTCTCATGAGACTAATACCTCGGAATAAATATCAGTGTGTCACCTCTCGTGTTACTAATACCTCGGAGTAAATATCCGTATGTCACCTCTCATGTTACTAATACCTCAAAGTAAATATCCGTGTGTCACCTCCATGCTACTAATACCTCGGAGTAAATATCCGTGTGCCACCTCTCCTGTTACTAACATCTCACAGTAAATATCCGTGTGTCACCTCTCATGAGACTAATAACTCGGAGTAAATGTCCGTGTGCCACCTCTCGTGTTACTAATATCTCGGAGTAAATATTCGTGTGGCACCTCTCGTGAGACTAATACCTCGGAGTAAATATCCGTGTATCACCTCTCGTGTTACTAATATCTCGGAGTAAATGTTCGTGTGTCACCTCTCATGAGACAAATACCTCGGAGTAAATATCCGTGTGTCACCTTTCATGCTACTAATACCTCGGAGTAAATATCCGTGTGCCACCTCTCCTGTTACTAATATCTCAGAGTAAATATCCGTGTGTCACCTCTCATGAGACTAATACCTCGGAATAAATATCCGTGTGTCACCTCTAGTGTTACTAACACCTCGGAGTAAATATCCGTGTGTCACCTCTCGTGTTATTAACACCTCGGAGTAAATATCCGTGTGTCACCTCTCATGAGTCTAATACCTCGGAGTAAATATCTGTGTGCCACCTCTCGTGTTACTAATATCTCGGAGTAAATATCCGTGTGTCACCTCTCATGTTACTAATACCTCGGAGTAAACATCCGTGTGTCACCTCTCATGTTACTAATACGTCGGAGTAAATATCCGTGTGTCACCTCTCATGAGACTAATACCTCGGAGTAAATATCCGTGTGCCACCTCTTGTGTTACTAATATCTCGGAGTAAATATTCGTGTGTCACCTCTCGTGTTACTAATACCTCGGAGTAAATATCCTTGTGTCACCTCTCATGTTACTAATACCTCAAAGTAAATATCCTTGTGTCACCTTCATGCTACTAATACCTCGGAGTAAATATCCGTGTGCCACCTCTCATGAGACTAATACCTCGGAGTAAATATCCGTTTCCCACCTCTCGTGTTACTAATATCTCGGAGTAAATATTCGTGTTTCACCTCTCGTATTACTAATATCTCGGAGTAAATATCCGTGTGTCACCTCTAATGAGACTAATACCTCGGAGTAAATAAGTGGGTGTTACCCCTCAAGTTACTAATACCTCGGAGTAAATATCCGTGTGCCACCTCTCGTGTTACTAAAATCTCGGAGTAAATATCCGTGTGCCTCCTCTTGTTACTAATATCTCGGAGTAAATATCCGTGTGTCACCTCTCATGAGACTAATACCTCGGAGTAAATATCCGTGTGTCACCTCTCGTGTTACTAACACCTCGGCGTAAATATCCGTGTGTCACCTCTCATGAGACTAATACCTCGGAGTAAATATCCGTGTGTCACCTCTCGTGTTACTAACACCTCGGAGTAAATATCCGTGTGTCACCTCTCATGAGACTAATACCTCGGAGTAAATATCCGTGTGCCACCTCTCGTGGTACTAATATCTCGGAGTAAATATCAGTGTGTCACCTCTCATGTTACTAATACCTCGGAGTAAATATCCGTGTGTCACCTCATGTTACTAATACGTTGGAGTAAATATCCGTGTGTCACCTCTCATGAGACTAATACCTCTAAGTAAATATCCGTGTGTCAAAACCTCGGTGTAAATATCCCTGTGCCATCTCTCATGTTACTAATACCTCGGAGTAAATATCCGTGCGTCACCTCTTATGAGACTAATACCTCGGTGTAAATATCCGTGTGTACCTCTCATGGTACTAATACGTCGGAGTAAATATCCGTGTGTCACCTCTCATGGTACTAATACGTCGGAGTAAATATCCGTAAGCTAGCTTTGAATTTCGTAATTTAGTTTTAGATTTTTTACATAAGTAGTGGTCTAATTTTAAATTGAGTATTGATTTAACTCTTGTAGAAAAAAATATATTTTCGTGTAGGCCTATATTTATTTAAAGATTGATCTAAAAGAAGAAGGTAGAATACATAGGCTTCTATTTAGTGTGGAACCAGAGGGGTTTGATGTTCATAGGCCAACCGGTTCATTTGCGAGACAACTGTTTTTTTATAACAGTTTTGTAGAAGAAAATATAGTCATCGATGTTGATGATGACGATAGTTTTGGTATAGTGCAAGAAATTAGAAATCATGCCAAGAAGATAATGATCAAGTCCAGGAACATCTGATTTACTGAACGATTTTGATGCTATTGAAGGTCTTTTGGCAGAGAAAATAAAGAATGTGCATTTGTTATATGTCTGCATATGTAATGTGCATATGTAATGAAAGTCTTATATAAGCAAAGGCAAAATTACGCTTTGGGACTTACCATCTCAAGCTAGGGTTAGAGACCATATTTTATTATTATTTGTAGTTAGTTAAGTAAAGGAAATGCTTATATGGGTATATGTTAAATATAGAACCATAAAATTTAATTTATTTGCTACGAAATTAGTGAGGTAATGAAGTGTCATTCACAATACGTTAAAAAAAATGGAATCGCTGTTGGGATCGTTCAGACGTGAACGTCAAAAACAAGAAAATACAGTAAAACCCGGTAAAAGTCTGTTCCTCTATTCAAATTTCTCATCCAGCACCGTATCTGTGGTCTCTTGCGCCTTTTTGTGTCACTTGCTTCACTAATAATAATGTTCAATAGCAACGATTATGTCGTCTTCTGATTAAATATGATAATACGAGTATTTTTAATTTTCTGTCATAAGCCAGCGAACGCTAAATACGTTGAAGAACAACTAAAAACTCATTCCTTCGTGCAATGTGAACAGCAAGCAATTTTTAAACGAACGCCGCACAGATTCTGGCGCATCTGTTGGGCCACACGCGTTCGTTTGCTGTCGCCTAGCCTAGTGTGTACGCGCCTGTAGGGTATCTATTTGTATGTTGAAAAGTCGCTAGCACGTAGTAAGCACATGATATTTTATTTAAAGTTCGTACCTAAACTCTCTAATTTTAACCACAAACTCCTCGCCCACACCACATGTAGTATTTTGATGAACATTAATTCCTATTTTTGACAGTATTATACCTCAGTAATACCTCACTGATTTTTTTAAATCTCAGTCGGTGGCGGCATTAGGCTAATTAATAGCTGCTACTTAACCATTTAACTACAATATACGCCAAGTAGTTTAGTCAAGGCTATTGAGTCTAATCTAGAGTGTCAGCGGTTGTGGTTTGTGAATACCCCATTTGTGGTTATGTGACGCGATTATATCAAACGATAAATCAGTTTGACTACTATCGCAGCACGTTTGAAGCAATTTGAAAAGATTGTGAATATAGAAGTACTGAGTTTAGCACATACAACTTCTTCGTGTGGAGTCCAGGATCTCGTGGTTGATCTACATCGATTCTTTGATATAGGACACCTGTTCGTTACACCGCTGTTTAGTAAAAGGATAATGCGATATGGTTAGAGGAATCGAGCTATTCTTGGTAGTGGCGGTTCCACAACTAGAGTGATGTACTATACAAACTCCGGTTTGTAGGCCCTACATCACTACAAGGCACATCCAAACAAAAATCTTTATACATGTATTTATTGAATTAATTTCATCGTGGAGAATATTTGTTTTAGAATCTCTTCATTTGTCGCTAATCCAACCAATTCCAGGCTATTTGCGAAAACCCAAAGGCTCAGTCACACCATGTTACTAAGTAACTGCTATTACTCAACCCTTGGTAAAAATTATGACATTACGTTCTGACGTTTCTAAACCGAAAGGTTGAACTTTGAGCGGTGTCTTTGTTTGTTCCTTATCTATGTGTGGTCTTCATAGACTTTAGTATGTGGTGATTTGAGTCATTTTGCCTTTACTGTCTTCTTAAACTTTAAAAGTTGTATTTGCTCCTAATACGGGTAATTTCATAGACTTTAGTATAAAGGTGGTGATTTGAGTCATTTTGCCTTTACTGTCTTCTTAAACTTTAAAAGTTGTATTTGCTCCTAATACGGGTAATTTCATAGACTTTAGTATAAAGGTGGTGATTTGAGTCATTTTGCCTTTACTGTCTTCTTAAACTTTAAAAGTTGTCTTTGCTCCTAATACGGGTAATTTCATAGACTTTAGTATAAAGGTGGTGATTTGAGTCATTTTCCCTTTACTGTCTTCTTAAACTTTAAAAGTTGTATTTGCTCCTAATACGGGTAATTTCATAGACTTTAGTATAAAGGTGGTGATTTGAGTCATTTTGCCTTTACTGTCTTCTTAAACTTTAAAAGTTGTATTTGCTCCTAATACGGGTAATTTCATAGACTTTAGTATAAAGGTGGTGATTTGAGTCATTTTGCCTTTACTGTCTTCTTAAACTATAAAAGTTGTATTTGCTCCTAATACGGGTAATTTCATAGACTTTAGTATAAAGGTGGTGATTTGAGTCATTTTGCCTTTACTGTCTTCTTAAACTTTAAAAGTTGTCTTTGCTCCTAATACGGGTAATTTCATAGACTTTAGTATAAAGGTGGTGATTTGAGTCATTTTGCCTTTACTGCCTTCTTAAACTTTAAAAGTTGTATTTGCTCCTAATACGGGTAATTTCATAGACTTTAGTATAAAGGTGGTTGTTCGAGTCAGCGCTCGAAGTTTGAACGTGTTACCGCGGCCTATATTCAAACGCTCAGCTGGCCTGTACAGTGATGGTCACGTGATGTCTGATCTGCCAATCGATGTATGGATTTGAGTATTGATTTTCTGTGGCTTCTCTGATCCCCCTCCCTTAGCTCGCATTTCCGTAAGTTAGTCGCCCGTTGTCTCTGAACCTTCGTACGGTTAACAAGCCTTAGTAAAGTACCTCGTTGCGTAAAGTTGCACCACATGTGCAAAGTGCCGTTTTTGACCGTGAAAACCTCGTACAAGTGTTAAAACTGTTCGTCTTAATGTGTGTTCGTGTGAACGCGTTATTATATACGTTATTTGCGGATTATTGACTTTAATTTACAATCGCCGTTTTGTAAGATCCTTTGTGCCGTTATGCGCCATAGTTATAAATGACTTTAGGATTTTAAATGCAGCTTATTGACTTCTCGATTAAGTTCTAGTTGGACCTCGCCTGGCTAGGATTCCTACAAACTGGGTACCCAGGACTTCTACAGCTACGAGATCTACGACCACTTCAATTTTGCCCTTTCTTGCTTCACGAGGGTAAGTGCTGCATAAGCTTAAGTACTTCTAATTCATTTATGTGTAAATTCAGTGCGAATTATTCTGTTATTAAATGTGCTTGTACGGAGCCCATTATGGCTTTCAAACTTTCGTAATTGCGTGCTCAGCGATTGAAGTAAGGCACTTTGCCGCAGCTTATTATTGTTACTGAACATCTCTATTGTATTATTTCGGATCTTTCTCGAACCTCGCTTTCTTCTCATTTTAGCTAAGCGCCAGTCGCTTCATTTGGTCCTCTTCGAGCCGGATAGATTAAATTCAAATTCATTTGATTTATATGATTCATGCAATCTTACCAAGTGTTGCGCAACCTTTGATTTCTGATTTCCTTTGTGCGAGTTACACGCGCGGAAAGTTAGTCATACGTGACGTCATAGGTATACGTCACTTGATTTTGATTTGCTTTGTGATGAGGAAATATTTTACGTTTATTAAACTATACAGTCCACTTACCGCTATTTAAAAAAAAAAAAAAAAATTTGTGAAATTAATTTGTGTTGCGTTTTATTTGTGAACTTTATTAAATTATTTATGATGGCAATTAATACTGAATATTACCTCGCTAAATTAAAAAATATATTAAATGATTTGGAACAAGTACAAACCCTTCTTGACGATAAAGAGATGCCGGAAGGCATCGCTCGAGAAATAAGACGCATTCAGGCCAATTTCGTGGATACTTATGAGATATTAGAACAAACGTTCGCCACCCAGGTGGCAAGTTTAGCTGAAAGTGCGTTTAATATCAAAAGACAATTTCAGGACGTGTATTTGCCCATGTTAGCAAAATACCCTAACCTTATCAAGGCAGAGGTGACATCAACCTCGCCCGTCAAATCAGCTGTAGGTTCACCTAACCTCCCTAGTATTGCGTTGCCTATTTTTTCAGGAAACAACAGTGACTGGACGGACTTTATAACAATGTACGATTCAATGGTCCATTGCAACGACAGTCTTAGTAATATACAGAAATTCCAATATCTGAAATCTGTACTTAAAGGCGACGCTTTAGCAATTGTCACAGGCTTGATAATATCTGAACAAAATTACAGCATTGCATATCGAGCTTTGCGCAATCGGTACGCTAACCCACGCCGTTTGGCTGACCACTATTTTAAAATTATTCAAGACTTTAAACAAATTAAGAATGCTTCGCAAACTGAACTGAACCGCTTCTTGACCGCGCATTCAAACGCTGTGTGTGCGTTGAAGGTTATCCAGCTAGATGATTTGGCTGATTTCCTGCTTTTTCAGATGTCCATTAATAACTTGGACCCCCAGACTAGATTAAATTTTGAAACGAGGCTAGGCACAAATCGTATGCCTACGTACAAACTGTTGAATGATTTTATAACGGAACAGGCCAGGGCTCTAGAGTTGTTGGATCAACCGCCTGCCGCCGCTTCTACTAACGCGAGAGCTGCTCAACAACCCCGCATACTGGTGTCGTCAGTGAATGAGTCTGATTCGCAAGGGGCCCGTGATTTAAATTTTGACCGACTGAAACCTAACCTTAACACGGCACATAGTACAATTGTCCAGCCTTCGGTTTCGCCCGACAATTCTATTACACCTAACGCTACGCAATATGTATACGAGCCTAGACGTGCTGCGTCAGGCCCTACACGGCCATTCAACGGGCCGCGCCCCGTAAATATACCTCCTGTTATGAACACTCCTAGGATGTCAGTATTCCGTCACCGATTACCACCGCTTCACATGAATCAATCCCATGTTTCTACGACACACGCAGGCATGTGTTATTATTGCGGAGAAGGACATCGCATCATTGACTGTCAATCCTTTCTCGAACTGCCTTCTGTGGCACGCCAGGATGCCATCATGAAACTACAACGGTGCTTCAATTGTCTTGGCTCACATTTCCAAGCTAAATGTAAGTCCAGCCAACGCTGCAAGCAGTGCAACGAGGCACACCATACTTTGTTACATAACAACCCGCCGTCACAACAGTGACTAGTCACACCGCGACACCCGAGGCCAGCAACTAGACGCGCAACCGATACTCAAGCTCAACCTCGTTCGCTGTCATGTAATATTCAGGAATCTCTCGCCCTGTTAGGCACCGCACAAATCGTCATTCAAGACCATTACGGTCAACCTCGTTCCTTTAGAGCTATTATTGACCCCGGCAGTCAGATATCTGCCATTACTAAGAAAGCAAGCGTCCTGTTGAGCCTACCTACTCGGAGTTCAAATATGTCTTTGATTGGTGTCGCCGCCAAGACCACACGTATCCACGAGTACGTTACGTTGATTTTATTCTCGAGGCATGACCCTGGTGTAATGCTAACTACTGAAGCCGCCGTGCTTAACCACATTACTGACCCGCTGCCGGCTACTAGGTTAGCCTCTCAAATAAGTGCTCAATACCAGCATCTACCTTTAGCTGACCCTCATTTCGACTCGCCTGCCGGTGTTGACATTATACTGGGGGCAGATGTTTTCACCCAAATACTCACTAATGGGCCTTGCACTATCATTCATGGCCAGCCCTCCGCGCTTAACACTCGTTTAGGTTGGGTCATTATGGGATCCATACCGTATAGTATGCCCCATCAACCTAGAGTGTTCATTACCTCGCTACAGTCTATTGATGACAATATTCGACGGTTTTGGGAAGTCGAAGAAGTAACTGAGGCTAAATCTTTGAGCCCTGACGAACAGCTTTGTGAAAGCCTGTTTACTACAACTACTGAACGCGATGAAGTCGGGAGATATGTTGTCGCCCTCCCCTTCAAACCTGACGCTGTAGCACTTAAGTCAAACCGCAACGTTGTCCTCGCTAGTTATCATGCTTTAGAACGACGTTTAAGTCGTCAGCCGGAGGTAGCTCGGCAATATCATCAATTCATGACAGAATATATGACTCTGGGTCATATGTACCCCGCGCTTAATACTTCTAACTATTTGATCCCGCATCATTGTGTTTTTAAGACCACCAGTTCTACTACTAAGTTACGAGTAGTATTCAACGCATCCTCGCCTGATTGTAACGCGAATTCTTTAAATCAGCAATTGCTTTCCGGTCCTAAACTTCAGAAGGACCTGTCTAACGTCATCATTTCCTTTCGCCTGTATGTTCACGCCGTTTGTGCTGATCTTAAAATGATGTACCGACAAATTGCCGTGCGCCCAGCTGATCGCTGTCACCAGCACATACTATACCGACCGACGCCTCAATCTCCGCTTGTGGAATAGGAGTTAGCTACTGTCACGTACGGACTAACCCCGTCTGCGTATTTAGCGTTGCGGACGCTTGAACAACTCGTAAAGGACGAAGGTAGCCGATACCCTGCCGCGTCACAAGCAATACTTCAGCAGACTTATGTTGATGATGTTGTCACTGGCGCCGATACACCCGAAGATGCCAAGGAATTGATACAGCAGCTCATTAACATTTTCGCACTCGCCGGCCTGGAACTCAGGAAATGGTCATCAAGTGATCCTGCACTATTGTCAACGCTACCTTCCGCTCATCTGGAGAACCCGCTACTGTTCCAGGACAATTCTACCGCCATCAAAATACTGGGACTGCAATGGAATCCTACCTCGGACTCGTTCTCCTACCAGAGTCAGAATTTCGTTTCGGTGCCTACGAAACGCACCATACTATCTTATGTCGCTCGGACTTTCGACCCGCTTGGCTTCTTAACGCCTATTACTTTCTGGATCAAATGCTTTCTCAAACGTTTGTGGCTCGAAAGGTTATAATGGGATGAACCTTTGCCAACCGCGCTTCTAAATCAATGGGACAGCTTCATTGTTCAATTCGCCAGTTTGTCTTCTATCCAAATACCTCGACACGTTGGCACACGAGCTGCCAAGCATCACCTGTTAGGGTTTTGCGATGCTTCCGAAGCTGGATACGCAGCAGCTATATATTTGAGAACCGAATGGAATGGAGTCGTTACCGTTAGCATTCTGAAGGCTAAGAGCAGGGTAGCTCCAGTTAAACCGATCACCATACCTCGCATGGAGCTTTGTGGCGCAGTCTTGCTAGCCAAACTCTACAAGTCCGTTCAGCCCGTTTTGAATTTTGTGTCTGACTCCGAGACGTTTTTCTTCACCGATTCTGAAATTGTGTTGTATTGGATCAACACCCCGCCTTATTTATTGAAGACTTTTACTGCCAACCGCGTCACTGAAATCGTTTCAAATACCTCCATGGACCGTTGGTTCCATGTCTCGACTGCTGATAACCCCGCGGACGTTGCTTCCCGTGGGTGTCTACCTAACCAGCTTGCTGAACATCCGCTGTGGTGGCACGGCCCACCATGGGCGCTACAATGTCCTACTGCGTGGCATTTGTCTAAGCCGACCGGCCTTAACCCGGACCAGACCGAACATAAATCTGAACCTAGACTGCTATGTACGGCCGTTCAAGAGCCTAATCGACTATTGACAACTATAGAACGACATTCGAACTTAATTACTCTTCACCATGTTTTCGCTTACGTCCTGCGGTTTGTGAATAATTGCCGTCGTAAAGGCCAGACTTCTAACCACGGTCATAACACCCGCTACAAGGCCAAAGTCGCCTTGAGTAAAACTTCATTTACTACGCCTTCGGTGCAGGAGTTAAGTAACGCCAGAGATCTCTGCGTCAAGCTCATACAAGAGCTGGCCTTCAGCGCAACATTGCAACGGCTCCGTCGTGGCGCTCAAATCATCGATCCGCTCCGCAGCCTAACGCCATTTGTCGACGCCCAGGGCTTACTCAGGGTGGGCGGAAGGCTTAATCATTCTGAGATGTCGTATGAATCTAAGCACCCCCTTCTGCTTCCTAAACATCATCAGTACGTCAACTTGATCTGCGATCATTACCACAAGTTAGCCTTACATGCCGGACCGCGCACCACTCAAGCGCTGATTAACGGCGAATTTTGGATTATTGCGTTACGCTCCTTACTTCGACAACGCATTCATGCGTGCATGCGGTGTTTCCGTCTGCAATCTAAGCCTCGTCCACCTATGATGGCTGCTTTACCATCATCTAGAGTCACTCCATCGCCGCCTTTCTGCAGGGTGGGAATTGATTTCGCTGGACCCTTTGACACAAAGGCAAATCATTTGCGTACCTCGAAGCTTTTAAAATCTTATCTTTGTCTATTTGTCTGCATGGCTACTAAGGCTGTGCACTTGGATATGGTATCTGACCTATCCACCGATGCCTTTCTCGCAGCTTTACACCGTTTCACGTCAAGACGAGGGCTACCCTCTGATATTTATTCTGACAACGGCACGAATTTTGTTGGAGCCGCGAACCGCCTGAGTGAGGTCTATCAACTGCTTGACCACTCGAAATCGCTTATCAAGCGCAAACTCGCCGACCAACACATTGAATGGCACTTCAACCCTCCAGCCGCACCACATTTCGGCGGACTTTGGGAGGCTGCCGTCAAATCCGCTAAAGGACTTATGCACCGCACGATTGGTAATACGGTATTAAACCCTGAGGAATTGTCTACGTTGTTTACCCGGATAGAGGCTATTCTTAACAGTCGCCCTATTTTCGAGGTTTCGCCTGACCCCAGCGAAGGATCGTCTTTCCTCACTCCCGGACATTTTCTTATTGGACGTCCGCTCCTTGCACTTCCGGAGAGATGTTACCCCGAACCGCCTCTTAAATCTCGTTGGTCCATGATTCAGCAAATGACCAACCGTTTCTGGAAGACTTGGTCTACTCAGTACCTGCATTCGCAGATTCAACGCCGCAAGTGGCACAAGAACTCCTCACCGCTTCAGGAGGATCAACTCGTCTTTATCACTGGAGAGCATCCGAGCCCCCTTCATTGGCCTATGGGTCGGATCATACGTCTACATACTGGACACGACCAGGTATCCCGTGTAGCTACTGTCAAAACCTCGCACGGCCAGCTGAAGCGACCTGTCCACAAGCTTGTTGGCTTTCCGCTGCAGCATTGAGTTTTCACCTTTGGTTTCTTCGGCACTCTTGCCCCTTCCTTTTGTTTCTCTTGTTTTTCCTTCGTTTCCCCCTGCTATTTTCTTCGGCACCCTCGGTTTCCGGTGCTTTAATAGTTCTTCGCCCACTACCCACCTGGCGGATTAAAAACATTCGTTTTGGTGGGCGGTATGTTCGAGTCAGCGCTCGAAGTTTGAACGTGTTACCGCGGCCTATATTCAAACGCTCAGCTGGCCTGTACAGTGATGGTCACGTGATGTCTGATCTGCCAATCGATGTATGGATTTGAGTATTGATTTTCTGTGGCTTCTCTGATCCCCCTCCCTTAGCTCGCATTTCCGTAAGTTAGTCGCCCGTTGTCTCTGAACCTTCGTACGGTTAACAAGCCTTAGTAAAGTACCTCGTTGCGTAAAGTTGCACCACATGTGCAAAGTGCCGTTTTTGACCGTGAAAACCTCGTACAAGTGTTAAAACTGTTCGTCTTAATGTGTGTTCGTGTGAACGCGTTATTATATACGTTATTTGCGGATTATTGACTTTAATTTACAATCGCCGTTTTGTAAGATCCTTTGTGCCGTTATGCGCCATAGTTATAAATGACTTTAGGATTTTAAATGCAGCTTATTGACTTCTCGATTAAGTTCTAGTTGGACCTCGCCTGGCTAGGATTCCTACAAACTGGGTACCCAGGACTTCTACAGCTACGAGATCTACGACCACTTCAATTTTGCCCTTTCTTGCTTCACGAGGGTAAGTGCTGCATAAGCTTAAGTACTTCTAATTCATTTATGTGTAAATTCAGTGCGAATTATTCTGTTATTAAATGTGCTTGTACGGAGCCCATTATGGCTTTCAAACTTTCGTAATTGCGTGCTCAGCGATTGAAGTAAGGCACTTTGCCGCAGCTTATTATTGTTACTGAACATCTCTATTGTATTATTTCGGATCTTTCTCGAACCTCGCTTTCTTCTCATTTTAGCTAAGCGCCAGTCGCTTCAGTGGTGATTTGAGTCATTTTGCCTTTACTGTCTTCTTAAACTTTAAAAGTTGTCTTTGCTCCTAATACGGGTAATTTCATAGACTTTAGTATAAAGGTGGTGATTTGAGTCATTTTGCCTTTACTGTCTTCTTAAACTTTAAAAGTTGTCTTTGCTCCTAATACGGGTAATTTCATAGACTTTAGTATAAAGGTGGTGATTTGAGTCATTTTGCCTTTACTGTCTTCTTAAACTTTAAAAGTTGTATTTGCTCCTAATACGGGTAATTTCATAGACTTTAGTATAAAGGTGGTGATTTGAGTCATTTTGCCTTTACTGTCTTCTTAAACTTTAAAAGTTGTATTTGCTCCTAATACGGGTAATTTCATAGACTTTAGTATAAAGGTGGTGATTTGAGTCATTTTCCCTTTACTGTCTTCTTAAACTTTAAAAGTTGTATTTGTTCCTAATACGGGTAATTTCATAGACTTTAGTATAAAGGTGGTGATTTGAGTCATTTTGCCTTTACTGTCTTCTTAAACTTTAAAAGTTGTCTTTGCTCCTAATACGGGTAATTTCATAGACTTTAGTATAAAGGTGGTGATTTGAGTCATTTTACCTTTACTGTCTTCTTAAACTTTAAAAGTTGTATTTGCTCCTAATACTGGTAATTTCATAGACTTTAGTATAAAGGTGGTGATTTGAGTCATTTTGCCTTTACTGTCTTCTTAAATTTTAAAAGTTGTCTTTGCTCCTAATACGGGTAATTTCATAGACTTTAGTATAAAGGTGGTGATTTGAGTCATTTTGCCTTTACTGTCTTCTTAAACTTTAAAAGTTGTCTTTGCTCCTAATACGGGTAATTTCATAGACTTTAGTATAAAGGTGGTGATTTGAGTCATTTTGCCTTTACTGTCTTCTTAAACTTTAAAAGTTGTATTTGCTCCTAATACGGGTAATTTCATAGACTTTAGTATAAAGGTGGTGATTTGAGTCATTTTCCCTTTACTGTCTTCTTAAACTTTAAAAGTTGTATTTGCTCCTAATACGGGTAATTTCATAGACTTTAGTATAAAGGTGGTGATTTGAGTCATTTTGCCTTTACTGTCTTCTTAAACTTTAAAAGTTGTATTTGCTCCTAATACGGGTAATTTCATAGACTTTAGTATAAAGGTGGTGATTTGAGTCATTTTGCCTTTACTGTCTTCTTAAACTTTAAAAGTTGTCTTTGCTCCTAATACGGGTAATTTCATAGACTTTAGTATAAAGGTGGTGATTTGAGTCATTTTGCCTTTACTGTCTTCTTAAACTTTAAAAGTTGTCTTTGCTCCTAATACGGGTAATTTCATAGACTTTAGTATAAAGGTGGTGATTTGAGTCATTTTGCCTTTACTGTCTTCTTAAACTTTAAAAGTTGTCTTTGCTTCTAATACGGGTGATTTCAAAGACTTTAGTATAAAGGTGGTGATTTGAGTCATTTTGCCTTTACTGTCTTCTTAAACTTTAAAAGTTGTCTTTGCTCTTAATACGGGTGATTTCAAAGACTTCGAGCTGAGTTAGAATTAAAGTTTGTGAAACTTTTACCATGTTTAATAATTAATGATCGGGATCAGATGAACCGTAATAAATTCACTTATGTCGTAGTGAAAAGATTTGTGACTTGGCTGAAGAGAACTTGACAACGTTAGGCACTCGTGCCTTCAAAGATTTTGATCTAAATATCGTTTGTAAGTTTGTGGGACATTGCTACTACTTGAAACAATAATAAAAACACTAACATCGGAAATTGTGTTAGAAAAATTGTTTATTTTAAAATATAGAATACAGAATAAGTCGTTTGAATTGTGCTTGCAAATGTCGGTGTATACTTTAACGTATACCCGATTGTACTTCCAAAGTATACTTGTAATGTATGTTATATATTACATCGGAAAAGTTCACGAAACCAAATGAAACCTGTTTAATTCGTGAGACGATTCTACTGTATTACGCTCAATTTAAAACCTTTTAATTTTTTTATGATTAATTGTTATCATTTCAGATAAGGTGGGATTGTAAAATTAATGGCATTGAAAACTATTTTGGAAAATAGGTGCGTCCAACTTAATAAAACAAAGATAAATCTACTTGCTTTATCTTTATGTTTTTATCGATTATCTTAAGTGCCTGTGATGTTTTTTTTTTAATAATAAGAGTAAATTAAATACATTGCACACAGTTACATGATAACGGAATTATTTTTATCAATACACTTTCTACAAATTTTTAAGTTCCTTAAAAATATAATACTAGAATAGACTTTTGTGTATTGTGTCTAGCTATCTAAAGGATATTGTTGCTGCAACAGAAGTACAACCGTTGCGTCTGTCGCCACGTGGTCTACTGTGTTCAGCTGATTGTCTCCTCTTTTCAAAGGGCATTTTTTTAGTTAGTAATTTAGAGTTTAAGTAAATCTAAATAAGTTGAGATCCAAGCTCGTTGTGGAACGTTTAGTGTTCAAAGTACATGGAACGAAGCGCTAAGAAAACGCATTCGCACTATGTCTGCCATTACAGGATGTCCAGCTTTCAGTAACCTATCTTGATTGGAACAAGTTGTGAAGTACCAGCTACTTCGAAGATTATACTAGTAATGGATCCAGGGTTGAGTTCAAGCATGTGCCACTCAGCACAACAAGGGCACTCCTTAAGAGTATACATATATTGAAGAACTAGGAACAGATGATTAGAGCTGTCTACAGTTTCAGAGTATCTAAAGATGTTGTCTAGTTCATTTTCCGAGTTCTCGTAACCCAAGCTTTGGATCTTGTTATTGAACCAAAGTGTCACCGATGTCGTACTGTAATTCAGATGCTTTTGAATTCTGTTCTTATCGTCACTGAGACCTCTATTCCTACTTCTCGCAACAAAGTTTCTGAAGAACCTAGACTCTACCTTCTACCTATACGTTACCATTACTAAATCCGCTTCTCGTTTCTCATTTCATTCAACATTTCTTGTATCCATAACTGGAACACGTTTCAAGGTTATGTCGCTTTCTTGCTGTCGACATTTCTATGAGCACAAAATCGCACAACACACTCATTGTTGAAGCTGCTACCAATGCGACGATCAGCGGTTACATAACTTACTTTTTATTCTATATTTAAAAATAAACACAATTTTTCTCCGTCACAAATTTCCATGTTATTGTTTTAAGTAGTAGCAATGCCCTACAAACTTTCAAATGGAATTTGGATCAAAATCTTAGAAGGCACGAGGACCTAACGTTGTCAAGTTTTCCTCAGTTGAATCACAAATTTTTCACTACGACATAAGTGAATTTATTACAGTTCACCTGATCAACTTTTAAGTTTCAGAAAATGTTAAAGGCAAAATGACCCAAATCACCTACCTTTATACCAAAGTCTATGAAGACCTCACATAGGTAACGAACAAAGACGCCGCTCAAAGTTGAAGGAAGGTTTATAAACGTAACAGTATAACTGGCAATTCGACTTTTCATTGATCAAAGTTGATGACCCAACTGCAATTATTACATTGGTTACTATCTGACTACACACTTCCAAAATTTATAGAAAATACTTAATAAACCCCGTAAACTTGTCTTAGGGACGTTGGATCAATGAATTTTAATGTGTCACAGTCTAAAAAGGTTGTCATATCAAGATATATAGAAATGTTTGCAGAAGACATTTCCGTGCGTATTTTGTTGACTTGAGTAATGCCCACAACCAGTATGACCGGGAAGAATTAAAGTGAGGGGCACGAAACCACTCGTTGCACGACATAAACCAGACATTGTTTTGTTGCGAATTCAGGGCTACATATCTCAAGTAGACTTATCCTTTTTCGGACGATAAAGGCATGTCTCTCAGTTAAATAATATTACCTTCAAAAGTTCTTTTAGTTACATAGCATCTTGACTATCGAGCCTCTCCACGTAAATCCATTTAAAAAAGAATGATAATTTGTGGATGTTTATGAAAGAAATTTGAGTGACATAATTTTTTATTGTAACAATTTTATTAATCACTTAAACAATAGTTTATCTTTTGGTGTAACTTTTATGATATACTTTTCAAAGGATCGTTATTTGATACACAGAACATACGACTCGGTACACAGTGCGTTCAAGAAGTATCTCTGGAGTTAAGTTGGCGAAACAAGTTCCTCCGCAACATAATTAACAGTAGCGTTCACGAAACCAAAGTGCTCGATTCGCCAAAGTGAACGTAACATGTGCGTTAATGTATGGCCAAATGAGAGGCAATTTTCTTTACTCTCAAAAAACAATTAATGGCATAATTTATGTTGATATGGTAGAACAATTTTTATTTCCTCAAATCGATGACACTAAAGAACATAGTAAGGTATAAAAAAATGTATTTTTTTCTCTTCAATTTGACATTTAAATCGTTTATGTTATCTTGAGTAGTCTTTCAGCAACCCTCGTTCACAATCCCGGGATTTTTTTTGAATACCTTGTATATATTCCATAGAGTAAAATAATTCGGTCTTGAATCTACGTGTGTACTTTCCATCTAGTAAACTACAGCAAAATCTTTTTAACGATTGAGAATTCAAAAGTAATCCAATGTAGCAATTCAGAAGGAGAAAATTGTATACTATGTCGTGTTAAAATTTTTGAGAGGAAAGGATTTTTTGTAAGGATATTAAATTTAATGAAATTGTAATGAATGAAAAAATGTAATTAGCATACGCAGGTTTAATCACAATTAATTGGTGTTAGATTCGAACTGGCGATCACCAAATGCAATCTATTACTTTGCGTTTCTCATAACATAACAAGTTATTACCTTTCCTTAAGGTCAAACAGGAAAGGAAATAGTTGAAGCAAATAGTATTCTCTTTTAAAAAGTAATGTATGAAAAATATTTATTGACAAGTCGTGGCTTGGTCACCAATTTTATAATTTTTGTTAAATTCGAACCGGTTGAATCACGAAATGCGAACAGAAATAATTGCGACATGAACGTTTCTCGTCTTAGTTAAACTCACTGAAGTAAGAAAAACAAAATAATTCTGTTGTCGAGTGCACAGTCTGAACAATAGAGATGAAAATCTTCGTTAATAATCTGCAGGCAGATTGTAGAGACAAGAATCGCTTTGATGTGTACTCATAACATGGGTACTATAAGTATGCACGGGCTTTTCATCAGAGTTTATAAAAGAAGAAATGGAAAATGAGATGAAAGGGATAACGCTTGGATAAGCAGCGCTACCCTCTAGAGGAATCTGCATTACTATCCATATCGTAAATTTCGCTTTGTTCTTTGTGTACTGTGCGGATTATCGCAAACACGTGCTCCACTACTTGAGCAGGAGGGTTTGCTATAACGGTTTGAGATGTACAGAAAGTGCTTCAGCTCCCTAATAATTAAGAGTATTTGTAAAACGAGTCAATATTTCTAATTAATTTGTAGATTACGTGGAAGGATATATGAAATTTGAAGCCAGTCGAACACTATTTTCAATTAGCAGACGAGATTAAATGTAATTAACAAAGGTAAAAGTTAGTTTTAATCACTATAGTACAAACAGATGCTAAAGTCCAATGCACGAAGTCGGGCGAGTGGCTTGTTTAGCGCTGTTGCCACGTATGGAACCAGCCTAGCGAGGTATAGGTCGAAAGTCGCTTACCCATGAGCACTAATGTTAAACTCTGATGGTCATAAATCCTCTAGCTTGGAATTGAGGCTATTACTGAAATATAAAGTCTTACTCTGTCGTTAAGGTATTTCTAAGTAAACAGTTCATTGAAGATTTACCGAAAAATGTACCCACTATAGGTCACCTATGTTTTCAGGAAAGACTTAAAATTAAAATAATCTGAAAGGAAATACAGATTTTAAAATTGGAGAAATACAGGACAATTATTAAAGAACTGGTATCAAGATAAAAATGTATTGCAAAACTATGGAATCAGTTTAAAAATGTGAAGGAATATATTACAGGCCTCATATTACAATCTTGTTAACTGATAAATTGCTTGGATCAATATTCTTACAACTTGAGTTTTATTTAATTATCGCCTTAAATAACCGATGACTCAAACTATTATATAAAACTGTATTGTAAGTTTGTAGGCTTACCTATAAATGTCTTCTTCCCTTGTCTTGAACTATTCCTCCAACGCCATCAGAAAATTAGGCCTACAGAGTTCTGAATTTGAAAGAACATACACAATACAAATAAGGGTTGGGGTTTTTTTTACTTTAACTTTAAGTATGTTAACAAATAACTTGGAGCAACTGTGGTAGAACTTTTTATTATAAATAAATAGTTAGTTTTGTAGTAATGTCCTCTGAAGATGATTGCTTTACAATCGAAATTTTACAAAATTTAAATGGAAAGTTTATGTAATTAAGAGGTGTTATTCATCTATTTATATAAATAAAAATGAATGTTTGTCCTGTATGTCTCTTATGTATTCCTAAACCGTTCATCCGATCGACATGAAACTTTGGAAAGTTATTGAATACACTATTGGGAAAGTTCTGGCATATTTGTAGCCCGATTGGACACAGTAAAGTCGACATAAAAATAACAGTTTAAAACTGCAACCGCCTACTTTTCTAGACAGCATTGCCACTGGAAATTAAGAAATGATAATATAGATCCAATATGACGTACAGCTGATACTTAAATTAAGTGAAAATTATAGGAATTTTTATATGTGTTTAAACTAGTTTGCGTAGCATGCTATATTATTATTTTATTTATTGTATAATATTAAGTTGAAATGCTACTGAATTAAAAATTTCTTTAATTTATAAGTTTATAAATAAATTGATTTATAAAATTGTAACATACCGAATAAATTCTAATTGCAATTCAGTATGTTACATGATATATTTGTTGTTTAGTAGATGTAAAATCGGCTTTTATTGAAAGACATATTTGTTTTTTTGAAAAAAAATGTTTCATCGACGGAGCTAGCAGGAAATTCCCAGGGAAGATTCTGAATGCACAATAGGGGGGGCATTCAGAATTCACGAGTTAAGTTTCTGTGGGAACTACAGTTTAGCACTCAGTCGCAACACGTCTCAAAGGTAGGAGTAAGAAGGACTAGCAATCGTAAAAATTTTCATAACACTTTGAAATAATGTAATTTTCTAAATTTATTAAAAACAGGATATTTTCTTAGTAGCTTTGTTACGTTTAGTTTGTTGTTTCAAAATTTAAAAGTGAATTTGGGTTAATATTAAATGTTTTAACAAAGCCACGCGAGTGTAATTACCAAAGGTATGTTTTAAATTAATTTTTTTAATATTTTTTGTTTTAATCAAACCAGTAAATATAAAATGCCAGAATTCATTAAACCTAGCTTTGTCACAGAACATTTTCAAAAAATGTAAACTTAAATGTTCTAATTTTTCAAATAATAAAGAGCAAAAAGCAAATTAAAAATTAAAATGTAATATTTTGAATATGAAATTGTTTTGAAAATTAAATCTCTTTTATAAACATAAACGAGAATTTAATGTAACCTGTCTGTGTTAGAGCTATTAAACAGACAGCCAGTCTGCCTGAACTAAAAACACAAAACTTATCACAAAATGAGCGAAAAATTCAGTGGAACACTCGTTTTCCACCTTGGTTAATTGAAAGACAGCTGTATTTACTGAATTTAGTATTCACATGGCATCGCAAAGGGAAAAGTTGTTACATTAAAAACGTCACAAGCGCATGCAAACCTCAATTTACGAGTCGAGTATTCCAAAGGCGGCGTAAGTACGTGCAAGGCATACAGCTACGTGCCAAGGCCGTGTGATAGCAATCTACAGGCCAATAGATATCGGGAACGATGGAACGGGTTCTCTGTATACGTGTTGATAATATCGCAAATTGTGAACTCTGTACTAGTTAGACATTCTGCAGTGCAACTGCTGCCAAAGTCCCGACGTGCTTCGAATCAGCTGCAAACGCCTCTTCCTCGTTTAGACGAGACTGAGCGCTACCGTGTCTTGATTGCTTTCAAATTTTTCGTACACAATTTAATGTGTACTGGGCACATGTGACTATTGATTTAACTTTAATTCTTACAAAAATTACTGTCAAAAAGTAAATTTAAAAACTACTGCTTGAAACTGTATATAATGTTTAAGTTCTTGCAGCAGCTGCAATTTATTGATATGCCAAAAAAATAGAGGTCACATTTATTAGAGTTTCTGTGAAAAACGTAAGCTGAAAGAAGATTTCATTTTCACTCTAACAAAATTTATTTATTGCGTATATGATTAAAATACTTTTATAAATTACCATTTATAGATAAAAAAGAAGTTAATTTACGCACGCGCGATCGCGCGCGCGCGCGCGCGCACACACACACACACACACACACTTGAATTAAAAGCACTTCTATTGATAAACTAGAAACAGGATACATTATTAAAAAAAATAAATTATAGATTCTCTGTTACATTTTTTAATTTACTTTAGTCGTGCTTTTCTAGTTACCACTCTTTATTCGACACAATATTTTAAAATCGTTCTATCCACCAAATACATACTATCGTGTTGCTAGCAAATGTATTGGTGGAATGAGAAGCGGAAATATGGAAATCGGTACAACATCAGAAACCGTAGCAAAATACTGAACAAGCAAAGTTCGAGAGCCAGCAAGGAGTTTGAAGTGAAACGGTGTTAGTTGTTTTCTTGTAGACTTGCTTTAAAAGTCGGTTTTACACAGGTCTGCTAAAAACAGTGGAGCAATTGAAACGATGAATTGAAGACCAAATTCGTGGTGTCGCAGATGAGATGCAGCTATCTACAATCATAAAAGCAAACCTACTGGCGGGAAATCAAGCTAGTGCGGGAATTCATTCAAGGGAAAGTTACTGCAATGTTTAAATTATTCCACGAAATTAACAATTCAGGAAATAACGAATAAGGAGGAAAGCCTAGAGACCACTTGGTGTGACGCAGACAGATGATTGGGTCAGAGGCTAGTCATATGCCTGGATCGTAATGGCTTTTAGCTACTTCCTAACAGGAAATCTGTACAATTTTCTTGATGTTATTCCTCCAGCTCAAGTACAGTAATAGGGTAACTCATAGTGGTTTTCGCACCAAATCCACAAAACGTCCACGGCTTTATAAAGACAATTAAGTTATTAATCTGGATAAGTGAATATCAGTGAAATAAAAACTTGCACGAAAAGCATCACAATATGGAAGTTATCTTGAAATATGTCTAACTTTATATGACTATAATGAGAATATACTCACTTGAAGTATGTATATCCATGTCTGAATATACAAAAGGTATACTCGCTTCAAGCATACCTACCATTGCATGAGTAAGGGTTACTCACTTGAAGTACGTCTACCCTCGTATTAGTATACAAAGGGTATACTCACTTCAAGTATACCTACCCTTGCATGAGTAGGGGTTACTCACTTGAAGTACGTCTACCCTTGTATTAGTATACAAAGGGTATAGTCACTTCAAGTATAACTATCCTTGCATGAGTAGGGGTTACTCACTTGAAGTAGGTCTACCCTTGTATTAGTATACAAAGGGTATACTTACTTCAAGTATAACTATCCTTGCATGAGTAGGGGTTACTCACTTGAAGTACGTCTACCCTTGTATTAGTATACAAAGAGTATACTCACTTCAAGTATAACTATCCTTGCATGAGTAGGGGTTACTCACTTCAAGTACGTCTACCCTTGTATTAGTATACAAAGGGTATACTCACTTCAAGTATACCTACCCTTGCATGAGTAGGGGTTACTCACTTGAAGTACGTCTACCCTTGTATTAGTATACAAAGGGTATACTCACTTCAAGTATAACTACCCTTGCATGAGTAGGGGTTACTCACTTGAAGTACGTCTACCTGTGTATTAGTATACAAAGGGTATACTCACTTCAAGTATAACTATCCTTGCATGAGTAGGGGTTACTCACTTGAAGTACGTCTACCCTTGTATTAGTATACAAAGGGTATACTCACTTCAAGTATAACTACCCTTGCAGGGGTAGGGGTTACTCACTTGAAGTACGTCTACCTGTGTATTAGTATACAAAGGGTATACTCCCTTGAAGTATATATATTCTTTTCTGAGTATACAAAAGGGTATACTCACTTGAAGTATGTCTACTCTTATATGAGTATACAAAAGGTTATACTCACTTGAAGTATGTCTACGCTTATATGAGTATACAAAGGTATACTCACTTTAAGTATGTATATCCTTGTCTGAGTATACGAAACGTTATACTCACATGAAATATATCTACACTTGTCTGAGTATACCAAAGGGTAGTTATAATTCAAGTGAGTATACCCTCTTGTATACTCAGGCAAGGATACAAATACATGTAGTGAGTATATCATCTGTATAGTCATACAAGGGTAAACATTTTTCAAGTGAGTATATCCCTGCTAATGCAAGAGTAGTTATACTTCAAGTGTGTATACCCTTCTCTATACTCATACAAGGGTAGTCATACTTGAAGTTGAGAATTATCCTGCCCACATGAGTCATGTTTTTTCCTTGAACCAGGAAGACCTTTTCTTAGAAGCTCCTTTATCCCACTTTGTCCTCAAGCTATATGACGGTATTTAGGATAAAGTCTCTTCCCTCAGGAATATGACCCTAGGCTGCTGAATCATATTTCTTCTTTATATCCCAGGCAATAACATTTTACAACCCATTTATTCCGAATTTACTTCCACATAATGCATTCTTAATATTACCCTAAACCAGTGATTCCCAAATGTTTTCAACCCACGGATCTTTGAGGTAAATATACAGTTCTTTGAGGTAAAAGAAGAATTTGAAAAGGACAGTAACCCAAGGACATTGCCCAAGGAAAATACAGGCAATATTCGAAGGAAAAAGAAGAAGATGAATAAACGTCAAAGCTAATCTTTTATTCAACTGCTACGTCAAGGTAAGTCCTACAATGATATTACATGTAAAATTACAATGTTCAGATTTTGGCAGTAATATAATGTTAGGTATATCTTAAGTTTGGTTATTTAGAAGCTCTTTAATTTTTTACTCACAAACATTTTATTTTAACTAAATTATATCGGGTTATAGAATGAGTTACTATTAATCAGTGCAAAAAACCGTTTAGAAACAACAAAATCTAAAGACGGGTAAAGACACGCTAAAACAATGTATGCTAAAACAATAATACATTTGCCGCGCGGCTCGGTGTCCGTGACGTCACGAGCTCCAGCCGGCATGCGCATGAGACCTACCGCCTTATTCTATATACCGTACTCGGTACTTCGCCAGAGCAGAGCGGGGAAACTTACGTGCTCACTCTTGTACAACTAATTGTACGCTGCACACTACAATTTTTACAAGAGTGTGTACAAAAGTAGGAAAGTAGTCCTAAATATAGGTTAATAATAAGGTACCTTCCAAAGCTATATTATTATGTAACATTATATGTAAACAGTTTTAGGATATCCCTTCGAATGTTTTCATCCCTATCGCACCAGGAGATGAAATTGAAAATACAATTACTTGTTTTGCATTTTGTCACTGAAAGCACAATTTGTAAATATTACCCAGTACATAAAATAATAATTTAGTCTACTATTGAATTTTGTAGTCCATTATAGTTGTAGAAACTTAATTATTGTATAAACTATTAATTATACTAATTATTGAATTATATTATTATAACTTATTAATTAAATAAATGTAAAAGAGATTAAATAGTAATTAATTAAAACTTATACAGTTTATCTGTGTTACAGTAAATATTCAATAACTGTATAAAACAACAGTAGCGTGATGTTTAATTTAAATAAATGAAACCTCTCAACCACAAATAACTTTATCCTCTATTTAAAACCTTATGTATATTTCAATTGCATAGCAATCATCCTCAGAGGTAATTTACAATAAAAATACCTAAACCTGGTTGATATTTTTCTTTTTGTTTGGCCAATATAAATTTTATTACAAGAATTACAATTTACTTTATAAATCCCAGATTTATCTGACATCTTTATTTTATCTTTTGGATTACCTAGTAAATAATTTAGGCTATTTAGGTTTCCGTAGCTACTATTAAATTTACAACTTTAAAAACTTTTTCTAAAGCCTTTGTTAAATCCCTATCGAATGGTAAGCTTATGTATTTATTTTTAATATTATATTTTTCTGATATTAAGGTAGTGGTGTTCCTGGACCTATTTAAATTTTGTTTTCTCAATATATTGTTTATTATTTTAGGATCATATCCATTAAATTTCGCTATTTCTTTAATTTTGGCAAGTTCAAATCTATTCTTATTCAAAGGAATTGTAATTAATCTATTAACCATATCATTAAAAGCTGCTAATTTATGGGATTTACAATGATTAGAATCTACTGGGATTTATCTATCATTATTTGTATATTTTCGATATATATCAAATTCAATTTTATTATTATTTTTAATACATAAAACATCAAGAAACGGTAAACATTTATTAGGCCTATTCTCTATTTCATTAATAAATTTTATATTTTTATGTTGATTGTTAATAATTGCTAAGAAATTTTCTAAGTTGCACTCTTTAATATTAAAAATTGCGAACACATCATCAACATATATAATCCATACTCTAGGAAAATATGAAAGTTTATTTCTTAATTCCTTTTAAAAATTTCTCATAAAAAGTTCGGCTATAAAAGGTGATGAACCCTTCACCTTGGGGTTCAGCTATAAGGTTCCCCATAGCTGTACCATCTTTTTATTGGTAAAATTCGTTGTTAAAAAAAATTGTCATACAACACTTGGTTAATTTCACATATTGGTTAACTTCATTATTCTCTAATTTATTTTCAATTAAAAATTCTTTTAATAAAATTAATGTTCCAGCAACAGGTATACTTCTAAATAGTGAACTAATGTCAAACGAAACAAGAATTTCGTCATCTGTTAGTTCTATATTTCTAAATTTTTTTATAAACTCTCCTGTTTTTTTATTGAGTTGGATTAGGTATTAAATTTAAAATTTTCAAAAATTTACTTAACCATTTTGACAAAAGATAAGTTGGTGAGTGAATTCCCAATACAATCGGTCTCACCAAGTTAACTTCGTTATGCATCTTTGGGAGGCAATATAACCTAGGTAGAACTGCTTTTGAAAAGTTAAATTTATAAATTTCATTTTTCGGAATAACTTAATTCCAACTTTTAATAATATTTGCCGTTTCTTTTACAAATTTGTTTAATGAATTTGTTCTTAATTCCATAAAAATTTCTTCCTTTAACAACTTTTTAACATAATCTTCTTTATTTAAAATTACAATTGTATTTCCTTTACCTGCTTTTAAAAAATAAAAATTTTGAGTTCTTAAACTTTTAATCATTTCCAAATCTTAATTATTTTTGGCTGCTTTCTTCTTTAATATTAAATATTCAGCAATCTTCATTTTACAAGCTCTCCTGGGATAATTTTTATCTGTTTCATTTAAACATCTTATACCACTCTCAATATTTCCTATTAGCTCCTCAATACCTTTCCCATTATTATTACGGAATGAAAATTTCAATCGTTTATTTAATATTTCCATTTCCAACTGAGTAAATTTTATATTTGTTTCATTTTTAACCAAAACTTTGTTGTTTCTTTGGTTATTAGGTCTGTCTGATGTATTTCTCTTCAACATGGTTAATTTTCTATCCAACTTTTCAACTTTGTTAAAATATTTATGTTCATTTACTACATAAATTTGTTTACAAAAAGTATCCCAATTTTCATTATTTTCTTTTTTTAACTTTAAATGTAATTTGTATAATTCCAATTCCAAATTACTTATTTCACCATAAAGGTATTTTATTTCTAAACTTAACCATTTCACCTTTGCAAACTGTATTTTTAGTGTAAATTACCTCTGAGGATGATTGCTATGCAATTTAAATGTACATAAGGTTTTAAACAAAAGAAAAAGTCATTTGTGGTATAGAGGTTTCATTTATTTAAATTAGATATTCAATATTTAGGTTTTCAATCTGAATGGTAGTTGTGTAATATTAATTGAAAAACAAAGTCCGTATAATTGTAACTTCTGTCCAGCTGCTACTGTGCGGTAATTACATCTTTTGCCAACATTTTTCAACAATATAAAGTATTATTATTCTTTTATCTACTTATTTCAACAATATGAAGTATTATGTTTTCAATACTCGCAGTTTATGTTTTCAATTTTGAAAGTAGTTTTGTAATACTAACTGAAGATAAAAGTCCCGTCTACTTTTAATTCTTGGTATAATTATATGTATAATTCTACGTATCATACAGGTAGTGCAAACAATATTAAGTGTGTGGCTACTCGTATTTACTTGTAACTTTACTTCCATGTTTAACAATTACAAAATTAAACTGTGTTATAAGAGAAGTACTAGTCGTTTATGCTTTCAATTTGTAAGGTAGTGGTGTAAAATTAATTAAAGATAAAAATCCGTCTGGTTTTTAATTATTAGCATAGTTATAGTGTTCTGTGTCCGGCTACTTATTTTTGTACATAATAATTTACTCTACAAGGTTTGCTACACCACTTTAATTTGGCGGGAACCTATTTTTGTAGGACACAGTTAGAACGAGGTGTGTGTAAATTTTAAATGCAATATTTTCTGTTTTGTGCGTGAAATAGTATCTGTAAGTGTTCGGTTCGTCCTTGTGAGTAGTTTTTCGGTTTACTATCGCAAAGAAAATAGGTCTGTGCGCGATTTTAATACATCTATAAGGTATGTGATGCTGCAAAGGGTTAGTTAACGTCGGTGTTTTCCTTTGTTAAATTCGTAATTTGTTGGGAGTAAACAGCATTTGTAGTCATTTTGCGAGCTACTAAGAATGAGTAGCTCATAGGAATAATAGCAAAAACATAACAATGAGTGAAAATGTTTTTTCTCAGAGTACTAGACACATGTAAGGTATGTATGTAAAGTTAGCGTGACGTCACTGTACCACTCCGCGGCCGATTCACAACTTAATACTCCACACTGAATTAAGTTGATAAAAAATAACTTTCAGAGTAAACTTTAAAACAAATTCTTGTGCATATCGTCCCATTTTGTGATTTTGAACAATTTTCAATTTATATCTCAGGTGGCCGCTCTATCATACAATTACAAATTTCTGCGATAAATCCAAAATCTCTTGCTTTGTGTCAGTGCTGGCCCTCTCCTCCATTGTGATTGTGCATTCGGAGCGTAGCTGAGGTTTACGTGTGCTGCAGTGCACACAGGCTTATCGGAATTATTCACACGGTTCCACAGTCTATTAATGGACATACTGAAATGCACTATATAATCGGATTATTTCGGTTTGAACTTTAATAAAAATATGGAGAGCTTTCACAAAGCAATTAGCTTCTGAACAATATAAAAAAAACTGTTAGGACAATTCGTACTTGGGTCAACAAAAAAATATTTTATTTCAGTAAATGTTTACCATATTTATACTATTAACTGGCAAATAGAAAGCGAAGTTAATTAATTGGATTTAATTGATGAATTAATATTTGAATAAACTATATTAACATCAAGTGTCATCCACTACAAGATGAAAAGAAATGCATTTGAACTTGAATGGATGAATAAAAAGTATTTTAGTAACGATTGAAAATTTATAGAAGACACATTTAAGAAGAGTGTGAAGTAATAGAAGGAATTGAAAAAAAGGACGTACATGGTGCGCGTATCCAATTAGCCTTTACAAGGTAAAGGATTTGGATATGGAAAATTAATAAAGGTCGTGCAATGAAGAGGATTGGCGGGAAATGAGTACAAAGGTCCGAAGTGATATTTCAGTAAACTTTTTATATTGCTTAAAAAAATTGCAAAATGTAATTAACACAAAAAATATAAAAATGTTGAAATATATTAGACTACTACTGGATTTGTTTACAAATAATTACCAAAATTCAAGATTCATTTTAGATCTACATTGTGAATTTGTATTATACCTCTTTACAACCTGGAGGTAGGCCAATCCTACACGCGTAGTGCAATATGTCTGACATATCGTCGTGTTTAATACGCCTACCTCAATCCTACCCATGTCACAATAACTATGATAACAGTCACACTTACCGATTGCCTTGAAACTTATATACCTTTATATAATACCTTTCTTAAGAACAACACAAATTCGAGCTAAAATTTTCCCTAATCATAAGTATCTAGCATATGTATCAATACTCATTAGTATCTAGCAAATGTATCAATACCCATAAGTATCTAGCATATGTATCAATGCCCATAAGTATCTAGAATATGTATCAATACCCATAAGTATCTAGAATATGTATCAATACCCATAAGTATATAGCATATGTATCAATACACATAAGTATCTAGCATATGTATCAATACCCATAAGTATCTAGCATATGTATCAATACCCATAAGTATCTAGCATATGTATCAATACCCATAAGTATATAGCATATGTATCAATACACATAAGTATCTAGCATATGTATCAATACCCATAAGTATCTAGCATATGTATCAATACTCATTAGTATCTAGCAAATGTATCAATACCCATAAGTATCTAGCATATGTATCAATACCCATAAGTATCTAGCATATGTATCAATACCCATAAGTATCTAGAATATGTATCAATACCCATAAGTATCTAGCATATGTATCAATACCCATAAGTATATAGCATATGTATCAATACCCATAAGTATCTAGCATATGTATCAATACCCATAAGTATCTAGAATATGTATCAATACCCATAAGTATCTAGCATATGTATCAATACCCATAAGTATATAGCATATGTATCAATACCCATAAGTATCTAGCATATGTATCAATACCCATAAGTATCTAGCATATGTATCAATACCCATAAGTATCTAGCATATGTATCAATACCCATAAGTATATAGCATATGTATCAATACACATAAGTATCTAGCATATGTATCAATACCCATAAGTATCTAGCATATGTATCAATACTCATTAGTATCTAGCAAATGTATCAATACCCATAAGTATCTAGCATATGTATCAATACCCATAAGTATCTAGCATATGTATCAATACCCATAAGTATCTAGAATATGTATCAATACCCATAAGTATCTAGCATATGTATCAATACCCATAAGTATATAGCATATGTATCAATACCCATAAGTATCTAGCATATGTATCAATACCCATAAGTATCTAGAATATGTATCAATACCCATAAGTATCTAGCATATGTATCAATACCCATAAGTATCTAGCATATGTATCAATACCCATAAGTATCTAGCATATGTATCAATACCCATAAGTATCTAGAATATGTATCAATACCCATAAGTATCTAGAATATGTATCAATACCCATAAGTATCTAGCATATGTATCAATACCCATAAGTATATAGCATATGTATCAATACCCATAAGTATCTAGCATATGTATCAATACCCATAAGTATATAGCATATGTATCAATACACATAAGTATCTAGCATATGTATCAATACCCATAAGTATCTAGCATATGTATCAATACTCATTAGTATCTAGCAAATGTATCAATACCCATAAGTATCTAGCATATGTATCAATACCCATAAGTATCTAGCATATGTATCAATACCCATAAGTATCTAGCATATGTATCAATACCCATAAGTATATAGCATATGTATCAATACACATAAGTATCTAGCATATGTATCAATACCCATAAGTATCTAGCATATGTATCAATACTCATTAGTATCTAGCAAATGTATCAATACCCATAAGTATCTAGCATATGTATCAATACCCATAAGTATCTAGCATATGTATCAATACCCATAAGTATCTAGCATATGTATCAATACCCGTAAGTATATAGCATATGTATCAATGCCCATAAGTATCTAGAATATGTATCAATACCCATAAGTATATAGCATATGTATCAATACACATAAGTATTTAGCATATGCATAAATTTACCAAATTCATAAGTATCTAGCATTTGTATAAATTTACCCAATTCCTAAGTATCTAGGAATATGAATTACTATGTATTAATTTAAAATGTTACAAAGATGTACTGATCAATGCCCATGCAACAGGAATTTAATCTTCTTTAATCTGGAATCTGTTCACAACCGTTTCAAAATGTCATTCAAAGGTTGGCGTATTAATTCCAATTATATGACAGATTTGTTCTCTGTTTCTGATAAACTCTGGAGGCCAAATATTACAGCTATCAGCTTAACAATATTGCCTATCAGAAGAGACGGCTTAATCGCAGTATAATATGTTTATCTCGGTTGGCGTAAATTCAATGCTATCCACAGCCTAGCAGATAATTAAGAATACATATCAGCATTATAAAACCTCATTTTGCTGAAAATTGCTCTTTAACATTTTGAAACTGACGGCTTGTAAGATTGTTGAATTATTTGCTCGTCCGTGTGTGTGTATTTTATTAATTCTCCAGTTGTTAGTTCAATCCGTAGCCGAGCGAGCACGAATTCATTCCTCCCATTAACTAAGTTGTATTTTGAATATTCTCACTTATTATAGGCACTAACTATTAGCCTATATTATTTTATACGGATGCAATATTTTTATTCGTAATTTTCTGCCTTAGTTATTTTATTATTTGTTAATTGATTATTATGTGTAGTCATAATTAGTAAAAACAAGTTAAAAGTTACTTACGGTTTGCAGATTGCTTTAGATTTAGATTCTAGGCTCCCACTATACCGGGCTACACGAGATGCGTACACCAGGAATATGCGTACACCAGGAATATTGCGAAAGATGACGAGGGTAGGCTATGACCAAGGTGGGTAGCAACCTTGGGCTATGGCATCAGAACATAATTAGTAAAAACAAGTTAAAAGTTACCTACGGTTTGCAGATTGCTTTAGATTTAGATTCTAGGCTCCCACTATACCGGGCTACACGAGATGCGTACACCAGGAATATGCGTACACCAGGAATATTGCGAAAGATGACGAGGGTAGGCTATGACCAAGGTGGGTAGCAACCTTGGGCTATGGCATCAGAACATAATTAGTAAAAACAAGTTAAAAGTTACCTACGGTTTGCAGATTGCTTTAGATTTAGATTCTAGGCTCCCACTATACCGGGCTACACGAGATGCGTACACCAGGAATATTGCGAAAGATGACGAGGGTAGGCTATGACCAAGGTGGGTAGCAACCTTGGGCTATGACATCAGAACATTCTGAGAGACGAAAACTTTCTGCGCACAACTTTCAGACTAAAACGCATCTTTTAAAATCATTGAGCCACATAAATGAGTTTACCTCTGACCTAAACATAGAGGTCGCTTAGTTTCTCCGGGCTGGGGATCCTTTAAAACGTTAACTATTATTCCTGATTCCATCACACTTTTCCAGGCTTTGGGCTGGCAAAATGACAGAGATATCTTGCGCTATCATTTTGGCGTTTTTAAAATGAGCTTGTAGCCTCGGTAATGTTTTTTGTATTAAATTATTAATTAAAAATGATTTTTTTTTCATTTTAGACAATTTTTTAAATTTAATCTATTTTACAACTTGACCAATTTATTTGATCTTTTCATCTGATTTCTTGGGTCTAATCTAATCCATTTTGTGGGTGTAAGAAAGAGATCTTTAACAAGACATTAGTTTGCAGTTTCTAGGTATTTTTGTACTGTTTTTTAAAATGCTTTCATCCGACTTAATATCCTTCGTTTTCCTTTTCATTTTTTCTAAGTGTAATTCCACTCACCTGCTTAGGAGCCGTAGTTTCACCCTTTTTTGATAAGTCTCTTTCGATTAAATCGAACTTATCACCTCGATAGTTAAATGCAAACTGACCACTGACAAAGTGGAATTATCACCTCGACAGTTAAAAGCTAAGTGACCGCTGGCAAAGTGGAAATCCTTTTTTGACCAATTTTGACTGGAAGAATCCAAAACTTTGAAATTTTAGCAATTAGTTTAGGGGTAGATGACCTGGGTTGACAACTGGAGTCTTGTTTGTACGCTTTTTTCGCTTGTTAAATTTACGACTTACCCTCGTCAGTTGCTATTGTTTCCTCTTGTACGCATATTTCGTGCCACGCTATACTGAGCTTCTCACTTCAGTCGACATAAAAACCCTGCTGAAGCGTTCTGTTATGTTTAGATGTTTAACAGAAGGTCAATGGGCAATAAATATCTTTTCCTTATTTATGCTGTAAGTTTCACATCGATAAATATCCCTTAGAAAGCAAAGACGTCTAGTTTTGTGTGTGACAAATCAGAAAATAAACTCTCTTAAAGAAATCAAATCAATCAAACAATGACGACATTTATTACTAGCAGGGCTAAGTAAACCGCAATGGGCTAAGTGTTTACAAATATCCATACTCTACGCAAGGATGAAAGTGAAGGATGAATTGGGATAGAAAATAGAGAGAGAAATTTCCCATAAAAGCGGGAAAGAAGAATAATTATGAAACCATGGTCATCATTTTACAACGTGTCTCGATTGCACACAAGAGCTTCCTAAAATCTACTATGTAATGTTATTTCCAGTCATCTTTCCTTTTACCAACATCTATCTATCTGTATGAAAACTTTTTTGTTCCTTATGCATTACGTCATTCCTCTCCTGGAATAGGTAATTTACACGCTGACAAATATTTCTTTCTTGTTCTTAACGTTTTTGAGGTATAAGCTCTTTAGATGTCGCATATAAAAAAACTTTTATGGAAATCAATCGGTAGAGTGTGACGTCATCATTTAGGAATTCTATCACGAATTCGTAACAATCCTTAAGCTAGTCGTCCATTGGGACCGGAAAGCTACGAACTGCGAAACGACGAAATCTTGCGAAAACCCTTCGTCCGAAATAGGTCGAATGCCATCGTCCATTGATCCGCTCAGTTCGTCCGAATGCGTAGACGAGATGGCTCTTCGGAACAGTTTCGATGATGATTCTGACGACGAATTAGCGTTGGAATTATCACCTTTGATTTATTATCGACGAAGGCGGGAAATGTAGGTGAATCAAATTTTCGTAAAAAGAGAAGAGTTTGGGGAATTTTCTCATTTGTGGCGTGACCTTCAAATCGATGATAATCACCACTTCTCCTATTTTCGAATTAAAAAAAGGACACTTTTCAAAACATTGTTGACAACATCTACTCAAAGCTCAAAAAATTCAGTAACTTTCAAAAAAACACTAAACTTTTTTACCCTTGTATTTTTTTATATAATTTCTCACTAAGCGAGGGTAGTTAAGTAATAACGATACTACTGCGTATGGACAAACGTGTTACAAAAATGTAAGTACTTGTTTATTGATTTAAATGAAGGTTCCACTAAGATCAAAATCGTAAAAAATAGGCAGACGCGTTGTACTGGTTCCCGGAGAAATCATCAGAAGAATAATTTGCCGTAGAATGTGAGGAAGTTTTCGGAGATTGATGCTATTCATCCATCACAACGTCTATAATCTTTTTGCGCAGGAACAGTGTTCTTGCTTTAGGAATATCATGGAGATGAGGCAATAAACTCATGAGGAACTGATAGTCTTCATCTTGAGTGTGAACTGTTTTTTCTTCCAAGTATTTGACTTTTTTATTTTCAATTTCGAGTAGTTTTTCATCAAACTTTGACAGCTTGTTTTTCAACCTTATTTTCTTTTTGGGTTGGCTTTTAAACATTTTCGTGGCAATTGAGCTGGTGGATGCTTGTTGCTGACTATCAACATTCTCACTTGTAGGTACGAGTAGATCTGCATGGCCTAGATTAGCTAACTCCTGCGAATCATTTTCTATGCCTTCATCGTTACTAATATCATCTGATGCAACGGATGGAACACTGCTTTCCATTCTTCTTGGCTTGCTTACATCTCGCAATCCATGACAACTCTTCGCACTTTTGTTTGTCCGAAAAATCCCAGCCAAACGCGATCGCTTTGCACTTCGCACCTATACTCACGAAAACTGACGAATGATGCGTCCCCAGTGGACGCGGTCCAGCACCAAGTCATGTGTTTGGATCGTTCGTGCGTTTTCGGTCGAATTCTGACGAACTGATTTCGCAACTTTTCGCAGATTTCCGCTCCCAGTGGACGAAAGGCCTTACACAATTGTCACTAAGATTTTCTAAAGCTAAACATGGAGTTTACAACAGCTGTTTTGTTTTCACTTAGACTTTATTTGCAGGTCATGTTTAAAACATTCTCAAATGCAATGTAATTTTTCATATATTTAGAAATATAAATTTGATTAAATTTTGTGACTTCTAGTATTTAGCATTATCAGTAAGTGAGGTAAAGTTAAGCGAGGTAAGTGAAGGTACTCCGCAATACGTTTACGGTAAGTAAATATAGTTATCTAATATAATGACGTTTGAAAGACACAAACTATATTAGGTTAAATTACTAGCGCCTATTTATAGTAATAAATAGTATTTGAAGATACATTTCTATCGACATCTCCGCGACTGCCACATTTCGTCCGTCCATTTATATTTCATTTCCACAGTCATAAGAGATCTGGTTCTGAAACTCTACTGTACCTGACTACCTACTTTAGTCCGTCGAACGGTCGCTTCTTTTTTTCTTTTGCTCCTACTCAACTCTATTTATACATATTTTAGACAATCTCCAGCAATGGTGGCAACTTTCTTAATTCCTTCTATTAATTCACACGCTATAGCTTATATATATATATATATATATATATATATATATATATATATATATATATATATATATATATATAAATATCGCAATATGTTTTCTTGTGTATTAATAAAGAACAAAAGTCAAAATACAAATACAAGAATTATATTTGAATTTACAATTCAAAGCTTTTCGTTGGCTAACAGTACCAACATCATCAGGAATATTAAACAATTAAAATTAACATATGTGCAAATTAGATCAAATAAATAGTTATGCCAAATCAATTACAATGTTGTTAAAATTTTTTTTTTTTTAATTTTTATTTTTTTTTTTATTTTGCTGCCCTAACATTACAAACACTGAATATATTATCGAATTTAGATTTTACTTGTATTTGTTCATTTATCAATTCATTATTAGTATTATATTTATGTATTTCTAAAGCTTCATAAATATTCATTCTCAGGCCTTTGTTAATTTCTTTTATAAGTATCATATTATCTATATTAGGAAATAAGTGATTATTATTAATACAATGACTAGCAAAATTTGATTTATAAATTTCTGGCTTTTTATATGCATTAAAATGTTCTTTATATCTATCTTTAAGTTTTTTCTTAGTTTGTCCTATATAAACTTTATTACAATAATCACATTCTAATTTATATACACCGTTTTTTTCATGCATATTAATAATATTATTATTATTCATTATATTTATTAATTTATTATTAGTATTATAAGCGAATTTTATGTTGCTACCTTTAAACAATTTTGTGATATTTTTTACTTCATTACCAAAAAATGTAAATGAAGTCCATATGACATTTTCATCATTATTTTTGTAAATTAGATTATTATTTTGTTTCTTTAAAATATTATAATTAAGTTTATCAACAGTTTTCTTTTTATAACCATTCTCAATTGCAATTTGATAGATAATGTTTTTCTCTCTTATCTTGTTTTCATTATTCATAGGTATTCTATGTAATCTATGTAATAAATTGTATAATGCAGATAAATTTTAATAATTTTGCATTATACAATTTATTACATAGATTACATAGAATACCTATGAATAATGAAAACAAGATGAGAGAGAACAACATTATCTATCAAATTACAATTGAGAATGGTTATAAAAAGAAAACTGTTGATAAACTTAATTATAATATTTTAAAGAAACAAAATAATAATCTAATTTACAAAAATAATGATGAAAATGTCATATGGACTTCATTTACATTTTTTGGTAATGAAGTAAAAAATATCACAAAATTGTTTAAAGGTAGCAACATAAAATTCGCTTATAATACTAATAATAAATTAATAAATATAATGAATAATAATAATATTATTAATATGCATGAAAAAAACGGTGTATATAAATGTGATTACTGTAATAAAGTTTATATAGGACAAACTAAGAAAAAACTTAAAGATAGATATAAAGAACATTTTAATGCATATAAAAAGCCAGAAATTTATAAATCAAATTTTGCTAGTCATTGTATTAATAATAATCACTTATTTCCTAATATAGATAATATGATACTTATAAAAGAAATTAACAAAGGCCTGAGAATGAATATTCATGATGCTTTAGAAATACATAAATATAATACTAATAATGAATTGATAAATGAACAAATACAAGTAAAATCTAAATTCGATAATATATTCAGTGTTTGTAATGTTAGGGCAGCAAAATAAAAAAAAAAATTAAAAATTAAAAAAAAAAAAATTTTAACAACATTGTAATTGATTTGGCATAACTATTTATTTGATCTAATTTGCACATATGTTAATTTTAATTGTTTAATATTCCTGATGATGTTGGTACTGTTAGCCAACGAAAAGCTTTGAATTGTAAATTCAAATATAATTCTTGTATTTGTATTTTGACTTTTGTTCTTTATATATATATATATATATATATATATATATATATATATGTGTGTGTGTGTGTGTGTGTGTATGTATCTAAGTATACATAGCCTCTGTCGGGAGAGTGGCGACAGAAGTGCAAACGTTCATAGCCACGTTTATAGATATTTTGAATTGAGAAAAACATTTAATCTTGCGTATTGAGAAATTACCTAAACATTTCTTATAATATAAGCAACAATAATACAGTGTTTTTAGATTTAACAAATTAGAGCCAATAGTTTCGGAAAATTATCAACGAATGTTTTAACACATAGGCTATTTTACTTGATTTATATTAATTGTATTTATTTAATAAAAAGTAACTAAAACAAAACTTTTTCTCTGTTGACCTAAGTATTAATTGGTATTCAACAATTTTTGTTCATATTACTTGTTACTGTCTATAAGTGACGTTTAGTCCGCGTCTGAATTTCCCGACATCGAGTATTCGAATTGAACTGTTGTAGCACTATGGATTTCAATTTTGACAGTATCCTGTATTCATTAAAGAATTCGTCATGAGGAAGAAGTTCTTCAGTATAAAAACTGTGTTTATGTTTATAAAAAGCTATAAAAATCGTCAACGAGATATGTTGGTGTGAAAGTAACAGGTTTATTAGCTATGGAAAAAAAGGAAATTTCCTAAATACTTGTGAAGCAAACATATACGTATAGAGAAGAGACACGTGCAGGGCAATACTGTGTTGGGACTCTCGAGAGTTCTTCCCATTATTATGTCGTTCTAATTGGCTTTATTTTTAAATATCCATTTTCTGTTGTCGTGAGGGAGTGGCAACGAACGACAAAAAATGAAAGTAAATTTTAAACAATAACGATGTAACAGAAAAAAAGTCCAGACGTTTAAACAAATAAGTACGCCAACTCAAACTTCCCTTATACAGTCTAAAATTACTAACATGGATGGGACTTGCTAATATATTTATGGATAGACGAGTTGTGTAGGAGAAATAAAAGAGAGCAGACGGTTGTTCGACTGTCTGAAGCAGGTAGTCATCTAGGATGGGTCATTTACGTTTCCATAAACCGATTTTGTTTGCTTCTCCTTTCTGAAAAACGTTACGATATTCAAGTCTGGGGTAAAACAATACCTAGTAAGGAGCGGCCGCCATTTGAAACCTTAATTCACCGCGGTACTTCATTGTGAAGAAATGGCTACATCTACTGCAGGTCGTAGCATCGCAACATTGTTGGAAACGTGTATGCAGTGCGGACTTACAAGTAACCGCGCGATTTGCTATGCAGAACATGCAGTCGTGTAGGTCGCTCAATATTCCACTGAGCTCCTTCTTCGTGTGCAGCATACACAGCCTCTCAGATATTCGCTTTATATTCTACGTGTTGGCGGGCGCAGTCGGCTGCCGTTTTAATTGGGAACCTGTCCTGAAATCGACAAAAACGAATAGATAGAAAGTAAATTAACTATTAATTCTAAGGTCATCAGATAAAAATTTAAACAATTCTTATTAGTTCATCGTTCTAGCAAAAACTTTTCCATTGTTTGGGCCACCTTGAGGTTACATTTGAAAAAATCTATAGAGAACAGTGTTTCGACCTTACTTAGAAAAAAACTACAATAATCATTTTTTATTATTTCAGAAAGCGTTAAAATTAATTCTTTGAAAGTTCATGCAGTATGATGAACGATAATGATAATTTATAAAAAAAAATAATCACACACAACTGAACTAAGCCTAAAGGTTTTCTACCAAAGCTGATGCAGAAACTGAGATGGGAACTAGTAGCTGAAAATAAGAGGGGGAAAAGAACTTATTATTATCGTGGAGAGTCAAAACCAGAGATAATTGATATTTTAAAATCAGCTATAAAATGGAATAAAAAACTGGCAACTGGTAGAAGATGACAACCCTAAGAAACTCGTAATAGCAGTATTGAAGTTATTGTCGACTATACTTAAATAAAAATGAGAAAGTGGATATAGTTGGAAGATATGTGATTTAATTGAACGACAACAATAAAACGATGACCCTAATTCTATATTCATTGTTCGGATGTTTAGGGCAACGAAAAAAGCTAGAACTTTTGTTTAGAAATTAGCAAGACAATAGCGTGAAAGGTTATTGCACTTTTAAAATTATTGAGTTAGGGGGAGGAGTTTCCACTTGTCATCACATATTGAACGTTTGACAAACAAGTACATTGAGTACACAGTTAACAGCTCTCTATCAATAAACACTTGTTACAGGTCCCAAACTTTCTGTCAGCTAAATTGGCGGCTTCTGATTAAGAAAAGATCTAATGTCCCCGTATGCCTTTAATAACATCTTTTGATGTAGGTTGATCAGAAAAACTGCAGAGTTATGTCAGTTTGAGCGAACGAGTATAAGTCAAACTTCCAGACGCATACTAAAACAAACGTAGCTGATTGTAGACTTTCAACACACAGTCACAGCATTGAGTGAACGAGTATTAGTCAAACTTCCAGACGCTTACTAAAACAAACGTAGCTGATTGTAGACTTTCAACACACAGTCACAGCATTGAGTGAACGAGTATTAGTCAAACTTCCAGACGCTTACTAAAACAAACGTAGCTGATTGTAGACTTTCAACACACGGTCACAGCATGGTTCATGTAATAATATTTATCAAAAAAAGGAAAAAAATAAAAATTTTCAAAAATTTTATTCCTAAAATTACGAGTATTATTTTAACAAGGTAAGTGAGAACCTCAATAGCAACGTCGTGGCTTCCAGTAGTGTAGGTCTACCTAATAACTTGCTTAAGACCGTCGAAAGGAATCCTACTAATTCTTATGTTGCCCCTGCACAACATATCTATTCATATATATTTTAGCAAATCCTCAACCGTGGTGGCCTGCTTAGATTGCCTGTGTGGAATTTAGTCAATTGATGAATCTGTCGACATTGAGTAGTAGATCTGTGGTGTAGTAGCACTGTATCCTGTAGATTCATTTACAACACTCGTACTGAAGAAACAGTTCTTCAGTACAAAAATTGATGATTCTGTCGACATTGAGTAGTAGATCTGTGGTGTAGTAGCACTGTGTCCTGTAGATTCATTTACAACACTCGTACTGAAGAAACAGTTCTTCAGTACAAAAATTGATGATTCTGTCGACATTGAGTAGTAGATCTGTGGTGTAGTAGCACTGTGTCCTGTAGATTCATTTACAACACTCGTACTGAAGAAACAGTTCTTCAGTACAAAAATTGTGTTCAATAGTACAAAAAGCTGGTAAAAACGTAGACGGGCTGTGTTTGGCGAGGAAGCAACAAGTACATTACTTAGAGAGCGTCTTGTCCAATATTGTTTCTACTTTGGCCTGTTAGATTCAGAATATCTTGTCCACCAATATTTCTACTTTAGACTGTTAGTTTAGAGAACAACTTGTTCCCTAATGTTTCTACTTTGTTTTGTTAGATTTGAGAACGTCTTGTTAACTAATGTATCTACTTTACGTTGATAGATTAGAGAACATCTTTTACCCTGATGTTTCTACTTTGCATTGTTAGCTTAGAGAACATCTTATCTACTTAAGTTTCTACTTTGGTTTGTTAGCTTAGAGGACATCTTGCCCACTAATGCTTCTACGTAGCTCAGTTAGCTTAGAGAACATCTTACCCACTAATGCTTCTACTTTGCTCTGTTAGCTTAGAGAACATCTTGCCCACTAATATTTCAACTTTGCTCTGTTAGCTATGAGAACATCTTGTCCACTAATATTTCTACTTTGCTCTGTTTAGCTTAGAGAACATCTTGCCCACTAATGCTTCTACTTGGCTCTGTTAGCTTAGAGAACATCTTGCCCACAAATATTTCTACCTTGCTCTGTTAGCTTAGAGAAAATCTTGCCTACTAATGCTTCTACTTGGCTCTGTTAGCTTAGAGAACATCTTGCCCACTAATATTTCTACTTGGCTCTGTTAGCTTAGATAACATCTTTCCCACTAATGCTTCTACTTTGCCCTGTTAGCTAAGAGAACATCTTGTCCACTAATATTTCTACTTTGCTCTGTTTAGCTTAGAGAACATCTTGCCCACTAATGCTTCTACTTGGCTCTGTTAGCTTAAAGTTCATCTTGCCTGCTCATATTTCTACTTTGCCCTGTTAGCTTAGAGAACATCTTGCCCACTAATGCTTCTACTTGACTCTGTTAGCTTAAAGTTCATCTTGCCTACTAATATTTCTCCTTTGCCCTGTTAGCTTAGAGAACATCTTGAGCACTAATGCTTCTACTTGGCTCTGTTAGCTCAGAGAACATCTTGCCCACTAATATTTCTACTTTGCTCTGTTAGCTTAGAGAACATCTTGCCCAATAATATTTCTACTTTGTTCTGTTAGCTTAGAGGACATCTTGCCCACTAATGCTTCTACTTGGCTCTGTTACCTTAAAGGATATCTTGCCCACTAATATTTCTACTTTGCTCTGTTAGCTTAGAGAACATCTTGCCCACTAATATTTCTACTTTGCTCTGTTAGCTCAGAGAATATCTTGCCCACTAATATTTCTAAAAACCCCTGTTAGCTTAGAGAACTTCTTGCCCACTAATGCTTCTACTTGGCTCTGTTAAATTAGTGAACATCTTGCCCACTAATATTTCTACTTTGCTCTGTTAGCTTAGAGAACATCTTGCCCACTAATGCTTCTACTTTGCTCTGTTAGCTTAGAGAACATCTTGCCCACTAATGCTTCGACTTGGCTCTGTTTGCTTAGAGGACATCATGCCCATTAATGATTCTACTTTGCCTTGTTAGCTTAGAGAACATCTTGCCCACTAATGCTTCTACGTGGCTCTGTTAGCTTAGAGAACATCTTGCCCATTAATGCTTCTACTTTGCCTTGTTAGCTTAGAGAACATCTTGCCCACTAATATTTCTACTTTGCTCTGTTAGCTTAGAGAACATCTTGCCCATTAATGCTTCTACTTTGCTCTGTTTGCTTAGAGGACATCATGCCCATTAATGATTCTACTTTGCCTTGTTAGCTTAGAGAACATCTTTCCCACTAATGCTTCTACTTTGCCCTGTTAGCTAAGAGAACATCTTGTCCACTAATATTTCTACTTTGCTCTGTTAGCTTAGAGGACTACTTGCCCACTAATATTTCTACTTTGTTCTGTTAGCTTAGAGGACATCTTGCCCACTAATGATTCTACTTTGCTCTGTTAGCTTAGAGAACATCTTGCCCATTAATGCTTCTACTTTGCTCTGTTTGCTTAGAGGACATCATGCCCATTAATGATTCTACTTTGCCTTGTTAGCTTAGAGAACATCTTTCCCACTAATGCTTCTACTTTGCCCTGTTAGCTAAGAGAACATCTTGTCCACTAATATTTCTACTTTGCTCTGTTAGCTTAGAGGACTACTTGCCCACTAATATTTCTACTTTGTTCTGTTAGCTTAGTGAACATCTTGCCCACTAATGCTTCTACGTGGCTCTGTTAGCTTAGAGAACATCTTGCCCATTAATGCTTCTACTTTGCCTTGTTAGCTTAGAGAACATCTTGCCCACTAATATTTCTACTTTGCTCTGTTAGCTTAGAGAACATCTTGCCCATTAATGCTTCTACGTGGCTCTGTTTGCTTAGAGGACATCATGCCCATTAATGATTCTACTTTGCCTTGTTAGCTTAGAGAACATCTTGCCCACTAATATTTCTACTTTGCTCTGTTAGCTTAGAGAACATCTTGCCCATTAATGCTTCTACTTTGCTCTGTTAAATTAGCGAACATCTTGCCCACTAATACTTCTACTTTGCAATGTTAGCTTAGAGGACATCTTGCCAACTAATATTTCTACTTTCCTCTGTTAGCTTAGAGAACATCTTGCCCACTAATGCTTCTACTTGGCTCTGTTAGCTTAGAGAACATCTTGCCCACTAATGCTTCTACTTGGCTCTGTTAGCTTAGAGAACATCTTACCCACTAATGCTTCTACTTTGCTCTGTTAGCTTAGAGAACATCTTGCCCACTAATGCTTCTACTTGGCTCTGTTAGCTTAGAGAACATCTTACCCACTAATGCTTCTACTTTGCTCTGTTAGCTTAGAGAACATCTTACCCACTAATATTTCTACTTTCCTCTGTTAGCTTAGAGAACATCTTGCCCACTAATGCTTCTACTTGGCTCTGTTAGCTTAGAGAACATCTTACCCACTAATATTTCTACTTTCCTCTGTTAGCTTAGAGAACATCTTACCCACTAATGCTTCTACTTTGCTCTGTTAGCTTAGAGAACATCTTACCCACTAATATTTCTACTTTCCTCTGTTAGCTTAGAGAACATCTTGCCCACTAATGCTTCTACTTGGCTCTGTTAGCTTAGAGAACATCTTACCCACTAATGCTTCTACTTTGCTCTGTTAGCTTAGAGAACATCTTACCCACTAATATTTCTACTTTCCTCTGTTAGCTTAGAGAACATCTTGCCCACTAATGCTTCTACTTGGCTCTGTTAGCTTAGAGAACATCTTGCCCACTAATGCTTCTACTTGGCTCTGTTAGCTTAGAGAACATCTTACCCACTAATGCTTCTACTTTGCTCTGTTAGCTTAGAGAACATCTTGCCCACTAATGCTTCTACTTGGCTCTGTTAAATTAGTGAACATCTTGCCCACTAATATTTCTACTTTGCAATGTTAGCTTAGAGGACATCTTGCCCACTAATATTTCTCCTTTGCTCTGTTAGCTTAGAGAACATCTTGCCCACTAATATTTCTCCTTTGCTCTGTTAGCTTAGAGAACATCTTGCCCACTAATATTTCTACTTTGCCCTGTTAGCTTAGAGAACATCTTGCCCACTAATGCTTCTACTTTGCTCTGTTAGCTTAGAGGACATCATGCCCATTAATGCTTCTACATTGCCCTGTTAGCTTAGAGAACATCTTGCCCACTAATGCTTCTACTTGGCTCTGTTAGCTTAGAGGACATCTTGCCCATTAATGCTTCTACTTTGCCCTGTTAGTTTAGTGAACATCTTGCCCACTAATATTTCTACTTTGCTCTGTTAGCTTAGAGGACTACTTGCCCACTAATATTTCTACTTTGCTCTGTTAGCTTAGAGAACATCTTGCCCAATAATATTTCTACTTTGCTCTGTTAGCTTAGAGGACATCTTGCCCACTAATGCTTCTACTTGGCTCTGTTACCTTAAAGGACATCTTGCCCACTAATATTTCTATTTTGCTCTGTTAGCTCAGAGAACAACTTGCCCACTAATGCTTCTACTTTGCCTTGTTAGCTTAGAGAACATCTAGCCCACTAATGCTTCTACTTTGCCCTGTTAACTTAGAGGACATCTTGCCCACTAATGCTTCTACTTTTCTCTGTTAGCTTAAAGTTCATCTTGCCTACTAATATTTCTACTTTGCTCTGTTAGCTCAGAGAACATCTTGCCCACTAATGCTTCTACTTGGCTCTGTTAGCTTAATGTTCATCTTGCCTACTCATATTTCTACTTTGCCCTGTTAGCTTAGAGAACATCTTGCCCACTAATGCTTCTACTTGGCTCTGTTAGCTCAGAGAACATCTTGCCCACTAATATTTCTACTTTGCCCTGTTAGCTCAGAGAACATCTTGCCCACTAATATTTCTACTTTGTAATGTTAGCTTAGAGGACATCTTGCCCACTAATGCTTCTACTTGGCTCTGTTAGCTTAGAGGACATCATGCCCATTAATGCTTCTACTTTGCCCTGTTAGCTCAGAGAACATCTTGCCCACTAATATTTCTACTTTGCAATGTTAGCTTAGAGAACATCTTGCCCACTAATATTTCTACTTTGCTCTGTTAGCTTAGAGGACTACTTGCCCACTAATATTTCTACTTTGTTCTGTTAGCTTAGAGGACATCTTGCCCACTAATGATTCTACTTGGCTCTGTTACCTTAAAGGACATCTTGCCCACTAATATTTCTACTTTGCTCTGTTAGCTTAGAGAACATCTTGCCCACTAATATTTCTACTTTGCTCTGTTAGCTCAGAGAGCATCTTGCCCACTAATATTTCTACTTTGCCCTGTTAGCTCAGAGAACATCTTGCCCACTAATATTTCTACTTTGCCCTGTTAGCTTAGAGAACATCTTGCCCACTAATGCTTCTACTTGGCTCTGTTAAATTAGTGAACATCTTGCCCACTAATATTTCTACTTTGCTCTGTTAGCTTAGAGAACATCTTGCCCACTAATGCTTCTACTTTGCTCTGTTAGCTTAGAGAACATCTTGCCCACTAATACTTCTACTTGGCTCTGTTAGCTTAGAGGACATCATGCCCATTAATGCTTCTACTTTGCCTTGTTAGCTTAGAGAACATCTTGCCCACTAATGCTTCTACGTGGCTCTGTTAGCTTAGAGAACATCTTGCCCATTAATGCTTCTACTTTGCTCTGTTAAATTAGTGAACATCTTGCCCACTAATATTTCTACTTTGCAATGTTAGCTTAGAGGACATCTTGCCCATTAATATTTCTACTTTGCTCTGTTAGCTTAGAGAACATCTTGCCCACTAATGCTTCTACTTGGCTCTGTTAGCTTAGAGAACATCTTGCCCACTAATGCTTCTACTTGGCTCTGTTAGCTTAGAGAACATCTTGCCCACTAATGCTTCTACTTGGCTCTGTTAGCTTAGAGAACATCTTGCCCACTAATGCTTCTACTTGGCTCTGTTAGCTTAGAGAACATCTTGCCCACTAATGCTTCTACTTGGTTCTGTTAGCTTAGAGAACATCTTGCCCACTAATGCTTCTACTTGGCTCTGTTAGCTTAGAGAACATCTTTATTATTATTATTACTAAAACTCGGAGGGACCTTATCGGTGTAGAGCACTTAGCTGTAGCCTTTGTACTCTCTTCCCATCCCTACCACAGGACTAGCTTAGTGGATACCTACCTCTTTGAAGAAATCCAGTACCCACCTGATGCTAAATCTTCTGATATCCTCTGGTGTACATACCTGCCAGCCAAACCACTTTCTCCTTGCAGCTCCCAAAGCAGGATACTCACAGAGTACGTGGATTGGGCTTATCTCTTGGTCCTCGTCGCATCTCTTGCACACAGGGGACCTAGATTTTCCAATTTTGAATTGGAACCCCCTCAGATTCCCATAGCCTGTAACCAGCTCTACAGTAGCTCTGAGTTGATGTCTACTTAAGGAGAGTAGTTCTTTGCCCCACAAATCTCCTGAGTAACCCCACAGTACCTTGGATTTGTTACACCCCAAGGTTACATTCCATTCTTCCCTGCACAACCTGTCTATATGTGCCGTGATCCTCTTGCGCCCCTCCTGAGGCGGGATGCCCACTGCCCTCAGCAACGGTCCTTGGGTTATACACCCTTGTTTTGCTAAGGCGTCAGCTCTCTCATTCCCTATCCAGTCAGAATGTCCTGGAATCCAGGTTAGGTTGAGTGAATTATACTTACTCAGCTCTGCTAGAGAAGCCATAGTCTCAGCCACCAACCTAGAGCTGGTATTAGCCTTACCTAAAGCCTTCAGAGCTGCCTGACTATCCGAGCAAATCCAGATGGTCTTGCCCGTCCTGCCAGACCCTATTATTTCCTCAGCACATAGTTTGATCGCGAGCACCTCCCCCTAGAAGACAGAGTTGTAGTCCTCCAGGCGATGACAAAATCTGTCTTGGTGTCTCGGTCCACTAAATCCTGCTCCCACTCCTTCCTTCATCTTGTACCCATCGGTGAACCAGATTTCACCATGTCTGGGTCTATACTCCGCCCACGCCTCTCTTGCAGGAATAAGGATTTTGTAGGTTCCTTTTTCCCTTTTAAGAGACAGTATCTTATCCTGAGGTTCTATCCAGAGCTGCTTCAGTGAATCCCCAAATAGCTGTTTATGAAGTTTGCTACTTGTCTTCCACTGCCCGGTACAGCTTAGCCGGTATGCAGTTTTCATTGCCTCCATCCTAATTTGAAGACTCAAGGATGGAAAACCCAACATAACCCTCATGGCCGCACATGGTGTGCTTCTCCTTGTAGCTGTTATGCCTCTAAGGAAGAGCCCCTGCGCGCGGTCCAGCATTCTTTTACTTGTTTCTTTCTGTGCCCTGTCCCACCAGACGATAGAGGCAAAGACCAACCTCGGCACCACAATGGCGGAATAAATCCAGTTCATTTGACGTGGACCCAAACCCCATCTCGTGCCTATTGCTCCTCTGCATTGCCAGAACGTAGCTATGGCTTTTTTGCACTTATCCTCCAAATGCTCACGCCAGAGTAGCTTCCTATCCAGAATAACTCCCAGATATTTAGCGCTCTCAACGCAGCTTATTTTGGTATTACCAACTTCCATCATCTCCAGCGATTTAGTTTTATATCGCCTAGTGAAGATGAGTGCCACAGATTTCTCTCCTTGAATGCATAGTGCATTCTCCCTGCACCATGCTTTTGTTACCTTGAGTGCCTCTTGAAGCAGGTCTTTGAGGACCTCTTCAAATGGTCCCCTAACAAGGATAGCTATGTCATCCGCATATCCTACCACCTTGACACCCATTCCACTGAGTGTACTTAGTAGGCCGTCCACGACAAGGCTCCACAGCAAAGGGGATAACACTCCACCCTGCGGGCAGCCCTCCGAGACCATCCCATTTATCGTGCACCCCATCCAGGATGCAGTACTTATCCGGTTTTCCAAGGAACTCATAATCCAATTTATAATTCCATCAGAAATCCCATGATCCATAGCTGCTCTCTTGATGGCCAGTCTAGAGGTACTATTAAAAGCCCCCTCCACATCAAGAAAAGCCCCAATTACATATCCCCTTGTTGTTGATCTGACCCTTAATCAAGTCTACGACCGACAACAGCGCAGTCTCCACTGACCTACCAGTTCGGTAGGCGTGTTAGTCCTGATGAAGCGGATACTGCTTCAAAGGTCCCTCCTTCAAATAGTAGTCCACCAGCCTTTCCATTGTCTTTAACAAGAAAGATGTGAGGCTGATAGGTCTGAAGTCCTTTACCACTGTGTAACCTTTCCTCCCCGGTTTGGGGATAAAGATAACCTTCGTTTTGAGCCACTGCCCGGGCGTGTAACCCAAGGCAACACAGCCTCTGAGTAATCCTGTCAGTAGCCCTATTATTTCCTCCAAGCAATTTTGTAGTAGTGCTGGAGTAATATTATCTAATCCAGGCGCTTTAAAAGGCTCAAAAGACAGAATCGCCTCTCTCACCTTTTGCGCTGAGATCACCTGCCCAGCAATATTCCAGTCCGCCCTTAGCCCAGTATGTCGGAGGTTTTGAGCACCGTCCCCTACCGGTCTAATATCGGGAAAACTGTTCCTCATAAGCAGACTCAGTGTTTCCTCCGGGGTGTCAGTAAAGCTACCATCAGTCTTCTTGACAAACTTAAGCTCTCCCCTCGGTCCACCTGCTAACACCTTAAACAGTCTAGCAGTGTCACTCAGTGTGCTTGTCTCTGAGCACCACTTTTCCCAAGAAGCACGATTAACCTCTTTAATAAGATTTTTATAGAGACCCTGGCTGTCTTTATATGCCTGCCAGGTCTCCGCAGTTTTCTTCTTCTTTGCCCTATTAAAGAGCCTTCTAGTCTCTTTCCGTCTTGCCTCTAACTCGCTGTTCCACTTAAGCTTACCACTCCCAGTGTTTATCCGCGAGAGAGGGCAATTTTCCTCAAACGACGTGGAAATTGCAGTCCTGATGTAGGCTTCAGTATTTTCCAGTTCGTTTGATGTACCATATTTACCACGGAAGTCAGACATCCGCCTCCTCACCGAGGACTTAAAACCTTCCCAGTTTGTCCTTCTCGGGTTCCTAAACCACACCACATGGGGAACAACTCCCCTCATCGTAGCAGTGATGATCCGGTGATCAGACATGGAGGGCTCATCCGAAACCTGCCAGTCATGCACCCACCTTACCATTTGTCTATTACAGAAGGTGATATCTAGAACCTCCATACTGTTTGAAGTGACAAATGTTGGCTCGGCACCTGTGTTTAAAACCACAACGTTTTCTTCAATCAAGAAGGCTAGGAGCTACTCACCTCGCTCATTTGTGTCTGTGCTGCCCCACACCTCATTATGAGCATTGGCATCACAGCCCACTAAGATTCCTATATTCCTCTCCCTGCAGTACCGAACTAACTTACGTAATTCTGCAGGGGGCGATTCTCTATTGTGGGCGCAGTAAGTGGAGGCCACGATGAACTCCCTGCTCCCACTTACCTCGCCCTTGCCTCGAATTCTAACCACCGCAAGGTCTTTAGTTGAGAATTCTTGAATCAGCGTGGCTTCTAGTCCTCTGACTATCACACATGCTCTGTGCCCCTCATGTTCCCCACTTGCGTAGGTGCGCCCAGCTGCAGTCAGACCCCTTATACGGTTTCTGACCGGCCACGGTTCTTGCACCAACGCAAGCGCTGGTAATGTGTGCCTCACATTTAAGCACCTGGTTAGGACCACCGAGGCGCTTTTACTGTGATGAAAGTTGATTTGCAGGATCATTGCTCGAGGGTCAGCCATCTCCAACTGACCCCTACGCCTTCTCCTGATTCTTAGAGAACATCTTGCCCACTAATATTTCTACTTTGCCATGTTAGCTTAGAGGACATCTTGCCCACTAATGCTTCTACGTGGCCCTGTTAGCTTAGAGAACATCTTGCCCACTAATGCTTCTACTTGGCTCTGTTAGCTTAGAGGACATCATGCCCATTAATTCTTCTACTTTGCCCTGTTAGCTTAGAGAACATCTTGCCCACTAATGCTTCTACTTTGCTCTGTTAGTGAACATCTTGCCCACTAATATTTCTATTTTTCTCTGTTAGCTTAGAGAACATCTTGCCCACTAATGCTTCTACTTGGCTCTGTTAGCTTAGAGAACATCTTGCCCACTAATATATCTACTTTGCCCTGTTAGCTTAGAGGACATCTTGCCCACTAATGCTTCTACGTGGCCCTGTTACCTTAGAGAACATCTTGCCCACTAATGCTTCTACTTTGCTCTGTTAGCTTAGAGGATATCTTGCCCACTAATATTTTTACTTTGCTCTGTTAGCTCAGAGAACAACTTGGCCACTAATGCTTCTACTTTGCCCTGTTAGCATAGAGAACACCTTGCCCACTAATATTTCTACTTTGCCCTGTTAGCTTAGAGGACATCTTGCCCACTAATGCTTCTACGTGGCCCTGTTACCTTAGAGAACATCTTGCCCACTAATGCTTCTACTTTGCTCTGTTAGCTTAGAGGACATCTTGTCCACTAATATTTCTACTTTGCTCTGTTAGCTTAGAGAACATCTTGCCCACTAATTTTTCAACTTTGCTCTGTTAGCTTAGAGGACTTCTTGGCCACAAATGCTTCTACTTGGCTCTGTTAGCATAGAGGACATCGTGCCCATTAATGCTTCTACTTTGCCCTGTTAACTTAGAGAACATCTTGCCCACTAATGCTTCTACTTGGCTCTGTTAGCTTACAGGACATCTTGCCCACTAATGCTTCTACTTTGCTCTGTTAGCTTAGAGGACATCTTGTCCACTAATATTTCTACTTTGCTCTGTTAGCTTAGAGAACATCTTGCCAACTAATGCTTCAACTTTGCTCTGATAGGTTAGAGGACATCTTGCCTACTAATATTTCTACTTTGCTCAGTTAGCTTAGAGAACATCTTGCCCAATAATATTTCTACTTTGCTCTGTTAGCTTAGAGAACATCTTGCCCACTAATATATCTACTTGGCCCTGTTAGCTCAGAGAACATCTTGCCCACTAATATTTCTACTTTTCTCTGTTAGCTCAGAGAACATCTTGCCCACTAATGCTTCTACTTTGCTCTGTTAACTTAGTGAATATCTTGCCACTAATATTTCTACTTTTCTCTGTTAGCTCAGAGAACATCTTGCCCACTAATATTTCTACTTTTCTCTGTTAGCTCAGAGAACATCTTGCCCACTAATGCTTCTACTTTGCTCTGTTAGCTCAGAGAACAACTTGCCCACTAATGCTTCTACTTTGCTCTGTTAAATTAGTGAACATCTTGCCCACTAATATTTCTACTTTTCTCTGTTAGCTTAGAGAACATATTGCCCACTAATGCTTCTACTTGGCTCTGTTAGCTTAGAGAACATTTTGCCCACTAATATATCTACGTGGCCCTGTTAGCTCAGAGAACATCTTGCCCACTAATGTTTCTACTTTGCTCTGTTAGCTTAGAGAACATCTTGCCCACTAATATTTCTACTTTGCTCTGTTAGCTTAGAGAACATCTTGCCCAATAATATTTCTACTTTGCTCTGTTAGCTTAGAGGGCATCTTGCCCACTAATGCTTCTACTTGGCTCTGTTAGCTTAGAGGACATCATGCCCATTAATGCTTCTACTTTGCCTTGTTAGCTTAGAGAACATCTTGCCCACTAATGCTTCTACGTGGCCCTGTTACCTTAGAGAACATCTTGCCCATTAATGCTTCTACTTGGCCCTGTTAGCTCAGAGAACATCTTGCCCCCTAATATTTCTACTTGGCTCTGTTAGCTTAGAGGACATCATGCCCATTAATGCTTCTACTTTGCCTTGTTAGCTTAGAGAACATCTTGCCCACTAATGCTTCTACGTGGCCCTGTTACCTTAGAGAACATCTTGCCCACTAATCCTTCTACGTGGCCCTGTTACCTTAGAGAACATCTTGCCCATTAATGCTTCTACTTGGTTCTGTTAGCTTAGAGGACATCTTGCCCACTAATGCTTCTACGTGTCCCAGTTAGCTTAGAGAACATCTTGCCCACTAATGCTTCTACTTGGCTCTGTTAGCTTAGAGGACATCATGCCCATTAATGCTCCTACTTTGCCTTGTTAGCTTACAGAACATCTTGCCCACTAATGCTTCTACTTGGGTCTGTTAGCTTAGAGGACATCTTGCCCATTAATGCTTCTACTTTGCTCTGTTAGTTTAGTGAACATCTTGCCCACTAATATTTCTACTTTGCTCTGTTAGCTCAGAGAATAACGTGCCCACTAATGCTTCTACTTTGCCCTGTTACCTTAGAGAACATCTTGCCCATTAATGCTTCTACTTGGCCCTGTTAGCTCAGAGAACATCTTGCCCCCTAATATTTCTACTTTGCTCTGTTAGCTTAGAGGACATCTTGCCCACTAATGCTTCTACGTGTCCCAGTTAGCTTAGAGAACATCTTGCCCACTAATGCTTCTACTTGGTTCTGTTAGCTTAGAGGACATCATGCCCATTAATGCTTCTACTTTGCCCTGTTAACTTAGAGAACATCTTGCAAAATAATGCTTCTACTTGGCTTTGTTAGCTTAGAAGACATCTTGCCCATTAATGCTTCTACTTTGCTCTGATAGTTTAGACGACATCTTGCCCACTAATATTTCTACTTTGCTCTGTTAGCTTAGAGAACATCTTGCCAACTAATGCTTCTACTTTGCTCTGATAGGTTAGAGGACATCTTGCCCAATAATATTTCTATTTTGCTCTGTTAGCTTAGAGAACATCTTGCCCACTAATGCTTCTACTTTGCTCTGATAGGTTAGAGGACATCTTGCCCACTAATATTTCTACTTTGCTCAGTTAGCTTAGAGAACATCTTGCCCAATAATATTTCTACTTTGCTCTGTTAGCTTAGAGAACATCTTGCCCACTAATATATCTACTTGGCCCTGTTAGCTCAGAGAACATCTTGAGCACTAATATTTCTACTTTTCTCTGTTAGCTCAGAGAACATCTTGCCCACTAATGCTTCTACTTTGCTCTGTTAAATTAGTGAACATCTTGCCCACTAATATTTCTACTTTTCTCTGTTAGCTTAGAGAACATATTGCCAACTAATACTTCTACTTGGCTCTGTTAGCTTAGAGAACATTTTGCCCACTAATATATCTACGTGGCCCTGTTAGCTCAGAGAACATCTTGCCCACTAATGTTTCTACTTTGCTCTGTTAGCTTAGAGAACATCTTGCCCACTAATATTTCTACTTTGCTCTGTTAGCTTAGAGAACATCTTGCCCAATAATATTTCTACTTTGCTCTGTTAGCTTAGAGGGCATCTTGCCCACTAATGCTTCTACTTGGCACTGTTAGCTTAGAGGACATCATGCCCATTAATGCTTCTACTTTGCCTTGTTAGCTTAGAGAACATCTTGCCCACTAATGCTGCTACGTGGCCCTGTTACCTTAGAGAACATCTTGCCAATTAATGCTTCTACTTGGCCCTGTTAGCTCAGAGAACATCTTGCCCCCTAATATTTCTACTTTGCTCTGTTAGCTTAGAGGACATCTTGCCCACTAATGCTTCTACGTGTCCCAGTTAGCTTAGAGAACATCTTGCCCACTAATGCTTCTACTTGGCTCTGTTAGCTTAGAGGACATCATGCCCATTAATGCTTCTACTTTGCCTTGTTAGCTTACAGAACATCTTGCCCACTAATGTTTCTACTTGGCTCTGTTAGCTTAGAGGACATCTTGCCCATTAATGCCTCTACTTTGCTCTGTTAGTTTAGTGAACATCTTGCCCACTAATATTTCTACTTTGCTCTGTTAGCTCAGAGAATAACTTGCCCACTAATGCTTCTACTTTGCCTTGTTAGCTTAGAGAACATCTTGCCCACTAATGCTTCTACTTTGCCCTGTTAGCTCAGAGAACAACTTGCCCACTAATGCTTCTACTTTGCCTTGTTAGCTTAGAGAACATCTTGCCCACCAATGCTTCTACTTTGCCCTGTTAACTTAGAGAACATCTTGCCCATTAATGCTTCTACGTTGCTCTGTTAGCTCAGAGAACAACTTGCCCACTAATGCTTCTACTTTGTCCTGTTAGCTTAGAGGACATCTTGCCCACTAATGCTTCTACGTGGCCCTGTTAGCTTAGAGAACATCTTGCCCACTAATGCTTCTACTTGGCTCTGTTAGCTTAGAGGACATCATGCCCACTAATGCTTCTACGTGGCCCTGTTAGCTTAGAGAACATCTTGCCCACTAATGCTTCTACTTGGCTCTGTTAGCTTAGAGGACATCATGCCCATTAATGCATCTACATTGCCCTGTTAGCTTAGAGAACATCTTGCCCACTAATGCTTCTATTTGGCTCTGTTAGCTTAGAGGACATCTTGCCCATTAATGCTTCTACTTTGCTCTGTTAGTTTAGTGAACAATTTGCCCACTAATATTTCCACTTTGTACTGTTAGCTTAGAGAACATCTTGCCCACTAGTGCTTCTACTTTGCTCTGTTAGCTTAGAGGACATCTTGCCCACTAATATTTCTACTTTGCTCTGTTAGCATAGAGGACTTCTTGCCCACTAATGCTGCTACTTGGCTCTGTTAGCTTTGAGGACATCTTGCCCACTAATATTTCTACTTTGCTCTGTTAGCTTAGAGAACATCTTGCCCACTAATGCTTCTACGTGGCCCTGTTACCTTAGAGAACATCTTGCCCACTAATGCTTCTACTTTGCTCTGTTAGCTTAGAGGACATCTTGCCCACTAATATTTCTACTTTGCTCTGTTAGCTCAGAGAACAACTTGGCCACTAATGCTTCTACTTTGCCCTGTTAGCTCAGAGAACATCTTGCCGACTAATATTTCTACTTTGCCCTGTTAGCTTAGAGGACATCTTGCCCATTAATGCTTCTACGTGGCCCTGTTACCTTAGAGAACATCTTGCCCACTAATGCTTCTACTTTGCTCTGTTAGCTTAGAGAACATCTTGCCCACTAATGCTTCTACTTTGCCCTGTTAGCTCAAAGAACACCTTGCCCACTAATATTTCTACTTTGCCCTTTTAGCTTAGAGGACATCTTGCCCACTAATGCTTCTCCGTGGCCCTGTTACCTTAGAGAACATCTTGCCCACTAATGCTTCTACTTTGCTCTGTTAGCTTAGAGGACATCTTGTCCACTAATATTTCTACTTTGCTCTGTTAGCTTAGAGAACATCTTGCCCACTAATATTTCAACTTTGCTCTGTTAGCTTAGAGGACTTCTTGCCCACTAATGCTTCTACTTGGTTCTGTTAGCTTAGAGGACATCGTGCCCATTAATGCTTCTACTTTGCCCTGTTAACTTAGAGAACATCTTGCCCACTAATGCTTCTACTTGGCTCTGTTAGCTTAGAGGACATCTTGCCCATTAATGCTTCTACTTTGCTCTGATAGCTTAGAGGACATCTTGCCCACTAATATTTCTACTTTGCTCTGTTAGCTTAGAGAACATCTTGCCCACTAATGCTTCTACTTTGCTCTGATAGCTTAGAGGACATCTTGCCCACTAATATTTCTACTTTGCTCTGTTAGCTTAGAGAACATCTTGCCGAATAATATTTCTACTTTGCTCTGTTAGCTTATAGGACATCTTGCCCACTAATGCTTTTACTTGGCTCTGTTAGCTTAAAGTTCATCTTGCCCACTAATATTTCTACTTTGCTCTGTTAGCTCAGAGAACAACTTGCCCACTAATGCTTCTACTTTGCCCTGTTAGCTTAGAGAACATCTTGCCCACTAATGCTTCTACTTTGCCCTGTTAGCTTAGAGGACATCTTGCCCACTAATGCTTCTACTTGGCTCTGTTAGCTCAGAGAACATCTTGCCCACTAATATTTCTACTTTGCCCTGCTAGCTTAGAGGACATCTTGCCCACTAATATTTCTACTTTACTCTGTTAGCTTAGAGGACTTCTTGCCCACTAATGCTTCTACTTTGCCTTGTTAGCTTAGAGAACATCTTGCCCACTAATATTTCTACTTTACTCTGTTAGCTTAGAGAACATCTTGCCCACTAATGCTTCTACTTTGCTCTTTAGCTTAGAGAACATCTTGCCCACTAATATTTTTACTTTGCTCTGTTAGCTTAGAGAATATCTTGCCCACTAATATTTCTACTTTTCTCTTTAGGTTAGAGAACATCTTGCCCACTAATGCTTCTACTTTGCTCTGTTAATTTAGAAAACGGTTTGTCTCTTTTGTTAATGCTCCGCTTGTTAATGTTTCTACTTCCCTAGCTAGAGTGGTGACAAACGTTCAAGAAGAATTAATGACGATGGAATAGAAGAGGTTTTTCAAGGAATGCCTAGCCTTGGAACTTCTACCCCCACGTCATTCAAAACACAAAGACAGAAGTAAAATGGCCTATAACTTTCGAAATTTAAATATTAGGGCAATAATTTAGCAACAAATTTAATAATATTTTTGGGACCTAGTTTAAAACCTTAACCAGAAAATTCAATGAATGAACAAATGCAGTATGATAGAAAGCTCGCGTTTATCGTAAGCAGACGACAAATAACCTCATAGTCAGCCAGCGAAAAACCTTTAATATAGACTTGACGAAACTACTGGTCCTAATTTGGCAGGTAAATCTTGCATGAGATAAACCCTATAAAACGTTCCATCCTGTGGTGCCGACAAACACCAAACCCGATATAAGAGAAGCCCGCTTTTACGGCAGGAGCGCACGTGCTGCATGGTGACCGAGAATAGAAAGTTACAAGGACACTGCGACGTGGAATGAACACTGTGTATCGGCCATGCTCTATAAACACTCAACAAAGACATATCCAGACCATGGAGAATGTGGCCCTTAGCAAAGAAAATAAAACTGTCTCAAAAGTGAACTGCATTATTTTCCATATTGAAATATAGCTTTGAAAAGGTTAACTTCAGTTAATAATAAAGTAATTCTTCTTAGGAAAAGTTAAGACGTTTTGCTTCTTTTTAGATTACGGCGAAACAATAAAAAAAACGTTACATTAACAAAAACCATTTCAATATTAATATTTATCTTAAATTACGGCCATAGCCTGTATTACAAAAAAGGAAGTATACAACTAGTTGCACATACTAAGAGGGGGGGGGATGAGTGTGCATTACATGGATTAACTGAGTCTTTTCGGTTCTCCACAGTCTGTTCAGTCCCAGAGATGAGGTGTGTAGTGTAGACCACGCAACCGTGCACTTGGCCTTAAGTGATCGCACGAGATTTCTCGTGTAGGCATACACCACTTCTGTAGCTTCTAGATCCAATATATCTACATATATTTCAAGATTATTTGTTATTTCATACCGAAGCTAATTCATCATCGAATTAATGTAATATTAATCCATGCAAGTCTGTGTTTTAACAGCCACTGTTATGTTTGAAAGAAAGTATTTATCCCGGCCCTCTACCTCCAGTCTCGCCTACTGCAATCTCTCAAGGCCAAGTGCACAGTTACCTGGCCTGCCCTATACATTAAATCCACTTAATAATGACGTGGCGTCATTTCGGTTCAATCCCAGAGATGAAGTGTACATTAGCTCAGCTTAATAAGCGACGTAGCGAATTTTCGGTTCTCCCCAGTCTATGCAGTCCCAGAGATGAAGGGTACATTAGCTCAGCTTAATAAGCGACGTAGCGAATTTTCGGTTCTCCCCAGTCTATGCAGTCCCAGAGATGAAGGGTACATTAGCTCAGCTTAATAAGACAAGTGTTTTCTTTTCAGTTCTCCCCAATCTATGCAGTCCCAGAGATGAAGGGTACATTAGCTCAGCTTAATAAGCGACGTAGCGAATTTTCGGTTCTCCCCAGTCTATGCAGTCCCAGAGATGAAGGGTACATTAGCTCAGCTTAATAAGCGACGTAGCGAATTTTCGGTTCTCCCCAGTCTATGCAGTCCCAGAGATGAAGGGTACATTAGCTCAGCTTAATAAGACAAGTGTTTTCTTTTCAGTTCTCCCCAATCTATGCAGTCCCAGAGATGAAGGGTACATTAGCTCAGCTTAATAAGACACGTGTATTCGTACATTAGCTCAGCTTAATAAGACAAGTGTTTTCTTTTCGGTTCTCCCCAATCTATGCAGTCCCAGAGATGAAGGGTACATTAGCTCAGCTTAATAAGACAAGTGTTTTCTTTTCGGTTCTCCCCAATCTATGCAGTCCCAGAGATGAAGGGTACATTAGCTCAGCTTAATAAGACAAGTGTTTTCTTTTCGGTTCTCCCCAATCTATGCAGTCCCAGAGATGAAGGGTACATTAGCTCAGCTTAATAAGACAAGTGTTTTCTTTTCGGTTCTCCCCAATCTATGCAGTCCCAGAGATGAAGGGTACATTAGCTCAGCTTAATAAGACAAGTGTTTTCTTTTCGGTTCTCCCCAATCTATGCAGTCCCAGAGATGAAGGGTACATTAGCTCAGCTTAATAAGACAAGTGTTTTCTTTTCAGTTCTCCCCAATCTATGCAGTCCCAGAGATGAAGGGTACATTAGCTCAGCTTAATAAGACACGTGTATTCGTACATTAGCTCAGCTTAATAAGACAAGTGTTTTCTTTTCGGTTCTCCCCAATCTATGCAGTCCCAGAGATGAAGGGTACATTAGCTCAGCTTAATAAGACAAGTGTTTTCTTTTCGGTTCTCCCCAATCTATGCAGTCCCAGAGATGAAGGGTACATTAGCTCAGCTTAATAAGACAAGTGTTTTCTTTTCGGTTCTCCCCAATGTATGCAGTCCCAGAGATGAAGGGTACATTAGCTCAGCTTAATAAGACAAGTGTTTTCTTTTCGGTTCTCCCCAATCTATGCAGTCCCAGAGATGAAGGGTACATTAGCTCAGCTTAATAAGACACGTGTATTCGTACATTAGCTCAGCTTAATAAGACAAGTGTTTTCGTTTCGGTTCTCCCCAATCTATGCAGTCCCAGAGATGAAGGGTACATTAGCTCAGCTTAATAAGACAAGTGTTTTCTTTTCGGTTCTCCCCAATCTATGCAGTCCCAGAGATGAAGGGTACATTAGCTCAGCTTAATAAGACACGTGTATTCGTACATTAGCTCAGCTTAATAAGACACGTGTTTTCTTTTCGGTTCTCCCCAATCTATGTAGTCCCAGAGATGAAGGGTACATTAGCTCGGCTTAATAAGACACGTGTTTTCTTTTCGGTTCTCCCCAGTCTATACAGTCCCAGAGATGAAGTGTACATTAGCTCAGCTTAATAAGACACGTGTTTTCTTTTCGGTTCTCCGCAGTCTATGCAGTCCCAGAGATGAAGGGTACATTAGCTTAGCTGAATAAGGTACGTGGCGTATTTTCGGTTTTCCACAGTCTATACAGTCCCAGAGATGAAGTGTTCATTAGAGCTCATACTAAGAGACGAGACGAGAAGAGCTCGTACCAAGGATTACGAGATATTTTAATCCTTAGCTACCGAATCTTAAACCAGAAAGAATTTCTTGGTTGACATTTGCACTATGACGAATATCGACAATAAATATCAAGGACAATTTTATTGTATTGCCATCAAGGAAAGGTTTATAAGCAAGACCCGGAACTGAAAGTGACGTAGGCGTATTTCCGTTCCACGAGATTCTACCCAGAAAAGAATGGAACCTTCCTTGTGCATTGCGATAAGTATGGTGCTGCCGGTATAGTGCTCACTAGTTGGCTAGGCCATAACGAATTCTTCGAAAGAGTGATTGCCAGTAAACACAGAGTACAACTAAATACCGAATACACCAAGAGCTGGACAGATAACAACTGCCACGCCGACTTGCACGTGTATTGGCATGTACGTTCAATAAACAACCGATAACGTTCTACACAGATAACACTAAGCCACGCTACCAATTACCCAAGGTCACGTAGATAGAAGGTCTGTGCGCCAGCTGGTGGGAACATGGGCCGGTCATGCACGGCCGTACTTTGAGCCGCTCTTATCAAAGTGTTTTTGTCTATTTGAAGCTTTTAGGCCTTGTTTATCTCTGCTGCAACTGGCAATAACAGGTTAAGTAATAAGTGACTTAGGATACATATAGGTGCCGGGGACAGCGGCTTCTAACTGCAGTGTACTCGTATATTTGGAAAAATCTCAATTATTCTCTGTAACATTTTATATGCAGCATTTTTCAAATGAAAACGTTTATAGACCCAATTGACACTTTTTAGCATAAAAAATCTTTCAGTTCGTGTAGAGATTTGAGGAAAACAGATTTAGCATAAATTAAATAACAACATAATTTTACAAGTACTGTATAAAATGTTAATGTAATAGAACAGCTGTTTAAGGACTTCGTTTATGTTTCTTTATTTATTGTGCATTACGAGGTAAAAATTAAAATAATGATCCAATATTTGTTATTGCAAGTTTCGAGTCAAAGTTACACTTCCTCCTTGCTTATATAAACATCTGTTGACAACTGAGCAAAATATGTTGGGGGTAAACAAAACTACCGTTGTTTCCCACCAGAATTAGGCAAAGATCGAAGGAAGCTGGTAAGGTTTCAGAGTCTCTGTTACGTTGACGAGACCTGCCCTCCTAAAGGACATATACTTAAGTAAACGAAGAGAACACTATACAAGCGCAAATTCTTTAAAAGATATATTGTAATTACTTATATTTATGCTCCCTTTCAGCAAATCAATCAAAACCTTATAACTAACGACAAAAATTTTAAATTGTAAATTTGGAAATTTTAAAAAATAGCTCAACAGCAATCATTCTAGGTTGTGTGAATGAACACCTGTTGCTAAAAATCGCAGCTCTCGAGGTCTAACGCGTGGGTAATGCCCGCTTAGGACAAAGTTCTCCGTTCTGGGGTCCGACACTTAGGTAAGGCACCCGGGAGTGGATAAAGGTTCGATTGCACTACCTGGGTAGGACTAATCAGACGGGGTATAGAGGTACGGAAACCTAGCCGTTCGGAAGGTTCTACTGGTCTGGAGTAGTTCTGGAAAAGCGCTCGAACCGCTGTCACTGATTGGAGTTCGTCTCGTCCCAGGGGCGAGGGATGACCAGTCTAGGCCATACAGAAAGGTCGATGACTCTTCCTAGTCCCCCGGATGGGAATCACGAGTTCAGGTTGGATTCGTGGGGGTAGAGGTTTCACACGTTAGACTATAAATAATATCAACATAGAGAATCTATCTTTGTGTACTTTGGAAAGAGATAGGGTCGAAAGAATTTGGCACAATCTTCTTTTCACCATCTTTCTACTTCTTCACATTTTCTTGTAGAAACTCTTTCTTGTTGACTTTCATTTATTGTTTCTATTTAACGTTTACCACATGACTTCATTAGCGTTATGAAGGGATTTTCTGTTGGGTTTAATTTAACTTGCTTTGTCCGTGTGCATCAGAATAGAATTTGTAATTAGTCCTTGTAATAGAATTTCCACCCACTCTCCGACACCTAATTGAGCTGAAATTTTGCAATTATCTTTATTGGAAGGACAAGAATCAATCATACCAATAATAATAGACTAAAAAGAGGAAACTAAATAAAAGAGTTTAAATAAACACATTTATTTCAAACTGACATAAAATAATATCTTTCTACTATTGCGGAAAAGGATATTTTTATGACATAAAAAAGAAGCGTACGACGCTCGTAATTTGTATTATATTTATATTTAATATCTACAAGATAACAGTTGCATGGAAATTTAAAAAGCATCCATCCTTTACAATAAATTATCTCCTATACTACACCCAAACTAAAAAGCCTCCCAAAAGATTAGGCACTCCCAAACGCTGACCGGGCCTGCCAACCTACCTCCCTACCTGTCACCTAATAGCCCTTGGTCTAGAACTAAATATTATATCATAACATTTAGATAATTTTTGCTGACCTCCCTTTATTCTACATATTATTTCTTCGAAATAGAGGCCAAAGACGATGTAATTATTTCACTCCTGACGATAATAGAAGAGATAACAGCTATTAAATATCGATTATCGATATTTATTAAATTGCATTAAATATTACGTCGTGTTTGACCTCTATTTCCAAGGAATAATATGTAGAATTCAAAAATTATATCTAAATGTAAACGTTTAAAAATTGTTTGTTGTGTAGACCAAAGCCTTCATCAATTCGACGCCGCGGGTCCCAGTAGCGTCGAGCGGAGTCCTCAGGAGTGTTGGAGAGATCTCGGCCAGAGAGCAGGTGGTCGCCGTCCATTAAGCCTGTTTAGCAGAGGGGGCAGGTCGGATCATCAGCAATGCCGATCCGGTGCAGATAGTCCTGAAGATAATCGTGCTCTAAAAAGTGAATTGCTGTATTAGCTAACACATGCCGAACTAAAGAAAACTACAGTTTTCTTAAAAAGAGTACAAGACACATTTTTATTTTCAACTATCGCATGTTCTAGAGTCTAGAAAATGAAATTTGGTGCATTAGCTCACATATTCTTTTCACAATTTTAAAAGAACTATTCTTAAAAAGAGTAAATGATACATTTTTATTTTAGACTGTCGCGTGCCCTAGAAAATGAAAATTTGAGCATTATCTCACATATTAAGGATTTTTAAAGAACTATTATTAAAAACAGTTGACACATTTTTATTTCCGACTGTCGCATGCTCCAGAAACTAAAAATTGGTGCCTTAGTTCACATATTAAAGATTTTAAAGAACTGTTATTAAAAACAGTAAATGATACAAGTTAATTTCCGACTATAGCCTTCTCTAAAAATTGGCTTTGTTTAATAAGGTCACAAATTCAGAATTTTATAAGAACCATTAATAACAAAAGGCACTCCGTGTCTATCTTATTCTCTGTAAAACGAACGTAACAATCTTTCTAACAACTTTTTAAAGAACAATTGGACTGCCTGTACGCTGCATAATCACCTTCTAAAGCAGAATTTGCTCTTCTGATAACGTGCAGAAAGACATTATTACAATTGAGCCCATGTTGGTATATGCCTAAAACCTGAGAATAATTTTGCAAATATTAACTTAAGAAATCATTTATAACATATAACTGTCATAAAATGAAACCTGTATGACAATTTTATAAATAGGGATGAATTATGGTAATTAACAAATTATTTGGGACCGGTCACCTTAATTTCTCAGTTTCATCAGTATTTTGTAAACCATTGTGCAAAACAAACTTATGAAAATATTTTAAAATAAGGAAAAGGAAAGTTTTTAAATGTTCAAGGTAACATTAAATGTTTAAGGTTTACAACAAACAACTCCGGGTACAACGAAAACTTATGTTGCAGGATACATTGAATTTTCAAGATTTCCAATACAGTAAATCCTTCATAGAACAACTCCGTGTACAACGAACACTTATGTTGCTTGTAACTTTAAATGTTTAAGGTTTCCAATACAGTAAACCCTTCATACAACTACTCCGGGTACAACGAACATTTATGTTGCATGTAACTTTAAATGTTTAAGGTTTCCAATACAGTAAACCCTTCATACATCGACTCCGGGTACAACGAACACTTATGTTGCATGTAACTTTAAATGTTTAAGGTTTCCAATACAGTAAACCCTTCATACATCGACTCCGGGTACAACGAACACTTATGTTGCATGTAACTTTAAATGTTTAAGGTTTCCAATACAGTAAACCCTTCATACATCGACTCCGGGTACAACGAACACTTATGTTGCATGTAACTTTAAATGTTTAAGGTTTCCAATACAGTAAACCCTTCATACATCGACTCCGGGTACAACGAACACTTATGTTGCATGTAACTTTAAATGTTTAAGGTTTCCAATACAGTAAACCCTTCATACATCGAATCCGGTTACAACGAACATTTATGTTGCATGTAACTTTAAATGTTTAAGGTTTCCAATACAGTAAACCCTTCATACATCGACTCCGAGTACAACGAACACTTATGTTAGTAGAACTAACGATACTTTGGCAGTAACTATCCCTAAGTGTCCTGTACCGGTGAGCATAGGGGTAGTTTTGGGTGATGGAGGGGGTTGGTATGGGGTTTTTCGTAGTCTTTGGAGGGGGTTTGACTACGGTTTTAGGGGTAGTTTTTGGAAAAAATCTAACCTGACCTAACCCTTCCCCTATGTGTGTTGTGTGTTAGGGGTTGGTAGTTAAATTTGGGGGTGGGTTTAGGGTTGGGGTAGCTTTTGCAAAAATATTTGGAAAAATGTGTGTTGTGTATTAGGGTGAGTTTAGAGTGTATGTTGGTTAGATGTGGGGGTGGGATCGCCCTGGGGGTAGTTTAAAATAATATATGAAAATGCAAAAAAATGATCGGTTAGATCAAATGACCAACGGTTCAATTAAACAACTGTATGGGGTATGTTTAGTGAGTGTTGGTTAGATGTAGGTGTGGGTTCGCCCCGGGGGTAGTTAATATATGAAATCGCCAAAAAATGATCGGATAGATCAAAAGGCCAACGTTTCAACTAAACAACATTGAAACACTGTGTTACGCTAAGTTTAACCGACCAACTTGCACTCATTTCAATCGACCAACAATTACGTTGAATTCAAATAGTCAACAGTCTGTGCGGGAATCGATCTATCACATTGCAGGGGCTCGGCAATGCTGCCAAACCCAAGTCACTTAGATGGCATGTAACCTACCCCTAAGTGTGTGTTAGAGGTGAGTTATGTGGGTCACGGGAAATAGATGTCATAGAGTCCTATCCTAACTCACCCTAAGTGTTGTATGTGTTTGGAGTGTATGTTGGTTAGATGTGGGGGTGGGTCCAGGGGATGGGGTAGTTTATAATAATAATATATGAAATTGCTAAAAAATGATCGGTTGGATCAAAAGGCCAACGTTTCACTAAACACTGTCTTACGCTAAGTTTAACCGACCAACAATTACGTTGAATTAAAATAGTCAACAGCCTGTGCGGGGAATCGACCAATCACATTGCAGGGGCTCGGTAGGCTTACGCCTGACGGACGTCTCGCATGCGGTCTCAGTAAGACGTGTAGGCTTATATACTATGTTAAGCCAACATGCATGATAGCCCTATATATTACGTTAAACAAATATGCATGTAAACCTACATAGACTTATATACTATGTTAAGCCAATAACTATGATAGCCCACATATTGTGTTAAACAAATATGCATGTAAGCCTACATACATACTATGCTAAGCAGACATACATGAACCCCTACATGGGCCTACTATAAGGCCTACTATGTCGGTAAACCAGTGGCCAAAGCCTTTATGATCTGTGCCTTACACACATTTACACCTCTTCTAGGTATTTTCTCAGGTAGAGCCTCAGGCAGGCAACCGTATAGTTCATATGGGAAGTACTATATGGTATAGCTACAACCATACCGCCATAGCTATGTAAAGGCAACTACCAATGGTTTCACACGCTAGACTATAAATAATATCAACATAGAGAATCTATCTTTGTGTACTTTGGAAAGAGATAGATTTCTTGTAGAAACTCTTTCTTGTTGACTTTCATTTATTGTTTCTATTTAACGTTTACCACATGACTTCATTAGCGTTATGAAGGGATTTTCTGTTGGGTTTAATTTAACTTGCTTTGTCCGTGTGCATCAGAATAGAATTCGTAATTAGTCCTTGTAATAGAATTTCCACCCACTCTCCTACACCTAATTGAGCTGAAATTTTGCAATTATCTTTATTGGAAGGACAAGAATCAATCATACAAAAGTAGTAACAGACATCACTTTGGCAAAAAAGTGGTGGGGGAAGTAAGCCCTAACGTACTAACCTAAGCTAGCCAAATGGCATCTAACCTAACCTACCATTAAGTGTGGGGGTGTTCCTAGGTACGTTTGAGACCTTCCCCGGGGTTGCTCCGGGGGTGGATTCGGGTTGGGGGTGGTTTTTGGAAAAATTTTGGAAAAATGTGTGATGCGTGTTAGGGGTGAGTGTGGAGTGTATTTTGGATAGAGGTGGGGGTGGGTTCAACAGGGGTAGTTTTAAATAATATATGAAATTGCCAAAAAGTGATTGGTTAGATCAAATGAATAAACAACTGTATGGGGTATCGTTAGAGTATGTGTTGGATAGATGCAGGGGTAGGTTCACCAGGGGGTAGTGTTCAGATTGCCAAAAATGATCGGGGTCCTAGGCAAAAGTCACCCAGGAGTCGTGCTCTAGGTAAAGCCACCTAGGAGCCAGGCCTTAGTTAAAGCTACGTTGGAGCATGGCCTCAGGTAAAGCCATCTCGAAGCCAGCCCTTAAGTAAAGCCACCCTGGTGTCAGACCTTAGGTAAAGTCACCCTGCAGTAGTGCTCGAGGTAAAAGCCATCTAGGAGCCATGCCTTAGGTAAAGCTACCTTGGAGCACACCCTCAGGTAAACCCAACCTGAAGCCAGGCGTTAGGTAAAGTAACCCTTGAATCTGGCCTTAGGTAAAGCTACCTTGGAGTCAGGCCTTAGGTTCAGGTATGTTGCTATATCAATTACAGCCTCTCGACTAAGACAAATACCTCCATCAATTCTTAGGTAAAGCTACCTTCGAGTCAGACCATAGGTAAAGTCACCCTGGAGTCGTGCTTGAGGTAAAGCCACCCAGGAGCTAGGCGTTAGGTAAAGCTACCATGGAGTTAGACCTTAGGTAAAGCTACCTTGGAGCACGGCCTCAGGTAAAGCCATCCCGAAGCCAACCCTTAAGTAGAGCCACCCTAGAGAAAGGCCTTAGGTAAATTCACACTTGAGTCAGGCTTTAAGTGAGGTTGTTTTTAATAATATATCAGATTGCCAAAAAATGATCGGTTAGATCAAACTACCAACGTTCCCACTACACGCCAAGTTTAACCGACCAACAATTATACATTGAGTTCAAATAGTCAACAGTCTGTGCGGGGAATCGACCTATCACATTGCAGGGGCTCGATAGGCCTACAGCTGCCGAACACCTCGCACGCGGTCGTAGTAAGGCGTGTAGGCTTATTACTATGTTAAGCCAACATGCATGTGGCCCTATATAGTATGTTACACAAATATGCATGTAAGCCTACATAGATTTATATACTATGTTAAACCAATATGTATGATAGCCCATACTGTGTTAAACCAACATGCGTGTAAGCCTACATACATACTATGTTAAGCAAACATGTATGAATCCCAACATGGGCCTACTATGTCGGTAAACCACTGGTCGGTTAAACTTAGCGTAAGACAGTGTTTAGTTGAAACGTTGGCCTTTTGATCTAACCGATCATTTTTTGGCAATTTCATATAATATTATTATAAACTACCCCCTCCCCTGGACCCACCCCCACATCTAACCAACATACACTTCAAACACATACAACACTTAGGGTGAGTTAGGATAGGACTCTATGACATCTATTCCCCGTGACCCACAAAACTCACCCCTAACACACACTTAGTAAAAAAACTGTATTACGCGAAGATTAACCGACCAACACACACGAAGTTCATACGAACAACATTTACATCAAGTTCAAATAGGCTATGGCGGTTACTGCTGGTTAAGGCTAGATCAAAGTTTCAGCTAATCAACGTTGAAAAGCTTACGCTAATCAACCAACATTTACACCTAGTTCAAATGGGTTATGGTGGCCATGGTTAGTGAAGGCACTGGCAAAAGCCTTTATTATCTGAGCTTTAGACCTTAGACATAATTATAGCTACCAACGCACTCCAAAATAGCTATGTAGAAACCGTTATCCGCTGGTCAAGGCCTTTACCCATATTGTCTTCTATTCTAGGTATGTTGTATCAATTACAGCATACTTACTAAGACAACAGTTTACGTAAATACCTCCATCAAATCTTAGGTAAAGCTACCTTGGAGTCAGACCTTAGGTATAGCTACCTTGGAGTCAGCTTATAGGTAAAGCCACCCCTGAGTCAAACCATAGGTAATGCCAGCTAGGACTGGTTAGCTACGTAAAACAACTATCAATGAATGCCCAATGTCAATAGCTACGTAAAGTCCTATATCAAGGCATTACCTATCATCATAGCTCCATGAAGACAGCTACCAAAGCATACTCTATTACAATAGCTACGTAAAAACAGCCATCAACGTATGGCCTATCTCAATAGCTACATTAAGACAACTATCATTGCATGCGCAATGTCAAAATCTACGTAACGACAGCTACTAATGCATGACCTAAGCCAATAGTTACGTAAAGTCAATGCATTTTACCTATCATCATAGCTCCATGAAGACAGCTACCAAAGCATACACTATCACAATAGTATACACCCTGTATTAAGCCAATATTCGCGTTACCCTACATTAGCCTACAGACTGTGTTAAGCCAATATGCATGTAAACCATGCATACATCCTGTATTAAGTATATATGGATGATACGGTACATAGGCCTACATACTCTGTTAGTCCAATATGCATGTAAATCTACACATATCCTGTATTAAGCCAATATGCATGATACGGTACATAGGCCTACATATTGTTTTAAGTCAATATGGAATGTTATTATTATTCTACGTTTCATTACAGGTGTAGGCACGTTCACACACAGAGTTCGACAAATAAAATGAATTTTTAAAACCTTTACAGTAATATTTTTATTCGCCAGCACCCGACCGCGATAGCGCACTCACTCTGATTATATCAGCATAACCGCAGCAAATGACGTCAAACAAAATGTCGGTTAAGATGGTGTCTAACAAAATGTCGTTTAAGATGGTATATGTAATATCGGTAAGTCATATATATACGTTAGCATCTGTATAGGATTAACTGTTGCCTTTATACTTTTGCCACCTATACTTACTTTAACAATAGTCTATCTACATGGCAATCACAGGCAAAGCCTTAGGCCTTAGGGCAGTTACATACTTGTGTTATGTCCTATGACCATGTTCTGACGTTATTCATGTGCTTCTCACTTCAAACAGGATTTATCTTTTACCCCCGAAGTAGAGTATAGCGTCTTCCCATCTACAGGGGCAAACTATGATACAGAAGAGGATCATCAGGGCCTCTAGCATGTCTAATGTAGCACTTCCAATATACTCTGGTACAGTATAGGATCATCATGGCATCTAGCAAGTTTAATGGTAACAGTATACTCTATTGCCATTGGTCATGCATTGATACGTTGGTCTTTATGTAATTATATACTTTGGTCATGGATTGGTAACCGTTTTTCGGCTTGTGATGTGCAAATACGTCATGGGGACACGGTAGCGGGGAGGGGTGAAGTAATAGGCGTACAGTATATATGTTGGTAATTTCATACAGAGAGCACCAGTCTTCAGCGCTTTTGCAATTAGGTGTGATGCATTCAGATTAACGATGACCGATAGAAGTAATCAATCAGAGGTGAGTATAAAATAATGTGTTCTTTTTTTAAAAACAAGCTTTTATTTTTCGTTATTCCAATTTTTCAATGGTTTTTCAGCCTAATGACACAACAAACAACGACGATTCTGACCACGATGAAACAGGTATTTGGGACGATTTAAGTAATCATGCTAACGATATCGATAGTAACAGACGTAGTCCATCAATATTACGAAGGAGTGCATGGACACCGTACTATAGCCACCATTCGCTGGTTGATCAAGCAGAACCAAGTGGGGAGACCTCTGGTACTACATCACAGGTAATTATAAACAATTTAGATTATTATCAGAGGCTCATTTTTATATCTAATAAGCTTTTTCCTTTCAGGGAACAAACACTCCTTCTAGAGCCAGAGGACTGATCGTAGCAATGTGTCTACCAACCATTCAACACAGGTGATTATTGTATTCCTAATGAATTATTACTGTTATCTTCGTATTTTTCATTACTAATAAATTGTTGAATTTTGTAGTCTAATACGTTCGGTGAATCTTATTAATCACTTAAACAATAGTTTATGAATATCCGAACTTGGTTTTTATGACACAAACCCAATGTCTCGATCCGAGTCATCATCAACTTCCAGAATGCCCCTGCACCTAAATTAGCAAAATGCGGGGACAAAATAATGAGACAATTCATAAATTCAAACACAGAAACACACATAAAAACAGCACAAACCACATAAATAAAATAAAAGACATAAACATACCACACAATTAATTCAACACTACTATCACTCGACATAACAAATATCTACACCAATATACCCATGCCCGAAACGCTCAACATCCTAGAAACCCAAGTAATACAGAACAATATACCTAAAATCCACGTTACCGAAATCATAAACTTCCTCCAAACCATCACCGAACAAAACTATTTCACCCACAACTCAACCTTCTATTCACAACCAGATGGCCTACCAATGGGATGTCCTGTCAGTAGTGTCCTAAGCAAAATTTTTCTACAACACATAGAAAACACTAAGATACTCACAAACAATACACACGCACACAAAATTATTTACTGACCCAGATACGTCGATGATATCATAACACAATACAGAGGCAACTCCCGTCAATGCGAAAAACTCCTCAACTACACTAATAAAATACACCCAAAACTCCACTTAACTTCAGATATTGAAACCAACCGATCCCTAAACTTCCTCGACCTAACTATAACAAAAAGCCACACACAAAAACACAGTTTCAATATTTACAGGAAACTAATAATGACAGACACACTTATGCACAACCCCTAAACAACCACCCTATCCAACACAAACACGCTGCCTTCAGATCCATATTAAATAGACTTAAAGAAGTCCCAATGACCACAGAAAACATAAACAAAGAACTAGACACAATTAAAAATTTAGCGTACACAAATGGATACAACACCACAATAATAGACAAACTATGGTACACATTCCAAGAAAAAAACAATAAAATTAATTCTACAAACAGGGAAAACAAATACATCACATTACCATACATAAACAAAACAACAAACAAAATAGCCCGCAAATTTAAAAAAATAGGATACAAAATAGCATACACAATTAACAACAAGTGGACAAACAGTTTTGTTGCATGTAACTTTAAATGTTTAAAGTTTACGATAGAGTATAACCTCCTCTTAATGACTCCGGTTACAACGAACACTTATATTGCAGATAATATTAAATGTTTAAGGTTTCCAATACAGTAAACCCTTCATACAACCACTCCGGGTACAACGAACACCTATGTTGCAGGTAACATTAAATATTCAAAACTTACAATAAAGTAAACACTCCTTACAACGACTCCGGGTACAACGAACATTTATGTTGCAGGTAATATTAAATGTTTAAGGTTTCCAATACAGTAAACCCTTCATACAACCACTCCGGGTACAACGAACACCTATGTTGCAGGTAACATTAAATATTCAAAACTTACAATAAAGTAAACACTCCTTACAACGACTCCGGGTACAACGAACATTTATGTTGCAGGTAATATTAAATGTTTAAGGTTTCCAATACAGTAAACCCTTCATACAACCACTCCGGGTACAACAAACACTTATGTTGCATTTAAATTTAAATGTTTAAGGTTTCCAATACAGTAAACCCTTCATACAACCACTCCGGGTACAACGAACACTTATGTTGCAGGTAACATTAAATGTTTAAGGTTTCCAATACAGTAAACCATTCATACAAGACTCCGTGTACAACGAACACTTATGTTGCAGGTAACATTAAATATTCAAAACTTACAATAGAGTAAACAATCCTTATATCGACTCCGGGTACAACAAACACTTATAATGCATGAAACTTTAAATATTCAAAACTTACAAATAGAGTAAACAATACTTACAACGGCTCCGAGTACAGCGAACACTAATGTTGCATGTAACTTTAAATATTCAAAACTTACAATAGAGTAAACACTCCTTACAACAACTCTGGGTACAACGAACACTTATGTTGCATGTAACGTTAAATGTATTAGGTTTACAATAGAGTAAACACCCCTTACAACGACTCCGGGTACAACGAACACTTATGTTGCATGTAACGTTAAATATTCAAAACTTACAATAGAGTAAACACTCTTTACAACGACTCCGGGTACAACGAACACTTATGTTGCAAGTAACATTTAAATGTTTAAAGTTTTCAATAGAGTAAACCCCCCTTACAACGACTCCGAAGTTCAACGAACATCTATGTTGCATGTAAGATTAAATGTTTAAGGTTTACAATAGAGTAAACACTCCTTACAACGACTCCGGGTACAACGAACACTTATGTTGCATGTAACGTTAAATATTCAAAACTTACAATAGATTAAACACTCCTTACAACGACTCCGGGTACAACGAACACTTATGTTGCATGTAACGTTAAATATTCAAAACTTACAATAGAGTAAACACTCCTTACAACGACTCCGGGTACAACGAACACTAATGTTGCATGTAACTTTAAATATTCAAAACTTACAATAGAGTAAACACTCCTTACAACAACTCTGGGTACAACGAACACTTATGTTGCATGTAACGTTAAATGTATTAGGTTTACAATAGAGTAAACACCCCTTACAACGACTCCGGGTACAACGAACACTTATGTTGCAAGTAACATTTAAATGTTTAAAGTTTTCAATAGAGTAAACCCCCCTTACAACGACTCCGAAGTTCAACGAACATCTATGTTGCATGTAAGATTAAATGTTTAAGGTTTACAATAGAGTAAACACTCCTTACAACGACTCCGGGTACAACGAACACTTATGTTGCATGTAACGTTAAATATTCAAAACTTACAATAGAGTAAACACTCTTTACAACGACTCCGGGTACAACGAACACTTATGTTGCATGTAACTTTAAATATTCAAAACTTACAATAGATTAAACACTCTTTACAACGACTCCGGGTACAACGAACACCTATTTTGCACCTAACTTTAAATGTTTAAGGTTTACAATAGAGTAAACCCTCCTCACGACGACTCCGGGTACAACGATCAGTTATGTAGCATGTAACGTTAAAAGTTTAAGGTTTACAATAAAGTAAACCCTCCTCACAACGACTCCGGGTACAACGAACACCTATGTTGCAGGTAACTTTAAATGTTTAAAGTCTCCAATTCAGTAAACACTCGTTACGACGACTCAGCGTACAACGAACACTTATGTTCCAGATAACTTTAAATGGTTAAAGTCTCCAATTTAGTAAACACTCGTTACGACGACTCAGCGTACAACGAACACTTATGTTCCAGATAATTTTAAATGTTTAAAGTCTCCAATTTAGTAAACACTTGTTACGACGACTCAGCGTTCAACGAACACTTATGTTCCAGATAACTTTAAATGTTTAAAGTCTCCAATTTAGTAAACACTCGTTACGACGACTCAGCGTACAACGAACACTTATGTTCCAGATAACTTTAAATATTTAAAGTCTCCAATTTAGTAAACACTCGTTACGACGACTTAGCGTACAACGAACACTTATGTTCCAGATAACTTTAAATGTTTAAAGTCTCCAATTTAGTAAACACATGTTACGACAACTCAGCGTACAACGAACACTTAAGTTCCAGATATCTTTAAATATTTAAAGTCTCCAATTTAGTAAACACTCGTTACGACGACTTAGCGTACAACGAACACTTATGTTCCAGATAACTTTAAATGTTTAAAGTCTCCAATTTAGTAAACACATGTTACGACGACTCAGCGTACAACGAACACTTATGTTCCAGATAACTTTAAATATTTAAAGTCTCCAATTTAGTAAACACTCGTTACGACGACTTAGCGTACAACGAACACTTATGTTCCAGATAACTTTAAATGTTTAAAGTCTCCAATTTAGTAAACACATGTTACGACAACTCAGCGTACAACGAACACTTAAGTTCCAGATATCTTTAAATATTTAAAGTCTCCAATTTAGTAAACACTCGTTACGACGACTTAGCGTACAACGAACACTTATGTTCCAGATAACTTTAAATGTTTAAAGTCTCCAATTTAGTAAACACATGTTACGACGACTCAGCGTACAACGAACACTTATGTTCCAGATAACTTTAAATATTTAAAGTCTCCAATTTAGTAAACACTCGTTACGACGACTTAGCGTACAACGAACACTTATGTTCCAGATAACTTTAAATGTTTAAAGTCTCCAATTTAGTAAACACATGTTACGACGACTCAGCGTACAACGAACACTTATGTTCCAGATAACTTTAAATGTTTAAAGTCTCCAATTTAGTAAACACATGTTACGACGACTCAGCGTACAACGAACACTTATGTTCCAGATAACTTTAAATGTTTAAAGTCTCCAATTTAGTAAACACATGTTACGACAACTCAGCGTACAACGAACACTTATGTTCCAGATAACTTTAAATATTTAAAGTCTCCAATTTAGTAAACACATGTTACGACGACTCAGCGTACAACGAACACTTATGTTCCAGATAACTTTAAATGTTTAAAGTCTCCAATTTAGTAAACACTCGTTACGACGATTCAGCGTACAACGAACACTTATGTTCCAGGTATCTTTAAATGGATCGTACGAAGATATAGAGCAGTGTTTCTCAAACCATTTAGGACTTCATTTGCAATTATCTCGATCAGCTCTTCTTCCAGGGTCGGGCTGAGATCACCATCAGAACAACTGTTGAAATGTCAAGAATCCAACCAGACATTTCCAAGGATAGAATATCCTCAAACCTTGTACACATGTCTGAATGAACCATCTCCAAATGCTGTCAGTTTGCACGTAGGTCTTCTTTGGTTGGAGTTTTTAACTTGGGACTAGGAAATTAGCTAAATTCGTTTCGCAAAACATCTAAGAACTGTTTCTCTGCAACAGTATCTTTCTCCTTTAATAATTCCAATACAGAGTTTAGTAAAGAATATAATTTCTCCAAGCAAGCTTCTTTGGACAGCCACTTCACTTCAGTGTGAGGAAGTAAGCGCGGAAAATCTTCTTCATTCTCCATGCAGGGCTGTTAAATAGCCTGCACTGAAGGCACTGGTTTTTATTTTATTTACCTCTGTAATGACAAACTGTAGATAACTGTGCTGTCGTTCACTCAAATTTTTGGGCACAAAGTTTTGATGAATGACACAATGAATTGTAGGTAAACCGGGTACACACACTTTTCTTCATATATACAAGGAGCCTTTTGGGTAGCGGTAATTCCTTTTGTAAGAAAAAATCTTTTAATGTTAAAAAGATAGTTTCCTTTATAGTGTCAGTCTTTAATGTTCTGGCAGAAAGCTTTTCTTCTTGGCATTTTTCATTCTTTTATAGACCGTACATACGATGGCAAAGAGAGTCGTTTCCTTGCAGTGTTGACTTGTCCATCTGTAATGCGAATCTTGCCGTTCTCAAGTATTCACACAGTATCTCTTCAACGTTCTCCGACATCTCGTCAATTCTTCTTTGCTCAAAGATAATTTCTTAGTAACATCAAAGCCAGGTGTATGGAGTAATGTTGATCATAGCTTCTTTAAAACGGCAAAATCAACTCTTCCCCAAGCGTGTGTGGTTTCCATGATAGCAACTAAATCAACAAACAAAAAGTTTATATAAACATTATAATCACACCACTAAAACTCTAACCTAATATGTCATAATTATTTTGGTACACCACACATTTACTTGTTTGCAATTTTATTTTATTCCTTGTTTTTATATGCAAAAACTTCTAGGTCATATTGTATATATATATATATATATATATATATATATATATATATATATATATATCCTCTTACGTGCTAAAATCGCCCACTACTGGGCAATTAGCCCAGTTTGGGAACCTCTGATATAGATACGTTGCTAGATTGTCTTAAAATTATGAGATGATCTCAGATATCGATTCTGGACGGAACAGAAATAACATTTCTTCACACATCGTTTCTGGGGAAGCGAGTGAATTAGAAGAGACGTGTGTCGACGATTCGCTAAAAGTCCGGAAAAGATTAAACCTGCGTGTTTTGCCATCTTTTGATAGAGCTCTCGACTTCAAACGGGTCAAGTGTACTAAAATTTCATAGTCGCTTTTCGTGTATTACAAATGGAGTGGGTACTCGTATGTCGTCAGCAATAGGCTGGAAATTCACAACGTCGTAATGTTTTAGTCGTCTTTTTTGCTAAGGTAGTGGGATTTTACCCAGAGGCCAAAAACGTCAAAATTATCTGACTTTTATTTCGATGTAGTAGAAATAAATAGAAAAAAATGCGATAGCGTCCTCGGTAGCTAGGACATCATACGAGTGTGATTATTGGTAGTTGCTGTCACGTAACTTATCAGCACATAGGCCAATTGGCGCCCGGTGAAGATGCCTTGAAATATTCTTTGTACTATTGGCTTTCTCTCCTTACGGTCCAGAGATGGCTGGTGTTTTATGTATCACACCCTAATGTTATACTTACTTACTACCCCGTTCTTAACAAATTATACGACTCGTTTCTATCAATGGTCATCTTTCTTTCAATTCCTCTGTCATCATCGTTTCATGACGTCACTTGAACTGTAGTGTCTCGCAGAACTTGCGTGGGAAATGGCTTCTAACGAATCATATCAGATATCTGACCCTTGTCACAGTTATCGCTCATATAATATCGCCTACAATCTATTGAGTACAGTAAACGTCCGACAAATGGCATACATTCGCCGTGCTCCAGCTGTAGATGAGTTGACATCGCCAGTAAAGGCTAAATATTAGTGTACCCAACCAACCCTTTACCATCGTTCGTGTTTAAAGAAAGACTCCCGTGTTCGCAGACAAACTGGTGGTATTTTAGGTAGCTTTAATGATTTCCATCGAAACTAATTACTATTTCAGACAGTATATAACTTCCAGAATTTGAAAATTTCCATTCCCTACAGTCATTATTCTACTAATTTCCAATATAATGACGTATTTATCAGAATATATGAACCCCACTATGCGTTCTACAGACGCTGTCATATTTTAACTATCAATGAGATGTTAATGGGTTTTTAATGAAGCATCTGTCGTTGTTTGTAACGGATGGTGTTCGGTCAAAACAATTCAAATAAGGGAAAGTTCCACATTCTTAGCAACTAAATCATTATTACGACGTCTGTTCAAGTAGTGGGAAGATTACTAAAACCAACGAATACACGAAAAATGAGTACACCTGGCATCTTGCGAAAGATGCGTAGAGGATCAGGTTTTGACAGATGTGAGGATGAGCTATGACGTCAGAACATTGTTTCAGACGAAAAATGCGTACAACTTTAGGCGAACAAAGATCTTTTAAAACCATTGAGCTACATAAATGAGTATACCGCAGAGCTAAACATAGATGTCGCTTAGTTTCTCGGGACTGGAAATCTTTTAAAACTTTTTCTAGGCTTTGGACTGGCAAACTGATAGAGATATGTGGCGTGTTTGAAATCTTATCACACGACAGGTAAAGGTAAAGTGACCACTGGCAATGTAGAAAACCCTTTTATGCCACATTTTAAATGGGAAAATCCAACCAAAGCCTAACCTAGAAGCCTAGAAAGTTATTAGCAAATAGTTTAGGTTGATAACTGGAGCCTAGTTTGTATGCTTTATTCGCTTATCGAATACATCACTTACCCTCGTCCATTGGTATTGTTACCTCATGTACCCATATTTCGCTGTACGCATTTAACCTCGTCATTTAACGTTGTTTCCTCATGTACCCATATTTCGCTGTACGCATTTAACCTCGTCAATTACAGTTGGTTCCTCATGTACCCATATAACGCTGTACGCACTTAACCTCGTCAATTACTGTTGTTTCCTCATGTACCCATATAACTCTGTACGCACTTAACCTCGTCAATTACTGCTGTGTCCTCATGTACCCATATAACGCTGTACGCACTTAACCTCGTCAATTACTGTTGTTTCCTCATGTACCCATATAACGCTGTACGCACTTAACCTCGTAAATTACTGTTGTTTCCTCATGTACCCATATAACTCTGTACGCACTTAACCTCGTCAATTACTGCTGTGTCCTCATGTACCCATATAACGCTGTACGCACTTAACCTCGTCAATTACTGTTGTTTCCTCATGTACCCATATAACGCTGTACGCACTTAACCTCGTCAATTACTGTTGTTTCCTCATGTACCCATATAACGCTGTACGCACTTAACCTCGTCAATTACTGTTGTTTCCTCATGTACCCATATAACGCTGTACGCACTTAACCTCGTCAATTACTGCTGTGTCCTCATGTACCCATATAACGCTGTACGCACTTAACCTCGTCAATTACTGTTGTTTCCTCATGTACCCATATAACGCTGTACGCACTTAACCTCGTCAATTACTGTTGTTTCCTCATGTACCCATATAACTCTGTACGCACTTAACCTCGTCAATTACTGTTGTTTCCTCATGTACCCATATAACGCTGTACGCACTTAACCTCGTCAATTACTGTTGTTTCCTCATGTACTCATATAACTCTGTACGCACTTAACCTCGTCAATTACTGCTGTGTCCTCATGTACCCATATAACGCTGTACGCACTTAACCTCGTCAATTACTGTTGTTTCCTCATGTACCCATATAACGCTGTACGCACTTAACCTCGTCAATTACTGTTGTTTCCTCATGTACCCATATAACTCTGTACGCACTTAACCTCGTCAATTACTGCTGTGTCCTCATGTACCCATATAACGCTGTACGCACTTAACCTCGTCAATTACTGTTGTTTCCTCATGTACCCATATAACGCTGTACGCACTTAACCTCGTCAATTACTGTTGTTTCCTCATGTACCCATATTTCGCTGTACGCATTTAACCTCGTCAATTACTGTTGTTTCCTCATGTACCCATATTTCGCTGTACGCATTTAACCTCGTCAATTACTGTTGTGTCCTCATGTACCCATATTTCGTTGTACGCATTTAACCTCGTCAATTACTGTTGTTTCCTAATGTACCCATATTTCGCTGTACGGACTTAACCTCTTCAATTACTGTTGTGTCCTCGTGTACCCATTATTCGCTGTACGCACTTAACCTCTTCAATTACTATTGTGTCCTCATGTACCCATATTTCGCTGTACGCATTTATCCTCTTCAAATACTGTTGTTTCCTCATGAACCTATATTTTGCTGTACGCACTTAACCTCTTCAATTACTGTTGTGTCCGCATGTACCCATATAACGCTGTACGCACTTAACCTCTTAAATTACTGTTGTGTCTTCATGTACCCATATTTCGCTGTACGCATTTAACCTCTTCAAATACTATTGTCTCCTCATGAACCTATATTTTGATGTACGCACTTATCCTCGTCAATTGCTATTATTTATTCATGTACGCATTTAACCTCGTCAATTACTGTTGTTTCCTCATGTTCCCATATTTCGCTGTATGCATTTATCCTCGTCAATTGTTATTGTTTCCTCATGTAGGCTACCCATATTTCCCTGTGTGTGTATAACGTTGTCAATTACTGTTGTTTCCTCATGTCCCATATTTCGCTGTACGCACTTAACCTCGTCAAATATTGTTGTTTCCTCATGTACCCATATTTTCTAGTACGCATACAACGTTGTCAATTACTGCTGTTTCCTCATGTACCCATATTTTACTGTACGCACTTAACCTCGTCAATTACTGTTGTTTCCTCATGTCCCATATTTCGCTGTACGCATAGAACGTTGTCAATTACTGTTGTTTCCTCAAGTACCCATATTTTACTGTACGCACTTAACCTCGTCAATTACTGTTGTTTCCTCATGTCCCATATTTCGCTGTACGCATACAACGTTGTCAATTACTGTTGTTTCCTCATGTACCCATATTTCAATGTACGCACTTAACCTCGTCAATTACTGTTGTTTCCTCATGTACCCATATTTCCTAGTACGCATACAACGTTGTCAATTACTGTTGTTTCCTCATGTACCCATATTTTCCTGTACGCACTTAACCTCGTCAATTACTGTTGTTTCCTCATGTACCCATATTTTCAAGTACGCACTTAACCTCGTCAATTACTGTTGTTTCCTCATGTACCTACATTTTCCTGTACACATACAACGTTGTAAATTAATGTTGTTTCCTCATGTACCCATATTTCAATGTACGCACTTAACCTCGTCAATTACTGTTGTTTCCTCATGTACCCATATTTCCTAGTACGCATACAACGTTGTCAATTACTGTTGTTTCCTCATGTACCTACATTTTCCTGTACACATACAACGTTGTAAATTAATGTTGTTTCCTCATGTACCCATATTTCAATGTACGCACTTAACCTCGTCAATTACTGTTGTTTCCTCATGTACCCATATTTCCTAGTACGCATACAACGTTGTCAATTACTGTTGTTTCCTCATGTACCTACATTTTCCTGTACACATACAACGTTGTAAATTAATGTTGTTTCCTCATGTACCCATATTTCAATGTACGCACTTAACCTCGTCAATTACTGTTGTTTCCTCATGTCCCATATTTCGCTGTACGCATACAACGTTGTCAATTACTGTTGTTTCCTCATGTACCCATATTTCAATGTACGCACTTAACCTCGTCAATTACTGTTGTTTCCTCATGTACCCATATTTCCTAGTACGCATACAACGTTGTCAATTACTGTTGTTTCCTCATGTACCCATATTTTCCTGTACGCACTTAACCTCGTCAATTACTGTTGTTTCCTCATGTACCCATATTTTCAAGTACGCACTTAACCTCGTCAATTACTGTTGTTTCCTCATGTACCTACATTTTCCTGTACACATACAACGTTGTAAATTAATGTTGTTTCCTCATGTACCCATATTTCAATGTACGCACTTAACCTCGTCAATTACTGTTGTTTCCTCATGTACCCATATTTCCTAGTACGCATACAACGTTGTCAATTACTGTTGTTTCCTCATGTACCTACATTTTCCTGTACACATACAACGTTGTAAATTAATGTTGTTTCCTCATGTACCCATATTTCAATGTACGCACTTAACCTCGTCAATTACTGTTGTTTCCTCATGTACCCATATTTCCTAGTACGCATACAACGTTGTCAATTACTGTTGTTTCCTCATGTACCTACATTTTCCTGTACACATACAACGTTGTAAATTAATGTTGTTTCCTCATGTACCCATATTTCAATGTACGCACTTAACCTCGTCAATTACTGTTGTTTCCTCATGTACCCATATTTCCTAGTACGCATACAACGTTGTCAATTACTGTTGTTTCCTCATGTACCTACATTTTCCTGTACACATACAACGTTGTAAATTAATGTTGTTTCCTCATGTACCCATATTTCAATGTACGCACTTAACCTCGTCAATTACTGTTGTTTCCTCATGTACCCATATTTCCTAGTACGCATACAACGTTGTCAATTACTGTTGTTTCCTCATGTACCTACATTTTCCTGTACACATACAACGTTGTAAATTAATGTTGTTTCCTCATGTACCCATATTTCAATGTACGCACTTAACCTCGTCAATTACTGTTGTTTCCTCATGTACCTACATTTTCCTGTACACATACAACGTTGTAAATTAATGTTGTTTCCTCATGTACCCATATTTCAATGTACGCACTTAACCTCGTCAATTACTGTTGTTTCCTCATGTACCTACATTTTCCTGTACACATACAACGTTGTAAATTAATGTTGTTTCCTCATGTACCCATATTTTCAAGTACGCACTTAACCTCGTCAATTACTGTTGTTTCCTCATGTACCTACATTTTCCTGTACACATACAACGTTGTAAATTAATGTTGTTTCCTCATGTACCCATATTTCAATGTACGCACTTAACCTCGTCAATTACTGTTGTTTCCTCATGTACCCATATTTCCTAGTACGCATACAACGTTGTCAATTACTGTTGTTTCCGCATGTACCCATATTTTCCTGTACGCACTTAACCTCGTCAATTACTGTTGTTTCCTCATGTACCCATATTTTCCTGTACGCATACAACGTTGTCAATTACTGTTGTGAGTCTCAGACAAGGCTCAAGAATACCACGTGATACCAATAGAAGTATTTTTAAACATTGTCCGATGTTGTGAGTCTCACACAAGACTCAAGAATACCAAGTGATACCAATAGAATTATTTTTAAACATTGTCCAATGCTGTAAGTCTCAGTCAAGACTCAAGAATACCAAGTGATACCAATAGAAGTATTTTTAAACATTGTCCAATGCTGTGAGTCTCGGACAAGACTCAAGAATACCAAGTGATACCAATAGAAGTATTTTTAAATAATCTCAAGATGTACAACACAAAAATTGGAAGATTAAATTAAATTAAATCATCTATAATAATTAAATTTATATTAAAATCACTTCGTTTCATGTGAATTAGTTTTCGAAAGATCAAACTATGATAGTATTTCAAAACAGTAGTTAATATAACAATGTATTGAATTCTTCTGCAGAGAGAATTATTTAATATTACTGGCGTCGTTAATATTTGACAAAGAATGGACAACTCACAGGGCTGCACTACTCTAAAATACATTCTGAATAAGAAAATAGCGTTTGTAAATGGACAAACACCGCAAATAATGCTTCAAGCCTTATTAATTACAATCATACAACACACATCCTCCATCAGTGCGCCTGGTTTAGAATAGTGAAGTAATCGGGTAAGTATAAAAAATAAAATAGTTTTCTAACGAAAACTAAACTGTTCCTGAAGTGAATGAAGGAGTTTGCCTCCATTTTGCGTCATCTTAGGCCCTATATAGAGTAGTACGAATTCGTATTTTGTTTGTGTGAATTGTGCGTTGCTACCGGCAAATTATAATTTTTTGTATTTAACTATATAGCAAATAGGAAGAAAGAATTTAGGATAGGTTTTATTATAAAAAAGAAAAAACATAATTTTCTAATCGTATGCTAACAGGTCTGAATGGTAGCGTTAAGAAACTTATTTTTGTTTAGTAATAACAATGTAACCAAACTGGATAGTTTTTTGCAATATTGTAAAAAAGCTAAGTCTTAATTTAATGTAATAGGGTATAAGTCAGTGATCTGTTTTATAGGAGTTTGTGCATTAGGTTTGTATTTTTTCAAATTGTAATAATTATTTACGTTTGGTGACATTTAAAATGTATTCTAAGTAACATAACCTATGTAAAAACAAAACAAAATAGGAGTGTTCCAGGTTTATTCAAACACTATAGGTATAATTGGAAAAAGATAAGCCTAAAACAGTATTGTTTGAAAAAATACTTGATTTTGAAGAATGAAAAGGAAAAAAACAGGGATGGACTGTAACAGCGAAAACGTTGGTAATTATAATAATTTGTGATAAATTACACATTTATTTAGTCATGGTAAATTAAAAAGAAAAATACGCTCCAGCTGTAAAAAAACTCCGTTAGTTTTTCGCTCAACAAAAATGTGATAATTAAATATTTTAAATAATTTATGTATAAGCAAATAGAAGAATTAACATAAACAGATTTCGCAATATCTGAACGTAACGAGATAAATTCGAGCATAGGTCAGCATTCCAGTGAGGCGACATTATGTCACCGTCCAATCAAAACCGCAATTTGTGTAGGGCATGAAACCACACGACGACCAATCATGCCTGCCCTTTAGCTTCAGATAGCTGCATAATTAGAGATAAATATACATTTCATACCGCAGTTACAAACACTGCGCTATGTAACACATATCTACCCAATTGGTGAATCCATTCCATTCTAAAGCCATTCTATTAGAGTATCTGTGAAAATCAATTAAACGAAGGTTGAATTACCTATAAATCAAAAACAGACTTATTTATTTAAAAATATTACACTTTTACCAGTTTAGAATATCGTTAACGTATAACAAAATATGCTCCGTATTATTTTCAGATTATTAAAAATTACACTAAAAGAAAAAGAAAAAAACCAAAACAACCGCAGTTGTTAGTTTACTTGGCACTTTTGAATTGTAGACTTTTAAAACGATGGAATAACAACATATTTGATTTAATATGCCGTAGCTATAAAACGACCCCATTTATACCTTCAAGAAAGTCAAAAAGAGACAGGGTAGAGGCGCACACATGCAATTATGTATGAGTCCAATTTTGAAACAGAAAAAGGAACAGAAATTCTTAGACGTTTACGTGAATAGAAGAAAGTCGAAGTAATTAGTTTTAATCCTGTGCTAGGTTAAATCATTCCATGGTCATCAAATCTACATATTTTTGTAAATGTTTTCTATATCACCCATGGTTGAAGGTAAGAAGATTGGGACATCGAAAAGCGTTATATCCAAATAAATAGGTATTTGTAGCTATATTTTAACGATCAAACGACTTGAAAATCATTGGACACAGAGCGGTTTAATTTCTAAACTTTTGATTGGTGAAATGATCGATTTAATCTTGATTTCTACAAGTATAATAAACGTAAACGCAAATGAAATTGGCAACATAAATATTTTAATAAAGCGATAGGCGCCTGGTATTAACAGATGCCATTCTTATACAATATGTTAAAATAAATTAAGTCGAGTAAGAACATATTCCATGTATCATACTTTCATACTAAGTGGGGGGGGGGGGGGTTACTTCTATCGCACAGCGGCAAGGGGTTTCGATTTTCGAGATTGTTTGAGATGAGTCGCAGTGAAAGAATTGCTGGGGGCAACGGTAGCCAATCAGACCTTAGGGACGTCTAGAGTCTAGAGTACAAGTCATTCAAGATTTAGAAGGATATTTCACCAACTGGCTAGTCCCTACATCAATTGGCTAGAAAATATCTGTTGTCGGAACATCCGTTCCAGAAGAGAAACTTTTTTCGAAAACTGGCGAGGTTTTATTGGTAGAAAAAAACAGACTAAAACCCAATCATGCAAATATGCCGATATTCTTATATCTCTTAATATTAAAAAATAATAATCAATTTTCCTCCATTTACTTACTGATTTTACTTTCCTTAGTAACATCACATTTCCCTTTATAATAAATAAACTTTTTTAATATTTTGCACCGATATACCGATTAATTTTAACGATAATATCTAGATATGGATATTCACTGGCAGTTTAATTGATTATATCGAATACCGAAATTTTCTTTCCATGCCCCAACACTGGTTGAAGGCAGTATGGATATGCATTCATAATACAATATGTAGCCTACTTTCATCAACACGAATATCATTTCCCCACAAATATAAACGAACCATTTCCCCAAAGTACCTTAACATATTCAATCACTACTCGCCGATATGTCGGAACTTCTGTAGCGACACTATCTACGTTCTCCTCCTTACTCTTTCAATGTTTCCACGTACTCGAGACGTCTTTCCGAATCGCATCTTAAAACTTTTCCCATGTTACTCTTCCCCAAACTTAGTTGAAGTTCTCCCACTGTACATCCGTTCCGCACAACCCTCCTAGTTCCTGCTAGAAATTAGCTTATGCTATTATATATAGATAAGCCTCCCTTTAAGATACCCAAATTTTATTATCATTTGCATTGGTCCTATCCCTAAATCGGTACTTTAGTTTCTGAATAAATTTATATATATATATATATACACACACACACATATACATATACACTTGCAGAGTAGCTGATCTTCGTATGGGGTTGACGAATATTTGTATTGATTTAATTTGTATTTGTATTCGGGTTGAATTAAATTTAGGCTACTGAAATTAAATCCTAATAAATATTTCAAACTATAGTTTATAAACCTACCGTTAAGGGAGTTTCCAAGGCCAGTGGGGCGGTTTCCTGACGGAATTTCTGAATAAAAATAGACCTATGTGAAAACCAGGGACCATAAAAATGTCCATGTAAAATTTAAGGTATTTATTTCCCGATCCCACGTGTTCAATTTTAGGGGAGAAAATTGTACCGGGAGACGCAGAAAATCATCAGCGATACGAAAAAAATAACGAAAATTCTCGCTCAGGTAAATTTTTATCAGTAGTAAGAAGTACTACGTCCGCGTATCAACGGCGTGAGGTACACGTATACATACATACATATGTAAATATAGACTACCTATAAAGTCTCCAGTTAGGATAGATTTGTTTGTAATTTTATATTACTATATACCTATGTTAAAATATATATTTACAAAGTGACTAGTTAAGATAGTTTTGGTTGTAATTTTATACAACATTACCTAATTAGACATCTACTTCCGAGGAATAATACTTCTTCACGTGATCTCTATTCTAGCCTTAAATGTGTATATTTGGTTAAACGTATAAAATTACTACCAAATCTATCCTGACTGGATACTTCATAGGTAAATAAAATTAACCTTGCCTTACAATAACAAACAATAGTTATCGATATAGCTTCAGAACATGTTTTTGATTAATTTTATATGCAATATATTGAGTTGTATCGGTGTATGTGCATTTCTACCAGCACTATTAGTACCACGTTTAGACGAATTACAATTTTCCAAAATTGTAAATTTTTGGGGCGTGAGCGAGAGTTTTCATAATTGCTTCGTATCTCTGATGACTTCTCGTCGCCCGGTATAATTTTATTCCCTAAAATCGAACACGTGGGAACGGGAAATAAATACCAAATTTCCACTCAATAGGTCCAGTAGTTTTTACGTGATTGAGTAATACACACACAGACATACACCATTAGATTTTTATATAATGGTATAGATTAGTTCCCAATAAATATATCAAACTGTAAATTTACTGATTATTGTCTTGAAAAACCAAGGAAATGAAAAACTTCTGCTTGTAACATATAATTTGTAAAGTATAACTAACATTGAAAGATGAATAGCAACAAACAATTACTATAAGCTCTTTAAATGTATTTAAAAGTGACTGTTACCGGTGATTAGCAGCTGACTAAGCTAAGTTAAGTATTAAATGAAGTAAAGATAATTGAGTGTTAAGGGAGTTTTCAAGGTCCGTGGGGCGGTGCCCTGGCGGAATTTCTAAATAAAGATATGCCTATGTGTTATCCAGGGACCCTAAGAATGTCCATGTGAAATTTCAGCTCAATGGGTCCAGTAGTTTTTACGTGATTGAGTCACACACACACACACATACACACTCACACACACATACACACTCACACACAGCATTAGATTTTTATATAAATAATAGATATACTGTAATATAAAAAAAGTCACTTGAAATATAGCTGGCTTTGTAAGGCAATCTAGCGTAGATAATGGCCCTATTGTAAACCTGTAGACAAGGGTTTACTGTGTAAGGTTATTTTTTTTAAGCATTGAAATTAATAGAAAAAATAATTGGGGACTTGAACAATGAGCTAGCAGATAGGTGTATCTTACAAGTATATGCAGTTCCTAAAGTAGACGTATTTTGGGAGAAGAATGTAATTTCCAAAATCAGGCGCTTGCAAAAAGACAAAGGATTTTTTTCTGGGGAAAACAACAGATGGATGACAGGTCAGAATTGGCGAAAATAATAAAAGGAAGGTAATTGATGGACTAGACATGGAGAGGAGCAATCTACGAATCGGAGAAGGAACCAGTTCAGTTCGGGTTCCGGAGAGAGTCTAAACTTGGAAGTCGGAAGTAATGGAGTCCAGCTTTGTGAGCCGAAGATGAAGGGACTAAAAAGGGATAATGAAGAAGTTCTTCCGTCATCTTGAAAAGCAAGTGGGCCCCAACGGGTCCGGGCCTGTGGACGAGAGCGCTGAGTATCGACCAAGCTGACTCAAAAACTACTTAAATAAAAATTAACTAATTATTTTTAATTGAATTTGTGTAAAATGTATTTCTTAAAGCTAACGAAGTAGACTCAGAAAACGGGCATAACTAAATTTACAAAATTCATGCCATAATACAGTAACCTAACGCCTAGAGATAAATTCAACTAGTTATATGTTGTTAGTTAAGAAAATATTAGACTTAAGACTAACCAGTCTTTTTTCTAAAGAGTTTAATTTCTTTAGTTTTACCTTTGAGATTAATCTAGCTGGCGTGGGACCAATTTCTATCACAGATCATAAAAATTATTTGTAAACATTTTTGTCCCATTAAATGGCGATTAAATAAGTAATAAGCGATCTTTTAGTCAAGTCCAAAACTTCAGATAATCTTTCATTAAATTTAATCTGTGAAAAATACAGATACAATACTGAACAAATAAAAGTATTTTTAAATACCAATAAACTAGGTAAATGCTTGATTACAAACGACGTTGGATACTAAATTAACTTAATATTTATAAACAATTTTATTTCGCAACATAACACCAAGAATAACTTGAAGCGCCTGTGGTGTAAATTTGTATTATTAAAAATAAAACCTCTTAAATCATAAACACTTTTTATTTATTTATTTTTTTAACTTTTAAAGTTAGTCTTGTAGTAATTTTCTCTGAAGATGATTGGTTTTCAATTGAATTGTACATAAGGGCTAAATAAAGATTTGTTTGTGGTTTCAGAGGTTTTATTTATTTATAACTCCAAGAGTTCGCCTAGTAACAAAGGTCCAAAGTTCTTTTTCTATATTGCAGTTGGTTCCAGTACGTGGGCTACTAGCGTTGTTGTAATATATATATATATATATATATATATATATATATATATATATATATATCACAAAACAACTGAGGGTATTCAAATACAAGAATTATTTGTTAATTTTTTATTCAAAGCTTTTCGTTGGTAAAAAGTACCAACATCATCACAAATGATTTATTCCTCAGTTGTTTTGATTATTATACAAGAAATTATATTTTATATAAAGTATTCAGTATATATATATATATATATATATATATATATCACAAAACAACTGAGGGTATTCAAATACAAGAATTATTTGTTAATTTTTTATTCAAAGCTTTTCGTTGGTAAAAAGTACCAACATCATCACAAATGATTTATTCCTCAGTTGTTTTGATTATTATACAAGAAATTATATTTTATATAAAGTATTCAGTATATATATATATATATATATATATATATATATATATATATAAATATAAATATAAATATAAAAAAATTAATATATATGTATGCAGTATATACAATATCCTAAGAAGTGATTTATTTAATACATCGCATTTAATAATATTGCACTAGTCTGGAATTAAATGCAATAAATACCCAGAATTGGGAATATCAGCGACAACGCAACAGCTGCATAGAATAACAGCGGGAGTCGCATACAAATTATATTCCTATAGGTTAACTTCCTGCGTACGCACGGCTGTATCACAGTGTGACAAGGCCACAACATTGCCGAACTACCAATAGGATTTCCGCCACGGGCGCACATCCTGCATTCATAATTCCTATGACAATGTGTGTAAAACTCCACACGCTACTTGTACTTAACCTTGTGCCCAACTTTCAGCCATTCAGAGAATACCGATCCATCGGAACTGAGCTAAGCCCCCAGTAGTTGTTCTACGTTTTTTGCAACAATAACTTCTGGTGTTTTGTACCTTCAAGATCTAAATCATAAACTATATAAAAAATATTGAAGTCAATATTTTTATAAACTGACCAGACGTTATCTATTTTGGAGAAATATACACTGAAATGAGGAAATTTTTCAAGTATATGGTAAAAATAATAAAACCTGGCGTTGACGCTACAAAAATTAAATTGTTTTTAAAATATGACAAAAATAACCTTACTTTTCAATTTAAAAAAATTATAAAATCCGTGTCTTCTTCATAAAAGAGCCCACTATACTTATTTGTCTCTATACTATATCGTTCTGTTCAATCAAATCTGATTACGACAGATTTTATTATAAAAATAACAAAATAAAGTTTGGTAAGATAAGCCAACTTGTTTACGTTTGAAATGACCTGCATTTTGGTATGAAATTTTGCCACACTGAAATTGTAACCTTCGACGCCTTCTGAGTAGCCAAGAGGGTAGCCACACTGAAATTGTAATCTTCGACGCCTTCTGAGTAGCCAAGAGAATAGCTACACTGAAATTGTAATCTTCAACGCCTTCTGAGTAGCCAAGAGAATAGCTACACTGAAATTGTAATCTTCAACGCCTTCTGAGTAGCCAAGAGAATAGCTACACTGAAATTGTAATCTTCAACGCCTTCTGAGTAGCCAAGAGAATAGCTACACTGAAATTGTAATCTTCAGACGACAACGTTATACTACCGTGATTTTATCGTATGCATCAATATTTTGGAAAACATCAACCTCAGCAGAAAAAACAGGACTTCCTACAAGATACTATTTCGGGAAATATGGTTATTTAACAAACCTGGTTACAAGTAATATGAAAAAAAAAGTTTAAAATGAATTTACACTTAGATCAACAAAGAAAATTTTTATTTTAGTTACTTTTTATTAAATAATTATAATAATAGAGTATAAATAAATTATATTAATCTATGCTTTAAAACAGCTGCTCTATTACATAACCTATACCATAAAATCAGGTGTTTGATGAAATCATATAAATGGGATGCAATAACTATACTGCAGACCTTGCCCTTTTGTAAAACGTTTTTCTACCATATAAAACTAAAATTATTAAATTGAATTTAAATTATGAATTAATGTTTGAAAAAACTATTAACATCAAGTTCCATTCACTACAAGTTGTACAAATGTATTTGAACTTAAGTGGATGAATACAAACTATATTATTAACGATTGAAAATTAGAACATTATATATACAGTATATATACATACATATATACACACACACACACACACACACACATATATATATATATATATATATATATATATATATATATATATATATATATAATACGTTTTCTTGTTTAATAATTTAAAACAACATAGGTTATTCAAATACAAGAATATTTATTAATTTATATCCAAAAATTTTCGTTGGTAAACAGTACCAACATCATCAGGAATGAAAATTACAATAATGTAAGCTATAGGCCCAAAACATATGTTAAATTAGAAATAGAATTGTTGCTAAATTTATACAAATTGCCAAATTTATTTTGTTGCTGTAACATTATAGACATTGAATATAGTATCAAATTTAGAATGTATTTGTATTTGTTTTTTTATTAATTTGTTATTATTATTGTATTTATATATTTCGAATGTTTCATATATATTCATTCTTAATCCCTTATTAATTTCTTTTATAAGTTTCAAATTTTCAATATTTGGAAACTGGTGCTTATTATTAATACAATGATTTGCAAAATTTGATTTATATATTTCTTGATTAATATAGGCATTCAAATGTTCTTTATATATTTCTTTTAATTTTTTCTTGATTTGACCTATATAAGCTTTATTATACAGGGTGCGGCAGCATAACTTCCTTTTTTTAAATGCTCGCCATTCAGTTAGTTGATGTCATAGTTGATGTATATTCAATAAATATATATTTATATATTAATATATAATTAAATCTATATATATCTTTATATATATATATATATATATATATATATATATATATATATATATATATATATATATATATATATATATATATATATAGTGGAATTCATACGCACTATGGAAAAGTCTACCAGTCTGGTAGCAGTAATTTTCTAAGAAGGAACTCTGGATAAAAAACTGAAAGAATGCTACAACAGGTAGACATTTTTTCTGTATTCAGGATCTTCCTACGGACAACTACTGTACAGGATAGTGGTACTCGCAGCCTTTGACGTTTCAGGACTTACCCGATCACTTGATCGTGTTAGTCACTGACGATGGCTGTGTGCGGATGCAAAGTGGTCAGCTACTCTTAGATGTGTACTGAATGCTTAGAACACATGCGTGTACAGGCATGTAAGAAGATATCAAGTTCAATAACGTTTTAGTACAGATGTGCTAGTAAATACAATCTATGAAGGTTTGTATATTCTCTGTGTTGACTTGGTTCGCTGTTAGGTGTCGAGATAACAACGTTTAAATTAGCATGTTTTCCAATTTCTTGCAGAAGGGGTGGATTTCACTTCACCGCTTATAAAGCCCAAGTCGGGGTAGTGTTACTTTTGAAGTTAAGGGGAAATTAAGTTTGATTGTAAATTTTCATGAATATCGATGGAAGTTCAAAGAATTATGAGGTGATACTATATTTTTACTTTCATTAACTCCACGGCTATGTTATTTTTTGATTGAACCGTTTCCAGAATCAATGTGGTAAGAAATGTTTTCCCAGTTCTTCCTGCCCCATCCAAGAAATCAAACTCAGTCATATCTTTTGCATTATTTAACGCGTTAATTTGTGAATTCATGATTGGACATATCACTGGAGAACACACGTGTTGTAAACTCTATTCACGGCGCAAATAGTCGCAGCTCGGGTGGGTGCTGGCATTCCCAACTAACGATTTGGCGAACTGCGCAGCTCAATCACGACATGATCACACGAAAGTACCTCGATGAAGCTGAATATTTCAGTCAGATTGTATAATAATCTGAATGGGGTGCTAATGGATACGTTTGTTTTTGTTAATAGACAATGTAATTAGGAACAGGTAAGGTTTCACAAGTGACTGTGGCTGTCGTTAGCTAGTTAGGCGAGTGTTTCCCTTACAGGCTGGCAAACACGAGTACGGGGCCCCTGGGAAAAACCTGAGTATGGGCCTCTGGTCAAACACGAGTACGGGGTCCCCGGGAAAAACCTGAGTATGGGCCTCTGGTCAAACACGAGTACGGGGTCCCTGGGAAAAACTTGAGTATGGGCCTCTGGTCAAACACGAGTACGGGGTCCCTGGGAAAAACTTGAGTATGGGCCTCTGGTCAAACACGAGTACGGGGTCCCTGGGAAAAACTTGAGTATGGGCCTCTGGTCAAACACGAGTACGGGGTCCCTGGGAAAAACTTGAGTATGGGCCTCTGGTCAAACACGAGTACGGGGTCCCTAGGAAAAACTTGAGTATGGGCCTCTGGTCAAACACGAGTACGGGGTCCCTAGGAAAAACTTGAGTATGGGCCTCTGGTCAAACACGAGTACGGGGTCCCTAGGAAAAACTTGAGTATGGGCCTCTGGTCAAACACGAGTACGGGGTCCCTGGGAAAAACTTGAGTATGGGCCTCTGGTCAAACACGAGTACGGGGTCCCTAGGAAAAACTTGAGTATGGGCCTCTGGTCAAACACGAGTACGGGGTCCCTAGGAAAAACTTGAGTATGGGCCTCTGGTCAAACACGAGTACGGGGTCCCTAGGAAAAACTTGAGTATGGGCCTCTGGTCAAACACGAGTACGGGGTCCCTGGGAAAAACTTGAGTATGGGCCTCTGGTCAAACACGAGTACGGGGTCCCTGGGAAAAACTTGAGTATGGGCCTCTGGTCAAACACGAGTACGGGGTCCCTAGGAAAAACTTGAGTATGGGCCTCTGGTCAAACACGAGTACGGGGTCCCTAGGAAAAACTTGAGTATGGGCCTCTGGTCAAACACGAGTACGGGGTCCCTAGGAAAAACTTGAGTATGGGCCTCTGGTCAAACACGAGTACGGGGTCCCTGGGAAAAACTTGAGTATGGGCCTCTGGTCAAACACGAGTACGGGGTCCCTGGGAAAAACTTGAGTATGGGCCTCTGGTCAAACACGAGTACGGGGTCCCTGGGAAAAACTTGAGTATGGGCCTCTGGTCAAACACGAGTACGGGGTCCCTGGGAAAAACTTGAGTATGGGCCTCTGGTCAAACACGAGTACGGGGTCCCTAGGAAAAACTTGAGTATGGGCCTCTGGTCAAACACGAGTACGGGGTCCCTAGGAAAAACTTGAGTATGGGCCTCTGGTCAAACACGAGTACGGGGTCCCTAGGAAAAACTTGAGTATGGGCCTCTGGTCAAACACGAGTACGGGGTCCCTGGGAAAAACTTGAGTATGGGCCTCTGGTCAAACACGAGTACGGGGTCCCTGGGAAAAACTTGAGTATGGGCCTCTGGTCAAACACGAGTACGGGGTCCCTGGGAAAAACTTGAGTATGGGCCTCTGGTCAAACACGAGTACGGGGTCCCTGGGAAAAACTTGAGTATGGGCCTCTGGTCAAACACGAGTACGGGGTCCCTGGGAAAAACTTGAGTATGGGCCTCTGGTCAAACACGAGTACGGGGTCCCTAGGAAAAACTTGAGTATGGGCCTCTGGTCAAACACGAGTACGGGGTCCCTGGGAAAAACTTGAGTATGGGCCTATGGTCAAACACGAGTACGGGGTCCCTGGGAAAAACTTGAGTATGGGCCTCTGGTCAAACACGAGTACGGGGTCCCTGGGAAAAACTTGAGTATGGGCCTCTGGTCAAACACGAGTACGGGGTCCCTAGGAAAAACTTGAGTATGGGCCTCTGGTCAAACACGAGTACGGGGTCCCTAGGAAAAACTTGAGTATGGGCCTCTGGTCAAACACGAGTACGGGGTCCCTGGGAAAAACTTGAGTATGGGCCTCTGGTCAAACACGAGTACGGGGTCCCTAGGAAAAACTTGAGTATGGGCCTCTGGTCAAACACGAGTACGGGGTCCCTAGGAAAAACTTGAGTATGGGCCTCTGGTCAAACACGAGTACGGGGTCCCTGGGAAAAACTTGAGTATGGGCCTCTGGTCAAACACGAGTACGGGGTCCCTAGGAAAAACTTGAGTATGGGCCTCTGGTCAAACACGAGTACGGGGTCCCTAGGAAAAACTTGAGTATGGGCCTCTGGTCAAACACGAGTACGGGGTCCCTAGGAAAAACTTGAGTATGGGCCTCTGGTCAAACACGAGTACGGGGTCCCTAGGAAAAACTTGAGTATGGGCCTCTGGTCAAACACGAGTACGGGGTCCCTGGGAAAAACTTGAGTATGGGCCTCTGGTCAAACACGAGTACGGGGTCCCTGGGAAAAACTTGAGTATGGGCCTCTGGTCAAACACGAGTACGGGGTCCCTGGGAAAAACTTGAGTATGGGCCTCTGGTCAAACACGAGTACGGGGTCCCTAGGAAAAACTTGAGTATGGGCCTCTGGTCAAACATGAGTACGGGGTCCCTAGGAAAAACTTGAGTATGGGCCTCTGGTCAAACACGAGTACGGGGTCCCTAGGAAAAACTTGAGTATGGGCCTCTGGTCAAACACGAGTACGGGGTCCCTGGGAAAAACTTGAGTATGGGCCTCTGGTCAAACACGAGTACGGGGCCTTGATTACTCCCAATATAGGTCTATACAACCCTGTGTTTGCATGAGATTATAAATAAATTATAATTTCCGTGTTACAACCAACTAGGCCCACTGAATCTAATCTGTGAATGATTAGTGTTGTTGAAATAAACTTCCGTTCGTTTACAGCGACTAAGACATTGCATTTTGGGCGAATAAAACATTTCATTTAATGAGTATTACTTTGCTATTAAGAGCTTAAACAATTTGTACATTGTACTTTTTATACTGTATTGATATAATGTTATTATCTCTTTTATGGATCTCGGCACACGAGTAATTATTTTTCTCAATAAAAACACCAACCCGGTCGGGCCCCTAGGCTTTTGCCCCTCCCTGTCACTTATGAAAATCCGGCGGGCCTGTCCCCTCACTAATGGTAGATGGCGTGGTTGCTGATACACAGCTGACCGTTAAAAAAGTCGTTTTCTCGTGATCACGGATATGTTACTGATGTGAACAGTAGATACAAACCATCTTTGAAGCGGAATGTATGTCGTTCCCAAATTTCAGCTCAATAGCTCCAGAACGTTTACAGTTTTTGAAGCGTACACAAACCAACATAACATATTTATATATAAAGATATCCCAGTTCCCACCAAAAATTAGCAAAAATAACTGATATAAAAGTTACCAAGATTAAATAAACCCTTATTTTAAGTACATGTAATCATCAGAGAGTCATTTTACAATGAAAATACAACCGAGAAGCTCATTACAAACAAATTAGGGATTTTTGTTAATATTTTAATTCGAGGATAACATATAGAAAGTGTATAAAAGTAAGGCGTGGTGTAAGCCTATGTTTCTTAGTAAATGTCCGTCGGTGTGGTAGAACTCTTTAGTCACATTTAGATTAGTTCGGCTCAAACTGCCAAGGTTTGTCTGCTTATGCATACACACGTACGCTAGTGTCCGGCCATGGCAGCAGTGCGGGTTTGCGCCTTGACGCATTTACCTCTGACTAATGACGTGTTTATACTTTGGAGTATATTATATTTAATGTCCCCACTGACTGGAAATGAGCGGAAATTTCCAGAATTCTTCCATTGGAGAAGAGGAATTTTGCATAAACGATTACTTTATAGATAGTGGCACAATAATGTTATAAATGAAAGCGGCATAAGTTTGACGCAATAGATTAAATCTGACTCAAGTTCTACTATTTAGCTGAACTAACTGTAAATATTTACCCCATAATATAACGTGAACAAATTATACAATTATCTAATTCAAAATAAGTTTAAAGAACTGCTCTTTATTCTTCATTGTTTTTTTCTAAAGAGATGAGCAGAAAAAGATATTGTGTGTTACAGTTATTTCTGACGTTATCGCGGGAGATGCATTAAGTCCTCAGGGATGCAACAATATAACAAAACTGCCTCCAATTACCCCAAATTAATTTTTTTTTTAAATTATGAATCATTTAATAACGAGAAATTATATTTATAAAATAATAGCTCATGACTACTGGGGATTCTTTACAGAAACAGAGCACTATCTTATTCTACATTACAATAGACCCTATGTCTACAAGGTATTCACTTAAAAAAAGTTTAATTTTAAAAAATAAATTCACTAGCGCGAGCTAACAAGTTCTAGCGTGCAATGACAGATGTCTGCAATCTTGTTAATGTACACTAACAGGGAAGTAATCACTTGGCAACCTGTTAGCTTACGTTAGGTGACATTATTTTATTTTGTACAACCAAATCTATCCATATGCTTTGTATCTACATTATAAAACATAGTTCTTGGTTTTATTTTTAAAAAACCTTGATTTTATAACGTTAATAGTATTGAAAATTGATATTATTATTATGTTTTTTTGTATATTATATGATTAATTTTTGGTTACAGGTTCGTTTAGTATGTTTGCCTTGTTCCGAAAGACTTGTTCTTCATGCCGAATATATTTATGTTTACAATCTATGTGACTTTTAAAATCGATAAAAATAACAAAGAAATAAATGTTTTGTCTTCTACGGGCTCAGAAGTAATTTTTTTTTCTTGATCACAACACCAACTATAGTTTTTCTACCCGGACCTGGGCCCCCAGAACCTGCCCAGCCTCGTGACAGCCATCTTCTAGCGAGCAGCCCCCAACTCACAAGCGCATGCGGTTAGTATCTTTACCGCGTGTGATAGAAACGAGATTGATTGCTCATGTACCAAGCTGATATGCTCTTTCCATAGAAAATCAGGAGCTAGTGAAATGAAACAGTGCGGTAATTGTCGCGCTAAAGCGGGGTGAAAAACCTGGGAAGAAAGAAACCCTGTTAAGAAAAACCCCGCGACAGATCATGCAAGAACCCTGAGGGCTAGACAAAATTAGTTGGTTACTTCAGTTAGGACTAAGCTGCGTCCTTGGGGATATGCTCCTGCGTCCCCTGAAACATAACTTTGAAGCAGTTTAACAATAGTATGTAGATATTTTTTATATATTATGTTTAGAGCTATACAGTCATAGCATATCCTACAGAAATTAAAAAAAAAAAAAATTATGAATAACAAACCTATACTGAAATAAAGTAAATCTTACAGGGATTTTTATAAATTTGAATTTTGTTGGAAATTACATAGGTTTTATTTCTCACTTTTTCTTAATAAATTCGAGAGTCCCATCTTATTTTCATCTTAACTAGCTTAATTTAAAAGCTATAAACTTCATTTGGAGGTCATTCAAAAGGTCTTTTTAAGTACTTTTAAAAGTCCTCTATAGGTATTTGGTGAAAAATGTGTTATTTAACCTCAAATACTTGAATTCGAGTATTCACAAAAAACGAGGCCTTTAAATACTTCTAAGTCTCTTTAGATTCAACAGTGATTCAAAAAAACCGATCTCTTCGTTTTTTTATTAGCTTCAATTTTGATAAGAACTAAATTTTTCGAAATACGCATAGTTTTTGAGTAATTTGTAAAACACCGGTTAAAAACATACATTTTCTAAACAAAAAAGCAACATTCTTAACCATTAATAACGCATTAATATCTGAGTTTAAAAAAAAAATTTCATAGAATAAAAAGTGCTTAAAATTTGACCCTCTATCTATCTATTCCTGGCGTTATTTTTTATAAAAATTTTACGCTCCGAAAAGGGGTGGTATTCACCCCCGGGGTAAAAACGCAAGTTACCATGGTGTCCCATTTGATTCTTAAGACACCCTCTAGCCACTCACCAATTTTCATGCAAATTGATGAAGGTTCAAAAATTTCAGATAGGAAAGCCTTCATTGACTGAGCTATTAGTCATGAATCTTCTACGAAACGTGTGCTTCGTGTTGTTCCTCATTTCTCATCCATGCAAGCACAATGTGTCACTGCAGTTTGGCAGGGTACTGTTAGTTGTCAATAATACTAGCATACCCGTCGCGCATTGTTACGATATCAAAAGAAAGGCGTGTCAAGAAAACTTGTTGAACATTTTTCAATTTAAATTGTCTCATTTTTATTGAAAATAGGTTTATTTATATTGCGAAAAGTGTTAGTTTAATTATATTTATGTATTTAATTCTTAGTATAAACGTTCTTCGTGTTAGTGACAAACTTGAGCGCATTGTCTTCAGCAGAGCTATTAAAGAAGACATAGAAGGTGAAACGTTTACACCGGGGCAACATTCTGTATAGGCAGGCGGTAAATGTGCTTACATGGGGACTTGAAGCCTTTAGTAAGGTAAGGTATATCGGCAACACAGTTCGAGGAACACAGTAAAATGCTATACCTTGCTATGCTCAGCAACTGAATATTCTCACAACTTACTGTCAACTCAGTCAGCCTCATCTTGGTCCAACGCTGGATCGGGCTCACAGGGCCGCAACCAAATGCTATACCTTGCTATGCTCAGCAACTGAATATTCTCACAACTTACTGTCAACTCAGTCAGCCTCATCTTGGTCCAACCCTGGATCGGGCTCACTGGGCCGCAACAAAACGCTTTAAACTATTGGCCTCCTGTCGTAATTACTCAAGTATATCAGTTACCTGTTATGCAATGCCTAATGTAGCCTATATTGTACAGACGGTTACAAATATTTTTACCAATACTTCACCTTTAAAACCACAACGACAATTATTTTTTTAATAAAATTTAATTAGTCAAAAGTAATTAGTATAGTTTACTTTAGTTTTGATAATATTATGCTCGTATTTTAATATTTATATTATAATAACACCTGCCCTGGGAGCGGAATCAAGTATAAACGCCTAACCCTGGTACCTTTGTTTCTGGGATCACATTTGCCGTGTTTGTATTTTTAAAGTTACTTCTTAATTCACAGACAAGCATTACGTGATGGCTGTCAACATTTTCAGACTTTAAGCTCTTAAATGAAAGACGTATTACTTGAAGTGGCTTTATCTTCTTCTTAGTATGGTTGATAGATGCCCTCTTATATTCTGTAGTGCATATTATACCGTATTGGGGCTTAAATAACGTATTGTTTATCCCAAGATTGTGTTTATCAGACGATTAGAAAGCGACTTTTGTGACCTACAGAAACAAAGATGGCGAGTGGTTCAACTTCAGATAAATGAAATGATGTAATTGGCTGACGTCAATCAAACAAGATGAAGATAAGCCGTTAAGATGCCTAATCGACATCTTTTAAAACTAAAATGCATTAAAACCTTTTTCAGAACCACACACTATGATACTACTGATTAATATGAAACAGATACAAAGAATTTTGTCAGACTACAAAGTAATTAAAAATACAGTCTCCAAGTCACATGCTTGTGGACACACAGTGTTGGCAAACAAGAATGTCGAGGAAAGCAGAGAAACTAACATCAAAACGAAATTTTAAAATTTAGCAGCTGATAATGAGGGTAGACTCTGTAACTACCCGGTTACGAAACAGATGTGGAAATAGATGTTGAATATAACTGACAAAGGTTTAATGAGCTTTTAGTTGCCCCCCCTTAACTAGAAGGATTTCAAATTTGTTTGTAATCTTTATTCTGGTTACAATTATTTTAAATTGGTCAGTTTTATAACAAATTGTATACAAATTTCAATCTCATAAGAAAATTTAAAATTATAATATGCAATACTTTTGGTACCAAAAAGTTGACCGTAAAATTAGTTTTGTTAATAAATATATGTGTACAATGTCCGAAAAAGATATGAATGTGAGTACCCTAGTTTGGCGATGGTCTTATGTTGAGAAATAAAACTCTCAAAGAGCGCCTAAATAGACTAGCTATGGCTTAAACCCATTTGAAAATGGCTGCAATAAACCATTAACGTCTACTACGATCCCTTACGTCTATAACGAAATTTCAGAAAAGTGTCATAGATTCAATATTTCTTTCTAGGATTGTGTTTAGTGAATATGAAAATTTAGTTTGATATTAAAAATTGACTTTTTATTTATTGCAAGACTTTAACACTCATTTAAACGGAACCTTTATTTGTGCCCTAAATAAATATAAATTAATTGAATAAATGATAAACAGGTTGAATATCGAGTCAAAAGTTTATTTATTTAGTGCAACGTTTCGACAACTCATTTGTTGCCCTTCTCAAGCCTGAAAACAATTTCATATTGCATTATAAATACGCATATAAAATGTAAGCACACTCCCAGCAAATATTTTAAAACTAAAAGAAACCCAATGAAATATTAGTCAAAAATATATAAAATAACCCACCAAGATTAAGTTTTTGACTAAAATTACATTGAGTTTTCTTAATTTTAAAAATTATTTTAATTTTTGAGAAGGGCAACAAATTAGATGTCGAAACTTTGCACTAAATAAATAAGCTTATGACTCGATATTCAACCGGTTTATCATTTATTCAGTAGTTATCTTCAGTGCTCAAATAAACATGAATAGATATAAATTAAGTCCCAGTCTGGCCGCGCTGCTAAAAGTTCCTCGAACAAGACTAAGCCACAATAGCCAAGGCTCAATTCAAAACCTAAACATCCATAAGGCAGCTACTGGCAATTTTTGCAAGGTATTAATTCCATTATGATATTTCCGACCACGGCAGGAGGATGGAGGATTAGCAGTAATCTGGGTCTGCATTATTTGGTGTCGAGAATGTTCCTACAACGGTTGTAACATTTGGAAATACGTTACACAATTTGTTAAATCTAAAAAGACTCTTAGTTATAAAAGAACAAGTTATTTCTAGAGTTAATTTAAGGTTAATTAGGACCATATATCTATGATGCACTTCTTTTTTTATTGCGTTCAATTTGTACACTTTTTCATGCCCAAAACCCATCTAAATCTGTGAAACAAACGTGTGAGCTCCAGAACGGGATTTTACTATTACTCAACTGAATAAACATGCATCTGAAGAGAGGAGTATTCGCAGTACAGAAGAGGTAAATCACATATTTTTCGTGCGTAATGTTTACTCGGTCTAGTAGTAGACATGCAATACTGTACTTGGACTGAAACCAAACGACGTATTTTAACAGTTGTTTTGATGTGTATGTATATATCCACCACAGGTTAACCGAGACCCAACATCATAACTCCTGGTTGCAAACTAAGTTTACCGTAGCAACACAGATGCACATTTTTGTTATAGATTACATACTTCACGAAATGTTAGATTAGAAGTTCTATCTTCACAAACGAAATCATTTTTGATAGACTGGTTTAGAGTACATAAGACAGTTTGTGTTTGCCTGGGATCGGACACCGCAATTACTCGCAACTAAGTTATATGTACTAAATTTCAGCAATAATTATAACTGGACGTATTTTATATACACCGTAAGAACAGGATTGAGGTCTGAATCCGTCAGAAGATTATTCCAAATGCCCACTAGGCTACAAGTAATTATTCGAAAGAGTGTGCCTGAGATAGTTTTGGTATATTAGACTTTAAGATCATTTCAATTGGACGGATTCCATGTATAGGTAAAATTTTATAAGCTGCGGGCCCTAGCGAGAGGCCGAGGACAAGGGGAGGGGGAAGTGCCCGCAGGATATTTTCAAAACTTAGTGGATTGACTTCCACTAACTCAAAGGGTGGATTCATTATTTTGTTTTTATTAATAGTTTTTAAAGTATACTATAAAAACAACAAATGGAAATAGGGCGTTCACGGAAGTGTGCTAATAGGATTGTCCACGGGTTGGAACGGGTAGGTCACGAATTATGGCCCCCATGAGGGATGACGACAGAGCCTGATGTTTTCTAGACGACGAATACACAATTTCTACCTAAGAGAAACTTATAAAATCTGACCTATACATCCGACAGGATGGCATTGAGAATATAATTAGTCAGCATATTATTCCATATGTCCACAGGGTTTCAGGTAAATATTCGCTAGAGTGGCCTGAGATAGTTCTGGTTGAGAGGAATACTGAAACATTGCTCTTAAAAATAATTTTAAGTGGATGGATTTCATGTGCATCCGACAGAATGTGAGATCTAAATTCGTCAAGTTAGAATGAAATATTCGCCATAGTATGGCCCAAGAAATCTAATGATGTTTGAACAGAACCACCTAGTTTACGTGTTAGCACACCAAATATACTTTAACAGAACCACTTAGTTTACATGTTAGCACACGAAATATACTTTAACAGAACCACTTAGTTTACATGTTGGCACACGAAATATACTTTAACTGAACCACTTAGTTTACATGTTGGCACACGAAATATACTTTAACTGAACCACCTAGTTTACATGTTGGCACATGAAATATACTTTAACAGACCCACTTAGTTTACATGTTAGCACACGAAATATACTTCAACTGAACCACTTAGTTTACATGTTGGCACACGAAATATACTTTAACTGAACCGCTTAGTTTACATGTTAGCACACGAATTATACTTTAACAGAACCACCTAGTTTACATGTTAGCACACGAAATATACTTTAACTGAACCACTTAGTTTACATGTTGTAACACGAAATATACTTTAACTGAACCACCTAGTTTACATGTTAGCACACGAAATATACTTTAACAGAACCACCTAGTTTACATGTTAGCACACGAAATATACTTTAACTGAACCACTTAGTTTACATGTTGGCACACGAAATATACTTTAACAGAACCACCTAGTTTACATGTTGGCAGACAAAAAAAATGTACTTTAACAGAACCACCTAATTTACCTGTTGGCATACGAAATGTACTTCAACAGAACCTCCTAGTTTACATGTTGGCACACGAAATGTACTTCAACACAACCACCTAGTTTACGTGTTGGCACACGAAATGTACTTCAACAGAACCATCTGGTTTACTTGTTGGAACACGAAATGTACTTCAACAGAACCACCTAGTTTATGTGTTGGCACACGAAATGTACTTTAACAGAACCATCTGGTTTACGAGTTGGCACACGAAATGTACTTCAACAGAACCACCTAGTTGACGTCTTGGCACACGAAATGTACTTCAACAGAACCACCTAGTTTACGGTTAAGCACACGAAATGTAATTTACCAGAAAAATCTAGTTTACGTATAAGCACAGGAAATGTACTTCAACAGAACCACCTAGTTTACGTGTTTTCACACGAAATGTAATTTAACAGAAACACATAGTTTACGTGTTGGAACACGAAATGTACTTCAACAGAACTACCTAGTTTACGTGTTGGCACACGAATTGTACTCCAACAGAAATATCTGGTTTACTTGTTGGCACACGAAATGTACTTCAACAGAACCACCTAGTTTACGTATTTTCACACGAAATGTAATTTAACAGAAACACATAGTTTACGTGTTATCACACGGAATATAATTTAACAGCACCACCTAGTTTACGTGTTTTCACACGAAATGTAGTTTAACAAAAACACATAGTTTACGTTGGATTCGAACTAATACATAGTATACGTTGACTATATGTGTTTGATTACTGTATTAGAGTTACAGGTCGTAGTGGTCCATCACTCAAGTAATTTGTTTTGCCACTACTGTATTTATCTGTAACTGTTTCCTCGAAACATCTGTCGTTTAAACAACAGAAAATATCCATGAAAGTGTTTATAAAGTGCAAGGGCGCTACACAAATATTAACGCTATTTTCCAGATTTGCCGTTGAGGGACAGTAAGAGCGTATCAAATCTGGGTGAGATAGAGCGTTTCCTTCCTGCCTTATCGCTACCGGAAACGCCTACGTTTTAACGTATTGTCAAGGAAGCCGATAAGCTCCATAATCAGACAGCGACCACAGAATGGTGATACTGAAATGAAGGCATTGTATGCATATGCGCGTTGGTATTTTCATGATAAACTATTTATGCAGTGTTCATTTAAAATTTTAAATTGTCTTTAAAAAACTGGGATGGTAAAACATGTTTAAGGTTCTTGCAAAATAACCGGTTTTAAATAATCTGAACTCAACGAGGGTTTTTTAAACACCATGTACTTACAGTATATGAAGTACATGTAGAGCAATTAGTATGCTCATAGGATTAAGATGTTGAAATAACATGGTCTGGAAAATAGGGAAGCATTGTTTGTCCCATACAGAGTCGTACACAGGATGCCGGAGTAATATGACAGTGTCTCCCATAATATGAAGCTGGACAAGGGAGAAATTATAGGTTTTGGCGTTCACCTGAAGAATACCTGCTTCCAACCTTTTATCTAGAGTAAAACTTCAGTAATTCTGCTTCCAACTCCTCGTATGATTCGCTAGAAAATATCTTATAGTACCTATAGGCACTACCTTATCCAAACTCAGAAACGCCCCAGATGATTAAGCGATCCTTGCACTTCGACGCGATGACCTGCCAACCTGGAATTAGATGACTTATTAAAAGCCATTGGCATCAAGTAGGCAGGTCATCGCGTCGAAGTGCAAGGAGCATCTGGGGTGTTTCCGAGTTTGGATAAGTTATAGTTACCTATAGGTACTATAATTATATATACTATATATGGCATAACAAACGCCCAAGTTCTTCTTATTGTACTATTCATTTCATTAACAAGACTTCAAGAACTTTTAAGGTACAGTTAGGGAGGTTTTAGCCAATGAATAAAACAGATGCTACAAGAGAAACGTAATTACGAAATAGTTTTGACAATTCATTACAGCTAAAGAACTTGATTATTGCCAAATTATAGACTTTTGTTGAAATGAAACGTCAGGACGGAGATCGTCTTCAAGAGGACACGTTTCTCTCTTTTATTTTATAGATACCAAATCGATTCTACTTGAGCACGGTATGTTATCACTATCCAGAACCAGATGGTTCAGAAACCTTATTACATGGTGTACGTTACGTTTTGGTCTTAATAATTACAGGAGAAAGGAATCAATTTATTTGTTGTTGGTAGAGATTTTTTCGTCTGAAAACAATTTTTTGTTTAAAATTTGAATGAAAAACTTTGATTTACTTTCCGAGTATGTTGAAACGCGCCAAAAAAATAATCCTGTCATTTATACTTGAAATCATCATTTTCAAATATGGCGAAACAGCAAAACTATTTTACGTTTTGTCACAGAAACCTATTAAAGTCAACACAATTAATCTTTTCTCTTATTACTGACTTAATGGCAATTGTGGGATTTAAAAATTAAAGAGTTGTGGAGTTAGAAATTTGGACGTATTTGTGGTGATGTAGAAATATTGCAATAAACGATGTGAGGTTTTATAAATAACTCATCATTTGTTTGCTACTTTAACGCTACAAGCTAGACACAATTTATAATAAGTGAGTTGAATTTGTTCTTAACTGTAGAAAATTTCGAATTTAAGCCGTACTCGACGAAATGTTTACATGTACTGTAAAGGATTGTATTTATTTAGGAAATCACGTTAAGACTTCCCAGAACAACCAGGTCTTAAAAGCCAACTATAATTAATGCTCCTGCTTGCCGAAAAGATATGAGGCAAAGGCATTTTATAAAGGAATGTCCAGGCTATCAACACAACCGTTGGATGGTCTCTGGCGATGTGCCAGGTTTACGTAAAAGTAGAGAATGAATGTGGTCCAGAAATGATTCTCTAAAGTCGAAACATCCACCGACGTGAATATGTATAAAACCCAAACTAGAAACGTTCGTTCAGGTGTGTGTTATTACAGACATATAAAGAACAACCGATTCAGTTAAAAATGCAAGCACTATACGCGAAGAGTTTCTAAGGAGTGCGTCAGGTGGACGTTAACCTCGCACACTGATTAGGACAGGTTCCCACATTACCAATTCAAGGTAAATAAGCCTAAATGAGGAAACGAGAGCGAGAGCCAATCTGTACAGGAAGCGTGACGTCATTCACTCTCCCGCCACATTCTCCTCATATATGACGCAGCCTTGCTCAAAGTTCCTGGGCATTTTAAACAATTTAAACACTTTTTTGCCCACGTGGCATTAATGATCATGTTTCGGTAAAATTTACCAGTTTCAGTTCCCCAAGTTTTTTCGTTTGGTAATAAACACTTTGACAATTAAAAAAAATAATAAACATCCTAAAACAAAATAAAATTTGAAAAATTTTGTTAAAATTCATAGAGCAATTAACACGTTTGTTATTTTATGAGTACGGGAGAAATCTATCAGAAATGTTTCCACATTAAGACATTTTAAATCGAAGTTGATAACATTGAAGTAATTCCACATTTGTTAAGATCTATTCAGATTTACGGAGTTAACTTTGGACGTATCACTTTTACAGCAAAACGTGTGAAAGTGACGTCACGACGATTGATGGAGAACAGGATGGAGCTAAAGGAAACGCCAGTAACCTAGCAACCATTGCGCTTGTGCAGCTATCGATCTTTGCCTGTCTCTGGCCGTAGCAATCTTACTTTCCTTTTAAAAACAAACTGTTTTATTTGAAAACATTTCTCCGACGTTTAAAATAATCATCAGAAACGGTGTTTTTTTTACTTCTGCAAATTAACAAATCGGAATTATTAAGACCATATTGGCTTAAAAATATTAGGCCGATATAAGAAGAATTTGCAAGTATAAGGAAAGTATGGATCGTTAGAGACCCAGTTGCCCGTTTTATACTTATTCTAATTAAAATCCCCTTAAATCAAAACGATTGTTGTAAGATGTCCTAATGTATGGAACTATTCTAAATAAAATTCCCCTAAATCAAAACGATTGCTGTAAGATGATCTAATGTATGGAACTATTCTAAATAAAATTCCCCTAAATCAAAACGATTGCTGTAAGATGATCTAATGTATGGAACTATTCTAATTAAAATTCCCCTAAATTAGTAGGATGTCCTAATGTATGGAACTATTCTAATTAAAATTCCCCAAAATTAAAACTATAGGTGTAAGATGTCCTAATGTATGAAACTATTATAATTAAAAATCCCCTAAATTAAAACTATTGGTGTAGGATGTCCTAATGTATGGAACTATTCTAATTAAAATTGCAATAAATTAAAACGATTGGTGTAAGATGTTCAAATCTATGGAACTATTCTAATTAAAATTCACCTAAATTAAAACGATTGGTGTAGGATGTACTAATGTATGGAACTATTCTAATTAAAATTCCCCTAAATTAAAACGATTGGTGTAAGATGTTCTAATGTATGGAACTATTCTAATTAAAATTCCCCTAAATTAAAACGATTGGTGTAAGATGTTCTAATGTATGGAACTAATCTAATTAAAATTCACCTAAATTAAAACGATTGGAGTAGGATGTCCTAATGTATGGAACTATTCTAATTAAAATTCACCTAAATTAAAACGACTGGTGTAAAATGTCCTAATGTATAGAACTATTCTAATTAAAATTACCCTAAATTAAAACGATTGGTGTAGGATGTCCTAATGTATGGAACTATTCTAATTAAAAGTCCCCTAAATTAAAACGATTGGTGTAAGATATCCTAATTTATGGAATAGAGTTTTGATTGGTATACACTCCTAGTCATATTGACTGTTGCGTTCATTCAGCGACACTCATAACCTCGTCGTTGTTGGCTGTGTGTGTAGAAGGCGCGTATTCTTGTCTGCTCTTACCAGTCATTGCTGTCCACCGGTCTCAGTGGTAATCTGTAATTAGTAGCGTGCGCTGTGGACACTGTTGATACTGTAAATTTTATCAAGACTCCTATGTATTGATTCTTATCATGATTGTGTGGATATTTAACAACTGTAATTCCATCAAGATGTTTATCATAAACTATTTTAGACATTGCAAAATAAGAACAAAAAATACATGTTCTTTAACTTCTTATATATCATGAAGCAATGTGTCCAAAAGTCTACGGTTTCTTCTTTGAAAAAAAGAGGATGCCCTAATAATGCCTTCTGTTCCTTCTTCTTGGTAGCTAGTGCCAAAGCATATTCTACATTCGTGTTGGTTAAAACTGGCGCCTCCTGTTGAAGAAACAGTAAGCAATGCAGATCGCGACAAACTCCCGAGACAGCAAGTTGCGCAGGAGTGGTGTTCGTCGACTAGAGTGTTTGTATAGGAGTGAGATTCGGTAAATAATGAGTCAGCGGTTCCCCCACCACGCTAAATGCCAAGTATGGTACTGCGCAGTCTGGCCAAGTCTCTTGATATGACTCGGAGTTCGCGCGAACCACCAACGAATCTGTGGTGTGTGTGTGTGTGTGTGATCTATTTAGAAGCGTTCCAATTTGATCTATGTTATTGGCAAGACTAGAGGAACCACCATAAACGCCTGTGGTGATGAAGCTGTGAGAACATTATCATATAAACCCAGCCTCAAACGTCATTCAGTTTCGCAACAGTAGGTTGTATAGACAAAACTTAGGTTTATTTTTATAGTCATAAAATAGCTCTTAGCATGAATTTAGAACTATTATCTATTCGCCGTCTCTATACAATTTTTCTTTCTCCGTTAACCTGTTAAATTATGTCCTTATTAAATCCTCAAAACTTGAAATATGAACATTGTTGAAAGGTTGTACCGGCTGCTACTCTATTGCTTTTATCTTTGCATGATATTTAGTACTAAATGATACGAGTTTAGTTGAAAAATGTCTCTGGAAATCTGATTTATTCTTATTAATCAAATTCTTCTGACAAGTGAGGCGAGTATGATTTAAGTTTTGGAAACAAAAATCTCTAAAGTGTCTGTCCAAAAAAGTCCACTGAAATTAAATTCACTGTTTCGTCTTCCATTTTTCTGTGTTTATTCTTTATAACCGTGTCAAACACAACCTAAAAAATGTTTCATTTTTAATAATAACACCTCCTACACTAAAATGTACAATTTTTAAATTGAAAAAAAAAAATAACTAGAGTTTAGCTGGTTGAAAAAGTACAAGTAACTTCACTTGCTCTCTGTCGATGCGAACATGTGCGCCTCATCCGGACACTATTATCACTAACCTCTTCTCAATGAGAGCGCTCACTCACTGGCTCATTCATCTCTTGCATGAATCAAATGACACGGAAAGGCAGAGAGTAAAGAGGAAAGCTGTGCCACTTTCCCTCCGCTGAAGGGGGAAATTTGGATACGAGGTAAAGGGCAAGTTCGCCTACACCCCCGTCTAACGCCAGTTTTTCAATATAAACTCGCCCAGTCACAAAACTAACATCTGCGCATGCGCCACGAAGTTCGCTCGTCTGCACGCTTGTACGTGAGGTTTTTTGGAAGAGACACTCGAGGGGCAAAAGAGCCGAATGTGGTTTACCGTTCACTTCCTTTAAAGAAATACTGGAATTTCTAATATTCCTTAAAAACAAGATAGAGGTTGCATAACCAGAACGCCGTCAAATAAAAACACAATTTCTAAGTGAGACAACCAATAGTTTATAAACTGACTCCCTTGTAAACTGACTGAAATCTACCACGACCGAAATCTATAAACTTAGGCACCAACACCAGGTGAATTTAAAACAGTATAGATGGATAGTCTTATACCAGTGACTACAGTTCTTTTCGAAAAAATCACTTTTGCCTAGACACAATAATTGTTTTTTAATGCTCAATACGTGCTTAGTTTTAACTAATTTATTGAGAATTAATCCAGAAAAAATTATGTATAAAGTCTATGTGAAATAAATTTAAAAAAACTTCTAAAGCAATAAACTAATAAACTTTTAATCTAATAAATTTGTTTCCTAAACTAATAAAAAACCAAAATGATTTTACTATTTCTTAAACTGAACAAAGACAAAAACAAATAACATAAACGAACAATTTTTTAAATTAAATTCCTACTTAATTCAACAAACAATATTTTCCGGGTGAATTTATAACAGCATGGATGCAAAAGCGATTTGTTATATACATTCTGTATAAAAAAGGTTTAAATATTATAAGTATATATTAATTTATTGTGTTACTAAATATCTATAAATTAAAGCATAAACAACAGTTCCAAATGTTATTTTCATGACTAATTCTTGTGACAGACATGGATTACAACTTTCAAGCGAAATCTCTTTCCAAATATAATACAAATCGGAATAAACGTGTTCTACGAATCATTATCTTAAGTTCCAAAGAACATATATAAGCGTTGTTAGTAATTTATTAGGTACAATAATAACCAAAGCAAATTTAAAAATCACAACGATTATCAGCGAGCACGCAGCTACTCTGTGTACAAAGTGGGTGGAAAACTACATTGAGATAACGTCGCTATCTACAAGGCTTGTTGTGTAGTGGACTTTGACGGATCTGCACGCTCAGTCTTGTTTATTAGGAGACGCCCCACATTCCCTGGCGAATCAAGTTTTAGAGTTTGCACTGAAAAATTGCTAGATGAACTCATGGAGCACTGCAATTGCAAATAATACAAAATATGAGATAATACAGGACCAAATGTAATTTTGAACGAATTAAATTGTTTTTGTAGGCTTTTACAATTTTATTCGCAAAAACCAATAAGGTTATCATCGCCTACAACAATACTTATAAGATAAGTAACTAAAATAATAAGATAAAGTAATAAGATAAATTACTAAAATAATATCCTAAAACTAAAAACTAAAATTGAAAATAAAGAATTAAAACGACTTCTAAATTTAAATTGATAAAACTAAATAAAAATACTATTGTATATAACTATAAATAAATTAAGGTGGCACAAGAAGGCGACAACACGGACATCGCCCCTTATGACATTCACTCCGTCGAAGATCGTAAAGGTCAACTCATCACATTCTTCGGCTTTTACCAAACACGATAAAATGTCCTATTTAAATTTGATCGTTCTGTTCTGAACTCCTAAAAGTTTTTGTTTTAAGCAAACTGTAAAATGATATTTATTTCGTATTCTGTTTTTAAAGGTTTTCCGTTCGTACTGGATAAAGGTCTATTCACACACATCAGTTCCGGCGCGTCACAGGTCAGTCACATCAGTCACGTCACAGTCAAAACATTTATTCTATAATGGATTTCCTGTTGCGCTATCTACACTCATCCGGCGCAGGTCCGTCAGTCGCTCTGCCGGCGTCCGTCAGTCATTTTCAGATTTCTTCCCACCGATATTTTTCGATTGTTCGGACGCCTGACGGTCGTATGACGGATGTGTTTGCTATTTTAAAAGGATTGCGTTTTTATATAAAAGTTGTATTTCTGTGTAGAATTTATATTATAAAGACTGTTTGTTACGATCATCAAGATGAACGATGAAAAATTGATAGAATGTGTTCGCAAAAATATAGTTTTGTATGATATGTCTAACGCTAAGTACATGGACTCGTCTGTGAAGAATGAAATGCACTTCCACTTTACCGAGTAAAATATGAAATGTTTCACTTGTCATCCTAAAATATTTAAAGAACTTAGTTTCATCGTCCATTAGTCCCTTAAATAACGTGATGAACTCTCCCTGACTTTCCCTTTTCTTCCATAAATCATGAACCCATATCCTTCTCCTTTTTCTCTTATTTTCAATCTCTTCGTCATCTAAGGCTATCGCTATTGCAGCTAACTCTACTATAGTAAAATCAGCCATTGAGGTAATTATATATTATCCAATTTAATTCACTCATGATAAAATACGCTTGACTGTAAGATCACTGTATAAAGTGACTGACGACTGACTGAAGCCAACTGACGGACAGTTGACTGACGAATTCCGGACGCAACTTTGACTGAACTGAGACTGAACTGTGACGGAACTGTGACTCGACTGATGTGTGTGAATAGACCTTAAGCCGAAAAATTGGAGCAGGTCAGCATGGAAAAAGTAAATTGTTCCTTTAACCACGTGTGTAATTTTACCGGCGAATGTAGAAACTCAACGAATAACAGAATCCTTTTTTAACTTCCGCTCACATCCCAATAATTACAATTTTGGACAAACATTATTATTCCACCTCCTCCACGGTCACCTAAAACCTTACAAAATCTGTTTTAACTAGAAACTAGCAACATCTCTCGAAACGTATTTAAACTTACTGGTGACGGAACAAAAATTACAGTTTTTGATAAAATATTAATTAACAAAACACAATACAATATTAATAACACAACAGGACACTGCATGCGCGGTAACTTTAGGCCAAAGTTAGAAACGAATATGGCTGTCGAATAAGTGTCTATACACTTACATTTCTTACAAATCTGTATCGCCAGGTAAAATTTTTCTTTCGGCCGCAAATCCTTACGCGGCTAAACGGAACAATTACCGAAAAAAATAAAAATAAAATTTATTGTAAAAAATAGTACAATCTAAAACATTATTTTTTTTACAACGCTACATGTTTTAGTAAAAAAATCTAAAACTGTGACATCCTGTCGTAACGAGGTAGCTACAACAGGCACCAATATTGGACCGATTTCAATGCTTTACATTTATGTTAAAACATGCGAAGGTTTGTTCTGAGTATTAAAAACTAAAAAATGAACATGAAAAACCTAAAAATATCATATTTAGTTTGATATCTAAAACATTTTTTCAAAAATTACAAAGTAAAATTTTGTATTATCATTTTTAAAAAGAGCAATTTTTATACTTCGTATTCACTTGGTAGTTCACTAAATATTAACTCTGTGAACATTTTGTAGATTACACCATTACTGACTACAAGGTTAAAAAAAATGTATTTGAACTTGAGTAGATGAATGAAAAGTATGTTATTTAGGATTGTAAATTTGTACAAGATATATACAGTATATATATATATATATATATATATATATATATATATATATATATATATATATATATATATATATATATATATATATATAGAGAGAGAGAGAGAGAGAGAGAGAGAATATAACTAATAGAAAGAATTTAAATACAGATTTGCCTCTAATTTTTAATCTCACAATTTCAAAAAGGAGTCACTTTGAAAAGTAAGTGCTAAAGAATTGTATCCAGGCGACAGGTTTTTCTCATATGCATTGTGATCAATTTTTACGGGGATCAGCCAGAAGTAGATGAATAGATGAATATGGGACACTGGCATTGTCGTCACATCGAAATGACCTCTCTGATAACTGACATTTGGTTTTCAAATTACAATTTCTGTATTAGGCTACGAAAGGCGAACCTAACCTAACCCTCGAGATAAGTGAGGCCAATCACGCAGCTGCCACGCCGAAACATCCGTTATCTTCTCTGTTTACAGGTCAAGTTAAAGTCAATCTAAATATAACGTGTGTGTTTGACAAATAACGTGTAACAATTAGCTTCAGCTTATCTGTTAACTGTTCATATCTTTCTGGTGTGAAGTACGAAAGGCAAAACTGCTTATGGTTAAGGTGCTCAAAACGTTGACAGTTTAAATCTATGTGAAAATTATACATCTAGAAAGTGTTAGAAAACAGATTTAATCTCTTAAATTTGCTGTAGAATCTAAAAATTATAATTAGGGTTTGAGAAATGTAATATCTTTACCAACCATGAAACAGAAAATAGTTTTAATATGTATATCCTAAACATAAACAAATTTTAAAAAGTGTACACCACAACCACTAATGCAGGCCATTATGTGGACTACTACCGCTTAAAAATCTATTAAAAGTAATCTTTTGAATTTGACCTCCAAAAATGATGTTTTATTACCTACCACGAATCTGCAAGTTGATCATCGCCTTCATTGATTGTCTCAAAATACAACGCTCTCTATAAGCCCTGATGTAATTCCTTAGTGTAGTTTTTACAAGACTCATTGGTAAACTTGTGTAGGCCTAAAGATGCTTTCAAAAAGTGTAGAGCTATAAATATAAATGTTTTATAGAAAGAATTAATTTTTGTTACTTCTGCCCAAGAGTCTACAGGTTTAAATACTGATAACCAGTGGCGGCTCCTGCCCAATTACATTGGTGGGGCTTCCCAAATTTACGAGGTGCGGAGACAATTTTGAAATTTGATACCGATTAAACTCGTTTTACATTCTAAGCACCTACAACTTTTATTAAGTTATACTTATTGATTAATATATTAACATTGCTATAACTAATAGACATATTACGGTGTGATTTATGAAATGTTGCTAGGTTGGGTAGTTAAGTGATTGCCTATGCTAAAGCGTCGAGTACTCAACGAGTAGTGTGAATCAAGTTTTACTTTTAAAAGTATATTAGGCCACTATGTTATAACATAAAGTACGAGGGTTTAGATTAAATTGAATTAGTTGCTAAAATAATCTTTTATAGGATTAAAAAAAAAGACAAATAGTTTCTAGTGCGGACAAAGCATTGAGTCCGGCAAATTGACAATAGAAGGTCCAAAGCTTGTTAAGGCGGGAAATCCAGCGGCCGATATAGCCTGGGGAATTAACAGTGTACCGTTAGGTTTAGCTAATTGTAGAATTGAGGGAAACTTACAAAGAACGTATTGGTGGTAGTGGGAGAGATTAGGGATTTCATAAAAAACTAAATGATCGGAAGTTGAAAGGAAAGTTTGAGGAGAGTCTAAGAGAGAGGCAGGCAGGTTGGCGGGGACCAGGATGGAAGTGTTGTAAAGGGAGAAATTGATAAAATTAAGTAAAGAGATTTTTTTTATAAGTAAATTTTAAAAGTGCGACGTAAAAGTTTTTTTGAAAAATAAAGTATGTTTTTTTTGTGTCAAGTGTAAGCGCGGAAGTGAACAAAGCCAGGATTCCAGGGACTCTTCAGAACAATAAGTATATTTGAATAAAAGTGTAGCCAACAGACATATATCTTTTAGTTTAAAACAATTTTAAGTTCATCAAAATTTATAAAAATTATTCTAGTCACCATTTCTAATTTAAAAGCAAAGTTCCCGTAATAGCGACCCCGAGAGCAAGAATAAATTTTTAATACTGTTTTTTTAAGTTATTTTATTAGAAATCTAAAGCCTCAGAAGTCCACCTTTTATGACTGTAATTTTAGTTAAGATATCAAGCCTTTCACTGCAAAATATTAATATAAATTTGGAATAATGTGTAGAGTTAATTGAAGAAAATAAATGCAAGTGATGTTTAACCACCCGTAACAAGCGTTGAGTGACGTCACCGCACGGTTTTGGCTGTTTCAGCTTATTCCACGCACACTCTATGCACTAGTCTGGGGCTCTCTGCTGTGAGCCCCGCGCGGAGCTTGCGGCTAATTTCGTGCGTCAACTGCTACATATTTTATGGTTTTAACATAGCTTAGATAATTTTAAGCTCTTCTTAACCTAATTTAAGACAAATGAATAATAATTAAAAATTAATTTTTGTAATTGGGAGGGTTGCGCCCAGAGCCCTTTTGGACAAACCGCCACTGCTGATAACTAAATAAATTTTTACAAGATTTGGCAAGGTAAAAATATGTTACTGTAGATTAGGCTTACACATATTACTTGTATAATCTTGCTTACAGTCTATTTATGTATTCTAAAATGTTTTAGAAATCTAGATTTGATAGGGAAAAATGAAAAATTAGCCAGAATAGAAAGAACAAACTTTACGTACATGTCTAACTCAACGATAAATAGTCTTCCATGACGCAATCCTATTCTCAACAAAGTTCCTGGAATCAGCGAAAATATCGAGCTTTTGTAAAAGGCGTTAGAAGGTCTGGGTAATAGTTGACAATAGTGCATTATGATTAAGAGGTCGACATTTCTAACTGATGATGAACATTTTCAACGAGCTCTGATGACAAAGCCAATGTTCTTGACATAATGGCGAAAATAACGAACGTTTTTACAGAGGCCAAAGTTCTTGTTAGATTGGGGAGAATAGCGAAATCTGATAAAGAAACAAGGTTCATGACGGAATGGTGAGAATAGTGGAATCTGATATAGAAGCTAAGATTTTTTAATATTTGCGAAAATAACGAGCACTGATGAAGAGGTCAAGGTTCTTGAACTATTGGCGAGAATAGCGAACGTTGATAAAGAGGACAAGGTGCTTGACAGATTGGCGAGAATAACGAAATGTGATAAAGTAGCTAACGATATTGCATATTAGCGAGAATAACGAACACTTATAAAGAATTCAATGTTCTTGACATATTGGCGAGAATAGTGAACGTTGATAAAGAGGAGAAGGCCCTTGACAGATTGGCGAGAATAACGAAATGTGATAAAGTAGCTAACGATATTGCATATTAGCGAGAATAACGGACACTGATAAAGAATTCAATGTTCTTGACATATTGGCGAGAATAGTGAACGTTGATAAAGAGGCCAAGGTTTTTGACAGATTGGCGAGAATAACGAAATGTGATAAAGAAGCTAACGATATTGCATATTGGCGAGAATAACGAACACTGATAAAGAATTCAATGTTCTTGACATATTGGCGAGAATAGTGAACGTTGATAAAGAGGCTAAGGTTTTTGACAGATTGGCGAGAATAAGGAAATGTGATAAAGAAGCTAAGGTTCTTGAAATATTGGCGAGAATAGTGGGTATTCATTAGACAGCACTATATCTTACAACAAACATTTCTGTAACGTACGAAATGGGACACTTAGCTAGTTTAGCTTTATCAGACACAATTATCAACACTAACGCTTCCCTTCTTTATCCTTCTTTCTTTAAAGGCAGCATATAATATTCTAAACATTATGTTTTGTAGCCCTGGTTCGAGCAAGAGATGTTGCGGATCGCAGGGCCAGAAACACATCTCTGAAGCATTATGCTTTCTACCTTGATCATAGAGAATAGTCTAAGTGCTACAAAGGGAGGATAGGCATAATGTAGGTTTACGCGAAGAGAACTGCTGTTTCGAGCAAGAGATGTTGCGGATCGCAGGGCCAGAAACACATCTCTGAAGCATTATGCTTTCTACCTTGGTCATAGAGAATAGTCTAAGTGCTACAAAGGGAGGATAGGCACAATGTAGGTTTACGCGAAGAGAACTGCTGTTTCGAGTAAGAGATGTTGCGGATCGCAGGGCCAGAAACACATCTCTGAAGCATTATGCTTTCTACCTTGATCATAGAGAATAGTCTAAGTGCTACAAAGGGAGGATAGGCATAATGTAGGTTTACGCGAAGAGAACTGCTGTTTCGAGTAAGAGATGTTGCGGATCGCAGGGCCAGAAACACATCTCTGAAGCATTATGCTTTCTACCTTGATCATAGAGAATAGTCTAAGTGCTACAAAGGGAGGATAAGCATAATGTAGGTTTACGCGAAGAGAACTGCTGTTTCGAGTAAGAGATGTTGCGGATCGCAGGGCCAGAAACACATCTCTGAAGCATTATGCTTTCTACCTTGATCATAGAGAATAGTCTAAGTGCTACAAAGGGAGGATAAGCATAATGTAGGTTTACGCGAAGAGAACTGCTGTTTCGAGTAAGAGATGTTGCGGATCGCAGGGCCAGAAACACATCTCTGAAGCATTATGCTTTCTACCTTGATCATAGAGAATAGTCTAAGTGCTACAAAGGGAGGATAGGCATAATGTAGGTTTACGCGAAGAGAACTGCTGTTTCGAGTAAGAGATGTTGCGGATCGCAGGGCCAGAAACACATCTCTGAAGCATTATGCTTTCTACCTTGATCATAGAGAATAGTCTAAGTGCTACAAAGGGAGGATAGGCATAATGTAGGTTTACGTGAAGAGAACTGCTGTTTCGAGTAAGAGATGTTGCGGATCGCAGGGCCAGAAACACATCTCTGAAGCATTATGCTTTCTACCTTGATCATAGAGAATAGTCTAAGTGCTACAAAGGGAGGATAGGCATAATGTAGGTTTACGCGAAGAGAACTGCTGTTTCGAGTAAGAGATGTTGCGGATCGCAGGGCCAGAAACACATCTCTGAAGCATTATGCTTTCTACCTTGGTCATAGAGAATAGTCTAAGTGCTACAAAGGGAGGATAGGCATAATGTAGGTTTACGTGAAGAGAACTGCTGGTTCGAGTAAGAGATGTAGCGGGTCGCCGGGGCAGAGATACATCTCTGAGGTTGTCAAAGAAATCACTTACGTAAAGTTAAATGAGACAATGCATGTTTGTGTACTAAATTGAACTAAAGTGTAAAATAGAAGAGTAAAAATAAATTTGAAAAATACTGTCCGTATAAATTAGCAATAATAGCCTGTATTTGTTCTGATGTGGACTGTGAGGCGGGTTATCACAATGACTAAACCTAATCGGTCAGACAGAGACATCGTGCTCGTAACGTGTATCACGGGCTAGTCACTTTCTGTCTAACAGTATTTGAAACCAAGGAATAATGGCTTTATGCCTGCCGTATTTTGTCTATGCATTTTATAGAATAATGTTTCAGACAATATTTCCTACTAGCTGTATCAATAGGGGTCTGGCTTCTGTCGCATTACATCAATAAAATAAAACTATTTTTCCACGTAGGTGGCACGTTCGTCAAAAGTAAATGCCGTCAAGAAATATTTGAGCAATAAGGAACACACATACAAAAATAAAGTGCTTTTATTCATCATTTTCAACTCTTCAAAGAGTATTTGAGGCATGGTAGTATATAATACAATGCTTATAAATATATCTTCATTGGCACTGATAAAAGAAAATGTTATTTCTACTTTAAACACTTTCAGTTTAATGCCCACTGAGTTTCACTCTATTTTTCAAGCATAGAGCTATTATGTCCCTTCGAATATTTAAGATCTGAAAGTATTACTTATGTAATAATTTTTATTTTATCTTAAAAGCAAATTGATATTTTGTCCCGTTTATTGATTTTCTGTGAGTATTTCTTTTCTGGACTATGATTTATTTTATTTTTCAAGGTACAGTAAAATCTCTCTTATCCGAACTTCGCTTAACCGAAACGCTCGGCGAGTATGAAATATTTCCGTAAATACGCAAGAAGCTTTCGGCGTAAGAGACCAAATCGTCTGCCCCGTGTTGACGTCAACGCGGTAACACATCCTGTTGTTTTGTTAGAAAATACAATTAATGTGATTCAGTAAAAACCTCTCTTATCCGAACTAAGCTTAACCGAAACGCTCGGCGAATATGAAACATTTCCGTAAATACGCAAGAAGCTCCCGTCGCAAGAGACCAAATCGTCTGCCCCGTGTTGACGTCAACGCGGTAAACATCTTGTTGTTTTGTTAGAAAATACGACTACTGTGATTCAGTAAAACCTCTCTTATCCGAACTAAGCTTAACCGAACGCTCGGCGAATATGAAACATTTCCGTAAATAAGCAAGAAGCTCCCGTCGCAAGAGACCAAATCGCCTACTCCGTGTTGACGTCAACGCGGTAAACATCCTGTTGCTTAATTAGAAAATACAACTACTGTGATTCAGTAAAACAGGTTTTATGTGTTTTACTTGAAGAAATATACGTTAAAATAGTTGGGAATGCTTATCCGAAATAGTTCCGCCCCCATTATTTGTGATAAGAGCAGTTTTACTGATATTTTGACACTGATTAGTATTCGAGTTTTGTTAGTATTACTTATGTATTAACTTTAATTTTATCTCTCAATCAATGATATTTTTTGTCACTGATCATCTGATATTTGAGAGTACACTTAATGTACTGTTACTGAACTGTTACTCTTATCATTCAAGCAAATTGATAGATTGATCCTTGGAGTTTTATGTGCTGAGAGAACTTATGTACCAACTTTAATCTTTTAATCAATCCCTTTGATTATTTGAGATTTGAAAATATTTCTTACGTACTAAGAATTGTTTTACTTTTGAAGTTGTGTGATATTTTTTCAGTTTGATTAGTATTTGATAGTATTTCTGCTAAACTAACTTTTACTTTATCTTTTCGCTACAACTTTTTACTTAATTTTTTTAGCAATGTTAACCCGAACATATTTATTAGTATTTCAGTTTGCGAGCTAGACAAATTTTACTTGTTAGCTTCTAGCTTTATCGGCGTTAATCTAATTTTCGCCCTAATGGAAAGTCTAGAGATAAGTAGCACAGAAAAGTCTAGAGTTTCTAGTACAACCTTATTATAAATAGTGTATATATATATGATGAATAGTTACTATCTGGAGTACATCCGTTCATTCTGCAGTCCATAAATTCGCAGTTCCGACGTTTCTCGCTCTTCTACTGTTGTTGGGTTCACCTTGTCAATGCTGGATGAGATTCTAGCGAAACGTCGGAACTGCGAATTTATGGACTGCAGAATGAATGGATGTACTCCAGATAGTAACTATTCATCATATTTTTCCATCCGTGAAGGAATACGTATCAGCATATATATATATATATATATATATATATATATATATATTATAACATAAAGTACGAGGCTTTAGAGTAAATTCAGTGAGTTGCTAAAATAAATATCTATAGGATTAAGCAATGAAACACACAAATAGTTTTCTAGTGCGGACAAAGCAGGTACCATATCATTATCCTTTTCCAGGAAAGCTATAAGTTGAGTCCGGCAACCATAGAAAATAGAGAAGGGTCCATAGTGGTGAAGACGGGAAATCCAGCGGCCGATATAGCCTGGGAAAATAACCGTGTACCGTTAGGTTAAGTTAATTGTAGAACTGTGGGAAACTTACAAAGAACGTTTGTGGTAGTGGGAGAGATTAGTGATTTCATAAAAACTAAATGATCGGGAGAAGTTAGGGAGTGTTTGAGAGGAGTCTCAAAGGAAGACAGGTTGGTGGGGTCAAGGATGGAAGTGTTGTAAAGGGAGAATTTTGTTAAATTAAGTAAAGAGTTTTTTTTTATAAGTAAAATTTAGAAAAGTGCGATGTAAAAGTTATTTTTGAAATATAAAGTAAGTTTTTTTTGTGTGTCAAGTGTAAGTGCAGAAGGTAATAACCAAGGCCAGGATTCCAGGGACTCTTCAGAACAATAAGTATTATTTGAATATAAGTGTAGCCAAAAGACATCTAATCTTTAGTTCAGAACAAATTTTAATTTCATCAAAATTTATAAAAATTATTCTAGCTCACCATTTCTAATTTAAAAGCAAAGTTCCCGTAGCGACCCGAGAGCAAGAACAAAATTTTAATACTGTTTTATTTGTTATGTTATTTTATTAGAAATCTAAAGCCTCAGAAGTCCACCTTTTATCATTGTAATATTAGTTAAGATATCAATCCTGTCACTGCAAAATATTAATATAAATTTGGAATAATGTGTAGAGTTAATTGAGAGAATAAATGCAAGTGATGTTTAAAAATTGATAAGATTGTTAATTCTTTATAAACTTGAAGGTGTGACATTATTAGGTAAGGTAAATAAATAACATTTAAATATAAATTTAATTATAACAAAAGTTAAGTTATAATATATATATATATATATATATATATATATATATATATATATATATATATATATATATTTATTTATTTATAAGCAATACATAGAATATATACAATAGTGATGTATAATTAACAAGCGGATTACATCCTTTCATTTTGTAGTGCATAAAAATTCAGTTCCGAGCAATAATGAGGTGATTCCAAGAACAGATGAAGCTAGAATCTCAGAATCTAAATGAAACGCGAATCTAGGTATACATATAACGCAATTAATAGTTCTGAAATGTAGACTCGCAAATATACCATATAAGATTCTTGTTTAAATACATAAAAGTACCCGCAACATGCCTGTCTCAAAAAAACCTTGAAAATGAGAGTAATTAACAGTTCGTGAAAGTAGACTCGCAAATATACCTAGTAAGATTCTTGTATAAGTACTTTATAGTGTAAGTGATAAGTGAATACTAGAAAACAATGTTTCAAAGTTAAATATACTATATAAGAGAGAGATATTAATACTATATATTAAAGAGAGAGATATGTCATTTTGTAAGGTATCTCGACAAATATTTGGAAATATAAAAAATGTAGCTGGAGTTAAAATGATAATAATCCTACTAAACATAAGTTTTGGAGAGATCATTCGACTTGTTCGTTAATACTTGCATTTTTGTTCTCTATTGATCGTTTAGAATTAATACTGTTGTAGAATGTTCATTTCTTAGCAAAGATTCGATGATGTTTAAATAAAAAATTATCTCAATAGTTTTTACAAGAGTGAGATTGAGTATTTGCATTTAGAAATTATTTTATTGGATAACTATAAATGGATTTATAATGACATTTTAAGTTGGGCGTAAACAATTTTTCATTGTTTTGCAAATGTCTTATTTTGATTAGCATAAGATAAAACATCGCTATATATCTTTTTTAAAGAACTTAATTTCCCATAATTTTAAAAAGTAGGAAATCATTTTCTATTGCATGTTGTTAAGGTTGATTTACCATACTTACAAGATTTGAAATTAATCTGACTGTGTTCAAAAATTATCTTGAGGCAGTCAGAGAAACGTGTTCTGGGCCAAACATGAGCTCATACAAAATGATAATAGTTTATATTCGCCAACTTGGAGAACAATAAACAGCTTGTCCTCAAGGTGGCAATCTCTCGCCATTACCCTGCAAAGGCCAGACTACATGAGCCGGAATCGATCCTGGTGACGTAACAATGCCAAGTGTGCTGTCTGTGACGCCACTCGTCTCTCTGTTACATCACGTAACAAGGAATTGGCACACTTTTGTGAGGTTAGTACGACAACTGAAAGCAATGTATGGTCATTGATGGCTATAAACAAAGAAAAATGCAATCGAAAGCTACGATTTTGCATTTCAAACAAATAAAAATTCGAAATTTACCAATGTTTCGGGTCAGAGTAATCTAAATAGAACTCCTTGCACTGGAATTTAAAGAATGATGTATTTCATGGCAGCTGTCTCAATCCAGTCTACTTTACTATAATTGTGTAAACTACACTACGGTAGCTTCTACATCGGCTCACGATTTGGTTTTTCTAGATCGCCTTCTTACTACTTTGGTTCAAATTGGTGATTTGTTCACTGAATCTGCTCTGGTAGTATCTCCTTACATTCCCCAAAAAATAAATCTCTTCTCTTATACATTATTACATTGCCTTTAACCTATTCGCTTTTTAATCTCTTCGTTACACACTCCATTCAGTCATGCAATAATAACACCTTCTCTTTCTCTCTTCCCCTATCGCAGTCGCATTCCTTCCATATTCTCAAATATCGCCCCTCCACCATTCGTTTTCTAATCTCTTCATTAGTTACTACATTCAGTCCCGAAATGATCACACCTCTTCTCCTCTCTTGCAGTCGCATTCCTTCCATATTCTCACATATCGCCCCTCCACCTTATTCGTTTTCTAATCTCTTCATTAGTTACTACATTCAGTCCCGAAATGATCACACCTCTCCTCCTCTTTTGCAGTCGCATTCCTTCCATATTCTCACATATCGCCACCTCTACCTCATTCGTTTTCTAATCTCTTCATTAGTAACTACATTCAGTCACGAAATGATCACACCTCTTCTCCTCTCTTGCAGTCGCATTCCTTCCATATTCTCACATATCGAACCCCTCCACCTTATTAGTTTTCTAATCTCTTCATTAGTAACTACATTCAGTCACGAAATGATCACACCTCTCCTCCTCTCTTGCAGTCGCATTCCTTCCATATTCTCACATATCGAACCCCTCCACCTCATTCGTTTTCTAATCTTTTCATTAGTAACTACATTCAGTCACGAAATGATCACAACTCTCCTCCTCTCTTGCAGTCGCATTCTTTCCATATTCTCACATATCGAACCCCTCCACCTTATTCGTTTTCTAAACTCTTCATTAGTAACTACATTCAGACACGAAATGATCACAGCTCTCCCTCTCTCTTGTAGTCGCATTCCGTCCATATTCTCACATATCGTCCCCTCCACCTCATTCGTTTTCTAATCTCTTCATTAGTTACTACATTCAGTCCCGAAATGATCACACCTATCCTCCTCTCTTGCAGTCGCATTCCTTCCATATTCTCACATATCGAACCCCTCCACCTCATTCGTTTTCTAATCTCTTCATTAGTAACTACATTCAGTCACGAAATGATCACACCTATCCTCCTCTCTTGCAGTCGCATTCTTTCCATATTCTCACATAACGAACCCCTCCACCTTATTCGTTTTCTAAACTCTTCATTAGTAACTACATTCAGTCCCGAAATGATCACACCTCTTCTCCTCTCTTGCAGTCGCATTCCTTCCATATTCTCACATATCGTCAACTCCACCTCATTCGTTTTCTAAACTCTTCATTAGTAACTACATTCAGTTACGAAATGATCACAACTCTCCTCCTCTCTTGCAGTCGCATTCCTTCCATATTCTCACATATCGCCCCTCCACCTAATTCGTTTTCTGAACTCTTCATTAGTAACTACATTCAGTTACGAAATGATCACACCTCTTCTCCTCTCTTGCAGTCGCATTCCTTCCATATTCTCACATATCGCCCCCTCCACCTAATTCGTTTTCTAAACTCTTCATTAGTAACTACATTCAGTTACGAAATGATCACACCTCTTCTCCTCTCTTGCAGTCGCATTCCTTCCATATTCTCACATATCGCCCCCTCCACCTTATTAGTTTTCTAATCTCTTCATTAGTTACTACATTCAGTCCCGAAATGATCACACCTCTTCTCCTCTCTTGCAGTCGCATTCCTTCCATATTCTCACATATCGCCCCTCCACCTTATTCGTTTTCTAATCTCTTCATTAGTTACTACATTCAGTCCCGAAATGATCACACCTCTCCTCCTCTTTTGCAGTCGCATTCCTTCCATATTCTCACATATCGCCACCTCTACCTCATTCGTTTTCTAATCTCTTCATTAGTAACTACATTCAGTCACGAAATGATCACACCTCTTCTCCTCTCTTGCAGTCGCATTCCTTCCATATTCTCACATATCGAACCCCTCCACGTTATTAGTTTTCTAATCTCTTCATTAGTAACTACATTCAGTCACGAAATGATCACAACTCTCCTCCTCTCTTGCAGTCGCATTCTTTCCATATTCTCACATATCGAACCCCTCCACCTTATTCGTTTTCTAAACTCTTCATTAGTAACTACATTCAGTCACGAAATGATCACAGCTCTCCCCCTCTCTTGTAGTCGCATTCCGTCCATATTCTCACATATCGTCCCCTCCACCTCATTCGTTTTCTAATCTCTTCATTAGTTACTACATTCAGTCCCAAAATGATCACACCTATCCTCCTCTCTTGCAGTCGCATTCCTTCCATATTCTCACATATCGAACCCCTCCACCTCATTCGTTTTCTAATCTCTTCATTAGTAACTAAATTCAGTCACGAAATGATCACACCTCTTCTCCTCTCTTGCAGTCGCATTCTTTCCATATTCTCACATATCGAACCCCTCCACCTTATTCGTTTTCTAAACTCTTCATTAGTCACTACATTCAGTCCCGAAATGATCACACCTATCCACCTCTCTTGCAGTCGCATTCCTTCCATATTCTCACATATCGAACCCCTCCACCTTATTCGTTTTCTAAACTCTTCATTAGTAACTACATTCAGTCACGAAATGATAACAGCTCTCCCCCTCTCTTGCAGTCGCATTCCTTCCATATTCTCACATATCGCCACCTCTACCTCATTCGTTTTCTAATCTCTTCATTAGTAACTACATTCAGTTACGAAATGATCACACCTATCCTCCTCTCTTGCAGTCGCATTCTTTCCATATTCTCACATATCGAACCCCTCCACCTTATTCGTTTTCTAATCTCTTCATTAGTAACTACATTCAGTCACGAAATGATCACACCTCTTCTCCTCTCTTGCAGTCGCATTCCTTCCATATTCTCACATATCGAACCCCTCCACCTTATTCGTTTTCTAATCTCTTCATTAGTTACTACATTCAGTCCCGAAATGATCACACCTATCCTCCTCACTTGCAGTCGCATTCCTTCCATATTCTCACATATCGAACCCCTCCACCTCATTCGTTTTCTAATCTCTTCATTAGTTACTACATTCAGTCCCGAAATGATCACACCTATCCTCCTCTCTTGCAGTCGCATTCCTTCCATATTCTCACATATCGAACCCCTCCACCTCATTCGTTTTCTAATCTCTTCATTAGTAACTACATTCAGTCACGAAATGATCACACCTCTTCTCCTCTCTTGCAGTCGCATTCCTTTCATATTCTCACATATCGAACCCCTCCACCTTATTCGTTTTCTAATCTCTTCATTAGTCACTACATTCAGTCCCGAAATGATCACACCTATCCACCTCTCTTGCAGTCGCATTCCTTCCATATTCTCACATATCGAACCCCTCCACCTTATTCGTTTTTTAATCTCTTCATTAGTAACTACATTCAGTCTCGAAATGATCACACCTATCCTCCTCTCTTGCAGTCGCATTCCTTCCATATTCTCACATATCGAACCCCTCCACCTCATTCGTTTTCTAATCTCTGCATTAGTTACTACATTCAGTCACGAAATGATCACACCTCTTCTCCTCTCTTGCCGTCGCATTCCTTCCATATTCTCAAATATCGCCCCCTCCACCATTCGTTTTCTAAACTCTTCATTAGTAACTACATTCAGTTACGAAATGATCACAGCTCTCCCACTCTCTTGTAGTCGCATTCCTTCCATATTCTCACATATCGCCCCCTCCACCTTATTCGTTTTCTAATGTCTTCATTAGTAACTACATTCAGTCACGAAATGATCACACCTCTTCTCCTCTCTTGCAGTCGCATTCCTTCCATATTCTCACATATCGCCCCCTCCACCTTATTGGTTTTCTAATGTCTTCATTAGTAACTACATTCAGTCACGAAATGATCACACCTCTTCTCCTCTCTTGCAGTCGCATTCCTTCCATATTCTCACATATCGAACCCCTCCACCTTATTCGTTTTCTAATCTCTTCATTAGTTACTACATTCAGTCGCGAAATGATCACACCTATCCTCCTCTCTTGCAGTCGCATTCCTTCCATATTCTCACATATCGAACCCCTCCACCTCATTCGTTTTCTAATCTCTTCATTAGTTACTACATTCAGTCACGAAATGATCACACCTATCCTCCTCTCTTGCAGTCGCATTCCTTCCATATTCTCACATATCGTCAACTCCACCTCATTCGTTTTCTAAACTCTTCATTAGTAACTACATTCAGTTACGAAATGATCACAGCTCTCCTCCTCTCTTGCAGTCGCATTCCTTCCATATTCTCACATATCGCCACCTCTACCTCATTCGTTTTCTAATCTCTTCATTAGTAACTACATTCAATCACGAAATGATCACACCTCTTCTCCTCTCTTGCAGTCGCATTCCTTCCATATTCTCACATATCGAACCCCTCCACGTTATTAGTTTTCTAATCTCTTCATTAGTAACTACATTCAGTCACGAAATGATCACACCTCTCCTCCTCTCTTGCAGTCGCATTCCTTCCATATTCTCACATATCGAACCCCTCCACCTCATTCGTTTTCTAATCTCTTCATTAGTAACTACATTCAGTCACGAAATGATCACAACTCTCCTCCTCTCTTGCAGTCGTATTCTTTCCATATTCTCACATATCGAACCCCTCCACCTTATTCGTTTTCTAAACTCTTCATTAGTAACTACATTCAGTCCCGAAATGATCGCAACTCTTCTCCTCTCTTGCAGTCGCATTCCTTCCATATTCTCACATATCGCCCCTCCACCTCATTCGTTTTCTAATCTCTTCATTAGTAACTACATTCAGTCACGAAATGATCACACCTCTTCTCCTCTCTTGCAGTCGCATTCCTTCCATATTCTCACATATCGAACCCCTCCACCTTATTCGTTTTCTAATCTCTTCATTAGTAACTACATTCAGTCACGAAATGATCACACCTCTTCTCCTCTCTTGCAGTCGCATTCCTTCCATATTCTCACATATCGAACCCCTCCACCTTATTCGTTTTCTAAACTCTTCATTAGTAACTACATTCAGTCCCGAAATGATCACACCTCTTCTCCTCTCTTGCAGTCGCATTCCTTCCATATTCTCACATATCGAACCCCTCCACCTTATTCGTTTTCTAATCTCTTCATTAGTCACTACATTCAGTCCCGAAATGATCACACCTATCCACCTCTCTTGCAGTCGCATTCCTTCCATATTCTCACATATCGAACCCCTCCACCTTATTCGTTTTCTAAACTCTTCATTAGTAACTACATTCAGTCACGAAATGATCACAGCTCTCCCCCTCTCTTGCAGTCGCATTCCTTCCATATTCTCACATATCGCCACCTCTACCTCATTCGTTTTCTAATCTCTTCATTAGTAACTACATTCAGTTACGAAATGATCACACCTATCCTCCTCTCTTGCAGTCGCATTCTTTCCATATTCTCACATATCGAACCCCTCCACCTTATTCGTTTTCTAATCTCTTCATTAGTAACTACATTCAGTCACGAAATGATCACACCTCTTCTCCTCTCTTGCAGTCGCATTCCTTCCATATTCTCACATATCGAACCCCTCCACCTTATTCGTTTTCTAATCTCTTCATTAGTTACTACATTCAGTCCCGAAATGATCACACCTATCCTACTCTCTTGCAGTCGCATTCCTTCCATATTCTCACATATCGAACCCCTCCACCTCATTCGTTTTCTAATCTCTTCATTAGTAACTACATTCAGTCACGAAATGATCACAACTCTCCTCCTCTCTTGCAGTCGCATTCTTTCCATATTCTCACATATCGAACCCCTCCACCTTATTCGTTTTCTAAACTCTTCATTAGTAACTACATTCAGTCCCGAAATGATCGCAACTCTTCTCCTCTCTTGCAGTCGCATTCCTTCCATATTCTCACATATCGCCCCTCCACCTCATTCGTTTTCTAATCTCTTCATTAGTAACTACATTCAGTCACGAAATGATCACACCTCTTCTCCTCTCTTGCAGTCGCATTCCTTCCATATTCTCACATATCGTCCCCTCCACCTCATTCGTTTTCTAATCTTTTTATTAGTTACTACATTCAGTCCCGAAATGATCACACCTATCCTCCTCTCTTGCAGTCGCATTCCTTCCATATTCTCACATATCGAACCCCTCCACCTCATTCGTTTTCTAATCTCTTCATTAGTAACTACATTCAGTCACGAAATGATCACACCTCTTCTCCTCTCTTGCAGTCGCATTCTTTCCATATTCTCACATATCGAACCCCTCCACCTTATTCGTTTTCTAAACTCTTCATTAGTAACTACATTCAGTCACGAAATGATCACAGCTCTCCCCCTCTCTTGTAGTCGCATTCCGTCCATATTCTCACATATCGTCCCCTCCACCTCATTCGTTTTCTAATCTCTTCATTAGTTACTACATTCAGTCCCGAAATGATCACACCTATCCTCCTCTCTTGCAGTCGCATTCCTTCCATATTCTCACATATCGAACCCCTCCACCTCATTCGTTTTCTAATCTCTTCATTAGTAACTACATTCAGTCACGAAATGATCACACCTCTTCTCCTCTCTTGCAGTCGCATTCTTTCCATATTCTCACATATCGAACCCCTCCACCTTATTCGTTATCTAAACTCTTCATTAGTAACTACATTCAGTCCCGAAATGATCACACCTCCTCTCCTCTCTTGCAGTCGCATTCCTTCCATATTCTCACATATCGTCAACTCCACCTCATTCGTTTTCTAAACTCTTCATTAGTAACTACATTCAGTTACGAAATGATCACAGCTCTCCTCCTCTCTTGCAGTCGCATTCCTTCCATATTCTCACATATCGTCAACTCCACTTCATTCGTTTTCTAAACTCTTCATTAGTAACTACATTCAGTTACGAAATGATCAAAGCTCTCCTCCTCTCTTGCAGTCGCATTCCTTCCATATTCTCACATATCGAACCCCTCCACCTCATTCGTTTTCTAATCTCTTCATTAGTAACTACATTCAGTCACGAAATGATCACAACTCTCCTCCTCTCTTGCAGTCGCATTCTTTCCATATTCTCACATATCGAACCCCTCCACCTTATTCGTTTTCTAAACTCTTCATTAGTAACTACATTCAGTCCCGAAATGATCGCAACTCTTCTCCTCTCTTGCAGTCGCATTCCTTCCATATTCTCACATATCGCCCCTCCACCTCATTCGTTTTCTAATCTCTTCATTAGTAACTACATTCAGTCACGAAATGATCACACCTCTTCTCCTCTCTTGCAGTCGCATTCCTTCCATATTCTCACATATCGAACCCCTCCACCTTATTCGTTTTCTAATCTCTTCATTAGTAACTACATTCAGTCACGAAATGATCACACCTCTTCTCCTCTCTTGCAGTCGCATTCCTTCCATATTCTCACATATCGAACCCCTCCACCTTATTCGTTTTCTAAACTCTTCATTAGTAACTACATTCAGTCCCGAAATGATCACACCTCTTCTCCTCTCTTGCAGTCGCATTCCTTCCATATTCTCACATATCGAACCCCTCCACCTTATTCGTTTTCTAATCTCTTCATTAGTCACTACATTCAGTCCCGAAATGATCACACCTATCCACCTCTCTTGCAGTCGCATTCCTTCCATATTCTCACATATCGAACCCCTCCACCTTATTCGTTTTCTAAACTCTTCATTAGTAACTACATTCAGTCACGAAATGATCACAGCTCTCCCCCTCTCTTGCAGTCGCATTCCTTCCATATTCTCACATATCGCCACCTCTACCTCATTCGTTTTCTAATCTCTTCATTAGTAACTACATTCAGTTACGAAATGATCACACCTATCCTCCTCTCTTGCAGTCGTATTCTTTCCATATTCTCACATATCGAACCCCTCCACCTTATTCGTTTTCTAATCTCTTCATTAGTAACTACATTCAGTCACGAAATGATCACACCTCTTCTCCTCTCTTGCAGTCGCATTCCTTCCATATTCTCACATATCGAACCCCTCCACCTTATTCGTTTTCTAATCTCTTCATTAGTTACTACATTCAGTCCCGAAATGATCACACCTATCCTACTCTCTTGCAGTCGCATTCCTTCCATATTCTCACATATCGAACCCCTCCACCTCATTCGTTTTCTAATCTCTTCATTAGTAACTACATTCAGTCACGAAATGATCACACCTCTTCTCCTCTCTTGCAGTCGCATTCTTTCCATATTCTCACATATCGAACCCCTCCACCTTATTCGTTTTCTAAACTCTTCATCAGTAACTACATTCAGTCACGAAAAGATCACAGCTCTCCCCCTCTCTTGTAGTCGCATTCCGTCCATATTCTCACATATCGTCCCCTCCACCTCATTCGTTTTCTAATCTCTTCATTAGTTACTACATTCAGTCCCGAAATGATCACACCTATCCTCCTCTCTTGCAGTCGCATTCCTTCCATATTCTCACATATCGAACCCCTCCACCTCATTCGTTTTCTTATCTCTTCATTAGTAACTACATTCAGTCACGAAATGATCACACCTCTTCTCCTCTCTTGCAGTCGCATTCTTTCCATATTCTCACATATCGAACCCCTCCACCTTATTCGTTTTCTAAACTCTTCATTAGTAACTACATTCAGTCACGAAATGATCACAGCTCTCCCCCTCTCTTGTAGTCGCATTCCGTCCATATTCTCACACATCGTCCCCTCCACCTCATTCGTTTTCTAATCTCTTCATTAGTTACTACATTCAGTCCCGAAATGATCACACCTATCCTCCTCTGTTGCAGTCGCATTCCTTCCATATTCTCACATATCGAACCCCTCCACCTCATTCGTTTTCTAATCTCTTCATTAGTAACTACATTCAGTCACGAAATGATCACACCTCTTCTCCTCTCTTGCAGTCGCATTCTTTCCATATTCTCACATATCGAACCCCTCCACCTTATTCGTTTTCTAAACTCTTCATTAGTAACTACATTCAGTCCCGAAATGATCACACCTCTTCTCCTCTCTTGCAGTCGCATTCCTTCCATATTCTCACATATCGTCAACTCCACCTCATTCGTTTTCTAAACTCTTCATTAGTAACTACATTCAGTTACGAAATGATCACAGCTCTCCTCCTCTCTTGCAGTCGCATTCCTTCCATATTCTCACATATCGTCAACTCCACCTCATTCGTTTTCTAAACTCTTCATTAGTAACTACATTCAGTTACGAAATGATCACAGCTCTCCTCCTCTCTTGCAGTCGCATTCCTTCCATATTCTCACATATCGTCAACTCCACCTCATTCGTTTTCTAATCGCTGCATTAGTTACTACATTCAGTCACGAAATGATCACACCTCTTCTCCTCTCTTGCCGTCGCATTCCTTCCATATTCTCAAATATCGCCCCCTCCACCATTCGTTTTCTAAACTCTTCATTAGTAACTACATTCAGTTACGAAATGATCACAGCTCTCCCACTCTCTTGTAGTCGCATTCCTTCCATATTCTCACATATCGCCCCCTCCACCTTATTCGTTTTCTTATCTCTTCATTATTACTACATTCAGTCACGAAATGATCACACCTCTTCTCCTCTCTTGCAGTCGCATTCCTTCCATATTCTCACATATCGAACCCCTCCACCTTATTAGTTTTCTAATGTCTTCATTAGTTACTACATTCAGTCCCGAAATGATCGCAACTCTTCTCCTCTCTTGCAGTCGCATTCCTTCCATATTCTCACATATCGCACCTCCACCTCATTCGTTTTCTAATCTCTTCATTAGTAACTACATTCAGTCACGAAATGATCACACCTCTTCTCCTCTCTTGCAGTCGCATTCCTTCCATATTCTCACATATCGAACCCCTCCACCTTATTCGTTTTCTAATCTCTTCATTAGTAACTACATTCAGTCACGAAATGATCACACCTCTTCTCCTCTCTTGCAGTCGCATTCCTTCCATATTCTCACATATCGCCCCTCGACCTTATTCGTTTTCTAATCTCTTCATTAGTTACTACATTCAGTCACGAAATGATCACACCTATCCTCCTCTCTTGCAGTCCCATTCCTTCCATATTCTCACATATCGTCAACTCCACCTCATTCGTTTTCTAAACTCTTCATTAGTAACTACATTCAGTTACGAAATGATCACAGCTCTCCTCCTCTCTTGGAGTCGCATTCCTTCCATATTCTCACATATCGTCAACTCCACCTCATTCGTTTTCTAAACTCTTCATTAGTAACTACATTCAGTTACGAAATGATCACACCTCTTCTCCTCTCTTGCAGTCGCATTCCTTCCATATTCTCACGTATCGCCCCTCCACCTTATTCGTTTTCTAATCTCTTCATTAGTAACTACATTCAGTCACGAAATGATCACACCTCTTCTCCTCTCTTGCAGTCGCATTCTTTCCATATTCTCACATATCGAACCCCTCCACCTTATTCGTTTTCTAAACTCTTCATTAGTAACTACATTCAGTCCCGAAATGATCACACCTCTTCTCCTCTCTTGCAGTCGCATTCCTTCCATATTCTCACATATCGAACCCCTCCACCTTATTCGTTTTCTAATCTCTTCATTAGTCACTACATTCAGTCCCGAAATGATCACACCTATCCACCTCTCTTGCAGTCGCATTCCTTCCATATTCTCACATATCGAACGCCTCCACCTTATTCGTTTTTTAATCTCTTCATTAGTAACTACATTCAGTCCCGAAATGATCACACCTATCCTCCTCTCTTGCAGTTGCATTCCTTCCATATTCTCACATATCGAACCCCTCCACCTCATTCATTTTCTAATCTCTGCATTAGTTACTACATTCAGTCACGAAATGATCACACCTCTTCTCCTCTCTTGCCGTCGCATTCCTTCCATATTCTCAAATATCGCCCCCTCCACCATTCGTTTTCAAAACTCTTCATTAGTAACTACATTCAGTTACGAAATGATCACAGCTCTCCCACTCTCTTGTAGTCGCATTCCTTCCATATTCTCACATATCGCCCCCTCCACCTTATTCGTTTTCTAATCTCTTCATTATTACTACATTGAGTCACGAAATGATCACACCTCTTCTCCTCTCTTGCAGTCGCATTCCTTCCATATTCTCACATATCGAACCCCTCCACCTTATTAGTTTTCTAATGTCTTCATTAGTTACTACATTCAGTCCCGAAATGATCGCACCTCTTCTCCTCTCTTGCAGTCGCATTCCTTCCATATTCTCACATATCGCCCCTCCACCTCATTCGTTTTCTAATCTCTTCATTAGTAACTACATTCAGTCACGAAATGATCACACCTCTTCTCCTCTCTTGCAGTCGCATTCCTTCCATATTCTCACATATCGCCCCCTCCACCTTATTCGTTTTCTAAACTCTTCATTAGTAACTACATTCAGTCACGAAATGATCACACCTCTTCTCCTCTCTTACAGTCGCATTCCTTCCATATTCTCACATATCGCCCCTCGACCTTATTCGTTTTCTAATCTCTTCATTAGTTACTACATTCAGTCACGAAATGATCACACCTATCCTCCTCTCTTGCAGTCGCATTCCTTCCATATTCTCACATATCGTCAACTCCACCTCATTCGTTTTCTAAACTCTTCATTAGTAACTACATTCAGCTACGAAATGATCACAGCTCTCCTCCTCTCTTGCAGTCGCATTCCTTCCATATTCTCACATATCGTCAACTCCACCTCATTCGTTTTCTAAACTCTTCATTAGTAACTACATTCAGTTACGAAATGATCACAACTCTCCTCCTCTCTTGCAGTCGCATTCCTTCCATATTCTCACATATTGCCCCCTCCACCTCATTCGTTTTCTAAACTCTTCATTAGTAACTACATTCAGTTACGAAATGATCACACCTCTTCTCCTCTCTTGCAGTCGCATTCCTTCCATATTCTCACATATCGAACCCCTCCACCTTATTAGTTTTCTAATCTCTTCATTAGTTACTACATTCAGTCCCGAAATGATCACACCTCTTCTACTCTCTTGCCGTCGCATTCCTTCCATATTCTCAAATATCGCCCCCTCCACCAATCGTTTTCTAAACTCTTCATTAGTAACTACATTCAGTCACGAAATGATCACAGCTCTCCCCCTCTTTTGCAGTCGCATTCCTTCCATTTTCTCACATATCGCACCTCGACCTTATTCGTTTTCTAATCTCTTCATTAGTAACTACATTCAGTCACGAAATGATCACACCTCTTCTCCTCTCTTGCAGTCGCATTCCTTCCATATTCTCACATATCGCCCCTCGACCTTATTCGTTTTCTAATCTCTTCATTAGTTACTACATTCAGTCACGAAATGATCACACCTCTTCTCCTCTTTTGCAGTCGCATTCCTTCCATATTCTCACATATCGAACCCCTCAACCTTATTCGTTTTCTAATCTCTTCATTAGTTACTACATTCAGTCACGAAATGATCACACCTCTTCTCCTCTCTTGCCGTCGCATTCCTTCCATATTCTCAAATATCGCCCCCTCCACCATTCGTTTTCTAAACTCTTCATTAGTAACTACATTCAGTCACGAAATGATCACAGCTCTCCCCCTCTCATGTAGTCGCATTCCTTCCATATTCTCACATATCGTCCCCTCCACCTCATTCGTTTTCTAAACTCTTCATTAGTAACTACATTCAGTTACGAAATGATCACAGCTCTCCCCCTCTCTTGCAGTCGCATTCCTTCCATATTCTCACATATCGCCCCCTCCACCTCATTCGTTTTCTAAACTCTTCATTAGTAACTACATTCAGTTACGAAATGATCACAGCTCTTCCCCTCTCTTGCAGTCGCATTCCTTCCATATTCTCACATATCGGCCCCTCCACCTCATTCGTTTTCTAAACTCTTCATTAGTAACTACATTCAGCTACGAAATGATCACAGCTCTCCTCCTCTCTTGCAGTCGCATTCCTTCCATATTCTCACATATCGTCAACTCCACCTCATTCGTTTTCTAAACTCTTCATTAGTAACTACATTCAGTTACGAAATGATCACAACTCTCCTCCTCTCTTGCAGTCGCATTCCTTCCATATTCTCACATATCGCCCCCTCCACCTCATTCTTTTTCTAAACTCTTCATTAGTAACTACATTCAGTTACGAAATGATCACACCTCTTCTCCTCTCTTGCAGTCGCATTCCTTCCATATTCTCACATATCGAACCCCTCCACCTTATTAGTTTTCTAATCTCTTCATTAGTAACTACATTCAGTTACGAAATGATCACAGCTCTCCTCCTCTCTTGCAGTCGCATTCCTTCCATATTCTCACATATCGCCCCCTCCACTTCATTCGTTTTCTAAACTCTTCATTAGTAACTACATTCAGTCACGAAATGATCACACCTCTCCCCCTCTCTTGCAGTCGCATTCCTTCCATATTCTCACATATCGCCCCTCCACCTTATTCGTTTTCTAATCTCTTCATTAGTAACTACATTCAGTTACGAAATGATCACAGCTCTCCCCCTCTCTTGCAGTCGCATTCCTTCCATATTCTCACATATCGCCCCTCCACCATTCGTTTTCTAAACTCTTCATTAGTTACTACATTCAGTCCCGAAATGATCACACCTATCCTCCTCTCTTGCAGTCGCATTCCTTCCATATTCTCACATATCGTCAACTCCACCTCATTCGTTTTCTAAACTCTTCATTAGTAACTACATTCAGTTACGAAATGATCACAGCTCTCCCCCTCTCTTGCAGTCGCATTCCTTCCATATTCTCACATATCGCCACCTCTACCTCATTCGTTTTCTAATCTCTTCATTAGTAACTACATTCAGTTACGAAATGATCACACCTATCCTCCTCTCTTGCAGTCGTATTCTTTCCATATTCTCACATATCGAACCCCTCCACCTTATTCGTTTTCTAATCTCTTCATTAGTAACTACATTCAGTCACGAAATGATCACACCTCTTCTCCTCTCTTGCAGTCGCATTCCTTCCATATTCTCACATATCGAACCCCTCCACCTTATTCGTTTTCTAATCTCTTCATTAGTTACTACATTCAGTCCCGAAATGATCACACCTATCCTACTCTCTTGCAGTCGCATTCCTTCCATATTCTCACATATCGAACCCCTCCACCTCATTCGTTTTCTAATCTCTTCATTAGTAACTACATTCAGTCACGAAATGATCACACCTCTTCTCCTCTCTTGCAGTCGCATTCTTTCCATATTCTCACATATCGAACCCCTCCACCTTATTCGTTTTCTAAACTCTTCATCAGTAACTACATTCAGTCACGAAAAGATCACAGCTCTCCCCCTCTCTTGTAGTCGCATTCCGTCCATATTCTCACATATCGTCCCCTCCACCTCATTCGTTTTCTAATCTCTTCATTAGTTACTACATTCAGTCCCGAAATGATCACACCTATCCTCCTCTCTTGCAGTCGCATTCCTTCCATATTCTCACATATCGAACCCCTCCACCTCATTCGTTTTCTTATCTCTTCATTAGTAACTACATTCAGTCACGAAATGATCACACCTCTTCTCCTCTCTTGCAGTCGCATTCTTTCCATATTCTCACATATCGAACCCCTCCACCTTATTCGTTTTCTAAACTCTTCATTAGTAACTACATTCAGTCACGAAATGATCACAGCTCTCCCCCTCTCTTGTAGTCGCATTCCGTCCATATTCTCACACATCGTCCCCTCCACCTCATTCGTTTTCTAATCTCTTCATTAGTTACTACATTCAGTCCCGAAATGATCACACCTATCCTCCTCTGTTGCAGTCGCATTCCTTCCATATTCTCACATATCGAACCCCTCCACCTCATTCGTTTTCTAATCTCTTCATTAGTAACTACATTCAGTCACGAAATGATCACACCTCTTCTCCTCTCTTGCAGTCGCATTCTTTCCATATTCTCACATATCGAACCCCTCCACCTTATTCGTTTTCTAAACTCTTCATTAGTAACTACATTCAGTCCCGAAATGATCACACCTCTTCTCCTCTCTTGCAGTCGCATTCCTTCCATATTCTCACATATCGTCAACTCCACCTCATTCGTTTTCTAAACTCTTCATTAGTAACTACATTCAGTTACGAAATGATCACAGCTCTCCTGCTCTCTTGCAGTCGCATTCCTTCCATATTCTCACATATCGTCAACTCCACCTCATTCGTTTTCTAAACTCTTCATTAGTAACTACATTCAGTTACGAAATGATCACAGCTCTCCTCCTCTCTTGCAGTCGCATTCCTTCCATATTCTCACATATCGTCAACTCCACCTCATTCGTTTTCTAATCGCTGCATTAGTTACTACATTCAGTCACGAAATGATCACACCTCTTCTCCTCTCTTGCCGTCGCATTCCTTCCATATTCTCAAATATCGCCCCCTCCACCATTCGTTTTCTAAACTCTTCATTAGTAACTACATTCAGTTACGAAATGATCACAGCTCTCCCACTCTCTTGTAGTCGCATTCCTTCCATATTCTCACATATCGCCCCCTCCACCTTATTCGTTTTCTTATCTCTTCATTATTACTACATTCAGTCACGAAATGATCACACCTCTTCTCCTCTCTTGCAGTCGCATTCCTTCCATATTCTCACATATCGAACCCCTCCACCTTATTAGTTTTCTAATGTCTTCATTAGTTACTACATTCAGTCCCGAAATGATCGCAACTCTTCTCCTCTCTTGCAGTCGCATTCCTTCCATATTCTCACATATCGCACCTCCACCTCATTCGTTTTCTAATCTCTTCATTAGTAACTACATTCAGTCACGAAATGATCACACCTCTTCTCCTCTCTTGCAGTCGCATTCCTTCCATATTCTCACATATCGAACCCCTCCACCTTATTCGTTTTCTAATCTCTTCATTAGTAACTACATTCAGTCACGAAATGATCACACCTCTTCTCCTCTCTTGCAGTCGCATTCCTTCCATATTCTCACATATCGCCCCTCGACCTTATTCGTTTTCTAATCTCTTCATTAGTTACTACATTCAGTCACGAAATGATCACACCTATCCTCCTCTCTTGCAGTCCCATTCCTTCCATATTCTCACATATCGTCAACTCCACCTCATTCGTTTTCTAAACTCTTCATTAGTAACTACATTCAGTTACGAAATGATCACAGCTCTCCTCCTCTCTTGGAGTCGCATTCCTTCCATATTCTCACATATCGTCAACTCCACCTCATTCGTTTTCTAAACTCTTCATTAGTAACTACATTCAGTTACGAAATGATCACACCTCTTCTCCTCTCTTGCAGTCGCATTCCTTCCATATTCTCACGTATCGCCCCTCCACCTTATTCGTTTTCTAATCTCTTCATTAGTAACTACATTCAGTCACGAAATGATCACACCTCTTCTCCTCTCTTGCAGTCGCATTCTTTCCATATTCTCACATATCGAACCCCTCCACCTTATTCGTTTTCTAAACTCTTCATTAGTAACTACATTCAGTCCCGAAATGATCACACCTCTTCTCCTCTCTTGCAGTCGCATTCCTTCCATATTCTCACATATCGAACCCCTCCACCTTATTCGTTTTCTAATCTCTTCATTAGTCACTACATTCAGTCCCGAAATGATCACACCTATCCACCTCTCTTGCAGTCGCATTCCTTCCATATTCTCACATATCGAACGCCTCCACCTTATTCGTTTTTTAATCTCTTCATTAGTAACTACATTCAGTCCCGAAATGATCACACCTATCCTCCTCTCTTGCAGTTGCATTCCTTCCATATTCTCACATATCGAACCCCTCCACCTCATTCATTTTCTAATCTCTGCATTAGTTACTACATTCAGTCACGAAATGATCACACCTCTTCTCCTCTCTTGCCGTCGCATTCCTTCCATATTCTCAAATATCGCCCCCTCCACCATTCGTTTTCAAAACTCTTCATTAGTAACTACATTCAGTTACGAAATGATCACAGCTCTCCCACTCTCTTGTAGTCGCATTCCTTCCATATTCTCACATATCGCCCCCTCCACCTTATTCGTTTTCTAATCTCTTCATTATTACTACATTGAGTCACGAAATGATCACACCTCTTCTCCTCTCTTGCAGTCGCATTCCTTCCATATTCTCACATATCGAACCCCTCCACCTTATTAGTTTTCTAATGTCTTCATTAGTTACTACATTCAGTCCCGAAATGATCGCACCTCTTCTCCTCTCTTGCAGTCGCATTCCTTCCATATTCTCACATATCGCCCCTCCACCTCATTCGTTTTCTAATCTCTTCATTAGTAACTACATTCAGTCACGAAATGATCACACCTCTTCTCCTCTCTTGCAGTCGCATTCCTTCCATATTCTCACATATCGCCCCCTCCACCTTATTCGTTTTCTAAACTCTTCATTAGTAACTACATTCAGTCACGAAATGATCACACCTCTTCTCCTCTCTTACAGTCGCATTCCTTCCATATTCTCACATATCGCCCCTCGACCTTATTCGTTTTCTAATCTCTTCATTAGTTACTACATTCAGTCACGAAATGATCACACCTATCCTCCTCTCTTGCAGTCGCATTCCTTCCATATTCTCACATATCGTCAACTCCACCTCATTCGTTTTCTAAACTCTTCATTAGTAACTACATTCAGCTACGAAATGATCACAGCTCTCCTCCTCTCTTGCAGTCGCATTCCTTCCATATTCTCACATATCGTCAACTCCACCTCATTCGTTTTCTAAACTCTTCATTAGTAACTACATTCAGTTACGAAATGATCACAACTCTCCTCCTCTCTTGCAGTCGCATTCCTTCCATATTCTCACATATTGCCCCCTCCACCTCATTCGTTTTCTAAACTCTTCATTAGTAACTACATTCAGTTACGAAATGATCACACCTCTTCTCCTCTCTTGCAGTCGCATTCCTTCCATATTCTCACATATCGAACCCCTCCACCTTATTAGTTTTCTAATCTCTTCATTAGTTACTACATTCAGTCCCGAAATGATCACACCTCTTCTACTCTCTTGCCGTCGCATTCCTTCCATATTCTCAAATATCGCCCCCTCCACCAATCGTTTTCTAAACTCTTCATTAGTAACTACATTCAGTCACGAAATGATCACAGCTCTCCCCCTCTTTTGCAGTCGCATTCCTTCCATTTTCTCACATATCGCACCTCGACCTTATTCGTTTTCTAATCTCTTCATTAGTAACTACATTCAGTCACGAAATGATCACACCTCTTCTCCTCTCTTGCAGTCGCATTCCTTCCATATTCTCACATATCGCCCCTCGACCTTATTCGTTTTCTAATCTCTTCATTAGTTACTACATTCAGTCACGAAATGATCACACCTCTTCTCCTCTTTTGCAGTCGCATTCCTTCCATATTCTCACATATCGAACCCCTCAACCTTATTCGTTTTCTAATCTCTTCATTAGTTACTACATTCAGTCACGAAATGATCACACCTCTTCTCCTCTCTTGCCGTCGCATTCCTTCCATATTCTCAAATATCGCCCCCTCCACCATTCGTTTTCTAAACTCTTCATTAGTAACTACATTCAGTCACGAAATGATCACAGCTCTCCCCCTCTCATGTAGTCGCATTCCTTCCATATTCTCACATATCGTCCCCTCCACCTCATTCGTTTTCTAAACTCTTCATTAGTAACTACATTCAGTTACGAAATGATCACAGCTCTCCCCCTCTCTTGCAGTCGCATTCCTTCCATATTCTCACATATCGCCCCCTCCACCTCATTCGTTTTCTAAACTCTTCATTAGTAACTACATTCAGTTACGAAATGATCACAGCTCTTCCCCTCTCTTGCAGTCGCATTCCTTCCATATTCTCACATATCGGCCCCTCCACCTCATTCGTTTTCTAAACTCTTCATTAGTAACTACATTCAGCTACGAAATGATCACAGCTCTCCTCCTCTCTTGCAGTCGCATTCCTTCCATATTCTCACATATCGTCAACTCCACCTCATTCGTTTTCTAAACTCTTCATTAGTAACTACATTCAGTTACGAAATGATCACAACTCTCCTCCTCTCTTGCAGTCGCATTCCTTCCATATTCTCACATATCGCCCCCTCCACCTCATTCTTTTTCTAAACTCTTCATTAGTAACTACATTCAGTTACGAAATGATCACACCTCTTCTCCTCTCTTGCAGTCGCATTCCTTCCATATTCTCACATATCGAACCCCTCCACCTTATTAGTTTTCTAATCTCTTCATTAGTAACTACATTCAGTTACGAAATGATCACAGCTCTCCTCCTCTCTTGCAGTCGCATTCCTTCCATATTCTCACATATCGCCCCCTCCACTTCATTCGTTTTCTAAACTCTTCATTAGTAACTACATTCAGTCACGAAATGATCACACCTCTCCCCCTCTCTTGCAGTCGCATTCCTTCCATATTCTCACATATCGCCCCTCCACCTTATTCGTTTTCTAATCTCTTCATTAGTAACTACATTCAGTTACGAAATGATCACAGCTCTCCCCCTCTCTTGCAGTCGCATTCCTTCCATATTCTCACATATCGCCCCTCCACCATTCGTTTTCTAAACTCTTCATTAGTTACTACATTCAGTCCCGAAATGATCACACCTATCCTCCTCTCTTGCAGTCGCATTCCTTCCATATTCTCACATATCGTCAACTCCACCTCATTCGTTTTCTAAACTCTTCATTAGTAACTACATTCAGTTACGAAATGATCACAGCTCTCCTCCTCTCTTGCAGTCGCATTCCTTCCATATTCTCACATATCGTCAACTCCACCTCATTCGTTTTCTAAACTCTTCATTAGTAACTACATTCAGTCCCGAAATGATCACACCTATCCTCCACTTCGCTCCTCGTAGCCACGACGCCTCTGACAACGATCCACGGCGCTCCAGGTAGCCACGACGAACCTTGCAACAATCCACGGCGCTTCTGGTAGCCACGACGCCGTTGGCAACGATCCATGGCACTCCAGGTAGCCGCGGCCCCTCTGACAACGATCCACGGCGCTCCTGGTAGCCACGATGTCCCTGTCAACGATCCACGGCGCTTCTGGTAGCCACGACGTCCTTGGCAACGATCCACGGCACTCCTGGTAGCCACGACGCCTTTGGCAATGATCCACGGCGCTTTATGTAGCCATGACCCCCCTGGCAACAAACCACGGCGCTCTTGTTAGTTTATGACTTCGCTGGCAACGATCCACGGCACTCCAGGTAGCCGCGGCATCTCTGACAACGACCCACGGAGCTCCAGGTAGCCACGACGCCCCTGGCAACGATCCACGACGCCTCTGGCAACGATCCACGGCGCTCCAGGTAGCCATGACGCCTCTGACTACGATCCACGGTACTCTAGGTAGTCACGAAGCCCCTGGCAACAATCCGCGGCGCCCCAGGTAGCCACGGCACCTCTGTCAACGATCCACGGCGCTCCTGGTAGCCACAACGCCCCTGACAACGAACCACGGAGCTCCAGGTAGCCACAACTCCCCTGGCAACGATCCACTGCGCTCCTGGTAGCCACGAAGTCCCTGACAACGATCTGCCCTTGGCAACGACGCCTCTGGCAACGATCCACGGCACTCCAGTTAACCACGACGAACCTGGCAACGATCCACGGCGCTCCAGGTAGCCGCGGCACCTCTGACAACGATCCACGGCGCTCCAGGTAGCCACGACGCCCCTGACAACGATCCACGGGGCTCCAGGTAGCCACGACGCCCCTGGCAACGGTTCACGGCACTCCATGTTGCCACAACGCCCCCGACAACAATCCACAGCGCTCCGGGTGGCTGCGGCACCTCTGACAACGATCCACGAGGCTCCAGGTAGCCACGGCGCGGGAATCTTATAGTAAGCCAGCGGTGGTTCATCCCTCCTGTCAAGAAGCAGGGGCCGGACATTGTGAGGGTTGCGATGGATGTGGGTTCGGGATTGCAAGAGAAGAAGAGAAAGATAAACTTCCGTGCAAGTGTGGTTGAAAACGACCTATGACTTAACCTTTCTTAAAATACTATTGTCTTGGAGGACCGGATGAATTAACTGATGTAACGCTAATAGCTTACATTATTTTAGTCACCATATGTGTAATTGAAAATTATTTTTACTTTTCGATAATAAATAAAATTTTGATAGTTTTCATGTATTTTAAAAATACAGTTATTTCAGCTACAAACAAAATTTAAGGAAAACAACTTTTTGGCTTTAATTTAGTTACTTTAGTATATACTCATTTACTATACTTTGCATACAAATTAATGTTAAAAGTAATCCACGTTTAATTAAATACCAGTAAAGCTGAATTTAGCCATGAACGTTAAATAGCACTACAAAAAAGTAGGCTACATATACTTAAAAGGATCAATGTGAAACCCCGTGCAAAAATATATATATTTTTTTAATAAAGTCTCCTAAGAACGTTTTTCAAAGAGATTTGGTTTACAGGAGGTTTTATTACTATTTCCCTGCAGATGCTTGTGATATGAGGTACAACATATACCAGAAAGAATTGTGTTTCTTTATAAAAAGTAAGTGTCAAATGTACATAGCAAAAACTATAACTATGAGAGAATTTGAGATGACTGTTTGTACAGTTTTAGAGATGATGGTCTTTAAAGAGCATGATCAATACTAATTTCATTACATTACCTACAAAATTGATAAATTCAATCTATTTCTTAGATCAAAACTTTTTGTTTCTGCAAAGCTAATTTTATTTTATACTAGTCTAATCCTTCTATTTAAATTTTTACCATTAACTAAAAGTTTTCTTTACACATATAGTTATTACTGATGTGAATAATGTTAAATGTTTGTCCCTTTCCGTGATTGTAAATATGGGTTCCATATTAGGCGTTTGTTTGGCGTCGTTCTAGTTTTAGTACCTTTTTTCTTTAAATTTCAAAATTACTCTATATATAACGTTGTAGTTTTCTTGAATTTTGTAGTCCAATATAAAAGTGGTTGTAATTTTGTTTCTATGATTTTGTTCAAAGTATATATAAAAATTGTTTCAATTCCTTGGTAGTTTGTTTTTAACTAGGCTATTTTAAAACTGGTAAAAACAAGAGTCACTTAAATACATTATTATATTCACATAAAGGCTTTATTTTTACTTCCTGGTAACTCATAATGAAAGGAGATGTTATGCTACACAATTTTATGTGTACATAGACTACTATGTTTATACAAATGTATGGTTTATAACAATGTAATGAACAAGTTCGATCAAATTACAACCTGTTTTCTAAAATCTTATTAAAATGTTTGCATGTTAATTTGTTTATTACAGAGTATCAACTCTACATAGAAATACATTTTGTTAAAAATCATACAAGATAAAAAAAGATTTTTTCTCAAGTTAAAAACTTGAGGAGTTAATTGTTTGTTTAATCAATGTATAATTTTGCGTATACTTCGTAAGAGAACTGATATCAAAATTTAAAACTGCATTTATTTTCGATGTTTTAACGACAAATTTTTTTCAATTTTTTAAAAAACGGGGTTTTTGTAATTATTTTATCGTTTTGATACTCATCTCTCTGCTTTATTTCTCCCTTGTAGAATTTAAACATACCTACGAGTATAATTGTAGTATAGTATAGTTGTAGAACATTTTTACCCTACCAGTATAATTGTAGTGCGGTATAGTTGTAGAACATTTTTACCCTACCAGTATAATTGTAGTGTAGTATAATTGTAGAAAATGTTTACCCTACCAGTATAATTGTAGTGTAGTATAGTTGTAGAACATTTTTACCCTACCAGTATAATTGTAGTGTAGTATAGTTGTAGAACATTTTTACTCTGCCAGTATAATTGTTGAACATTTTTACCCTACCAGTATAATTGTAGTGTAGTATAGTTGTAGAACATTTTTACCCTACCAGTATAATTGTAGTATAGTATAGTTGTAGAACATTTTTACCCTACCAGTATAATTGTAGTGCAGTATAGTTGTAGAACATTTTTACCCTACCAGTATAATTGTAGTGTAGTATAGTTGTAGAACATTTTTACCCTACCAGTATAATTGTAGTGTAGTATAGTTGTAGAACATTTTTACCCTACCAGTATAATTGTAGTATAGTATAGTTGTAGAACATTTTTACATTTTTACCCTACCAGTATAATTGTAGTGTAGTATAGTTGTAGAACATTTTTACCCTACCAGTATAATTGTGGTGTAGTATAATTGTAGAACATTTTTACCCTACCAGTATAATTGTAGTGTAGTATAGTTGTAGAACATTTTTACCCTACCAGTATAATTGTAGTATAGTATAATTGTAGAACATTTTTACCCTACCAGTATAATTGTAGTGTAGTATAGTTGTAGAACATTTTTACCCTACCAGTATAATTGTAGTGTAGTATAGTTGTAGAACATTTTTACCCTACCAGTATAATTGTGGTGTAGTATAATTGTAGAACATTTTTACCCTACCAGTATAATTGTAGTGTAGTATAGTTGTAGAACATTTTTACCCTACCAGTATAATTGTAGTATAGTATAGTTGTCGAAAATTTTTACCCTACCAGTATAATTGTAGTGCGGTATAGTTGTAGAACATTTTTACCCTACCAGTATAATTGTAGTGTAGTATAATTGTAGAACATTTTTACCCTACCAGTATAATTGTAGTGTAGTATAGTTGTAGAACATTTTTACCCTACCAGTTTAATTAGTGAGTCTTTTAATAGACAATTATGATAGACTTGGGTCGTGTCAAATCGCTATGTCTTTCTGGCATAGTTTATATGAAAATAATTATATTAGATCTACACTTTTTCGACAGGGAATAAAATGGGGCGAAGTAGTATCAAAGGTCAACTCGTAGAACGAGGTAGAAGAGCGAGTTGGTAATCCAAGAAGAACTCTTGGTGTACCCACGGAGTGGAAAGTCTCCTCCGTCTCTTTATCCCACTTCCCCTTTCTCCGAGAGTGAGAGAGACAGAGGGGGCGGGCTGGCTCAAAGTCCGAAGATCGAAAAACTACCTGGCTACCCTTGTCAAACCAAGGGGTGACTGGCTTACTGTCCTACACCCCCTCGGTGCACCTTGCAATGATCCACGGCACTCCAGTTAGCTGCGGCACACATTTTGAAAACCACTGTCTAGTCCCTTGTTTACTGATCGGAGTTGAAAGATCGGTCAAATAAACTCTGGCATCCTGCCCCCACCTTAAAAGGGAGAGCAGACGAACACCAATAGGCGAAAGCAGATTCCTTTTTCGTCGAGTTATTCGCAAATAAACACAAACGCCCAAGAACAGCTGACTTGTACTGGCGCCCTACCATGCATTGGTTCGGCACGCAGTATTCGCGTGATATTGTACAAAGTCGAAAGATATGACGTCTATGAGCTCACACATCTTCAGACAAGATAAGAGGCTGACGTAAAAAGGAAACTGTACATATTTTTTTGTGCTAGCTGACACAGCCTATTCGCTGTTATGACTGATATTAATGCTCAGCTTTATTTCTGATTAGTGTATCTCAAAACAGATAAGTTATTAAATGTGATGCAATACTGATCAACGGCTTAGAACTAAAAAATTAAATATTCCAAATGTATTTAAAAATAAAAAAAGTTTGATAACAACAGTTGAACGTTAAAAATGTTATGACTAAAATAGTTGAATCAGTAACCAAGTGTTTACAAAAGTCTAAGTAGTTTCTAAAGAACTAAGACTTTAGTTTCCAAAACGTATTGACAAGATACAGAATACCGTACTTAAAAAAATGTTATTATAGATAAAACCATTTCTAAATAAACGTTTACATAACAAAACAGGCCTATGGAATACACCTATATTGACATGCTGAAGTACCTCAAAAACACACAATCTAATAAAGATTACCCAGTTAGTAAGCGATGAACTTCCAGATATCTATTATCACTGAAACATACCCATTAGTAAAATTAGTCTATTAGTCTGCCATTAGTAAAGCTACTTGTTAGTCTGCCATTAGTAAAGCTACTTGTTAGTGTGCCGTTAGTAAAACTACTTGTTATCCTGCCGTTAGTAAAGCTACTTGTTAGTCTGCCGTTAGTAAAGCTAATTGTTATCCTGCCGTTAGTAAAGCTACTTATTGGTATGCCGTTGGTAAAGATACTTGTTAGTCTGCCGTTAGTAAAGCTACTTGTTATCCTGCCGTTAGTAAAGCTACTTGTTATCCTGCCGTTAGTAAAGCTACTTGTATTCCTGCCGTTAGTAAAGCTACTTGTTAGTCTGCCGTTAGTAAAGCTACTTGTTAGTCTGCCGTTAGTAAAGCTACTTGTTAGTCTGCCGTTAGTAAAGCTACTTGTTATCCTGCCGTTAATAAAGCTACTTGTTAGTCTGCCGTTAGTAGAGCTATTTGTTAGTCTGCCGTTAGTAAAGCTACTTGTTATCCTGCCATTAGTAAAGCTACTTGTTAGTCTGCCGTTAGTAAAGCTACTTGTTATCCTGCCGTTAGTAAAGCTACTTGTTATCCTGCCGTTAGAAAAGCTACTTGTTAGTCTGCCGTTAGTAAAGCTACTTGTTAGTAAAACTACTTGTTATCCTGCCGTTAGTAAAGCTATTTGTTTTACTACCGTTAGTAAAGCTACTTGTTATTCTGCCGTTACTAAAGATACTTGTTAGTCTGCCGTTAGTAAAGCTACTTGTTAGTCTGCCGTTAGTAAAGCTATTTGTTAGTAAATCTACTTGTTATCCAGCCGTTAGTAAAGCTATTTGTTTTACTACCGTTAGTAAAGTTACTTGTTAGTCTGCCGTTAGTAAAGCTTCCTGGTATCCTGCCGTTGATAAAGCTACTTGTTAGTTTGCGTTAGTAAACCTACTTGTTATCCTACCGTTAGTAAAGCTACTTGCTAGTCTGCCGTTAGTAAAGCTAATTGTTAGTAAAGCTACTTGTTATCCTGCCGTTAGGAAAGCTACTTGTTATCCTGCCGTTAGTAAAGCTACTTGTTAGTCTGCCGTTAGTAAAGCTAATTGTTAGTAAAGCTACTTGTTATCCTGCCGTTAGGAAAGCTACTTGTTATCCTGCCGTTAGTAAAGCTACTTGTTAGTCTGCCGTTAGTAAAGCTACTTGTTAGTGTGCCGTTAGTAAAACTACTTGTTATCCTGCCGTTAGTAAAGCTAATTGTTAGTCTGCCGTTGGTAAGCTACTTTTAACCTACAGTTAGTAAAGCTACTTGTTAGTCTACCGTTAGTAAAGCTACTTGTTAGTCTGCCGTTAGTAAAGCTACTTGTTAGTCTCCCGTTAGTAAAGCTACTTGTTATACTACCGTTAATAAAGCTACTTGTTAGTCTGCCGTTAGTAAACCTACTTGTTATTCTACCGTTCGTAAAGCTATTTGTTTTTCTTCCGTTAGTAAAGCTACTTGTTAGTCTGCCGTTATTAAAGCTACTTGTTAGTCTGCCGTTAGTAAAGGTACTTGTTATCCTGCCGTTAGTAAAGCTACTTGTATTCCTGTCGTTAGTAAAGCTACTTGTTATCCTGCCGTTAGTAAAGCTACTTGTTAGTGTGCCGTTAGTAAAGCTACTTGTTATCCTGCCGTTAGTAAAGCTACTTGTTATCCTGCCGTTAATAAAGCTACTTGTTATAATGCCGTTAGTAAAGCTACTTGTTAGTCTGCCGTTAGTAAAGCCACTTGTTATCCTGCCGTTAGTAAAGCTACTTGTTAGTCTGCCGTTAGTAAAGCTACTTGTTAGTCTGCCGTTAGTAAAGCTGCTTGTTAGTCTGCCGTTAGTAAAGCTACTTGCTACTCTGCCGTTAGTAAAGCTACTTGTTAGTCTGCCGTTAGTAAAGCTACTTGTTAGTCTGCCGTTAGTAAAGCTACTGGTTATCCTGCCGTTACTAAAGATACTTGTTAGTCTGCCGTTAGTAAAGCTACTTATTAGTAAATCTACTTGTTATCCTGCCGTTAGTAAAGCTATTTGTTTTTCTACCGTTAGTAAAGCTACTTGTTAGTCTGCCGTTAGTAAAGCTACTTGTTAGTCTGCCGTTAGTAAAGCTACTTGTTAGTAAATCTACTTGTTATCCTGCCGTTAGTAAAGCTATTTGTTTTTCTACCGTTAGTAAAGCTACTTGTTAGTCTGCCGTTAGTAAAGCTACCTGTTATCCTGCCGTTGATAAAGCTACTTGTTAGTCTGCCGTTAGTAAAGCTACTTGTTAGTAAATCTACTTGTTATCCTGCCGTTAGTAAAGCTATTTGTTTTTCTACCGTTAGTAAAGCTACTTGTTAGTCTGCCGTTAGTAAAGCTACCTGTTATCCTGCCGTTGATAAAGCTACTTGTTAGTCTGCTGTTAGTAAAGCTACTTGTTAGTAAATCTACTTGTTATCCTGCCGTTAGTAAAGCTATTTGTTTTTCTACCGTTAGTAAAGCTACTTGTTAGTCTGCCGTTAGTAAAGCTACCTGTTATCCTGCCGTTGATAAAGCTACTTGTTAGTCTGCCGTTAGTAAAGCTACTTGTTAGTAAATCTACTTGTTATCCTGCCGTTAGTAAAGCTATTTGTTTTTCTACCGTTAGTAAAGCTACTTGTTAGTCTGCCGTTAGTAAAGCTACTTGTTATCCTGCCGTTAGTAAAGCTACGTGTTAGTCTGCCGTTAAATTGCTTCCGGGGAAGGATCTTGCCGAAGTAGGACTTCCTTAGGTATAATGCGGCCATGTAACCGTGCACTTTCGCTAGAGAGATCTCAGTAGGCGAGAAGGAAGGTGGAGGTTTTGTATGAATACTTTCCTACAAACATGATAAGTATTGTTAAAACACTAACTTGCATAAGACGGTCGATATTAGATAAATTAGCTTCGGTATGATATAACAAAAAATCTTGAAATATGTGTCGAGAGATCGGATGCAGAAGTTGTTAATGTATAAACATTGTGAACATGTAACATGTTTTAAGAAGTGGCAGAAAACTCGGAAGGCCAAGTGCACAGGTACGTGGTCCGCACTATACTTCTATTGCTCTCTTCATCACCAAACTGAAAACATAATTGTACATGGCGATGTAGAGAGTTCTGAGAAACATAAAAAAGCACACAACTCTACAACCTCAAGACTCAATATAAAATCAGAGCACTATATAATCGTACATTACAAAATTGCTACTAAGTATCAACTTAGGTTACATTTGGTTGTAAAACAAGTTTTGAAAAAAAGCGGATAATGTGTATTTTTTTAAATTTTCGCTATCGTTAAAATACAGTTTTTGTAAACTCGGGATTGATTTTTCGAATTCCAAGGACGTGTGTAGTTTTACTGTGATGTATGTTTCAATCCTTAATTCTTTACAAGTAGACGATGGAGTTTAAAACTAAATATATTAATTGATAGCATCGATTCTCCATTGACTATCAGAGGATCCAACTGAGGCATTTAGGCCCAAATAAATAAATATCAAATTGAAACATGCAAACGATAGAATCGAAACGTGTAAGTTAATGTAGGTGTTGAGGTTACCGTTAAAACTGACAAGACCGAATCATGCGGCCAACACACGTGTTTTGCATAGGCCGTGCGTCATTGACAAATCCCCATGTAAATACTGTTGGAGCTATTCAATAAAACTTTGTAAAACTTTCACAATACGAACAACTGTTCCACAATTTGAACGCAATATACGAATAACAATAAACAATAACAGTTTAGGTAACAATCGTTGTATTAAACCGTTACGCAGACAATTTCGCAATGAACAAAATTTTCCATAGTGGTTTTCATAAAACCATTGTCGTTTGAACTACTTACAAAATGATTAAAATAATTTTTAAAATGTACCCGAAGTAAACAGTTACTTAGATGCATGTTTCAAATAATCATTTTATCTACTTAGATACTGAATTTAACTCTTTAATAAGATCAGATTTTGGCAATACACGTTACAGGTGGTTGAAAATGAATTAACACTATCACACTTTTTCATGAAACTAATTACTTTGCAATATCCTCAAACCGGTCTTTTAAATTATATTCAAATGAAACAACCTTCATCAAGGATTTTTATGACTAATTTTAAAGTGACCAGCTAATATGACTGTTATCGCCTATGAAACGTAGGGTAGATTGCATAAGGGAATCATGGATCGAGTGTGCAGGACCGCTTAGCTGAAGTAGACATATTTTCTGTCGGAATCTTAAAGCCCTCTTGTAAGAAGAAAAGTACAAAGAGCTGGTATTATTAATTAGGAGGAGAACGTAATGACCTCAGCCAGTACATTATCTAAGTCCTCAAGCAGGGTGAAGAGGCGTCCACCCCATTGTCAAGGAAGTAACGATGGAGCGGTAGAGTCATGTCTCACTACATTAGTTCGAACGTAATTGAATTAATGTATGCGCCAAAATAAACAATACTGAAATCGTTGTAAGATTTTTTTTATAACATTTCATTTTATATACATAATTTTACCTGCCGTAGTTAGCACCACGTCAGAAAAAAACTAACCGCAAATGAATTATGTCAACAAGAATACGCGGCAAGAATCAAATGTCGCCACAGCTGATCGAGAGGCAACTACAGCTGATTCAGTTTCAGTATTGTTTAATTTGGCGAATAAGTTATTTCCTCTTCCATAATACCCATGAGAATCGACCAGGTACAAGGAAGCTGGCGATTAGAGATTCATGTGTCACTGTCTTCAACTTATTTCTTCCATTAACAATCTCTTATAGAATAGACAGGCGCCTATTCTTTGTCTGTTTAAAACTATTTGAAACATGTTCAATATAGTCACTATTGCACTGAAAACAGTTTGCAAGATATCTCAACTACACTTTAGCTGCTAATACAGTGGAACCCTTCAAATCCGAACTAATTGGGGCTATAGCCTGTTCGGATTTGTCGAAAATGTTCGGATTGCTGCGTATTTTGCATTTGACAGAATTGCGTTTTTTTTTTAATTAACGAACATGCTGACACTACCACCGCTCTCGACATTGCATTGCGTTACGTAGAACAACATGGAGCTGCAACACCCAATGATGATATGCTAATGCGATGGTGGCGCAACATCGCATCTTCGGGAAGGTTTACGTCTCTTCGCCAGATGAAGATTACTGATTTTAAAGGAAAAATATAGTTAAGTGTTTGTGTCTTTTTTTTTAAAGTGAAACATAGTTTAGTGTTTGTCTTTTTTATTTTTATTTTACTGCCAATAAATTCTATGTTAATGAAATGATACAGTAATACAGTATGGGCCTTCGTATTATACCATGTTTTTATAGTATCAATTCGAAAATATTGCACATCTCAGTTCTGTTTTACATAGCAAACTTTCAGTACATACTTCATTAAATTTTAGATACTTTTTAAAAATTTTGTTTTCATCAAATCAGTTCGCGGAATCAGTTGTTCGGATTTCGCGGGGGTTTGAATTTCCGGGGTTCGGATTTCCGGGGTTCGGATTTGAAGGGTTTTACTGTATTACTAATTATAGTAGAGTAACCCGGGGCAAGAGCACGCACTTAAGGTTTATAACCGTAACAAACAGTTTAATTGATAGTTGATCGAAGAAAAACTTTTAGGAAAATATCTTAAAATAGTTGTTAACCAAAATACTTTAAACTTACTCTTTTATATTTCATACAATCTTCTTGAAAAAGAATTTACGAAAACGTTACATATGCGAACTCTTGGCCCGTACATGGGGCAAGAGTTCGCAGTCTATGGGGTAAAAGTACGCAGTATATCCTTTAAAACATTTTATTAATACAATTACATATGCAATTGAGTGTTACAAAAAATAACTTATTCAAACCAATAAAAAGTTATTTCACATTATTCTCATCAGTATTCACATACAAAATTTACCCCACCCTCGTAATTAGAACATGCATCATGCCACCATTCTTGGCATTTATTGCATTGAATCCAGTCCTCTTCTGGTGGTTCGATGTAGTCCTCTTCACATGCAGGACAGGCTACTTTATCTTTCGATGTACTGGGTTGTTCAGTTGGTCGTTTACCTTTGGATTTTGTTGATAAAGTAAAGTCCAACTTCTTTTTTTTCGCTAGCGTTTCTAATCGTTTCACTTCTGCTTGCATTTTTTTGTTCTCAACAGAAATCAACTGGTCTTTAAAGGGAGAACTGGTTAGAATTTCCGATTTTTGTTTCTTGTTCTTTCTTTTTTGAGCTTCTTGCCGTTTTGGGAGAGGCATGACATCGGCGGGTGAAGTCCACTTCTTAGCAGTGCTTTCTTTGACTGGAGTTTTCACCGCTGAAATAAACTCTCCAGAGCTAGAATCTGTTTGGTCTGTGACATCAGCTAGGTCTACATTTTGTCCTGTTGTTGAAGTTGAAGCGTTGATGTTCATAACAGTTGGGATATTGCAAGATTCAGAAGTGTTCTGTGATGTGTTATCTGTAGGCATGAGTTGATCTGTAACTGAGTTTGGGTGGAAATCATCTTCTGAGAACACGTTACGATTAACAGAGAAAATTCCACAAATTCGGAATCCGTTTATTGCCTTTCCCTTTGTGGATGTCTCCTCATACGCTTGTCCAAATATTTCGGCAATCTGGTATTGGGTTATAACTCGCCCAGGATGATTGATAAGCCAGTTGTCCGAGAATACACTGAGATAATCTTTTAGAGGTTTAAAAAAAACTTTGTCCAAGGGCTGCATTTTGTGGCTGTTGTAAGGAGGTATGGATACTATGTTGTCTGCAGTATAAGGTAGATGGAATAGAAATATGCGAACCATGATTATCTAAGACTAGAAGAACAGGCTTTGAGTGAGAAGAAACAACATGCTTCTGGAAGTGCTGTAGCCAAACCTGAAACAAGTCTGAATTACTATATCCACTGTCTGAACAAAGCATTATTGAGTCCGGAGGTGCTCCATGCATAAGTTCTGGTTTAAACCGTTTTCTAGCAAAAATTATCACGGGTGGCACATAGTTACCACTAGCACTCACTGTGCAAATAACAGTAGAAAGTGTTCCTCTTTCAGCTGAAGAAACCTTTCCAACTCCTTTTTCTCCTTTAATTGATACAACTTTGGGAGTTTTATTAGTACAGTACTTGTACTAGACTCATCCATATTATAAATTCTCGAAGCGGGAAATTCATACTTTCTCATAAGTTCCTCCAAGTTGTTGAAAAATAAATCAACTTGTGCCTTATTAACAGTAAAACATCTCAACACCGGCTCTCACATAACCGGAACCTCCGATATCCAAACGTAATATAAAAATAAAGTAAGATTCTTTAATATGTAAGGCACTTTGCAGTCTGGCCAATTCTCCGGCGCCTACAGCCGGATCTTTGTACCTTCCCGGCTTAACAGTTCAGTTATGTTTGAGTGTTCGTATTGTTCAGTTCACTAGTGTTCTAGAGACTTGTGTACAACCCAACCTAATCAGTTACGTTTTAGTGTTCGTATCGTTCAGTTCATTAGTGTTCTTGAGATTGATGTGTTACCCAATCTAATCAGTTATGTTTGAGTGTTCGTATCGTTCGGTTCACTAGTGTTCTTGAGATTGGTGTATTACCCAACCTAATCAGTTATGTTTGAATGTTCGTATCGTTCAGTTCACTAGTGTTCTAGAAATTGGTGTATTAGCCAACCTAACCAGTTATGTTTGAGTGTTCGTATCGTTCGGTTCACTAGTGTTCTTGAGACTGGTGTGTTACCCAAACTAATCAGTTATGTTTAAGTGTTGGTATCGTTCAGTTCACCAGTGTTGTTGAGATTGGTTTATTACCCAACCTAATCAGTTATGTTTGAATGTTCGTATCGTTCAGTTCACTAGTGTTCTAGAGATTGGTGTATTAGCCAACCTAACCAGTTATGTTTGAGTGTTCGTATCGTTCGGTTCACTAGTGTTCTTGAGACTGGTGTATTACCCAAACTAATCAGTTATGTTTGAGTGTTGGTATCGTTCAGTTCACCAGTGTTGTTGAGATTGGTTTATTACCCAACCTAATCAGTTATGTTTGAGGGTTGGTATCGTTCGGTTCACTAGTGTTCTTGAGATTGGTGTATTACCCAACCTAATCAGTTATGTTTGAGTGTTGTTATCGTTCAGTTCACTAGTGTTCTTGAGATTGATGTGTTACCCAATCTAATCAGTTATGTTTGAGTGTTCGTATCGTTCGGTTCACTAGTGTTCTTGAGATTGGTGTATTAGCCAACCTAACCAGTTATGTTTGAGTGTTCGTATCGTTCGGTTCACTAGTGTTCTTGAGATTGGTGTATTACCCAACCTAATCAGTTATGTTTGAATGTTCGTATCGTTCAGTTCACTAGTGTTCTAGAGATTGGTGTATTAGCCAACCTAACCAGTTATGTTTGAGTGTTCGTATCGTTCGGTTCACTAGTGTTCTTGAGACTGGTGTATTACCCAAACTAATCAGTTATGTTTGAGTGTTGGTATCGTTCAGTTCACCAGTGTTGTTGAGATTGGTTTATTACCCAACCTAATCAGTTATGTTTGAGGGTTGGTATCGTTCGGTTCACTAGTGTTCTTGAGATTGGTGTATTACCCAACCTAATCAGTTATGTTTGAGTGTTGTTATCGTTCAGTTCACTAGTGTTCTAGAGATTTGTGTACTACCCAACCTAATCAGTTATGTTTGAATTTCGTATCGGTTAGTTCACTAGTGTTCTTGAGATTGGTGTGTTACCCAATCTAATCAGTTATGTTTGAGTGTTCGTATCGTTCGGTTCACTAGTGTTCTTGAGATTGGTGTATTACCCAACCTAATCAGTTATGTTTGAGACTTGGTATCGTTCAGTTCACTAGTGTTCTAGAGATTGGTGTATTACCCAACCTAATCAGTTATGTTTGAGTGTTGGTATCGTTCAGTTCACTAGTGTTCTAGAGATTGGTGTATTACCCAACCTAATCAGTTATGTTTGAGTGTTGGTATCGTTCAGTTCACTAGTGTTCTTGAGATTGGTGTATTACCCAACCTAATCAGTTATGTTTGAGTGTTCGTATCGTTCGGTTCACTAGTGTTCTTGAGATTGGTGTATTACCCAACCTAATCAGTTATGTTTGAGACTTGGTATCGTTCAGTTCACTAGTGTTCTTGAGATTGGTGTACTACCCAAGCTAATCAGTTATGTTTGAGACTTGGTATCGTTCAGTTCACTAGTGTTCTAGAGATTGGTGTATTACCAAACCTAATCAGTTATGTTTGAGACTTGGTATCGTTCAGTTCACTAGTGTTCTTGAGATTGGTGTATTACCAAACCTAATCAGTTATGTTTGAGACTTGGTATCGTTCAGTTCACTAGTGTTCTAGAGATTGGTGTATTACCAAACCTAATCAGTTATGTTTGAGACTTGGTATCGTTCAGTTCACTAGTGTTCTTGAGATTGGTGTATTACCAAACCTAATCAGTTATGTTTGAGACTTGGTATCGTTCAGTTCACTAGTGTTCTAGAGATTGGTGTATTACCAAACCTAATCAGTTATGTTTGAGACTTGGTATCGTTCAGTTCACTAGTGTTCTTGAGATTGGTGTATTACCAAACCTAATCAGTTATGTTTGAGACTTGGTATCGTTCAGTTCACTAGTGTTCTTGAGATTGGTGTATTACCAAACCTAATCAGTTATGTTTGAGACTTGGTATCGTTCAGTTCACTAGTGTTCTAGAGATTGGTGTATTACCAAACCTAATCAGTTATGTTTGAGACTTGGTATCGTTCAGTTCACTAGTGTTCTTGAGATTGGTGTACTACCCAAGCTAATCAGTTATGTTTGAGTGTTCGTATCGTTCAGTTTATGTACGATCTACAGGATTTTGTGTAATTAAGTAATTGGATTAGTTACCGAGAATTTGTAATCTACAATATACAGTATGGCGGAAAAGCGGAGAAAACTGTGTTTTCTATTGGATATAAGATTCGTGCAATTAAACTATTAGACATCTAAAGAAATTACATGCTTATATTAGATGCAAGTGAGATGAGTGTAGAAACTAGTACGGTAAGTGACTCCCGTGAAAAATTAAGATAAATGCTACCGTAATCAGACTTTATGTTGAAATAAGCAAAGTGCAAAATGAAGACGTCGGTAAATGGTAATGTGAATGAAGCACTTCTCTTGTGGTTCACGCAGTGTAGCTCAAAGGGCGTTTGACCAGCTGATCGAGTACGTCGATCAACAAGACGAAGAAACAGCACCCGATCGTCTACTCTTTCGAAGGTGGTAGGATATTTCATCAAAGAAATTTATTCAAAGAAGCAAGTAAACCACCATTACTGCTTTTTTACCAAAACCTATAATGAATGTACAAGTATATGTGCAGTACAGTATTAAGGAATTGTACATAGAGACATGTAACTAAATTGTACGTGCGGTTCTATAATGCTTTACAAATATAATTACAATCTCCAATGGGAACGGTTGTGAAATCGTACATCATTATATGACCCCTCCCATATCCGGAACGGCGGTTGCCACATTGATACGAATATGAAAAGGGTTACTGTACAGACGCTCTAGCATTGCTCTAAAATTAAAATAAAGTATACACTGGTTTGGGTGATTTATATATTTTATCTTAGCCAATATATGAAAGTAAATGATCATCTGTCCCGCATTTGTTTCTACGATCCATGCGATTGCGAGGAAACTTCGGAGAGTTGTTGATAGTACGTACGCAGGACCATGTACTGTGTCTATAGCCCTGGTACGTACGTGACGTTTTCTGAAGTAGTTCGACTAGGTTACAATAGGTGTACAACAGTTGTATCTATACCTGCATCATATAGACTAAAACAAATAGTGATTTCGCAAATACTGCAGACATAAGTTGCAATTATAACCTTAGAAAGGAGTTTCAAGGGATATTCTCAGTACCCCTAAGATGCGTGCAATATAACTGGGACCTCTGGGTTTAGTCTAGCATTGCTGCTACGCTGTGAGATCGAGGCGTCAAGCACTTCTGTGCCCACCAATGGGACACGTACTCTTACAACTTGTAACCCTACCTGTCTATCGCTACCTACTAGGCCTTGGTCTATAAAACCAAACTTTTTAAACTATAACACTAGATAATATTTCATCCTAAATGACAACCCTGAACACTAAGTAATTACATCACTCCTAAAGACTATAGAATAATAACGTAATTACTGCATCATTACGTCGAGTTTGGCCTCTATTTAAAGGAATGATATGCAGTCTAAAAATGTCAGTATAAATTATCAAAATGCAACAGTTTAACATTTAGTTTTGTAGTTCAGTGTGTTGTAGCTGACTCGTCGGCAGCGGTAGGCAGATCTGTGCGTCTGAGTGTGTGCACCTGGAGTTGCGAGGGTCACCTAATTATCCGGCTGCCCATCCATGGTCTATACCAGGAAACATTTTTTTCAGGGACACCAACCTCCGTCCATCAAAGAATCTGGCCATGCACTGCTCAATTAGTTTTCCTCTCCCAACTCATACAATCCTTATACTATAAAAATTACTTTGAATGGTCAATTTTGTTAGTAAACTTACATTTATTTTAAAACTCTCACTAAGTAAAATATTATATCTACAAAGTAATACCCGTAAATAAGTATTTCTCAGAGGCTGAGAACTGTTGTTTATCTATGCGTGTGAAGATACAGATGTAAAGCCCTTCAGCATGAGGCCGCACATTTGGTAAATAAAACCTCCGAGGAGCGCCTAAATGGATTCGCTACGACTTATACCGAGGATAAAGTTTTCATCGAACTTTCAAATCAGTATTTCAGAATCATTATTTCTTTGTACAAATTTAGTTTTACAAATTTAGTCGAAAATGAATTTTTAAAGCTCCCGACTTAAAACCATATTACTTTTAGCTTACTTAAATTTATTGTTCATTTGCCTATTTTTTGTATTTTGATATATATTACTGGAATGTAGTATTTGGACTACTAATTTTGAATGTACTTGAAATAAGAATAAATTTAATGAATTAATTTTGTCAACCTGTGACTATTTTAAATGATTAGAAGGAGGTAAATTGACATTTAATTATAAAATGTTTATTTGGTCGTATAAATTATGTATCAGCTTAGCCCCCTTGAATGCGCTACTGACACCAGTCGGTCCACTAAGAGTACATGGGCCGAAGCATATTATCTTATTGATTGCATCAGCTCTTCTATCACGTTCCACAATACAGTATCCACGAGCTTACAGCGTGGCGTTGTTTAAATGTACCGCATTGCTTAATATGTGTCGTTTTCTCTTTTATTTAATTTATATCAGAACGTCAGAATTGTTCAAATTGTTTAGGTACTGATCTGGTAGAGAAAAACGTTTTTATTTCACGAAATATTAAACACACTAGACATATATTTTCTGCAACTGTTTTGTGTATGAATACCCAAAATTTAAAACAATTTTAATTTATTCAATATCATTCATCAATCTCCTGCAGTTATTTAATACACCTACACATTTACTTATACTTCCTAGTACTCCTGCCGTTATTTAATATACATATTTCTTCTCCTGCTGTTTTTTAATATAACTCCTCCTTCTCCTGCTGTTATTTAGTATACCTCCTCCTACTCCTGCTGCTATTTAATATACCTCCTCCTACTCCAGCTGTTATTTAATATACCTCCTCCTACTCCTGCTGCTATTTAATATACCTCCTCCTTCTCCTGCTGCTATTTAATATACCTCCTCCTACTCCAGCTGTTATTTAATATACCTCCTCCTTCTCCTGCTGTTATTTAATATACCTCCTCCTACTCCTGCTGCTATTTAATATACCTCCTCCTTCTCCTGCTGCTATTTAATATACCTCCTCCTACTCCAGCTGTTATTTAATATACCTCCTTCTACTCCAGCTGTTATTTAATATACCTCCTCCTACTCCTGCTGCTATTTAATATACCTCCTCCTTCTCCTGCTGCTATTTAATATACCTCCTCCTACTCCAGCTGTTATTTAATATACCTCCTCCTTCTCCTGCTGTTATTTAATATACCTCCTCCTACTCCAGCTGTTATTTAATATACCTCATCCTTCTCCTGCTGTTATTTAATATACCTCCTCCTACTCCAGCTGTTATTTAATATACCTCCTCCTTCTTCTACTGTTATTTAAAAAAACTCCTCTTACTCCTGCTGCTATTTAATATACCTCCTCCTACTCCAGTTGTTGTTTAATATACCTCCTCCTTCTCCTGCTGTTATTTAACAAAACTTCTCCTACTGTTATTTGGCAACTTCTTACTTATCCTGTTGTTATTTAATATACCTCCTCCTTCTTTTGCTGATATTTAGCTCACCTACTTCTGCTAAATGGCTGTTATCGTACGTAAATAATTTGATAAATTTGATAATTCATGGGTCCGGTTTGCAGGAGCACGAGTTCCTTTTCAGGGTGATAAGGAGGAATCTACCGAACTCTCCTTATTTTACAGAAAATATCTGTAATAATATGCAGATATTACGCTGAAAAAGGTAATAATTATTTTAAAATATTTCTAAATTTGCTATCATTATTGGTTAAAAACGATACTCGGATTAGATAATTATGCAAACGTAAACGCAAAATGAGGCATTTCCAATAATCTGGGTAGAGACACTTGATTAACAACCCAAAGGTCCTGGCATCGATACCCAGAAGCGTCAAAGAATTTTGTGTGTGATTTATCAGTCGTCGGGTAGACTCCGACTGTAAGATAAGATTGCTAAAGATCAAACAAGTAAATAACGCGGTGGAAGTGTATTGCTTTCCTTATTAACTTCTTCTATACGTCTGCCCCAAAGTGAGAGAAAGGACTGCAAGTGGTACAGGTATGTTCACAACACACATTGTCAACAGGTCAGGGAACTCATATTAAAGTCTGCATAATCTATTTTGCGTCGTGTTACTCTTTACAATTTTCCTTATATGGACTTGTTTAAAGAAGATAATTTAACAATTACATTCGTAAAGGTTGCAAATGTTATTTCTAAATATTATTTTTACATATCTGCAATAAAAAAAAATTTGAAATTTATTTTTTAAAACCCCAATTTAGTGTTTTCAAACAGCTGTGTACAGTCTCATGAAGTTGAACACGTTAATTAAGTCGACGTTGTTTTTGTCGCCGATTCCCAGCCGTAAGGATTTATGCGCGCGTGTGCTTGTGTGCGATACAAAATTCGTTAGCTCCTTGGTAAAACTATAGTTAGGTGATCAGCAGTAAAGGGCTTAATGATGAATAAAACATACTTACTTTTTGTAGTCCTCCCAAAGCAGTCTACATTGCGTTGGTTACACCTTGGAGTAGCTCTCTGCGTTAGCGCACCATTTTACGTAAGTTCTTCAGGCAGTTAATTAGTTTTAGCAACGCTGAAACAGTGCTCATACTTTATATATCAAAGTGTATTTCTCCTGTTTATGGTGTAATATTTCTCCACCATGCTGCATAATAGCAGTTTAAGGCATTATCATACACCTTCACCATAATAAAGGTACTTACTTATGTAAAGCGATCAGAATGCTAATAAAGCACAACTGTCACGCTCCACAATAAACATCAACGTCTGTAACCCTGGCAATTTAATTTACAGCTTTTTGGCAATGGTTTTTTATCTTATAAAACTGTATAAACATTTCCTCTCTACAAAACGTTATCTTCGTGCTTTCCTGGTCTTATGGAAATATCTAAAACAAACAAAATAGCCAGAGTTCATTAGAGCTTGTAGATACGTATTACGTTTACACAATGTCAAGAGAACAACTACACGAAAAGGTTCAAATGTTAAAGATCGTAAGAAATGTAAAAAAATCTGCCTTCAGGGCTCTTACACCCTCACTTAACCTACTACGTTGTCGATGACTAAACACGAAAAGATTCCACTAAATTTAAACTACTTTTCCTTTGAAAGAGTAATAAAAAAAGAGCAGAAAATGCATGACGAATTTTAATTTTTAAAAAATATATATTTATAATTTTAGCCCTTTTTTGACTGTAGTAAAATTGTAGATAGCCAATCATAGCGAGAAACTATAACTTCGAGATTATATTAACTCACTTTCAAATGTACCATCTTTTACATGCTCGCAGATATCGTATATTTGATAACATTCTTATGTATCGTATGCTTTCTTACATCAACTAATGTAAGACCATATCACTTTCTGTATTGCACAATAAGAGTAAGTAAAAATGTGTGTTTAACGAAAGTTATACCATTTAGCAGTTCGTTAACGGAAATATAATTATCCATCTCGCTGGCTTGTGAATAAATTGCGTTATATTTAATTAATAGGTTTATTACTCCCTAGCTAATAAAGTTGTAAAATAAAATGTTATAAATATGATTAAATTGTAAAACTTTAACAATAGAATGAAAAAATTAAAGTTATAATGGTGAATAAGTTAATTTTTCGGTCTGTAATGAACGGGTTTTACGCCTTGATTATTCTGGGCAAAGTTATCCACAAAGACTAATAGAAATAAGCACACAATATTGAAACAGTAGGGTTTCTGGGAATTTTGCAGTAGGTCTCAGTGCCACACGATACCAAACTGGACATAATTTGATACAATACAGACGTAGCCTGTTTGTGTTGTAACAATCCAGTTGGTTTACGTAAGAAGAATTATGCTATCCTAATTTTGCATATAATTAGGTTTTATTAGGGTAATTTACTTGTGTGTGTGTGTGTGTGTGTGTGTGTGTGTGTGTGTGTGTGTGTGTGTGTGTGTGTGTATTCGTGAACGCGCGCGTGAATGTTAAAGGAAAAGAAAGAGGCATGGAGGAGGGGACGGTGAGAGATGGAGGCCAGAGAGGAAATATTTTTTATAAAAACTAGGTAACTTTTTCATGAAGAGACAGAGCGAGGTTATTCATTTACAGTATGAAATTAAACATAAACTTTAATTATAAATGTTTTTTTTTAATTTAAAATTTGTACATATAGATCATTTCATTTGGTTTTAATATTTATTCGCACATTTACCATAATTTTGTACGAAAGAAAATTTTTGTTCATAAAAGAATTATATTCAATGAAAATATCCAACAAAATCACCACGTTTATTGTAGGCAATCCAGAATCGGAAGCGCCCTATATAGCAGGGGTTCCCAACGTTTTAGCTACTGCGCACCACCTGAAGGTTTTTGTAGATACTGGCGTACCACAATCCCCAGGGTATCTGAAAGATGTAGATTGGAAGAAAGCCCCCTGATCTTAATTTTTTTAGAAACATTTTCTGCCAAAAACATGTTCATTATTTATTTTATTGTTATTAAATAAGTATTAAAACTATTTAATTATTCATTCACTTTTCCACTAACTTTGAATAACGATAAGACAATAATAAAAAATTTAAACAATTGTGCACAATACAGTTTTATTAGCTACTCATATCTATACAAAAACATGTTATACGATTGGGACAATAAAACAGCTAAACAACGTACAAATCAACAATGACCAATGAAGGTCAATGTGAATTATGATAATTGCGAAGCTTGTTGCTGGTTGCCCGTCACTAAAAAGTCAATAGCAGGAGTATTACAACTTAATTTTATCCTCGACTCCTCTTCAACACTTGTTAGATTGTTTCTATATCAATTTTTCATATACAACAGTTTATAAAAACTACCCTCACACAAATAGCTAGTGACAAATGGCTTATAGCTTTCGTGAGGAGCATTGGCTACTCGGATTTACACCCGATCCAGAAGTATACAAATGATTTTGTTTCATCATGGAACTGTCTTCTCTTAATCGATAAATGCTTTATGCAGTTCCAACTCATTTGGTGAGTTTTCTGATGAACCCACGTGGCGTGTACCACTTGAAATCTTCCCGCGTACCAGCAGTGGTACGCATACCACAGGTTGAGAAGCCCAGTACTAGAGGATAATAAGCGACCCTCGTACCTCCTGGCGCGTACAAAACTCGATGCGCTAACCCGCCTACCACAGCCGCGCCGATAGTTTTCCATGTAGCATCATCTAAGTCTTGGCCTACAAAACTAAATTTAATGACACTAAAATGTTTACTGACAATTTTTTATTCTACAAAATATACCTTAGAAATAATGGCCAAACGCAAAGTAAGCATGTCGAAGAAATGGAAGGTAAACGTGACGTAAGTATGTTGAAGACATAGAGAGCGAACGCGACGTTAAGTACGTCGAAGAAATAGAGGGCAAAAGCGACGTAAGTTTCCAGGCGAAAAAACCAACTGTGGTTATCATCCATCGCCAATCAAAATCTAACACAAAACGCAATATTTTAAATAAAACAAAATAACAAAATAAATTTAAATAAAACAAAAATTACAAAACAAACAAAACTTTAACAAAGAAATAATAAATAAATAAAAACAATTATGTAACCATAAATATATAATTAAAAAAAAAAAACAAAAACAATAATTACAACAAATAAAAAACAACAATAAAAATATAAATAACAAAATAACAAAAACGAGCAATATAACAGTAAATAAATAATAACTATATTTAAAAAAACAATAGCCAACAATTTAACAATAAATAAATCTTAATAGCACAATAACAAGAACATAAAATATATTAAATTTAAATAAATAAAAAATATACGCAGATAATAATTAAATGGAAATATAAGTATAACTATAAAAGCATATATTTTAAAAATCAAATTTAAACAAATATGTTCAAGTGGTGTAAAGAAAGCGATGCTCGGTCGATGGCCGAGGCATCGTCCCTTTCACCACCATCAAACTACCTTTTAAATTAAAAAGGGCACGAATATTAATTACACAAACTCAATCGACCAGAATATGTTTTTAGTGAAGCCATCACCACAGTACTGACGTATTGGTGGATCTTCACGACGAATCAAATATCCATGAGATGCAATCAGCTTATTCTGAATCACGGTATGCCATTCGTCATTCTAAGCAGCGAGCAATAAATGTTTTAAGAGCACTTTTGGAATTAGAACACAAGAGATAGTGGGAAGATCGAGATTGAATGACGGTTAACGCTTTGAAAATGGCAAATAGTTCTGCCGTGAAAACACTGCAAGCCAAGAGCAACCCGTACGTGTAACTACATCCCAATGCATAAAACGCTCATCCAACGCCATTGTCCAGTTTAGATCAATCGGGGAAAATAATTTTACTTTCTTGATGAGATTTATGGTGGCGTGGACTTTCCGACCGTGGGACCTCCGACCACAGACACAGGCGTGGTATTTCCGATCACAAAAATTTCATCGGTGGCAGTTCCGACCACTGACAAAACCACGTGGGGTTTCCTACGATTCAATTCACTACTCCACAGTAGTGATCTGACGAGTCGAGTATTTTAGTCGAAAGGTATCGAATCAACAGAGTATCGAGTCGACTCGATTCTTATACTACGATACTCGAGTATCGCTCGGTCAAATAGTTTATGAATTCCAAAATTATCAGGCAACAGCTGAAACGGCAAATTTAGCAAATTTAAACGGCGATTTAATCGAGTCGACGAAATACTCGACTCGTCACATCACCACTCCACAATATATTATGTAAATCATTTGAAAAATATCCCTTCACATTTTATCCAGGCTTAGGATTGGCTACGTAGGCCTATAGCGCAAACATAGCCATGTTTAAATATTTTTCTTTAGCAAGTGATTAAACACTCTTGTCGTATTTTAAGGATATAATTATATTATTTTACATTACTATACAGCAAGTGATTAAACACTTTTGTCATATTTCAAAAATGCAATTGTTTTATTTTACACCATTATACTCAAGTGAATATACAGTTTATATTGTACAGGTATATGAATTCTCTTATCCATTTTTTATAAATAAGCCAGAGATTGTTAACATTTTTTTTAAATCTCCCGAATCGTTATAAGCTCCCATAATGTTTTTTATTCTTTTGTCTAATGTCATGTAGGTGTGTTTTCTCTTTTTCAAAGGAAGGCCTATTGAATTTTTCCTAACTTCGAATGTAGCATTTACTGCTTCCTCTTTTAATTTGTTTATTAGGAAGTACACGTTTGGTTTCTTTTGCCACACGATTGTACTAGAGCCAGGGTTCTGGGTTGCTTTGCACAAGGAAGTCTTTGCACTTTCATAATTTGGCATATTTGCAACACAATCTAAACCTTTATCCTTTAAATCTTGAAACTCTTCTTTAAAAATATTACAAACCGGAGATGATTCAGAGATGATTGCATCATTTGCAATTTTTATACGCCCGTGGCACTTACTCTTTTCGTTTTTGACGCATAACCAATTAGTATACTTTTCAGTTTTTTTGTGTACTCGATAGCGATAACCATCCTACACAAGACACGGTTTTCCTTTGGTTGTAGTGATAATTTCCATTTTGCTTCTCGCGATATAAGTCAACTATCAACTTCTTAAGCATGTCCGATCCTACAGTCGGTAAACGTACACTTTAAAACGCTGTAAACTTACTCAATTCAGCCTACAACTTGTGCACGCCTCGAACTTTCAGATCCGACTGACCTGCGAATATTGTTTATGTTAGTAGGTCTTTATATAGGAAGTGTGGTGACAGATCGGAAATCCCACGTCTCGAACCCGATCGGTCGGAAACGCCACAGCAGCAAGTATTCAAACAATAGGATCGCAAATACCACGGTCGGAAAACCCACGTAGTCGAGATTTATAAATAGATAAAAATTCCTGGTGGTAGACCACATCAGGAGTATCGTGTTTTATATAACTGGACATTGAGAAATCGAAGTGCGGCGTTTTTATTATCCATGGAGGTAGATAGTATATTAATCGTTCAAACATTGTAGGAAGTTGCAACCCAAGGTTATCCATTATTTGTACCGTTCGTATGCCGAATGGAGCGGTCGAATGTTGACGTGCATCGTAATCTTCATTATGCATGTTTTTAAAGACCATTTTGAATGCCAGGTGATTTGGTTTGCTACGAAGACCAGAAATGTAAGATATTTGTAGCATCTGACGTCTTCTCGAAAGGGCAGGTTCCCCAGCCTCGACAAGAAGACTAGGGAGTGGGCTAGTTCTAAAAGCACCAGTAGCAAGTCTAAGTCCAGAGTGGTGGACAGCATCGACAGTTTTCAGAACTGTAAGTCGTGCGGATGAATAGGCTTGACAGCCATAATCAATGCGCGATCTAACGACTGCGCGATAAAATCGAAGCATACTAGTTCTGACAGCTCCCCAATTCGTACCACTAAGGACTCTTAACATATCCAATTTCTTGCTGCATCTCACCTTCAAATCACGAACATTTGGGATCCATGAGAGTCAGGGTTTTATCAAATAAAAGACCCAAAAATCGAACACTATTCGTGGTTTGAAGGATTGGATCCAGGTGTTGCCTACGACGACTAAATGCTACACATCGGGTCTTCGAAGCAGAGAATTTGAAACCTGTAGTTTTTTACTATTCCTCTAATCTGTACATTGCAAAGATCTTTCCGCAGTTGCCATACACCGAGTAGGCACATATATACAAAAGTCATTCACAAAAAGGGAACAGTGTACCGGCGATCGTATATTACTGGTGATACTATGTATTGCAACGGCAAATAGCGTGACGCTCAGCACGCTGCCCTGCAGTACACCATTCTCCTGTTTGTAACTGTTTGAATCTGTGCCTCCAAGACGAACGCGGAAAGATCTGTTAGAAAGAATGTTAGCGATCAATGGCAGGGTATTCAATTGTATACCCCATGATTTCAGAGTGTTCAGAATTCCTCTTTTCCATGCCATATCATATGCCTTCTCAAGGTCAAAGAAAACAGCAACGAGTGTTTGACGCAAGAGAAAGGCATTTTGAATAGCGGATTCTAACAAAACCAATTGGTCAACGGATGATCGTCCTTGCCTGAAACCACACTGTTCGTTGCTAAGAAGTTCGTTGGTTTCTAGGTACCAGACAAGACGGCGGTTGACCATCTTCTCCAGTAGTTTTCACAAGACGCTTGTTAGAGATATAGGCCTGTAACTCTGTAACTACTGGGATTGGTTTGGTTTTTATCTGGTTTTAAAAGAGGAATTGCTGTCGCTTCTAACCATGCATCGAGGAAAGACTGCTCCTCGAATAGCCGATTGTATATTCGAAGGAGGACAGGTTTCGCCGACGATGGTAGATGTTTCAGCATAGAGTATACAATGGAATCAGGACCTTGTGCAGAATCCCTCGTTGACGCGAGAGCTGACTCCAATTCCCCTAAGGAGAAAAGAGTGTTCAAAGGAGAGTCGTCAGACAACCCAACAGTAAACGGTATTGCTTCTTCCTTCAGTTTATGTCTCTGGAATACTATATTATAGGCTGTAGTAGCAGAAAAATTAGAAAATGATTTTGCCAGTACATTAGCAATATTATCACTGTCTGTGGTCAATCTTCCATTCGGTTGATTCAGCGCAATGGCTGGCAACGGAATGGAAGTACCACAAATTAATCTTAGTTTCCTCCATACTGTGGAGGATGGAGTTGTTCGTCTAATTGTGCTAACGTACTGTGCCCAAGAGTTGATCCTACTCAGCCTAAAAATTCTCCGTGCTTTCGCACGTAGTATTTTATATTCCTGAAGGTTGTCACTTGTTGGGTTAATCTTAAATCTACTTAGAGCTCTTCGTCGTAAACGGAGGATTTTTGTGCATTCGTCGTTCCACCACGGAACAGGAGTAGTAAGGGCCCCAGAATAGGACAGCCACCCCTAAACTCGGCCGCTACGTAACCTAGGACTATAGGGGTAGTTTTGGATGATGCTCAAGGTCATCCCAGCCGTGACCCTAGACCAAGGGGTGGTTTCGACCACGTTCAGGGGGGTAGGGGGTAGTTTTTCGAAAAAAAAAAAAAAAATCGGCCGCTACCTAACCTAGGACTATAGGGGTAGTTTCGGATGATGCGGGCGGACGTCGTGACCCCGACCCTAGCTTTGGGGGTGGTTTTGAACACGTCCAGAGGGGTGGGGGGTAGTTTTTCGAAAAAAATAAATTCCGGCCAACTAACCTAAGCTAGCCAAAATGGATCTAACCCAGCCTAACATACGTGTTGGGGGTGACCTCGGCTACGGTCAGGACCATCTCCGGGGGCAGCTCCGGGGGTGGATTGGGGGGTGGGGGGTAGTTTTCGAAAAAATTTTGGAAAATCGTGTCTTGACCAATAGGGTGAGTTTAGAGTCTATTAAGGGTTGCTGAGGGGTAGTTTCACCTAGGGGTAGTTTTTACAAAAAATATGAAATTGCCAAAAATCGATCGACTGGATCAACAGACAGTACGGGATACGTGTAGAGTCCTTTTTGGACCGTTGCGGGGGCTGTTTCACCTAGGGGTAGTTTATAAATAAAATATGAAATTGCCGAAAATCGATCGGTTGGATCAAATGACCGTATATGGTATGGTTAAAGTCTATTATGGACCGTTGTGGGGGCGGGGTCACCTGTTTTTAGATTGCCAAAAATAATCGGGGTCCTAGGTAAAATCCACCCGGGCATCAGTTAAAGCAGCCAAGGTAGAGCCAATATGGAGCACGGTCTCGGGTAAAGCCAAACCGAGCTCAGCCACCCGGCAGCTAGGCCTTAGGTAAAGCTAACACGGAGCTAGCCCTCGGGTAAAGCCAATACGAGGCCACGCCCTAGGTAAAGTAACCCAGGAACCAGGCCGTAGGTAAAGCTACCATGGAGTTAGATCTAGGTAAAGCCTCCAAGGAGTATGGGCTTAGGTTAAAACCATCCTGAAGCATGGCCCTAGCTAGAGCCGCCCTCGAGAAAGGCCTTAGGTAAATTCACACTAGAGCAAGTGGGGGGTTGTCTTTAATAAAATATGAAATTACCAAAAAATGATCGGATAGATCAAATGACCAAGTTTTCAACTAAACGCTAATTTTAATCGACCAACAATTATACACCGAGTTCAAATAGTCAACAAGTTGAATCGACCAATCACAACACAGGGGCCCTGTAGGTCCACGCAAACGGTCGCTGTAAGACGGAAAGGCCCATATACCGTGTTAAACCAATATATACGATAGCCCACATAATGTGTTAAACAAATACGCAGGCCTAGATACATACTATGCAAGGCCGACATACAAGGGCCTACTATGTTTGTAAACCACAGGCCAAACCCCGTATGACCTGAGCTATTTTCACCTCCTCTATCAGGTCGATCCTGGCAACCGTATAATATGGGAGGTACTATAGGGTACATCTACCAATGCATAACCTATCAAGCCCACGTAAAGATTTATGACGTATTGGCGTTCGAGCGACTCAGGTATCAGACCCACCCTAACTAGAGGGGCAAAGGGTTATGATTGTCAAAATTGTCTATGCTACAAAATAATAAACAAAGCAACAAAGCCCCGTCGTTTCAGGGAATACGCTTGACCGTGTGCTAGACATGTACAGACTTGCAGCGATAACGCATTATCTAAAAACCGCAACGGCAGCCGGTGACCGCTATAGCAAGCTTAAAACCCGCACGGCTGTGTCGTTGTGAATCTAGGCACGTGTCTATGTTTTGATTACTGTATCAATTTACTGTGTATTGTCGGCATACCAAGGCCTACATATATATATAATCAGAAATCAGTGTAAATAATCAAATAGCCTCAATGGACATCTCCTATAGCTGTAAATGTATCTAGATATAAAGGTATATATGGAGAAACACTAATAATGAGGCCTATCACAAAACAAACACAACAAACAAACATGCGTGTAAACCTGCATACTATGCCAAGCCGACTTACATGCGCCTACTATGTCGGTAAACCACTGGCCAAGGCCTATATGATCTGAGCTAGTTTCACCTCGTCTATCAGGTAGAACCTGGCAACCGTATAATACGGGAAGTACTATATGGTATAGCTAACAATGCATAACCTATCACGCCCATGACGGTCAACAAATATTACAATATAATTTAAAAAAGTTACTCAACCTATATACATACAATGCTAACCAATATAGGCATATATACTATGTTAAACCAGCATGCAATATACTCTAAATAGCCATATATACGCTGTTAAACCAATATGCAGGTTAACCTATATACATCCTGTATTAGGCAAATATCCCCGTTACCCGCATAGACCTATGTTAAGCCAGGATGAATGATAGCTTATATAGTGTGTTAAACAAATATGCTTGTAAACCTACATAAATAATATGCTAAGCCTACATACTGTGCTAAACAGATATGCGTGTAAACCTACATAAATACTATGCTAACCAGCATGGATGCTATTCTACATAAGCTTATATACTATGTTAAACCAGCATGCAATATACTCTAAATAGCCATATATACGCTGTTAAACAAATATGCGTGTAAACCCACATAAATACGCCAAGCCAATATCCGTGCTGTCATAGATAGGCGTATATACTATGTTACGCCTACATACTGCGTTAAACAAACATGTATGTAAGCCGACAAGGGCCTACAAATTATATCCAATGCATAGTTTAGCTAAAGGGCTATCACACACTATCCTAAAAGCGGCCCGCAAATTACCACATAATACCTGATACATAGCTTGGCTAATCATTAACACATAGTATGACCCAACACATAATATCCGGTGCATAGCCTCGCTAAATAAGCATAAACTTCCCAAAATTGGCTTATCAATTATGTATGGTCTAGATATAGTCACACATGTCAGTTCAAAAGTCAGCCGGAAAGAAACACTAGCCTGGCTAATCATTAACACATAGTATGCCCCAACACATATTATCCGGTGCATAGCCTCGCTAAATAAGCATAAACTCCCCAAAATTGGCTTATCAATTATGTATGGTCTAGATATAGTCACACATGTCATTTCAAAAGTCAGCCGGAAAGAAACACTAGCCTGGTATATACTATGTTAAACCGGCATGCAATATACTCTAAATAGCCATATATACGCTGTTAAACAAATATGCGTGTAAACCCACATAAATACGCCAAGCCAATATCCATGCTATCATAGATAGGCGTATATACTATGTTAGGCCTACATACTGCGTTAAACAAACATGTGTGTAAGCCTGCATACATATTATGCTAAGCCGACAAGGGCCTACAAATTATATCCAATGCATAGTTTAGCTAATGGTTATCACACAGTAGCCTGACTACAACTTGCCACATAATACCTGATACATAGCTAGACTAATCATTAACACATAGTATCCGATGCATAGCCCGACGATGGGTTAACATATAGTATCCGATAAGTAGCTTGAGTATGCCCCCACATATAATATCCGGTACACAGCCTTGCTAATGGTTAGCACATAGTAGCCGATGCTGAACCTGGCTATGGAATATCACATATTATCTGATGTGTAGCCTGACTAATGGTTAACATAGCTAGGCTAATGATTAACATAAAGTATCCAATGCGTGGCTTGGGTAATGTATACAGTTAGCCTACATTCTGTGTTATCTATGTAAACCCACATACTATGCTAAGCCGGTTATCCATAGACACAGATCTATGGTGATGCAAGAGTAACCAGCACCCTGACAACAGATACCTAGCATGATCATAGCCTACATTGCCTGATAACAGATACCTAGCCTGACCATAGCCTACATAGCTAGACAAAAGATACATAACTAGACAATAGATACCTAGCCTGACAACAGACACCAATCCTGGAATCAAATACATAGCCCGACAAACGATGCATAGCCCGACAAGGGCTAGCACATAGTATCCGAGGTATAGAATGACTACTGGTTAACACATGGTATCCAAAGCATAACTAGGCTAGTGAATAACTAATGGTTAGTTTGACTATGGTTAACACACACACAGTGTCCGATGCATAGCTTAGCTAATGGATAACACATAGTAACCTATGCCTAGCCTGACTAGGGCTAACACATAGTACCCGATGAATGGCTCGACTAAGGCCAACACACAGTATCCGATGCACAACTTAGGATCGAATATGACGTCATCCAGGGCGGAGATGGTGGCAATGTTGATACCGTGATGGCCAGTGTAGGCTAGATCAAATAACCAGCGTTTCAACCAAACTACTGTCTTACGCTAAGTTTAACCAACATACGCGAAGTTCAAACGAACAGCATTGACACCAAGTCCAAATAGGCTATGGCGGCTATGCCCAGATCAGCGTTTCAGCTAATCAAAATGAAAAACTTACGCTAATCAACCAACATCTACACCGAAGTCAAATGGGTTATGGTTAGTGAAGGCACCGGCAAAAGCTTTAAGCCCTAGACATAATTATAGCTATCAACGCGTACCAAAACAGCTATGCAGAAACCGTCAAGGCCATTACACATATTGTCCAGGTATGTTCTCCATCAAACCGAGACTTTAGACACCATCTCTGTAAAACAGCTAACAAATTATACTCCACCACAATAGGTATGTCAAAACTGTTACCGACTCCTAATCTAATACAATGGTTACGTAACGCCCTTTATCAATTTAAGACCTTAAGAGATATCTTCGTAAAGACAGCTACCAATCCATACTATATCACAATAGTTACGTTAGAGCCACCGCTGCTCACCCTACCATAATAGCCACGTACAGACGGTTAATATTGTATAACCTATCACAAGACTTATGTAAAAACAGCTATGCATAACCTGTCACACAATAACTGCGTAAAGGCAGCCAACAAGGCCTACCCCATTAAAATAGCTACGAAAAGATAACATCCAATACATGCCCTATCATATTAGCTATGTAAAGACAATAAATGCGTAAAGGCAGCTAAAAATGCCTACCCCATTAAAATAGCTACGAAAAGATAACAACCAATACATAACTTATCATAATAGCTATGTAAAGACAGCTAAAGATGCATAACCTAACTCAGTAATGATTGCTATTAAATAATGAACCATTACATTAGCCACGTAAAAACAGTTATCGATCCGTGACCAAGATAATACTCACGTAAGATCTATATCAGTGCTAAGACAATAGCTCCGTAAGGAAAACCTACCACTTCATGAACTACGACAACAGCAAGGTGTGGACGGCTACCAATACATTACTTATCACAGCTACCAACACATAACTCGTCACACTAGCTAAGTAAATAGCGCTACGATTGAATAGCCTATCACACAGGCCAAATGAGGGTCACTAACTAAACCATCACAATATCTCTGTACATGGCAGATGGCGTGATGATCCTCATCTTTATCGCACACCTAACAGTAGGTTAGGTTAGAAGCACTCTGGCTAGCTTAGGTTAGTGGGTTGAAAATAATTTTTTCTAAAAACTACCCCTCTAGACGTGGTTGAACACCCAACAGTAGGTTAGGTTAGAAGCACTCTGGCCAGCTTAGGTTAGTGGGTTGAAAATAATTTTTCCTAAAAACTACCCCTCTAGACGTGGTTGAACCCTCCCCCAAGGCTACGATCAAGGTCACATCGACCGCCTGCATCATCCAAAACCACCCCTAACTTCTACAACCACAGGTCAGTGATGCCCGTGATGGAGATACGACCAACCTTTGAAAGTTAGGGGTGGTTTTGGATGATGCAGGCGGTCGATGTGACCTTGATCGTAGCCTTGGGGGAGGGTTCAACCACGTCTAGAGGGGTAGTTTTTAGGAAAAATTATTTTCAACCCACTAACCTAAGCTGGCCAGAGTGCTTCTAACCTAACCTACTGTTGGGTGTTCAACCACGTCTAGAGGGGTAGTTTTTAGAAAAAATTATTTTCAACCCACTAACCTAAGCTAGCCAGAGTGCTTCTAACCTAACCTACTGTTAGGTGTGCGATAAAGATGAGGATCATCACGCCATCTGCCATGTACAGAGATATTGTGATGGTTTAGTTAGTGACCCTCATTTGGCCTGTGTGATAGGCTATTCAATCGTAGCGCTATTTACTTAGCTAGTGTGACGAGTTATGTGTTGGTAGCTGTGATAAGTAATGTATTGGTAGCCGTCCACACCTTGCTGTTGTCGTAGTTCATGAAGTGGTAGGTTTTCCTTACGGAGCTATTGTCTTAGCACTGATATAGATCTTACGTGAGTATTATCTTGGTCACGGATCGATAACTGTTTTTACGTGGCTAATGTAATGGTTCATTATTTAATAGCAATCATTACTGAGTTAGGTTATGCATCTTTAGCTGTCTTTACATAGCTATTATGATAAGTTATGTATTGGTTGTTATCTTTTCGTAGCTATTTTAATGGGGTAGGCATTTTTAGCTGCCTTTACGCATTTATTGTCTTTACATAGCTAATATGATAGGGCATGTATTGGATGTTATCTTTTCGTAGCTATTTTAATGGGGTAGGCCTTGTTGGCTGCCTTTACGCAGTTATTGTGTGACAGGTTATGCATAGCTGTTTTTACATAAGTCTTGTGATAGGTTATACAATATTAACCGTCTGTACGTGGCTATTATGGTAGGGTGAGCAGCGGTGGCTCTAACGTAACTATTGTGATATAGTATGGATTGGTAGCTGTCTTTACGAAGATATCTCTTAAGGTCTTAAATTGATAAAGGGCGTTACGTAACCATTGTATTAGATTAGGAGTCGGTAACAGTTTTGACATACCTATTGTGGTGGAGTATAATTTGTTAGCTGTTTTACAGAGATGGTGTCTAAAGTCTCGGTTTGATGGAGAACATACCTGGACAATATGTGTAATGGCCTTGACGGTTTCTGCATAGCTGTTTTGGTACGCGTTGATAGCTATAATTATGTCTAGGGCTTAAAGCTTTTGCCGGTGCCTTCACTAACCATAACCCATTTGACTTCGGTGTAGATGTTGGTTGATTAGCGTAAGTTTTTCATTTTGATTAGCTGAAACGCTGATCTGGGCATAGCCGCCATAGCCTATTTGGACTTGGTGTCAATGCTGTTCGTTTGAACTTCGCGTATGTTGGTTAAACTTAGCGTAAGACAGTAGTTTGGTTGAAACGCTGGTTATTTGATCTAGCCTACACTGGCCATCACGGTATCAACATTGCCACCATCTCCGCCCTGGATGACGTCATATTCGATCCTAAGTTGTGCATCGGATACTGTGTGTTGGCCTTAGTCGAGCCATTCATCGGGTACTATGTGTTAGCCCTAGTCAGGCTAGGCATAGGTTACTATGTGTTATCCATTAGCTAAGCTATGCATCGGACACTGTGTGTGTGTTAACCATAGTCAAACTAACCATTAGTTATTCACTAGCCTAGTTATGCTTTGGATACCATGTGTTAACCAGTAGTCATTCTATACCTCGGATACTATGTGCTAGCCCTTGTCGGGCTATGCATCGTTTGTCGGGCTATGTATTTGATTCCAGGATTGGTGTCTGTTGTCAGGCTAGGTATCTATTGTCTAGTTATGTATCTTTTGTCTAGCTATGTAGGCTATGGTCAGGCTAGGTATCTGTTATCAGGCAATGTAGGCTATGATCATGCTAGGTATCTGTTGTCAGGGTGCTGGTTACTCTTGCATCACCATAGATCTGTGTCTATGGATAACCGGCTTAGCATAGTATGTGGGTTTACATAGATAACACAGAATGTAGGCTAACTGTATACATTACCCAAGCCACGCATTGGATACTTTATGTTAATCATTAGCCTAGCTATGTTAACCATTAGTCAGGCTACACATCAGATAATATGTGATATTCCATAGCCAGGTTCAGCATCGGCTACTATGTGCTAACCATTAGCGAGGCTGTGTACCGGATATTATATGTGGGGGCATACTCAAGCTACTTATCGGATACTATATGTTAACCCATCGTCGGGCTATGCATCGGATACTATGTGTTAATGATTAGTCTAGCTATGTATCAGGTATTATGTGGCAAGTTGTAGTCAGGCTACTGTGTGATAACCATTAGCTAAACTATGCATTGGATATAATTTGTAGGCCCTTGTCGGCTTAGCATAATATGTATGCAGGCTTACACACATGTTTGTTTAACGCAGTATGTAGGCCTAACATAGTATATACGCCTATCTATGATAGCATGGATATTGGCTTGGCGTATTTATGTGGGTTTACACGCATATTTGTTTAACAGCGTATATATGGCTATTTAGAGTATATTGCATGCCGGTTTAACATAGTATATACCAGGCTAGTGTTTCTTTCCGGCTGACTTTTGAAATGACATGTGTGACTATATCTAGACCATACATAATTGATAAGCCAATTTTGGGGAGTTTATGCTTATTTAGCGAGGCTATGCACCGGATAATATGTGTTGGGGCATACTATGTGTTAATGATTAGCCAGGCTAGTGTTTCTTTCCGGCTGACTTTTGAACTGACATGTGTGACTATATCTAGACCATACATAATTGATAAGCCAATTTTGGGAAGTTTATGCTTATTTAGCGAGGCTATGCACCGGATATTATGTGTTGGGTCATACTATGTGTTAATGATTAGCCAAGCTATGTATCAGGTATTATGTGGTAATTTGCGGGCCGCTTTTAGGATAGTGTGTGATAGCCCTTTAGCTAAACTATGCATTGGATATAATTTGTAGGCCCTTGTCGGCTTACATACATGTTTGTTTAACGCAGTATGTAGGCGTAACATAGTATATACGCCTATCTATGACAGCACGGATATTGGCTTGGCGTATTTATGTGGGTTTACACGCATATTTGTTTAACAGCGTATATATGGCTATTTAGAGTATATTGCATGCTGGTTTAACATAGTATATAAGCTTATGTAGAATAGCATCCATGCTGGTTAGCATAGTATTTATGTAGGTTTACACGCATATCTGTTTAGCACAGTATGTAGGCTTAGCATATTATTTATGTAGGTTTACAAGCATATTTGTTTAACACACTATATAAGCTATCATTCATCCTGGCTTAACATAGGTCTATGCGGGTAACGGGGATATTTGCCTAATACAGGATGTATATAGGTTAACCTGCATATTGGTTTAACAGCGTATATATGGCTATTTAGAGTATATTGCATGCTGGTTTAACATAGTATATATGCCTATATTGGTTAGCATTGTATGTATATAGGTTGAGTAACTTTTTTAAATTATATTGTAATATTTGTTGACCGTCATGGGCGTGATAGGTTATGCATTGTTAGCTATACCATATAGTACTTCCCGTATTATACGGTTGCCAGGTTCTACCTGATAGACGAGGTGAAACTAGCTCAGATCATATAGGCCTTGGCCAGTGGTTTACCGACATAGTAGGCGCATGTAAGTCGGCTTGGCATAGTATGCAGGTTTACACGCATGTTTGTTTGTTGTGTTTGTTTTGTGATAGGCCTCATTATTAGTGTTTCTCCATATATACCTTTATATCTAGATACATTTACAGCTATAGGAGATGTCCATTGAGGCTATTTGATTATTTACACTGATTTCTGATTATATATATATGTAGGCCTTGGTATGCCGACAATACACAGTAAATTGATACAGTAATCAAAACATAGACACGTGCCTAGATTCACAACGACACAGCCGTGCGGGTTTTAAGCTTGCTATAGCGGTCACCGGCTGCCGTTGCGGTTTTTAGATAATGCGTTATCGCTGCAAGTCTGTACATGTCTAGCACACGGTCAAGCGTATTCCCTGAAACGACGGGGCTTTGTTGCTTTGTTTATTATTTTGTAGCATAGACAATTTTGACAATCATAACCCTTTGCCCCTCTAGTTAGGGTGGGTCTGATACCTGAGTCGCTCGAACGCCAATACGTCATAAATCTTTACGTGGGCTTGATAGGTTATGCATTGGTAGATGTACCCTATAGTACCTCCCATATTATACGGTTGCCAGGATCGACCTGATAGAGGAGGTGAAAATAGCTCAGGTCATACGGGGTTTGGCCTGTGGTTTACAAACATAGTAGGCCCTTGTATGTCGGCCTTGCATAGTATGTATCTAGGCCTGCGTATTTGTTTAACACATTATGTGGGCTATCGTATATATTGGTTTAACACGGTATATGGGCCTTTCCGTCTTACAGCGACCGTTTGCGTGGACCTACAGGGCCCCTGTGTTGTGATTGGTCGATTCAACTTGTTGACTATTTGAACTCGGTGTATAATTGTTGGTCGATTAAAATTAGCGTTTAGTTGAAAACTTGGTCATTTGATCTATCCGATCATTTTTTGGTAATTTCATATTTTATTAAAGACAACCCCCCACTTGCTCTAGTGTGAATTTACCTAAGGCCTTTCTCGAGGGCGGCTCTAGCTAGGGCCATGCTTCAGGATGGTTTTAACCTAAGCCCATACTCCTTGGAGGCTTTACCTAGATCTAACTCCATGGTAGCTTTACCTACGGCCTGGTTCCTGGGTTACTTTACCTAGGGCGTGGCCTCGTATTGGCTTTACCCGAGGGCTAGCTCCGTGTTAGCTTTACCTAAGGCCTAGCTGCCGGGTGGCTGAGCTCGGTTTGGCTTTACCCGAGACCGTGCTCCATATTGGCTCTACCTTGGCTGCTTTAACTGATGCCCGGGTGGATTTTACCTAGGACCCCGATTATTTTTGGCAATCTAAAAACAGGTGACCCCGCCCCCACAACGGTCCATAATAGACTTTAACCATACCATATACGGTCATTTGATCCAACCGATCGATTTTCGGCAATTTCATATTTTATTTATAAACTACCCCTAGGTGAAACAGCCCCCGCAACGGTCCAAAAAGGACTCTACACGTATCCCGTACTGTCTGTTGATCCAGTCGATCGATTTTTGGCAATTTCATATTTTTTGTAAAAACTACCCCTAGGTGAAACTACCCCTCAGCAACCCTTAATAGACTCTAAACTCACCCTATTGGTCAAGACACGATTTTCCAAAATTTTTTCGAAAACTACCCCCCACCCCCCAATCCACCCCCGGAGCTGCCCCCGGAGATGGTCCTGACCGTAGCCGAGGTCACCCCCAACACGTATGTTAGGCTGGGTTAGATCCATTTTGGCTAGCTTAGGTTAGTTGGCCGGAATTTATTTTTTTCGAAAAACTACCCCCCACCCCTCTGGACGTGTTCAAAACCACCCCCAAAGCTAGGGTCGGGGTCACGACGTCCGCCCGCATCATCCGAAACTACCCCTATAGTCCTAGGTTAGGTAGCGGCCGATTTTTTTTTTTTTTTTTCGAAAAACTACCCCCTACCCCCCTGAACGTGGTCGAAACCACCCCTTGGTCTAGGGTCACGGCTGGGATGACCTTGAGCATCATCCAAAACTACCCCTATAGTCCTAGGTTACGTAGCGGCAGAGTTTAGGGGTGGCTGTCCTATTCTGGGGCCCTTACTACTAACAGGTGGACGGCGTGCGTGAACAGATGATTTAGGGATGGAAAGCGACGTAAGTATGCCGATATTTATTGTAATTTAATTAATATTGCAAGTCGATAATTAATGATTGCATTTATTCTTTCTTTATAGATCATCAGTTTGTCATAAATAAAAGCAATTTCACAGTTTCGCCCGGAAGGTAATGTCTGTTCAGAGGAAGATAAAAGTGAAAACAATATGTTTATGTGCTTTTAAATAAAACATGTACATCTTAAAACAATTGTAATTTTATAAAAAAAAAACTTGACATACGAAATAAACAACTCTATAACTATAAACACTGTTAAGTTGAAGCCTAACATAGAAACAAAAATCTACCACCAATTTATCGTTATTGTGAACAAAATATACGTAACTATTTTTGTTTCATTCTAATACGTTTCATTTATAAATGCTAAATTTGCTCGGCGAAATTTCCATGTGGAACAATACACTTGAATTTTGACAACCAATCACCAATAAAGGTAAAATAAGCGACCCTCGTACCTCCTGGCGCGTACAAAACTCGATGAGCTGACCCGCCTACCACCGCCGCACCGATGGTTTTCCATGTAGCACCATCTACGTCTGGGCCTACAAAACTAAATTTAGTGACACTGTTACGCTTGTAAAATGTTTACTGACACTTTTGCATTCTACATAATATACCTTAGAAATAAAGGTCAAACGCAACGAAAGCATGTCGGAGAAAGAGAAATAGAGGGCAAACGCGACGTAAGTATGCCAAAAATAGAGGATAAACGCGACGTAAGTATGTCGAAGAAATAGAGGGCAAACGCGACGTAAGTATGTCAAAGATATAGCGAGCAAACGCGACGAAAGTATGTCGAAGAAGAAGGAGGGCAAATGCGACATAAGTATGTCGAAGAAATAGAGGGAAACACGACATATGTATGTAGAAGAAATAGAGTGCTAACGCGGCGTAAATATGTTGAAGAAATAGAGGGCCAACAAGACGTAAGTATGTCGAAGAAATAGAGAGCTAACACGTCGTAAGTATGTTGAAAAAATTGAGGGCCAACAATACATAAGTATGTCGAAGAATTAGAGGGCAAACGCGGCGTAAGTATGTAGAAGAAATAGAGGGCAAACACATCGTAAGTATGTCGAAGAAATGGAGTGCTAACGCGATGTAAGTATGTCGAAGAAATAGAGGGCAAACGCGACGAAAGTATGACGAAGAAGTAGAGGTCAATGCGAGTTAGTATGTCAATTAAATATACGGCAAATGCGACATAAGTATGTCGAAGACGTAGAGGGCAAACACGTCGTAAGTATGTCGAAGAAATGGAGTGCTAACGCGACGTAAGTATGTCGAAGAAATAGAGGGCAAACGCGACGTAAATATGTCAAAGAAGTAGAAGGCAAACGCGACGAAAGTATGTCGCAGAAGTGGAGGGTAAATGCGACGTAAGTATGTCAAAGAAATATACGGCGAATGCGACATAAGTATGTCGAAGAAAAAGAGGGCAAAAACGACATACGTATGTAGAAGAAATAGAGGGCCAACACGATGTAAGTATGTCGAAGAAATAGAGAGCTAACACGTCGTAAGTATGTTGAGGAAATAGAGGGCCAACTAGACGTAAGTATGTTGAAGAATTAGAGGGCAAACGCGGCGTAAGTATGTAGAAGAAATAGAGGGCAAAAGCGACGTAAGTATGCCGATATTTATTGTAATTTAATTAATATTGCAAATCAATAATTAATAATGACCGCATTTATTCTTTCTTTATAGATCATCAGTTTGTCATAAATAAAAGCAATTTCACAGTTTCGCCCGGAAGGTAATGTCTGTTCAGAGGAAGATAAAAGTGAACACAATATGTTTATGTGATTTTAAATAAAACATGTACATCTTAAAACAATTGTAATTTTATAAAAAAAAAACGACATACGAAATAAACAACTCTATAACTATAAACACTGTTAAGTTGAAGCCTAACATAGAAACAAAAATCTACCACCAATTTATCGTTATTGTGAACAAAACTTAGTTATACGTAACTATTTTTGTTTCATTCTAATATTCATAAACGCTAAATTTGCTTGGCGAAATTTCCATGTGGAATACCAGACGACTTTTGACTACCAATCAACAATAAAGGTCAATTATCGTTGCCGAGTGACCTAGATTGCCTGAAGGCCATAACAAAGGTCAACAACTGTATGCCCTTCGCCCTTATATCGGCTGGAGGTCTCTACTCTTAATTGCTACATTTTTTTTATAACATTAATTTACTTCGTATTTCCTGGAACTCAATTTTTCGCATTTTCAAGTCTTTGATTTTCGGATGTTCTACTGGGTATATATATATATATATATATATATATATATATATATATGTGTGTGTGTGTGTGTGTGTGTGTTTTCTTGTACAATAATTAAACAACTGAGGATATTGAAATACAAGAATTATTAGTTAATTTTTTATTCAAAATTTTTTTTTAGTAAACAGTAGGCCTACTATCATCCTGTAAACAGTACAAACATGAATCATTTCATTCCAAACGAAAAGCTTTAAATAAAAAATAAATAATCAATTCTTGTATTTGAATACAATCAGTTATTTTGATATATATATAAGAAAAAGAATTTCATCAAAGGCTTATAATAAAGATATAATTTATTGTTTATAATTTATAATGAACCGTAGTCCATTGTTATCATATTTTTAATAATTGTAAATATTTCTTTATCCATATATTGTAAAATTTTATATGTAATTATTATCCATAATTCCGGACATAATACATGACAAATTATTATGTCAAGCGTATTATGTTCAAAATATTTTTAACATATTGAAGAAGAAATAATTGGAATTATTAAAAAAATATGACAACATGGACTATGGTACAGATATGTAGATGACGGATTATATATTTCCACGAATAATGCTGTATATCTAAACCCAATAGTTAACGAGATAAATAATATACACAATAAAATACAGTTTAGACAAGAAATAGAAAAACATAATGCAATACATTTTTTAGATATAACTTTTTATAAGGAAAATAATAAATTAAATTTTGCAATTTACAGGAAACCTACTCAAATAGATAAAATAATACCTAACAACTAAATTCATCCACAAAATCAAAGAATGGTAGGTTTATAGATTTTATTATATAGAATGAATAAAATTCCGTTAAATGATATAAATAAGTTAAAAGAATTAAATATTATATACCAAACACCTACGAAAAATGGATATAAAAAGCAACTAATAAATTAAATTATAATATAATTTAAAAATTAGAAAATTATGAAACATAAATAACTATAAAACAAATAATTAATAAACTATTTAGTCTAAATTAATATTCACCAGCTATGAAATTAAACCGACTATAAAATTATTCAAATACACTAATATTGAACTAGTTTATTACACAAACAATAAAATAAGTAATATAATAAATACAAATATAAAATTAAATAAGTTGGATGTAAGCAGTATCTATAAGACAAATGTACAATGTGTCAGAAATGCTATGTAGGACAAACTAAAAAGAAAATAAAGGAAAGGTACAAAAAACATTTAAATGCGTTAAAAAACCTACTATATATAAATTTAATTTAGCGACAGATTGTATTAAAAAAATCACGATTTTCCAGAGATACATAATATGAAGTTAATTAAAATGCTCAAAAAGATATAAAAATTAATTATATTGAAAATTTAAAAATATATAAATAAATTAAATTAAAAATACACTTATTACGGAGCAGGTACCATAATACCATTTTTTGGGTATTCGATGAAATCTTAAAAATAAAAAACCAAAATAAATAGTGATTATTGGTGGTTGTTTAATAAAAAAGATAAGATAACCATTAGCTAATGTTTTAAACGTAGTACAATTATATGAACAGTCCAGATGTAGTCATACAATTACGACGTACCGATATCGCTGATACTACCAATCAGTGAAAGGCTTCAATGTATAAAGAAAAATAAAATGCAATATTCTTGTTCATGAGGGTGTTATTTAAGCATACATATAGAAAACTTTGCAACACTGTTTTCTTGTCACTTAGACTTTGATGTACTTACACAAAAATCCTTACTTGGTATACTGCGAGCCAACTTTCGAGAACTGGCGAGTCTCACAATATGCTTGAAAATGAGTGCACGTGATTAATAGTTCTCGAAAGTCGATTCACAAATATACCATATATATTTATAATTAGTGACCAATTGTACAACAAGCACGCCGTTACTGAAGAGGAGGAAAAGATACGAAAACATGGAGCACTATTGGTACTGAGAGAGGCTACACAGTGTATCGTTGCTAGCGTAGGTAGGGAGCATGGACCCTTCCGTGGTCATACACACCTTTATAAGGATTTACCGTCCTGGCGAGTTAAGTTGCTGAAGAGGAGTAAAAGATACGAAAACATGGAGCACTATTGGTACTGAGAGAGGCTACACAGTGTATCGTTGCTAGCGTAGGTAGGGAGCATGGACCCTTCCGTGGTCATAAACACCTTTGTAAGGATTTACCGTCCTGGCGAGTTAAGTTGCTGAATGGAAATCAACGTACTAAATGGTTAAAGTATGAACAATTTCATTTCGTCCATATTGGAAGAGGGTCGTAAAGTATTTCTTAGATGTTTGTGTAGCAACACTTTTTCTCCTAATTACTTATCACTTACCCCTGCACCTATTAATAGATGATCTTGTTTGATTTTGAGCTAGCCGGCATTCGTAGGTATATCTGGTGTTACTCCATTATCAAGACCAATGTAAAGGCAGGCTTTAAAAATCAAGTAATATACTTGCTATAAGTAATATTAATACTTGTGTGTGTATGACCTGTTAACCAACTGCTCATCTACCTGAGAGAAATAATTATATGCCTACTCTGTGACATTACACGACCATTAGTTAGCCTCCTTTGCTATATATTAACAATACAATGCACCTATTTATTGCATTATAGGTGTGCGTATTTATTAATGAAAATAGTATAGTGTTATAGTGATTAATATGAGTTTGTTAACATTCTCTACCAATTAATAAGTAGATTGAAATTAGAACGCAAACATCGGAAACAGTAATTTATTTTACATTTATAGTTTAAAAATATTCACTCATCCATATTTTGGGGGGTTTGACTTGAGCCCTAAAACCCACCTCCCTTATTCCAAAACTTATTACTGAACGTGGTTCACTCACACCTCACTTCCATAATTTCTATATTTTTGCACCTCCTGCTCGTGTGTTCCGTGGAGAATCGGACCCAGCTAAGGACTAGGAGTATATTATCAAGTATAGTCTTTTAGAGCATTTCCGGGACAACAATACTTCCCCTGGTTACCCTTATTGGGAACAGAGAAAATAACAACTGTTTCAAGTGTCTGAGCATTATATAATACTCTAAAATAATCCCTAGCCCGGACAAACTGTTTTTCACCCAAGGATTTCTTATTTTTTGATGGGGGGGGGGTTTGCCACAGGAAATCAATTGGTACAGGTCTCAACCTTGGGCAAATTCGGGATCCCAGTGGCACCTAGAAATCCCATGCTATCCTTATGGAACTCTATTTTTACCACCATCCAATCGCACACACAACCGTAACGAAGTATGGATTGAAGTTCTCGAACAATCGTTCTAAAGCTCCTCCAAAGGCAACAGACAACCGGAACGATATTCAATTTGATATTAACGATATGATATATTGTGTATTAAAATGTGTTTATATTGAGGATATAATAAATACATTTTTCTATTTTACTTAATTAACTTACCATTATTGTTCGGTATTATCCGAGCGAAGCTTGGTCTCCCGGTTCTTACATATAAATTTATTATTATTATTATTATTTGTATTAAATAAATACTTGTTTAAAGTGCAATGTAACTGACACGCAGTTTTTAAAACTTTAAAACTGTGAATGCATGAAGAGAAGTCTATGTTTTGACACACAGATAGTACAGTTTTTCTATCGATTTGGTAATGGCAATACATCCGTCATCCCACGTCCGATTCCTTACATTATAAAACTCTATTCTTTTTTAACATTAGTTTTGTTGTCTACTAAACTCCAATATTTATATTAGAAGCTGAAAAACTATTCTTCCAGAGATAGAGCATTTAACGATGTTCTTCATCTCGAAAGAGAACAGAATATAGCATTTTAAAATTGTTTAGATGTTGTATTTCCGGTAACTCATCGCAGGCAAATAATAAAGTTCTTTTGAGTCAAGTACCTGCCAAACCTCGCCATGTATACTTACTTGTACTCGCTACGCGAGGTAAGGCGAGCCGGGCCGGGCGGGCCGATGCGTTCGCACTGAAGCCGAATAGGACGTAGTAGGTTTCCTAGCTTTGTAGTGGGAGGTCCTACCTTTCTGTAAGTCTCAGTTGCAACGTAGTGTAATAATAACGTCATCAACGATTGATGATGATGGTGTTATTGAATAGTTCCTCACTTCATGATGAATGTGTGAGGGAAAGAAGGCGACACTGGACACACAATATCAATAAGATCACGAGACTAGTTGATAGTTAGTAACTCTATATGAGAAACTCCGAATTTTTAATTCAATCCGAAAGTTATCCCCCAAATGTTTCCATTTTTTTTTACTACAATATCTGAATACTTTGCTATAAGAAACGAAAAATAATATTGTTAACAACCGTATTATTGTGGATATTAGCGTGTTAAGAATTATATTACATACTGTCCAGCGGCACATTTGTATCCATGCACTTTTTGTTAGATTAATCCCACAACGGAGGTCTTTCTTGAATAGAAATAATTAATACTTCAATATCAATACTCATTATAATTGTATTTTTGAATTAACAAAATATAAAGAACAAAAAGAACGTGAAACAATAAAAAAAAAACAATATATTAAGCGGCAGAAACCGCTTGAATTGGGGGAAAGTAGGACTGCACAAAATGGCTCGGATTCTCCCGGCATCGCTCGGCACGGCCCGGCGTTGTATTTGAATACTCCCATATAAACACTGCGTATTTAGGGACCAGGCGAATAACGCGCGGCTCGGCATCGCCCGGTCCAGCTTTGGTGTGAAACCCCACTAACCCGTGGCCTTTTGGTACGTACCCGTAACTTTCGGTAAGTAAATGTATCCAATATTACTTCCTATGAATTTAATCAAGCAAACATAAGAACCACAATTAAATAAGATCCTTAAAATCTTAAATCTTATGGATTTTATCACGTATAGATGAGGTAGACACGGATTGATCAGCGTACGTATATATACATACAAATATAAGGAATATTTAGTAGTTCCAATAACTTATGAAAAGGCGGCTTGTGTCTCGCTTCGGGTAGTTCCTACCCACCGCTTAGGACGTTTTCCAAGCTAGCCTGGTAAATCGCATTAAGTCACTCCGAAACCAAACCTCCAACGATACACACATATGCCGGAGGCAGGTAGTTGGTGTGTCAGAGGTATTCCGCGAGTATGCGAGCATGGCCGGTTAGACCTTGAAGTTGGCGAGTGCGGTGTGTGGTTAGCAAGTTTGTTGTCTACATCGCTCCGGGGAGAGACTATATCGATGAATTTAAAGATTAACTGAACAAATTTTCAATTGGTTAAAGTCTCTAGCGATGACAATTCTGCGTTCTTGGACGGTTCTTCCAGCTATGGTTGGCGGTTAGAGGTTTGTGGACTGTGGCTGTGAGGTGCGAAAATGGACTAATATGCAAAATCCCTTACAGCAATGTCGCAGGACTGGGTCCAGGGGGGTGGCATGAAACCTTCCGCTAACTCTAGTGGTTACATATGCTGGAAGAGATCTACCCCACGTAAAGCGATCTTTGTCAAGGAAGTAAAGTTAAAAGAGGTACTCCTTGTCAGAATTATTCTTTTTCACAATCTTTCTTTCTGCTTTCACTAAGACGCCGTCCCGTATAAACAACAGTATTGAGAGATTTTTTCAAGATCCAACAGGATGCATCTAAGCCTCTTGCTGTGCACGCACTTTTATTGTAACGGAGTGTCCTTAGCGAAGATTGTGATTTAATAATATACTTCTACAGCTCATATTTCTCCCAAAAGAGCCTAGGAAGGAACAATTTTCTTACCAGATATTTAATCTAAACCACAATACCATGTAGCTTTTCAAACACGTTGCATGTAAAAAAATGTCTATACTATTAAACATAACAGAAAAATAAACTGTGTTTGACATTAGTTTCAATATTCAAATACAGTAGGAAGTGAAACTGAATGGCTTTTAGTAAAAGTAAGAGTACTGGTAACACTAATCCTGATCTCCATGAGTAAAAGTTCCGCTTACATTTATCCTGATCTCCATGAATAAGAGTACCGCTTACATTTATCCTGTTCTCCATGAGTAAGAGTACCACTTACATTTATCCTGTTCTCCATGAGTAAGAGTTTCGCTTACATTTATCCTGATCTCCATGAGTAAGAGTACCGCTTACATTTATCCTGATCTCCATGAGTAACACTTCCGCTTATATTTATCCAAATCTCCATGAGTAAGAGTTCCGGTTACATTTGTCATGCTCTCCACGAGTAAGAATTCCAGTTACACTTATCCTGATCTCCACGAGTAAAGAGTGCCGGTTATACTAATCCTGATCTCCATGAGTAAGAGTTCCGCTTACATTTATCCTGATCTCCAATGAATAAGAGTACCTCTTACATTTATCCTGATCTCCATGAATAAGAGTACCGCTTACATTTATCCTGATTTCCATGAGTAAGACTTCCGCTTATATTTATCCTAATCTCCATAAGTAAGAGTTCCGGTTACATTTGTCATGCTCTCCACGAGTAAGAGTTCCAGTTACACTTATCCTGATCTCCACGAGTAAAGAGTACCGGTTACACTTATAGTGATCTCCATGAGTAGGAGTTCCGCTTACATTTATCCTGATCTCCAATGAATAAGAGTTCCGGTTACATTAATCCTGATATCCACGAGTAAAGAGTACCGGTTACACTTATACTAATCTCCACGAGTAAACGGTACCGGTTACACGTATTATGATTTGGCCGAGTAAGAGAACCGGTTACACCTATACTAATCTCTACAGGTAAGAGTACCGATTACACTTATCCTGATCTCCACGAGTAAGAGTACCGGTTACATTTATCCTGATCTCCACGAGTAAGAGTACCGGTTACACTTATACTGATCTCCACGAGTAAGAGTACCGATTACACTTATTATGATCTCCACAAGTAAGAGAACCGGTTACACCTATACTAATCTCTACAGGTAAGAGTACCGATTACGCTTATCCTGATCTCCACGAGTAAGAGTACCGGTTACATTTATCCTGATCTCCACGAGTAAGAGTACCGGTTACATTTATCCTGATCTCCACGAGTAAGAGTACCGATTACACTTATTATGATCTCCACGAGTAAGAGAACCGGTTACACCTATACTAATCTCTACAGGTAAGAGTACCGATTACACTTATCCTGATCTCCACGAGTAAGAGTACCGGTTACATTTATCCTGATCTCCACGAGTAAGAGTACCGGTTACACTTATACTGATCTCCACGAGTAAGAGTACCGGTTACATTTATCCTGATCTCCACGAGTAAGAGTACCGATTACACTTATCCTGATCTCCACGAGTAAGAGTACTGGTTACACTTATACTGATCTCCACGAGTAAACGGTACCGGTTACACTTATTATGATTTGGCCGAGTAAGAGAACCGGTTACACTTATTCTGATCTCGCCGAGTAAGAGTAGCGGTTACATTTATCCCGATCATCGCGAGTAAAGAGTAGCGGTTACGCTTATCCTGATCTCCACGAGTAAGAGTATCGGTTACATTTATCCTGATCATCACGAGTAAAGAGTAGCGGTTACGCTTATCCTGATCTCCACGAGTAATAGTACCGATTACACTTATCCTGATCTCGCCGAGTAAGAGTACCGGTTACACTTATCTTGATCTCCACGAGTAAGAGTATCGGTTACATTTATCCTGATCATCACGAGTAAAGAGTACCGGTTACACTTATCTTGATCTCCACGAGTAAGAGTATCGGTTACATTTATCCTGATCATCACGAGTAAAGAGTACAGGTTACACTTATCTTGATCTCCACGAGTAAGAGTATCGGTTACATTTATCCTGATCTCCATGAGTAAGAGTACCGGTTACACTTACCCTGATCTCGCCGAATAAGAGTACCAGTTACGCTTATCCTGATCTCCACGAGTAAGAGTAGCGGTTACATTTACCTTGATCTCCACTAGGAGGAGTATCGGTAACTTTTATCCTGATCTCCACGATTAAGAGTACCGATTACAAATAACCTAACCTCGCCGAGAAAAAGTATCGGTTACACTTATAATGTCTCCACGAGTAAGAGTACCGGTTACACTTATTCTTAACTCCACAAGTATGAGTACCGGTTAAACTCATCTGAACTACACGAGTAAGAGTACCGGTACACTTAGAATGATCTCTACGGGAAAGAGTACCGACTACTCATAACCTGTTCTCGTCGAGAAAGAGTACCGGCTATCCTTATAATGTCTCCCCGTGTAAGAATACCGGTTAAATTTATCCTGATCTCCACAAGTAAGAGTACCGTTTACACATAATCTGATCTCACCGTCAAAGAGTACCGCTTATACTTATCTGATCTCCATGAGTAAGAGTACCGGTACACGTATAATGTCTCCCCGAGTAAGAATACCGGTTACACTTATCCTGATCTCCAAGAGTAAGAGTACCGTTTACACATTACCTGATTTCGCTGTGTAAGAGTACCGGCTACACTTATCCTGATCTCCTCTAGTAAGAGTACCGGTAAATTTATAATGTCTCTACGAGTAAGAGTACAGGTTACACTTGCCTGTTCTCCACGAGTAAGAGTACCGGTACACTTATAATGTCTCCACGAGTAAGAGTACCGGTACACTTATAATGTCTCTACGAGTAAGAGTACAGGTTACACTTGCCTGTTCTACACGAGTAAGAGTACCGGTACACTTATAATGTCTCCACGAGTAAGAGTACCGGTACACTTATAATGTCTCCACGAGTAAGAGTACCGGTTACACTTACCTGATCTCCCCGAGTAAGAGTACCGATACACTTATAATGTCTCTACGAGTAAGAGTACCGGTTACACTTATCACATAGTAAGATAACACGTTATTTTCCGTTTAGCTGGAGGAAAAATATACAAACGTGTGTGATTTGCTTTCATGTAAACATATTTTATGGAAAACACCTATTTTATTTTCCGCAGTTTATAAAAATTCAGTATTTATTTAATTGCCACATATAAATAATGTCCATTTGGCTTTTCAAACTCTTCAAAATCTTTGGAGCTGATCAGCGTAAATAAATGATACCATCAAATAGCCTATGAACAGAAGCATGGCTCAACTATGAATTGCTTTTTTCATGGTTCAACTTAAACTATGTAAACATTTAATTCAGTAAAACCCTTTTGTTATCGTTTTTAAGGCAGAGTAAAGTTCCACAAACGGGTAAACAACTCTGTTGGTCGCCCACGTGACCGTTAACAGACTAGCCGCATCAAGTCTAACGACCGACTGTTGTAGGTCAAAAGTTTATATTTGTAACCTTGGCTATTTACAAACCCGGTCAGCAAAAATTTTCTTATATTGTATGTTATTGTCTACATAACTGTTTGAAATCTTGCTCAGCGCGAAGAGATAACCTGATTAGTGCACACTTTGACGTAATCTATTTATTACTCTAATATTGTATCGTGTGTATATAAGAAAAAGAGAGAAGATATCAAGTACACAATAATTGTTAATTATTTTACTGGCGAAGTGTAAAAATAAAAAAATTAGTAATCCAAATATTCTTAAACATTTTGTAAAAATGCTTATATATAAAATATGGGCGGTTAGCATCCAGGCACCTTTCTCTCGGCACAGCGGTTGTACCGGATTGATAGCAGGGAGGTTTTTCACCACAGTAGTGGGTCTGCAACCACTCTGTCATAGACTGGGCAAGTCCCTTGCTATATCTCGCGACTTTCCTTAGCCCTACTTAATTCTATCTACTCTTCCTCATCTTTTTTTTTACAAGGTAGGAGTCAATATAGGGGATGAGGGAAAGTTAAGTCAAAGTAGGTTATCCAGGGTTACAAATCATCCAGATTTAACGGATACCGACTGAGAGCCATTTATAGTACTGTACTTTTTACAAAAGATATGAAGGCTACGTTTTCCTACTGTTAATTGTTGCTAGAAGTAGTTTAAAGTCAAACAAGGGAATGCTAAGTCAATATAGGTTATTTATGGTTACAAATCGACCAGATTTGACGGATACAGACTGAGAGCCATTTATAGTAGTGTACTTTGAACGTTATTTTTGTTTAAATAGTTGTTTACAAAAACAACCTCATCATTATTTTTAGTAAACAAAAAAAATATAGTACAGATGTAAAATTTTAAATCTCAAACTTTAGACTTGGTGGAAATATGTTCTTCTCGCCTTAGCTTCAGCCAATGTTTGGTCGGGTTATGTTATGTTATGTTTGGTCGGGACTATTGAGCGATAGCGAGGAGATTGTCTAGGACAGAGAGTCTTAATTCCGACATAACAAACCTCAAACAATTATTTACTAAGTTTATTTACAAAGACATTTTAAGTCGCTAGCAACTGTGACCGCAAGCACAGCTAGAATGGAAAGGTCAAGCCGATTTGGAGAGATATGATGTTTTTTTTTAATAAATGTAGTTTATTTGGTAGTTGCTCCAATGTTAAGTTGAAAATTTGTCGAGGTCAGTGTCTAATGGACTAATGGAAAGACAGATGAGAGAGTTCTTGAAGGAGTAGGCCTACCTGCGAAGTTGACTGTTGAACTTTGCTCAAAAGTAGACCTCCAATATAACCGTTACCTCCACTCTGCCCGGCCAAGTTTAGCTGCAGAAGTGGCTCTCTACAGCGACTCCTAACATTTCCTGCTCAAGTACCGGTGTATGTGAGCCAGACTGGTACGCGCGGAAGGAGAATAGTGGCTGCTTTTAGTTGTTTACTTTAGAGTAATATTAGTTGTTACTTATACCTATTTGTCATCGGCGATAGCATCTTTCGAATCATAGCAAAAAATAGAAAATCAAATACCACGGCACGTAATGTAGATAGAGTATTACGTGTAGCATCATCATCTCTTTTTTTAATTCCTGGTTCCACTCACAGAGCACTTACATACAAAGAGAAATCTGTCATCTAATGAAATAGACATTGGAAGATAGCGATGCCGAATTCGCCATTTTGGCTGGGGAAAATTCCTACAATACCGTGCAGCGCACAAAATTTAATAAAAACTTTCGTGCTTAAATCAAGGTTTAAAGCTCTTATAGTAGGAATTAAATTTTGAAACTTGGTAGGTAGGATGATTTCCTAATTCAGAATAATAAACTATAAAACTAATATATTATTTGAAAGAACGTTAAAAATTAGATTTAATAAGGGTTGCACTCTAAGTAACATAAACAAATTACAAAGCGACACTTTTTGTATTTGTTGGTTAGAAACTTTATTGTAAGCGTAAATGTTTGTTAAAATTAATTAGATTTTAATATTCTTTTTATTTCATGTTTGTAGGACCTTTGGTTTGCTGCTACTGAAATCGTAAAGTAAAATGTTTTTAAACGCTGCGTGTCACATTTTCGCCGAGTACTGCTGGCCTATACTCGTACGTAGATCGCGGCTTTTGTTCTTGTATACATATATTTCTAAGTATTTCTTCAATAAAATAATTTTAACTCAAGTAAATAATTACCTTTTTACATACAAATTAAAATGTATTTAAACTAAATAATTTGAAGTTTCTCTATTACAATTATTTATTTTTGTTTTAAGAAGATGCTTTATTTAGACATCGTATAAAATTATATTACAAGGCCTTTTACTCTCTGATATATACTAAAATGCAGAAACATTATTGTGATAATGAAGTAATGGTGTGAAAAATATAAATTTTGAGGTCCCCATATCCAAAATGTATGTATGAATGTATAGGTCTATGTGTCGGATTCCCGAATTACAACAAAAACTACAGCTCCGATTTTGCTGAAATTCTTAATATTTATGTCGATTCTGTTTAGAAACGGACAAGTGATTTCGAAATATTAAAAAATAATCGATAATTAAACCAAAAACTACTAAAAACTAAAACTAAACTAAATTTTAAACAAAAATAATGATCCGCGTATGGAAATATTCGGTACGCTCATGTGCACTGGTCTCTTATAGATGGACGGTGGTGATTTTTTAAATTTAACAAAGTTCTCTTTCAAGAAAAAACAATATTAAAAATATAGCATTTTATGTTTTTGTATTAATTAGAGAGAGTTTGTGTCAGCTACATAGCACCGTTTATTTGCAATAACTCATTATGTTTTATAATTTTGTGATAAGAATATTACATGAAAAAAATTACTACTGACACTCGGGGCTTGACTTGACGCTCGGGTGGGTCGGAAAGTGGAGAGGGCCGCCATCTTGGCTTGGGAAGCCTGTTTCACTGGGCCTTTAGCCATGATATCTCTATTTGTATTAAGTGCTCTGTGGTTCCACTCAGAGATCAAGTGTCCAGAATAATGTTACGCTGTAATTGAAGCCAGTGCACACAAATTACTTTCAACAAATGGGCTTGTGGAATAGGCATCACCAGTACGTTAAAGAGAACATTTCTAGAAGGAACACGCCAAATAAGGGAAAGCTTCTTACTACAGGGATTGTAACGGGTAGACTACTACTAGCCCTATAGAGAATACGTCTATTCTACGTAAGAGATCTTCTCCACGTGAAAATCTACGGTACTAGAGAATCTATAGGCTCTTTCTTACTCCCATATAACTTATTTTTCACTTTCTTATCCTTTTTCTATAGCGATTGTAATGGGTATCCTACTACCAGCCCGCTAGAGAAGAGGTCTACTCCAAGTAAGCGATCTTCCCCACGTGACCATCCCAGGTAACAGGGAATCAGTAGGCTCTTCTGTAGTCCTATATAATTTCATTTCCCCTTTCTTATCCTTTTCGTACAGGGATTGTAACGGGTAGACTACTACTAGCCCTATAGAGAATACGTCTACTCCAAGTAAGCGATCTTCCCCACGTGACCATCCCAGGTACCAAGACATTGTAACGGGGAGACTACTACTAGCCCTATAGAGAATACGTCTACTCCAAGTAAGCGATGTTTCCCACGTGACCATCCCAGGTACCAAGACATTGTAACGGGGAGACTACTACTAGCCCTATAGAGAATACGTCTACTCCAAGTAAGCGATCTTCCCCACGTGACCATCCCAGGTACCAAAACATTGTAACGGGGAGACTACTACTAGCCCTATAGAGAATACGTCTACTCCAAGTAAGCGATCTTCCCCACGTGACCATCCCAGGTACCAAGACATTGTAACGGCCTACTAGCCCTATAGAGAATACGTCTACCCCAAGTAAGCGATCTTCCCCACGTGACCATCCCAGGTACCAAGACATTGTAACAGGTAGACTACTACTAGCCCTATAGAGAATACGTCTACTCCAAGTAAGCGATCATCCCCACGTGACCATACCAGGTACCAAGACATTGTCACGGGTAGACTACTACTAGCCCTATAGAGAATACGTCTACTCCAAGTAAGCGATCATCCCCACGTGACCATCCCAGGTACCAAGACATTGTAACAGGTAGACTACTACTAGCCCTATAGAGAATACGTCTACTCCAAGTAAGCGATCATCCCCACGTGACCATCCCAGGTACCAAGACATTGTAACGGGTAGACTACTACTAGCCCTATAGAGAATACGTCTACTCCAAGTAAGCGATCATCCCCACGTGACCATCTCCAGGTACCAACACATTGTAACGGCCTACTAGCCCTATAGAGAATACGTCTACTCCAAGTAAGCGATCTTCCCCACGTGACCATTCCAGGTACCAAGACATTGTAACGGCCTACTAGCCCTATAGAGAATACGTCTACTCCAAGTAAGCGATCATCCCCACGTGACCATCCCAGGTACCAAGACATTGTAACGGGTAGACTACTACTAGCCCTATAGAGAATACGTCTACTCCAAGTAAGCGATCTTCCCCACTTGACCATCCCAGGTACTAAGACATTGTAACGGGGAGACTACTACTAGCCCTATAGAGAATACGTCTACTCCAAGTAAGCGATCTTCCCCACGTGACAATCCCAGGTACCAAGACATTGTAACGGGTAGACTACTACTAGCCCTCTAGAGAATACGTCTACTCCAAGTAAGCGATCATCCCCACGTGACCATCCCAGGTACCAAGACATTGTAACGGGTAGACTACTACTAGCCCTATAGAGAATACGTCTACTCCAAGTAAGCGATCTTCCCTACGTGACCATCCCAGGTACCAAGACATTGTAACGGGGAGACTACTACTAGCCCTATAGAGAATACGTCTACTCCAAGTAAGCGATCATCCCCACGTGACCATCTCCAGGTACCAACACATTGTAACGGCCTACTAGCCCTATAGAGAATACGTCTACTCCAAGTAAGCGATCTTCCCCACGTGACCATTCCAGGTACCAAGACATTGTAACGGCCTACTAGCCCTATAGAGAATACGTCTACTCCAAGTAAGCGATCATCCCCACGTGACCATCCCAGGTACCAAGACATTGTAACGGGTAGACTACTACTAGCCCTATAGAGAATACGTCTACTCCAAGTAAGCGATCTTCCCCACTTGACCATCCCAGGTACTAAGACATTGTAACGGGGAGACTACTACTAGCCCTATAGAGAATACGTCTACTCCAAGTAAGCGATCTTCCCCACGTGACAATCCCAGGTACCAAGACATTGTAACGGGTAGACTACTACTAGCCCTCTAGAGAATACGTCTACTCCAAGTAAGCGATCATCCCCACGTGACCATCCCAGGTACCAAGACATTGTAACGGGTAGACTACTACTAGCCCTATAGAGAATACGTCTACTCCAAGTAAGCGATCTTCCCTACGTGACCATCCCAGGTACCAAGACATTGTAACGGGGAGACTACTACTAGCCCTATAGAGAATACGTCTACTCCAAGTAAGCGATCATCCCCACGTGACCATCCCAGGTACCAAGACATTGTAACGGGGAGACTACTACTAGCCCTATAGAGAATACGTCTACTCCAAGTAAGCGATCTTCCCCACGTGACCATCCCAGGTACCAAGACATTGTAGCGGCCTACTAGCCCTATAGAGAATACGTCTACTCCAAGTAAGCGATCTTCCCCACGTGACCATCCCAGGTACCAAGACATTGTAGCGGCCTACTAGCCCTATAGAGAATACGTCTACTCCAAGTAAGCGATCTTCCCCACGTGACCATCCCAGGTACCAAGACATTGTAGCGGCCTACTAGCCCTATAGAGAATACGTCTACTCCAAGTAAGCGATCTTCCCCACGTGACCATCCAAGGTACCAAGACATTGTAACGGCCTACTAGCCCTATAGAGAATACGTCTACTCCAAGTAAGCGATCTTCCCCACGTGACCATCCCAGGTACCAAGACATTGTAACGGCCTACTAGCCCTATAGAGAACACGTCTACTCCAAGTAAGCGATCTTCCCCACGTGACCATCCCAGGTACCAAGACATTGTAGCGGCCTACTAGCCCTATAGAGAATACGTCTACTCCAAGTAAGCGATCTTCCCCACGTGACCATCCCAGGTACCAAGACATTGTAACGGCCTACTAGCCCTATAGAGAATACGTCTACTCCAAGTAAGCGATCTTCCCCACGTGACCTTCCCAGGTACCAAGACATTGTAGCGGCCTACTAGCCCTATAGAGAATACGTCTACTCCAAGTAAGCGATCATCCCCACGTGACCATCCCAGGTACCAAGACATTGTAACGGCCTACTAGCCCTATAGAGAATACGTCTACTCCAAGTAAGCGATCTTCCCCACGTGACCATCACAGTTAACAAGACATTGTAGCGGCCTACTAGCCCTATAGAGAATACGTCTACTCCAAGTAAGCGATCTTCCCCACGTGACCATCCCAGGTACCAAGACATTGTAACGGGTAGACTACTACTAGCCCTATAGAGAATACGTCTACTCCAAGTAAGCGATCTTCCCCACGTGACCATCCCAGGTACCAAGACATTGTAACGGGTAGACTACTACTAGCCCTATAGAGAATACGTCTACTCCAAGTAAGCGATCTTCCCCACGTGACCATCCCAGGTACCAAGACATTGTAATGGCCTACTAGCCCTATAGAGAATACGTCTACTCCAAGTAAGCGATCTTCCCCACGTGACCATCCCAGGTACCAAGACATTGTAGCGGCCTACTAGCCCTATAGAGAATACGTCTACTCCAAGTAAGCGATCATCCCCACGTGACCATCCCAGGTACCAAGACATTGTAACGGCCTACTAGCTCTATAGATAATACGTCTACTCCAAGTAAGCGATCTTCCCCACGTGACCATCCCAGGTACCAAGACATTGTAACGGGTAGACTACTACTAGCCCTATAGAGAATACGTCTACTCCAAGTAAGCGATCTTCCCCACGTGACCATCCCAGGTACCAAGACATTGTAACGGCCTACTAGCCCTATATAGAATACGTCTACCCCAAGTAAGCGATCTTCCCCACGTGACCATCCCAGGTACCAAGACATTGTAACGGCCTACTAGCCCTATAGAGAATACGTCTACTCCAAGTAAGCGATCTTCCCCACGTGACCATCCCAGGTACCAAGACATTGTAACGGCCTACTAGCCCTATAGAGAATACGTCTACCCCAAGTAAGCGATCTTCCCCACGTGACCATCCAAGGTACCAAGACATTGTAGCGGCCTACTAGCCCTATAGAGAATACGTCTACTCCAAGTAAGCGATCATCCCCACGTGACCATCCCAGGTACCAAGACATTGTAACGGCCTACTAGCCCTATAGAGAATACGTCTACTCCAAGTAAGCGATCTTCCCCACGTGACCATCCCAGGTACCAAGACATTGTAGCGGCCTACTAGCCCTATAGAGAATACGTCTACTCCAAGTAAGCGATCTTCCCCACGTGACCATCCCAGGTACCAAGACATTGTAACGGGTAGACTACTACTAGCCCTATAGAGAATACGACTACTCCAAGTAAGCGAACTTCCCCACGTGACCATCCCAGGTACCAAGACATTGTAACGGGTAGACTACTACTAGCCCTATAGAGAATACGTCTACTCCAAGTAAGCGATCTTCCCCACGTGACCATCCCAGGTACCAAGACATTGTAACGGGTAGACTACTACTAGCCCTATAGAGAATACGTCTACTCCAAGTAAGCGATCTTCCCCACGTGACCATCCCAGGTACCAAGACATTGTAGCGGCCTACTAGCCCTATAGAGAATACGTCTACTCCAAGTAAGCGATCTTCCCCACGTGACCATCCCAGGTACCAAGACATTGTAGCGGCCTACTAGCCCTATAGAGAATACGTCTACTCCAAGTAAGCGATCATCCCCACGTGACCATCCCAGGTACCAAGACATTGTAACGGCCTACTAGCTCTATAGATAATACGTCTACTCCAAGTAAGCGATCTTCCCCACGTGACCATCCCAGGTACCAAGACATTGTAACGGGTAGACTACTACTAGCCCTATAGAGAATACGTCTACTCCAAGTAAGCGATCTTCCCCACGTGACCATCCCAGGTACCAAGACATTGTAACGGCCTACTAGCCCTATATAGAATACGTCTACCCCAAGTAAGCGATCTTCCCCACGTGACCATCCCAGGTACCAAGACATTGTAACGGCCTACTAGCCCTATAGAGAATACGTCTACTCCAAGTAAGCGATCTTCCCCACGTGACCATCCCAGGTACCAAGACATTGTAACGGCCTACTAGCCCTATAGAGAATACGTCTACCCCAAGTAAGCGATCTTCCCCACGTGACCATCCAAGGTACCAAGACATTGTAGCGGCCTACTAGCCCTATAGAGAATACGTCTACTCCAAGTAAGCGATCATCCCCACGTGACCATCCCAGGTACCAAGACATTGTAACGGCCTACTAGCCCTATAGAGAATACGTCTACTCCAAGTAAGCGATCTTCCCCACGTGACCATCCCAGGTACCAAGACATTGTAGCGGCCTACTAGCCCTATAGAGAATACGTCTACTCCAAGTAAGCGATCTTCCCCACGTGACCATCCCAGGTACCAAGACATTGTAACGGGTAGACTACTACTAGCCCTATAGAGAATACGACTACTCCAAGTAAGCGAACTTCCCCACGTGACCATCCCAGGTACCAAGACATTGTAACGGGTAGACTACTACTAGCCCTATAGAGAATACGTCTACTCCAAGTAAGCGATCTTCCCCACGTGACCATCCCAGGTACCAAGACATTGTAACGGGTAGACTACTACTAGCCCTATAGAGAATACGTCTACTCCAAGTAAGCGATCTTCCCCACGTGACCATCCCAGGTACCAAGACATTGTAGCGGCCTACTAGCCCTATAGAGAATACGTCTACTCCAAGTAAGCGATCTTCCCCACGTGACCATCCCAGGTACCAAGACATTGTAGCGGCCTACTAGCCCTATAGAGAATACGTCTACTCCAAGTAAGCGATCTTCCCCACGTGACCATCCCAGGTACCAAGACATTGTAACGGCCTACTAGCCCTATAGAGAATACGTCTACTCCAAGTAAGCGATCTTCCCCACGTGACCATCCCAGGTACCAAGACATTGTAACGGCCTACTAGCCCTATAGAGAATACGTCTACTCCAAGTAAGCGATCTTCCCCACGTGACCATCCCAGGTACCAAGACATTGTAGCGGCCTACTAGCCCTATAGAGAATACGTCTACTCCAAGTAAGCGATCATCCCCACGTGACCATCCCAGGTACCAAGACATTGTAACGGCCTACTAGCCCTATAGAGAATACGTCTACTCCAAGTAAGCGATCTTCCCCACGTGACCATCACAGGTACCAAGACATTGTAGCGGCCTACTAGCCCTATAGAGAATACGTCTACTCCAAGTAAGCGATCATCCCCACGTGACCATCCCAGGTACCAAGACATTGTAACGGCCTACTAGCCCTATAGAGAATACGTCTACTCCAAGTAAGCGATCTTCCCCACGTGACCATCACAGGTACCAAGACATTGTAGCGGCCTACTAGCCCTATAGAGAATACGTCTACTCCAAGTAAGCGATCTTCCCCACGTGACCATCCCAGGTACCAAGACATTGTAACGGGTAGACTACTACTAGCCCTATAGAGAATACGTCTACTCCAAGTAAGCGATCTTCCCCACGTGACCATCCCAGGTACCAAGACATTGTAACGGGTAGACTACTACTAGCCCTATAGAGAATACGTCTACTCCAAGTAAGCGATCTTCCCCACGTGACCATCCCAGGTACCAAGACATTGTAGCGGCCTACTAGCCCTATAGAGAATACGTCTACTCCAAGTAAGCGATCTTCCCCACGTGACCATCCCAGGTACCAAGACATTGTAACGGCCTACTAGCCCTATAGAGAATACGTCTACTCCAAGTAAGCGATCTTCCCCACGTGACCATCCCAGGTACCAAGACATTGTAACGGCCTACTAGCCCTATAGAGAACACGTCTACTCCAAGTAAGCGATCTTCCCCACGTGACCATCCCAGGTACCAAGACATTGTAACGGCCTACTAGCCCTATATAGAATACGTCTACCCCAAGTAAGCGATCTTCCCCACGTGACCATCCCAGGTACCAAGACATTGTAACGGCCTACTAGCCCTATAGAGAATACGTCTACTCCAAGTAAGCGATCTTCCCCACGTGACCATCCCAGGTACCAAGACATTGTAACGGCCTACTAGCCCTATAGAGAATACGTCTACCCCAAGTAAGCGATCATCCCCACGTGACCATCCCAGGTACCAAGACATTGTAACGGCCTACTAGCCCTATAGAGAATACGTCTACTCCAAGTAAGCGATCTTCCCCACGTGACCATCCCAGGTACCAAGACATTGTAGCGGCCTACTAGCCCTATAGAGAATACGTCTACTCCAAGTAAGCGATCTTCCCCACGTGACCATCCCAGGTACCAAGACATTGTAACGGGTAGACTACTACTAGCCCTATAGAGAATACGACTACTCCAAGTAAGCGAACTTCCCCACGTGACCATCCCAGGTACCAAGACATTGTAACGGGTAGACTACTACTAGCCCTATAGAGAATACGTCTACTCCAAGTAAGCGATCTTCCCCACGTGACCATCCCAGGTACCAAGACATTGTAACGGCCTACTAGCCCTATAGAGAATACGTCTACTCCAAGTAAGCGATCTTCCCCACGTGACCATCCCAGGTACCAAGACATTGTAACGGCCTACTAGCCCTATAGAGAATACGTCTACTCCAAGTAAGCGATCTTCCCCACGTGACCATCCCAGGTACCAAGACATTGTAACGGGTAGACTACTACTAGCCCTATAGAGAATACGTCTACTCCAAGTAAGCGATCTTCCCCACGTGACCATCCCAGGTACCAAGACATTGTAACGGCCTACTAGCCCTATAGAGAATACGTCTACTCCAAGTAAGCGATCTTCCCCACGTGACCATCCCAGGTACCAAGACATTGTAACGGCCTACTAGCCCTATAGAGAATACGTCTACTCCAAGTAAGCGATCTTCCCCACGTGACCATCCCAGGTACCAAGACATTGTAACGGCCTACTAGCCCTATAGAGAATACGTCTACTCCAAGTAAGCGATCTTCCCCACGTGACCATCCCAGGTACCAAGTCATTGTAACGGCCTACTAGCCCTATAGAGAATACGTCTTCCCCACAACAGGTTGGCACAACAAGATTAACTACACTCTTCTGCACTTGACACTGGGGTTAAACGTCGTAAGGCTTTATGTCTTGTTTAACATCTCTTTCCTAAAAACGATATAAAAAACATATAAAATAACATTAAAAAAATGGATTAGATTAGACCAAAGGTATCAGAGGGTAATATGAAATAAAATGGTCAAGTTGTAATATAGGTTACGATTAATACATTTTGTGTAGGAGAAAAAAAATTTTATTCAAATAAAAAATTTAAAAAAAACAAAAAAATGACATGGCTACAAGCTGGCATAACACGCCAAATTGATAGCGCGCTACATATCGTTTTCGTTTTGCCAGTCCAAAGTATGGAAAAAGTTTGGAAATTAGGTTTAATAGATAAAGGTTTAAAGGATCTGCAACCACGAGAAATATAGCGACATGTATGTTTAGGTCAGAGGTGAACTCATTTATGTAGCTCAATGATTTTAAAAGATGCGTGTACATCTAAACATTGTACGTATTTTTCGCCTGTTACAATGTTCTGACGTCATAGCTTACTCTCACCTTCTGCGAAAATTCGTACACACCTTCCGCAAGATTCCTGGTGTACGCATCTTCCGTGTACGTCTACTTCACACATGATGCTATGCTCCTCCTATATCCTCTACCAGGGGGCTTTATGTTCCTATGTATATTCACACGCCCTTCCTATCCCTCGTAGACAAAAACGTAATCAGTTGTGACCTTCGTCAAAAAAAGTAGAAACTGGCAATTCTGGTGTTTCACCAAATAGTCCTGTCCTGTCAAACTACTGCCTCATGACTCCACAAGTGTTGACGTTTTTGGTTGTTTAATAAAGTTTTTTACACAGACAACAATTATTTCAGGTGGGGCTATTGATCACTTCCATTTCTCTTCATAAGGACCATAACTCCTTAGAAAGGTAAGGATGGTGAATCTAGAACTATGCCACGACGATACTCCCTGAACAAGGGTCAAATCATGCTCACGCCCTAATCATGTCAAGTTTAAAAGGCTATTCTGCTCATTGCCCACACTTTCTTCATGCACCTTCACAAGCAGCATTCCGGATCAGGCTTTGAATGTTTCAGTTCTCTCGTATTAAATGTTCACTAAGTAGGTTAATTATTCAGCTTCATAATAGAACAGCATAAAACGATACATGGTAATTCATGTTTACAACGTAGTTAATCAGCTTCATATTCAGACCACCTTAAAACACTCGAGCTTCATAGACAAACTGCATTGAATCAATGACAAGTCACTTCAGAATAATACCTTATCACAAGTTCACGATGTAATTATCCGATTTCATAATCAACACCATTGATGATCATATTAATACAAAACTAACCAGAAAAAATCTTACAAACGTTTGTAATATAATTATCCAGGTATTCATGGTGGCCTAATCTTCAAAAGTACACGATTTATCATTCTGACGTGCAGCGATGCTGATCGATCAGGAAACTCTTATTTGCAAGAAAATAGTATCGGGATTTGATATTACTATGTGATGGCATACAGATTAGTGGAATGACAGCGACTTTGCCCACACAAGATATTATTCTTCGATTCTCCTATTACAAGAAGATTATCTTCCATTCTTTATACAACTCACATTTTCTTTAAATATCGAGCGGTTTTGCCGTTATATATACTAATTTGAAACATACATACGACCCTAGTGGTCAAATGCATAGAGGACGTGATTTCTAGTCTTGGGTTCGATACCCGACAGCATCAAAGTATTTCTCTGTGCTTTTACGCCCCTATTAGATCAGCCTGTGAAAATCAGTAGCTAAGGACTAACAACGGTCGGTTGGAACGTAGTGACGGCCATATTAGTTTATAAGCAGGGCATGCTACCTTGTCAAGAGAAAAACTTGATGGTATAAAATGAGTCACTTTTATTATAATAAAGTATCTGTTTTGAACTGAAGTTTCAAAACATCAAATTTAAGAGTTATAATGAATGTATCACAATTCCGTTGACATGAACCAAGAACGTTTAAAAACAAAGTAGGCCGAAATAAGCGCGCGTCTCCCGAATAAATTATTCCGGCGTGCGAGTTCCGACTTTTAAACGACGTAAAAAAACCAAAACACATGATTTCGGTTTAGGACGGTGTATCTCCATCTGGTGAAAACGGCTCCACCTGCCGCGTGTTGGCCAGATGTCGATAATTGCATCTCTTCCGTTCCGAAACAGGATGTGGCGACCAATTGGCAACACTGTAATTTAACATAAGCCAATTTAATTCTTCCTAATAATTTCGCACGACCAAAATAATTAAATGAGTATTTAATAAACTGTAATGGTCTGAACACAACGCAAGTACAAAAAGTTTGATAGTTCAACTGGTAAATTGTAATTTAGGCATCTTCACTTCTCGCTTAGCGGAAATCGTCCCTTAAAGTTGTCACGCAGTTTTAATCAGTATCATTCTTGGAGCCGTGTGTATAACTTTTGACTAGATTCGAAGGGCCAAAACCCTGCATTCTCTAGGAACTTTAGTCAGGCTCTAGGAGCTCATTCTATCATATAAATTAGTAGGAAAATGTTTTAATTAAAACAAGTAATAGAAAAAAAAATAAAAGGTGATTCCTACTTAAGTCAACGACGAGAAATTTTATTGTACTTAATTTTTAATAAAAATGAACAATTATTATAAATAAAGTAACATAACCTATAACATAAATCACCTGTTTTATGAAATCATTTCATATAACTTATTTTAAGGCAAATAGAACGAAATAACTATATTGCATACCTTGCCCCTTAATGTTTTCTGCCATATAAAACAAAAATTAATTCTTTATTATATTTAACTATTGAATTAATATTTGGAAAAACTTTATTTGAACTTGAGTGGATGAATAAAAAGTATTTTATTAACGATTGAAAATTTGAACAAAATATAGGCTATATAAGGAGAGTATGTACAAATATAAGGAATAGAAAAACAATCGGAAAATGATTTAACAAAAAAAAACATTAACTTAAATTAGTAAGGTGTATACGAATTAATAGAAATATTTATTGGTTAGTTTGTACTAATTCTAAATGGAAGGTTAGACTGTCCCAACGCAGAGCTATCAATACATTGGGTACTTTGCTATTTGTTCAATTCTGACGAAATTTATAACAACGCCATCTAGTAGGAAGAAATTATATTAAGCAATATGACGTAAAATAAGGCATACACTTTATATTTCTGTTATTTTTACAAGCGTAGGCCTATATCGAACACAATTTACAATACAATTATAACTCTGGACTAATCATGTGCGTGATAATTCTTAATGACGCACATTTAAAGATTTACAATCACATAAAGTGGATATTCTACTGGTCTTCTCGCGATTTGTTGCACGGTTTACAGATTAGAGATACAAAAAAAAGGCATTTACACTGACCTCAAACGTCACAGATAAAATTATAGCCGGAGATGTAAAAAGTCAACACAAATTTTAAAAATATTGAAAATTGTCCCAGAAATTTAAAATTTTGAAAAAATTTACACATAACCTCACTTTACAAAATAAGGTTTCTTTATAAAACAAATCACTATAGTATTACAGTATACCTACAATATACCTAAAGTATCCGATTAGAAAAAAATAAGTTTATCAAGCTCGCTTACGATACATGAAGTATAAAATGACCCTTTATTACAGTAAAAAGCGTACGACACGTTAATTCACTGGTAAACCGGATAGCTTTCATTAGAAACTTATTTGATATCTAGAGCCAAATCTATCCTAACGTAACGCAAGGTTTAAAAAACCACCTTCAGCTCATAAAGTTGTGTGGCATAAAGCAAGGTTAAACGAGTATTTCTAAAAGATATTTTTAACTTTTAGGGCGCCACTGCTAAGTCTTATTTTCCTTTTTTTAGTCAGGTTTATTTTATTTGAAATATCGATACCGTAAGAAATCGATAAGAATACCAAAATAAAATGCTCAATGTTTTTTAAGAAACAGAAGTAACTTTTTTACAGTAAGTAAATAATTTTTCTACCACATTTTCTGTAATCTTGGAAAGAAAAACCAGAATGGTTCTTGTGGAACCGGACCCGTCTTGGCTATTAGGTGTGGAAATGGGCCTTGAAGTAGACTTTTATACGGAGGCTACCAGCAGGTCCAGACAAGGTGCATCGGACAAAGGCATTGTTTAAAGGCAATTAACTCTTTCCCGAAATCACTGGTAATAAATTAGTCCAGTGTTTGTAGAGATGAAGGTCATGAGGGATACCAGGTGGTGGTTTCAAGGCCATTCTGCAGAACACCTGTTTTGTCCGATCGGGGTTTGAATAGTTGAGCCCAACGCTAGCAGGTCGCGAGCTGTACGCTCTTTCGTGCAATTGTTGAAATAAGTCAAACAAATTAAGGACAGAAGTCCGTAAATTACACCTACGAAAAAAACGGGTGGTAATGAACCGATCCGATGGTCGAAATATTCCAATGATATTTTTGGTGCTTAAGAAAGGGTTACGGTCGAATTGGTCCGATGGTTAACAAGCATGTAGAGGCTCCTGCCACATAAGACTGTAACAGGTGATTTAACTTTTGCAGGTAAATTCTTTTATCAAATTTTCACAATACATAGTGTAGAGAATGGGAATTAAATAGCAATTGTATTTTGCCTCTTCCCTGCCAAAAAAAAGAAGCTACTTACAGGCGACTGCTCAGTCATTTAATTAAAGAGTGCCAGAAAATGACCTAATTCTTAAACCTAAGACTAGGGCAGCTGATTTCGAAATAGCAATACACAATGCGGTTGAATCTGTTTGACCAACAGTAGAGGTAGGCCTGGTGGAGAAACCCACAAGTTGGGTTGACTGCTGAATGCAAAAATCCAACATCAGACATCGGTAGGCCCAAGTGGTTACACTGGGTCTTTGGACCGAGTATGCTTGTTAGTAGGAGAACCATTAGTAGATCTTCAGTTGAGCGTACCACAAATGCATGCGAATATTTCCTGCAAAATTCGGAAAAAGTTTTAACAATTCACACCCGAAAATCTTTGCATTCACGGAAGTGTTAAAAAACATTTAAATTGATGCGTACATATCGCGATCGCAGTTCTGATAAATTAAGAACAATAAATAGGCCTAACTGCAAGTACAAGAAAAGTATTCAGTACCTGAATTGAGTGCTTCATACAATTACAAAAAGGATTAAGAAAAATCTGCTCTCAGTATCAGGAACAAGACCGAAATTCCGCTATTGTATTGTCCTATGTAAATAAAACAATTATATCTATAGTTCGTTCATGTGTATTCCCGTGCGGCCAGTTCGAGCTGACCCCTATGAGAACCTTCGGATTAGTTTGACCTCCCTACTCAGGGGATCAACACAGATAGGACGGATTCGACTACACCCTAAGAAACTATTTATTCATATAGGACAAACAAAAAGTACAGGTACTTTTAGTTAGGTTTTAAATCAACCTACTTTATTTAAACAATATTTTAAACTTTTATATTAGAAACAAAGAATCATCCACATAAAGTAACAAAATCTAACGCTTGAAATAAATATCCATATTTGAATGCCCTCCGAATAATACAGGTAGGCTATAGAGGATCTCTCATTATTTCTATGCATTTCTTTCATAAAAAATATCAAAACATTTTTTTTTTAGTGTCAAGATTGTGTAAAAAGAGGGTAGTTTGTTTAAACGTGCGATGAAACCAACGACTCAGAGAATTTTATTAAAAGAACTTAGAGAAAATAAATCATGGCACATTTTGAAGATACTTAAAACTGAAGATACGTTTAAAAAAAACTTTGAAAACGTAAGAGGAAACTTTTTATTTTTATTCACATTTTCACAGTATTTGCATTTGGTCTAAAAAACGTCTTTTGATTTTTGTATGTATTTTTTCCGTCTATATTTTATTATTTTTATATAGAAAACTCCCTGACTATGTAACCTCATTAAGAATATAATTGTTTCCTAAAAATGACCTTTTTTTCTTATTTTAAGAACGTTTATTTTTCTTTGAATGGCCCACACGACTAGAGGCATACTGTGGGCTGCTCATTAGATCCTTTTGCAATGACGTCATTGTATAGTTACTAGATAAACTATTCCTACTGATCCTACTGTCTCGTGTCTCGCGTGTAACCATGGCAACGGATCGAATCAGATGACCTTGGCCTTCAAACACAAAGAACTCCTTTCACAGCTGCCTCTGCAATTCTGCAATCCTTCAAGGACCTGAATCTACTGGTGTACCTGGCCTGGTAGACGAGAACAGGTTTGGTGGGATGACGGACAAAATACTGTTTCGACCGTCCCAAGTGTTTCCCTTGCAGTGTCGAGTTCTTAAACCGCATTTGCACTAGAGTTGGCAACAAATATTCCCAACATTTTGTTGTGTAGAAATGTTGCCAACTTTTAGTTGATCGTAAACAATATTGTTGACAACAAGTGACCCTCATTTGCTAGTTGAATACAAAATTTCGAACGTTTCTATTAAACATTTGTATGAGTTACCCTACATATTTTATTCCAATTTTTGAAAAGAAAACTTTCTTAAACGGGTCTGAACTGTTTTAAGAACAGATTTCAATTAAATTCGTTGAATAAAATTTCAATTTAGAAAATTTTCCAACATCTTATCGAGGTTTTCTATTAATTATATTGTTTTATTATTAACTAGGCTCTAGGAATATGGAAACCTAGGAAATGTGTTCGTGATAATGTAGAATGTCAAATATGTTTTCCTGTTAGAATTATTTTTATGATTAAATAATATACACTAATTACAGGAATAATTTATTGAAATAATACATTCAAAGCTTTTCGTTGGTAACCTAATGTCAACCAACATGTTGGTTGACATTAGGTTACCAACGAAAAGCTTTGAATGTATTATTTCAATAAATTATTCCTGTAATTAGTGTACATTATTTAATCATAAATATATATATATATATATATATATATATATATATATATATCCTGTTCAAACTTTCACTCATTAATAATACACTTTTTATCCATCCACTCAAGGTCAAATACATTTTTTTTAAAACTTATAGTGGATGACACTTGATGTTAATACAGTTTAATAAAAAGTAACTAAATAAAATTTGTCTTTAATAAATTTAGCGGCTTTCTAACGACAGCAATTTTAACAATAAATTGAACTTAAACGATGATCAAGGCCGAGTTTATTATTTTAATACTATAAAGCATCGTTTCGATCACATTCTAGGCGGCCCAATTATTGTGTATCTAATGTTTAAATTATAACGATGATTGTTTTATGTTTGTAGATTTTAAAGCTTGAAAAGGGCCACCTAAAGTGTGACCGAAACGTTCCTTTATAGTATTAAAATAATAAACTCGGCCTTGATCATCGTTTGGGTTTAATTTATTGTTAAAATTTGTCTTAGTTAACCTGAATGGTAAATGACTTTTTTGTTTTTATTACTTGTTATTTTGTCAGTTTCGTCAAACACAACAGTTTCGTTAATTTTAAACACAACATTTTATTAATAAATCATTATCTTGAAACTACAAAACCAAATTGTAGCAACATCTGTCTAAATATTCCGTGAGAAAATGAGTTTGTAAATCATCGCCTATTACTATTACAGATAATAATATTTAACACCAAACATTTGCATCAATAACAAATAATTTTCTTATTGATAAGTTTTTTACAAGAACAGTTGGTAAGAAACACACCACTCATTATCTCACCTCGGGTTTTAAAACGGATATTTTTTTTAAAAATTCATCAAAATATTTAAAGCAAGTTTAGAAAATCCTGTTTTTACATTAGATATATTTTGCGAATTGCTGGAAAACGCTATAGGATTTATTTTTTATAGAAAGATGAGAAATATTTATTTCTCTGGGTTGTTTAGTTTAGTTGCACACAAACGTTCCAACTACCGATAGATCGAGCACAAGACAGGAAAAACTGGTTGTGACGTCACAAGCTACCTAAGGAAGTAGAACATGTGTTGGGCGGGAAACACCGACAGGAAGTCTGTGACGACGGGGACAGCTAATCCTCCGTTATACACATATGCCTTAACGTAACGTAACACCGTCAGTTAGTTGTTATTTAAAGGAGAAATAAGCCATCATTATTTGCGCGCAATATTCGGGCGTTCCAAAACTTCCCTGAATTAGAATTTGTTTTCCGTAATTTTAGCGACTTAAGATTACATGCCAGCTGTTTGTATAACACGCCTGGGAAAAATTATTCATTTTAATAAAAACACTAAACAAACAAATATTTTTAGAGCATGTCACAAATGCAGTGTGGAAGAAACACATGGCGGCATAGTTACATTATATATTTTGTAGTAAGCCTTACGAAGGGAAGGAAATAATTAAGGTAGCGCCCAAAAACATGTGGTATAAATAGGAACATTAAGGGCACAGGGTGTCGTACTTAAAATAGATCTACTCTTCCACCCGAATATGCGGCAGATGCACCCAGTGACCATGCGCCCATATGGTGAAATGTGCAACAGTTGCGCCCAAGTAATCCCAAATATACTTGCCTTTGGGAGGCCCATATTATTTCCTGTATTAAGTACCACTATAGCCTCAATGATCTCCATCGCACGGACTATCCAAGAGATAGAAAACCAGTTTGTCTATCATTATGGAAAACTAGTTCTCCATCAATCATGTAGGCGTGTTTAAAATCAGCTAAAAGATCGTCATTTTTATATTTTTATTTTTAAATCATAGTATGCCATGTTAATTCCTTTTTTTAATTCAACGCTATTAATTTGTTTTGTTTTTTGTGATGAACGTAGTACTATTTACAAATATTGTCACAATTTTTAGCGGTCTTCCGATTGAACCTAGTCTAATTTTTGTAAGTAGGTAGAGTGCAAAGACAAGTCCATATGTCACCAGTTTTCGTACTTCTTGATAGTTTTATAATTTCTCTCTACCAGTTTAATATAAGTGGATTTTCTTCTCTTCCCCCCAAGGATTAATTGTATCTTCATGTATGCGCAGGTTTCATTTTCCATTTCAGTTTTGATACAACTATATCAATTCTTTGATTCTAGGATTAAGTTTGTTTAGTTTGTTGTTCCATCCCTCAACAATATTAAAGTTCCGCAAATGTCGCTGGGCACAAGTGTTCACAAATTTCACTGGGTGAAAGTGTCACCAGGCGCAAATGTCGGCACAAGTGTCGCTGGGCACAAGTGTCACTGGGCACAAGTGTCACTGGGTGAAAGTGTCACCAGGCGCAAATGTCGGCACAAGTGTCGCAGGACGCAAGTGTCACTGGGGGCAAATATTGTTGGGCAGAAGTGTCACTGGGTGAAAGTGTCACCAGGCGCAAATGTCGGCACAAGTGTCGCTGGGCACAAGTGTCACTCGGTGAAAGTGTCACCAGGCGCAAATGTCGGCACAAGTGTCGCTGGGCACAAGTGTCACTGGGTGAAAGTGTCACCAGGCGCAAATGTCGGCACAAGTGTCGCAGGACGCAAGTGTCACTGGGGGCAAATATTGTTGGGCAGAAATGTCAGTGGGTGCAAGTGTTACTGGGCGCAAATGTCACTGGGCACAAGGGTCACAGGGCGCAAATGTCACTCGCCACAAGTGTCGGAGGACGCAAGTGTCGCTGGGCACAAGTGAGGCAGGGCGCAAGTGTCGCTGGGCACAAGTGTCGCAGGGTGCAAGCGTCACTAAGAGCCACTGACGCGACACCGTCTAACCGCTACAGGCTTTCTTAAGACGAAGGATAAGAAAGGGCCGGTGTACTCAGATAGGAATAGTGAAAGGAAATGATCTCCTTGTACTGGCGACAGGGGAAAGTCACGCAGAACGCTAACTGAAGTCACCTACTCTCGGCTGGGGCGAATAGAATCTATTTTTTCGAGCACCGTCATCTATGTCACAGGTATTGTCATCACAAAACAACAGTTACGTTTGTAATTAGAAGACGTAATTGCAACATAAAATAGTAAACTGAGAAAAGAAATAGCTATGCATAGTTAGTAATTCGTTAAAAGGACCAGCTTCATAGTATCTGAGAATGTCTTATGTATTCATTATAACGTAATAATACGTTAAATAATTATTACTACACAAACAATTTATGTAGGGATTCGTTCCACGGAGGCGACGTTCCAGGGACTTTGGACAAAATTTCGTTTGAGTCTCAAACACTGAGCGATAAGCGTATACAGATATTTTTGGAAAATTCTTCAAGGTCCACAAGAAAGGATTAAAGGTTGTGATGGAAAATGCGAAGATTAGAAGTGTAAATAATAGTATTTAGGTACTTGATTATATATATGATAAAAAATCTTATGCTGCTTAGCTATTAAGATATAAAAATTTTGTAAACCAGAATTTGTGAGGTTGAAAGAACGTGAGAAAGGAAGGGTTGTATATCTATAGGCAGGACATTACTGTGCGAGGTCAGTGGGAAACATCTTACATACACGAGCATTCAAATTCTAGACACATTAGGGTGGAAACTCCAAAAGTGAGATCTAGCAGGCAGGTAAAGGGCTGCTATAAGGAAAATACTGTAGATAGATACTGCTAGCTTTGTGATTTATTCTATTGAAGGAAATATATTAGCATTTAAAATTTTATTTTTACCTATTTAAGACAACGGATCTCAAGTCATGGGTTTATTTAATAACAAACCAATCTCAACTTATTCTTAACTGTAAATGTCAACAAACTGTGAGATTGCTTCTTTTCGGATGGAGGCGATCTTGAATGAAAATTCCCGAGGTTGCAGGCCATTGGACCTTCCTAATGCTCTTTCTTCATTAGGAGTGACGTCACTGAGTGTTGCAGGTTTCCCTGTAGCCAGGCCGAACGAGACTGCTACTGATCGAATGGTCATACTGTAGCTGCAGTTCTGACGTTTTTAATATTATTTATAAAAATGGATCATGTTATATGATGAATAATCGCCCATAACAATGACTGAAGTCTTACGTAGTAAGTAAATTTTTTTTTTCTATTGGTCTCTGGTTTGCAGACTTGCAACCTGCCCACTAGCCGCCACCGATAGATTTTGGTTGTCCAGTACAACAGAAGAAAGACAGCCCAGGATTAGTTGAAATCAAAAGAAAATTAATGGTAGACAAAAAAGTAAACCATGAGGAACAATAAGCATCAAAGAATTCAGAGTCAGTTAAGTTATAGAAGCCGGAGAGGATTGTTTGGTTCGGGAAGCTGGGTATGGAGGGAGTGAAGTTTGAAGATGAAAGTGGTAATGGGATAATGGGGGAATCTGAGATTCAAGGGTACAGGTGGTGGTGGAATCGAAAAGACGTGATAGTTACAAGTCTCGAAAGGAGCAACATTCGACCGATCAAGAAGAAAGAACATTCTCCGTTAATCTTGGAAACCAGCCGGACCAGAACCGGTGTACGATAAAGCTGAAGTTCGACCAATCTGAAGGTACCATTCGGATCCAAACTGCCGCTGCTCAAATGGTACTAAAGATTTTTCAAGTATAGTTCGAACACGTAACTGTGCACTTGGCCTGGAGTCATTGCACGAGATTTCTCGTGTACTACCAATTCTGAAAACATGTTACATATTCAAGATGTTCTATACATCAACAGCATCTACATCCAATATATCTACTCATATTTCAAGATTGCTTATTGTTACACAGCGAAGCTAATTTATCATGGAATTATTTTAATATCGACCTTCTCATGCAAGTCAGTGTTTTGACAGTCCTTATCATGTTTATGCGAAAGTATTTAGACCTTCTGTATCGCCTACTGCGATCTCTCAAGGCCAAGTCCACAGTTATGTAATCTACACTTATGTTATTTAACTAATTACTGAAAATTAATTTTGTTGAAAATTAAATTCTTAAAGGGAATAGAGTAGATTCAGAGTTCGAGAATTAATAAATAAATTCATAATACACGCTAACAAACAATAACTTCACGTCTACACAGATACGTACAAATAATCATACGTTATTGCCTAAGATAATATTAAACTGCAATTATTAGACTGAAGAGACGTTCTATAAGTAAAATGAGCCTCGATGAACAAGAAAACGCTATATCCCTGCACAGAGTAAAGAGTTGAAGTCTGTTATGTTCTACATCTGTTAAGCATGACAATAACAACGAGAAACAGTTTGCCCAGGGCTGACTCTGAAATGAACCCTCTATACGACCTAAATGTAGACCACAATTCATCAGACTTTTCGTGATCTTGATTAGTTTACCTTAAGGCAATTCTGTTATTTACAACTCGATTAAAAAAGAGCATCTTACGAAACGTTCTAGATTGTTTTTTTAGTAATAAAAAAAACAAAAAACTATAAAATAGAGAAACAACAAACTTTAAATTTTACTCCATACAGAATCGTATCGATATAAATATACACATTCCAAATACAAGCTAGAAGCGTTATGTGGATATTTATATACGTTTATGTAAGTGTGTAAATTTAATATTAATATGAATAAATAAATGGAAGTGGGTAACCTCCTGAAATATTTGGAATTATAAACAGTTAAATAAGTATGTACTAGTTATTCGATATTGCATCAAAAATTGGAATATTGGTACAATTGTCGTCGGCTGCTACGCATAAATTTATGAATTAGATTGGCCTATATTCATACGCATATAAAATTAAATTACTGCAAAAAATTTATACATACATACATATTTATATATATATATATATATATATATATATATATATATATATATATATATATATATATATATGAAATTGCATTTATAAGTACATAACAAGTGTACCAAAACATATGTCGCCATGTATCCACAAAATGTATGGATATATGTGTGATAAAATTATTAAATATTAGAAATAAATGTATATACATTAAAACGTGTCTGCATACGAAGTGGATGTTACATATAAATACAAGATGGGAATGCACACAAATTTATATTCCCTAATTATAGGATAAACTATTGGAAATTGTAGGAATAAATTTATTAAGCAGTACAGTACACATATATGTAAGTAGATATAGGATACATAAAAGTATGGAATGGTCGACATAATATCTATAGCTGTCATCTCATGCACATATCTATCACTTTAAAGGATTAAGATTTGACTTTACACACATACACAGACACACACACAAACACTCACACAGAGAGAGAGAGAGAGAGAGAGAGAGAGAGAGAGAGAGAGAGAGAGAGAGAGAGAGAGAGAGAGAGAGTAGTGCAGGAAGAGAAGGCTACAAAATACAAGGGGAAATAACACGATACAAACAGATAAGTAAACTACATCGTCCAAATTGATTGCTCCCATTAACATATTTATCTTACAAAAGTAAATAATAAGTACGAAATTTAACTTTAGGGCGTAATTATAATTAGAACAAATTTCCAAGAAAGACGTTTTTGTCGGATTTCGGAAATAGTTCTGACTTGTGAAAACTGGACAACGTGAGCATTAGCGGATAATTCTTCAATGGTATTAGCGTCATACCAAGAAAAACTTCCATTCCTTTCAGTTATAGTATTGGTACAAATTTATATATATTATAACATGAACGTATGAGGCATATAGAATAAATTTAGTTGGTATCCAAAAATAATAATAGTCTGTAGAAATATTAAGTAAAGAGCGACAAGAATAGTTGCAAAAGTACGGACAAAGTACTTAACCATTGTTCTATTTCAAGTGTACTCATAAGGGGGCTGTGAGAACCTATTAACAAAAGAAGGTGTAAGTACTTTAAGATGGGAGTCTCCAAGTGACCAAAATACCTGGGAAAGGAGCATTGTACCGTTAGAAAAGCTATTTGTAAAAGGTGTGGGAATTACCAGATTTAACTAAAATACGTAAGGGGGAGAGATTATGCAGGTTCAAGTAGGTAAAATTATCGGACAAAAAAAGTCATGGAGGAACTTCCGAAGAGGGCAGACGTATTAAGGGGGACCGAGTGTAAGCAATGTTAAAAATGGGTAAATTTGTTTAGAGTTAAGGAATTTGTTAGTTTTTGTATGTGTAAAATTTAAAAGTGTGACTTAAATGATTTAGTAAAGAATTAGGGATGTAAGTTATTTATGTGTAAAAGTGCAGTGAAGCGGTAACACAACGGTCAAGATTTCCAGGAACTCAACAAAACAATAGTACTTTCTTTCTTACCTTAAATATAGCCAACAGAGCTTAATAAACTTAGTAAATTAGGAACAACTTTAAATACATTGTAATTATAAAAATTAATCTAGTTTTTTCACCACTTTCTAATTTATAGAAGATCCCGTAATAACTACCCGAGAGAAGAACAAATATCACTGTAATTAAAGCAATCAATCTTGTCACTGCATAGTATTAAGATAATTTGGTATGATGTGTAATAATTAAATGTCAAGAATAAATGCAAGTGATGTTAAAATTTATATGATTGTTAATTATTTAGAAACCTGTTGGTGGTGACTATAGAAGTGACAGATATGGGCACATATCATTTGAAGCCCTAGCATCAGTTTCCGGGAAATTTCAGTACTACTTAGACGTACAGTATAACTTGCAGCATTTTAAGTTTATTACAAATGCCCTCAAATCAGTGTTTGATGTTTTTCGTTTCATAATTTGTTGTTTTTAATTAAGATACAACTAAATGTACAGACACATTGCGATAAGCACAAAACTTGAACTCAGGAGTTAGGCAACCTATGCCTGGTCGTCATTCCAGGTTTACGGTTTAAAGTAACCAACGGCTGACATTTAACCGCCATTAAGTCTTTAGGATGGACATAGAAGACGTCATATTGACCGCACGCACATATTTACAAATGAGGAGTGCAGTGCAAGCCACCAAGGCCAGTAGCAACGCGTCTAGACAGTCTAAAACTGTCCCATGAGCCTACATGTACACTACACCTGTTGTTAGTTAGCTTTATGTGCACCGGGCAAGGTCACACTAGATCTGGGAAAACCCCGTCCACATTTACTAAAGTTTTTAATTATGTAACACTAAGCAATATTGGCGAGGCACTGAGAGTAACGCAATCAGCGAAATAACGTTTAGACTAAAACACTTTACATCTTGTAAGGTCACACTAGATCTGGGAAAACCTCTTCCAGATTTACTAAAGTCTTTATTAATGTAACACTAAGCAATATTGGCGAGGCACTGAGAGTAACGCAATCAGCGAAATAACGTTTAGACTAAAACACTTTACATCTTGTAAGGTCACACTAGATCTGGGAAAACCTCTTCCAGATTTACTAAAGTCTTTATTAATGTAACACTAAGCAATATTGGCGAGGCACTGAGAGTAACGCAATCAGCGAAATAACGTTTAGACTAAAACACTTTACATCTTGTAAGGTCACACTAGATCTGGGAAAACCTCTTCCAGATTTACTAAAGTCTTTATTAATGTAACACTAAGCAATATTGGCGAGGCACTGAGAGTAACGCAATCAGCGAAATAACGTTTAGACTAAAACACTTTACATCTTGCAAGGTCTCACTAGATCTCGGAAAACCCCGTCCAGATTTACTAAAAAGTCTTTATTAATGTTACACTAGGCAATATTGGCGAGGCACTTGGAGTAACGATGTCACCGAAATAACGTCTTGACTAAACAACTGTACATGTAGCAAGGTTCACACTAGATCTGGGAAAACCCCGTCCAGATTTACTAAAGCTTTTAATTATTTAACACTAGGCAATATTAGTGAGGCACTTGGAGTAGCGATGTCACCGAAATAGTGTCTTGACTAAACAACTGTACATATAGCAAGGTTCACACTAGATCTGGGAAAACCCCGTCCAGATTTACTAAAGCTTTTAATTATGTAACACTAGGCAATATTGGTGAGGCACTTGGAGTAACGATATCACCGAAATAGTGTCTTGACTAAACAACTGTACATGTAGCAAGGTTCACTCTAGATCTGGGAAAACCCCGTCCAGATTTACTAAAGCTTTTAATTATGTAACACTAGGCAATATTGGTGAGGCACTTGGAGTAACGATGTCACCGAAATACCGTCTTGACTAAACAACTGTACATGTAGCAAGGTTCACTCTAGATCTGGGAAAACCCCGTCCAGATTTACTAAAGCTTTTAATTATGTAACACTAGGCAATATTAGTGAGGCACTTGGAGTAGCGATGTCACCGAAATGGTGTCTTGACTAAACAACTGTACATGTAGCAAGGTTCACTCTAGATCTGGGAAAACCCCGTCCAGATTTACTAAAGCTTTTAATTATGTAACACTAGGCAATATTAGTGAGGCACTTGGAGTAGCGATGTCACCGAAATAGTGTCTTGACTAAACAACTGTACATGTAGCAAGGTTCACTCTAGATCTGGGAAAACCCCGTCCAGATTTACTAAAGCTTTTAATTATGTAACACTAGGCAATGTTAGTGAGGCACTTGGAGTAGCGATGTCACCGAAATAGTGTCTTGACTAAACAACTGTACATGTAGCAAGGTTCACTCTAGATCTGGGAAAACCCCGTCCAGATTTACTAAAGCTTTTAATTATTTAACACTAGGCAATATTAGTGAGGCACTTGGAGTAGCGATGTCACCGAAATAGTGTCTTGACTAAACAACTGTACATGTAGCAAGGTTCACTCTAGATCTGGGAAAACCCCGTCCAGATTTACTAAAGCTTTTAATTATATAACACTAGGCAATATTAGTGAGGCACTTGGAGTAGCGATGTCACCGAAATAGTGTCTTGACTAAAGAACTGTACATGTAGCAAGGTTCACTCTAGATCTGGGAAAAACCCGTCCAGATTTACTAAAGCTTTTAATTATGTAACACTAGGCAATATTGGTGAGGCACTTGGAGTAACGATGTCACCGAAATAACATCTTGACTAAACAACTGTACATGTAGCAAGGTTCACTCTAGATCTGGGAAAACCCCGTCCAGATTTACTAAAGCTTTTAATTATGTAACACTAGGCAATATTAGTGAGGCACTTGGAGTAGCGATGTCACCGAAATAGTGTCTTGACTAAACAACTGTACATGTAGCAAGGTTCACTCTAGATCTGGGAAAACCCCGTCCAGATTTACTAAAGCTTTTAATTACGTAACACTAGGCAATATTGGTGAGGCACTTGGAGTAGCGATGTCACCGAAATAGTGTCTTGACTAAACAACTGTACATGTAGCAAGGTTCACTCTAGATCTGGGAAAACCCCGTCCAGATTTACTAAAGCTTTTAATTATGTAACACTAGGCAATATTGGTGAGGCACTTGGAGTAACGATATCACCGAAATAGTGTCTTGACTAAACAACTGTACATGTAGCAAGGTTCACTCTAGATCTGGGAAAACCCCGTCCAGATTTACTAAAGCTTTTAATTATGTAACACTAGGCAATATTGGTGAGGCACTTGGAGTAACGATGTCACCGAAATACCGTCTTGACTAAACAACTGTACATGTAGCAAGGTTCCCTCTAGATCTGGGAAAACCCCGTCCAGATTTACTAAAGCTCTTAATTATGTAACACTAGGCAATATTGGTGAGGCACTTGGAGTAGCGATGTCACCGAAATACCGTCTTGACTAAACAACTGTACATGTAGCAAGGTTCACTCTAGATCTGGGAAAACCCCGTCCAGATTTACTAAAGCTTTTAATTGCAATATTAGTGAGGCACTTGGAGTAGCGATGTCACCGAAATAGTGTCTTGACTAAACAACTGTACATGTAGCAAGGTTCACTCTAGATCTGGGAAAACCCCATCCAGATTTACTAAAGCTTTTAATTATGTAACACTAGGCAATATTGGTGAGGCACTTGGAGTAGCGATGTCACCGAAATAGTGTCTTGACTAAACAACTGTACATGTAGCAAGGTTCACTCTAGATCTGGGAAAACCCCGTCCAGATTTACTAAAGCTTTTAATTATGTAACACTAGGCAATATTGGTGAGGCACTTGGAGTAGCGATGTCACCGAAATAGTGTCTTGACTAAACAACTGTACATGTAACAAGGTTCACTCTAGATCTGGGAAAACCCCGTCCAGATTTACTAAAGCTTTTAATTATGTAACACTAGGAAATATTGGTGAGGCACATGGAGTAGCGATGTCACCGAAATAGTGTCTTGACTAAACAACTGTACATGTAGCAAGGTTCACTCTAGATCTGGGAAAACCCCGTCCAGATTTACTAAAGCTTTTAATTATGTAACACTAGGCAATATTGGTGAGGCACTTGGAGTAACGATATCACCGAAATAGTGTCTTGACTAAACAACTGTACATGTAGCAAGGTTCACTCTAGATCTGGGAAAACCCCGTCCAGATTTACTAAAGCTTTTAATTATGTAACACTAGGCAATATTGGTGAGGCACTTGGAGTAACGATGTCACCGAAATAGCATCTTGACTAAACAACTGTACATGTAGCAAGGTTCACTCTAGATCTGGGAAAACCCCGTCCAGATTTACTAAAGCTTTTAATTATGTAACACTAGGCAATATTAGTGAGGCACTTGGAGTATCGATGTCACCGAAATAGTGTCTTGACTAAACAACTGTACATGTAGCAAGGTTCACTCTAGATCTGGGAAAACCCCATCCAGATTTACTAAAGCTTTTAATTATGTAACACTAGGCAATATTGATGAGGCACTTGGAGTAGCGATGTCACCGAAATAGTGTCTTGACTAAACAACTGTACATGTAGCAAGGTTCACTCTAGATCTGGGAAAACCCCGTCCAGATTTACTAAAGCTTTTAATTATGTAACACTAGGCAATATTGGTGAGGCACTTGGAGTAGCGATGTCACCGAAATAGTGTCTTGACTAAACAACTGTACATGTAGCAAGGTTCACTCTAGATCTGGGAAAACCCCGTCCAGATTTACTAAAGCTTTTAATTATGTAACACTAGGCAATATTGGTGAGGCACTTGGAGTAACGATATCACCGAAATAGTGTCTTGACTAAACAACTGTACATGTAGCAAGGTTCACTCTAGATCTGGGAAAACCCCGTCCAGATTTACTAAAGCTTTTAATTATGTAACACTTGGCAATATTGGTGAGGCACTTGGAGTAACGATGTCACCGAAATAGCATCTTGACTAAACAACTGTACATGTAGCAAGGTTCACTCTAGATCTGGGAAAACCCCGTCCAGATTTACTAAAGCTTTTAATTATGTAACACTAGGCAATATTAGTGCGGCACTTGGAGTAGCGATGTCAGCGAAATAGTGTCTTGACTAAACAACTGTACATGTAACAAGGTTCACTCTAGATCTGGGAAAACCCCATCCAGATTTACTAAAGCTTTTAATTATGTAACACTAGGCAATATTGGTGAGGCACTTGGAGTAGCGATGTCACCGAAATAGTGTCTTGACTAAACAACTGTACATGTAGCAAGGTTCACTCTAGATCTGGGAAAACCACGTCCAGATTTACTAAAGCTTTTAATTATGTAACACTAGGCAATATTGGTGAGGCACTTGGAGTAGCGATGTCACCGAAATAGTGTCTTGACTAAACAACTGTACATGTAGCAAGGTTCACTCTAGATCTGGGAAAACCCCGTCCAGATTTACTAAAGCTTTTAATTATGTAACACTAGGCAATATTGGTGAGGCACTTGGAGTAGCGATGTCACCGAAATAGTGTCTTGACTAAACAACTGTACATGTAGCAAGGTTCACTCTAGATCTGGGAAAACCCCGTCCAGATTTACTAAAGCTTTTAATTATGTAACACTAGGCAATATTGGTGAGGCACTTGGAGTAACGATATCACCGAAATAGTGTCTTGACTAAACAACTGTACATGTAGCAAGGTTCACTCTAGATCTGGGAAAACCCCGTCCAGATTTACTAAAGCTTTTAATTATGTAACACTAGGCAATATTGGTGAGGCACTTGGAGTAGCGATGTCATGGAAATAGTGTCTTGACTAAACAACTGTACATGTAGCAAGGTTCACTCTAGATCTGGGAAAACCCCGTCCAGATTTACTAAAGCTTTTAATTATGTAACACTAGGCAATATTGGTGAGGCACTTGGAGTAACGATGTCACCGAAATACCGTCTTGACTAAAAAAACTGTACATGTAGCAAGGTTCACTCTAGATCTGGGAAAACCCCGTCCAGATTTACTAAAGCTTTTAATTATGTAACACTAGGCGATATTGGTGAGGCACTTGGAGTAGCGATGTCACCGAAATAGTGTCTTGACTAAACAACTGTACATGTAGCAAGGTTCACTCTAGATCTGGGAAAACCCCGTCCAGATTTACTAAAGCTTTTAATTATGTAACACTAGGCAATATTGGTGAGGCACTTGGAGTAACGATATCACCGAAATAGTGTCTTGACTAAACAACTGTACATGTAGCAAGGTTCACTCTAGATCTGGGAAAACCCCGTCCAGATTTACTAAAGCTTTTAATTATGTAACACTAGGCAATATTGGTGAGGCACTTGGAGTAACGATATCACCGAAATAGTGTCTTGACTAAACAACTGTACATGTAGCAAGGTTCACTCTAGATCTGGGAAAACCCCGTCCAGATTTACTAAAGCTTTTAATTATGTAACACTAGGCAATATTGGTGAGGCACTTGGAGTAGCGATGTCACCGAAATAGTGTCTTGACTAAACAACTGTACATGTAGCAAAGTTCACTCTAGATCTGGGAAAACCCCGTCCAGATTTACTAAAGCTTTTAATTATGTAACACTAGGCAATATTGGTGAGGCACTTGGAGTAACGATGTCACCGAAATAGTGTCTTGACTAAACAACTGTACATGTAGCAAGGTTCACTCTAGATCTGGGAAAACCCCGTCCAGATTTACTAAAGCTTTTAATTATGTAACACTAGGCAATATTGGTGAGGCACTTGGAGTAACGATGTTACCGAAATAGCGTCTTGACTAAACAACTGTACATGTAGCAATGTTCACTCTAGATCTGGACGTAGTCTTTCCAGATTTACGAGGGTGTTTAATGATTATAATGTAGTTTCAATCGATATAGCGTATGTACTTTACTATAGTACCAAACATGTAGTAAATCGAATACACTATAATATTTTAAAATTTACTGTTTATAACAGATAATAGATCGATTAAAGAATGTATTGCAGTTATAAATGCGCAGAAATACGATAACATTTATAACCTACCCATGACCCAATGGTATCCCCGTCTAATTTGAGGTTTTCAAATATTTAGACTCATGGAAACCTCAATGAGAGCCTGTGTTACTGAAGGGGAACGCTCATTTCTTATTAGTACCCTGCGAGTATATGTAAGTGCCTGGAAAACTATTTAAGAGACAAGACAAATGCATTGAACTTGTCTCCTTGTGGTCGTCTTCAGCACATATTTATATCAACAAAGATACAGAATAAAACGAGCGATGTACTAACAGCAGCAGCAGCAGCAATGCACGCACTAGTTGTGGATGTTGTGTATGCGACGAGAGGCTCATAGCGCGTCGGTTACCAGGTCGGACTCATCGTTCGCAACAGGTGAATGATTGCATTGTAAGGGAACCGCTCGGCCGGTCAAGCGATCATGGGCGTCCAGACGTGAAGCGGAATCTCTAACAAGTAGGGATAAGAGAAAGAGAGTATGGGAGACTACAAAATTTGTTTTACTCTTTTTCTAGTACTAATTTTTGTTTTAAGGCAAAGAGTTCAATGAATGCTGGTATGGAATGAGGATATGATGGTAACCGTAGCTACTTAGAGGTGTTTTTACATGATGAAAGATCATTGCTTTTGTAGGAGTCATAGGAGGATAAAAATCTCTTTACACGCTCTTCAAAGAAAACGGAATTATTAGTAGGAGAATAGCTTGCATACAGTCAGGTCTTGAAGCCAGACCGGGACTGAGAATTTGGGACAATAATGTATCACGTGAACAAGATGTCATAAGGACAACCTAGCTAACTCGACCTGAAAGTACTGGAGAGAAATCGAGTTATCGAATATTTACTAAAAGAGCTTCGATTTACCGAGGATGAAAATCGCCGAATTCGAGTTATAGACGGAACTGGACTTATTCTAAATCCAAATTAAGCGCTAAGCTGTGTCAAAAATCAGTGAAAACTTGGGATTTACTTATAAACTTATCTTAGGATTAACTTCAAAATATTCTAGTTTTAAAAGTAACTTACTTCAACATTGAGTAACTATGAGAAGTCCAAGGTGACTAAAAAATATTTTACTTATCGGAAACAGAGTTGACGATAACCGTACAAATATCTCTCTGTGTGTATATTTTTGCACTGGAGGAAAGCTTTATTTTGTTCAGGAAGTTTAATGAATGTCACTCGACAACCCTTAAACCGAAGGATCCCACTCAACTTCATAATAAGAGCCTTAATTAGGAAGTAAATTTAGTGAAGGTGCCTAGAGTGATCATGGAAGAAATAAATACGCTTCCGTATGTTACTGCTTTACCTTGACCTTCACTTTAAGCAGCAGGAAAATGATAATAATTCGCTTGCTTTGTGGATGTTTGGTTGGCTAACAGTGGGTGTCAGATACGCTCCCTAACTTCTGCAGACTACATAATGCCCGCAAGTGTCGTGGCGTGGCTAAAGTCCCCCCCCCCCCACACACACAGATACATGAGAGATACACAGAGATGGTGGTCACATAAGTAGGGTATGGTAACTTAATGAATAAAGAAGACAAATCGGAATCAGAAACTGATACACCTTCGTAAGTCATGAGCGGAACACTCGTTCTCAATCAAGATGAACCGTTCACAAAAGATAAAAACTAATTTAACCTAATTAAATCTATTTTGTGTGTTTTTGTTTTAGGAGAAAAGCTCACGAAGGTTGTGACTTAAAGGATAAACTACTTAGCTCTCGAATACTGAGCAGAACAAAGGGAGAAAAAAAGGAACTTAAAACCAGATAAGGCAAAGATCTTGTGGGCTATATGAAAAACATGTTGGACTAATACACAAGTTTTTTAATGAGAGGTTTTTAAATAAAAGCATGTTTCACTGCATATCCATAGCCAATACGATTAAAACATTTTGACAGGTCCAGCCGTAAAATTCACCGGTTCGTTCAACTCGCGCCGGGATGCGGTCGTTATTATTATTTCCCAGTGTTTTCTGCTGAAAATAAACAAAATCGACATTAATTAAGATATACTCCCTACAGGAAATATCCGAGGAGCGGTCGTTAAAATATCCGCACAATGCTGTTTCCATCACAGTAATATTATATACCTGACTATAAATATTACTTATTGAGCATGACAACATATTCGCATGCACGAGTTACTTGTAACACAAACGAAAGATAAAGACACTACATCGTTACAAATGTACAAAGAAATAAACGCTGATTCTGTGACCGAATGAAATGTTCAAAAAGCGTGACCTTTACAACATTTAGTAGGCTGATCAGGCAGTTTACTGAAGAGGATTTATCTACCCAGTGTTTTCGGTCGAAGCCTAACTTAGTACGCTAAGTTGTGTCTCAAGCTGCGCAAAGATGAGGATGTAACCAATTGTATTTCGGAGGGGACTCAACAAGACGATTGCCCTGTCCAACTGCCAACACTGCTGTCGCAAAAGGCTCAACAAGACGATTGCTCTTTCTAACTACCAACACTGCTGTATAGGAGGCTAAACCCGACAATTGCCCTAACAACTAACATCACTTCAGTCGGAGAGAGGGTCAACAAGACAATTGCCCTAACAACTAACATCACTTCAGTCGGAGAGAGGGTGAACAAGACAATTGCCCTTTCAAACTATCAACGTTGCAGTCGGAGAGGGAGTCAACAAGACAACTGTCCATTCAAACTATCAACGTTGCAGTCTGAGAGAGAGTCAACAAGACAATTGCCCTTTCAAACTATCAACGTTGCAGTCTGAGAGAGAGTCAACAAGACAATTGCCCTTTCAAACTATCAACGTTGCAGTCGGAGAGGGAGTCAACAAGACAACTGTCCATTCAAACTATCAACGTTGCAGTCTGAGAGAGAGTCAACAAGACAATTGCCCTTTCAAACTATCAACGTTGCAGTCGGAGAGGGGGTCAACAAGACAATTGCCCTTTCAAATTATCAACGTTGCAGTCGGAGAGGGCGTCAACAAGACGATTACGCTTTATAACTACCAACATTGCAGTCGGAGAGGGGGGTCAACAAGACCATTACCCTTTCCAACTATCAACGTTGTAGTCGGAGAGGGGGTCAACAAAACGATTACGCTTTATAACTACCAGCCTTGCAGTCGGAGAGTGGGTCAACAAGGCGGTTGCGATTTTCAACTATAAACGTTGCAGTCGGACAGGGGGTCAACAAGACCATTACCCTTTCAAACTATTAACGTTGCAGTGGGAGAGGGTTCAACAAGACGATTGCGCTTTCCAACTACCAACATTGCAGTCGGGGAGGGCGTCAACAATACGATTACGCTTTCCAACTATTAACGTTGCAGTCGGAGAGGGCGTCAACAAGACGATTACGCTTTATAACTACCAGCCTTGGAGTCGGAGAGGGGGTCAACAAGACGATTACGCTTTATAACTACCAGCCCTGCAGTCGGAGAGGGGGTCAACAAGACGATTACGCTTTATAACTACCAACATTGTAGTCGGAGAAAGGGGTCAACAAGACGATTACGCTTTATAACTACCAGCCTTGCAGTCGGAGAGGGCGTCAACAAAACGATTACGCTTTATAACTACCAACATTGTAGTCGGAGAAAGGGGTCAACAAGACGATTACGCTTTATAACTACCAACACTGTAGTCGGAGAGGGCGTCAACAAGAAGATTACGCTTTATAACTACCAACATTGTAGTCTGAGAAAGGGGTCAACAAGACGATTGCGATTTCCAACTATAAATGTTGCAGTCGGAGAAGGAGTCAACAAGACCATTGCCCTTTCCAACTATCAACGTTGCAGTCGGAGAGGGCGTCAACAAGACGATTACGCTTTATAACTACCAGCATTGCAGTCGGAGAGGGGGTCAACAAGACGATTGCGATTTCCAACTATAAACGTTGCAGTGGGAGAGGGTGTCAACAAGACCATTGCCCTTTTCAACTATCAACGTTGCAGTCGGAGAGGGCGTCAACAAGACTATTATTTTTTTTAACTACCAACATTGCAGTCGGAGAGGGGTTCAACAAGACGATTCCTTTCAAACTACAAACACTGCAATCGTACAAGGTTTAACAAGCAATCGAGAGGTGCTTCCAGTTCAACTGAATACAACAGTGAACATTTATAAAAATGAACAAAGGGAAATTTCGTAATGAAAAATTAGCTCAAAAACCATTCGTTGGAAATGATGTTGGCAGAAAGTTAGTACAGCACTTAAAGAAGCTACAAGAAGTGGCATTCGCTTCATCTAGAAATAATTTGAAAATTTCTTCTGTGGTCTAGCCTGGTTACGTGATATAACGCATTTATATTACACATTTTCAAGACATCGTTTAATAGTTATTCTTTAAAAGTAGTTATATTACTTATTATGCGATGATGATTCAGATAGAGATATGTAGCGATTCAATAGTGTAAGAATTATAGGTGAAAATGTACTTTACCGACATATAATTGCATCAAGATATTTTATTTTTCTCGTTCATACAAGAGCATATCAATGCTTTACAAGCAGTAATTAATTCTACCAGAAAGCTAAATGAACATTTATGTTTATGAGAAATAACTTCTCAACAAGGTTGCACAACCATGGCATTGCCCAAATCCATCCGACCAAGGTCTCGCCAGGTATTTGCACTTCGCATCATGGTTGCCTGCTCATTTCCCAGAATGCGTGAGAAAACGTAACCTTCTCACCGCAACGGTGATATGACGACACCGGCCCGGTAAAACAATAGCCGTAATAACTCATGCAAACCTTTGTACTACGTCTATAAATGCTGTTTAGGTGGGAACCATGTTGAACTTAAGCACCGTGAACTGAATATCCGCTTCGCACGTCAGCAATATCACACATAGTTAGAAAATAACGCTTAATTATTAGCTAACCTATTCGATTAACGTTTCAATGAAAATATACAACTGTTAGAAAATGATATAAAATATTAAGCTTACTTTAAATGATAGGACGATACCAACCTACGATATATAGCCTGTGATAGTAAAGGCAATAAGTCAAAAAAAAAGAATAGTGTCGAGAAACACACACACATACTAAGTAAACTAGTAAATTTAAATCAGAGACATAACAGGATGCAGTTTAAACAAAGAACACGATTAATTACAAAAATTATATAGTCTCATCTTTTCTTAACTAGTAATAAAAAAACACTCTTAGACTAAACATTATAGACGAACTACCTCTATACCCGCAACCGCCTCTAAAACAAACGCCAACATTATCGCTAATGCTAAATGCAGTAGTGAATGAATGGCCTTCTAATTGGAGTACTAGACAAAGTATGGGATTCAGTTAAAAGGGATTGACTGGTTTGCTAGTCATCAAAATATTTGGATAAGATGATATACAATGGAATGTACTAGTAAACAGCTTTTAATGGGACGATAGACCATGGAGACGCCATCATGTTCACGAGAAATGTCTGTTTTCCGTATGGAGAGGGTGATACATGGCAGAATCCTGAATGTACTACTAAACAGCTACCTAATGGGAGGATAGGCCATGAGACGCCATCATGTTCACGAGAAATTACTGTTTTCCATATGGAGAGAACAATACATGGTATAACGCCGAAAGTACTTCTTAAGAGCCACATAATAGGAGGATAGACCATGGAGACGCCATCATGTTGACGAGAAATGTCTGTTTTCCGTATGGAGAGGACGATACATGGTATAACGCCGAAAGTACTTCTAAAGAGCCACATAATAGGAGAATAGGCCATGGAGACGCCATCATGTTGACGAGAAATTACTGTTTTCCATATGGAAAGGACGATACATGGTATAACGCCGAAAGTACTACTAAACAGCTACCTAATGGGAGGATAGGCCATGAGACGCCATCGTGTTGACGAGAAATGTCTGTTTTCCGTATGGAGAGGATGATGGATGGCAGAATCCTGAAAGTACTTCTAAACAGCCCCCTAATAGGAGGATAGGCCATGGAGACGCCATCATGTTGACGAGAAATGTTGTTTTCCGTATGGAGAGGATGATGGATGGCAGAATCCTGAAAGTACTTCTAAACAGCCCCCTAATAGGAGGATAGGCCATGGAGACGCCATCATGTTGACGAGAAATGTTGTTTTCCGTATGGAGAGGACAATACATGGTATAACGCCGAAATTACGTCTAAAGAGCCACATAATAGGAGGATAGGCCATGAGACGCCATCGTGTTGACGAGAAATGTCTGTTTTCCGTATGGAGAGGATGATGGATGGCAGAATCCTGAAAGTACTTCTAAACAGCCCCCTAATAGGAGGATAGGCCATGGAGACGCCATCATGTTGACGAGAAATGTTGTTTTCCGTATGGAGAGGACAATACATGGTATAACGCCGAAATTACGTCTAAAGAGCCACATAATAGGAGGATAGGCCATGAGACGCCATCGTGTTGACGAGAAATGTCTGTTTTCCGTATGGAGAGGATGATGCATGGCGGAATCCTGAAAGTACTTCTAAACAGCCCCCTAATAGGAGGATAGGCCATGGAGACGCCATCATGTTGACGAGAAATGTTGTTTTCCCTATGGAGAGGACGATACATGGTATAACGCCGAAATTACTTCTAAAGAGCCACATAATAGGAGGATAGGCCATGGAGACGCCATCATGTTCACGAGAAATGTCTGTTTTCCGTATGGAGAGGATGATGCATGGCAGAATCCTGAAAGTACTTCTAAACAGCCCCCTAATAGGAGGATAGGCCATGGAGACGCCATCATGTTGAAGAGAAATGTTGTTTTCCCTATGGAGAGGACGATACATGGTATAACGCTGAAAGTACTACTAAACAGCTACCTAATGGGAGGATAGGCCATGAGACGCCATCATGTTCACGAGAAATTACTGTTTTCCATATGGAAAGGGCAGATACATGGTATAACGCCGAAAGTACTTCTAAAGAGCCACATAATAGGAGAATAGGCCATGGAGACGCCATCATGTTGACGAGAAATTACTGTTTTCCATATGGAAAGGACGATACATGGTATAACGCCGAAAGTACTACTAAACAGCTACCTAATGGGAGGATAGGCCATGAGACGCCATCGTGTTGACGAGAAATGTCTGTTTTCCGTATGGAGAGGATGATGGATGGCAGAATCCTGAAAGTACTTCTAAACAGCCCCCTAATAGGAGGATAGGCCATGGAGACGCCATCATGTTGACGAGAAATGTTGTTTTCCGTATGGAGAGGACAATACATGGTATAACGCCGAAATTACGTCTAAAGAGCCACATAATAGGAGGATAGGCCATGAGACGCCATCGTGTTGACGAGAAATGTCTGTTTTCCGTATGGAGAGGATGATGCATGGCGGAATCCTGAAAGTACTTCTAAACAGCCCCCTAATAGGAGGATAGGCCATGGAGACGCCATCATGTTGACGAGAAATGTTGTTTTCCGTATGGAGAGGACGATACATGGTATAACGCCGAAAGTACTTCTAAAGAGCCACATAATAGGAGAATAGGCCATGGAGACGCCATCATGTTCACGAGTAATTACTGTTTTCCGTACGGAGAGGACGATACATGGTATAACGCCGAAAGTACTTCTAAAGAGCCACATAATAGGAGGATAGGCCATGGAGACGCCATCATGTTGACGAGAAATGTTGTTTTCCCTATGGAGAGGACGATACATGGTATAACGCCGAAATTACTTCTAAAGAGCCACATAATAGGAGGATAGGCCATGGAGACGCCATCATGTTCACGAGAAATGTCTGTTTTCCGTATGGAGAGGATGATGCATGGCAGAATCCTGAAAGTACTTCTAAACAGCCCCCTAATAGGAGGATAGGCCATGGAGACGCCATCATGTTGAAGAGAAATGTTGTTTTCCCTATGGAGAGGACGATACATGGTATAACGCTGAAAGTACTACTAAACAGCTACCTAATGGGAGGATAGGCCATGAGACGCCATCATGTTCACGAGAAATTACTGTTTTCCATATGGAAAGGGCAGATACATGGTATAACGCCGAAAGTACTTCTAAAGAGCCACATAATAGGAGAATAGGCCATGGAGACGCCATCATGTTGACGAGAAGTTACTGTTTTCCATATGGAAAGGACGATACATGGTATAACTCCGAAAGTACTACTAAACAGCTACCTAATGGGAGGATAGGCCATGAGACGCCATCGTGTTGACGAGAAATGTCTGTTTTCCGTATGGAGAGGATGATGCATGGCAGAATCCTGAAAGTACTTCTAAACAGCCCCCTAATAGGAGGATAGGCCATGGAGACACCATCATGTTGACGAGAAATGTTGTTTTCCGTATGGAGAGGATATGATACATGGCAGAATCCTGAAAGTAATTCTAAACAGCCCCCTAATAGGAGGATAGGCCAAGGAGACGCCATCATGTTGACGAGAAATGTTGTTTTCCGTATGGAGAGGATGATACATGGCAGAATCCTGAAAGTACTTCTAAACAGCCCCCTAATAGGAGGATAGGCCAAGGAGACGCCATCATGTTCACGAGAAATGTCTGTTTTCCGTATGGAGAGGATGATATATGGCAGAATCCTGATAGTACTTCTAAACAGCCCTTTAATATAAGGATAGGCCATGGAGACGCCATCATGTTGACGAGCGTTTGTTTGGTTTGACTTCTTGAAAAGATGATACGAAATAGAATACGAATAGAAGTAGTTAATCAGCTGATGCATTCTCATTTACTGGATTCCCATAGAGTGAGTCTCTAACTGGTTGATATGCTCTTCGATGAGCAATTTTATGAAGCCTATTGCTAGTAGGCCTTATAGACTATCTGATCCGAACACATTAGTAAAGTGTCCAAATAATCCATCAAAGTAGCGGTATACAGTTTGAAGGCAGCGATTGGGTTACAAAATGGTTACCTTGTCACTAACAGTTGACATAATCCTATTGTAGTTTATCTTGAAACGTTTTTTGATATTAAACGTTTTGTAGTTTTAAAACGTTTTCTGATATGAAATGTAGCTATCGCGCTGATGGTTTGTGGCGCTTTAGAACACGCTTGGCAAAACCATTCTGATTGAAAACACTTTAACATTTTGTTAAAACAAAGTGACCTGTTCGGTGTGGTGGTGAAATACAAACTACATAGCAAAATTACCAAGTGATATCAAAGCTGGAAATGTAGATTTATGTATTTAATGATATGAAATTAATAGATAAAATGTTATTAGAACTTGGTGAAGGAAAAAATTAATCATTTTACGCGAATGCCTGAAAATGTCAGTATGCAAAGTATGCCAGTATGTATTTCATGTTAAATTGATAAATAAGTTATTTTAAAAAAAACTTAAGTTGTATCACCCAACAATTGCTATTCTTGACAAACAATTGAAGAGTGGAAATGATATTTGAAGGACTACTTTGCAAGAATGAAAGACGAATTTAGGATATAAGATTATGTTTAGGCAGAAAAAAATTCCTAAAAATATCGATAAAGAAGGGATTTACGATAAAGTTGGTTTTAATGTAAAATGCTTGTTTTTTTGACAGAAAATTAGGTTAGTAAAACTTTAAAACCAAATTTATTGGCCGATCGAAGACGAGAAATTGAAAACAGATAGGTTTGGCTTAACACCAAACTTTTCTCTGTATGTTTTTTCTGAACATTGTCTAATCATAGGTGTAACCTATCGGATACAGATCACACAATGATATCAGACGTTCTCACATTACAGACTAATAATAATGAAGCGCCATCATTAAAGCGGACACCCTTCGTACTCCATTGCCTTTACAAGCAAGTCAAAAATTGTATAATTTTCATCAATGCCACAAAGTAAATCTAAAGCGGCTTAAACTTAATGGAGGCTTATTTGGTGTTTTTGTTAAAGAAGGAATAATTACAATCACTTATTAACAAGGTTGTTATGATTTAATTGCGTGAAATTTGAATAACTAAGCGGACGACGATTCTAGCCATCGACGCACGTTGAGCGACTAAGGATGGCTTCTACCGGATCATACTATAATGTACATTTCCCTTGAATTATACTTAGTGAGGTTTCACACCAAAGCTAGACCGGGCGATGCCGAGCCATGCGTTAATCGCCTGGTCACTAAATACGCAGTTCTTATATGGGAGCTTTCGAATACAACGCCGGTTCTTGTCGAGCCGTTTTGTGCAGTCCTACCTTCCCCCAATTCAAGCATTTTCGGTTAAGCGGTTTCTGCCTTCGTTCAGTCTATTTCAGTGTTCCAGCCTAGTGAGTTGAGAAACATTACGTAATATATTGTTTCTTTATTGTTCCAAGTTCTTTTTGTTCTTTATATTTTGTTAATTGAAAAATACTATAATAATGATGAGTATTGATATTGAAATATGAATTAATTCGATTCAAGAAAGACCTCCGTTGTGGGATCAATCTAACAAAAAGTACATGGATACAAATGTGCCGTTCGACAATATGTACATATATATATATATATATATATATATATATATATATATATATATATATATATATATATATATCACTTTTCACTTATGTACTTAAACAAGAATCTTACTTGGTATTTATGCGAGCGCTTTCAGAGACTAGTGAGTGCCTCCATCTTCTGGCATACTAAACGTATTTTGGACTGCGAGTTGTGTGGAATCTGCTGTTGACCTTGATGTACCGTTAACTTCTATTTTTAGTTTCACTGCACTGTGCGAGTTTTTAGCATTTGTCTTGGGGTTTATACTGTCTATTAGATTGAATAATTTGTCGTTTTTTGATTTTATTTGTATCTGTTCGTTGATGATGTTATTTTTATTTTTATAAATTTCTAGTTGTTCCCAGATTGTCATTTTGAGGCCTTTTTGAACTTTTTTTATTAGGTGTATGTTTTCTAATGTGGGGAATGTGTGTTTGTTTTTGATTGCGTGTGTGGCTAAGTTTGAATTATAAGTTTCAGGTTTGATGTATGCATTGAGGTGTTCTTGATATCTATCTTTTAATTTCTTTTTTGTTTGGCCTATGTATATTTTATTACAGTCTGGGCATTCGATTTTGTATATTCCGTTATTAAGTGTGGGACATATTTCTTCTGGTTGGTTTATTTTGTTGATTATGTTTCCTGTGTTTTTGTAGGCTATGTTAATATTATTGTTTTTTAGTGTTTTAGTTATTCCTTTTATGTTGTATCCTGTGTATGTGAATGTAGCCCATTTTGTTGTTTGTGGTTCGATTTTAGGTTGATTTAGTTTTTTTAATATTTTAAATTCTAATTTATCTATAGTTTTTTTATTGTATCCATTTTTTTGGGCTATTTGATATATTATTTGTTTTTCTTTTGTTTTTTCTTCATTTTTTAGAGGCAATTTTAGCATTCTGTATAAAAGTGAGTTATATGCGGCCATTTTCTGTTGTGGGGGATGGTTGGAGTGGTTTGGTATTGTATTAATGGTTTGTGTGGGTTTTCTATAAATGGAATATTCAATGTTATTTGTATTTCTGGTCAGTGTTAGGTCTAGATAGTTTATTTTATTGCTTATTTCTTCCTCCATGGTGAATTGTATGTTAGGGTGTAAGTTATTGATTTCATTTAGAATGATGTTATTATTTATTGCTTTATTTTGTGAAATGTATAATCCGTCATCGACATATCGTATCCAATGTCCGTTGGGGTCGTGTGTTTTTATGGTTTGTGTGATTAATTCGTCAAGTTTCTGGAGGTAAATTTCTGATATTATACTTGAAAGTGGTGATCCCATTGCTAAGCCGTCTGTTTCTTTATATATTTTATTATTGAATATGAAATAGTTTTGGTTTAGTATGGTCTTTAGGCATTTTGTGATTTGGTTTGTGTATTTGGGGTTGGTTTTAAGGTCAGTTAATTTGTTTTTTATTATTTGGATGGTTTCGTTAATTGGTATATTAGAGTACATGTTTGTGATGTCGAATGATGTGAATTTGGTGTTTTTGGTTATGTTTATTGTTTTTAGTATTTCCGTTAATTCAATTGAATTTTTTATGGCGTGTTTATTTTCCAATTTAAGTTCGTGTTTTAGGTTTTTGGCTATTGTTTGTGATATTTTATAGGCAGGTGCGTTTTTAAAATTTATTAAGGGTCTTATGGGATTGTTGGTTTTATGTATTTTGATGAGGGCGTTCATTTTGGGGGGTTTTGGGTTGTCTATTGTGTATTGGTAGGGGTTTTTTTGGTTGAATAGATTGTCATTGTTTTTTGCTAACTGTATGATTTCGTTATGGTATTTTTTGGTGGGGTCATTGTTTAGTTCTATGCAATTGTTGGATTTTATGAATTCTTCTGTTTTTTGGTTGTATTCTGTTTTTGATATGATAACTGTAGCGTTGCTTTTGTCCGCTTTAGTTGCAATTATTTCGTTTTTGAATAGTTTTTGTTTCAGTTTGTTAATTTGGTTTATTTGTACTTTATTTTCAACGTGGTTTCCTTTTTTGAATTTTTTGTTGATGATTTTGTTGAAAAACAGAAGAATTCATAAAATCCAACAATTGCATAGAACTAAACAAAGACCCCACCAAAAAATACCATAACGAAATCATACAGTTAGCAAAAAACAATGACAATCTATTCAACCAAAAAAACCCCTACCAATACACAATAGACAACCCAAAACCCCCCAAAATGAACGCCCTCATCAAAATACATAAAACCAACAATCCCATAAGACCCTTAATAAATTTTAAAAACGCACCTGCCTATAAAATATCACAAACAATAGCCAAAAACCTAAAACACGAACTTAAATTGGAAAATAAACACACCATAAAAAATTCAATTGAATTAACGGAAATACTAAAAACAATAAACATAACCAAAAACACCAAATTCACATCATTCGACATCACAAACATGTACTCTAATATACCAATTAACGAAACCATCCAAATAATAAAAAACAAATTAACTGACCTTAAAACCAACCCCAAATACACAAACCAAATCACAAAATGCCTAAAGACCATACTAAACCAAAACTATTTCATATTCAATAATAAAATATATAAAGAAACAGACGGCTTAGCAATGGGATCACCACTTTCAAGTATAATATCAGAAATTTACCTCCAGAAACTTGACGAATTAATCACACAAACCATAAAAACACACGACCCCAACGGACATTGGATACGATATGTCGATGACGGATTATACATTTCACAAAATAAAGCAATAAATAATAACATCATTCTAAATGAAATCAATAACTTACACCCTAACATACAATTCACCATGGAGGAAGAAATAAGCAATAAAATAAACTATCTAGACCTAACACTGACCAGAAATACAAATAACATTGAATATTCCATTTATAGAAAACCCACACAAACCATTAATACAATACCAAACCACTCCAACCATCCCCCACAACAGAAAATGGCCGCATATAACTCACTTTTATACAGAATGCTAAAATTGCCTCTAAAAAATGAAGAAAAAACAAAAGAAAAACAAATAATATATCAAATAGCCCAAAAAAATGGATACAATAAAAAAACTATAGATAAATTAGAATTTAAAATATTAAAAAAACTAAATCAACCTAAAATCGAACCACAAACAACAAAATGGGCTACATTCACATACACAGGATACAACATAAAAGGAATAACTAAAACACTAAAAAACAATAATATTAACATAGCCTACAAAAACACAGGAAACATAATCAACAAAATAAACCAACCAGAAGAAATATGTCCCACACTTAATAACGGAATATACAAAATCGAATGCCCAGACTGTAATAAAATATACATAGGCCAAACAAAAAAGAAATTAAAAGATAGATATCAAGAACACCTCAATGCATACATCAAACCTGAAACTTATAATTCAAACTTAGCCACACACGCAATCAAAAACAAACACACATTCCCCACATTAGAAAACATACACCTAATAAAAAAAGTTCAAAAAGGCCTCAAAATGACAATCTGGGAACAACTAGAAATTTATAAAAATAAAAATAACATCATCAACGAACAGATACAAATAAAATCAAAAAACGACAAATTATTCAATCTAATAGACAGTATAAACCCCAAGACAAATGCTAAAAACTCGCACAGTGCAGTGAAACTAAAAATAGAAGTTAACGGTACATCAAGGTCAACAGCAGATTCCACACAACTCGCAGTCTAAAATACGTTTAGTATGCCAGAAGATGGAGGCACTCACTAGTCTCTGAAAGCGCTCGCATAAATACCAAGTAAGATTCTTGTTTAAGTACATAAGTGAAAGTGATAAGTGTATACAAGAAAACAGTGTTGCATAATCTACAAATATATATATATATATATATATATATATATATATATATATATATATATATACAATATACATAATCGACAATATATAATACAGTTGGTAACAATATTATTTTTCGTTTCTTGTAGCAAAGAAATCGGATATTGTAGCAAAGAAAAATGGAAACATTTGAGGGATAGCTTTCGAAGTGAATTAATAATTTGGAATTTCTCGTATAAAGTTACGAACTGTCCTCTAGTCTCACACATTCATCATCAAGCGAGGAACTATTCAATAACATCATCATCAAAGTTGATGACATTATTATTGCACTACGTTGCAACTGAGGCTCATAGGAAGGAATCACCTCTCACTACAAGGCTAGAAAAGTCCGAGCGGATAGCAGATCTTGCTCAGCTTGGAATCGCATCACATCGCCCCGGCTCGGTTTTGGCGTATACGTCAATCTTTTCATTTTCCATGCTTCCTCTGGGTATAAAAGAAGCCTGAATTTGAGAGATTTGAGCTGTTTGAGGTATAAAACAATACTCTTGCTTTTTATATTTTCATATATGTTTGAATTCACTATTGTTCGTAGATATCTTTAAGATTTTATGTGTTCAACGTTTGATAGAAAACATTTCCCGGTCGTTGGTTTTTGCGATGTTTAATTTAGTCCATATTTAACCATTTGGCGATTCCACCTAAACTCTGTTATAGAGTACCCGTATACTAAGAGTATCTCGTTGCTTTCTCCTAGCTTGAATACTTCTTCATAATAAGAGGGGGCAATGCAACCCTGGCACACACACTTCTTGATTTTGATATTATTGGCAGACCCTTCATTGCAGCTGACTGACCCCAAAACAGGACTCGCTGTTGCCAAAATGTCTTTATAGTCGATACTTATGTTACGACATATTACAAACAGTAGCTCAACATTTCCAATGCTTTTGTGCAATCATAAGTTACATCTCTTCACAAAGCTGTCTTCACTGCACAGAGTATGCAGTTCCTTTCTTTTGCAAAATACACTTTGTATTTGTACTCGACGAAGGGTAATAAAAGGTGAGAGCGAGTTAATTAATTACATACATTACCCGAGTGTGGGGGTTGGTCATTTACAAGATTCAGTCGTCTAGGTAAACTAGACAGGTTTTTCATGATAACCAACCCTATTAAAACATGGATGCGTTGCGGGGGTCAAATTTTATTACATTGAAATGTTTGTTTTCCAGTTTTTTAAAACAGCTAACACACTCTTTACTCTTTCCTCAGCCGTACAAGGTGTTATCGTCTGCGTATTTGTACCTGGAATCTGGCGTTGGTATGTAACTGAGTTTGTCGCAGCCTCGAACTCCATACCCTCGTGCGAGAGCGTCGTTCAGTGTTTTCGAGCGGACGAGCTTCACTGCCTGCTGGGACTCCCGAAGTCCAAACTCTAGTATACATCATACGTCACCGATGGGTAAGCTTTCCTCACTTGTCGGGCAATATAGGCTTCAAACTATTGGAGAATTTCACTAGTATTTTGCAACTGAGAGCGATACAGCTGTTCCAGGTGCTCGTGGCTAAACCAAATTCAGGCGTCTGGTGATCTCATCCTCTCGGCAACTGGAACTGTCTGCAGCAATTTCAGAGTAGCCTATCTAGACGCAAGGCTAAACCCAAAATGGAGACCTTACTTGACGGTGACTCCACTTTAAATCAAAGCAACTGTCTTGAACAGGTAGCTCTCCTAGGGAATCTTCTCATAGAATGTCAGGACATCACTCTGTCCAGTCATCCTAACCGTAAGCTCCGAAGTGTCTTTATTGTGGACCTCATCACATGGCGTATTGGCGATAGTAGGGTTTGTACACTTAGTCTTAGGCGTGGCTAAGTGTTCTTCCAAAGCACCCAGTGTGCCCCATTCTAGATTTTAAGCTGATGACTAACTTACTCTGCAACTCACCACAGCTACTTTACTATGCAATTCACTAGAACTAGGAAATAGTTTACTTTGCAATTCACTGGAACTAACAGATAGTTTACTTTGCAATTCACTGGAACTAACAGATAGTTTACTTTGCAATTCACTGCAACTGGAAGATAGTTTACTTTGCAATTCACTGGAACTAACAGATAGTTTACTTTGCAATTCACTGGAACTAACAGATAGTTTACTTTGCAATTCACTGTGACTAACAGATAGTTTACTTTGCAATTCACTGGAACTGGAAGATAGTTTACGTTGCAATTCACTGGAACTAGTAGCTAGTTTACTTTGCTATTTAATGGAACAAACAGCTAATTTACTTTCTAATTCACTAACTTCATTCTTTAAAGTGCTTTAGCTAACTTCCAAACAACTTACTTTGGTTTCTAAATTCTTAAAATATTTCTCTAACATATCTGACAATTTGTTCTCGAAAGCAGTTTGATTTTCCATTAAATCTCCCTTTAAAGCAGTTAAATTGTCTATCAATTCATTCTCCAAAGCAGGGGTTCCCAACGTTTTACCTACTGCGTACTTCCTGAAGGTATTTGTAGATTTTGGTGTATCGCCATCCATAGGGGGTCTGGGGGTGTAGATTGAAAAGTCCCATGATCCAATTCTTTTTAGAAACACATTTTCTGTCAGAAACACGTCCATTGTTTGTTTTACTGTTATTAAATAGGTAATAAAACTACTTAATTATTTATTCACTTTTTCACTAATTCTAAATAACGTTAAGACAATAAAATTAAATTTAAACAATTATGCACATTACATTTTTTTTAATACTCATATTTATACAAAAACATGTTATACGATTGGTACACAACAAAACGTACAAATCAACAAAAATCTATGAATTTCAATGTGTATTTTGATTATTGCGGAGCTTGTTGCTGTTTTCCTGTCAGTAAAGAGTAAATTGCACAGGAGTAATTGAACTTAATTTTTTCCTCAAGTCTTCTTCAGCACTTGTTAGATTATTTCTATATTAATTTTTTTTATACACAAAAGTTCAGGAAAACCACACTCATGCAAGTAGTGACAAATGACATAAAAAACAGCATATTTTTCCGGAAGATTATCAAATACTCGGATTTACACACGATCTAGAAGTCTAATAATGCATTCTCTTTTAAAACATCTTTCATGGAAATGTTTTCTGTTGAATCGATAAATTTTTTCTAAAGTTCAACTTATTTTAAGAGCTTTCTGGCGAGCCCACGTGACGCGTGTCACAGGTTGGGAACCTCTACTTCAAAGCAATTGAATTTTCCATCAGGTCTTTCTTTAGAATAGTTAGTACATTGCTTCACATCTTCTCCTGCCTCCACTATGGCATCTCGAAGCCGCTGCTGTAGCACAGTGTAATTCTTATGACCACTATCATTTAAATACTTAGCATCGAAACACTGTTTTAATTATGTCTACTTATAATTATTAAGTTTGCTATTTACACAGATATATCCACCTAAGTTTTAGCATGGCAAGCTTCTTGATCCCATCCGTAGCTGCAGAGCCTTTCCGATGCTGGAGTCTTAACCCCCCAGTTTCCCGAGTCATCCTGAAGTTGGTACTCCCACGGTGTGCCTGCGATTGGTCCTTGTGGTAGAGCAGTAGGACCTAGTAGGTTGCTGGCACGACAGGTTTTTCCCTCTCCCAGGTAGAGCCTTCGCATGATGGTCCCTCCAAGCCTTGCGCAATGATCTGAACTTGATGCTAAGATTATTGTCTCTCTTGTAAGGAGCGAGTAGGTATGCGCTCAAGCATGTAAGGATTTGTACTTGTCAAGCCGTAAGCCAAGAATCACACGTAGTGCCTTGCCCGTTACAATAGCCTACGGCGCCCTAGGAAAGATAAGATACGGTATAAAACCCCTTGGTGGAGGATATAAGAGGGTCGTGGGATTGAGTGTGCCGTCCCTCCACACAGAGTACTAAATGAATGAAAGGTTTACAAAGAAGGAAAACTACTGAGATATATTTCAAAAGGTAGGGAGCGAGTGTGTAGCAGAGAAGTACATTCGTTTCTGAACTAAAGGCACATTTAGCATAATTCAGTGTAAAACGTATTAGAGGAAATATTTTTCGAGGTAAAAGCGATCAACCAGAATGACAATAATTGTTCACGAAGGTTAGAAAGTATTGCGAGGACTCCTGTCGTGGTACTGAATTTTGTTCAAATAATCGATTCTGTGTTTTATAACGTCTACTCTTCTATTTATAAACTTCTAAAGATATTCGCGAACATACAGCCAGAATGAATCAATTATCGAACATTTATAATTCGTACATATAGTTATATCAGTCGTCGCAACTGTAGCAGCCTTATACAGGTTGGCCCACATAGAAAGTACCCCTGTAACTTAGCCGAGATTGTATAATGTTTAGGCCGAATAAAAGGAATGCCCCCTATTCTCCCTTTCCGTGTACAACCTGCAAACGTAAAGGTCATAATAGAGTAGCAAACACCCCCGATGTAGACTGGTTACTTGGCACAATGATGTTGTATTCAGTAGAACAGACAGTTTTTATTGTAGAGTACTATAAAACGTGTGGAGAGTTTCTTGAGAAATATCCAGAGAGTACTATTTCTGTCAAGAGGATAGTTTATGTGTTTCTATAAACAGGGGTCAACTGTAAATAAATCGAAAAACAAGCAGAATTGAGTCCAAACTCCTGAAGTTGTTGCTAACATTGCAGCTCGTATAGAACAATGTCTGTGTAAGTCGACTCAGAATTTATCACAGCAAGTTAGCGTGTCACACAGATCTGCCAAAGAGTTCTACACGCTTTGAAACTGAAACCTTACAGAATCAGTGCGGCTCGTGAACGTCTGGTAGCAGATAAAGGTGAGAGAGTGACATACTGTAACTGGCTACTTAAAATGTAGCGGACATTGGAATGCACCCATTTCTTTTCTTCTCTTCTGATGATCATGGTGTTATGTGTCAGGTTATGTTTACCCCCAAAATGGAAGAATTTGGTCACCCATAATTCCGCATATCTTTCATACCACTACATGACATGAAAATTGGTATATGGTTTGCCGTTTCAGCGGAACTAATTTTCTTTGAGACAACAGTTAATATATTTGTCTACATGCAGATTTTCGATCAATTTATTAATCAACTCGTATCACTCGGAATTACATATTCTTTTTTTTTCCAACAAGACGTTGGCTTGTCACACATGTTGCAGATCACTGGCTCGTCTGCGTAGTGCTTTTACCGATGAGAGGACTATCTCTTCAGGCTCATGGCCGGATTTGTCTTCTTGAGATTATGGAGAAATTTAAAGGAGAACGTATACACCAGCAACCCAAAAACCATTGAAGACCTAAACATCTCTATCACGAACGCCATGCGCACTATTACGGCTCCTGATCTCCAGTCTGTATGTCAGAATATGCCGCCGCTCTGCCTCATGTGTACAAGCTGGCGGTGATTACTTTCAATATATCAATAACGTAACAGTAATAGCCTCTTGAATAAAGTAATAACTTGGTATTTGTAAATTTTTTCAATAATCAAAGTTAAGTCGTATATAATCAGAATTCATTTCAATTGTGTTGCATTTTATTTACTACTTTTATGTGCACCACCTTGTAGTTAAACAGGGCATAACGTATTTATTTAGATAACAATCAACTTTATGAACTCAAATAAATAAAGATAATTTTTATTTTGTTCACCTCGATTTGCATAAATTCCTAGCGATTCGGCGCTAATTAGAAAAATGTTCCGGGGTTGATGCTTCGAATACACAATCTGGAATAACAATCAACCCAGTTCCTGGTAAACACGAGGAGAGGGCGCAGTGAACCCTTAAATCTAATCCAGCGGAAAACTCTTTACAACAACCATCTATTGTTGGGATGGTACTTGCCAAGAAATAATTAGAGCTAAGTACTGCGTGGGACAAAAGAATAAATGGGCTTTGTTTACAATGTGCAATTAAAAACCTTGTAAAAGCAGTTCCCGTGGTAAAAATAATAATGGTAGTTGGCAAAATCCGTAAAATATTTCAAAACGCCAGTTTTTATGTTGTAAAATATAGTGTTACCAAAAAAAGAATTTGAAGTCGCACATTGTACGCAGCATCACAAAATTCATAATTTCTTACATGTTTACTAGAAAAAATTAATAATTATTATTAAAGATTGGCGTTAATGGATAGTTTGGGCTTAAGAGATACTTATAGGCGGGTTTTAAATTGTAGTATTTGGCAACCGAGATACTATAGTTCAGGTTTAAGAGATACTTATAGGCGGGTTTTAAATTATAGTATTTGGCAACCGAGATACTATAGTTTGGGCTTAAGAGATACTTATAGGCGGGTTTTAAATTGTAGTATTTGGCAACCGAGATACTATAGTTTGGGCTTAAGAGATACTTATAGGCGGGTTTTAAATTGTAGTATTTGGCAACCGAGATACTATAGTTTGGGCTTAAGAGATACTTATAGGCGGGTTTTAAATTGTAGTATTTGGCAACCGAGATACTATAGTTTGGGCTTAAGAGATACTTATAGGCGGGTTTTAAATTGTAGTATTTGGCAACCGAGATACTATAGTTTGGGCTTAAGAGATACTTATAGGCGGGTTTTAAATTGTAGTATTTGGCAACCGAGATACTATAGTTTGGGTTTAAGAGATACTTATAGGCGGGTTTTAAATTGTAGTATTTGGCAACCGAGATACTATAGTTTGGGCTTAAGAGATACTTATAGGCGGGTTTTAAATTGTAGTATTTGGCAACCGAGATACTATAGTTCAGGTTTAAGAGATACTTATAGGCGGGTTTTAAATTATAGTATTTGGCAACCGAGATACTATAGTTCAGGTTTAAGAGATACTTATAGGCGGGTTTTAAATTATAGTATTTGGCAACCGAGATACTATAGTTTGGGCTTAAGAGATACTTATAGGCGGGTTTTAAATTGTAGTATTTGGCAACCGAGATACTATAGTTTGGGCTTAAGAGATACTTATAGGCGGGTTTTAAATTATAGTATTTGGCAACCGAGATACTATAGTTCAGGTTTAAGAGATACTTATAGGCGGGTTTTAAATTATAGTATTTGGCAACCGAGATACTATAGTTTGGGCTTAAGAGATACTTATAGGCGGGTTTTAAATTGTAGTATTTGGCAACCGAGATACTATAGTTCAGGTTTAAGAGATACTTATAGGCGGGTTTTAAATTATAGTATTTGGCAACCGAGATACTATAGTTTGGGTTTAAGAGATACTTATAGGCGGGTTTTAAATTATAGTATTTGGCAACCGAGATACTATAGTTTGGGCTTAAGAGATACTTATAGGCGGGTTTTAAATTGTAGTATTTGGCAACCGAGATACTATAGTTTGGGCTTAAGAGATACTTATAGGCGGGTTTTAAATTGTAGTATTTGGCAACCGAGATACTATAGTTTGGGCTTAAGAGATACTTATAGGCGGGTTTTAAATTGTAGTATTTGGCAACCGAGATACTATAGTTTGGGCTTAAGAGATACTTATAGGCGGGTTTTAAATTGTAGTATTTGGCAACCGAGATACTATAGTTTGGGCTTAAGAGATACTTATAGGCGGGTTTTAAATTGTAGTATTTGGCAACCGAGATACTATAGTTTGGGCTTAAGAGATACTTATAGGCGGGTTTTAAATTGTAGTATTTGGCAACCGAGATACTATAGTTTGGGCTTAAGAGATACTTATAGGCGGGTTTTAAATTGTAGTATTTGGCAACCGAGATACTATAGTTTGGGCTTAAGAGATACTTATAGGCGGGTTTTAAATTGTAGTATTTGGCAACCGAGATACTATAGTTTGGGCTTAAGAGATACTTATAGGCGGGTTTTAAATTGTAGTATTTGGCAACCGAGATACTATGGTTTGGGCTTAAGAGATACTTATAGGCGGGTTTTAAATTATAGTATTTGGCAACCGAGATACTATAGTTTGGGCTTAAGAGATACTTATAGGCGGGTTTTAAATTGTAGTATTTGGCAACCGAGATACTATAGTTTGGGCTTAAGAGATACTTATAGGCGGGTTTTAAATTATAGTATTTGGCAACCGAGATACTATAGTTTGGGCTTAAGAGATACTTATAGGCGGGTTTTAAATTATAGTATTTGGCAACCGAGATACTATAGTTTGGGCTTAAGAGATACTTATAGGCGGGTTTTAAATTGTAGTATTTGGCAACCGAGATACTATGGTTTGGGCTTAAGAGATACTTATAGGCGGGTTTTAAATTATAGTATTTGGCAACCGAGATACTATAGTTTGGGCTTAAGAGATACTTATAGGCGGGTTTTAAATTGTAGTATTTGGCAACCGAGATACTATAGTTTGGGCTTAAGAGATACTTATAGGCGGGTTTTAAATTATAGTATTTGGCAACCGAGATACTATAGTTTGGGCTTAAGAGATACTTATAGGCGGGTTTTAAATTATAGTATTTGGCAACCGAGATACTATAGTTTGGGCTTAAGAGATACTTATAGGCGGGTTTTAAATTGTAGTATTTGGCAACCGAGATACTATGGTTTGGGCTTAAGAGATACTTATAGGCGGGTTTTAAATTATAGTATTTGGCAACCGAGATACTATAGTTTGGGCTTAAGAGATACTTATAGGCGGGTTTTAAATTGTAGTATTTGGCAACCGAGATACTATAGTTTGGGCTTAAGAGATACTTATAGGCGGGTTTTAAATTGTAGTATTTGGCAACCGAGATACTATAGTTTGGGCTTAAGAGATACTTATAGGCGGGTTTTAAATTATAGTATTTGGCAACCGAGATACTATAGTTTGGGCTTAAGAGATACTTATAGGCGTGTTTTAAATTGTAGTATTTGGCAACCGAGATACTATAGTTTGGGCTTAAGAGATACTTATAGGCGGGTTTTAAATTGTAGTATTTGGCAACCGAGATACTATAGTTTGGGCTTAAGAGATACTTATAGGCGGGTTTTAAATTGTAGTATTTGGCAACCGAGATACTATAGTTTGGGCTTAAGAGATACTTATAGGCGGGTTTTAAATTGTAGTATTTGGCAACCGAGATACTATAGTTTGGGCTTAAGAGATACTTATAGGCGGGTTTTAAATTGTAGTATTTGGCAACCGAGATACTATAGTTTGGGCTTAAGAGATACTTATAGGCGGGTTTTAAATTGTAGTATTTGGCAACCGAGATACTATGGTTTGGGTTTAAGAGATACTTATAGGCAGGTTTTAAATTGTAGTATTTGGCAACCGAGATACTATAGTTTGGGTTTAAGAGATACTTATAGGCGGGCTTTAAATTATAGTATTTGGCAACCGAGATACTATAGTTTAGGTTTAAGAGATACTTATAGGCGGGTTTAAATTGTAGTATTTGGCAACCGAGATACTATAGTTTGGGTGTAAGAGATAGCCTACTTATAGGCGGGTTTTAAATTATAGTATTTGGCAACCGAGATACTATAGTTTGGGTTTAAGAGATACTTATAGGCGGGTTTAAATTGTAGTATTTGGCAACCGAGATACTATAGTTTGGGTGTAAGAGATACTTATAGGCGGGTTTTAAATTATAGTATTTGGCAACCGAGATACTATAGTTTGGGCTTAAGAGATACTTATAGGCGGGTTTTAAATTGTAGTATTTGGCAACCGAGATACTATAGTTCAGGTTTAAGAGATACTTATAGGCGGGTTTTAAATTATAGTATTTGGCAACCGAGATACTATAGTTTGGGCTTAAGAGATACTTATAGGCGGGTTTTAAATTGTAGTATTTGGCAACCGAGATACTATAGTTTGGGCTTAAGAGATACTTATAGGCGGGTTTTAAATTGTAGTATTTGGCAACCGAGATACTATAGTTTGGGCTTAAGAGATACTTATAGGCGGGTTTTAAATTGTAGTATTTGGCAACCGAGATACTATAGTTTGGGCTTAAGAGATACTTATAGGCGGGTTTTAAATTGTAGTATTTGGCAACCGAGATACTATAGTTTGGGCTTAAGAGATACTTATAGGCGGGTTTTAAATTGTAGTATTTGGCAACCGAGATACTATAGTTTGGGCTTAAGAGATACTTATAGGCGGGTTTTAAATTGTAGTATTTGGCAACCGAGATACTATAGTTTGGGCTTAAGAGATACTTATAGGCGGGTTTTAAATTGTAGTATTTGGCAACCGAGATACTATAGTTTGGGCTTAAGAGATACTTATAGGCGGGTTTTAAATTGTAGTATTTGGAAACCGAGATACTATAGTTTGGGCTTAAGAGATACTTATAGGCGGGTTTTAAATTGTAGTATTTGGCAACCGAGATACTATGGTTTGGGCTTAAGAGATACTTATAGGCGGGTTTTAAATTATAGTATTTGGCAACCGAGATACTATAGTTTGGGCTTAAGAGATACTTATAGGCGGGTTTTAAATTGTAGTATTTGGCAACCGAGATACTATAGTTTGGGCTTAAGAGATACTTATAGGCGGGTTTTAAATTATAGTATTTGGCAACCGAGATACTATAGTTTGGGCTTAAGAGATACTTATAGGCGGGTTTTAAATTGTAGTATTTGGCAACCGAGATACTATAGTTTGGGCTTAAGAGATACTTATAGGCGGGTTTTAAATTGTAGTATTTGGTAACCGAGATACTATGGTTTGGGCTTAAGAGATACTTATAGGCGGGTTTTAAATTATAGTATTTGGCAACCGAGATACTATAGTTATGGGCTTAAGAGATACTTATAGGCGGGTTTTAAATTGTAGTATTTGGCAACCGAGATACTATAGTTTGGGCTTAAGAGATACTTATAGGCGGGTTTTAAATTATAGTATTTGGCAACCGAGATACTATAGTTTGGGCTTAAGAGATACTTATAGGCGGGTTTTAAATTATAGTATTTGGCAACCGAGATACTATAGTTTGGGCTTAAGAGATACTTATAGGCGGGTTTTAAATTGTAGTATTTGGCAACCGAGATACTATGGTTTGGGCTTAAGAGATACTTATAGGCGGGTTTTAAATTATAGTATTTGGCAACCGAGATACTATAGTTTGGGCTTAAGAGATACTTATAGGCGGGTTTTAAATTGTAGTATTTGGCAACCGAGATACTATAGTTTGGGCTTAAGAGATACTTATAGGCGGGTTTTAAATTGTAGTATTTGGCAACCGAGATACTATAGTTTGGGCTTAAGAGATACTTATAGGCGGGTTTTAAATTGTAGTATTTGGCAACCGAGATACTATAGTTTGGGCTTAAGAGATACTTATAGGCGGGTTTTAAATTGTAGTATTTGGCAACCGAGATACTATAGTTTGGGCTTAAGAGATACTTATAGGCGGGTTTTAAATTGTAGTATTTGGCAACCGAGATACTATAGTTTGGGCTTAAGAGATACTTATAGGCGGGTTTTAAATTGTAGTATTTGGCAACCGAGATACTATGGTTTGGGCTTAAGAGATACTTATAGGCGGGTTTTAAATTATAGTATTTGGCAACCGAGATACTATAGTTTGGGCTTAAGAGATACTTATAGGCGGGTTTTAAATTGTAGTATTTGGCAACCGAGATACTATAGTTTGGGCTTAAGAGATACTTATAGGCGGGTTTTAAATTATAGTATTTGGCAACCGAGATACTATAGTTTGGGCTTAAGAGATACTTATAGGCGGGTTTTAAATTGTAGTATGTGGCAACCGAGATACTATAGTTTGGGCTTAAGAGATACTTATAGGCGGGTTTTAAATTGTAGTATTTGGCAACCGAGATACTATGGTTTGGGCTTAAGAGATACTTATAGGCGGGTTTTAAATTATAGTATTTGGCAACCGAGATACTATAGTTTGGGCTTAAGAGATACTTATAGGCGGGTTTTAAATTGTAGTATTTGGCAACCGAGATACTATAGTTTGGGCTTAAGAGATACTTATAGGCGGGTTTTAAATTATAGTATTTGGCAACCGAGATACTATAGTTTGGGCTTAAGAGATACTTATAGGCGGGTTTTAAATTATAGTATTTGGCAACCGAGATACTATAGTTTGGGCTTAAGAGATACTTATAGGCGGGTTTTAAATTGTAGTATTTGGCAACCGAGATACTATGGTTTGGGCTTAAGAGATACTTATAGGCGGGTTTTAAATTATAGTATTTGGCAACCGAGATACTATAGTTTGGGCTTAAGAGATACTTATAGGCGGGTTTTAAATTGTAGTATTTGGCAACCGAGATACTATAGTTTGGGCTTAAGAGATACTTATAGGCGGGTTTTAAATAGTAGTATTTGGCAACCGAGATACTATAGTTTGGGCTTAAGAGATACTTATAGGCGGGTTTTAAATTATAGTATTTGGCAACCGAGATACTATAGTTTGGGCTTAAGAGATACTTATAGGCGGGTTTTAAATTGTAGTATTTGGCAACCGAGATACTATAGTTTGGGCTTAAGAGATACTTATAGGCGGGTTTTAAATTGTAGTATTTGGCAACCGAGATACTATAGTTTGGGCTTAAGAGATACTTATAGGCGGGTTTTAAATTGTAGTATTTGGCAACCGAGATACTATAGTTTGGGCTTAAGAGATACTTATAGGCGGGTTTTAAATTGTAGTATTTGGCAACCGAGATACTATAGTTTGGGCTTAAGAGATACTTATAGGCGGGTTTTAAATTGTAGTATTTGGCAACCGAGATACTATAGTTTGGGCTTAAGAGATACTTATAGGCGGGTTTTAAATTGTAGTATTTGGCAACCGAGATACTATGGTTTGGGCTTAAGAGATACTTATAGGCGGGTTTTAAATTATAGTATTTGGCAACCGAGATACTATAGTTTGGGCTTAAGAGATACTTATAGGCGGGTTTTAAATTGTAGTATTTGGCAACCGAGATACTATAGTTTGGGCTTAAGAGATACTTATAGGCGGGTTTTAAATTATAGTATTTGGCAACCGAGATACTATAGTTTGCGCTTAAGAGATACTTATAGGCGGGTTTTAAATTGTAGTATTTGGCAACCGAGATACTATAGTTTGGGCTTAAGAGATACTTATAGGCGGGTTTTAAATTGTAGTATTTGGCAACCGAGATACTATGGTTTGGGCTTAAGAGATACTTATAGGCGGGTTTTAAATTATAGTATTTGGCAACCGAGATACTATAGTTTGGGCTTAAGAGATACTTATAGGCGGGTTTTAAATTGTAGTATTTGGCAACCGAGATACTATAGTTTGGGCTTAAGAGATACTTATAGGCGGGTTTTAAATTATAGTATTTGGCAACCGAGATACTATAGTTTGGGCTTAAGAGATACTTATAGGCGGGTTTTAAATTATAGTATTTGGCAACCGAGATACTATAGTTTGGGCTTAAGAGATACTTATAGGCGGGTTTTAAATTGTAGTATTTGGCAACCGAGATACTATGGTTTGGGCTTAAGAGATACTTATAGGCGGGTTTTAAATTATAGTATTTGGCAACCGAGATACTATAGTTTGGGCTTAAGAGATACTTATAGGCGGGTTTTAAATTGTAGTATTTGGCAACCGAGATACTATAGTTTGGGCTTAAGAGATACTTATAGGCGGGTTTTAAATTGTAGTATTTGGCAACCGAGATACTATAGTTTGGGCTTAAGAGATACTTATAGGCGGGTTTTAAATTATAGTATTTGGCAACCGAGATACTATAGTTTGGGCTTAAGAGATACTTATAGGCGGGTTTTAAATTGTAGTATTTGGCAACCGAGATACTATAGTTTGGGCTTAAGAGATACTTATAGGCGGGTTTTAAATTGTAGTATTTGGCAACCGAGATACTATAGTTTGGGCTTAAGAGATACTTATAGGCGGGTTTTAAATTGTAGTATTTGGCAACCGAGATACTATAGTTTGGGCTTAAGAGATACTTATAGGCGGGTTTTAAATTGTAGTATTTGGCAACCGAGATACTATAGTTTGGGCTTAAGAGATACTTATAGGCGGGTTTTAAATTGTAGTATTTGGCAACCGAGATACTATGGTTTGGGTTTAAGAGATACTTATAGGCAGGTTTTAAATTGTAGTATTTGGCAACCGAGATACTATAGTTTGGGTTTAAGAGATACTTATAGGCGGGCTTTAAATTATAGTATTTGGCAACCGAGATACTATAGTTTAGGTTTAAGAGATACTTATAGGCGGGTTTAAATTGTAGTATTTGGCAACCGAGATACTATAGTTTGGGTGTAAGAGATACTTATAGGCGGGCTTTAAATTATAGTATTTGGCAACCGAGATACTATAGTTTAGGTTTAAGAGATACTTATAGGCGGGTTTAAATTGTAGTATTTGGCAACCGAGATACTATAGTTTGGGTGTAAGAGATACTTATAGGCGGGTTTTAAATTATAGTATTTGGCAACCGAGATACTATAGTTTGGGTTTAAGAGATACTTATAGGCGGGTTTAAATTGTAGTATTTGGCAACCGAGATACTATAGTTTGGGTGTAAGAGATACTTATAGGCGGGTTTTAAATTATAGTATTTGGCAACCGAGATACTATAGTTTAGGCTTAAGAGATACTTAATTTTGATTAAAACCGCACCTCATTATCTATCCACTGACATTATTTGTGTAAACACTGACATATACGTGATGGACATCAGACGATCCATTGCGGCTGAGTTGCATAAGCCAGCAAGACGAAATTCAAGAAAACCTTTACCAAGGGCTACTTGGCTAGTTGGACAAATGAGTTGTTTTCTATTTACGCCGTCTTACCCGACAGATCCTGTCACGTACATCTTACAAGACGGTAAATGCGAGATATTAAAAGGCAAATTTTACACCGAAGAACTGAGTAAATCAAAAGTAGGTCCGATTTACCTCGTGGAAAAAGTACTGCGCACAAAAGGTAATAGAGTCTTTGTGAAATGGCTGGGTTTCGATAGAAACCACAACTCGTGGGTAGATAAAGATAAGCTTTTACTGTGACCGCATAAGGCCAACCTCGTCCCAGGGGCATAAGACCACATGACGTCATTGGATAAGTCATATGCGGTGCAATTGCTTGCACCAGAATATGTTTCAAAAAAAATAAATAAATATTATGATCGTCGCACAATTGACTCATTCTGGTTACGTCTTTCGAGATGCGCGTAATGATTGCTCTATATACGATGCAACTACATAACTTCGACGCATATGTAGGTGAAAAGGAGAAACGATTTCGTCACAGTCTCCTATTGCCCAACACTATTAGAGCAATCGTGTGTGGTCCATCAAATTGTGGCAAAACAAATGTAATATTCAATCTTTTGTTCGAATCAAACGGGCTGAAGTTCGCCAACATTTATATTTTCTCAAAATCACTTCACCAGCCTAAATATAAATTTCTGTCCAAGGTGCTGGAAGAATCGGGTATCGCTTATTTTTCGTACAGCGACAACGAAAACATCATCAATCCACGTGAAGTGGAACCGAATTCCATTATGATTTTCGACGATATACAGTGTGAAAAACATGATAATATACGTAATTACTTCAGTATGGGTAGACATAGTTCAATTGACTCTTTTTATCTAGGCCAAACGTACAGCAGGATCCACAAACATCTAATCCAAGACAATACCAATCTGATTGTTGTATTTAAACAGGACGATATGAATTTAAGACACATTCATTCGGATCAAGTTGGCACGGACGAATAGGCACGGACGTGTCGTTTAACACATTCAAAAAGCTCTGTGCAACAGCTTGGAAAGAAAAATTCGGTTTTATAGTAATAGATAAAAACAGAGATATAGATCAGGGTCGATACAGAATTGGTTTTGATTCCTTCGTAAAAGATTTATAATGCGTATATACACTATAATGATATATCGCCATATGCTAATGGCGGTACTACCAAAACACGAAAATCAAATTTATGTTTGTTTCTATTATCCCGATAAGAAGAGGTTTTGCGGAAACTACTGTAACCGTACGAATAGGCATGGACATGTATTTAATAGGCGCTGCTGGAGACATAAGCGGTTCGGGTCGTACAGCAAGAGTTTACCGCCTATAATTCTGATAATGATCACATCTGCAAATAGAATCTATAATCGGGACATTTGGATTAGGTTCATGCATGAATGCGATAAAGGCGGTGTACCGTTTGAATTGATAATATACAATGAACACATGTTGAAAGGAACTGTTAGGCATCCGCAAAACTTGATATCCAGATTTCGACAGTTTCCTGATTTTTTTCAATCGGACTTTGACTCTCAGTCACGGAGGCATAGAGTACACGCAAGTATACCTCGACATGTTACAGTACAGCTGTTCATTGCCGTATGCGTCCCGTTGTGTAGTAATCAGGGAAAGGACAATTCCCATAGTTGGCCCTATAAAGGCGTACAAGCTAAACAGCAGTGTAAAGTGTTGTGTAGACATTAGCTACAATGTGAAAAATGGTCCTAGACCTTCGTCGCTACCTTTACGCAGTAGAGGTAAATTTTACGAGGCTGTAAATAATAATGCACAAGGTGTGTTTACAACTGAATTTCTAAAAATAGCCCTGCCGACGGTACCTAATCAGTGTCATCATTTCGGGTTGTCTTTTGACGGATCAAAATATACGGTTGTCGATCGTAGACAACTTCAAATGTGGTGCACATACACGGGAGCAAATACTGATGAGTTTCTACTTTTGAATAGTTATCTTTTCGAAAACTCTATACCTAAGCTAAAACGGTACATGCAAGATATGCCCAGAGATGATAATCCGAAATACCTCAATGGCGTGAAAATATAAAACGTACCTTTGTCTTTAGGAGCGCCGAGAGGGTGGAAAGTATACCGTATTTTGACATCAACATGTACAGATACTGCCGAGGTTTATCTTGGGCCAATTCGAAATTGATGAAAGTGTCCGCATCACAGGTTGTGCAGTACCTATTGCGTGAAAAAGCGTTACGCCATGTTTTTTCGATCTTTGGAACTGTCTTAAAAGTTATATGATAGTCGAATTACGGGTCATTCAAAATATGAAACCAAAGAAGGAGCAAGTAATCTCTGAGATCGCCCGTTTGAGGGAGACCGTCAAGAGAAAGTATCTTCAGATAAAGTTCGGCGATGCAGATGCTGAACGAGTTTTGACTAAACAATATAGTCCCATCATTAAAGAAATTTCGAAAATTCGTCGTCTACAGCCGAAAATGGAAATTAAAAAAGAAGAAGAAGAGATGGATGTAGACAAGAAGGAGGAGGCGGAGGACGATGCTTCACAACCCCCTGTTCCTAAATTCATCGACACCGAAGTAATAGCCGAGTCTGAACCCTCAGTAACACCGATGCGTCAAACTAGTGCTGTTAAAGAGCTACTATCATCACTGTCGGGCCAAGAAGATAGTGTTTGTTATGTCCATACAATGTTCAAACATCGTCTACCTCGGACCTATGTGTTGAGAATGATTAAAGACCATAGCAATACAATTGATAACACATACGGTCCTCGAATAACAGGAGACGGTACTGTTATGATAGGCGATAAGTATATAAGGTTTGACGACGAAAACGGCGACATCATCAACGACGGAGACACTTACAAGGGAACCGAAGGGCTTTATGAATTGATATTTATGCGCAAACCCGATGAAACCTATACACAAAGGCCGACCTGAACACTTATAAACAAGTCTGTGAACAAACCAATGCTCATAGAAAAGGTTATAATCATCTCTTAGCCATAAACCGTGCAAGTAAATCCGCCAAGTACAAGTCAGTTATATCGAGAATATTTCCGCCGACCGGTTTACGTAGTGGTAAAGGTTATGCCTACTGGGACAACCCTAACGAACTCTGTGATAGGTTACGACTCCTTTTGTCATCTCAAGAGGTGGGTCATACGGGTCATGAGAACGAAATCGCCTCCATTATAGAAGAGCTGAGGAAAGCGGGTTTTTTAAAAGGCAATGGAAATAGAAAAATTAGGACATTAATAAGATGAGCGTCGATAAGTTTGGACGTTTTTCGGACCAGGTTAACGCTCCCCAACCCATCATCAACAGCACGGTATAGGTCTCACTCCCGATGGTAATCATTATGACGCGATAGGTAAGTATTTGCGCAATGTTGGTGACCCTATTGAGGACAGCGATGCCGTCAATGCGGGTACGATAGCTAAAAAATGTTTGGGTTTCGACGAGGACAGGAAAAAATACTACACTAAAGGCTATTCTGTAGGCGGTCTAGGCCAACCTGTTGAGGACGGCGATGCAGTGTCAAAAACGTATCTCGAAAAAAACTGTTTGACTCGAATAAAGAATAGATATCATACAAAAGGCTTGCCTTTGGGAGGTCTCGGAGAGCTAAAAGAAAAAAAATGATGCCGTAACGAGAGCCTACTTGGAATCGTTGGTTCCTATTAAACTAGCCGATTGTTTTTCCTTTGGCGACCAAAGGGTGTGCGGTGTATCGGCGCCTATGAAAGACTCTGACGCTATTAACATAAAGTACGTCATATACGTCAAATAAAGATAATTTCTTATCGAAAAACGCAGAGGGTAAATTTGACGCTCACGGAGTGGCCATATGTAATGTTAAAACGCCTTTGTATAAAAATGACGCTGCTACAAAATTATACGTGGACGATAGGGTACCTCGAAAAGACATAACTGTTTGGAGTTTTCAAAATAAGCGGCTCGCTCAGGTCGAAGAAACTTTGTACCAACAAGATGCGGTCATACTGGGTTTTCTAATAAAAAATACGCTGTTTCTCACCCTACTGCCGACCGGTGAAATGTATAATGCAAACGGAAAATGTATAACTAATATTCGAGACGGTTTCAACGATGTCGACGCTTTTAACGTTCGTCAGCTTCATGAAATTAAATCTTGGATAAGGAAATACACTCTGCATTCCGACGAGACAGGCGACTACTACTGGTTAAACTCTAAGCGCTTATCGGGGATAGCCGATGGTATAGCTGATAATGATGCTGTTTCGCAAAGGCAATTGAATACGGCTATTCAAAGCCTACGAGACACGCTAATGCGAGAGATGTCGAAGCCTATCGAAAAATAGATACAGATCGACAAGGTCATATCAATAGGCGATAATAAATATGGGAACATTTTAAAATTAATATCAGTCGTTGAAATGTTCTTCGAGTTGACGTTACTGTTCGCCCTGTTGATCTCATCGCTCGCAATGTCTTCGCCTGCCCCTATCACGACGCCTACGGTGTTTTGCGGATATACTGAAACTAACGGTAGTAGTAGCAGTATTGTTCAGGCTAAGACCAACGGACTGGGGTATCAACGGACTGACTTGGTATATGTATGGTAATAGAAAATATCTCAATATCGCTTCGCACGCTTTCAATCTCTGGAGTAGATATATCCTTTTGACTTTTACTCTCGAGTCGACAAGACCAAATATCGCTATATTATACGGGGACGCTGAACATATAAAACTGTCGGAAGGAACAATGTGCGATACTAGATTTGACGGTAGAGGAAGAGTCGTTGCCCACGCTTTTGCGCCTCGTGTGCTTTAATCGCAAGTAGAGATACACTTCGATAACGAAGAAGAGTGGGATTTTACAATGTCTACATCCGATATTGGCTCTAACTCGTTTTACGCTGTTCTGGTTCTCGAAATAGGGCACGCTCTAGGGCTGTCTCATAATAAGAGACGTGATTCGATAATTTATGCCTATACGAGCACCCGAAATATATCCAGTATGTATTATTTGGACCTTTCTTCAGACGATATTAATAATATTCAGTATCTATATGGTGCAAAACCAAAAAGCACCACCACTACCACCACAAGCACTACTACCCCTACTAACATCAGCTCCACCACTACACTTCGTCCTACTCCTACTACGATCAAAACAGAAATAAACACTATCGATTTATGCTTTGTCCGCGGCTTTGACGCTGTTTTAATCGCTATGAAACATACGTACTTGTTTCACGGACAGTATGTATGGATATTGCATTTGGATCCGAATAAGAGAGAAGCTGATCCGAAACCCGAAATCATTTCGGAATGGTTAAGCTATTTGCGACCCGGTTTTACAAACTTTACCGCAGTTTATCAATCACCCAACGGAGATGTGGTGCTCATTGCTCACCGATGGGTTTACGCTGTAGAATATCCTAGTCTTTTGAAAAGATATATGTACACGCTGAAAGATTGGATAGGACGACCGATGAAGACGGTTATCGCTTTTTTCGACATTCATCTAGGTAAAACAATTGTCCTCTACGACAACGCCTATGTGATGAGATATGACGAATGTAGGTACACCGGTTTATATCAAGGGCCTGTGACCGAAATGTACCACGGTTTACCAAACGATTTGCGCGGCGGTTTCAGATATATGGTCGGAAATCTTTATTTATTCGCCGCCGACAATTTCTGGAAGCTGTGACGGCAGTTGAAAAGGATATTTTCGATGTTTTGAAAATACGTTGCATGAAGACGACTAGAATCCGAGAGTTATATGCAATCTTGAAAGATATATTTTATAAGTAGGCGCTGTGACTGTTGTGGTTCATTAATAGAATGGGTGTCAAACGGGACACACCTGTTAGTCGTAAACGCGGTGTCGTAAAGACAGGACGTGGACTAGTGTCTGGTGTTTTGAATAGAGCCATCGATTTACTACCAGTCGAATTACACTTACCTTCGTACAATTATTGCGGACCGTGGACAAAACTGAAGAAACGGTTGGCGCGCGGTATAAATCCGTTGGATGAAAAGTCGCGGGAAGAAAAGATGTACGAAAAAAACTTTGATAGATTGTATAGCCGTTAGACCGTTGACTAATATAGATCTGGAGAGATACGCTTTAGCCATGGAAGTACCGTGGTTCAGAGGTGTATACATGAGAGATACATTACCTGCACGACCTTTAAGAAACGAATCGGCTATCGTGAATTTGGATAGTATAACCGGCTCCGGCACCCATTGGGTATGTCACAAAAAGAGAGGAATCTCTATAGAGTAGTATGATAGTTTCGGGAATCTGCGACCGCCAATTGAGCTAAGTAGGTATTTTGGTGAAGACGCCAACGTACACTATAACTACAGGAGGCATCAAAAAGACAACTCAGTCGTTTGCGGTCATTTGTGTTTAAAGTTTCTCACGTCATGAGTATAGTGCTAACAGATCGCACACCTGTTTTGTCATGTGACTTTTTCCCGCCAATTGAGGTTTCAAAAGGCGAGTGGGAAATAGGTTTTATCGATCTGTCAACATACAATTCGATACCGAACATCGTTGAGAATGTAAACAATCGTTTTCATTACGGTGATGATAATGATATTCACACGATTTCATTACCGACCGGATCGTACGAAATATCCGATATTGAGAGGTATATTAAATCGAAACTAGTTACCGATACTGTTTTAGTATTGACACCTAATAATAACACACTCAAAGTGGAGATAAAATGTTTGCACGCGATCTTTTTCGACAAGGCCATGTCTATAGGCCAGCTGATGGGGTTCAGTAAGAAGAAATTAGAGGCAAATCAAAGACACTCTTCTGATCGGCCGGTAGATATCATCAGGGTTAACGTGATTCGCGTGTATTGCAATATAGTCGCCGGATCGTTTCAAAACGGCATAGAATGCCATACTTTGCACGAATTTTATCCGCAGGTACCGCCCGGTTATAAGATTGTAGAAGTCCCACAGAGCGTAATATATTTACATGTCAACGTAAGCATCATTCATAATATCACTGTAAGTCCAAGAGATCAGAACGGTGATACAATCGATTTTCGTGAAGAAGTCATTTCCGTACGATTACATTTACGTAGACCCCAAGATGGGTCTAATATTTAACGAGCGCTTCTATAATAAGGGTGGCAGTTTACGTCCGACGACGGCACAGTTAACACTGCGAAACGTTAGGTTCCTCAGATCATTGGGTTTTAAAGTGAACAATGGAGAACCTTTTGCCAATCGACTCTACCGCCGAGTACGACAGCACCCTGGATGGGCTGGAGTACCATACTCATCGGTTGTACTCGTCCGCTACGTTTGTTAATAACGATGAAATTCGTATCCCCATTCATCAACAAGATGTCATTACGATTCCTTTTCAGAGCACGCTGCATATAAGAGGTACGTTGAAGGCTACAAAAAACGGAGAAGCGACAGCTGAAGTGTCTTTGGTAAATAACGCTATAGCTTTTCTTTTCGACGATATCAGATACGAGATCGGAGGCAACGAAATAGACAGAACCAGGAATGTCGGTATAACGACCACCATCAAGAACTTGCTTTCGTTGCGCGAAAACGAGAAAAATAAACTCGGAAATTGCGGTTGGCTAGGAGTGGATAAAACAGATAACGATTGCAAAGAGTTGAACGTGGTTATACCGTTGCGTATGCTGATGGGGTTTTTCGAGGATTACAATAGAATTGTAGTCAATGTGAAACAGGAGCTTGTCCTTTTGCGTTCATCCTCAAATTTTAACGCAATAGTTAGCACAGATGCGACAGATATTGATCTGAAAATAAATACTATCTATTGGCGAGTTCCACACGTCTCCGTAGCCGATTCGATAAAATTAAAACTTTTGAAAATGATTGAACGCGATGTCACCGTTCACGTGCCACACCGGAAATGGGAACTAATAGAATATCCCGGTTTACCGGCCACGAAGCAACTCACCTGGACCGTAAAGACCGCTTCGCAGCTGGAAAAACCTCGTTACGTAATTTTCGCTATGCAAACCGATCGCAAAAACAAGATTAAAGCTAACGCTTCAGAGTTTGACAGTTGCAGGGTAACGGATGTAAAATTGTATCTCAACTCTCAGTACTTTCCCTACGATAATATTCTTGGCGATACCGCCATTTTGTAGGACATGTACGTTAGATTTCAACAGTCCTATTATTCACGCGAACCATCACCGTGTCTAGACTTGTCTACCTTTAAAGGGAAAGCACCGATTTTTGTAATCGATTGTTCGAAACAAAACGATACGATAAAATCAGGGCCTGTAGATGTGAGACTTGAAATCGAGGCGTCTGACAATATTCCGCCTAATACTTCCGGTTACTGCTTGATTATTCACGATTCGCATATTGTCTATAACCTGCTATCGGGTGTTGTTAAAAAGATTACGTTATCTGTGACGACGCGATAAATTACCCGTTTCTTGTGTATTTAGTCTCAGTTGTGGCTTGTACTCTCAGAAAGGTTGAAACATGCAAGCAGTGGTTGAGTTTCATGCTTTCATCGACAACGCGGGTAAATACGTTGTCAAGGAACTGGCTGTGGTTGCCGAACATTATCACAGTGTTACAATTTTTAAACCGCCTTACAGATTTCACAATTTAAACGAGTCAGCGCAAAAGTCTGCTCGTTGGTTACAGTCACACTATCACCGTATCGGCTGGTACGAAGGTAGCATACCTTTTGACGAAGACACAATGCGAAGGATGTTTGCACCGTTTTCCACCATATTCACAAAGGGTTTGGAGAAGGCTAGATTTCTAACGCAGTTTCACACTGATGTACGTGAATTGCCCAAAGAGAAGCAAGACTTCTCTTGTAAATACTATAAATGTATATTGCCTAAGCATAATAATAATAATAATAATGCTGTAGATTGTAGATGCGCACTGCGCAGTGCTAAATATTACTACGATCTGCTCCTAGCGTAGTGTCACTTGCGTGAAGATAATTCTTGTGTGTCTGGGTCACTGGCGTGAAGTTAATTCTTATGTAAACCAAAGTGTGTCTGGGTCACTGGCGTGGAGTTAATTCTTCCGTAAACCAAAGTGTATCTGGGTGACTGGCGTGAAGTTAATTCTTCCGTAAACCTGTGTGTGTGTCTGGGTCACTGGCGTGGAGTTAATTCTTCCGTAAACCTGTGTGTGTCTGGGTCACTGGCGTGGAGTTAATTCTTCCGTAAACCTGTGTGTGTCTGGGTCACTGGCGTGAAGATAATTCTTCCGTAAACCTGTGTGTGTCTGGGTCACTGGCGTGAAGTTAATTCTTCCGTAAACCTGAGTGTATTCACGTGTGGAGCAGATTACAAAAAATTAAAAATAGAAAATACAAAAAAATTAAAAAATACAACAATTTTTATCCAGAGACTACATTTCGTCATGGAGTGGTAGTCACTTGGGAGTAGCGATGGTTGGGGCTACTCCCAAGGGGTAAGCCTTCTGCTTACCCCGGCTTGTAATGCGGTCATTGAATCGGCTTCACTGATTCAGTTGGCGGTCCTAACCCCGTGAAAACTGCAGAAGGCAAGCGTAGCGACAGCTTAGAAGGCCAATGGGGTCAAATGTATCTCAGATCGAGGGCAGGCGCTTGATTGAAGTCGCACTGTAAGTGTAAAAATCATTAAATTGTATTATTATTATTGTATATCATTTGTTTTTGTTGCTATATTGTTTCGATCTTGTTTTTTAGCGACATTCGAGCTGGCTCAGACCGTAATGGGATTGGTCAGTGGATAGCAGTCTCTACATAACTATTTTGGTATGCGTTGGTAGCTATCTATATATTGTTTAGGACCTAGGGCTCAGATCATAAAGGCTACTTATCGGATACTATGTGTTAACACATCGCCAAGCTATGCATCGGGTACTATGTGTTAGCCAATAGCTATTGTGGTAGAGTGTGCATCGGTAGCTTTCTTTATGGAGATATTGTCTAAAGCTCAGATCATAAGGGCGTTTGCCAATGGTTTACCGACATAGCAGGCAAATACGATGATTAACCTATTTGTTGAGTGATATCGTATTTATAGCGACTATATATCAAGTTTGGGAGACCCCTTGCAAGGTATGCAGCCCTCAGCATATGGCTGAGAGGGCTATGCAGACAGCTGCGGTATCAGCGGATGATGACACCGTTCAGACCTTGTGGTATCCCCGCCTTACTGCGAGCGCGTGCGATGTGTTCGGCAGGTGTAAGCCTACCGAGCCCCTGCAATGTGATAGGTCGATTCCCCGCACAGACTGTTGACTATTTGAATTTAAAGTAATTGTTGGTCGGTTAAACTTAGCGTAAGACAGTTGTTTAGTGGAAACGTTGGTCATTTGATCTAACCGATCATTTTTTTTGGCAATTTCATATATTTATAAAAACAACCCCACTTAAAGCCTGACTCTAGTGTGAATTTACCTAAGGCCTTTCTCCAGGGTGGCTTTACGTAAGGGCTGGCCTCGGGATGGCTTTACCTGAGGCCATGCTCCAAGGTAGCTTTAACTAAGGTCTGACTCCATGGTGGCTTTACCTAAGGCCTGGCTCCTAGGTGGCTTTACCTCGAGCACGACTCCAGGGTGACTTTACCTAAGACCCCGACTCCTAGGACCGATCATTTTTTTGGCAATCTGATATATTATTTAAAACTACCCCCAAGTGAACCCACCCCCACAACTTTCCAAAATACACTCTAAAGATACCACATACAGTTGTTTAGTCATTTGATCTAACCGATCATTTTTTTTTGCAATCTGATATATTATTAAAAACTACCCCCAGGTGAACTCACCCCCACATCTAACCAAAATTGACTCTAAACATACCACATACAGTTGTTTAGTCATTTGATCTAACCGATCATTTTTTTGCGATTTCATATATTATTTAAAACTACCCCCAGGTGAACCAGATTAGCTAAATCTAACTGACTTGTGTTACTGCTTCAAGGTCAACTCCCCCCACCACTTTTTGTGCCAAAGTAGCCCCCGTAACTACTTAGGTCGACCTCAGGTAAGTGACCCAGTACATGCGATGCGAAGACGAGTAGCTACAACTTCCTCTCTACGATTCGAACGAACTGAAGACTTCCATGGAGGGACGGTATTGTTAATTTCCCTCAGCTTGTTTCCAATCAAACTTTGTTTTCTTCCAAACAGTAAAAATACCACGAGGTGCTTACTAAAATATAAGGGATGGAGTGAGGTATTACCGCATGGTACCTTAAATCGTTGAACTTTCAGATTAGGAATGAAATATAGGTTCAAGGAAATTAAAAACACGTTTGCGTTGGTAGTGTGACCCACGAAGTAGGAATTTATAGGTGGTAGAATTCATCCAGGTGGACCGTATCAAAAAATTTAAAACGATTCCTTAGTTTTGTTACGATAAATTGGCATCCAGTTCGTTACGGACTAAGTAAAAAACTGTAAAAACGTGTAATTTACACGTATGATGAGATGCAAGCATTGCCTAATCGTGCCTAAATATAGCCGTGAGTCACGCCAACTGTACACATAACAAGTCTTGAGTCAATAGCACGAACAGTGTTTATCCACAGGTGTGTTGTATTTTCTACTCTAAAAAAAAAATTACCTACAATCCACGCACTGCAACGTGACAGATTCGTGTAGGCTTTTATTTCTTTTCGTTTGTTACAGATGAGATATATTTCTCGAGATATTTTGATGTAGCGTTAATGCTAAGTTTTTAATAAAGTGTTACATACAGTATGCCTTGATATCAGTAGCGAACTCGCTCGCACCACGCGGATAAGTTTTACTTTGTGGAAATATGGTTAGTACATTGTACAAAACATTAATTCCTTTTTCCATTCCACAATAATATTTGCACGCAAAATAAACCTAGTTTTTAATTTTGCTACATCTGGCTCAAGGTTAATTCTGAAGCTACGGGCGTTTTAAGCAAAGAAATACAAAAGTATTAGAATCAGTGGCGGACCCAGCAGCTTCTATAGGGTAGGCGATTAAGTAAATTTGTGTAAAAAAAGTTGTATATTACGGGACGTGAGAGTGAAATTTAAAACCAAGTTCACTGTTACGTGGTTCGCACTACACTGTGCGTGGTATATTTTAGTGCCGTATTCAGCATTTTTTACTTGTAACTATACTCAAGATACGCAGAATGGGAGATCAAAATAGCTAAAGAGTTATCCGCTCAATAAGAGCAAAAAATGTGACAAAACATTTTTTTGCAATATTACAGACTTTTGAGAATGGATAACACAAAAACTATACAATAAATCGAAAAACGTGATTGGATAAAACTTGTAGTAATTGGTATTAAGAGGTCATTTCGATAGGACGCATGGTTTCCGAGATTTAAGCAACAAAACCGAAACAATTGGGACTTTCAGACACCACCCCCCCCCCCCCCCGCCCAAACGGTACGGCCGAGGACTTTTGATATCCTCACATTTTAACTAGTAGGCCTACAAACGAAATTACAAAGTCAAAAATTGTTCCGAACATTTCCCTTTATTCCTTTTTTTGAAAATTTGTTGCTGGACTACCAATAATGTAATAGCAACGAAAAAAAAATTAGTCAGCTTCAAAACCCAAAACAAAAGAATTTATTTTGCCCTAAAACATGTGTATATCTACCTTTAAAAAGAATGAAATACAATGGGATTTCTTACAAAATATTTCTAAAACTCCTATCCGTAAACGACAATAAAAAGATCCACGTGAACGTCAGAAACAGAACGTCAAGTAACATGACTGGAAATCGAAGAGACAAAAAGGGATAATTAATCAGAACAAGACTTGGTGCCGGGGCTTGCAGGTAGGAAGAGTATTGCTTTTTTAATACAGGATTCACTTTATTTGCGAAAATCACAGATAGTTGAAGAGCCCTTGAAACCCAACACTGAAATTTCATTTCAAGCAAAAGGCTTTATGTGGCTAAACAGGATTTGACTTTAAAGGAGAAAGGACGAATAGACAGGCAGAGCTTCTGAACTCGGCATTAAACTTGAAGCTTAAGTACGTAGGAATAGGATTTAACTTCCAACATGATTCAACAATCAGAATCACGAACGGGAATACAAATTACAGGACTAAAATTCGAGTTTTACACATGATCCGGTCAGCAGAGACACAGTCATGAGCGAGAATAAAAACGAGACCTTAACTTGCAGTAGAATTTAGTTGCTAGAGACTCTGACAGCTGGAGCTGCTGTGATCTCGAAAAATGATCCTCTATCTTCAATGATTCAGGGTATTAATTATCCTTGCACTTCGAAATATATGACAAAAACATTGACTTATGTTTACATTAACATCAAATTTATAAACAACTGACAACGTTTCCCGATTTATTCTCACACATTGCCTGTTCATCGAATAATCAAATATAATAAATACCACAGCAACAAATTTCTTTAAATCTGTTAAAAGAATTGTTTATTAATCATATTAGACGAAGAAATTAAAGAAGTAATTTCGGTGCCTCGCATAGAATCGTTAAATAAATCACTTGGTAATAACAAATACATATTCAATCACGTTCCTCTACATAAATTTGTATTTTTTGAAGAAGGCTCAGAAACATGTGAAGTATAAAACACGTGGATAAGGTTTACGTGACACCTAAACTCACGTGATCAAGGTCTGATTTGAATAACGAGCAGAATATATACAGATCCAGATTGCGGAAATTGCCACGCACGTGTTTATGCAGCATCACATAATCGCGCATGCTTGGCACGTACATATTACATGCCATCCCACAAATATTCAGAAAATACTATATTTATTTGTTTAACTTTAAAATTAAGTTACGACATAATTTATTCGTAAGGATATATATTAGTGAAGTTTATTATTACTTTATAGTCATAAGACTTTCTAAAAAAAAGTCGTACAGACGCGCACACTCGCACACAATACTAGCTCAAATTACATCTTACGTGCTCTATCTGGATTCTGAAAATATCAATCAGTTTAAATAAACGAAATTCTACTGCAAACTAATCTTTTTATGTAATAATCCAAATTCGATAATCAGTACAGCAACGGGCAAGGTTCCCCCTAAATTTTAGCTGCACGACTTGAAAAGTTTACAAGTCATGTCACGTTCGAACGGACACAACAGCCACACCTTTCTGGTAAAGTCTAGAACTTTCTAAGAAGAGAAACGGTTAGAAATTGAGAAAATTTTAGAAGCGGCAAGTTGATATGTAAAGTGATGCAAGTTTATTACCCGTGAAGGAAGGAAGTTTTTGTAATGTAGTGAAAAGGGTAAAAAGGATTTATGACGGAGTGACAGTTTTAATGCTTCATAGGTGTAAACAGACTATTAGCTGACTATGTAGGTATTATTAGGTCTAATTATAACACTGTTTGAAAACTATTATAAATGTTAAGTGAGTGAATAATGATATCCACAAAATTTTGTAAATTGATAACTAGTTAGTCTTAAACTCGCTTGAAGTTATTGAAACCCTGTAAGAAAGGAACAACTGGTTTCAAAAGCAGGATAAAGTAATAAGTAATTAGCAAAGTAAGTTGGATAAAAAAAGTGTGAAATTAAGTGAACTCGAAATGGTAGCCCTAAAGCGGAAACTCGAAGAGCGCGAACTAGAGACTAGTGGTATTTTATTTATAATGCAGACGGGGTACAGTTTCGAAATTCCAAGTCCTGATTTTTCGAATCTATTTCTATTTCAGACTATCTAATCTATTCAAATTACTGTTAGACAACGCACCGTAGGTTCCCAAAGATATCCGTGCTTTATTCTACCCGAAAATGTTGAATGTTAAAATAGTCGATGGATCAAGGTGTTACGGAATGTATGAAAAAAAAAACAAACGTAACCTTTTACAATCTCTCTTGGAAGCGACTGGAGGGGAAGAAGCATTGTAGGATTTCAAAAATAAAATATAATATAAGGAAGTTGTGAGACAGTGCAAGAAGGGAAAATTAGTCACGGAAAATTAGAGAGGGAACGACCGCCTTGGCAACTGCACTACGCTATATTCAACAGACAAACACCACGTCAATAGATGTGCTTCTACCTTTTCCTAAAATATGTATCAGCCGTGATGAACAAAAATTCAAAAACAACATTAAATTTATGTAAGTAATGTAACCAATAAAGTTATATAAACGTATTTTGTTAATTCTTAATTATAGTATATTAGAACCACTATTTTTTTTAATGTGGAAGAACGTATTTCCGTGTAATTCGAGTTTTCGTTAATCCGAGGGGTCCCATCTCCCTCGAAATAGACACTATTGTATAATATTTTTTAAAGAATTTAGAAAGTACGGTAAGTTGCTTGAAATATAGCTTAAACAATTTAAAGTACGAGGTTAGTGAATTAGTAAGTAAGTTAGCTGCCAGTTTCAGTGAATTCTAAGTAAGTTAGCTGCCAGTTTTGAATCTAGAATGGAAGAACGACTACAGGCTATAGAAGAACGTTTGACCACCCCTGAGACTAAGTGTACAAACCAGCGTGGAAAGGTTCACAATATATATACGTCAGCGCCCGCGGTTATTATGACAGGTCAGAATGGTGTCCACACATTCGATGGGAAGATGCTTTGGGAGAGCTACCAAACGCAGTCTGAAACAGCGGCATTGATTGATAGGTAGTCACCGGCAAACAAGAGCTCTATGTTGTGTTTGCTTTACGTAGAAATGCTCAGATCATCAAACATCTGGAGCAGCTGTATCGCTCTCAGTTGAACAGGCGGATTCGAAATCCAATGAAACTCTCCAAGAACTAGTTCAAGAGAGGAAAGTTTTCCCATCGGTGACGGATGATGTATACGAGAGTTAAGCGGTCGAAAAATTCCTCCTAGGACTTCGGGAGCTCGAGACCCAACAGGCAGTGAAGCTCCTGTTCCGATGACAATGAACGACGCTCTCACGCAAGCTAGGGAGTTTGAGGCTGCGATATCTACTGATACCGACGCCAGATTCGTACTACAAATACGGAGACAACACCCTGCCCGACTGAGGAAAGAGTAAAGACGGTGTCGGCCTTTTTTGAAAAAACGGAAGCAAAAAATTCGCCGTTGGAACAGCGGGGATCTAGACATTCTAGGAGCAAATGCCGGGCAGGGCGGCCGGAGAGAGATAACAGAAAAACTAAAAAGGATTGATGGGAAGGGCAACTGTTAACCCACTATCAGGAGGCCTCATATACAACCAATTTGGCTGGATAGTTTGCAGAAAGCTCAAATAGTCAATAAGTAGACGGAATGATGGATGGACGACCAAGAAATCTGCACATAGATACCAGTACAACTATGGTCATCATACACCCTGGTGATGTTTCCCTTACAAGTTCAATTTTATGAATACAATTATGAAACGAATCACAATCAAATAAACCTGTATCTAGTTAAACTACACACGATTGTAGGTTATTGTACGGGCACTCTAACGTATTCGTGCAAACTAACCCACACAGAGTCAGCATGTTTTTAGTCCGATAGAAGATGCGATCAACGTAAGTAAAACAGGCTTTTGCTAATCTTATAAGAGAAGCTCACCAAAGTGAACCGTCTTAAATCTGTCAAGTCTCTTTGAATAACCTAACACGTTAGATTAAAGCTTACAGCAAACTTAACCCAACTGTCAGGTTTCCATAAAAACAATTAAACCACGTCGCTCTAAAATACCTAAACACTAAATTCCATAGAAATAAACAGGTACGGTTCATTCTCCATTGGACCGACTATATTATTGAGAATGCAATGGCGGCAAAGTGAGATCATGGGCTACGTCATCAGGCCTTGAACCCGGGCAGACATACAGTGTTGCCAGATCTCTCCGGCATCCAGTCAATATTTCGGCCCACTCTAACTAACGGGAACAAAGGAGCTGCGGGAAAACGGTAAAGTGTAAAACTGTGCGTAACTTTCTCTTTTTACGCCTATGGAAAAAGTGTTCTTATATGAGCTGTTCTCAAAATAAATATCTGTATTGTATAAACTCAGCATTTAATACTGCTAAATATTATTGTTTAAATCCCTTTACATGAACGCATACCGGTACAATTTTCGTATTTCTTTCATCGGTAAACTTTTTTCGGTTTTAAGAAAATCCCAAGATGTTCATTATATAATAGCAGAGGCTATTTCGGATATGAAATATAAATGAAAAATGCATGCTTGAAAAAATTAAATAAACGTTATTATTTGATAATAAACATTAAATGAATACTGTATGTGCTTTAAATAAACAATCAGATCTTTAAATGTGTATGTTATTTATTGTCATAAAATTACAACAATTAGTTATATATTAGAAAATTACATATTAGAACGGAAAATTTCCACAGCCACTTGGACTATTTTGTTCGAAACGGTACCGACAGTTGAAACAGGCATTGAATGAAACATTTAAAAGATTTTACACTTGAGAATAAAGGATACGGTCGAACTGGGCCCACGGTCAAAACATCCCGTTTATTTTCGATGTTCAATGCGTGTTGTTTTGGTGTAGGTGTTTGAAGCAATGTGTACGATGTGGTTGTAGCGCATTTTATAATTGTTGTGTAATTTCTTATTAGAAGGCAATAAGCTTTCTAAGACCTATGTACAATATGGAAGGCAGAGAATGAAAGTCGTCTTAGCCGCCAAAGTTTTTAGCAATTTAATAGCTGATTCAATATCATATTTAATGCTGAATAATTATGATGGGTTTCAGGGTTGTTGGCCAACAATTAATTTTCTAAAGGTATTTAATGATTTATTTTATATTTTGAATAACAAGAGTGTAATGGCAAAGGGGTTCAAGAAAGCTTTGTGCCCATTAAATGTAGAAACCAACATCGCTCGCATGATGGAAGCCAATGACTACATAACGAATCTGAAAGATCTTTAGGGCATTCCAATTTTAAATTCACGTCGAGAGACTGGGTTTATTGGATTTTTAGTATGGATAGATAGCTTTACGTTATTATTCCAAGATTACGTAAGCGGGAACTCCACTATGCCCCTCCTGAAATACCTTCCTTTATACTCAGTCAAGACCACATTGAGAGACTACTTTGTTACATCAGGAGTCGTGGAGGATGTAACAATAATCCCACGGCTAAACAGTTCATCGGAACTATTAAAGGAATTTTGTTATACACTGAAATTCACGGGGGTAACTCAGGAAATGTAGCTGTGTTAGATAACTCAATATATTTCAACCTACCTACGTAGTAATAAAAGTCCTGTAGATGGTATAAATGCATCAACTCCTAATTGGAGAAGCTTAAATAAAGAAGACCAAAGAAGCATCCAGGGGCAGGATGCGAAAAATAAAGTACTGGAAGCTTTGGTATAAGAAACTATGTTACACCCCACGATTTGGCATGTAACAAAATTGAGTATATAGCTAGTTATGTTTCCAGATCAATCAGGGGTATTATAATATGTGAAGACTGTGTAGAACTACTTTCTACAAACAAACCTAAACCTATGAGTTTAATTGAATGTAAGAATAGAGGAGGACTTTTCCAGCCTTCACAAGACGTCCTACAAATATATAGTTTTTGTGAAAGTGCATTAAAACGAATATTAACAACCCACTTGAAATTCGAGAAATTGATTGTAAATAAGACGACGTCAACAGTGCTGTTAACGTGTTTAGGCAGACATTTTTTCAAGTGATGATTTTGTAAATCAAGTGGAGGACAATCATTATGTGCTGTTGAGAAAAGTGATATGTTTTAAATACTTCAACATTAGACTTAAATACTACGCAAAATTATTTAACGAGAAAATGCACGGCACGAAAATAAGAAATAATTTGTGCAAAACCGTGTTGTTTTTAGGACAATAAGAAATAACAGTGACCTTAGTAAGTTGTATTACTTCTCATCACTCATATATGCTCATTGATGTGGATAACATTGTATCATGGAAAAACAAATACTATTGTTCTTTATTGTCTCAGTAGTTATTTTTTTTCATGTAATATTCCTATCACAAAATTATAGAACATGGTAAGTTACTACAAACAAATAGTACCAGGTAGCTGACACAAACTATCTCATATTAATACAAAAGATAAAATGTTCTATTTTTAATATTAATACAGAACTTTCAAATTATCTAGTTAAATACATTTTAATTTGTATGTAAAAATGTAATTATTTATATAATTTAAAATTATTTTAATGAAGAAATACTTAAAAATATATGCATACAGGAACAAAGGCCGCGATCTACGTACGCGTATAGGCCTGCAGTACTCGGCGAAAGTGTGACGCGCAGCGTTTAAAAACTTTTCATTTTACCACTTTACTAGCAGCAAACCAAAGGTCCTACCAACATGAAATAAAAATAACAATAAAATCTAACTAATTATCTCAAACTTTTACATGTTTTAAAGTAGAACCCTTATTAAATATATCTTTTTAACTTCCTTTCAAATAATATATTACTGTTTTGGTTAATATTCTGAATGAAGGAATCATGCTGCTTATACCTACCAGGTTTCAAAATTTAATTCCCACTCTAAGTGCTTTAAACCTTAATTTAAGTGAAAGTTTTTATTAAATTTTGTGCGCTGCACGGCACGGTATTGGAGAAATTTTCCCCAGCCAAGATGGCGAATTCGGCTTCAAATCTCCCAACATCTATTTCACTAGACGACTACTCTATTTGTATTAAGTGCTCTGTGGTAATCCTACCCGGCCAGGTCAAGCGAGCATTCCATTACGTGTCCGTTTATATTAACGGTGACATGCTGAACCGTTCCAATGCCCCTGGCAATGTCGTGGCCAGGGGGTGTTATCATTTTGTCCACATATAACAAAATATTATTACACTATTATTTATATTGATATAAAAAGGAGTTGTTCCAAACATCTAAAATAACGCCATCTGACCGTAACCAAACAACTATTTTAGATGTTTGAATGTATTTAAAGCCAAGGTGGATGCAAGCGTTCTATTTTGTAGGTCATAATTGTAGAGGTATGCGCCCAATTCGACACTGCCTCCGAACTGACCATGTGCCCAATTCAACCGTCATTTTACGACCCTAACAGACCGTGGGCCCAATTCGACATCGCCCGAGACTAAATATTAGTGTGTGCCCGTCTAGGAAATCTTAATTTAACTATCAGCACTTTTGCAACCACCTTTTCTTGCACTTACGCCGTCATTGGTTAACTGAAGATAGGTTTTGAAGCCGTATAATATGAGTTGTCATTATTAACCCAACCAAAATGTTTATTTTACAGTCTACAAAGACAGTTGGTATGTATTATTACTGAGAACATTTGTTCTTGGTGTATTGAAAAAACATTCCATAACTCTTAAGAGAAAGCTTTACATTGAAATAAAAAATGGATACTACGTTTATTTTAATATTGTATTTTGTGCCCCTTATTCTAAAACCTAAGTACTCTATTACGTATACAAATATCAGTAACGTACTCAGATATTTCTACCGTTGGTAGCTGGGAGAAGGGTTTTGGACCTTCGGCGAAATCAGCCAAGGGAAAATATATGTAACTCAACGCCTAGAATTATACAAAATTAATAAATTAAATTTGTTTTGTAATTTAAATGCATTACAGAAGCATAAACTTGGACAGAAGCTATTGAACGTTAAATTGAAGCACATGCTGGGGCTTGTGGTTATTTAGAATCTGATTTAAAACTTGCAAAATATAACAAGATCCTGAAACCAAACGAAATTTTCGTTTTTATAAACTGCGATTGCATTGAAGAAATATTGTTCACACTTTGGGACACACTTTGAGAGTTCTTCCTCTGTTACCAGAGTCTATTGATTTAGGCGTCCTTCGTAGCTTTATTTCTCATACCTATGGCCTCTGCCAAACCAAGTTACACGTCAATTTGCTGCGTGGCGTCTCCCCAGGGGTTGTAAAAACACTAAATATTTTTACAGGACAGACTTTATTTGACTCACTGTGAAAATTACTTGTCATTATGACGATAGGTTCTTGTTTTCTGCCTCCCAAAAAGAAGCGATTTTAGCAAGAGTTGAGTTGAACGAATCGCCGCCAGGCGCGGCTACTCCCAATCGCTACTTATATATTCCAGCGGTACCTCGACGCCTCTTGTTCCTCTATTTAGCACTTACCCACTTCCGATCCACGATGTAACAAGGAAGTAATAGTAACATATTTATAATACATAATCTAATGCAACCACCGCAGCGCGTTGCACAGGAAATGTGGAAGAAGGGCACTAAAAATATATACTATGCAGTACTTTAATAAGATCATAGCTAAATCAGTTATCACTAAGTCCATAGCTAGTAGTACACCAAAATAAATGCCGAGTTCCTATGCAGTACTTTAATAAGATCATAGCTAAATCGGTTATCACTAAGTCCATAGCTAGTAGTACACCAAAATAAATGCAGAGTTCCTATGTAGTACTTTAATAAGATCATAGCTAAATCGGTTATCACAAGTCCATAGCTAGTAGTACACCAAAATAAATGTCGAGTTCCTATGCAGTACTTTAATAAGATCATAGCTAAATCGGTTATCACAAGTCCATAGCTAGTAGTACACCAAAATAAATGCAGAGTTCCTATGCAGTACTTTAATAAGATCATAGCTAAATCGGTTATCACTAAGTCCATAGCTAGTAGTACACCAAAATAAATGCAGAGTTCCAATGCAGTACTTTAATAAGATCATAGCTAAATCGGTTATCACTAAGTCCATAGCTAGTAGTACACCAAAATAAATGCCGAGTTCCTATGCAGTACTTTAATAAGATCATAGCTAAATCGGTTATCACTAAGTCCATAGCTAGTAGTACACCAAAATAAATGCAGAGTTCCTATGCAGTACTTTAATAAGATCATAGCTAAATCGGTTATCACTAAGTCCATAGCTAGTAGTACATCAAAATAAATACCGAGTTCCTATGCAGTACTTTAATAAGATCATAGCTAAATCGGTTATCACTAAGTCCATAGCTAGTAGTACACCAAAATAAATACCGAGTTCCTATGCAGTACTTTAATAAGATCATAGCTAAATCGGTTATCACTAAGTCCATAGCTAGTAGTACACCAAAATAAATGCAGAGTTCCTATGTAGTACTTTAATAAGATCATAGCTAAATCGGTTATCACAAGTCCATAGCTAGTAGTACACCAAAATAAATGTCGAGTTCCTATGCAGTACTTTAATAAGATCATAGCTAAATCGGTTATCACTAAGTCCATAGCTAGTAGTACACCAAAATAAATGCAGAGTTCCTATGCAGTACTTTAATAAGATCATAGCTAAATCGGTTATCACAAGTCCATAGCTAGTAGTACACCAAAATAAATGTCGAGTTCCTATGCAGTACTTTAATACGATCATAGCTAAATCGGTTATCACTAAGTCCATAGCTAGTAGTACACCAAAATAAATGCAGAGTTCCTATGCAGTACTTTAATAAGATCATAGCTAAATCGGTTATCACAAGTCCATAGCTAGTAGTACACCAAAATAAATGTAGAGTTCCTATGCAGTACTTTAATACGATCATAGCTAAATCGGTTATCACTAACTCCATAGCTAGTAGTACACCAAAATAAATGCAGAGTTTCTATGCAGTACTTTAATAAGATCATAGCTAAATCGGTTATCACTAACTCCATAGCTAGTAGTACACCAAAATAAATGCAGAGTTCCTATGCAGTACTTTAATAAGATCATAGCTAAATCGGTTATCACTAACTCCATAGCTAGTAGTACATCAAAATAAATGCCGAGTTCCTATGCAGTACTTTAATAAGATCATAGCTAAATCGGTTATCACTAAGTCCATAGCTAGTAGTACATCAAAATAAATGCCGAGTTCCTATGCAGTACTTTAATAAGATCATAGCTAAATCGGTTATCACAAGTCCATAGCTAGTAGTACACCAAAATAAATGCAGAGTTCCTATGCAGTACTTTAATAAGATCATAGCTACATCGGTTATCACTAAGTCCATAGCTAGTAGTACACCAAAATAAATGCAGAGTTCCTATGCAGTACTTTAATAAGATCATAGCTAAATCGGTTATCACAAGTCCATAGCTAGTAGTACACCAAAATAAATGCCGAGTTCCTATGCAGTACTTTAATAAGATCATAGCTAAATCGGTTATCACAAGTCCATAGCTAGTAGTACACCAAAATAAATGCCGAGTTCCTATGCAGTACTTTAATAAGATCATAGCTAAATCGGTTATCACAAGTCCATAGCTAGTAGTACACCAAAATAAATGCCGAGTTCCTATGCAGTACTTTAATAAGATCATAGCTAAATCGGTTATCACAAGTCCATAGCTAGTAGTACACCAAAATAAATGCCGAGTTCCTATGCAGTACTTTAATAAGATCATAGCTAAATCAGTTATCACTAAGTCCATAGCTAGTAGTACATCAAAATAAATGCCGAGTTCCTATGCAGTACTTTAATAAGATCATAGCTAAATCGGTTATCACTAAGTCCATAGCTAGTAGTACACCAAAATAAATGCCGAGTTCCTATGCAGTACTTTAATAAGATCATAGCTAAATCGGTTATCACTAAGTCCATAGCTAGTAGTACACCAAAATAAATGCCGAGTTCAAAAGTATCTCATTTAGGCCTACCCTGTGCGCTTTGCTTTGCTTCCAGAGGAAACCAACTTGTCACCGCTATGTTGCGTTGTGGCGTTAAGGTCTTAGGAGGGGATTGTTATACAAAAACAATTTCTTGCAACAGAGCGAAATTTCTCTAAAACTACCACAGATATTATAAACTCAGTCACTTCACAATCAGTGCATATCGACGCTACTTTAATGTGCATTACAAAGACGAAAAAAGTATTTCTGAATGTTGCAAACTACACCGGCAATGAAAAAGTACGTAAATTAATGCCATACAAACATAAGCCCAATGTTAAATTAATATTTTTGTATTAGGTAATTCTTCACGTCCTCTCCTATGGGCTGCATGACCTTGACGTGGTGGAGAGGCTTAATCCGGGCGTGGGGGACGGGTGGAGCGGAGCTGTACGTATGTGGCTCCCTATAAACGGGAAGTCCAGGCATTTGTGTGAGTGCATGAAGGCGGCTCAAAAAAAGGGGCCAGTCCTAGCACCTGAAGGGTTGTTATCTGCCCGGCTCTCGCCCTGCCCTTCCCTTGCGGGCGGCAACCAAGAAGCACCCCTCATCCAGGTTGGTGGTCTGGATGGGCACTTACACCCCCGATCTGAAGGTGTTATGCGATCCGTGCCGATGTAGATTCGTGGCCCTCAGGGTAAGGAGGGTCTTTAACGGAGCCTCAGGGGCACCTGGCGCCACCCCTGAGTACTTAAGTCGCCTTACCGCCGTAAGCGGGGCTCTGCGGCGGCGGACCTTTATTTCCCTAGCTGCTCGTGGGAACACACATGGCAGAGAAAAAAATAAATTTAACTGGTCAGGGCTTAGAACCTACCGACAAATCTGTTCCTATGGAGGTGGCTTCGGCCCCCGTAGAGACAGATGGAAATCCAGCTGCGAAGGCAACAGGAAGAATGAGTGGTGCACAAAGGAGGAAAGCACTCTGGCTTTCCTACCATGAGGAAGCAAAGAAGGCGGAGGCGGAGGGCAGAGAACCACCGCCACCCCCTTTGAGGAAACACCGATCCGGGCAGCGGAAGGGTTTGACGGAGGCTGGGGCTAGAACCCGCCCTGTCGTCCCGGAAGCCAGTGGATCAGGTAGGACTTTAGTACGACAAAAGAGAGAGAGGAAAAGGAAGGAAAGGAGTACTTCTAATCCTACTCCAGAGTCGGAGGTCAAGAGGTCTAGGCCTGCTTGGTCGAGAGGGCCGTCTTTCTCGGCGATCTCCGCCAACCTTCCGAGGGTTCTTGTGACCTTTGGGGATAGTGTAGGCGTGAGGATGGAGATGGCGGCGTTCGACCACCTTAAGGGCACCGTCATGGACCGGATTCTGGACACTCCTAGTGGAGGTTTTGTTCCGCGGTTCAGAGACACTCACCTAAGGGATGGAGTCGCAGCATTTATTTGTGCTGAGGAGGAATCGGCAAAATGGCTGAGAGAAGTGGTACCGTCAGTTAAGCTCGAGGACGGGACTCAGGCAAGGCTAGTACTGCCTGATGAACTGATCAAAAGGGTGAAAGTGACCACCGTGGCTAGTACCACCACCAAAAAGGGAGGCCACTCAGCTGGTCAAGTTCATCGGGATGCAAAACCCAGAAATTGACACTTCGAAGTGGAAGATCCTACAGTGCATTGAGCGGGGACCTGCAAGCCTCCTCTGCCTAGGATTGGATGAGGCATCGGCCAGATTATTAAAGGCAAGAGATGGGAAAGCCTTCCTGGGGACTGCAGAGGTCACTTTTAAGTGGAACTCTAAGGACCTGGAAGAGAAGGGCGAGAGAGAGAATCAGGAGAAGGCGTAGGGGTCAGTTGGAGATGGCTGACCCTCGAGCAATGATCCTGCAAATCAACTTGCATCACAGTAAAAGCGCCTCGGTGGTCCTAACCAGGTGCTTAAATGTGAGGCACACATTACCAGCGCTTGCGCTGGTGCAAGAACCGTGGCTGGTCAGGAACCGTATAAGGGGTCTGACTGCAGCTGGGCGCACCTACGCAAGTGGGGAACATGAGGGGCACAGAGCATATGTGATAGTCAGAGGACTAGAAGCCACGCTGATTCAAGAATTCTCAACTAAAGACCTTGCGGTGGTTAGAATTCGAGGTAAGAGCGAGGTAAGTGGGAGCAGGGAGTTCATCGTGGCCTCCACTTACTGCGCCCACAATAGAGAATCGCCCCCTGCAGAATTACGTAAGTTAGTTCGGTACTGCAGGGAGAGGAATATAGGAATCTTAGTGGGCTGTGATGCCAATGCTCATAATGAGGTGTGGGGCAGCACAGACACAAATGAGCGAGGTGAGGAGCTCCTAGCCTTCTTGATTGAAGAAAACCTTGTGGTTTTAAACACAGGTGCCGAGCCAACATTTGTCACTTCAAACAGAAGGGAGGTTCTAGATATCACCTTCTGTAATAGACAAATGGTAAGGTGGGTGCATGACTGGCAGGTTTCGGATGAGCCCTCCATGTCTGATCACCGGATCATCACTGCTACGATGAGGGGAGTTGTTCCCCATGTGGTGTAGTTTAGGAACCCGAGAAGGACAAACTGGGAAGGTTTTAAGTCCTCGGTGAGGAGGCAGATGTCTGACTTCCGTGGTAAATATGGTACATCAAACGAACTGGAAAATACTGAGGCCTACATCAGGACTGCAATTTCCACGTCGTTTGAGGAAAATTGCCCTCTCTCGCGGATAAACACTGGGCGTGGTAAGCTTAAGTGGAACAGCGAGTTAGAGGCAAGACGGAAAGAGACTAGAAGGCTCTTTAATAGGGCAAAGAAGAAGAAAACGGCGGAGACCTGGCAGGCATATAAAGACAGCCAGGGTCTCTATAAAAATCTTATTAAAGAGGTTAAACGTGCTTCTTGGGAAAAGTGGTGCTCAGAGACAAGCACACTGAGTGACACTGCTAGACTGTTTAAGGTGTTAGCAGGTGGACCGAGGGGAGAGCTTAAGTTTGTCAAGAAGACTGATGGTAGCTTTACTGACACCCCGGAGGAAACACTGCGTCTGCTTATGAGGAACAGTTTTCCCAATATTAGACCGGTAGGGGACGGTGCTCAAAACCTCCGACATACTGGGCTAAGGGCGGACTGGAATATTGCTGGGCAGGTGATCTCAGCGCAAAAGGTGAGAGAGGCGATTCTGTCTTTTGAGCCTTTTAAAGCGCCTGGATTAGATAACATTACTCCAGCACTACTACAAAATTGCTTGGAGGAAATAATAGGGCCACTGACAGGATTACTCAGAGGCTGTGTTGCCTTGGGTTACACGCCTGGGCAGTGGCTCAAAACGAAGGTTATCTTTATCCCCAAACCGGGGAGGAAAGGTTACACAGAGGTAAAGGACTTCAGACCTATCAGCCTCACATCTTTCTTGTTAAAGACATTGGAAAGGCTGGTGGACTACTATTTGAAGGAGGGACCTTTGAAGCAGTATCCGCTTCATCAGGACCAACACGCCTACCGAACTGGTAGGTCAGTGGAGACTGCGCTGTTGTCGGTCGTAGACTTTATTAAGGGTCAGATCAACAACAAAGGAATATGTATTGGGGCTTTTCTTGATGTAGAGGGGGCTTTTAACAGTACCTCTAGACTGGCCATCAAGAGAGCAGCTATGGATCATGGGATTTCGGATGGAATTATAAATTGGATTATGAGTTCCTTGGAAAACCGGATAAGCACTGCATCCTGGATGGGGTGCACGATAAATGGGATGGTCTCGGAGGGCTGCCCGCAGGGTGGAGTGTTATCCCCTTTGCTGTGGAGCCTTGTCGTGGACGGCCTACTAAGGACACTCAGTGGAATGGGTGTCAAGGTGGTAGGATATGCGGATGACATAGCTATCCTTGTTAGGGGACCATTTGAAGAGGTCCTCAAAGACCTGCTTCAAGAGGCACTCAAGGTAACAGAAGCATGGTGCAGGGAGAATGCACTATGCATTCAAGGAGAGAAATCTGTGGCACTCATCTTCACTAGGCGATATACAACTAAATCGCTGGAGATGATGGAAGTTGGTAATACTAAAATAAGCTACGTTGAGAGTGCTAAATATCTGGGAGTTATTCTGGATAGGAAGCTACTCTGGCGTGAGCATTTGGAGGATAAGTGCAAAAAAGCCATAGCTACGTTCTGGCAATGCAGAGGAGCAATAGGCACGAGATGGGGTTTGGGTCCACGTCAAATGAACTGGATTTATTCCGCCATTGTGGTGCCGAGGTTGGTCTTTGCCTCTATCGTCTGGTGGGACAGGGCACAGAAAGAAACAAGTAAAAGAATGCTGGACCGCGCGCAGGGGCTCTTTCTTAGAGGCATAACTGCTACAAGGAGAAGCACACCATGTGCGGCCATGAGGGTTATGTTGGGTTTTCCATCCTTGAGTCTTCAAATTAGGATGGAGGCAATGAAAACTGCATACCGGCTAAGCTGTACTGGGCAGTGGAAGACAAGTAGCAAACTTCATAAACAGCTATTTGGGGATTCACTGAAGGAGCTCTGGATAGAACCTCAGGATAAGATACTGTCTCTTAAAAGGGAAAAAGGAAACTACAAAATCCTTATTCCTGCAAGAGAGGCATGGGCGGAGTATAGACCCAGACATGGTGAAATCTGGTTCACCGATGGGTCCAAGATGAAGGAAGGAGTGGGAGCAGGATTTAGTGGACCGAGACACCAAGACAGATTTTGTCATCGCCTGGAGGACTACAACTCTGTCTTCCAGGGGGAGGTGCTCGCGATCAAACTATGTGCTGAGGAAATAATAGGGTCTGGCAGGAGGGGCAAGACCATCTGGATTTGCTCGGACAGTCAGGCAGCTCTGAAGGCTTTAGGTAAGGCTAGTACCAGCTCTAGGTTGGTGGCTGAGACTATGGCTTCTCTAGCAGAGCTGAGTAAGTATAATTCATTCAACCTAACCTGGATTCCAGGACATTCTGGCTGGATAGGGAATGAGAGAGCTGATGCCTTAGCAAAACAAGGGTGTATAACCCAAGGACCGTTGCTGAGGGCAGTGGGCATGCCGCCTCGGGAGGGGCGCAAGAGGATCACGGCACATATAGACAGGTTGTGCAGGGAAGAATGGAATGTAACCTTGGGGTGTAACAAATCCAAGGTACTGTGGGGTTACTCAGGAGATGTGTGGGGCAAAGAACTACTCTCCTTAAGTAGACATCAACTCAGAGCTACTGTAGAGCTGGTTACAGGCCATGGGAATCTGAGGGGGTTCCAAAACAAAATTGGAAAATCTAGGTCCCCTGTGTGCAAGAGATGCGACGAGGACCAAGAGGAAAGCCCAATCCACGTACTCTGTGAGTGTCCTGCTTTGGGAGCTGCAAGGAGAAAGTGGTTTGGCTGGCAGGTATGTACACCAGAGGATATCAGAAGATATCCTCCTGCTAGCATCAGGTGGGTACTTGATTTCTGCAAAGAGGTAGGTATCCACTAAGCTAGTCCTGTGGTAGGGATGGGAAGAGAGTACAAAGGCTACAGCTAAGTGCTCTACACCGATAAGGTCCCTCCGAGTTTTAGTAATAAATAAAAAAAAAAAAAAAAAAAAAAAAAAATTCTTCACGTATTTTTACGGTATAGTACATCACACTGCTCTCTAAAAATCAGTTTAGGTTAGGTTTTTTTTATACAACACAAAAATTTTATGTTTACTACTTGAACTAACTGATTGCCGAATTCAACAAGTTGGATCAAATTTTCACGGTCTTGTGAATTACAAATAAAATTAGTTTTTTCTACAACCAAACCTATCCTAAGCGTATATTCCGTTTTTATATTCTAATATAGTTACATAATTGTGTCGTATACTATAGCTCACTGTCGAAAACTTGAGTTTATACTGTTTCGAGAAAATTTTAAATAGAAGTTATATTTGAAATTTATTTATTTAAAAAATCCAAACTACTAATAATGGTTTGCGAATTTGTAATAACCTTTTCCAGTTTACAGTAATTTTTGAAGTAACAAGTGTAAGAACGAAAAACCAGAGATCGTGTAGTTGTTGCAAAGAATATGAAGTTTTTCTTACAGCTTTGCGTGGTATTGGACGGTCAAGGCAAATATTACGAGAGAAATATTCCAGTCAGTCATATTCTATTAGATATATCTAAAGCTATTCATCAGTATGAGCAGTTACGGCAATTTTCGAAAAGCAACGGGAATTATAGCTAGATTCTAGTTCATATACAAGTTGATAATGTTCACAATTGGAACAAAGTTGAAAAACCCATAGAAATTGTAGCGGAATATGTAATCAATTATAGTAATGTAAATAATTAAATAGGTCAACGAAACAGGTGTATGGCGGTGTGAGCGGGAGGGGTTGTTTGTGTCATTGCCACCTGTATGCCCAAGGACAGTCTGTTCTGCTTGCATATACATATACATATATCTTGAAGGTTCAGATTTTAATTAAGAATTCTCAACATGTCAAGGTTATAAGGTTTCCATATATAACTTTAGAATATTGAAGGTCATTTTACACTTTTTTAACTTATTTATGCGTTCATCTAAAAATACAATTTTATTCCAGCGCAGCATGGTAAATAAAGTACTAGGCGTGCGTTGACGATAAGGCCATCATTAACTGCAAACAATGTAGTATTTTACTGATAAGTGTTATCTTTCATCACAAGCAAAATCATAGGTCTATATTGCTTCAGATCCGACCACAGTATAGTGTATTGGATTCTTAATTGTGATTATGAGTGAATGGTAATCTTGGAAAAATTTAAAGTACATTAAATGATATTTTGTAGAATTAAGGGTCTCAACCAGTATGCCATTAACGCATAAGGTTAGGAACGACTAATGGCTCTCAACCAGTATGCCATTAACGCCTAAGGTTAGGAACGACTAATGGCTCTCAACCCGTATGCCATTAACGCCTAAGGTTAGGAACGACTAATGGCTCTCAACCAGTATGCCATTAACGCATAAGGTTAGGAACGACTAATGGCTCTCAACCAGTATGCCATTAACGCCTAAGGTTAGGAACGACTAATGGCTCTCAACCCGTATGCCCATTAACGCATAAGGTTAGGAACGACTAATGGCTCTCAACCAGTATGCCCATTAACACATAAGGTTAGGAACGACTAATGGCTCTCAACCAGTATGCCCATTAACGCAAAAGATTAGGTGCGATTAATGGCTCTCAACCAGTGTGCCAATTAACGCATAAGGTTAGGAGCGGTTAATGGCTCTCAACCAGTATGCCCATTAACACATAAGATTAGGAACGACTAATGGCACTCAACCAGTATGCCCATTAACGCATAAGGTTAGGAACGACTAATGGCGCTCAACCAGTATGTCCATTAAGGGATAAGGTTATTAACGACTAATGGCTCTCAACCAGTATGCTCATTAACGCATAAGGCTATGAACGAATAATGGCTCTCAAGCAGTATACCCATGAACAAATAAGCGTAGGCCTAATAACGACTAATGGCACTCAACCAGTATGCCCACTGACGCACAGGCTTAGGAGCGATTATTGGCTCTCAACCAGTATGTCGATTAACACATAAGATTAGGAACGACTAATGGTACTCAACCAGTATGACCATTAAGGCATAAGGTTCGGAACGACTAATGGCTCTCAACCAGTATGCCAATTAACACATAAGATTGGGAACGACTAATGGATCTCAAACAGTATTCTCATTATCGCATAAGGTTAGGAACGACTAATGGCTCTCAACCAGTATGCCCATAAACGCATACGGTTAGGAACGACTAATGGCTCTCAACCAGTATGCCCATTAACGGATAAGGTTGGGAACAACTAATGGCTCTCAACCACTATGCCCATTACCGCATACGATTAGGAACGAATAATGGCTCTCAACTAATATGCCCATTAAAGCTTAAGGTTAGGTACGACTAATGGCTCTCAACCAGTATGCCCATAAACGCATACGGTTAGGAACGACTAATTGATCTCAACCAGTATGCCCATTAAAGCTTAAGGTTAGGTACGACTAATGGCTCCCAACCAGTATGCCCATAAACGCATACGGTTAGGAACGACTAATGGATCTCAACCAGTATGCCCATTAACGGATAAGGTTAGGAACGACTAATGGCTATCAACCAGTATGCCTATAAACGCATACGGTTAGGAACGACTAATGGCTCTCAACCAGTATGCTCATTAACGGATAAGGTTAGGTACGACTAATGGCTCTCAACCAGTATGCCAATAAACGCATACGGTTAGGAACGACTAATTGATCTCAACCAGTATGCCCATTAAAGCTTAAGGTTAGGTACGACTAATGGCTCTCAACCAGTATGCCCATAAAAGCATACGGTTAGGAACGACTAATGGATCTCAACCAGTATGCCCATTAACGGATAAGGTTAGGAACGACTAATGGCTCTTAACCAGTATGCCCTTTAACACATAAGATTAGGAACGACTTATAGCTCTCAACCAGTATGACCATAAACGCATACGGTTGGGAACGACTAATGACTCTCAACCAGTATGCCCATAAACGCATACGGTTAGAAACAACTAATGGCTCTCAACCAGTATGCCCATTACCGTATAAGATAGGAGCGATTAATGGCTCTCAACCAGTATGATTTTTTTTTTTTTTTTTTTTTTTTTTTTTTTCCAGGCGAAAAACCTATTAAGGTTATCATCGCCTAACTAAAGTTTTTATTTTAAATAACTATTTCAAAATAGAACTAACCAACTAAACAAAATAAAATAAAATAAATGTTTAATACTAATTGTAACTAAACGAAAGAAACTAAATTATACATAATTTAAATATTATTAAATAGATTCAGGTGGCGTAAGAAAGCGAGGACACGGTCGATAGCCGTGACATCGTCCCTTAAAACCACCTTTAAACCACCTCGAAGATCGTAACGTACATACAAATCGTTTAACTCAACACACTCAAGCAGGATATGCTTGATTGTAATATTGCTTCTACAAAACGGACATAGTGGTGGATCCTCATGTCGCATCAACCATCCATGCGTTAACAAAGAGTGCCCGATGCGAAGTCGAGTAACCACCACTTCCTCCCTACGATTCGAACGAACAGATGTCCTCCATGGTCGGACGGTATTTTTGATGTCCCTCAGCTTGTTTCTATTTACATTTTGCCATTCTTCGTTCCAAACAGAGAATAGTGTAGATTTAACTTTGCATACAAAATCTGATGCCATCACACGTTGTGTCGATGGCAACATACCTGTAGCTAATTTTGCACCTTCATCTGCTTTAGTGTTTCCGAATATTCCACAGTGACCAGGCACCCAGAGAAATGACACTTCGACACCTCGTAATTGGAGCCTGTGTATAGAGCACAAGATGTCTCCAACTAAAGGGTTCTTAGTGTACATTTCCTGAATAGCCTGGAGAGCACTTTTGGAATCACAACACACAAGATATTTAGATTTTGCAGACGGAATTGATCTTAAAGCTTGGAAAATTGCATAAAGTTCTGCAGTAGAAACGCTACAGGCTGAGGGCAATCCGTAAGTGAAAGTTTGTCCTTCCATATAAAATGCACAACCTATCCCATTGTCCAGTTTTGAACCGTCTGTGAATATAGTCACAGTATGTTGGTGAGTTTGTTGAATCTGCAAAAACTCCTGACGATAAATAATGTCAGGAGTATTGTGTTTTAGGTACATGGACAATGAGAAGTCACATTTTGGCTTTTGTATTGTCCATGGAGGGATGTAGCATGATGTTCGTTCGAATATAGGTGGATGTTCTAAATTTAGATTCCTAAAAATGCGCAACGTTCTTATTCCGAAGGGAGCAGTTGAACGTTGACGCACATTGTAACGATCCTCGAGGTGGTTGTCAAAAACTGCTATGAATGCCGGATGTTTGGGTTTACTTCGAAGACCAGTGTAATATGATATTTGTAGCATTTCACGTCGCATAGAGAGAGATGGTTCTCCAGCTTCAACTAGAAGGCTGGAGATTGGGCTTGATCTAAAAGCACCAGTAGAAAGTCTAAGACCAGCGTGATGTATTGAATCCAGGAGTTTCAGAACCGTAGGTCGAGCAGATGAATAGGCTATACAGCCGTAATCTATGCGCGATCTTACAACGGCGCGATAGAAACGGAGCATGCAGGTTCTGTCTGCTCCCCAATTTGTACCACTTAGAACTCTCAACATATCCAATATCTTGCTGCACCGGGTCCTCAAATCACGCACATGCGGATTCCATGAAAGTCTTTTATCCAATAAAAGACCCAAAAATCTCACATTATCCGCGGTTTGAAGCCGCGTACCATCAAGATAAAGAATAGGTTCCTGGTGTTGCCTGCGACGACTAAATGCTATACACTGGGTCTTCGAAGCCGAAAACTTGAAGCCCGTAGATTTGGTCCACTCTTGCAATTTATTGATTACTAATTGTAAGGATCTTTCCGCTGTTGCCATACTTCTAGCAGCCATATATATACAAAAATCGTCTACAAACAGGGAACAGTGGACCGGTGACTGTACGTTTGAAGTGACGCTGTTAATGGCAACAGCAAACAGCGTCACACTCAAAACGCCACCCTGTGGTACACCATTCTCTAGTTCGCAGCGATCAGAATATATGCCTCCTAGACGTACACGGAAAGTCCTGTTATTCAAATAATTTTTTATAAAAGCAAGAATGTTACCTTGTATACCCCATGATTTCAATACGTTCAAAATTCCTCTTCTCCATGCCATGTCATATGCCTTCTCAAGGTCAAAGAAAACAGCTATCAGGGTTTGTCGTAAGATGAAGGCATTCTGTATAGCTGACTCCAACAAAACCAATTGGTCAACTGATGAACGTCCTTGTCTTGAACCACACTGAACGTTAGAAAGAAGTTTGTTTGTTTCTAAATACCAGACAAGACGACGGTTGACCATCTTCTCCAGTAGTTTGCAAAGGCAGCTGGTCAGCGAGATGGGTCTGTAACTACTGGGATTTGTTTTGTCCTTTCCTTGTTTTAGAAGAGGAATTATTGTCGCTTCTAACCATGCATCGGGAAAACCGTGCTCCCCAAATATACGGTTGTATATCCGAAGGAGAACTAGTTTTGCCGACGGTGGTAGATTTTTAATCATGGAGTATACAATATCATCCGGGCCTGGAGCAGAATCCTTCGTTGACGAGAGAGCTGACTCTAGTTCGTCGATAGAGAAATGGTTATTTAAACAAGAATCTCCAGACACTCCACCAGTATGACCATTACCGGATAATGTTGGGAACGACTATGGCTCTCAACCAGTATGCCCTTTAACACATAAGATTAGGAACGACTTATAGCTCTCAACCAGTATGACCATAAACGCATAAGGTTAGGAACGACTAATGGCTCTCAACCAGTATGCCCATCAACACATAAGATTAGGAACGACTTATAGTTCTCAACCAGTATGACCATAAACGCATAAGGTTAGGAACGACTAACGGCTCTCAACCAGTATGCCCATTAACGTATAAGGTTAGGAACGACTAATGGCTCTCAACCAGTATGCCCATTAACGTATAAGATAGGAGCGATTATTGACTCTCAACCAGTATGCCCATAAACGCATACGGTTAGAAACGACTAATGGATCTCACCCAGTATGCCCATTAACGTATAAGATAGGAGCGATTAATGGCTCTCAACCAGTATGCCCGTTAACGCATAAGGTTAGGAACGACTAATGGCACTCAACCAGTATGCTCATTAACGCATAAGGATAGGAACGACTAATAGCTCTCAAGCACTATACCCATGAACAAAAAAGCGTAATAACAACTAATGGCACTAAACCAGTATGCCCATTAAGGCATAGGGTTCGGAACGACTAATGGCACTCAACCAGTATGGCCATTAAGGCATAGGGTAAGGAACGACTAATGGCTCTCAACCAGTATGCCAATTACGCATAAGATTAGGAGCGACTAATGGCTCTCAACCAGTATGCCCATTAACGTATAAGTTTAGGAGCGATTAATGACTCTCAACCAGTATGCCCATTAAGGCATAAGGTTAGGAACGACTAATGTCTCTCAACCAGTATGCCAATTAACGCAGAAGGTTAGGAATTACTAATGGCTCTCAACCAGTATGACTATAAACGCCTAAGGGTAGGAATGACTAATGACTCTCAACCAGTATGCCCATAAACGCATACGGTTAGGAACGACTAATGGCACTCAACCAGTATGGCCATTAAGGCATAGGGTAAGGAACGACTAATGGCTCTCAACCAGTATGCCAATTAACGCATAAGGTTAGGAGCGGTTAATGGCTCTCAACCAGTATGCCCGTTAACACATAAGATTAGGAACGACTAATGGCACTCAACCAGTATGCCCATTAAAGCATAAGGTTAGGAACAACTAATGGCTCTCAACCAGTATGGCAATTAACGCCTAAGCTTAGGAATTACTAATGGCTCTCAACCAGCATGACTATTAACGCCTAAGCGTAGGAATGACTAATGACTCTCAACCAGTATGCCCATAAACGCATACGGTTAGGAACGACTAATGGATCTCAACCAGCATGCCCATTAACAGATAAGGTTGGGAACGACTAATGGCTCTTAACCATTATGCCCATTAACGCATACGATTAGGAACGACTAATGGCTCTCAACCAGTATGCCCATAAATGCATACGGTTAGGAACAACTAATGGATCTCAACCAGTATGCCCAATAACGGATAAGGTTAGGAACGACTAATGGATCTCAACCAGTATGCCCATAAATGCATACGGTTAGGAACGACTAACGGCTCTCAACCAGTATGCCCATAAATGCATACGATTAGGAACGGCTAATGGATCTCAACCAGTATGCCCATAAATGCATACGGTTAGGAACGACTAATGGCTCTCAACCAGTATGCCCATAAATGCATACGATTAGGAACGGCTAATGGATCTCAACCAGTATGCCCATAAATGCATACGGTTAGGAACGACTAATGGCTCTCAACCAGTATGCCCATAAATGCATACGATTAGGAACGACTAATGGATCTCAACCAGTATGCCCAATAACGGATAAGGTTAGGAACGACTAATGGATTTCAACCAGTATGCACAATAACGGATAAGGTTAGAAACGACTAATGGATCTCAACCAGTATGCCCATAAACGCATACGGTTAGGAACGACTAATGGATCTCAACCAGTATGCCCAATAACGGATAAGGTTAGGAACGACTAATGGATCTCAACCAGTATGCCCAATAACGGATAAGGTTAGGAACGACTAATGGATCTCGACCAGTATGCCCATAAATGCATACGGTTAGGAACGACTAATGGCTCTCAACCAGTATGCCCATAAATGCATACGATTAGGAACGACTAATGGCTCTCAACCAGTATGCCAATTAACACATAAGATTGGGAACGACTAATGGATCTCAAACAGTATTCTCATTATCGCATAAGGTTAGGAACGACTAATGGCTCTCAACCAGTATGCCCATAAACGCATACGGTTAGGAACGACTAATGGCTCTCAACCAGTATGCCCATTAACGGATAAGGTTGGGAACAACTAATGGATCTCAACCAGTATGCCCAATAACGGATAAGGTTAGGAACGACTAATGGATCTCAACCAGTATGCCCATAAATGCATACGGTTAGGAACGACTAATGGCTCTCAACCAGTATGCCCATAAATGCATACGATTAGGAACGACTAATGGATCTCAACCAGTATGCCCAATAACGGATAAGGTTAGGAACGACTAATGGATCTCAACCAGTATGTCCTTTAACACATAAGATTAGGAACGACTAATGGATCTCAACCAGTATGCCCAATAACGGATAAGGTTAGGAACGCCTAATGGATTTCAACCAGTATGCTCAATAACGGATAAGGTTAGGAACGACTAATGGATCTCAACCAGTATGCCCAATAACGGATAAGGTTAGGAACGACTAATGGATCTCAACCAGTATGCCCTTTAACACATAAGATTAGGAACGTCTAATGGATCTCAACCAGTATGCCCAAAAACAGATAGGGTTAGGAACGACTAATGGATCTCAACCAGTATGCCCAATAACGGATAAGGTTAGGAACGCCTAATGGATTTCAACCAGTATGCTCAATAACGGATAAGGTTAGGAACGACTAATGGATCTCAACCAGTATGCCCAATAACGGATAGGGTTAGGGACGACTAATGGATCTCAACCAGTATGCCCAATAACGGATAAGGTTAGGAACGACTAATGGATCTCAACCAGTATGCCCAATAACGGATAAGGTTAGGAACGACTAATGGATCTCAAAGAGTATGCCCAATAACGGATAGGGTTAGGAACGACTAATGGATCTCAACCAGTATGCCCAATAACGGATAAGGTAAGGAACGACTAATAGATCTCAACCAGTATGCCCAATAACGGATAAGGTTAGGAACGACTAATGGATTTCAACCAGTATGCCCAATAACGGATAAGGTTAGGAACGACTAATGGATTTCAACCAGTATGCCCAATAACGGATAAGGTTAGGAACGACTAATGGATCTCAACCAGTATGCCCAATAACGGATAAGGTTAGGAACGACTAATGGATCTCAACCAGTATGTCCATAAATGCATACGGTTAAGAACGACTAATGGCTCTCAACCAGTATGCCCATAAATGCATACGATTAGGAATGACTAATGGATCTCAACCAGTATGCCCAATAACGGATAAGGTTAGGAACGACTAATGGATCTCAACCAGTATGCCCATAAACGCATAAGGTTAGGAACGACTAATAGATCTCAACCAGTATGCCCAATAACGGATAAGGTTAGGAACGACTAATGGATCTCAACCAGTATGCCCATAAATGCATACGGTTAGGAACGACTAATGGCTCTCAACCAGTATGCCCATAAATGCATACGATTAGGAACGACTAATGGATCTCAACCAGTATGCCCAATAACGGATAAGGTTAGGAACGACTAATGGATCTCAACCAGTATGCCCTTTAACACATAAGATTAGGAACGTCTAATGGATCTCAACCAGTATGCCCAAAAACAGATAGGGTTAGGAACGACTAATGGATCTCAACCAGTATGCCCAATAACGGATAAGGTTAGGAACGCCTAATGGATTTCAACCAGTATGCTCAATAACGGATAAGGTTAGGAACGACTAATGGATCTCAACCAGTATGCCCAATAACGGATAGGGTTAGGAACGACTAATGGCTCTCAACCAGTATGCCAATTAACACATAAGATTGGGAACGACTAATGGATCTCAAACAGTATTCTCATTATCGCATAAGGTTAGGAACGACTAATGGCTCTCAACCAGTATGCCCATAAACGCATACGGTTAGGAACGACTAATGGCTCTCAACCAGTATGCCCATTAACGGATAAGGTTGGGAACAACTAATGGATCTCAACCAGTATGCCCAATAACGGATAAGGTTAGGAACGACTAATGGATCTCAACCAGTATGCCCATAAATGCATACGGTTAGGAACGACTAATGGCTCTCAACCAGTATGCCCATAAATGCATACGATTAGGAACGACTAATGGATCTCAACCAGTATGCCCAATAACGGATAAGGTTAGGAACGACTAATGGATCTCAACCAGTATGTCCTTTAACACATAAGATTAGGAACGACTAATGGATCTCAACCAGTATGCCCAATAACGGATAAGGTTAGGAACGCCTAATGGATTTCAACCAGTATGCTCAATAACGGATAAGGTTAGGAACGACTAATGGATCTCAACCAGTATGCCCAATAACGGATAAGGTTAGGAACGACTAATGGATCTCAACCAGTATGCCCTTTAACACATAAGATTAGGAACGTCTAATGGATCTCAACCAGTATGCCCAAAAACAGATAGGGTTAGGAACGACTAATGGATCTCAACCAGTATGCCCAATAACGGATAAGGTTAGGAACGCCTAATGGATTTCAACCAGTATGCTCAATAACGGATAAGGTTAGGAACGACTAATGGATCTCAACCAGTATGCCCAATAACGGATAGGGTTAGGGACGACTAATGGATCTCAACCAGTATGCCCAATAACGGATAAGGTTAGGAACGACTAATGGATCTCAACCAGTATGCCCAATAACGGATAAGGTTAGGAACGACTAATGGATCTCAAAGAGTATGCCCAATAACGGATAGGGTTAGGAACGACTAATGGATCTCAACCAGTATGCCCAATAACGGATAAGGTAAGGAACGACTAATAGATCTCAACCAGTATGCCCAATAACGGATAAGGTTAGGAACGACTAATGGATTTCAACCAGTATGCCCAATAACGGATAAGGTTAGGAACGACTAATGGATTTCAACCAGTATGCCCAATAACGGATAAGGTTAGGAACGACTAATGGATCTCAACCAGTATGCCCAATAACGGATAAGGTTAGGAACGACTAATGGATCTCAACCAGTATGTCCATAAATGCATACGGTTAAGAACGACTAATGGCTCTCAACCAGTATGCCCATAAATGCATACGATTAGGAATGACTAATGGATCTCAACCAGTATGCCCAATAACGGATAAGGTTAGGAACGACTAATGGATCTCAACCAGTATGCCCATAAACGCATAAGGTTAGGAACGACTAATAGATCTCAACCAGTATGCCCAATAACGGATAAGGTTAGGAACGACTAATGGATCTCAACCAGTATGCCCATAAATGCATACGGTTAGGAACGACTAATGGCTCTCAACCAGTATGCCCATAAATGCATACGATTAGGAACGACTAATGGATCTCAACCAGTATGCCCAATAACGGATAAGGTTAGGAACGACTAATGGATCTCAACCAGTATGCCCTTTAACACATAAGATTAGGAACGTCTAATGGATCTCAACCAGTATGCCCAAAAACAGATAGGGTTAGGAACGACTAATGGATCTCAACCAGTATGCCCAATAACGGATAAGGTTAGGAACGCCTAATGGATTTCAACCAGTATGCTCAATAACGGATAAGGTTAGGAACGACTAATGGATCTCAACCAGTATGCCCAATAACGGATAGGGTTAGGGACGACTAATGGATCTCAACCAGTATGCCCAATAACGGATAAGGTTAGGAACGACTAATGGATCTCAACCAGTATGCCCAATAACGGATAAGGTTAGGAACGACTAATGGATCTCAAAGAGTATGCCCAATAACGGATAGGGTTAGGAACGACTAATGGATCTCAACCAGTATGCCCAATAACGGATAAGGTAAGGAACGACTAATAGATCTCAACCAGTATGCCCAATAACGGATAAGGTTAGGAACGACTAATGGATTTCAACCAGTATGCCCAATAACGGATAAGGTTAGGAACGACTAATGGATTTCAACCAGTATGCCCAATAACGGATAAGGTTAGGAACGACTAATGGATCTCAACCAGTATGCCCAATAACGGATAAGGTTAGGAACGACTAATGGATCTCAACCAGTATGTCCATAAATGCATACGGTTAAGAACGACTAATGGCTCTCAACCAGTATGCCCATAAATGCATACGATTAGGAATGACTAATGGATCTCAACCAGTATGCCCAATAACGGATAAGGTTAGGAACGACTAATGGATCTCAACCAGTATGCCCATAAACGCATAAGGTTAGGAACGACTAATAGATCTCAACCAGTATGCCCAATAACGGATAAGGTTAGGAACGACTAATGGATCTCAACCAGTATGCCCATAAATGCATACGGTTAGGAACGACTAATGGCTCTCAACCAGTATGCCCATAAATGCATACGATTAGGAACGACTAATGGATCTCAACCAGTATGCCCAATAACGGATAGGGTTAGGAACGACTAATGGATCTCAACCAGTATGCCCAATAACGGATAAGGTTAGGAACGCATAATGGATTTCAACCAGTATGCTCAATAACGGATAAGATTAGGAACGACTAATGGATCTCAACAGTATGCCCAATAACGGATAGGGTTAGGAACGACTAATGGATCTCAACCAGTATGCCCAATAACGGATAAGGTTAGGAACGCCTAATGGATCTCAACCAGTATGCCCAATAACGGATAGGGTTAGGAACGACTAATGGATCTCAACCAGTACGCCCAATAACGGATAAGGTTAGGAACGCCTAATGGATTTCAACCAGTATGCTCAATAACGGATAAGGTTAGGAACGACTAATGGATCTCAACCAGTATGCCCAATAACGGATAAGGTTAGGAACGACTAATGGATCTCAACCAGTATGCCCTTTAACACATAAGATTAGGAACGACTAGTGGATCTCAACCAGTATGCCCAATAACGGATAGGGTTAGGAACGACTAATGGATCTCAACCAGTATGCCCAATAACGGATAAGGTTAGGAACGCCTAATGGATTTCAACCAGTATGCTCAATAACGGATAAGGTTAGGAACGACTAATGGATCTCAACCAGTATGCCCAATAACGGATAGGGTTAGGGACGACTAATGGATCTCAACCAGTATGCCCAATAACGGATAAGGTTAGGAACGACTAATGGATCTCAACCAGTAAGCCCAATAACGGATAAGGTTAGGAACGGCTAATGGATCTCAAAGAGTATGCCCAATAACGGATAGGGTTAGGAACGACTAATGGATCTCAACCAGTATGCCCAATAACGGATAAGGTAAGGAACGACTAATGGATCTCAACCAGTATGCCCTTTAACACTTAAGATTAGGAACGACTAATGGATCTCAACCAGTATGCCCAACAACGGATAAGGTTAGGAACGACTAATGGATCTCAGCCAGTATGCCCAATAACGGATAGGGTTAGGAACGACTAATGGATCTCAACCAGTATGCCCAATAACGGATAGGGTTAGGAACGACTAATGGATCTCAACCAGTATGCCCAATAACGGATAAGGTAAGGAACGACTAATGGATCTCAACCAGTATGCCCTTTAACACTTAAGATTAGGAACGACTAATGGATTTCAACCAGTATGCTCAATAACGGATAAGGTTAGGAACGACTAATGGCTCCCGACCAGTATGCCCATAAATGCATACGATTAGGAACGACTAATGGATCTCAACCAGTATGCTCAATAACGGATAAGGTTAGGAACGACTAATGGCTCCCGACCAGTATGCCCATAAATGCATACGATTAGGAACGACTAATGGATCTCAACCAGTATGCTCAATAACGGATAAGGTTAGGAACGACTAATGGATCTCAACCAGTATGCCCAATAACGGATAGGGTTAGGAACGACTAATGGATCTCAACCAGTATGCCCAATAACGGATAAGGTTAGGAACGCCTAATGGATCTCAACCAGTATGCCCAATAACGGATAGGGTTAGGAACGACTAATGGATCTCAACCAGTATTCCCAATAACGGATAGGGTTAGGAACGACTAATGGATCTCAACCAGTATGCCCAATAAGGGATAAGGTTAGGAACGCCTAATGGATTTCAACCAGTATGCTCAATAACGGATAAGGTTAGGAACGACTAATGGCTCCCGACCAGTATGCCCATAAATGCATACGATTAGGAACGACTAATGGATCTCAACCAGTATGCCCAATAACGGATAGGGTTAGGAACGACTAATGGATCTCAACCAGTATGCCCAATAACGGATAAGGTTAGGAACGACTAATGGATCTCAACCAGTATGCCCTTTAACACATAAGATTAGGAACGACTAATGGCTCTCAACCAGTATGCCCATAAACGCATACGGTTAGGAACGACTAATGGCTCTCAACCAGTATGCCCATAAACGCATACGGTTAGGAACGACTAATGGATCTCAACCAGTATGCTCAATAACAGATAAGGTTAGGAACGACTAATGGATCTCAACCAGTATGCCCAATAACGGATAGGGTTAGGAACGACTAATGGATCTCAACCAGTATGCCCAATAACGGATAAGGTTAGGAACGCCTAATGGATCTCAACCAGTATGCCCAATAACGGATAGGGTTATGAACGACTAATGGATCTCAACCAGTATGCCCAATAACGGATAGGGTTAGGAACGACTAATGGATCTCAACCAGTATGCCCAATAACGGATAAGGTTAGGAACGCCTAATGGATTTCAACCAGTATGCTCAATAACGGATAAGGTTAGGAACGACTAATGGCTCCCGACCAGTATGCCCATAAATGCATACGATTAGGAACGACTAATGGATCTCAACCAGTATGCTCAATAACGGATAAGGTTAGGAACGACTAATGGCTCCCGACCAGTATGCCCATAAATGCATACGATTAGGAACGACTAATGGATCTCAACCAGTATGCTCAATAACGGATAAGGTTAGGAACGACTAATGGATCTCAACCAGTATGCCCAATAACGGATAGGGTTAGGAACGACTAATGGATCTCAACCAGTATGCCCAATAACGGATAAGGTTAGGAACGCCTAATGGATCTCAACCAGTATGCCCAATAACGGATAGGGTTAGGAACGACTAATGGATCTCAACCAGTATGCCCTTTAACACATAAGATTAGGAACGTCTAATGGATCTCAACCAGTATGCCCAAAAACAGATAGGGTTAGGAACGACTAATGGATCTCAACCAGTATGCCCAATAACGGATAAGGTTAGGAACGCCTAATGGATTTCAACCAGTATGCTCAATAACGGATAAGGTTAGGAACGACTAATGGATCTCAACCAGTATGCCCAATAACGGATAGGGTTAGGGACGACTAATGGATCTCAACCAGTATGCCCAATAACGGATAAGGTTAGGAACGACTAATGGATCTCAACCAGTATGCCCAATAACGGATAAGGTTAGGAACGACTAATGGATCTCAAAGAGTATGCCCAATAACGGATAGGGTTAGGAACGACTAATGGATCTCAACCAGTATGCCCAATAACGGATAAGGTAAGGAACGACTAATAGATCTCAACCAGTATGCCCAATAACGGATAAGGTTAGGAACGACTAATGGATTTCAACCAGTATGCCCAATAACGGATAAGGTTAGGAACGACTAATGGATTTCAACCAGTATGCCCAATAACGGATAAGGTTAGGAACGACTAATGGATCTCAACCAGTATGCCCAATAACGGATAAGGTTAGGAACGACTAATGGATCTCAACCAGTATGTCCATAAATGCATACGGTTAAGAACGACTAATGGCTCTCAACCAGTATGCCCATAAATGCATACGATTAGGAATGACTAATGGATCTCAACCAGTATGCCCAATAACGGATAAGGTTAGGAACGACTAATGGATCTCAACCAGTATGCCCATAAACGCATAAGGTTAGGAACGACTAATAGATCTCAACCAGTATGCCCAATAACGGATAAGGTTAGGAACGACTAATGGATCTCAACCAGTATGCCCATAAATGCATACGGTTAGGAACGACTAATGGCTCTCAACCAGTATGCCCATAAATGCATACGATTAGGAACGACTAATGGATCTCAACCAGTATGCCCAATAACGGATAGGGTTAGGAACGACTAATGGATCTCAACCAGTATGCCCAATAACGGATAAGGTTAGGAACGCATAATGGATTTCAACCAGTATGCTCAATAACGGATAAGATTAGGAACGACTAATGGATCTCAACAGTATGCCCAATAACGGATAGGGTTAGGAACGACTAATGGATCTCAACCAGTATGCCCAATAACGGATAAGGTTAGGAACGCCTAATGGATCTCAACCAGTATGCCCAATAACGGATAGGGTTAGGAACGACTAATGGATCTCAACCAGTACGCCCAATAACGGATAAGGTTAGGAACGCCTAATGGATTTCAACCAGTATGCTCAATAACGGATAAGGTTAGGAACGACTAATGGATCTCAACCAGTATGCCCAATAACGGATAAGGTTAGGAACGACTAATGGATCTCAACCAGTATGCCCTTTAACACATAAGATTAGGAACGACTAGTGGATCTCAACCAGTATGCCCAATAACGGATAGGGTTAGGAACGACTAATGGATCTCAACCAGTATGCCCAATAACGGATAAGGTTAGGAACGCCTAATGGATTTCAACCAGTATGCTCAATAACGGATAAGGTTAGGAACGACTAATGGATCTCAACCAGTATGCCCAATAACGGATAGGGTTAGGGACGACTAATGGATCTCAACCAGTATGCCCAATAACGGATAAGGTTAGGAACGACTAATGGATCTCAACCAGTAAGCCCAATAACGGATAAGGTTAGGAACGGCTAATGGATCTCAAAGAGTATGCCCAATAACGGATAGGGTTAGGAACGACTAATGGATCTCAACCAGTATGCCCAATAACGGATAAGGTAAGGAACGACTAATGGATCTCAACCAGTATGCCCTTTAACACTTAAGATTAGGAACGACTAATGGATCTCAACCAGTATGCCCAACAACGGATAAGGTTAGGAACGACTAATGGATCTCAGCCAGTATGCCCAATAACGGATAGGGTTAGGAACGACTAATGGATCTCAACCAGTATGCCCAATAACGGATAGGGTTAGGAACGACTAATGGATCTCAACCAGTATGCCCAATAACGGATAAGGTTAGGAACGCCTAATGGATTTCAACCAGTATGCTCAATAACGGATAAGGTTAGGAACGACTAATGGCTCCCGACCAGTATGCCCATAAATGCATACGATTAGGAACGACTAATGGATCTCAACCAGTATGCTCAATAACGGATAAGGTTAGGAACGACTAATGGCTCCCGACCAGTATGCCCATAAATGCATACGATTAGGAACGACTAATGGATCTCAACCAGTATGCTCAATAACGGATAAGGTTAGGAACGACTAATGGATCTCAACCAGTATGCCCAATAACGGATAGGGTTAGGAACGACTAATGGATCTCAACCAGTATGCCCAATAACGGATAAGGTTAGGAACGCCTAATGGATCTCAACCAGTATGCCCAATAACGGATAGGGTTAGGAACGACTAATGGATCTCAACCAGTATGCCCAATAACGGATAGGGTTAGGAACGACTAATGGATCTCAACCAGTATGCCCAATAAGGGATAAGGTTAGGAACGCCTAATGGATTTCAACCAGTATGCTCAATAACGGATAAGGTTAGGAACGACTAATGGCTCCCGACCAGTATGCCCATAAATGCATACGATTAGGAACGACTAATGGATCTCAACCAGTATGCCCAATAACGGATAGGGTTAGGAACGACTAATGGATCTCAACCAGTATGCCCATAAAAGCATAAGGTTAGGAACGACTAATGGATCTCAACCAGTATGCCCAATAACGGATAAGGTTAGGAACGACTAATGGATCTCAACCAGTATGCCCTTTAACACATAAGATTAGGAACGACTAATGGCTCTCAACCAGTATGCCCATAAACGCATACGGTTAGGAACGACTAATGGCTCTCAACCAGTATGCCCATAAACGCATACGGTTAGGAACGACTAATGGATCTCAACCAGTATGCTCAATAACAGATAAGGTTAGGAACGACTAATGGATCTCAACCAGTATGCCCAATAACGGATAGGGTTAGGAACGACTAATGGATCTCAACCAGTATGCCCAATAACGGATAAGGTTAGGAACGCCTAATGGATCTCAACCAGTATGCCCAATAACGGATAGGGTTATGAACGACTAATGGATCTCAACCAGTATGCCCAATAACGGATAGGGTTAGGAACGACTAATGGATCTCAACCAGTATGCCCAATAACGGATAAGGTTAGGAACGCCTAATGGATTTCAACCAGTATGCTCAATAACGGATAAGGTTAGGAACGACTAATGGCTCCCGACCAGTATGCCCATAAATGCATACGATTAGGAACGACTAATGGATCTCAACCAGTATGCTCAATAACGGATAAGGTTAGGAACGACTAATGGCTCCCGACCAGTATGCCCATAAATGCATACGATTAGGAACGACTAATGGATCTCAACCAGTATGCTCAATAACGGATAAGGTTAGGAACGACTAATGGATCTCAACCAGTATGCCCAATAACGGATAGGGTTAGGAACGACTAATGGATCTCAACCAGTATGCCCAATAACGGATAAGGTTAGGAACGCCTAATGGATCTCAACCAGTATGCCCAATAACGGATAGGGTTAGGAACGACTAATGGATCTCAACCAGTATGCCCAATAACGGATAGGGTTAGGAACGACTAATGGATCTCAACCAGTATGCCCAATAAGGGATAAGGTTAGGAACGCCTAATGGATTTCAACCAGTATGCTCAATAACGGATAAGGTTAGGAACGACTAATGGCTCCCGACCAGTATGCCCATAAATGCATACGATTAGGAACGACTAATGGATCTCAACCAGTATGCCCAATAACGGATAGGGTTAGGAACGACTAATGGATCTCAACCAGTATGCCCAATAACGGATAAGGTTAGGAACGCCTAATGGATTTCAACCAGTATGCTCAATAACGGATAAGGTTAGGAACGACTAATGGCTCCCGACCAGTATGTCCATAAATGCATACGATTAGGAACGACTAATGGATCTCAACCAGTATGCCCAATAACGGATAGGGTTAGGAACGACTAATGGATCTCAACCAGTATGCCCAATAACGGATAGGGTTAGGAACGACTAATGGATCTCAACCAGTATGCCCATAAAAGCATAAGGTTAGGAACGACTAATGGATCTCAACCAGTATGCCCAATAACGGATAAGGTTAGGAACGACTAATGGATCTCAACCAGTATGCCCTTTAACACATAAGATTAGGAACGACTAATGGCTCTCAACCAGTATGCCCATAAACGCATACGGTTAGGAACGACTAATGGCTCTCAACCAGTATGCCCATAAACGCATACGGTTAGGAACGACTAATGGATCTCAACCAGTATGCTCAATAACAGATAAGGTTAGGAACGACTAATGGATCTCAACCAGTATGCCCAATAACGGATAGGGTTAGGAACGACTAATGGATCTCAACCAGTATGCCCAATAACGGATAAGGTTAGGAACGCCTAATGGATCTCAACCAGTATGCCCAATAACGGATAGGGTTATGAACGACTAATGGATCTCAACCAGTATGCCCAATAACGGATAGGGTTAGGAACGACTAATGGATCTCAACCAGTATGCCCAATAACGGATAAGGTTAGGAACGCCTAATGGATTTCAACCAGTATGCTCAATAACGGATAAGGTTAGGAACGACTAATGGCTCCCGACCAGTATGCCCATAAATGCATACGATTAGGAACGACTAATGGATCTCAACCAGTATGCCCAATAACGGATAGGGTTAGGAATGACTAATGGATCTCAACCAGTATGCCCAATAACGGATAAGGTTAGGAACGCCTAATGGATTTCAACCAGTATGCTCAATAACGGATAAGGTTAGGAACGACTAATGGCTTTCGACCAGTATGCCCATAAATGCATACGATTAGGAACGACTAATGGATCTCAACCAGTATGCCCAATAACGGATAGGGTTAGGAACGACTAATGGATCTCAACCAGTATGCCCAATAACGGATAAGGTTAGGAACGGCTAATGGATCTCAACCAGTATGCCCATAAATGCATACGGTTAGGAACGACTAATGGCTTTCGACCAGTATGCCCATAAATGCATACGATTAGGAACGACTAATGGATCTCAACCAGTATGCCCAATAACGGATAGGGTTAGGAACGACTAATGGATCTCAACCAGTATGCCCAATAACGGATAGGGTTAGGAACGACTAATGGATCTCAACCAGTATGCCCATAAAAGCATAAGGTTAGGAACGACTAATGGATCTCAACCAGTATGCCCAATAACGGATAAGGTTAGGAACGACTAATGGATCTCAACCAGTATGCCCTTTAACACATAAGATTAGGAACGACTAATGGCTCTCAACCAGTATGCCCATAAACGCATACGGTTAGGAACGACTAATGGCTCTCAACCAGTATGCCCATAAACGCATACGGTTAGGAACGACTAATGGATCTCAACCAGTATGCCCTTCAACACATAAGATTAGGAACGACTAATGGCTCTCAACCAGTATGCCCATTAACGTATAAGGTTAGGTACGCAACACACACTCACGGACATACATACTAATTTAAATGTTCTACACACATTAAAACAATGTAAAAAAACTAACAGCCTTAGAAAAGTATGAGATATACAAACACTACGCAACAGATAAAGAAAACATAATAAATGATCACACACATTTTGAAGTCAACAGCCTTTTCCATTACATGACATACAACCAAAATAACCCTCACCTTCCACAGTCATAAATCCATCCAGATATAGGCTCTGAACCTAACCGGTGCCGCCAGTAGAGGGTTAGCTTCGTAAAAGGTTTGAATGTTTTAAAACGCGTCAGCAAGTAAGCCATTACGTATTCACTTAGTTAAGTACTTTTGATCAGTGAAATATATTTAAATATAGTTTGATCAGTGAATTTAAGATGATTACATCAAGTAACTTCAGGAACCTCATGATTCTCTCTTTGAAACAGTTTTAAATTTCCTCAACTGAAGTTACTGACGTCTGTCAGCTTTCATGGGGATACGAAATATAGCAGTGCGTTCTGTGAGAGAAAACATATGAAGCACTCTTCAGAACTTAGCTAAACTTGTCTAAGAGAAATTTCGAAGACAATTTTCCGTAAAAAATCCATTCTAATAGTTAGGTGTGACATCTAAATTAATTATTGATTTTTTTGCAATCACTACGTGAGCGATAAAAACGTGGAGTTGTTAATGCTGTGGAATAAGAAATTACAGAAATACTTTTACACCAATACAGTTGACGTTAGAACGCCTTTGCACAAACGTATTACAAACCCGCATCACTCATTTGTACTTAAATTGTCTATATAGCCAGGGGCTTGTGAATTTTCGTTAAACTTGAAATACATCTAAAGACATACAATTGTAACCATTAGCATTAATGGATATATACAACAATAATAAATACATTTTGTCTTGGGTGTGACGCATTTGTCAGAAGCTTCAAACCATGTCTAGTACCTACGATTTTTTTAAAATAGCACCACCAATAATTATCTTGAGTAGAAATTAGAGAGTAACAATTATGCCCAAAGATAATTTTCATTTTCATTTTACTATAATTAAAATAACAATCAATCCAGAATGGCCAACACACAAACCCAGCCTACATAACAAAATACATTATATTGTGTTATTGTTGGTTAAAGGTTTTAATAATTCTTGGAGTTCTAGTCAGTAAGTCCGAGTATTAAGTAAATACTAAGATAGTAACCTAATTTACCGACATCTCAATGAGATATGATTTTGATCTTGTCTCTTGACAAAAGAAATTTTGCTGCGAATGCACAACACAACTTTCTTGAATTGTAACATTTATATTGCCGCATATAAAAAACACTTTTCATACAGGGGAACTGTATAACGTGACTTATTTCGGTACTATTTGCTGCCGAATGCAAGCAAAGATATTCATGTAAGGCATTTAAGCAAGGTATTTGCTTATAACAAAAACAAGTAATATAAACCAAAAATTTCAAGTTAATTCCCTCTTGGACCAACAACGAAAATTTTTATTTTAGTTACATTTTATTAAATAATTACAATTATTATAAATGAAGTAACATGACCTATGTTCTGTCACACATAAGCTATAATATAAAATCTTCTGTTTTATGAAATCATGTTATTACTTATTTCAAGCCAAATGGGACAGAGTATATATATTTCATACCTTGCCCCTTTTGTGAAAAGTTTTTCTCCCATATAAAATTAAAATTAATTCATTATATTTATTTAATGAATTATTATTTGAAAATACTGTATTAACATAAACTGTCACCCACTACACGTTTAAAGAAAATGTATTTAAACTTGAGTGGATGAATAGAAATTATTTTATTAACGATTGAAAATTTCAACAAAATATATAGGCCTATAGGGAGAGTGTGAACTAATAAAAAACACACAATTTCATAAAAGTGTAATTTTGTCGGTTTTTCTAATCGTTTCAGAACATTTATTTTAATAAAATGATTCCAAGCGTTGGCTCAATGACTAATCGGGAACTACAGGAATGTTTTGAGTCATTGTTTCAGGCTGCTAGTATGTCTGCTCGTAGCTTCACCAGGCGCCACCTCCTCAAAGTAAATTATTCACGAAACGATATTAATATAAATAATGCAAATCACACTATAATGAACGTTATTGTAAGCTGTAGCTTTCAATGGTATTATTTCATTTAACTTACATGATTAGGTTTTGTCATTACAAGAATAATAATATTAGACGCCAGATATAGGCGTAACATATTGTACACAGGATTCACAGGAAGTAGTTCCGCACCAGAGAAGCTAACTTCCGGTCTTTAGCGCCGAACTTATTATAACTCAAGACAAAATTTTGAAAATCAAATGGATATAAGCTAATCTAATATTAAAAACAAGTAATATAAATAAAATTAAAACTATTTAGGTCAACAAAGAAAATTTTTGTTTTAAGTTACTTTTAATTACAATTACTATTAAATAATGACAATTAATATAAATAAAGTAACATGAAGTATGCGTTAAAACAGCTGTTCTACCACATGGGCTACAACATAAAATCAGCTGTTTTATGAAACCCTGTTATTACTCATTTCAAGCCAAATGGGACGGAGAATTTATATTGCATACCTTGCCCCTTTTGTGAAAACTTTTTTCTCCAATATAAAACTCTGTCATGTTAGCTTGCCTCTTACCCTCACCCCACAAACCCTTTTGTCACTCACTTTCGTTCCTCTATAGTCGCGGTTTAGTCTACTCAGCCGCTTCAGGACATGTCCAACACTATTACCAACAGGTTGACTTTACAACACACATGAATAACCTTTAGTCCCCAAGGTACTTGGTACGCTTGTAGACCGCGCACAAATTCGCTGTGCACCCACTATAATTGGCATTACATCTAAGTTTATAGATTATCTTTTCACAGGAACTTGTACTCGTGTTGTTTACACACCCTACAAAAATTTAGAGAAGCACAGTCTAAAAAAAGTAACATAAACAAACACTTTTAAAAGTTAATTCCTACTTAGGTCAACAACAAAATCCTATTTTAGTTTTTTTTTACTAAATAATTAGAATTAATATAAATAAAACAACATACCTATTTGTTAAAAGAGCTGTTCTACCACATAACCTATAACAAAAAATTATTTAATTTATAAAATTATATGTTATCACTTTTTTAAGCCAACTGCCAACGAAATACTTATCGCCTACCTTGCCCCTTTGGTGAAAATTTTTATCACATAAACAAAAATTAAATTCGATAATGAATTTAATTAATAAGTTAATATTTGATGTTCAACAAGCTGAAAAAAATCTATTAAAACTTGAGTTGGTGAATAAAAAGTATTTTATCAATGATTACAAATTTTAACAAGATTTGTATAAGGAGAGTGTGAATTAATTGAATTAGACACAAGCAGACAAAATAAGCAAATTAAATTTATTTTGTATTTAAATACTAAATTTAAAAAGTAGGCAATGGACATTAAATTCAAGCATATTTAAAAGATGGTATTTATTTGGGAAATCATAATCTATATCTATAAAAATGAATGTTTGTGTGTGTATGTGTGTGTGTGTGTGTGTGTGTGTGTGTGTGTGTGTGTGTGTGTGTGTGTGTGTGTGTGTGTGTGTGTGTATGTTATAGACGCCTAAACCGCTGAACGGTTGGTAGTAAGCCTACTAAACCTAATACCGGTTAGTAGTAGCCAAGTACTGAGGAAGGTGACATCGTCGCCGAAACTAGTTTGTTGTGTGTGTGTGTGTGTGTGTGTATGTTATAGACGCCTAAACCGCTGAACGGTTGGTAGTAAGCCTACTAAACCTACTACCGGTTAGTAGTAGCCAAGCACTGAGGAAGGTGATATCGTCGCCGAAACTAGTTTGTTGTGTGTGTGTGTATGTGTGTTATACACGCCTAAACCGCTGAACGGTTGGTAGTAAGCCTACTAAACCTACTACCGGTTAGTAGTAGCCAAGCACTGAGGAAGGTGACATCGTCGCCGAAACTAGTTTGTTGTGTGTGTGTGTGTGTGTGTGTGTGTGTGTGTATGTATGTTATAGACGCCTAAACCGCTGAACGGTTGGTAGTAAGCCTACTAAACCTACTACCGGTTAGTAGTAGCCAAGCACTGAGGAAGGCGCGCCGAAACTAGTTTGTTGTGTGTGTGTGTGTGTGTGTATGTATGTTATAGACGCCTAAACCGCTGAACGGTTGGTAGTAAGCCTACTAAACCTAATACCGGTTAGTAGTAGCCAAGTACTGAGGAAGGTGACATCGTCGCCGAAACTAGTTTGTTGTGTGTGTGTGTGTGTATGTTATAGACGCCTAAACCGCTGAACGGTTGGTAGTAAGCCTACTAAACCTACTACCGGTTAGTAGTAGCCAAGCACTGAGGAAGGTGATATCGTCGCCGAAACTAGTTTGTTGTGTGTGTGTGTATGTGTGTTATACACGCCTAAACCGCTGAACGGTTGGTAGTAAGCCTACTAAACCTACTACCGGTTAGTAGTAGCCAAGCACTGAGGAAGGTGACATCGTCGCCGAAACTAGTTTGTTGTGTGTGTGTGTGTGTGTGTGTGTGTATGTATGTTATAGACGCCTAAACCGCTGAACGGTTGGTAGTAAGCCTACTAAACCTACTACCGGTTAGTAGTAGCCAAGCACTGAGGAAGGCGCGCCGAAACTAGTTTGTTGTGTGTGTGTATTAAAAACTAATTTTTTGTGAAATTTTGAGTTCACTATTTTGACTTTTACCTTTGTGATGAAATTCTAACAGTTGATGAAATTTAGAGGGTTTGTTTAAAATTTTTTCAGGATGGTTCCTGTGAAGTTTGGTGTAGATCCATTAACGGGGCTCCGCCCCAGAGGCTTAGTACGGTTCAAGAACCGATGTATGTATGTATATTGTGGCCGCCTAAACCGCTGAACAGAAGTTAATGAAATTTAGAGGGATTGTTTGGCATATTCCCAGGAAGGTTCGTTTGAGGTTTGGTGTAAATCCACCACAGGGCTCCGTACTACAGGCTTGGGATTTTTCAAAAACCGATGTATGTATGTATATTGTGGCCGCCTAAACCGCTGAACAGAAGTTAATGAAATTTAGAGGGATTGTTTGGCATATTCTCAGGAAGGTTCGTTTGAGGTTTGGTGTAAATCCATCACAGGGCTCCGTACTACAGGCTTGGGATTTTTCAAAAACCGATGTATGTATATATATATGTGTATGTAATGTCTTATGAACGCTTAAACCGCTGAACAGAAGTTAATGAAAATTAGAGGGATTGTTTGGCATATTCCCAGGATGGTTCGTGTAAGGTCTGGTGTAAATCCATCACAGGGCTCCGTACTACAGGCTTGGGATTTTTCAAAAACCGATGTATGTATATATGTGTGTATGTAATGTCTTATGAACGCTTAAACCGCTGAATAGAAGTTAATGCAATTTGGAAGGATTGTTTAACATATTCCCAGGATGGTTCGTGTAAGTTCTGGTGTAAATCCATCACAGGGCTCCGCCCCAGAGGCTTAGGATGGTTCAGTGTACAGCCTTCCATAAGTCTAATGTTAAAATGTATATCTATACTAGAGTTACTAAAATTAATTTTAAAAAAAATATATAAACATGTAAAAATAAAAAAATTTTTAATTTTTTTAAACTGTTTAAAATTACTAAATTGTATGTACAATTATTTCTATCACACTTATTGATATTAAAAGTAAAATCGCTGATAATATTCTTGCGAAATTTGAATCAACCAAAGTTGATCAACCATTCTGTGTTACGGTACTAGAATAACCTAAAAAAAACTGACACCCAACATGATACGGGCAGAAATCAGATGTGGCTAGTTCAAAGGAGAGATGGTCTTAATTCCATCGGTGAATACCGATTATTTCACCAGATCTACCTGTTGATTTCAAACGACTACAATTTCCTTTGCAACTTGAATTCCTAATAACCATAAACAAGGCACAAGGACAATCATTGACCATGCAGTAAATGAAATATAGTTATTTAGATGCTTGATTTGCTTTTCTTATTGCAAACATTATGATTTCGGGCGCAGCAACTTGCACTGGGTGACGCTAGTAAGGTCTAGAAAAGCTAAATTTAAGTTTTCATTGTTACAAACTATAACACTAAGTCTGCGAGACTTCATTGAAACTTCGATAAGAACTTAATTTTCTGTTAGGCGAATATCTCGTGGATATAAGCCTCAGCTAGTTTATTTAGACGCTCTTCAAAAGTTTTATTTCCCAAATATTCAACGGCCTATGCTAAATTAAGTTCTTACATTGAAGACGTTTACAGAAATCGTATACGCATATTAACAGGTCTAAGATTACTATTAACTGCTTAAGTAGGAAAACTAAGGATTTTTTTTATTAGATAATTTTATTCTTTGTTTTACGCTGTTTAAGAAAACACATATTTTTATGTTTGCGAAGTTTGGAAGTACCAGAACAAAATACAGAAACAGATATGTTGGTTTGTCGTGATCGAAATTCTGACAGCATTAGTAGCTGAAGTCCAGTTTCATATATTTAGGCCTCTTGTTATCTCGATATTTATTCAATTCTTTATATTAGTTCACACTCTCTTTATATATATATATTGTTTAAATTTTTAATAGTTAATGAATTACTATTTATTTATTCACTCAAGTTCAAGTACTTGTAGTGGATGGTACTTGATGTTAATACAGTTTTTTCAAATATTAAATCATTAACGAAATTTATTAATGAAATAATTTTAGTTTTAGATGACAAAAGACTTTTCAGAAAAAGGCCAAGGTAGACAGATAGATGCAATATAGATATTTTGTTGCATTTGGCTTAAAATAAATAATATATGACTTCATTAAACAGTTGATTTTTTACAAATAATATTCTAGCTGGCTTGTGAGTGAAAGTTATAATTAAAGAATAAAAATATGGTACAACTCACAAATATACAATTTTTTATTTCATACGCGTTTCAACGACTAATTTGTCGTCATCCTCAGTGAAGATACACAAATCAAATTAACTAATATATATATATATAAATATATATATATATATATATATATATATATATATATATATATATATATATATATTAAACATAACCTATAATGGGTTTTTATAAAAAACTTTATAGGTTATGTTTAATATATATATATATTTTAGTTAATTTGATTTGTGTATCTTCACTGAGGATGACGACAAATTAGTCGTTGAAACGCGTATGAAATAAAAAATTGTATATTTGTGAGTTGTACCATATTTTTATTCTTTAATTATAAACCTAGTTGATTTTTTGTTTTAGGTTATCTGGTAGAACAGCTGTTTCAAAGCATAGGTTATGATACTTTATTCATATTAATTGTAATTATTAAATTAAAAGTAACTAAAATAGGATTTTGTTGTTCACATAAGTAGGAATTGACTTTAAAAAAGGTTTGTTTATGTTACTTGTTTTTAGACTGTGCTTCTCTAAGTTTGTGTAGGGTGTGTAAACAACACCAGTACAAGTTCCTATGAAAAGATATTCCATAAACTTAGATGTAATGGCAATTATAGTGGATCGAGTGTTGAGATGGAAGTAGTGGATGCACAGCGAATGTGTGCGCGGTCGCAGGACAAACAGACTAAAGGTTATTCTTATGTGTTGGAAAGTCATCCTTATGGTAATAGTGTTACACATGTCATGAAGCGGATGGGAACGCGTCCGGGCAGACTAAAGCACGACTACAGAGGGGCAAAAGGTGGGAGGCTAACATGACAGAACTGATCAGCTCCTAATACATTATGGGTTACCCATCACGAACAACTTTACAAATATTGATGATATGAAACAAACCTGCTGGGGTACGTTTTGAGATGGTGGTGAGAAATGTTTTTGAAGGACGGCGACCGGGCATTGCGAGATTTCGGCGAAAACTACGGAATGAAAAGTCAAGACAAGCATTGATTCAAGTAGTAGCAATATGTATCCCTAGCGAAGAAAATTAAATTGATAATTTTGACACGTCAATTTTGACACAAGTTTCAGTTAAATGCGACTTTCTAAAAATGATTTTAAAGAATAATATACATGTTCTATGTAATACTAGATAAGAATAACAACTTTCTAGCATCAGATGAAATAAGGTTCATTACCAAATTTAAGCAGATGTTGCGTCAGTCTCATATTACTACAGTTATTATGAGGTAGTAGCCGTGGCTTTGTTTAGGATGACCACTGGACATGACTACCTACAGAGACACCTGCATCGCATGAAAGTGGTAGACACACCAATCTGCCCACTCTGCTCCAACAACGAAGGGACGGCAGAGCATCTTACCACTTGTGACGGCCTGAAAGATATCTTTCACGATGAGTCCAGGGAAGGACTCGCTACATTGTACTGGGAGGCACGGCGTCGGATGGCTGAGAGGCCAAGGACGGGCGTTGGCTGAAGTAAGAAGTAAGTATATTACTACAGTTGTAGTTTGATCAAAACAAATAAATTAGTGAGTGAAGGTTGGCAGAACAGACGGAGTAGCGGTAAACCTAGGCACTTGACCGAAGTGTTTACCGTTCTAAACGAGATTCTTTCGGCATTCGAGGATTAAGAATGTAATCATTACTTTCAAACTGAAAGAATTTAGTCAGTAAGCTGAATTAGATAAAAAAGCGACGGCTTCATATAGTAAAAGTACGAAATGACTTCTTAAAACTGATAATGAACTAACACGAAGTTCAAGACAGAATTCCTGAACAGCTCTCCATTTATAGCCGTCTTGTCCGGATTAAAACCAGCGCACCCGTTCAAGCTTGTACAAAACCGATCCTAATACTATTTGTAGGCTTCATAGGTGCAGTTTTATATTAGGTATTCCGATTATACTACATTAAAATATAGCTACAAAGTATCGGGTTCGGGCAGGTCTGTTATAAATATACAAATTTAAGATTCCTAAAGTACGCTAATAATCACGTCATAATATACGTACATTGTCGCAAGACTGAGGGAAATGGGAGCATTCCTTCAATTCAGCAAAGGGTTAGTTTAAGTAGTAAACTTAATTTTTGTTCATATGTAACAAGATTTTTGAAGAATTAAGTTTAATAAAAGTGTTTTTCACTTTAATAATAACTCAGTTCAAACTAGAAAACTTAATTTCTTTCACTAACAAAAACTTTCCTAACCCGATACTTTGCAGCTATAATTTAATAGCTGTACATTAATGCAACATATACATAGTGATGTAATTTCTGAAGAATTACTTGTATATGACTATTTGTAAAATGAGGTTATGTTTGTTTGAAGATATTTCATGTAAGTTTTAATCACTATTTATAGTTTGTGACATTTAATACAGGCTTTGACACATATTACCAAAAACTGCCTTTCATAATTATTTGAAAACAATAAAACTATCAAGTGAGAGAAAAGTCACTAAATACAATATACCTACTAGTACTTGATTCATTTTTTCAATTATGAATAACTTATATCATGTTTACTTTCAGTATAGTGGGCATACATTATCACAAACATAGACTATATAACATTCGTGTTTAATAAATGCAAATTTGTCTAATTAGCGAAAGTTTGAACGTACTCATATTAAATCATGCATTAATAATAACACAGAAATTTTACAACAAAAACATATTAACAAATAAAAAGATTCTGATATAAATTTACTATTTATTAAAGGTAAGGGCAATGTAATAATTCATGAGAAAAAACTAGTAATACAAATATTGTGTACTGCATAATAAACTCGTCAGTTCTTAACCATAGAAGACTTATTAAATATATCAGAAAAATGTATAAACAGAAATAATAATATGAATTATTTCAGATAGCGCAAGGCAGTTTTCTAAACAATAATATATTCAATACAGTGACATAAGAATTACTATATTTATCAATAGTGTATATGAAACAATCAATAATCTATTTTGAGAAAATTCTGTAATAAAATTATAAATATGTAGTTAAACACGAATATATTACCCGCAGTTCACTACGTGAAACCATCTGCCTCCTTAGCTCAGTGGCAGAGCACTGGTCTCGTAAACCAGGGGTCGTGAGTTCAAACCTCACAGGAGGCAAATAACTTTTTAAAATCATGCATGTTTTGAAACTAGTAAAATACTGGAGTTGAAATATGTAACATGTTACATATTTTTGTCGTACACAAATCAGACTGATTTTTATACAAGCTCATTACAGGACCTCTTATAGGTAACTTCTTACATTACAGGACCTCTTATAAAAATACATAACTTTTTTTTTCGTTTTACACATTTTTAATATACATTGATATCGAAACACTTGCCTAAATAGTGTACTTAATTTTTTAGAAAAAAATGTCGGGCGTTCCGCGAGACTATCCCATTATCAAAACAGGCCGTAAGTATGCAAGCCAAGTATATTTTTATTTTCTTATTTACTTATTTATAAAAATTTACTTCGATTTTTAAATAAATTATTACTGGCACCAACTGGAAAAAATGTAAAAATTGTCAACAAAGTTTTAAAAATTGCCAATTCTAATAATTACTGTAAATTCGTCAAGAAAACACAAAGGCAAGTGTATAAAAATATAACTATCGCAATTTTAAGAAATCCCATATTGTTTGTACTTATATATGAAGAAAATTTGTATTATGAAAATTTTTTGCAGAAACGTTTCCTGTCTTCTTGGTTTTATTTAAGAAACTGATTAGTGAGCTGGACTGTATAATTTATTTCGCATTAGAGTTACATGAAAAAGCCCGAGTTACAGAGAGCCTATAGTTCTTATTTTTTTTTTAAACAAAAATAAAGATTACAGTTTCAGAAAAATTGTGTTTGAAGAATCCTCGTACGTTCTAGATCAATTTTATTCTCGAAAATAATTAAAAAGAATTTAATCAAATGTTATCAAGCTGCTGACTTGCAAGCAACATTTTTTGGTATGTTTCAATGCAAACATTACCTACATTAAGGCCTCCACTTTTGGATTTACGACACAAGAGCAGATGGGATGTAGATCAGGTTTGTACGTCGACGTACATAGATCTTCAGGGCGGCCAGAAATATTTTCTGAGGGAGAGGTAAGGCGGGGAGCTAATTCAGAATAGAAGCAAAATTTTGAAAATTAACAGGCATTTTACGCAATTTCAAAATTAGAAATACGTTGACAAAATACATTTTAATTTCAATACATTATAAATTTAAACAGTACATTGAGTACCTTTGCAATTGTTGGATTGTACATACTGAGGTTTTCAATAAACACTTTCATCTGATTTACTTGGCAACGACCACCACGTCCACTGATATTTCTCGGCAAGTAAACTAATAAAATAGTTCACGAGCCACAAGTTTTAGTACGAATACAGGGGTGCTATTTATTAGGCAATCAGGTTAAACACTTCCAGGAAAGCAGGTCTTCCATGCAAACTTTGAATTGCCATTTTCAGAAACTTTATCCATTATTACAGCGATACTACCACGGATATGTCATAGCTTGGCCGTTTAGGCGATCTTCCCAAGTTCTATTTCTGAAATACTACGGACATTGTATGCGGATATTTAATAACAACTGTAAGCTTATCGTCAACTCTTTTATAAAAAACAAAAATTAAAATTATATTATAATTTTTATACAGAATTTTGAATTTAGTATAAAATTTGTTGAAAATTGGCGAATATGAAATAATTGTTTAGCCAATAGAGATTAAAATTAAACCTTTACTCTCTGGGGGTGGTGGTATATACCTTCTGCTCCTCTGTCGTAGGTGTATGATAACTGTACCCCAGTCATACAATTTGGTAAGGTACACACACACACACACACACACACACACACTCTCTCTCTCTCTCTCTCTCACACACACAACACACACATACATATATTTAAATTTTCGTACTTTCTATATTTTAATGTACTTCATAAATTTCTTTTAAGGGCTAATTCAGAAATTGTACCTTAGGAGCATGGCTAGGGCTAAAACGTTTTTTTTAAACGCCTTTTTTCCTTGAACATTTTATTTTTTTAAACTCGGACGCTTAAGTATCCGAGGGCAAAATGTTTTTTTTTTGGGTTCTGGTTTTTTATCAATGTTTTTTGACATTACGAGTGGCCCAAAATAATGTTTTAAGACGAGTGTTCAGCCCGGGAGTCTGCGTAGTAATGAAGATGTCTTAGCTGTTAAAAAAAAACTTTTATAAAAATTACGTAGCGAAGTAAATAGCACGAGGTTAAACTTTTTTTAAATACATTTTTATCTACAACTTTTAAACAAAGGGATAAAACATTTTCAAAGAAAGTGCATACAAAAAGGCTTGACAGAACCGTAGACAATAATTTTTTTTCACACATTGAACATACTTTACCAGCTGCTTAAGCCATGGGGAGATGTTACAAAACCTAGCATTGTTATCCCGAACCAGCTGTAGGAAGTGATGTAAGTCGTCCAGGTGTGCCAACTTCCAACCCTAACTCCGTTACACAAGACATTTCCTGCTACACAAAGACGTTCTTCTGGAAACTATTCAAAGGGTTCATTTGCGTCTTACGAAATAACCCTTTGTGTAACACTTAAATTCGATGAAAACAATCTGTTAATGTCCCTGTGGTTAAATATGCCACTATATTTCAATAGAAAATGATTATACTGGTAGATACTCAAAATTCGCATTTGCAAGAAATAGTGTTCAATTTTTAAAACGTAAATCTTAATTACAGGAACTGAAATATCCTTTAATTTTATAACAAACAATAACAGAATTCGTATATTTTTCCCATAAAAGTGTTAACTTTTCCAGTATCTAGTTTATGAATTAATAGTGTAACTCAAAATTAATATTGACTCTAATCTATGGAAATAACCAAACATTTAAATTACCATTATTTCAGATTTAATTGGGTAATCAAATTTCCTGGTCAAATTTTGTATCCAATAAAATTTACACCATAAATTAGGCTTATCCTATGGAATTAATTTTCATACCTAGTCTATGGTTCTAGACCAGACAGTTTTAGACAACAGTTGTTACAAAACTATACAATTTTGAATTAATTTTAATTACAAAAACTCTACTCTTTCACTTGAAAAATTTTCACTAAAAAAACTATTCAACCTATTAATATTTTAAGCGTTTAAATTAACCTTCCCACTTTTATTCTCTTTTTCTAAACGGATATTTAAACAGGTAAAATTCAATTACTTTATCTACTAAATTATTTTATATACAAAACTTTAATCTTAAAATACAATATCAAGAGCACAGTGGTACAATATATTACAATGAAAATATTGAAAAGAACCCTAATCCCACAAAAATAATAAAAAATAACAAATAAAACAAGTTATTTAAGATTAAACCCTTATGTACATTTCGATGACCATGTCATCATCATCAGAGGGTCTTATTACAAAATACAATCTAGTAAACAATAAGTTACAGTATAGATTGTATTTTGTAATAAGACCCTCTGATGATGATACATGGTCATCGAAATGTACATAAGGGTTTAATCTTAAGTAACTTGTTTTAATTGTTATTTTTATATTTGTCGATTCCATCTTCATGTGAGCTACTAGTTTTCACTAAACACTTGTAAATATTTATGAGCTTGCATATAATAGCACTTACTTATATTTGTTGAGGACGGCCGTTTCGGGAGATGTGTCCCACTATCAATTCAGACTGTAACTTGTAAATATTTACAAATATTTAGTGTTATTTTTAATTATTTTTGTGGTATTTAAGTTCTTTCCAATATTTTCATTGTAATTCAATCTTAAAGTAATTATCTCTCTATATAAAAACTGATTTATGTATGCATGTTATAGGTGCCTAAACCCCTGAACAGAAGTTAATAAAAATTGGAGGGATTGTTTAACACATAACACAACCAAGATGGTTCATGTGAAGTTTGGTGTAGATCCATCCACAGGGCTCCACAGAGACTTAGGCTGGTTCAGTTTTAAACCCTCCATAAGTCTAATGATAAAATGTATATCCTATCTAGCGCTACTTAATTAATTAAAATAATTATCAACTTAATGTAAACATAAAAATAAATTATTAATTATTATTATAATCGACTTTAAAAGTAGGATCGCCAATAATACTCTTGCGACATTTGAACCCATCGAAGCAACGGAACCAGACTAACAAAAAAAACTGACAACCAACTGGCAGAAATAAGTGACAAGATCAAAGGAGAAATGGTCTTAATTCTACGAATACCGATGATTTCATCTGATTTCAAACAACTACAGTTTCCTTTTCATCTTGCATTCATAATAACCATATAAGGTTCAAGGACAATCATTGACCATTGGTGGACTAAATTTGGAACATTCATGCTTTTCTCACGGGCTACTACAAGTCCTGTCCTCACGTATTGGGACATCTAAAAATTTGTATGTTCGAAGCCTAATGAAATGACAAAAAACATTCTCTATTCTCTAGCAATGTTGTAAATGAAATATAATTATATAGACGTTTGATTTAGTGTCTTATTGGAAAAATTAATTAATAATTTTCCATTTTCCGTTATAAAATTATGATTTCGGGTTCAGCAACGCGCGGTGGGTAACGCTATTACTCCTACCTAAATACAATTTGTCACTTTCATAATTTGAACAGATTTCTAAATCAAATATTAGATTCTAATAATGTAAAACAGTTTGTCCAGTAATTGTTTGATTTACTAACCTCAATGTTTACTTACATATTTTGGAAACATTTCATCGATTGTGTCTATTTTAATTACTAACTGCTAAATTTTTTACTCTTTTTAACAATATTTCAGAAGCAATTTTAAAATAGTTTACCATTGTAAAATATTCAATGTTGTTTGAGTTAATTTTTTTTTTTTAATAATCTTACAGTTTGCCCTACATTTTTGGTTAAGAAACATAAGAAAATTTCTCATTTGATTTTAATATGTTTTCATTTCAATTTATAACGAATCTATCCCTGCAACAATTTTTGTCTGGATATTCGACATGACCAAAAATTCCTAAATAAGTTTTAAGCTCTACTAGAACTAAACTATATATATATATATATATATATATATATATATAGTTTCACAAGTGAAAGTGATAAGTGTATACAAGAAAACAGTGTTGCATAATCTACAAATATATATAAAATATATATAATAGTATATATATATATATATATATATATATATATATATATATATATATTTATTACTGATTTTATGCTGATTATATATATATACAGTATACTCCCGATTATCCGTGGGCGGATTAACCGGTTAGCGGATTATCCGGGATTTGCCATTGTTTTACAAATATCCAATTTTTATTCCAATCAGACTCATGTGTTTAAATTTCCAAACGGTGAATTACGACGTAAATACATATGAGGCTTAATAGAAGTTAAGATGAAGGGAATAGATATGTAAATATGTACGTACTAATTTTTACATTGAAAGGGAAGCATCCCGACGCGGGCCAACGAAATAAAAGGGGCGAGCAGACTACTGTATATAAGAGACAATGACAAAATGCTTGGACGCCCGAAAACCTAATGTGTATCATAAGATTGTAAACAAAAGTCAGCTAATCTCGGCTATAAATAGTCTAGGACGTGGCATATGCATTATCCATCTCTGTCATATACATTATCGATCTTTATGACACACGTGACACAAGATGGTTCTCAAGAAACTTAGATCGAACATTAAAGCTAAATCAATGCTCACAAAAAAACAGACGAAAGTGACAGATTTTTTTGTTAAAAAGTGAAAGTATTATGTGTAAAGGAAATTACATATGTACATACATACTTACTTTTGACATATACTTATATACGTATTGTAAATAGTTAGACATATAAATGTACATGTTATAATCCGTCAAATACATCGACATTTTAAATTATTTTCTATATTTATCTTGTCCTCTGAAGATTACTTGTGAGTTGCATTAACCGGGGTCATTATTTGTGTAACTTATAGCATAATAATCGATTATCGATCGTTTTGCGTATTCTTTGTACATAGCGGATTATCCGGGAAATTCGTTATCCGGCGTTGCCGGACCACCCTATTCAACGGATAATCGGGAGTTTACTGTATATATATGTATATATGATATAAAAAGCTAATGCCTTTTCATTTTTTTGACCAAACCATTCCCATAATCAGTCTTATCTGAAATATTTTCCCAGATCCGTCTAGCTCATTCAAGAAGAGTTTTCCTCCCTAAACTCCGTCATTTATATTTTGCATCATGCCATCATAAATGATCTTATGTTCATGAATGTGTTAGGAATGCTTGATTAAACATTTGACTGGAGAATAACAGGGTGTTGTAATTCTGGAGATGTAGTTCTGTTCAAGGTGCAAATCCACAATAAATGAAGTAGTCGCACCTTGGGTTACTGTTAGGATTTCAAATAACCAAGTAAAATGGTCTGAATAGGAAGCAAGTCAGGCGCGTTTCCAAGGGGGGGGGGGGCGATGGGGCGATCGGCCCCCCAACCCTCATGAACTTTGGGTTAAAAATCGACAATATATTATTAAATTAGGACTTTCTATTAAATTAGTCTTTTACTTAAGTTAATTCCTCTTTTATTGTAAATAAAAAATAAAATTTTAATTTTTAATTTTAAATGTGACGCGTTCCATCGTAAACGTCTAAACGTTTTAACAACAGATAGCGCTAGTGAAGCTTAGTCTCGAACATATGATTTATCTACGGGCGGCCACTACTATATACGTATCTATGTTGCGCAGCATACTCACTTACGCATCACCCGTCTGGGGTCATGCAGGTAACACACGCACACGCAGACTACAGTTATACCAAAACAAGGTTTTGCGAATAATCACAAAGGCACCTAGATGTACAAGATTAACACTGCTTCACACTGACTTAAAAGTGCCTTTCATCAAACAACACCTCCGACACTTAGCAACAAAGTTCTACAAACAGGCTCACGCATATACAACATCAACACTCATTTCCTCACTGGGTAGATATGACCCCACCCACGACACACACAGACGGCCGCTGTCCTTACTGACCGCCTAGCTCACACCATACCACCAAAATAAAATATACATACTAATAAATTCTGCTTCACAGTTATGTTCCAGGTGACGCAGGGGCACATCTCCAGGGCCGCTTAGCCCCAACGGAAGTAATAATTTGATTGCATGCCTTTTCAGTTTCGAGTAGGCAGCAGAAGAAGAGGTGCATGCCATTCCTGCCATAGACTCACTAACAAGGTATTTGCAAGGTAATACCTCTCCTTATTCCATAGCATAAGGTGATCCAAGCCCCCAGGGTTCCTGCATGATCTGTCGCGGGATTTTTCCTGGCAGGGTTTCTTTCTTGCCAGGTTTTTTTCATCCCGCTCTTAGCGCGACACTTACCGTACTGTTTCATTTCACTATCTCCTGATTCTCCATGGAAAGAGCTTATGAGCTTGGTACATGGGCAATCAATCCCGTTTCCTTCATTCGCGGTAGGGATACTAACCGCATGCGCATGTGAGACGGAGGTAGCTCGCTAGAGGTTGGCTGCCACGAGGGCTGGGCGGGTTTTGGGGGCTCAGACCCGGGTAAAATAAAAAAAACATGATTTTCAATACGTATTTTTGCAAGCGTAATATTCGCAGTTGACTCCGGAACTGTTCGTGTTGGAAGAATAACTACTTATATTAATTATTAAACCATTTTTATAATAATAGCTTATTATGAAATTAATAATATTCTCTAGCCATAAGTGTTATCGAAACGGAATAATTATTTATTAAAAAGTCTAATTTGTTACGAATCTTTATCACGCTACCGATTTCTAACGCAAGCATAGAAAGAACTTTTTCCGTCCTATGTTTTTACATACACGCACGCACATATTATATATATATATATATATATATATATATATATATATATATAATGCAACGATCGCCCCCCCCCAAAGCAAGTCGCTGGATACGCGCCTGCAAGTGGATTACAATGTAATTACAAACATGTAATGTTTCATACGTGATCGGTTTTGTCGTTAGATAGTATGGTGAGTGATCCCCTCGCTGGGGATGGCGCTGTTACTGGTAAATAGTTAACTGTTAAAAAAGCTGTTTTCTGTACGGGTATGGTAGAGAAGTAAAAAATACAAAGGAACAAACTTTGAAGTGGCTTGTATTTCATGTTAAAATGTGGGCTCAATTAGTGTAAAGCCTTTTGTGTTTTGTACACAAACCAACTTTACATCTTTATATATAATGAAGAAGATATATGTATGGCGAGTGTTCCCATCAATTGTGGCAGTTAGCACAGTAGCTTGTATGCAACTAACCGTTAAAAAGCTGTTTTCTTGCAGTCACTGGTGTGTTACCAACATAACATATTTTTTCTTGAATTTTGTAGTCCATTACATTCGGTGAATCTTAAATAAAATTTTTATACATGATGAATACAGATTTTATATACTGTATTTGTATTCACATTGTGATAATTTAATATACTGTATTTGATTGATTTTAAATGCACATAATCTTACAAGAGTTATTTATAACATTGTTAATCTCTTTATAGTTCTGTTTTGGAGAATTACTTTGCTGCTGAGATAAAGTTGCCCACAAGAAAAAAAAACATTCATTATGGTTTTGCAATGGGTAGTAAAAAGAGAAAAATGATTATATTTTATGATTTTTTTAAACAATTGTTATGATTTCTGCAATGTTCTAGACTTTGTTCATAACAATCGAAGCAAGATGAAAAACACTGAATAACAAATATATGACATGGTATGGTACATATACCTACTCATATAATAACGTCGTTTCTGTTTGGTGATTTAGATAAAAGTTTTAAAATATAGTACTGAAGCAAAAAATACATAAAAACGATCTTTGAAGCATGTTGTATCGAAATTTGGACTCAATCTGTACAAAACATTTGAGTTTTTAGTGCACACAAACCAGCCTAACATTTTATATATTAAAATAACACCCGAGTTTAGATAAAAAAATTTGAATTAAATATTTAAAAAACAGAAGCATTTTGGGTTTTGCAACATAATAGCAATTATGAATAAAATATTAGAACTAAAGATTATAAAACAACAAAAATGTAGACCATAATTTATACAAGACGTAAAGCAAAATGAGAACAGAAATGAAAAAATAAAATAAATAACAGAATTATCTCAAGAAAATTGTGAATTGTGCTAAATGGAATATGTTGGCAGAATCGATAGATTTAGCTAAACGCCCTGTTAGGCAAAATTTCTGATTAACTTTATAATTAACACTGATTGCAAGGTAATTGCTTTAGCAGTCTTGATGGGAAGTTGACTTGATTGGCCGTAATGAAATGGGAACTGTAAATGCTATGGTTATAGTCGATTAGCGTTTAACTTAATGGATTAATCAACTTAATTATATTTCACGCGAATTTTTTCTTTTACATAACAAATGTATATAGTATTTGTTAAAACAAAAAATTGAACAAATTTTACAATACTTTTTTAATTTACAGCAAATTATAGGCCTACCTATCATGACAATTTCTTTTGGATTTTCTATGAAATGGATTACTTAAATTTATGAAGTAGCAAGATAAAACATTTTCGATCAACTAATTGATCTTTGTCAATGATAATGTAGCATATAAAACTTTCACGGATAGTCATGGATATTAATTTCAGGAGTAGTCGGGACAAGTCATAGTATGTATTTTGTATATTCATCCATCTTTGTATATTCATCAATCATGATTGACTTTTGTCATTGGAACTCATAAGAAAAAACAATTGATTGACTGTGAGTTAGTGTTTACAATTTAATTATTATATTTGTTTACAAGCTAAGCCCAAATACTATTATATAAGTTTAAACTTGTTTAAAATTATATGAACTAAAGTGAATTATTGATTGATTATTATGAATTGCTTATAGATATAAATATGATTATAATCATACTCAATGTTTAGTAAAAATATTAGTAATTACATAAGTCAATGATTTTAAATATAACGTACCAAAAAGCTCATATATTAATTTTAGATTTTCTGTCTCAATTCTGCAAAATGACTGTTTTTTTTCTGATAACATAAAAATTAATTTACCTTTCAGTTTTATAAGACACTCCCGAACACCGATGACACATTTCCACATCTGTTTGTAAAATTATATGACTCCGTCTCTGTGATGATAAAAATGGGTGTTTTGTTATAGTTATACTGAAAATAAAGATTAATAAACGATGTAATTTATCATATATCACTTCTTATTAATATATACTTTACTTATTTAAACATATTTACCTATTTCCTCTTCTTGATGTCGTCTTCAATGAGATTTTCTTTAGAAATCAATCAAACGTTTCAAACAAACAAAACAATTTTTGTATCATTTTAAAACAATGTTTTTCTATGATCTGAAAATGTCAATGTTATACAAACACAATATTTGAAATTATAAAAAATAACAGCTGTCGCTCCCTACCTTTCTGGAGAATTCTTATCTGCCACCAATTCTGAAAGATTTATAACACTAGATTATTATTAATAAATCAATTATTATAAAATTTAACTCTTTTACTGATATACAGTACTTAACTTTATTCAAAATGCCATTTTTTAATGGAACTGCCATTACTTTGTGTTTTGTTTTAGTTTTTTGCTTCGTTTTTATTTTTAAGAGAGAGAGAGAGAGAGAGAGAGAGAGAGAGTGAGAGAGAGAGACCGACCGACCGACCTCCTGAGTGAGGTCGAGACAGCAGAGCAGGAGGACTGGTGGCAAAAAGACCAGAAATACTTCTGATAATTTTTGTTGTCGTAAATAATAATAATAATATTTTCGTGATCTCAGACATTTGCTTTAATCCTATAATTGATTCAAAACAACTAAAACTTAAATAAGACATAGTTGATAATTAATTATATTTCCTATATATTGCATCACAAAAATTAGAATCGGAATTGGAACTTTAATCAATGGATACTTTAGTATTGACGATTCCTGGAATCGAGAATCGGAATCGGCCTATCCTTACATTTATACTGTTGTGTATCTTTTTTTATTACTGTTAGTGATTTTTGAAAATGGAAAATCCAAGATTCGAGTAGCGATTAAGTTCTGCATAAAAAAGTACTGAACGCACATAAATGCATGTTGACTTTTAGATATCACTAAGAGTTCTTATTCAAATTCAACTGTTGCCAAGTAGACAAACCAGTTTAATATACATATGAATATTATTAAAGTTCTGAGAATGGAGTCATTCATAAACGCATCAGCAAAAAAAAAATATTTTAATGTTATGAAAGAGAAAAATGTACTCAAATGTATACAAATATTCCTAACTGAAGTGAAGATGAGTATATTAAAAATTTAAACCAGTTTGAAATTGGTTGGGACAGATTAAATAATTGTGGATGGTTATTGATTGAAGGTAAGAGAATTGGTTAAGCTGTAGTGACGTCATCTGAATTGGTATATAACTTTTTACAGGGCAAGTTTGGGAAGAAAGAAAATAATATACCATCAAGACAATGAGCGCTCAGATATGCGCTGTTGCTATGACAAAAACTCATAAACTAAGACTCAAACTGCTGTCAAGCTTGCCTTGTTGACCTATTTTGAGACCATTAGGCAGACAAATTCTCTGTTCTACTCTACAAATTTAATTTGGTGTATGGAAATTATTTTCAAATAAAGAAGTAATACAAGCACACATGAGTTTTTAGTAAACCTCCTTATAGGCCTGCTTACATTGTCAGCAAACAAAATGTTTTATTTTTAAAATCATATGATTGCCATAGATTTCATTACTTCACATAGTAAAAGCATTTCATAGGAAACCATTATTTCATCACATGAAACATCAGTAATAAAAAGTTAATCATAAAAATGGTCATTTTTACAGCTTAAAATAGAAAAGTGAAACATAGTACACAATGAAAAATACATTTCAAATATCTGGAATGTTTAATATACTTGTGTGTGTGTGTGTATATATAGTGTTAGTTTCACATAGGCCTACGAGTTTTACCGTAATTTTTTATTTACTTTTATTACAAAATGTAAAATATAAATTAAAAATAAACTATCAGTCAATAGAATAAATAAATAGTACGATGTAATAATAAAATTAAGAATAATACAACAGTATCATTATAATTAATTTCTTTCACTATATTTAAACCTTTAGTTTAAACAAATCAATAAAATAGAATTTTCTACACAAGTAAATCATGTTTTTGTTTTAAGATACTGTACATAGTTCTGTGACTTTACCAACATTAAACAATTACACCAACTTGAATATTTCTCTACTAGAGTGCAGCACAATTCAGAGGAAATAGTCTTATTGGGCCCATATTGTTCAACATCTACATCAAGGACATACCGACAATACTGAACACACAAGTGGCCATATTTGCAGATGACACCGCTTAGTCATGGTAACTACATCTAATACACTCAAATATACAGGACCTCCTTATAGTACTAGAATCATGGCTGAGCTACTGGAGTTAAGGTGAATGTGGCCAAGTGCCAGGCTCTGCTTCTCTCCAAACGTAGGACACACTAACTCAACACACCACTAAAACTTTAGACGAGGACGTTCACTGGGGGAACCAGGTCAAATATCTGGAAGTCATACTCGACAGAGGCCTAACTTGGGACCCTTACATTACCAACACGTTGAAAAAGCAACAATTAGATTAACACAATTGTATCCTATGCTTAACAGAACAAGCCCACTTGCTCAACATGGCGGTCACTGCTATATACGTATCTATGTTGCGCAATATACTCACGTACGCTTTACCTGTCTGGGGTCATGCAGGCAACTCATGCACACGCAGACTTCAGTTGTTCCAAAACAAGGTTTTGCGAATAATCACAAAAGCAGCTAGATGTACAAGATTAACAATGTTTCACACTAACTTAAAAATGCCTTTCATCAAACAACACCTCCGAAACATAGCAACAAGGTTCTACAAAGAGACTCATGCATATACAACATCCACTCATTTCCTCACTGGGTAGATACAACCCCACTCACGACACACACAGACGGCCGCTGTCCTTACTGACCGCCTAGCTCTAACTATAATACAAACAATAAAAATATATATACTAATAGATTATGCTTCACAGTTATGATGCAGGGGCACATCCCCAGGGTCGCAGCTTAGCCCCAATGGAAGTACTAATATGATTGCATGCCTTTGCAGTTTCGAGTAGGCAGCAGAAGAAGAGGTGCATGCCATTTCTGCCATAGACTCACTAACAAGTTATTTGTAAGGTAAAACCCCTCCTTATCCCTTAGCATAAGGTAATCCAAGCCCCCAGGGTTCCTGCATGATCTGTCGCGGGATTTTTCCTGACAGGGTTTCTTTCTTGCCAGGTTTTTCATCCCGCTCTTAGCGCTACACTTACCGTACTGTTTCATTTCACTATCTCCTGATTCTCCATGAAAAAAGGGCTTATGAGCTTGGTACATGGGCAATCAATCCCGTTTCCTTCACTCAAGGTAGGGATACTAACTGCATGCGCACGTGAGACAGAGGTAGCTTGCTAGAGGTTGGCTGCCACGAATGCTAGGCAGGTTTTGGGGGCCCAGACCCGGGTTGAAAAAAAGTCTTAGCCACCTCAATGTACAAGATTAACACTGTTTCACAATGACTTGAAAGTGTCTTTCATCAAACAACACCTCCGACACTTAGCAACAAGGTTCTACAAACAGGCTCATGCACATACAACATCCATACTCATTTCTTCACTGAGTAGATACGACCCCACCCACGACACCAGTGGCGTAGCCAGGACGATATTTGGGGGCGGCACGATTCGGGGATGTGAAACCCTTCCGTGGAAATTTTGAATGTTTCGTTAGTAATTATGTTTTATTGCTATTTTGGTACTTAAATCTACACAACTGTTGGGTCATCGGGAAGCTATTTTGCTAAAAACCTAGTGCTGTTTTGTAGGTTAATACTTTTTTGCTAAACTTAATTGGTTTTAAGGGGGCACGTACCCCCTGTGCCTTTTCCTGGCTAGGCACCTGCATGACATAGCATATACAACATCCATACTTATTTCCTCACTCGGTAGGTACAACCCCATACACGACAAACAATGCATCCTAGCACTAATGTAATTAATATCTACATACTAATATTAATCTGCTTTATAGTTATGTTTCAGGTGACGACGGGCACATCCCCATGGTGCTTAGTCTCAGCGGAAGTACTAATTTTGAATTGGATGGCTTTTCATTTTCGAGTAGGCAGCGGAAGAAGAGGCACATGTCATTCCTGCCATAGCCTCCCTAACAAGGTATTTGTATGTAAGAATGTAATATAAATAAAATCATATAAAAACATTGTTTGTTTATTGAACAACTTTAGGTTACCTTTTCTTTTTATTGAAATTCAATATTTGGTTCATTTAAAAAGTATTAACTTGAGCTATGTTCTTATCAAACTGATAAAATCTGAAATTATGGTTGTTTGTCTTTCCCGTGGTAAACACACCCATACAGTTATCTGTAGAGTTTTAACATTAGGAAAAGACATTTAAATTTGTCACAAGCTTTTCTTTATAATAGATTTGTATGAAATTCACTAAATAACACTTTCGGTACACAGTTCAATTTTCTAGTAAATTCAATATAGTTTTAAATTAAAAACTTTTACAATATACAACTTTCTCATACAACAATAAAGTAAACAAAGTTGTGATGGCCAATTTTCTGTGAGGGGCGCGCCCAAAAATATTTTTACCACAAAGTAGCCGTGGGTTAAAAAAGTTTGTGAACCATTGCCCTACGAGCCTACGATATTGTGACGGCATGGGGGTTTGAACCTTTTACCCGGCAAGCTGGCCTGAGCAACCGGGCGGGTCCACAGGTGGCGGATAGTGGGACGGCCTACAGAAATGTAGGTTACCTGTGAATAAGGATTCCGGAAGGTTTCTGAATATGCAGGCCTGGACCAAGGCTATGGTTCAAAGGTGAGGAATTATCCCTCCTCGTCAGTCAACCGGTTGGGCTTGGTAGAAATAACCGAGTGCTCTGACCGGGGAGACTGGGGTAGTTGGGAATTAAGTCCTCACAATGCTACTCTCACCTCCCGGGTGAACCAAGGGCAATGCGACAGTGAAGTAGGGGCGGGAAACTGCCCAAACGACACAGTTGTAAAAAAGAGAGTAAAGCAGGCTGTTCATCTGAGCAGTTAATAATGTCCTGAACTTGGGGTGTGCTTCAAGGTCAGTGACTGAATACCCAATCCAAGGTGGAAGGCATCGTGCCGAAGGATGAATGGCTGCAGGGTATAAAATGCAGTCCCAAACGATCCCCTTGAGGAACCAGACAAAACCTCATTGTATGTTGTCTTGCCAGGGCAGTGGGGGCTCTGCTCTGGTCGACCGTTATTTCCCCCATACTCGTGGGACTTTAATGAACCAAGTAAGTATAAGAATTAATTTCGAGACTGCACAGACAGTGGGAGCCAATGAGACGGCAAACCGTGAGTCTGTAGCAGATGTGTCAACGGCAACCATCACTGGGGGTGCGGGGGCGGCTGTCAAGCTGCCGACTGCAGAAACCGGTGAAGTGGCTGTAGAGTTGAGCACGATGTCTAGTCCTAGGGCTGCTCTGCGGACCCAGGCGACTGCAAATTAAGCAGAACTATGATCAAGATCCTCCAAGTGAACCTACAGCATAGCAGGGCGGCGAGTGCTGTCGTGTGTAGGATGCTGGACAGGGGAGAGGTGGACTTGGTGCTCATCCAGGAACCATGGATTTCTGGAGGAAAAATATGCGGGCTGGCGACATCTGGAGGTAAGTTGTTGTATGATAAGGACTCCGGTGTTCCCAGGACGTGTATCCTGGTTAGGAGGGGGTTGTGTGCTTTTGTACTAACGAACTTCTGTTGCAGGGATTTGTTAGCAGTGACGGTGGAGCTGCGGGCGGAGGGGGGGATGAAGAGGCTGAACCTGGCCACGGCATATCTCCCCTTTGACTGCGCGGGGGCTCTGCCAACACAAGAGCTGAGGAGCCTGGTCGAGCACTGCGAGGCTGTGGATGAGGAGCTGCTGGTGGGGATGGATGCTAACTCCCATCACACTTCGTGGGGTAGTACAGGTACAAACACCAGAGGTGAGGAACTTTTAGCTTATCTTAGCTCTAAGAATCTACTAGTCCTAAATCAGGGGGAAGAGCCGACGTTTGTCACTAGGGCCAGACAGGAGGTCCTGGACATTACGGTGGCATCGAACCAGATGGCTAGGTATGTACTAAATTGGCATGTGTCGGATGAACCATCTTCTTCTGATCACAGACATATTAGGTATGATATCTCTCTAAATCCAGCCATGCTTCGCCCAACCAGGGATCCAAGAAGAACAGACTGGGACTCCTACAGGAGGGACCTGGGTGTTCGGATTGAGGAGGCTGGATTGGAGTATGGTGGGAGGAGAGAGCTAGAAGACTCTGCCACATTGGTTGGCGAGGCTATAATAGAATCCTTTACCGATAACTGCCCTCTCAGTGAGGGGAGGAAAGTAGGGGATCCGTCATGGTGGAACAAGAAGCTAGCCAAACTTCGGAAGACCACCAGGAGACTCTTTAATAGAGCAAAAAAGAACGGGGAGTGGGACCTGTATAGGAAAATACTAACCGAATACAACAGGGCAATTAGAGAAGCGCGCAGGAAGTCCTGGAAGGAGTTTTGTCATGAGATTGACAAAACTCGGGAAGGGGCACGACTGTATAAAGTGCTCTCTAAGGACCCAGTTAACCCGGTGGGGATGCTAAGAACCCCACTGGGAAATATAACAAAAACGGCAGGGGAAACTGTGGAAGAATTAATCAGGACACATTTCCCTTCCAGTACCCTGAGGAAACTTGGGGGAGCAGACACTGAACCGGTTACCAAACTCTCCACAAGACGTGGTAAGAGGGAGGACTGGGAAGTGGCAAGGAGGATAGTAACTCCACAAAGGGTAAGATGGGCTATTGGCACTTTTAAACCCTACAAATCTCCAGGTCCAGATGGGATCTATCCTGTGCTGCTGCAGCAGGGAATGGATATGCTGGTGCTGGTACTTACTAGATTATACAGGCTAAGCATTGCTCTAGGGCATGTGCCGGCAGCCTGGAAATCTAGTAAGGTGGTCTTTATACCTAAGCCCACCGGTAACCAATCGGAAGGGAAAGGATACAGACCTATCACACTCATGTCCTTTGTTCTCAAGGGACTTGAAAAACTGGTTGATAGGCATATTAGGGGGGGTGCTTTGGCTATCAAACCACTGCATTGGAACCAGTATGCTTACCAACCGGGGAAATCTTGCGAGGGAGCTCTCCATCAAGTGGTTGGTAGGATTGAGCAAATGATCGCTAAGAAAGGTTGTGCCATAGGTGCCTTCCTCGACATTGAAGGGGCTTTCAATAACCCCTCAGTGGAGACGATGGTAAGTGGTGCAAGACGTCATGGAGTGGATGCGACCACTTGTGGTTGGATAAGTTCCATGTTAACAAACAGAAGCATTTCTGTAGAGGTGGCAGGGGAGGTCAGAAGGGCGGAGACAAGTCTGGGCTGTGCACAGGGGGGGGTTCTCTCTCCTCTGTTGTGGTGCCTAGTGGTTGACAACCTTATTGAACTCCTGAATGAACAGGGGTACTTCTGTCTAGGATATGCGGACGACATAGTTGTCCTGAGCCTGGGCAGATTCCCTGATACAGTCCTTGAGGTAATCAGGAATCCTCTACGACTGATTGAAGAGTGGTGTAAAAAGGAGAACCTTAGGGTAAATCCAAAAAAGACTGCTCTCATTAACTTCACCAGACAGCGAAAAGATCTGACGACCAGGATGCCCCGCTTGTTTGGTGAATACCTTGAGTTTGTGGGGGAGGTGAAGTACCTGGGAGTTACTCTGGACAGGAAACTCACCTGGAATCCACATCTTGAGAGGACAGTTAACAGGGCCAAAAGGGCACTGATGACTGTGAGAAGAATGGTGGGTAAGAAATGGGGACTGAAGCCATCAATGATGCACTGGATGTATCTGAGGGTGATAAGACCTATGATTACCTATGGAGCTCTGGTGTGGTGGACAAAGGCCAACCAGGCACAGACAAGAGCTAAACTGAGCTCTATCCAGAGATTGGCCTGTCTGTGCACACTGGGAGCGATGTCAACTACACCAGGTGCAGCAATGGAAGTAATGCTTAACCTCCCTCCCCTTGAGCTTGTCCTTAGGGGAGAGGCGAGGCTAGCGGCATGGAGATTGCGCAACTCGAGCAACTGGGCTAACCTCCCAGATGTCTCGGGACATATGAGTATCGAGTGCGTGGTCAAAGAACCCGTCTTGGAAATGGGCAGCGACCACATTACTCGAATGTTTGCACCTGACCAGGTCCACCAAACAGTGATGGAATGGTCAGGGACATTAACATCGGGAGCTCAGATCTGGTACACAGATGGCTCCAAGATGGACTTCGGCACTGGAGCGGGGGTGTATTGTAAAAACCCAAGGGTAGAACTAGTTTTTTCCTTGGGGAGGCATACCTCTGTCTTTCAGGCCGAAGTATATGCTATAAATGCCTGTCTGGGAGAGATAGCGAGAAGGGAAACACATGGGGCCCGGATTGCTATTTTCTCCGACAGTCAGGCAGCAATTAAGGCACTAAACGGACACGTGGTCACCTCGGCCATAGTCAGGGAGTGCCTAATTAACCTACAAGCTCTGGCAAGGCACAATCAAGTCAAGATTGGTTGGGTGCCAGGGCATAGGGGAATACTTGGAAATGAAGCCGCAGATGCGCTGGCCAGGGAGGGGTCCTCGACTCCCCTGATTGGACCGGAACCTGCGGTGGGTATTTCCAAATCCATGGTCAGGATGACAGTGCGAAGGTGGATGGCTGAAAGACACTGTGAGCACTGGATCAGGGCCGAAGGGATGAGACACAGTAAGCTAACCCTTAGGAGACCTTCCTTGGGGCTGCAGAAGAGTCTCATCTATCTGTCTAGGCAGGAATTAAGGATAGCCACAGGACTACTCACGGGACACTGTGGACTAAGGAAACATTTGCATAAAATGGGTATCTACAAGGATGAACCAGTGTGCAGATTGTGCGGGCAGGAACAGGAGACTGCCACACACATCATTTACAGATGTGGAGTACTTGCTGAGAGGCGCTTCAACCTCTTTGGTGATGGAACGGCTTTGGTGGATGCTGAAGGTAAAACTCTAGTCAGGAAACTCCTAAACCTGGTAAGAGGGAAGGGGTTATTTGACTAGATCAGGGAGGTAAGTACAATATACCTTAAGGTAGCAGTGCTTCGGGCAATTCAAACCCGCTCCCAAGTTAAAAAAAAAAAAAAAAAAAATCCTATGCTTAACAGAACAAGCCCACTTGCTCAACATGGCGGTCACTGCTATATACGTATCTATGTTGCGCAATATACTCACGTACGCTTTACCTGTCTGGGGTCATGCAGGCAACTCATGCACACGCAGACTTCAGTTGTTCCAAAAAAAGGTTTTGCGAATAATCACAAAAGCAGCTAGATGTACAAGATTAACAATGTTTCACACTAACTTAAAAATGCCTTTCATCAAACAACACCTCCGAAACATAGCAACAAGGTTCTACAAAGAGACTCATGCATATACAACATCCACTCATTTCCTCACTGGGTAGATACAACCCCACTCACGACACACACAGACGGCCGCTGTCCTTACTGACCGCCTAGCTCTAACTATAATACAAACAATAAAAATATATATACTAATAGATTATGCTTCACAGTTATGATGCAGGGGCACATCCCCAGGGTCGCAGCTTAGCCCCAATGGAAGTACTAATATGATTGCATGCCTTTGCAGTTTCGAGTAGGCAGCAGAAGAAGAGGTGCATGCCATTTCTGCCATAGACTCACTAACAAGTTATTTGTAAGGTAAAACCCCTCCTTATCCCTTAGCATAAGGTAATCCAAGCCCCCAGGGTTCCTGCATGATCTGTCGCGGGATTTTTCCTGACAGGGTTTCTTTCTTGCCAGGTTTTTCATCCCGCTCTTAGCGCTACACTTACCGTACTGTTTCATTTCACTATCTCCTGATTCTCCATGAAAAAAGGGCTTATGAGCTTGGTACATGGGCAATCAATCCCGTTTCCTTCACTCAAGGTAGGGATACTAACTGCATGCGCACGTGAGACAGAGGTAGCTTGCTAGAGGTTGGCTGCCACGAATGCTAGGCAGGTTTTGGGGGCCCAGACCCGGGTTGAAAAAAAGTCTTAGCCACCTCAATGTACAAGATTAACACTGTTTCACAATGACTTGAAAGTGTCTTTCATCAAACAACACCTCCGACACTTAGCAACAAGGTTCTACAAACAGGCTCATGCACATACAACATCCATACTCATTTCTTCACTGAGTAGATACGACCCCACCCACGACACCAGTGGCGTAGCCAGGACGATATTTGGGGGCGGCACGATTCGGGGATGTGAAACCCTTCCGTGGAAATTTTGAATGTTTCGTTAGTAATTATGTTTTATTGCTATTTTGGTACTTAAATCTACACAACTGTTGGGTCATCGGGAAGCTATTTTGCTAAAAACCTAGTGCTGTTTTGTAGGTTAATACTTTTTTGCTAAACTTAATTGGTTTTAAGGGGGCACGTACCCCCTGTGCCTTTTCCTGGCTAGGCACCTGCATGACATAGCATATACAACATCCATACTTATTTCCTCACTCGGTAGGTACAACCCCATACACGACAAACAATGCATCCTAGCACTAATGTAATTAATATCTACATACTAATATTAATCTGCTTTATAGTTATGTTTCAGGTGACGACGGGCACATCCCCATGGTGCTTAGTCTCAGCGGAAGTACTAATTTTGAATTGGATGGCTTTTCATTTTCGAGTAGGCAGCGGAAGAAGAGGCACATGTCATTCCTGCCATAGCCTCCCTAACAAGGTATTTGTATGTAAGAATGTAATATAAATAAAATCATATAAAAACATTGTTTGTTTATTGAACAACTTTAGGTTACCTTTTCTTTTTATTGAAATTCAATATTTGGTTCATTTAAAAAGTATTAACTTGAGCTATGTTCTTATCAAACTGATAAAATCTGAAATTATGGTTGTTTGTCTTTCCCGTGGTAAACACACCCATACAGTTATCTGTAGAGTTTTAACATTAGGAAAAGACATTTAAATTTGTCACAAGCTTTTCTTTATAATAGATTTGTATGAAATTCACTAAATAACACTTTCGGTACACAGTTCAATTTTCTAGTAAATTCAATATAGTTTTAAATTAAAAACTTTTACAATATACAACTTTCTCATACAACAATAAAGTAAACAAAGTTGTGATGGCCAATTTTCTGTGAGGGGCGCGCCCAAAAATATTTTTACCACAAAGTAGCCGTGGGTTAAAAAAGTTTGTGAACCATTGCCCTACGAGCCTACGATATTGTGACGGCATGGGGGTTTGAACGTTTGCCAGATGAAGAGATCGCAAACAAAACAAATGGAAAGAAAGAAGAGCAAAACATAATTGAAGGAGACAAGCTATACATATGCATACACACAGATGACACACACCTATATATATACAACAAGTTGATGGACTCCTACCGTATTCAGTGCAAGGCTGGCTGAAACTCTGTGCAGTTAAGAACAAAAAGTAACCTACTTTCTCAGTAAAAAAACAAAAAAACATATTTTTTAATATACTTAAAGCCTCTTTTTGGCACAGGCTTCAATTGTATAAATTTGCCCTTTATGTAAGATGCTCTATATTTTTTCTGTATTGTTTTAATTATCTTTAGTATGTGTATAAAATATAAATAATTTTGATGGTACTGTTTGTATTACGTTTTATGGGAAACACATTTTAACCTGGAACAATATTAATTGCATAGGATTTTAATGTTTTTTACTGTTTCCGGTAGGCTACACCCGACAACCAATTCCGTAAATCTGGCTTCGTCTCGAAGTTTTTTTTTTTTCCAGACGAAAAACCTATCAAGGTTATTATCACCTAACTAAAGTTATTTCAAATAATTATTTTAAAATAAAACTAACCAACTAAACAAAATAAAATAAAATAAATGTTTAATACTAAATGTAACTAAAACGAAAGAAACTAAAATTATACATAATTTAAATATTATTAAATAGATTCAGGTGGCATAAGAAAGCGATGACACGGTCGATAGCCGTGACATCGTCCCTTAAAACCACCTTTAAACTACCTCGAAGATCGTAACATACATACAAATCGCTCAACTCATCACAATCAAGCAGGATATGCTTGATTGTAATATTGCTTCTACAAAACGGACATAGTGGTGGATCCTCATGTCGCATCAACCATCCATGCGTTAACAAAGAGTGGCCGATGCGAAGTCGAGTAACCACCATTTCCTCCCTACGATTCAAACGAACAGATGTCCTCTATGGTCGGACGGTATTTTTGATGTCCCTCAGCTTGTTTCTATGTACATTTTGCCATTCTTCATTCCACACAGAGAATAGTATAGTTTTAACATTGCATACAAAATCTGTTGCCATTACACGTTGTGTCGATGGTACCATACTTGTAGCTAATTTTGCTCCTTCATCTGCTTTAGTGTTTCCAAATATTCCGCAGTGACCAGGCACCCAGAGAAATGACAACTCGATACCCCGTAATTGGAGCCTGTGTATTGAGCACAAGATGTCTCCAACTAATGGGTTCCTAGTGTAAATTTCCTGAATAGCCTGGAGAGCACTTTTGGAATCGGAACATACAAGATATTTAGATGTTGCAGGTGGAATTGATCTTAAAGCTTGGAAAATTGCATAAAGTTCTGCTGTAAAAACGCTACAGGCTGAGGGTAATCCATAAGTGAAGGTTTGTCCTTCCATATAAAATTCACAACCTATCCCATTGTCCAGTTTTGAACCATCTGTGAATATAGTTACAGTATGTTAGTGAGTTTGTTGAATCTGCAAAAACTCCTGACGATAAATAACGTCAGGAGTATTGTGTTTCAGGTACCTGGACAATGAGAAGTCACATTTTGGCTTTTGTATTATCCATGGAGGGATGTAGCATGATGTTCGTTCGAATATAGGTGGATGTTCTAAATTTAAATTGCAAAAAATGTGCAACGTTCTTATTCCGAAGGGAGCAGTTGAACGTTGACGCACATTGTAACGATTCTCGAGGTAGTTATCAAAAACTGCTTTGAATGCCGGATGGTTAGGTTTTTACTTCGAAGGCCAGTGTAATATGAAATTTGTAGCATTTGACGTCGCATTGAGATAGATGGTTCTCCAGCTTCAACTAGAAGGCTGGAGATTGGGCTTGATCTAAAAGCACCAGTAGAAAGTCTAAGGCCAGCGTGATGTATTGAATCTAGGAGTTTCAGAACCGTAGGTCGAGCAGATGAATAGGCTATACAGCCGTAATCTATGCGTGATCTTACAACGGCGCGATAGAAACTGAGCATACAGATTCTGTCTGCTCCTCAATTTGTACCACTTAGAACTCTCAACATATCCAATATCTTGCTGCACCGAGTCCTCAAATCACGCACATGCGGATTCCATGAAAGTCTTTTATCCAATAAAAGACTCAAAAATCTCACATTATCCGCGGTCTGAAGCCGCGTACCATCAAGATAAAGAATAGGTTGCTGGTGTTGCCTGCGACGACTAAATGCTATACACTGGGTCTTCGAAGCCGTAAACTTGAAGCCCGTAGATTTGGTCCATTCTTGCAATTTATTAATCACTAATTGTAAGGATCTTTCCGCTGTTGCCATACTTCTAGCAGCCACATATATACAAAAATCGTCTACAAACAGGGAACAGTGGACCGGTGACTGTACGTTTGAAGTGATGCTGTTAATGGCAACAGCAAACAGCGTCACACTCAAAACGCCACCCTGTGGTACACCATTCTCTAGTTCGCAACGATCAGAATATATGCCTCCTAGACGTACACGGAAAGTCCTGTTATTCAAATAATTTTGTATAAAAGCAAGAATGTTACCTTGTATACCCCATGATTTCAATACGTTCAAAATTCCTCCTCTCCATGCCATGTCATATGCCTTCTCAAGGTCAAAGAAAACAGCTACCAGTGTTTCTCGTAAGATGAAGGCATTCTGTATAGCTGACTCCAACAAAACCAATTGGTCAACTGATGAACGTCCTTGTCTGGAACCACACTGAACGTTAGAAAGAAGTTTGTTTGTTTCTAGATACCAGACAAGACGACGGTTGACCATCTTCTCCAGTAGTTTGCATAAGCAGCTGGTAAGAGAGATGGGTCTGTAACTACTGGGATTAGTTTTGTCCTTTCCTTGTTTTAGAAGAGGAATTATTGTCGCTTCTAACCATGCATAGGGAAAACCGTGCTCCTCAAATATACGGTTGTATATCCGAAGTAGAAATAGTTTTGCCGACGGTGGTAGATTTTTAATCATGGAGTATACAATATCATTCGGGCCTGGAGCTGAGTCCTTCGTTGACGAGAGAGCTGACTCTAGTTCGTCGATAGAGAAATGGATATTTAAACAAGAATCTCCACACAATCCAACGGTGAAAGGTAAGGCTTCCTGTTTACGTTTGTACAACTGGAAAGCGTCCTTGTATGCAGAAGATGAAGAATGTTTTGAGAACGATAATGCTAGCACATTGGCAATTTCCTCACAGTCCGTGGTCATAACTCCATCCGGATGCTTTAATGAAATTAATGGCATCGGAACGGAAATGCCACAGACTGATCGTAATTTCTTCCATACTGTGGATGGAGCTGTAGTTCTTGTAATTGTGCCAATGTACTGCGACCATGATTCTTGTTTACTTTGCCTAAATATTCTCCGTGCTTTCGCACGGAAGATTTTATATTTTTCCAGGTTTTCACTCGTTGGATGTCTCTTGAACTGGTTCAGAGCTTTTCTTCGTTGACAAAGGATCACAGTGCATTCATCATTCCACCACGGAACAGGTGGTCGTCGTGGTTTGGATGAGGTTTTCGGAATTGCCTTTCCGGCGGAATTCAAAACGGTTTTTGTATACGAATTTACAATGTCATCAATGGGAGCCAAGTAATCCACATCCAGTGATTCTAGATCTTGTGAAAATTGTTCCCAGTTGGCTTTTTTCTGGATCCAACGGGGATGTCGAACACAACAGGGTGAGGAGTCACACAAAGAGATCTCAATAGGAATGTGGTCGCTACTGTAAAGATCAGGCAATGCTGACCATTTTAGCCTTGTAGCCAAGGCAGGACTGTATAATGACAAGTCTACAGCTGTCCATCCACCTGTTGACGCTGCTAAATGTGTCGGAGAACCGTCATTTATCAGGTATAAATCCAGTTCCGATCTGATGCTTTCGATCAGATTACCTCGCGGGTTGCAATCTGGGGAACCCCATGAAACATGGTGGGCATTGAAATCGCCCACTAATAAAAACGGAGTTGGTAACTGATTTATAAGGTCTACAAGATCTCTCTGTTGCAGGTTGTCACTTGGTGGAAGGTAGACACAACAGAGAGTGAGTTTGTACGGAACAGCTGTTTGAATTGCCACTGCTTGTAAGGGAGTTATTAAGCTCGCAGAAACGGCGTCGACACAGTTACGGGCCAGAATAGCTACGCTACCTCTAGCTCGATTTTCTGTATCGAAGTCCGATCTGTAAACTGAATACTCCCTTAGATAGAAATTGTGCGATTCATGGAGATGTGTCTCTTGAATACAGATGTACATAGGAGACACATCTCTTACAATTATTTTGAGATCCTCAATGTGACTTTTAACACCGTTAATGTTCCACTGAATCACGGACTGTTTAGGTGTGGTCTAGTGAAATGGATTCACCTGGCTCTCGTTGCTGTCATTGCAAATTCGCTGGCCTGGAATGTTGGACGTTCCAGGCAGAGAGTCATCAGATTCCATCACCACTATTTTAGTGGTAGAATCTGAAGAGTTTTTTGACTCAGAAGAGGAGTTTGAAATGGTCCTCTTTTGAGTCGCTTGTGATTTTGCACCTACTTTCACAGGTGCAGCTTTGTTATTATTTTTATTACTCGTATTAGGAGTAGTTTTTATGTTTTTCACACTTGTCTCTAATAGTGCCTTACTTCTTCTAATTTTCGCAGAGGTAACTGGCAATGGAGATTTTTCCGCACATTCAACATTAGTCTTTGAGTTGGAAACCAAATTTTTATTCACTAATGCTAATAAATTACTAATTTGCTCAGTGAGAAGTTCAATTTTTTTATTTAGCTCAACCCAGTTGGAACACGACTTTTCAGTGGTGGTAGCTGAGGCATAAGATTTTGTTTCAAGTCTACGTTGAGTTGACTTGAACTTCTTTTTTGCTTCGTGGAAAGATGTTTTATCCTTTGCCATTATGCTGAGGATCGCTTTCTCCTCCTTGAACTTAGGGCAGTTAAAGGAGCGAGCAGGGTGATCACCAGCACAGTTTGGGCATTTCGGAGAACTTGTGCAAACCTCAGTATGGCCTTCAGATGCACACTGTCCGCATACCTCTGGCTTGGAGCAAGAGGAACTTACGTGTCCAAAACGTTGGCATTTAAAGCACCGCCGTGGATTGGGAACGTAGGGCCTAACAGGAAGCCGTTGATAGCCAGCATATAAATATTCCGGGATAGATGGTTTCCCGAATGTCAGGATTAATGAAGTTGTTGGAACTCTCTGACCGTTTTCCATCCTCATAATTCGTACGACTTCTGTTACACCTTCTGATTCCAGTTCAGATTTTATTTCATCCTCACGGACATACAAAAGATCCCTGCATGATATTACTCCCTTTGATGAGTTCAAGGTTTTGTGGGGGGCCACCGAAACCTTGACCTGATCAAAGAAGGTCATTTTCAGCATATATTGTGACTGCTTCGAACTACTTGTTTCTAACAGCAGTGTTCCATTCCGTAACTTTTTTATGGAAGCGACAGGTCCTGCTGCACATCCAGTTATAGCCTTATGGATCAGCAAAGGCGATACCTTCGAAAGATCTTTTCCTTCTTCTGCGCTAGAGACAATTAAAAATTTAGGAGGTAGTTTGGTTGATGCTATATCCATTTCTCTCCTCGTGTCATTAACTTCACTAGGCATCTTCGGAGAAACCTCACGACGCCTCTTCACATTACTCTGGTTGGTTGGACTTTTGTTGGTTTTCCATAAATTTGATTTAAGCTAACCATCGTGTCAGGCGTTACGGGCGAGACTATGAGAACGGGTACACCCATGGATCACTTTCGATCATTTCCAACCCCCGGAACTCTGGGGCCCATAGTTTCCTCCTTAGCTCGACTGGATGGGCATCAGTCGAGAACTCGTAATACTGTGCACAGGCTCCGACACCTGTGCACCGCGGACACTCCCTGACCAAGGACCGAAGTGGCTAGCGGACCAGCAACCGCGCATACGTCTTCGGCAGAGCAAGCTCACAGCAGCGTCCCAGACCAGAGTTAGTCAAGCTCCGGACCTTTCAGCACTCCCAACGCGCAACGGTTCTGACCAGTCAAATTCCCTAAGTGAAGATGTTAGTGTATGTGTATATGTGCATGTATGAGTGTGTGTGTGTGTATGTGGGCTTTGTGAGTGGTGTAGTGTTAGGCTAGGGTACCGCGAGGGACGCCAAATCCCTCGTAGGTGCAGCTAGTCCGCACCCCCTGCGGGGTCGTCTCGAAGTTATAGGAACATAAAAAAAAAAATCCTTTGAGGTTCTAGGTATTTCCATAGACAATCTTTACTTTTGTAGTTGTTTTAATATCAAGGAACACCTGTGAATTTATTTTTGAAAACAATTCATTTTCAGCCGTATATTTTTGTGGTGAAAAAAATTTGTATTTTTGGTGTTTTTTTTAATAATTGTTTTTGTTACCAACCACTCGCTGTAGTTCGGGAGATTGAATGATCTTATTTACATAAGAAACGTAGCGTTTTTTGCAGGGGTGAGACCTTAGTAAATCAATTTCTGGCATTCTATCCCCTCTAACAACAAGGTTTTGAAAAACTCGTTTAAAGGTTTTTGAAGAACAAATTAGAATTTATATATAAACATAAAACGACTGTTCATTTAATGTAATACTATAACATAATGAAATATCGATATATTCTCAATCAATCAGGAATATTTGTACTACTCTTTAAATACAAATTTGTGCCAGATTTACAAAGTATATTGGCATTTCATGGATAAATAATGTACTTTACTTTATCCAATGCCTGCCCTTAGCAAAGAAGCCATTCGGCATTGACCCTCCCAGTAGAGACGAGACAACTGTGGAGTTATGTTCGCCAGTTCGAGGCACTTTGGTAGATGGTCGCCGTTCATTCTTTCTGCTAGACATAGGGGACAGATGTCAGTATCCACCAGACCAAGACGGTGAAGATGTGCCTGGAGGTAATCATGCTCAGTACAAGTACGAAATTGTGCGATGGCAGCAGCTCTGCTTAGGTTTTGGGGGAGAGGCTCATCCAACAGTAATGTTTGCCACTTTTTTCCTCTACTTGCCTCCAGGTGAACTGATTTACAGTGTTGTCTGACTGCAGTTTCTATATGGCTTTTAACAGATGTTAAGCTGACAAGGGAAATAGGCTGCTCTGTCCTTCGCTAATTTGTCGGCTTTCCCATTACCAGGGATTCCGACATGACTTGGGATCCACTGGGGGGTGGACAATCCATCCGTCATCTATGAGTTTTGCGAGACTTTTCCTGCCTTCTAGTGTTAAACTGCAGTCAGTAGTTGTGCGGCTAGCTAACGCGATAATTGCAGCTTGTGAGTCGATGAAAATAGCAACTCTTCTGCAATTCAGTTGTTCTTTCTCTGTGGCTAGCCTCAGCTCTTTAACGGCTGTTATTACTGCAGCTATCTCACCACCGTAGTTGCTTGAGTATATCCCAACTGCTTGACTTTTTTGAAAAAGGTGTGAGTACATGCTGCCCTGGTTCCAGTGTTCAAAATCATAGAACCGTCTGTATAAATATGGAGCCAATTTTCTTGAAGATATAGTGTATGTATAGTCTCCAGTGCAGATTTCTGTAGTTCATCCGGGTTAGACAGATATTTGGGGGCTGATTGGCTCAGCAGTGAAAGATTCAATTAAGGTGATGTGCCAAAGACTGTATTGAAAGTTTTCAAGGGCGCAGGGCTTGACGGAACGCCTTATCAGAGTTAAGTTAATGAGCATCTTCTCAGCATACAAGCAATAACGCCATGATCTACCGCATGGTGCTGCGATCAGCTGCCTCCTGTTCAACGTAATGATTAACGACCTCATTGACACGATCAATAAAACGTCTGGTGTCTCTTGTCTTCTTTACGCTGACGATGTAGTTGTTTGGGGTATTACAAGCAACACCAGCCACTTAGAGTCTACCATCAACTCAGTTTTACAAGATATAGCGAAGTGGGCAGATAACAATAAAATGATAATAAGTGCAGAAAAAACAGTGTACCAACTTTTCACCCTGTCTACAAAGCTCCAATAATCCAACTCACATACAAAGGAACCAATCTCCCCCAAACAACTTTGTCGAAATACCTTGCCATGAAACTGGATACCAGGTTAACATGGAACCAGCACATTCAAGATACGGTGGAGCGAGCGGGAAAAAGAGTTAGCCTCCTGAAGAGACTGACAGCTACCAAGTCGGGTTGTACTCAAGATGTTCTCAACCCAGCCTATAAAACCTACGTGAGACCCACAATGGAATATGCATGTGAAGTAGTATCTTTAGCAAACAGCGGTACCCTCCAAAAGCTTGACAGAATACAGAATAATGCTCTAAGAATAGTCACTGGAGGAGCTTTTTCTACACCAACTTGTTTGGAGATCCAAACAGACACCGAACCCTTAAGTACCAGGCGAGAGAAACTTACACTGAAGTTCTGGGAGAGATCCAAAAGAGTTGACTACAGGTACTGGAACGGATACAAGGCAGTAGAAGGCAATATGATTTAGTCCATATTTCATAACACTACTGTATTAGAAAAAGCAGTTACGTACAAACCCATTGACTATATTTAAGTCCGGTAATGAGGTAAACCCTCCTGCCCTTCAACTAAAAGAAAAACCTGGCTACAACATACAACTAGTTTATAAGATAACAGAAAAATCTAGATCTGTAATAAATATAGTTGTAAATACAAATTCATAGGGTAAAAACTGAAACAATGAGTAAAATTTACAATTTATCTACTGATTTTGAATAGAAAAATGTGGATGGAGTTTGAAAACGTCCCACTGCCGAAACCCGGGATCGAACCAGGGACCTTTAGATCTTCAGTCTAACGCTCTCCCAACTGAGCTATTTCGGCACTGCATCGTAAAACTGTTTAGACACCTCACTCTTGGGTAACAGAGGAAACATTTTTTTTAAAAATATCCTACTCCCTAATTTTATTGTTATATTACGTTTTTCATACTACAAAATTGAAACTAGAAACAGATTTCATTTTCATAAAACAAAACCATTTATAGTCTATTATTTGATTCCATCTTTAACTTGAGCTACTAGTTTACAAGAATGGAATAGGCAATCCTTACCCTCTTCCAATTTTTAAAGTTATTATTTTTATCACGAGATATGAATTAAACTGTTAAATTTAATAGTCAGGATTAGGACTAATTGGAGTAAAAAGTAGGAGACCAGCTAGACATGATACAATTTTGACAAATAAAAAAAAACATTAAAATGTTAAAAACAATCCCTGTTCCAAAAATTGGAAACCATTTCTAGACAAGCTTCATAAAAAACATTTCCCTCTCTCAATGGGGAATGGATCAAATACATTATTTTAAACTTGTTGCTTTGAAATATTCAGCCATGAGACGTGATTAAATTTTTTAAAACTCAATTGGCAAAGTAATAGACTTAGACACAATTTATTTATTTCAAGCGTTTAATACTTTCAGTCATAATTATGAATGAAAGTATATAGGCTAAGTGTGATAATCGAAAATGTTCTTGAAGAGGATTTATTTTTGGTGAACAAACCCGCCTTTCCTAGGTTTTCTTTGAAGATACAGGCTATTGAGAAATTTTGAAATTTCTATGATTAGCTCTGTTTTTGAGGGGAAATTCTCCTAGGCTTTCCCATATTTTGCTGCTGTTATACATTGGAGTTTTGTTTTGATGCAGTCGTAATAGTAGATTTCTTCCCCGTGTGCAATTTAGGTAAAAGGCAGAGTGTATAATACCTAAAAACTACTATTTACGGTTTACAAAATTAGAATTAGCCTGACTGATAAATAAAAATTAGTTCGTATTTTTCAGTTCATAAATATAAAATTAGCATCTTTGTAATTATTTAGGATTCTTTGTAATTATTTAGCATCTCTTCATTCGTCAGGGTCCTGGTAGTGGTTTTGCCTTTATTGACATTCAAATAAGCATTGTAGCTAATTTTAAGTCTTGAAATTTCCGTGCTTCTCAGAAGAAGATATGTAAGTATAATTTTTTCAGGGATCGCTATGTAGTGATCGAAAACGTTCTGTATCAGTAAGTTTTCACTAATTTACAAAATTTAAAGTTCGGATGGTGATAAACTAATGTTAAAGTGATTAATTAAGATTCAGTGAACATAATGGCCTACAAAATTCAAGAATCATATTGACCTGTTAAATTTTGTTTTACGCCTCGGTCAATAGGTTGATCAACTGAAGAACATGTATACACGGAAGTTTTCAACACAGTCTGAGTTGACGATGGGATATATCCTATAAAACGGCCATCCTCATTAAAGTTAGAGAGTAAGGTGTAAGCTATATGACTTTCAAATATGAAATTTTGTTTTTTTGTGGAATAAAACATTCAAAATTATGTTTTTTTGGAAATTTGTCTAACTTTTTATTATTTGCCTGTTATATTCCATGTCATAGAAGTATCAAAACTGCTACTGCATTTTTACCCCACTTCATAAAAAGAGGAGGTTCCGTATGTTTTTTTCTGTTTGTTCAACCGTAACTTTGCAAGTATTTAACCCATCAGAGTGATTTTTTTGTAAATGAAAGAGAAAACCTTCCTAGTGGTCCCATTATAGTTACATTCCAATCTATCTGATTTGAAGCAATAATACGCTATTTTAAATTTGAAAAAAAAAATTTTGCAGGGAAAATTTTTAAGATTTTTTTAAATAAGGATTATGAATTATAAGATAATTAATAAGCAAAATAAACAATCACAGCATTTATTCTATTAGTGTTCCACAACACAGAAAAATAAGTATAAAACGAATAGATTTTTGTTTGTTTCTTGCTTGATAAAACTGCTTAAAACAAGCATCATCTGATACTAATGAATAAATTTTCCTCATTAAAAAGAGCCTTTTTCGATGGTCTACCCATATTGATATATTATTTGATATAACTCGAATGAGAAAAGCCAAAATAATTACACTGAAAATCTGAATTAGTTCATTTACCATAATCAAGATATTCAATAATCCTCAGGTGAAAACCTCATTACTTCCCTAAATATCAAGACATAAATTCTTTAAATACAACTTTACTATCAATGTTCCTCAGGTAAAACCTCATTACTTCCCTAAATATCAAGACATAAATTCTTTAAATACAACTTTACTATCAATGTTCCTCAGGTAAAACCTCATTACTTCCCTAAATATCAAGACATAAATTCTTTAAATACAACTTTACTATCAATGTTCCTCAGGTAAAACCTCATTACTTCCCTAAATATCAAGACATAAATTCTTTAAATACAACTTTACTATCAATTTTCCTCAGGTAAAACCTCATTACTTCCCTAAATATCAAGACATAAATTCTTTAAATACAAATTTACTATCAATGTTCACTTTATTTTTTTATTAAAATTTTATGAGTACAAAATGTTTTTCCTAATAATTATTAGAGACAGCATTATAGAATATTTACCTGAGATATTGCATTACGTGATTATTAACTCGTTTTTAAACTGAAATGAAAAAGAATAATTGCATGATAAGAAATAATATGTAGGATTTTAGGAAAATTCGTCAAGGGAATTTCAAATATAAATTACTCCAATGTATTTGTGTGACAAACTGATATGTTTATCGTATTCATCAAAGGCATGTCAATTATTTGAACAATGATCAGGCATGTAGATTAACAAAATATGATATATTCACAGGGTATTCAGTCATTTGTTCCATACACTTATTTTATAGATACAGTATAAGAAATGTATTAAATTTATGATACAAAAGGATTAAGGAGATTTGATCTCTTACTTCTATAAGCATCTACAGTAATCACATTCCGTGTAAATCATTCAAAGAAAGTTAAATTGTCCGCAATCTGTATATCTAAACGAAAAATATGCAATCACATATTGTATGATCTTTGCCGAGAATAAAGATCAATTATCGTCCCCCCATATTATCATAATATCGAATACATGGCATTTTTGTTTGTTCTGTTATTGATACCAGTGGCAGATCTAAACTAATTTCCCTGGTGGAGCCGACCGGCTTAAATTAAGTTTATAACTTACTTGAATCAATTAAAATACTTGAAAATGTCAACCTATATCATAAATAATAAAATGAAATTAATTTTACTTTGCACTAATTATTTTATAAACTGTAGACCTGACGATGGCCAGTAGTCCATATGGTAATTTATTATCGTTTTATTTGTAGAGGTAGTTCAGTTCACCGGTTCCTTTTATTAACAAATAACTCTATTACTGAAGATTGTCACTTCTGATATTACAACTTTATAAATAGAACACCAGTCAAAGAATGAAGCAGGTTTTGGACCATATTTTCCTTTCATAAGTTTATATATATTTTTTAATATAGTAAAACATCTTTCAAACTCTGCCATTGCAAATGGTGTAGTTACAGCAATTTGAAGAACTATGTTTCATAAATAAATCTTGCAAGGAATGTTCCACAAAAAAGCTGAAAAATTCACTCAAAGAAATCATATTCTCATTTTAATAAAGTACAGTTATCTCATTAATCAACTTTTTGTTAGCAATAAATGTGTTCTGTTTTGAAGGAAATATATTGACTAGAGTGACTGGTAAAACTTTTTTAATAATAATAAGAAGGAAATATTTGCAGGTCAACAAATGAAAAACTATTAAATATGTAAGAATTTTGAGATTCATCTTCGCAGTAATATCACACTTTTTTTGCAGAAGCACACAAATCCTGCTTACATCACTTGTTTGGGGGAGGGGAGTATTGTATTTTCAATGCCTATGGTAGTTAGATGTTTTGTGTTTGTTTGTATATTAATAATAGCTGTTATTACACTTTTGCTATTACTTGCGACCAGACTTTTTGTTAATTAAAAGTTGTTAAATTGTTAACTTACACTTGGAGGAAACGTTTTAGTCTTATGACTTCTTCAGCCTTGTATTTTTGCCGACAGGAATGCTACAGTTGCGCTTCCTCGGTACCATTATTTTGAAAGTTAGAAGTGATGTGATCGAAGAGTATGTGTGATCTGTGCCGTGTTTGTTCATTTAAGATGTCCTTTTAATGTGTGTTGCTATGTCTATATATTTCATACTTATCTAGTGTGTTTAATTTATGGCCCTTGTTGCATGTGTGTAGGATGCTCATGTTATTTTCCATACTTTTGCATAAGTGTTTAGTGTCCATGAGGTGATTTGAGAAGGTGGATTCAATAGTAGAGTACAGTGCGCTTTTGTGTTCTTTATAGGCTATAAGAGAGAATCAAAGAAGGAAGGCAACATTTTTTTGTTTACTTTGCAATGACCTCATTGTATCCATCCCTTTTGATTAGTCAGCCTACTGTAGTTTCAAAGTTTAAGGCAAGCCAGTAGAATCATTTTGACATTGCAGTCTGTTAAACTTTAGTTTTTGTAATGTTGTCTTCTTCTCTTAAAAGAAAACACAAAACACTTTCGTTGTCAGATAAGTGCGACATTCTAAAACTACTTAAGACGAAAAATGAGCAAGGATTGATTAACAGTTGCGCCTCGCTCAAACAGCACTGGAAGCCACAAATTATTTCTACTGCTCATTTGCAATTCACAGAAACCAAGAACTCATAAAGATTGCTCCACCCCACTTTCATACAAAGGCCAGAAAAAAGGTTGAATGGGTCAAGCTTTATTTAATGAATGGTTCCATGATGAATTTGTTCCATCGGTAAGAAGTCATCTCAGTTGTATGAACCTTACTGAAAAAGCACTGCTTGTGCTAGGCAATACGCCTGCACATCCACTCGAATAGTTAGGGATGACGGTAATATTACAACAATCTTCCTGTTTGTTATATTGTTCATTTTAAAACTTTACATGATAAAAACCTGTTTCAATTGAGAAGTGTCTTTTTTCAGTTATTATTATACTGTACTATTCGTAACTAACTCTACTCTTAACATTAGCCTATATTTAGTTTATAATACCATATAGGCATATATTTACGTCATAGGTATACATAGTACATGTACACTCCGGTAATATGAAAAATCCAATAATTCAAAGTGGTTGTACATTTATTATTTCGTATTAGCCAAATTGGACTGTATTTATTATTCTAAAGGTTTTGATTTCAACACATTTTCCAAATGAGTGGGACACACTTTGTATTTTTTAATTTTTTCACTTAATTATTTTAGGTCCCTACTGTTGTTTCTATAAACTTTTGACACTGCCGCTACAGGCGGAACACTCGTCATATTTATATAATTATGCTGGTAATAAAACTTATTTCATATTTAAACACTATTTATTACTTCACATCTTTCTTAAAAACAAAACTCTAAACAAAGAACTGAGAAAAACTAAAACAATTACAAATCATCTGTTAATTTATATAATGTTCTTTTTCTTTTTTTTTTCCATAGAGGATTGTCATAGAGTATTATATTATTGCATTCACAACATACTCCCACCTTTTGAGTTATGGTTTAACTCAAAACATTAAAAAATAGTATATTGTTAAAAGATTAATCAACAAATTTTTGTGGAAGCTTAATTTGTCTGCCACTTCTTGAATATGTCACAATTTTATTTTCTTTTGTCACATTATCTTCTTCCAGGTGTAGTTCATGTTCATTGGTTTTTGTCACTTTTGGTTTAATCTTTTCTTTTAATTGTTCTTGGATGGTTTCTTCTTGCATTTCAAGAGGATATAGTCTTTGTATTGGTCTCAATAAACTTCCAAAAGCAGTCTTCAATTGCACTAATCTACACACTCCATCTCTACTAATGATAGTCTTTTCTATCAGTCCTATTGGCCAATCAATTCTTTTTTTATTTTCAACTTCAATCAGTACTAATTCTCCAACTTTCAACTGTCTGCCGTTTTTCTTACTTTTTAAAGCTAATTGTCCTAAATACTCAATCCTAAATCTTTTTCGCAATGCTTCTCTCAGGTGTTGTCGATAACGTACTCTCTTGTTAAGACTTTTTGTATTTACATGGTCACAATCTGGAACTCCAATTTCTTTTAAGTCATGTAAAAACATATTTGGAGTAATAGCAGTTAGGTCTGAAGAAGTTTCAGATAAATATGTCAAAGGTCTAGAATTCATGATACTTTCACAATCACATAAGATTGTCTCCATTTCCTCATAATCCAATGACGTTTTGCCCAAGGTTTTGCGTAGCAACTGTTTCATGAGTCGGATGAGTCGCTCCCACCATCCGCCCCACCATGCAGCAGAGGGAGGGTTAAACCTCCAGTCAATTTGTTGGCATGAGCTATATTTTAAGATAGCATTCCAATCTAGAATTTTAAATGCCTTTTCTGTACCTGTGAAATTGGTACCATTGTCACTATATATTATTGATGGTCTTCCTCGCCTTGCAATAAATCTTCTAAGTGTATCTATAAATGCTTCGACAGAAAGAAACTTTACTAACTCCAAATGAACAGCACGGTATACTGCACAAGTGAATATGCAGATCCAAACTTTACTGCCATCTCGTAGAAACAAAGGTCCCGCAAAATCAATTCCAACCACTTCAAATACTGCGGCATCTCGTACTCTACTTTCAGGTAAGGGTGGAGTGATTGTTTCTACATTTTTTGAATTATGTCTCTGACAAGGAATACATTTTTTCAAAGTATTACTTATTGTTTTTCTTCCTCTCAATATCCAATAGTTTTCTCTTAATAAACTTAAGAGACCTTGAACTCCCACATGACATGATCTCTTATGTATTGTAAGAATAAGAATATCTACAATGTCATGTTTTGATGGTAGAACAACAGGAAATTTAAAATTTTCCAAATCCTTTCTTTCTGTTAATTTTGTCTTTAGCCTTATAATACCATCAGCAGCCATAAATGGTGACAATGAAGCCAATTTAGGGTCCCTTATTCCTTCAAATGATTGCTGTTGAACAATTCTAATTATAAAATTGTTAGCTTCAATAATCTCCTTACATGACAAAACTTTACTCACACACTTTTCCTTCTTTGAGGGGTTACAATTATGAATAAATCTCAGCAACCATGCAAAAACACACACAATCTTATCAAAATCATTTGAAAAGTAATAAAACCAATCTTTTGGGTAATTATTACTTAAAAGTGAAGGTGTAGGTCCTTTCTTTTTTTCTAAAGAAATTAATTCTTCGTCAGGTTCAGGTTCATTTGATGGCCAGGTATCTTCAGGCAACTTCAACCATGACGGGCCCTCCCACCATCTGGAACTAATCAACCTGGAAACTGAACATCCTCTACTGGGCAAGTCTGCTGGATTCATAGTGCCGGGAATGTGCCGCCAAGATGTTCTGGAAGTGAGGCTGCAGATTTCTTCAACTCTATTTCTAACAAATACTCCCCAGTTTTCTTCTCTTTTAATCCAAGCTATTACTGTAGAAGAGTCACTCCAATAAAAAAATTTAATATTACATTCAAATTTGTTTTCATCTCTTAATTCTTGCACTACTGAAGAACCTAATCTAGCACCTATAGTAGCAGCCATTAGTTCAAGTCTGGGTATTGTCATCTTCTTTACAGGTGCTACACGTGACTTTGCCTGGATTAGCTGTAATTGAATACATGTACTAAGTTCAAAACGCATAAATACTGCTGTTGAGTACGCAAATTTGCTGGCATCACAAAATATGTGAACTGATACAGAAATGATTACGTCATCCACACCTTGTAGCCATCGTGGAATCTTCATTTCTTTTAATTGATCGAGTTCCTGAAACCATATATTGAATCGTTGTTTGATTTCTTCTGGTACTTCTTTGTCCCACCCACAATTATCTTTCCAGCATTCCTGCAATAATAACTTAGGGCATATGGAAATAGGACAAGTGAATCCAATAGGATCGAACAATCTGTGTGCAGTGGACAATATAACACGTTGTGTTACCAAGTTCTCTTCTAAATTTACTATTTTATGAAAACTCACAGAAATTGTGTCTTCTTTCTTGTCCCAGGTGAGACCTAGGACTGAAGCCTCTGTCTTGTCTTCCAGACCAGGTTCAGTATATTCCCATCCTCGCAGCTCAAACTTTCCCAAAGAAAATATTTGTATTGCTTCTGAAATGAACTGTTTCAAATCCCTTTCATTATTTACACCTGTAACACAGTTATCAACATAGAAACTTTTAAACAACTTTTCTATTGTACATTTAGAAAATTGATTGTCTTCAGCACACGGTACTAAATACTTCTGCAGGTGGTAGTTGATGACGGCATTGAGCAAAAATGGACTACTTGAGACTCCAAAAACAACTCTTCTATGTCGGAAAATCTTGAGTGATCCATCTGTGTTTTGCCACAGAAATCTTAGGAAATCTCTGTCCTCTTCATACAAACTTATTTGCAAAAACGCCTTTTTTATGTCAGCGATAACTCCTATTTTATAAAGTCGAAAACGTAAAAGCAAAGCTGGTATTATTTCAATTAAGTTAATACCTATTTCCAAACACTGATTAAGGGAATAGTAACCCTTTTCTTTAGACGAGGCATCAAAAACCGGTCTTACTGCAGTGGTGCTGTTTTCTTTTATCACTGGTCTATGAGGTAAATAGTGACCTTCATCCCATTTGCTTATTGGGATTTCCTCAATAACACCATCTTCCAGCCAATCTGAAAACACATTGTTATATACATTATATAAACTTTCATTTGTTAGCCTTTTCACTGAGTTTTCAAGCCTTTTTTTTGCAAGATTGAAATTTCTTGGAACTTCTGGGTGGTCTTCGGACCAAGGTAATTTGACTTCATAGCGTCCTTCTTCATTTACTCTCACAGTTTCCAAAAATTGTGTTTGAACAGAATGTTCAATTTCTTGTTTGCTTCTGGTCTGTAGTGGGTCTTTTATACCTAAAACATCCATTTCCCACAGCTTGCATATTGAATTACTTTGTACAAACATAGAAAGTGCTGTCATAGAACTAAATTCTTTACTTTCTTGAAATTTTCCTGTCAAAACCCATCCTAAATGAGTTTCAAGGGCTATAATACCACAATCTAGAACCTCTTTTCTTCCAGTTAGAAGTTTCCCATATATGTCAGCCCCAATTAATATCTCAATTGGACTGTCTGCATCCTGAAACAATTTAATACCTCTTTCCATCAGTTCATCAGTCCATCTTCCTGGTTTCAAGGCAGGAACATAAGTACAAATATTTATTTCACTAAGTGCCTTGAAATTACAAGAATATGTTTTATCTATACTTTGTAGTCTGACTTTGTAGCATGCATGATTGCGAGGCTTAGTGACCTCTCCTCCAAACAGGCCATGTAATAATGTTTCTTCACCACAAGTGTCATATTTCATTTTTTCAACAGTCGATTTCCTTATGTATGACCTCTGGGATCCACTGTCAAAAAGTAAACGCACATTGAGTTCTTTTGTGTCACTAACAGCCTTGACAACAAGAGTTTGCATGTAAACCTGATTGCCATTCACATTGGACAAGGAATTCTCAAAATTGGGCTCAGCTTCTTTTTCCTCGCATTTAGGTTTAATGTTAGACCTATTAAAATTATTCTGCAACTTTGAACACATAAGTGGTACATGTTTTCCATTACAAATAATACATTTAACAATAGCTCTGCAATGTTTACTTAAATGTCCTACTTTTGTACAAGAAAAGCAACACCTTTTGCTAGTAAGAATATTCTGCCTTTCTTCTAAAGACATGTCCCTAGCTTTAAAACAGTTTTCACTTAAATGACCACCGTCACAAAACACACACATCGATAACTTCGTCTTATCTGTGCTTACTGTAGACGTATTTGATTTTACATTTACAAGGCCAGCTGCTGTAACATTGCTGGTAGGCCTTCTTGTATTTTTAATATGCTTATCTTTACTTGCAAAGTCTCTTTTATATGAACTCGTAGGATTATCACCTGTTGATACTTTTGTTTTTTGTAAACCAAATCCCTGTTTAGCTAAGTTTATTCTTTCTTCTCCCTCCACTTCAATTTTCAAAAAATTCATTAGGCTATCTAGCCTACTTTTACTTTCTGACGCGGTCTCGTCCTGTTGAGAGTTAGGCCTACTTCTCTGCCAAGCTATTAATAAATCCTCCCTGAGACAAGATTCTACTAATGGGAAGAGCATAGCAGCGTACTTCTCCTTTGTTACACCTAAAGTTTCTAAACACCTTAGTTTTGACTCAATTTGATCATAAAGTGAGGAAATAGTAATTTTACTTTCACTGCTATTTAATGTTATTACAATTTTCAAGATTTCTCTTATGTAAAACTCTACTAACAGGTCATCTTTGGCAAAGCGAGATTTTAAATGTTCAATAGCCTGTTCATAACTACGTCCACATGGGGGAAAACTCTCGACAATTTCCCTAGCCTTAGTATTAGGGATAGTCGCTTGCAGGAGATACTGATACTTGTCATCAGAATCAATACAGGGGTCTTCATGGATTTTCTTAAATTGGCCCCAAAACGGCAACCAATCACTAATATCACCACCAAACTTTTTAAACTCAAGTGTGGGTAACTTAAATTTACGTTTTTCTACATTCACACTAGTATCTGTCTTAGGCCTAGCCTTGTCAATAGCCTGTTCAACTAAATACTCAACTATTTTAAACTTGCCTGAGTATTCATCGGCAGATTCTACCTCATTTTCTAAAACTTCAGTAGATGCATTTTCATTTAGTAAAACTTCAATAATTTCTCGGTCTAAGACCTCCAATTGATTATGTTTTTCACGTAATAGCTCTAAATTAGCTTTTAACAAAATCACATCATCTTCATTTTTTATGGATTCTAATAATGTATTGTGTAAACGTGAAAATCCAGTTCTAAACAATTTTCTTTTCTTTTTCAGAGCATCCATTATAAAATACTTACTAATGGATCATAGATTTTAACTGTAACCAAATTATTATCCTGTCACGGTCGCCATATGTTGTTTCTATAAACTTTTGACACTGCCGCTACAGGCGGAACACTCGTCATATTTATATAATTATGCTGGTAATAAAACTTATTTCATATTTAAACACTATTTATTACTTCACATCTTTCTTAAAAACAAAACTCTAAACAAAGAACTGAGAAAAACTAAAACAATTACAAATCATCTGTTAATTTATATAATGTTCTTTTTCTTTTTTTTTTTTCCATAGAGGATTGTCATAGAGTATTATATTATTGCATTCACAACACCTACAAACAGCCTTGTCTAATAGTAAACAATAAGAATGAAAGATGATTTCCTTTTCCACAATAACAGTTAAACAAGACTTTTTTAAGACCCAATTACTGCAATATTTTTTTCCTTACCATCTATTTGAAAGAAAAAAAATCTTTTGGTTGATGAGGCCCTAACCTTAACTACTAATTTTTTCTCAAATTTTAAATTATAAAACAGAGATTTGGTTATATTTGTGGGAGAAGCTTTGAGAAGAACTAGAAACAAGTCAGTTCCAGGGCCAAATGGTATACCTTATTTGGTCTACAAGAAGTACCCAGCATTACAGGGTTTCCTGGTGCGCTTCTTTGATGTAATCTGGATGTCCAGGAAGTTTCCTACCAGTTTTGCAGGTGCTGTGGTGAAGTTGATTCCGAAGGAGGAGGGATGTGATCACCCAAGTAAAATTAAGCCAATTACCCTCATTAATATCCAAGTTGATTCCAAAGGAGGAGGGATGTGATCACCCAAGTAAAATTAAGCCAATTACCCTCATTAATATCCAAGTTGATTCCAAAGGAGGAGGGATGTGATCACTCAAGTAAAATTAAGCCAATTACCTTCACTAATACCCATTGTAAAGTTCTGTCCTCCATCATTTCAAAAGGGATTAGTGGTCACATGGAAAGGAACAGCTTTCTTCAGAGGAGTCTGTAAAAGGGCTTTACTCAGGGAGTTTCGGAGTTTCATACAGACAATGCTGTCAGAAGCATTGGAAGATGCTAGAAAATAAGAGACACATTTTTATTGCTAGGCTGGATCTGGGTAATGCCTTTGGAACTGTTCAGCATAACCTGTTTCAAATGGCCTTGTATCATTAAGGTGTGCCACTGGAGATTCTTACCTTAATATTTTCTTACTACAACTCTGCGTTTTTTTATTCAGTCAAGAGAGTGGGAGATTGTTGTTTTCTCCTATGAGAAGAGGTTGTTTCAGGGTTGCTTTTTGTCACCTATTGCCTTTGTTGTGGTGTTTAATCTATTGGTTGAGATGCTGAAGAGAGTCTTAACTAATAGTTTGAATTGCCGAAAGAAGGGAAGATTGAGATTTCCGGGACTGATGGCATTTGCGGATAATATTACTTTGGTATGCCATATAGAGAAGACTATGTCTTGGCTCCTGAGAGGGGTGCTTTAACTAATATAAAAAATATAATATATAAAACAATAACTACATTATTATTAAGTATCACTCACTATTTACAAAATTAAGTATATTTAATCCCACAATTCTCAAAAGTAAAATACCAAAATAAAGTACAAAACAATATTTTACACACCTAGTTTATGCGCATAGCAAAATTGACTACTACTGGTATATATTGTGATGTAGAAATTGCTCAGCATAGACAAGGAGTGAATGACTTTGATGATAGCAAGCGATGCTAAATATACGCATAAAACGAGCGAGAGTAGTTGAGAGTTCTCTATCCATGTTTAGTTGTGTATGTGTCTTGAACATATTGCTATGGCCTACCATTCATAAAACAATCGTTCACAACCTTCAAATTTATGAATACGCTCTTTCTTAATAATTCAAGTTTTTCTTGTCTCTTATGATTGGTGGGGCCTGGCCGCCAATATGGAGGAACCGTATTTGATTGAGATGTTTTGAGTTGCCTGGTAACACATTAACAACCAATGTACCAGCTGCTTCGACAGATTAAACATTGCACTTACCCAGGACCTTGTCCTTTTTTTGCATTTTCAGCAACTGTTACTAGAGCAGTTCATGTCAAATATTTTAAAACAGTGTATCTAAGCATTGATTCACAAAGTCTTGTCCTTGCTGGAAAGAAAGAAATATTTAGATATTTGTTGATTCCATCTTCACGTGAGCTACTAGTTATCACTAAACACTTTTAAATGTTTATAAACTTGCCTATAGTAGCACTTACTTTGTTTGTTGAGGATTGCCATTTCGGGAGATGTGTCCCGAAACGGCCATCCTCAACAAACAAAGTAAGTGCTACTATAGGCAAGTTTATAAACATTTACAAGTGTTTAGAAATATTTAGAGTTCAATATATTGTTTTTAAACTTATATTTATTACATAACTTAGAATATGGTATCTAAAAGTTACTGAGGACTAAAAGTTAATATATAATATTCATTACATAAACAACATCACACTCACACACAGCAGACAAAGGCAACACCACAGTAATTATTAATACAAACAGCCTAAATGACAAAATCAATGATTACATAATAAATAATAATATAGTACAACTACATACAGACCCAACAGAGAAATATCACAGAACCATCAAATAACTAATTAATACATCTAAATACACTATCAAGAAAAACAAAAATCTCTCCTAAAACAAATCCACCTTAAAGCACAAACCCTCCGCGCTCTTCCCAAAATTCACAAACCCAATGTCCCCATCCGAGCCATCATCAACTACCAGAATGCCCCTGCACATAAATTAGCAAAATACATGGTTAAAATAATCAGACAATCCATAAACTTAAACACAAAAACATACATAAAAAACAGAACAAACCTCATAAATAAAATAAAAGACATAAACATACCACACAATTCAACACTACTGTCACTCGACATAACAAATATGTACACGAACATACCCATACCTGAAACGCTCAACATCCTAGAAACCCAATTAATACAGTACAACATACCTAAAACCCATGTTACCGAAATCATAAACATCCTCCAAACCATCACCAAACAAAACTATTTCACCCACAACTCAAACTTCTATTCACAACCAGATGGCCTACCCATGGGAAGTCCTATCAGTAGTGTCCTAAGCGAAATTTTTCTCAACACATAGAGAACACCAAGATACTCACAAACAATACACACGCACACAAATTTTTCGTCTTAAGTAGTTTTAGAATGTCGCACTTATCTGACAACGAAAGTGTTTTGTGTTTTCTTTTAAGAGAAGAAGACAACATTACAAAAACTAAAGTTTAACAGACTGCAATGTCAAAATGATTCTACTGGCTTGCCTTAAACTTTGAAACTACAGTAGGCTGACTAATCAAAAGGGATGGATACAATGAGGTCATTGCAAAGTAAACAAAAAAATGTTGCCTTCCTTCTTTGATTCTCTCTTATAGCCTATAAAGAACACAAAAGCGCACTGTACTCTACTATTGAATCCACCTTCTCAAATCACCTCATGGACACTAAACACTTATGCAAAAGTATGGAAAATAACATGAGCATCCTACACACATGCAACAAGGGCCATAAATTAAACACACTAGATAAGTATGAAATATATAGACATAGCAACACACATTAAAATGACATCTTAAATGAACAAACACGGCACAGATCACACATACTCTTCGATCACATCACTTCTAACTTTCAAAATAATGGTACCGAGGAAGCGCAACTGTAGCATTCCTGTCGGCAAAAATACAAGGCTGAAGAAGTCATAAGACTAAAATGTTTCCTCCAAGTGTAAGTTAACAATTTAACAACTTTTAATTAACAAAAAGTCTGGTCGCAAGTAATAGCAAAAGTGTAATAACAGCTATTACAGGGTGTATAGTAAAATAGCTTGAAGAAATTCCCTGAGTTTTCCCTGACTTTTCCAGGGTGTCTAGTAAAATAGCTTGAAGAAATTCCCTGAGTTTTCCCTGACTTTTCCTCTTTTAGATGTCTATAGAAAGCCCAGTTTACATTGATATCTGAAGGATCTTGGATAAATCCAGACTTTGAAGAACGAATTGAGTAACTCTTTTGCTTTTGTGTCTGTAAGGAACACAGAACCAAAATATCGAGCTTTCACTTCATCCGTCTCTGCATCCCAATACCTAACACTCAAATCCATTTGGGCTCTTTGTGATATTTTGTTTAAACTTTCATCAAAGCCAATTACATAGTTAGAATTTGAATTTAATGATGTCAGTAACAGGTCTTTAATATAATTTGATAAACCGATTACAACACTATAGGAAATGTTATCTTTCCCCAATCTCATGTTCTGTGCAATGGTGCTATCAGGGAACATCCTTAGAAAGAGGCACACTACCTTCTGCATTGCGTAAAGAAGTGTTGCATTACTAAATTCACGCACCATATAATCTCTGCTTCAGTCACTTTATCTTTTAGTTTATATTTATCCTAAGGAAGGAGGGGAGGTAATGACGACATCTGTATGACGCGCTTGCCCGCTACGGCAATGAAAACTGGAACCTTCCATGTTGAAATAAACAGTGTACAAATAATCACCGTCAAATAAAACACATACTATCACGAGTCTAGACAAATAGCTGGCTACGAATGTTTACACAGCGTTCTGTGTGGTCAGAAACAGACTGAGTTATCTGTTATCCCCACCTGTCCATATGATAACAGAACCACTGCGCACCCCAAGGCCACGGTCCAGGCTAAAACCTCCCAGCTGTACCAACTCGACACGTTTAATATTTATTGACACAAGTCCTGAAGTCATAGCATTGGGCTTATCAAATAAATAATGGGCATCTAAATAAAGAAGTGTTATTTCCTGACTGCCCTGCCCCTAAACCGCTGGCTTACAATACCAAATATTCGAGAGCAATGGCCACTAGTTTTGTTTCTAATCAAAATAAATATTTTCCCGATTTTTTAAAATTTTCCCTGACTTTTCCCTGAATTTTCCAGAATCTTAAAATTCCCTGACTTTTCCAGGTTTTCCCGGTTTTCCCTGTCACTAGACACCCTGTATTATTAATATACAAACAAACACAAAACATCTAACTACCATAGGCATTGAAAATACAATACTCCCCTCCCCCAAACAAGTGATGTAAGCAGGATTTGTGTGCTTCTGCAAAAAAAGTGTGATATTACTGTGAAGATGAATCTCAAAATTCTTACATATTTAATAGTTTTTCATTTGTTGACCTGCAAATATTTCCTTCTTATTATTATTAAAAAAGTTTTACCAGTCACTCTAGTCAATATATTTCCTTCAAAACAGAACACATTTATTGCTAACAAAAAGTTGATTAACGAGATAACTGTACTTTATTAAAATGAGAATATGATTTCTTTGAGTGAATTTTTCAGCTTTTTTGTGGAACATTCCTTGCAAGATTTATTTATGAAACATAGTTCTTCAAATTGCTGTAACTACACCATTTGCAATGGCAGAGTTTGAAAGATGTTTTACTATGTTAAAAAATATATATAAACTTATGAAAGGAAAATATGGTCCAAAACCTGCTTCATTCTTTGACTGGTGTTCTATTTATAAAGTTGTAATATCAGAAGTGACAATCTTCAGTAATAGAGTTATTTGTTAATAAAAGGAACCGGTGAACTGAACTACCTCTACAAATAAAACGATAATAAATTACCATATGGACTACTGGCCATCGTCAGGTCTACAGTTTATAAAATAATTAGTGCAAAGTAAAATTAATTTCATTTTATTATTTATGATATAGGTTGACATTTTCAAGTATTTTAATTGATTCAAGTAAGTTATAAACTTAATTTAAGCCGGTCGGCTCCACCAGGGAAATTAGTTTAGATCTGCCACTGGTATCAATAACAGAACAAACAAAAATGTCATGTATTCGATATTATGATAATATGGGGGGACGATAATTGATCTTTATTCTCGGCAAAGATCATACAATATGTGATTGCATATTTTTCGTTTAGATATACAGATTGCGGACAATTTAACTTTCTTTGAATGATTTACACGGAATGTGATTACTGTAGATGCTTATAGAAGTAAGAGATCAAATCTCCTTAATCCTTTTGTATCATAAATTTAATACATTTCTTATACTGTATCTATAAAATAAGTGTATGGAACAAATGACTGAATACCCTGTGAATATATCATATTTTGTTAATCTACATGCCTGATCATTGTTCAAATAATTGACATGCCTTTGATGAATACGATAAACATATCAGTTTGTCACACAAATACATTGGAGTAATTTATATTTGAAATTCCCTTGACGAATTTTCCTAAAATCCTACATATTATTTCTTATCATGCAATTATTCTTTTTCATTTCAGTTTAAAAACGAGTTAATAATCACGTAATGCAATATCTCAGGTAAATATTCTATAATGCTGTCTCTAATAATTATTAGGAAAAACATTTTGTACTCATAAAATTTTAATAAAAAAATAAAGTGAACATTGATAGTAAATTTGTATTTAAAGAATTTATGTCTTGATATTTAGGGAAGTAATGAGGTTTTACCTGAGGAAAATTGATAGTAAAGTTGTATTTAAAGAATTTATGTCTTGATATTTAGGGAAGTAATGAGGTTTTACCTGAGGAACATTGATAGTAAAGTTGTATTTAAAGAATTTATGTCTTGATATTTAGGGAAGTAATGAGGTTTTACCTGAGGAACATTGATAGTAAAGTTGTATTTAAAGAATTTATGTCTTGATATTTAGGGAAGTAATGAGGTTTTACCTGAGGAACATTGATAGTAAAGTTGTATTTAAAGAATTTATGTCTTGATATTTAGGGAAGTAATGAGGTTTTCACCTGAGGATTATTGAATATCTTGATTATGGTAAATGAACTAATTCAGATTTTCAGTGTAATTATTTTGGCTTTTCTCATTCGAGTTATATCAAATAATATATCAATATGGGTAGACCATCGAAAAAGGCTCTTTTTAATGAGGAAAATTTATTCATTAGTATCAGATGATGCTTGTTTTAAGCAGTTTTATCAAGCAAGAAACAAACAAAAATCTATTCGTTTTATACTTATTTTTCTGTGTTGTGGAACACTAATAGAATAAATGCTGTGATTGTTTATTTTGCTTATTAATTATCTTATAATTCATAATCCTTATTTAAAAAAATCTTAAAAATTTTCCCTGCAAAATTTTTTTTTTCAAATTTAAAATAGCGTATTATTGCTTCAAATCAGATAGATTGGAATGTAACTATAATGGGACCACTAGGAAGGTTTTCTCTTTCATTTACAAAAAAATCACTCTGATGGGTTAAATACTTGCAAAGTTACGGTTGAACAAACAGAAAAAAACATACGGAACCTCCTCTTTTTATGAAGTGGGGTAAAAATGCAGTAGCAGTTTTGATACTTCTATGACATGGAATATAACAGGCAAATAATAAAAAGTTAGACAAATTTCCAAAAAAACATAATTTTGAATGTTTTATTCCACAAAAAAACAAAATTTCATATTTGAAAGTCATATCTAGATGAATTACTTCCCAACAAGATAATATTTAATATTCCTTTAAAAGATATTTGATGAACTTATGGAAACCAGGAGCAAAAAGCTACAGATAGACCAAGGAACTTATCAGGAAGCACATTTCAATACTCCTATGATGAAAGGCAACTAATAAATAAAAAGCAATTGACTGTAGAAATAAATGAAACAAATGTGGAAAAATGTTTGTGATAAACAACTTACAGCTAAAGCAAAAGAAACCTCATTTATAGAAGAATATATTTAATTCAAATTTTAATTATAGATTTGGCACACAAATATCACATGTGCTTATTGTGATTTATTAATTATTCGCTTACAGATGGTCTCTTATACCATAAAAGTATAACTTTTATTTTTTTCTAAAAACCTTTTATAACTAAAATTTTGCCTAAATTTAAAGTGCAGGTATTCAATGTCGCCCTAAAGCCTGTCCAAATGTGTAAATTGCAAAAGAAACATACATTTGTAGCAAGGGCAGAAAGTATTGTTTAAAACAGATGTTCAACACATCTGTTAGATGTAATTATTTTTCCATATGTGACTTTAAAAAAAGAAAGTTAAACTACAAACAACATACATGTTTCAATGGATTCTGTAGTACAAATTTAAAATATTAAACTAAAAAAAGCTCATTGGTTGAATTTTTGTAAGCAAGCTCCTATTGGTAGAAAGAATTTGAATGCAACTATAGATAAGCTACAGTTTGGGAAGGAACAGTTAGTGCATTTTTGAAGGTCAAACAGAGAAGATGTAGAAAATTAAAAGAGAAAGTTGGGTTCTTGTTACTAGCAGCTCGTCAGGGGTTATATTATCTGCTACGTAGTAAGTTCAAAGAGATTATTATTAAAGGCTTGATAAAGTTAACATGTCAGAAAATGCTGTCTGTTTTTTATTTAATATTTTGTGTAATTACTTTCATAAAGTTAGGGAGACATAGAAGGAAGAAGTGGACCATTATGTTGATTATAGGCTAAGGGTACAATAATCAACAGAGCAGCATCCAGCAGCATAATTGCCGGAGTAAACATTTGTGTTTCTTTAGATTAATCTGCTAACCTTGCTTACAAAAATTCAAATAATATTCTTTAAATTAATTAAAATTTTCATAAAAGAATTAAATTAAACAATTAAAGCAACCAATCCAATATCAAAATCTCATCTTAAAATGTTGTATTAGACTCATGTAATACAACATCCTGATATTTTATTGTTAATTAATAGTTAAATAAAGGTTCAGCGTCTCGTGATAGTAACCATTATAAAGAAAACTTGATAACGTAAGTGTAGCCTATTTATAAAACCTTTATTAATTATTATTGTCGAATAATTCAACAATTTTGGTATGATTAAAACCACTCTGCTTAATTTGTGAGTTTAATTCAACATCATAGCAAAGCCAAGGTAAAGACAAATGAGTAAGTTGTTCGCAATAATTAATTGTTTTCACCTTAGGGTTTTCTTTATAACATACTAGGAATTACATTCTTTAAAAAAAAGTTGAGATCAAAAGTAAATATATCATATCCCTCCAGATGTTACCTCCAAGTCACTTGCTGAAGATACTAAAATTTCTAATGACTATCTTGATTTTATCCTTTTCTGCATCAACAGGTTTTATTCTGTCCCATTCCTAATTATATTATTTTTTTTCCTGGCAAACAACCAGTAAATTTAATTACCACTTAAACTCTTGGACATATATTGATACGTAACACTTGTCTATAGTAGCATTCACTGTATTTACACGTGTATAGCGAGCATATTTTTCCTTTAAATTCCTTTTACAAAATAATACTGTGCATTATATAAGAATAGGCATAATTGTAATGGGGTTTACCTTACTGGATGAGCCCGTTACATGCTACAATTTAGTTAGTTCTAGACTGGATTAAAACAGTGTAGAATCGAAGATGAGGTGCTTCGTTAAAGAAAAAAAGTATATTAGTCCTGGATAGTTTTAAAGCGAATTTGATTGAAACTGTAAAGGAAAAGCTGGCAGATAAGAAAACTGATTTGGCAGTAATTTCAAGTGGGTTAACATCTAGTTGTGTCAGTTAATACACTTTCCGAAGGGAGTTTAAGAAAACTGGGAACATACATACACCCTATTTGAGAAAATGAGAAGGCCTTCCCTTTCACTTATTTTTGAATGGATTCCAAATGCCTGGAATATCGAAATCTTGTTGCTGTTCATGACAAGCTGGTTGTTAAATCTTATTACACTTTTGCCTGGAATATAGTTAAATATGAAACAGTCGTGAAAAGCTTAAAAAAATGTGGAACTTTTACTGTAATGGATGTGTGCTCTGGAATCACAAGCGGAGATTCTCACAAGAATGAAGAAATTCAACCATCTTTGGAAAGTAGTAATGATGAGCAAAATATTGTACAGACAAAAAGTAGATATTGTAAGTTCTGAATTGTATTGTAAATTTCTAAACTGTTCGTGTTTGGATTTTCAATAAAAAATTTTGGTAAGTACATATTATAAGCTAAATACTTATTCAAAATTTTCCTAACATATTGTAATTAAATACGGGTGGGCATTATACATGAATAAGCGTTATAGGCACGTAAATACGGTACTTCATTGTTTAATGAAGCTGGTCATTTCATGATGTGTTCCACTGACAAATTCAGACCTTAACTGATATCTTGATTGTTTTAGATTGGGGTGGGGGTATTGATTTATCATGATAGTATTAGGTGATTTTTGAGAGAGTTTTTGAAAATCAGCTAATGCCATTATTCTGACCTGACTCCTACCCCAACCTAAAAAGAAAGGTCAGTTAAGGCCTGCGTTGACAATAGGGTACATCTCAGAAAACAGCTCTTCTCAATAAACCACAAAAAAGTAAATGCTAATATATGTAAGAAAGTGTCACATTTTAATATTTATCAAAGTGATTGGTGTAAACTAGTCGTTGAAGTTGAGGATGAAATGGAAGAATATTATTATCAACTATCTTAACAACAATATGTTTTATCAGTAGCAGTTACAATTGTTACAATACAAGCAAAAAAGATCTGCATAGATGACATATAAATGCAAACATATGGAAATCAATTTTACTAAACTTAAAAAAGGCGAGACTCACAAATTCATACATGGTCTGACTATTGCATAGGGCAGAACAATAATTGGATCACAACTATTCAAAATCAACAACTATTGTATTTTTATTCATTTATTTTCACAATTCTACTATAGGGTTGAAAAGAGACTGAATATTTTTTTTATTGTAAGGTTTAAAAAAAATATTAAATATTTTATTACTAAATTTAAAATTAATATCTAAAAATTAGGTTGTAATCTTGATAGTTTTAGTAATTTTATGTTCTATTCTTCTGTAAACAAAATTTTCAATTTGTAAATTATAGTAGTATCCTCTTTATAACAGTATGGCGACAATAAGTTAAGTTAAGATAAGATATCCAGTATGAAGAACAGTGATGTAAGAACTGTTGCATAAAACATTCTCTTAAAAAAGTGTGTTAAAACATTAGTATTTAAAATATTGAATTTTATAGTCCATTACAATCGGTGAATCTTATTAATCACTTAAACAATTGTTTATAACTATCCGAACTTTGAATCTAGTAAATGTGTTAAAACTTACTGAGACAAAACATTTTTGATCACTGTGTGCCGATTTTCATCACTGTCTTCTGCTTGGAGTCAAGTGGTGACGGTTTTAAAGGTAGGTTTTCGATAGTATCAAAGAGTATGTGTGATTTGTATTGTGTTTGTTCGTTTAATATGTTTGTACTTTGCTTGTCTGTAAATTTCATATTGTTTTAGTGTGTTGATATGTGGTCCTTTTTTGTTGATGTGTAGGATTTCTAGGTTATGGTAAATGTCTGTGTATTTGTGTAACTTTAATATGGTTGTAAAATGTTGAGTCGGTTTTCTGTTTGTGTTCCTCGACTCTTTGTTTAAAGCTACGACCTGTTTGTCCAATGTAGAATTTGTTACATTCGTCGCAGTTCAGTTTGTATATGCCTGGTGCTTGTAGTTTATCCTTGTTGTGTTGTGTTGTATTTTGTATTGTAGCTTGTTATTAGTTTTGTATGCTATTTTGTATGCTATTTTGTATCCTATTTTTTGGGCTATATTGTTTGTTGTTTTGCTTATGAATGGTAATGTGATGTATTTGTTTTCCCTGTCTGTAGTGTTAATTTTAGTGTTTTTTTATATTTTGTACAATAGTTTGTCTATTATTATGGTGTTGTATCCATTTGTGTTTGCTAAATATTTAATTGTGTCTAGTTCTTTGTTTATGTTTTCTGTAGTCATTGGGACTTCTTCAAGTCTATGGAGTGTGGATCTGAAGGCAGCGTGTTTGTGTTGGATAGGGTGGTTTGAAGTGTTGTGGATAAGTGTGTCTGTCGTTATAGGTTTCCTGTAAATGTTGAAACTGGGTTTTTGTGTGTGGCTTTTTGTTATGGTTAGGTCGAGGAAGTTTAGGGATCGGTTGGTTTCAATTTCTGAAGTGAAGTGGCGTTTTGGGTGTATTTTATTAGCGTAGGTGAGGAGTTTTTCGCATTGACGGGAGTTGCCTCTGTATAGTGTTATGATATCATCGATGTATCTGTGCCAGTAAATAGTTTTGTGTGCGTGTGTATTTTTTGTGAGTATTTTGGTGTTTTCTATGTGTTGTAGAAAAATTTCACTTAGTACACTACTGATAGGACTTCCCATGGGTAGGCTATCTGGTTGTGAATAGAAGTTTGAGTTGTGAGTGAAATAGTTTTGTTTGGTGATGATTTGGAGTTCCAATATTATTTGACTGAGGATGTTACTATTGACTGAGAACAAATTCAGGGAAGTTTTACGTCCGAATGCAGCTTTTGTAGCTCGAGCACGATCCGGCCATCTAGTGATGGAGGAATATTTATTTAGATTTGGTCTTTCGAATTCTCCAATCTGTGCACTTTGTGAGGGTGAGGATAAAGCATATTATGTTTGACTGCACGTATCTCATACCAATGAGGGACTTTCTGAGAGCCGAAGTGGAAACATGGAAAGATATTCTCATAAACAAGAAGCCTTGGGGGCTAGTAAGGATAATATACTTTGGACATTGGGCTATCGGCTACTCTTGAAGCTGGATGCCTGTACAAAGAAGTAAAGGCTGCTACTATTGGACTTCTCAAGGGAATGTTTTAAAGTGGTTGACAAATTGGTTTAAAAATTTTGCTTACTATATTACACATGAAGAAATAAATAGAACTGCAAGAAAAACAGTAAAACCCAGAAATTCATTAAAAATGTATAACTTACCATATTCCTCTGCAGAATTATAATTTGGTTTGGGTAGTATTTCCTTCCTCTTACTATGTTGATTATTTTCTTCTGGATGTTTCAATCGCCATGTTTCCAGTTCTTCTTTTATTTTTCTTATCAACAGTCTTGTATCACTAACACTTTCAATATTTCTTCTGTTCACTAACCGATAGAACAAATTGTTAGGCACATCAGACATGAGTAACAAATTTGAAACTCTGTCTAAAACACATTCTTTCTGTTTCACTACATCTTCCATGTAATCTTGTGGGCAATAAACAGGATGCTCTGGATATGCAGTTGTGTTTTTTTTTGGTATTTTTATTTCTGAGTTTATTTTAACATTTAGCGGGTGTTGATATTTTGGCTTTGGTAACATTATCTTTTCAAAAGCAGAAAGTTGAGATCCAATTGATTTCAAATTGAGCTGTAGTTCTTTTATAGACTGAAAAATAATAAAATATACATACTAGTAACAAAATAACATTGACAGGTGAGAAATAACATTTTAAATCTTTTACTTTATAAACTTACAAAAATTTGATGTAATATGTAAATCTATGTTATTAGAGTGTTATATCAACACTGTAATGGATATGTAATACTCACCAACCCAGAAGCCTTTGAATCTTCTTCTGCTTTTGCTTTTGTGTCTTCTTTTTTCAAATTCTTTTTCATGTTTGTTCCAGTAAGTACTTTCCTTATCGGGACTTTTTTCTTAGGTTCAAACTCACCACCCTCCTTGGGATTTTCCCTAAAAAATAATTAGCATAATGTTTAACAAAAGCAATGTTGAATTTTGTTGTCCATTACATTTGGTGAACTTAATTAATCACTTTTACATTAGTTTATGACTATCGGGAACTTTAAATTTTGTAAAAACTTACTGTGACAGATCGTTTTCTTCGTCAGTGTCTTCTGCTTGAAGTTGACGGGTTAAGCGGTGACGGTCTTAAAGGCAGGTTTTCGATAGTATCAAAGAGTATGTGTGATTTGTATTGGGTTCGTTTGTTTAATATGTTTGTATTTTGTGTTTTTTTGTAAATTTCATGTTGTTCTTATGTGTTGAAATGTGGTTCTTTTTTGTTGATGTGTAATATCTCTGGGTTATGGTAAATGTCTGTGTATTTGTGTCCTGTTTCTTTTATGTGATTGTAAAATGCTGAGTTGGTGTTCTGTTTGTGTTCCTTGACTATTTTTTGAAGCTGCAACCTGTTCTACACTGGGCAAAAAGGTCGCAGCTCCAACAAGGAGTTGAGGAACACAAACAGAACGCCAACACAGTAATTTACAATTACATAAAAGAAACAGGACACAAATACATAGACATTTACCATAACCTAGAGATGATACACATAAACAAAAAAGGACCACATCTCAACACACTAGAACAATATGAAATTTACAAACACACAAAAACACAAACATATTAAACAAACAAACCCAATACAAATCACTCATACTCTTAAATACTAACGAAAACCTGCCTTTAAAACCATCACCGCCTAACCTATCCACTCCAAGCAGAAGATACTGACGAAGATCGCCACGGAGCAATCGAAAACGATCTGTCTCTGTAAGTTTTTACAAATTTAAAGTTCGGATAGTCATAAACTAATGTAAAAAGTAATTCAAAAACAATGTATAACAAAAACTGCACATAAACATTAAGAAATTGTTATCAGCAACTCTTATCACATCTGAGAATCTATTAACTAACTTATGCTTAGTAAAGCAAATAATAGAGCGTGTGATTTAATTCTGATTTAAAAAAATAAATTTGTATACGTAATATTTTATTACATTAAAATAATTGTGTGTATGTAAATCTATTACATAGGACATTTTCATAAGGAGTTTATCATGATTTAACTTCATCAAGAATTTTTTTACTCAACTACACATATTTTTAATGTTACACTAACTAATTGGTTCTTCAACTATACTCATACCTTTATCAAAAAGCTCTACCAATTAATTTTATTCATAAGTAACTCTTTCAAACCTTCTGCCTTCAGCCTGGGTGCTATTTATTATGACACTTCTAATTTTGATTGCATTCATGTTAAACTAACTAAATCAAATATGGTTAGATTTAAACCTATATGAGAATAAAAATGCAGGTTATCTTTGTATTTAAGATCTATAATTCTTCATTATAGTCGAAATAAAATTATAGCCTCTTTTCCATACCATACATATGCCTTCTCAAGGTCAAAGAAAACAGCAACGAGTGTTTGACGCAAGAGAAAAGCATCTTGAATAGTGGATTCTAACAAAACCATTTGGTCAACGGATGATCGTCCTTGCCTGAAACTACACTGTTCGTTGCTAAGAAGTTTGTTGGTTTCCAGGTTCCAGACAAGACAGCGGTTGACCATCTTCTCCAGTAGTTTGCACAAGACGCTTGTTAGAGATATAGGCCTGTAACTACTGGAATTGGTGTTGTCTGTACCTGGTTTCAAAAGAGGAATCACTGTCACTTCTAACAATGCATAGGGGAAAAACCGCTCCTCGAATAGCCGATTGTATATTCGAAGGAGGACCAGTTTCGCCGATGATGGTAGATGTTTCAGCATGGAGTATACAATGGAATCAGGACCTGGTGCAGAATCTTTTGTTGTCGTGAGAGCTGATTCCAATTCCCCTATAGAGAAAAGAGTGTTTAAAGGAGAGTTGCCAGGCAACCCAACAGTAAACAGTATTGCTTCTTTCTTTAGTTTATGTCTCTGGAATAATATATTATAGGCTGTAGTAGCAGAAAAATTAGAAAAGGATTTTGCCAGTACATTAGCAATATCACCACTGTCTGTGGTCAATCTTCCATTCGGTTGCTTCAGTGCAATGGCTGGCAAAAAAGTGGATGAACCACAAATTGATCTTAGTTTCCTCTGTACTGTGGAGGATGGAGTTGTACGTCTAATTGTGTTAATGTACTGTGCCCAAGAATTCATCCTACTCAGCCCAAATATCCTCGCACGGAGTGTTTTATTGTCCTGAAGGTAGTAATTTGTTGGTTGCCGCTTAAATCTCCTTAGAGCTCTCCGTCGTAAACAGAGGATTTCCGTGCATTCATCGTTCCACCACGGGACAGGTGGACGGATGATTTAGGAATGGTCTTTTCAGCGGCATTCAAGATGGTCTTAATAAAACTTTCAACAATTAAATCAATTGGTGTCAGGTAATCTGTGTCAAGGGAGAGGAGTCATAACCTATATGAGAATAAAAATGCAGGTTATCTTTGTATTTAAGATCTATAAATCTTCATTATAGTCGAAATAAAATTAGGAGCATATTTGGAAAGTCAGGTAACCTCCTTTTAGCATACCAATGTCATCGCCTTCCTTGACGAATTCAAAGGACTAGTATTTATTCATCCCTTTATTTAAATAACTTTAATTTCAACTTACAAAGATCTACAAAGAAAATAACAGTTTCATGAAGTAAAGCTATAAATATTAAACAAATCATAAGTCATTATTCTAGTAACTAAGTGAAAACTATTAACTTACTTGCTGACGTGTTTCAAAACAGTTTTTTCATTGATGAAACGATTAATAATCAACTATAGCTACTGGTAACGATTACTCAAGGCTGTGGGTTAGGCATGTTGTGTAATATGTAATGGAAAAAGGTGTTAGATTCGAAGTGTGTGTGTGTGTGTGCGTGGTCATTTAAGGTATGTTGTTTTTGTGTTGTGTGTGATGTTTGTATATTTCAAATTTTTCTTTAGTGGTTAGTTTTTTACTATGGTTTAGTATGTGGAGAATATTTAAATTAGTCTGGATGTCTGTGTATGTGTGTTGGGTGTTTTTCATATGTGTTGCGTAGCTGGGTTTCGGATTTGTTTTTTATGTTGTTGATGAGTTCTATGTACCTTGTATTTAATGATCTACTTGTTTGGCTGATGTAGAAGCTGGGACAGTTGTTACGTTATTTTGAATATACCAGATAGATTGTATTTGTCTGTTTGTTGTGGAAAGGGCTGTATGTGTTTTTATAAAGTATTCGTTATTTTGTACGATATTTGATGATTTAATTTTTTAAAGATGGAAGCAATTTTGTGCGTGTGTTTATTGTTGTAAGTGATGAAGATGTATTTATTGGTTTTCGCGTGGTTTGTCAGTGTGGCTGTTTGATGGTGTATTTTAGTTTAATTTTCTTGAATGTGTTATCTATTAGTGTATGTTCTTACATATTTTGTTGGGTGAAATATTTTGATGAATTAAGTTCTTTGTCTTAATCTTTGTTGCAAAGGGATATTGATTAGGTGTGTAAAATATGGTTAAATGCAGATGTGTTGTGTATTAAGTTATTAGTGGTTGTTGGTTTGCTACATATTTTGAAATTGTGTTCGTGTTGTTTGGTTATTATAAGGTCAAGGAAATTTACTTTATTATTGTCTTCTAATTCGAAGGGGGTGATAGGTTTTGGTGTATGGTGTTGATGTAATTGTGTAGTTGTTTGAGTTGCCGTTTGTTGCTATCGTATAATATTAAAATATCGCCTACATAATTATTAGTGGTAGCATATTATTTTGTCTGTGAGATTTTTTTTCTGCAGGATATAATGTTCGGTGTGATGGAAGAATACCAGGATATCAGAATAGCTGAGATTGGAGAACCAATTGGAAGGGCATCATTTTGTGTGTAGAATTTGTGTTGATATCTGAAGTAATTTTGTGTTGTGATGAGTTTGATGAGTTTTTGTGGAGTTTTGTTTATTATGAGCATATTTCTTACTATTTGAAATGTTTGTTCAATGGGTACATTGATTTTATGGTTAGCTTTTTTATGTCGAATGACGCTATGATGAAGTTGTGTGGTACGTGGATATCTTTAATTTTGTAGATCAGGCCAATGTTAATGAGTATAGATGTGTAGTTGTTAAATTTTATGTTGTCTCTGATAAGTTTGTCAATGTATTTGACTAGCTTATGTGAAGTTGCAGGTGTGTGGTTAATTAACTAATGGGTGTGTTTTGTTTCTCAGTTTTAGGCAATGCATTAAGTGTGGGTGCTTGGGGTTTTATTTGTTTGTAGTATTTCTTTTGTTATGGATTCATTATTTCGGTGCATTTGTTTAAATGATTTTTAATTTGTTTGATATCTTGGTGAAAGGTCTAACTGGAGTCCGGTTTCTGCCATGCATTCAAATACTTTATTGCCAATGTCTTGCTGGTGCATTATTACTATAAAATTGCCTTTATCTGATTTTAAAAAATTGATATTATGTTGCATTTTGTATGATGGTAGCATTTTTGTATGATGGATTTAAGGGCTGTGTGTTCATTAGTTGTCCTTGGTTTAGTGTTTAATGTGTTTTATCTTAATTCATTTTATGTTTAATGTTTTGTCTAATGTATTCATGGTGAGTGGGTTATGTGTTTTGTATTACTGTTTCTGTATCCAAAAGTATGTTTGTGGTTGTATTTTTTGGGGTATAAGTTGTATTAAAATCTTTTGTTTAACCGTGTTAATTCGTTTATATTAAATTCGATGTTTGTAGTGTTTATTGTGTGTAGGTGAAATTGATGATTTGTGTAGAGAGTAATATTGTATTTAGTTGAGGTTACGTAGTTTTTTGTGTTTGTGTATGTATACATTGGTGTATTGAATGATTTCAAGTTCGGTGTGGTGTGATATTGTAGTGAGAGTTTGGTGTAGTTTGTAGAGGGTGTGGTTAAGGTAATCTTTTTTTAGTGTATAACTATTTGATATTATTTATAATCAATATTTTTTGTGCAGCTGATATTTTGTTTGATATTGTTATTTCGGCATATTTGGGTGTTAGGTTTTGTTTAAGGCTTGTGAATTGGAGGAAATATGAAGGAAAGTTTCGTTTGTAGATACAGGTTGATAACTACTGACCATTGTTCGCTATTAAACTTGCTTGTTGTAATAATTTTGAATTCACTGATTAAATTAGAAGCAATTATAACTAATTATAGAAAACTATTGAGTAAAAGTAAAAACTAAGCATCAGCAAGAAAGAAAGTTTATAGTTTTCACTTAGTTACTTATGATTTATTCAGTGAATTTAAGATGATTACAAGTAACTTTATTAAACAAAACTCTTAAATATATTCACTAATACATAAGTTTTAATAAAACAAATTTTGAAATTAAACTGTTTACAATTAAACTATACAAGACATTAAAAAATAACTTGTGCATTATTCTCAAGTACGTTAAAAAACAAACTAACATATTCATAAAATAATATACATTAATTTATATTTGAATGGATATATTCATTCATTAACTACACGAATTAGGCTATTTTAAAAATTCAGTACTACAAACTCATCTAAAATTTTAAAGGCCTAGAGAAACCATGATGATTTTTTTCCCTGGTGAAAAACCAATTGTTGTTATCCTCGCCAATCAACAACTAAGACAAAAACAGCAATATTTCAGAAAACACAAAATTTAAATAAAACAAAATATACAACACAAACATAACGTAAAATACAATGTAATATAATATAATATAACATAATAACATATAATTTTTATATGTAACAATAAATATATAACAAAAAGGAGAAACAAAAAAATAATTTAAAAAATTCTAAACGATAAATATCAAAATAACAACAACATAGAGTATAACAATAAATAAATAATAACAATATTAAAAACATACTAATAGGTAACAATTTACCAATAAATAAATCTTAATAACACAATAACAAGAACATACAATATATTAAATTTAAATAAGTAGAAAAAAAGCTATACAGGAACGCAATACAGAGAAATATATGCATAAATAGAAAGAATATATTTTAAATATTAAATTTTTAAAAATTTGTTCAAGTGGTGCAAGAAGGCGATCACTCGGTCAATGGCTGAGGCATCGTCCCTTAGCACCACCTTTAAACTACCTTTTAAATTAAAAAGGGCACGAATATTAGTTACTTCTATACAATCAACCAAAATATGTTTTATTGTGAAGATATCTCCACAATACTGACATATTGGTGGATCTTCCAAACAAATCAAATATCCATGAGTTGCAAAAGAGTGGCCAACGAGAAGGCATGTAACCACCACTTCCTCCCTACGTTTTGAACGAATTGAAGACCTCCATGGACGGACGGTATCTTTAATTTTCCTCAGCTTATTCTCAATCTTGTTATGCCATTCGTCATTCCAAGCAGCGAGCAATAAATATTTTGCAAAAGACACATAATCAGATGCCATAACTTGTTATGTAATGGGTACCAAACTTGTAGCATTCTTCGCAGCTTCATCCGCTTTTGTGTTTCAGAGTATTCCGCAGTGTCCAGGAACCCAACAGAATGTCACCCCCCGTACCCCTCAATTGAAGCCGGTGTACATCATGCAAAATGTCCCCAACTAAAGGGTTAGCAGAGAAAACATCCTGAAGAGCACTTTTGAAATCAGAACACAAAAGATAGTGGGAAGATCGAATGACGGTTAACGCTTTGAAAATGGCAAATAGTTCTACCGTGAAAACACTGCCAGCTGAGGGCAATCCGTACATGTAACTACATCCCGAAGCGTAGAACGCACACCCAACGCCATTGTCCAGTTTAGACCCATCAGCAAAAATAATTTCTCTGTGTAGATTTATAAATAGATAACACTTTCCTGGTGGTAGACCACATCAGTAGTGTCGTGTTTTATGTAACTGGACAATGAAAAATCAAAGAGCGGCGTTTTTATTATCCATGGAGGTAGATAGTGCATTGACCGTTCAAACATTGTAGGAAGTTGCAACCCAAGGTTATCCATTATTCGTACTGTTCATGTGCCGAATGGAGCGGTAGAACGTTGATGTGCATTGTAATCTTCATTATGCATGTTTTTAAAGACCATTTTGAATGCTGGGTGACTTGGTTTGCTACAAAGACCAGAAGTGTAAGATATTTGTAGCATCTGACATCGTCTTGAAAGGGAAGGTTCCCCAGCCTCGACAAGAAGACTAGGGATTGGCCTATTTCTAAACGCATCAGTAGCAAGTCTCAGTCCACAATGGTAGACAGCATCGAGAGTTTTCAGAACTGTAAGTCGTGCCATAATCAATGCGCGATCTAACGACCGCGCGATAAAAGTGAAGGACACAAGTCCTGTCTTCTCCCCAATTCGTACTACTAAGGACTCTTAACATACCCAATTTCTTGCTGGATCTCACCTTCAAATCACGAACATGTGGGATCCATGAGAGTCTTTTATCAAAAAAAGACCAAAAAATCTAACACTATCGGTGGTTTGAAGCTGAATTCCATCAAGATAAAGAATCGGCTGCTGGTGTTGCCTACGACGACTAAATGCTACACATTGGGTCTTCGACGCAGAGAATTTGAAACCTGTAGTTCTTGACCATTCCTCTAACCTGCTTATTGCTAACTGCAAAGATCTTTCCGCAGTTGCCATATTACGAGCAGGCACATAAATACAAAAATCATCCACAAAGAGTGAACAGTGTACCGGAGATCGTATATTAGATGTTATACTATTTATTGCAATTGAAAATAGCATGCCTCTCCGCACGCTGCCCTGCGATACAACATTCTCCTGCTTATAACTGTTTGAATATATGCCTCCAAGACGAACGTGGAAAGATCTGTTTGATAGAAAGTTAGCAATGAATGCTAGAATATTCCCTTGCATACCCCATGATTTCAGAGTGTTCAGAATTCCTCTTTTCCATGCCATATCACATGCCTACTCAAAGTCAAAGAAAACAGCAACGAGTGTTTGACGCAAGAGAAAACCCAATAGCGGATTCTAACAAAACCAATTGGTCAACGGATGATCGTCCTTGCCTGAAACCACACTGTTTATTGCTAAGAAGTTTGTTGGTTTCTAGGTACCAGACAAGACAGTGGTTGACCATCTTCTCCATTAGTTTGCACAAGACGCTTGTTAGAGATATAGGCCTGTAACTGCTGGCATTGGTTTTGTTTTTACCTGGTTTTAAAAGAGGAATTACTGTTGCTTCTAACCATGCATCGGGGAAAGACCGCTCCTCGAATAGCCGATTGTATATTCAAAGGAGGACAAGTTTCGCCGATGATGGTAGATGTTTCAGCATGGAGTATACAATGCAATCAGGACCTGGTGCAGAATCTTTTGTTGACGCGAGAGCTGATTCCAATTCCCCTATAGAGAAAAGAGTGTTTAAAGGAGAGTTGCCAGGCAACCCAACAGTAAACAGTATTGCTTCTTTCTTTAGTTTATGTCTCTGGAATAATATATTATAGGCTGTAGTAGCAGAAAAATTAGAAAAGGATTTAGCCAGTACATTAGCAATATCACCACTGTCTGTGGTCAATCTTCCATTCGGTTGCTTCAGTGCAATGGCTGGCAAAAAAGTGGATGAACCACAAATTGATCTTAGTTTCCTCTATACTGTGGAGGATGGAGTTGTACGTCTAATTGTGCTAATGTACTGTGCCCAAGAATTCATCCTACTCAGCCTAAATATCCTTGCATGGAGTGTTTTATTGTCCTGAAGGTAGTAATTTGTTGGTTGCTGCTTAAATCTCCTTAGAGCTCTCCATCATAAACAGAGGATTTCTGTGCATTCATCGTTCCACTACGGGACAGGTGGACAGATGATTTAGGAATGGTCTTTTCAGCGGCATTCAAGATAGTCTTAGTAAAATTTTCAACAATTAAATCAATGGGTGTCAGGTAATCTGTGTCAAGTGATACAAAATAATTCAAAAAGGGGTCCCAGTTGGCTTTTTCCAAAATTCAATATAGATGTCGAACATAACAGGGAGAGGAGTCACATAAGTTGATACTAATGGGCACATGGTCACTTCTATACATCTCGTTAAGTACTGACCATGTGCATCTAGTGGCCAAAATGGGGCTGCAGAAAGATAGGTCAACAGCTGTCCATCCTCTGGTAGATGCTGCTAAATGAGTAGGCGAACTGTCATTTAGCAGGTATAAGTCCAGTTCCGTTTTTACACTCTCCATTAGTTGACCTCGAGAGTTGCTAGTCGAAGATCCCCAAGACAAATGGTGGTCATTAAAATCTCCTACTAATAAAAACGGAGTCGGTAACTGGCTTATCAAGTTCACTAAATCACTGTGTTGCAGATTTTCTTGTGGTGGCAAATAGACGCAACATACAGTGATTTTATACAGGACAGCTGTTTGAACAGCAACTGCTTGTAAAGGAGTTATTAAGTTTAAAGAAACAACATCGATACAGTTACGGACTAGGATGGCTACATTTGTAGATGACTTTATAGTGGTCAAAACTGCAGCATAAGATTTTCTGTCAACCTTCGGTTGAGCAGATCTATAAATCTTCCTTGCTTCAGAAAACGCAATTTTCTCTTTGGCCATGATGATCAGGATAGCCTTCTCTTCCTTAAAGCTGGGACAGTTGAAAGATCGTTTTGGGTGATCACCACCACAGTTCGCACACTTTGGAGAATTACTGCATTCCTTTACACCATGTCCTTCTATGCTACATTGACCACATACGCCCTCCTTTGAGCACAAAGAACTAATGTGCCCAAAGTGCTGACACTTGAAACATCGCCAAGGGTTAGCAACCTGACTGAGAGCCTTTGGTAACCTGCATAAATGTGTACCGGTACCTTCGGTTTACCAAAAGTTAGAATAAAAAAGGCTGTTGCAACTTTTTCGCCTTTATCAGTCTTCATAATGGGTACAACATCCGTTACTGATTGTAACGACAGTTCCGATTTCATTTCATCTATTGACACGTTCATCAGATCTCTACATGTAATGACCCCCTTTGAAAAATTGAAAGATTTGTGGGGAGTCACAGATACATTGCCCGCATCAAAAAGGTGGTCATTTTTAAAGAGAATGTGTTTGTCTCTCTGAACTGGTTGCAACAAGCAGCGTCCCATTTTTTAACTTTTTTACAGATGCGACTGGACCTCCAGCACAGGCAGTAATAGCTTTATGAATAAGAAAAGGAGACACTTTTGATAGGTATTTTCCTTCCTCTATGCAAGAGAATAATAAAAATTTCAGTGATGGCAATGCCGGTGATGATACCACCATCATCTTCTTACTTATATCAACTTTACTAGGATCGTCAGGAGAACCCTGGCGTATCCTCTTCAAACTGGATACAGATGACGTATTTACATTTTCCATAAAATGTTTTTAGCCAGCCATCGTGTCGGGCATTACAGGCCAGACTATAGGAACAGGTACACCCTTAGATCACTTGCGATAATTTCCAACCCCCAGAACTCTGGAGCCTATAGTATTCTCCTTAGCTCAACTGGATGGACATCAGTCGAGAACTCGTAATACTGTGCACAGGCTCTGACACCTGTGCACCGCGGACACTCCCTGACCAAGGACCGAAGCGGCTGGTAGACTAGACACTGTGCATACGTCTTCAGCAGAGCAAGCTCACATCCACCTCCCAGATCAGAGTTTGTCAAGCTCTTGACTTTTTAGCACTCCCAACGTGCAATGGTTCTGACCAGTCAAAAATCCCTAAGAGAAGGTGTAAATGTTTAGAGATTGTGTTGGATATGTGGTGTATGTAGAAAGTGTATTAGTGTGTAATAGTGAAGTTAGTGTTGTTAGTAGTGTATATGTTTGGCTGGGGTACCGCGAGGGACGCCAAAGCCCTCTCAGTAGGTGTGGTTGGTCCGCACCTCCCTTGTGGGGGAAACCATGAGGAATATTAAACCATTCAACAGAGTAAGTAAAGTAATAAATATGTGAATTGCTTTAAAACACTACATAAACAGACAATAGTTTAATGTATCAGAAGTCCCTTTGGGATTTTCAAGTCTATATACACAGGTTATAGACAATGACTGGGAGCTAATGAATTGCCAGAAGGAATGTTATAATGAGCCCTGTGCCAGTTAACTATTGTGGTCACTTGTTATTGTATCCGTGCATTAAACAATAAATGAAAATGCCAATTTGCTCATTGTAGAATGTTTACAATTCGCAGTAATTGGGTGAATTGTTACTGTAAACACAGTTTTAGAAAAAAGTACAATTTAGACTCAACAAATCATAAAAGAATAAAAATATTGGTTCAAAGAGTTTGAACTCTCAAACCAAACAACTGGTTATTTATTTGACCTCTTTAATGCTTGCGATACATGTTAGCAGGAGATGGCATTCCCTGAACATAGGGTGAAAACATTATCGATGTTCTTCAGAATTAGGTTAAAGCTGTGAGCATCAGCTTGAAGAAGGAGACAGTGGCTGTAGCTCACCAGTGCCACCTATAATTGCAACCAATCATCATCTATCTTTTTCAAGTTCGTGTCCCAATAGGAGAGGTGTAAGTCCACTGATTGTAGACAAAATCAACACTTGATTCGACATAAATAGATTCTATATTAGCAAGCTCCTATCTACCACTAAAAATGAGCTCCTAGCCAGAATCAAGGGCTACAAGTGTGTCGGGTTTAAAGGTGGTAAAATATTCTGTAAATACATTATTAGTAAATACAAAATTGAGTTGCATTCGCCAACACATAAGCAGCTTATTAAAAAAGTTGTTGATTTATTTTTATTTGATTACAAAAGATAAACTTTAATGTAGATCTAGCTATGTTTAGAGCTAAAACCCCTCATATCCAGATCAATGTGGCAACAGCCCGAACCAGATTTATTAATAAGGGGAATAAAGGCCAGTCCAGCTAATCATAAGTGTCTTCATTGTCTGATTGATTTGTTTCCTTCAAGAGAATATATTTCCTAATATGTCATGCACAAGACTAGACATTTGTGCAGGGATATTTGTTGACTGTTAAAACTTACAGCATAAATTAAGAAAGATATTTATGGCTCATTGACCTTCTGTTATCTAAACATAACTGATAAGGACATTCAAACACAACATAACACCCAGCATGAGCAGCAGCATAACAACAACAACAGAATGGAAGGGAAGAAAAACACCATACTGATATAAACATTTCTTGAAAGCCTTACTCATTTCCTTTATATGATGTATTGATATAAATATTTCTTGAATGCCTTATTCATTTTCTTTATGGCTATAAACATTTCTTGGATCCCTGACTCATTTATTTTGAAATAAATAAAATAGGATGGAATTATACACTTCAATGGAGGAAAGTAATACTTTGATGTTTGAGGAATTTTACAGAATGTTTACTGGTAACAATACAAAATTTATATTTGCATTCATCAAAACATCAGAAGCTTATTGACATTTTTTTACGTTCATTTTTAATTGATTACAAAAGCCAAATTGGGATGTAGATCCAATTATATTTGATGAATTAGTTTGTTATCATTCATTATGGAAGAAATTTATACTTCAGTTTTTTGAGGATTTGTGTATAGAATTATGTACTGATAATGCAAAATTTAGTTGTATACATTAAACTATCAACAAAAAACTTTGTAGTAGCCAATCATTGATGAAGGGGACATCATCGTCGAAACTAGTCTGTAGTGAGATTTTAAGTAATAGTGTGTAGTAGAAAATTAGTTCAGAATGTATATTATTAACCCTCATGCACGCGCGCCTTTTTATCTAACGTAAGTAGGCGCGTTGTTGTATTTTATACAACATCTCGGTTTTCTACATTTTCCTTAACTTTCAATCGAGTTATTAAAAGTTTGGTTTTACCAATGAAAAAATTGCTTGTGAGTTGACCCCAGCAATGTTTATCAGAGCAAAAAATAATGTAACTGGCCATCTTCTTGTCCTGCGGGCAACGCTATATGTAGCACAAAGCTGGTCATTACTGTCAACTCCACCTTTCGTTCTGTTGTACTGCAATATAATTTCTGACTTATTTGTTTGTTCGTCAACATCATCTGAGTCGTGCATAGTCGAAATCAATATTACAGCTTTATTATTATTTTTTTTTTGTCGTGTATGAGACCATGGTTCGATCATTCTGGAACCCAAACAAGGAAGTACCTGGCTGATTGGTTTTATTATGCAGAAATTCTGGTGGAATTTCCCGTTTGTTCTTACGTAGAGTGCTAATCACCTTCCAATTCACTTTCTGAGTTATGATCACTTTTTTCAGCTTCACCGTCGCTCAGATCATCGTCACTTTCAATAAAATCAGCATTATCAATTTGTTCATCAGAAAGATCCTGTAAAATTTTTGGAATGTCTTCCAAATTCACTCCTAAAAACATGAAAATTTATAAACATGTTGAACAAAACAAATAATTACATAATTCTTTAAAAAAATGTATATAAAAATCTTACGTTCCATCGTGGAGAAAAAAAAACTGCACCGAAAAAATAAAAACGTCAGAAGGCGCGTTGTTGTATTTTGTACAACAGTGATGACTGACCAGAACTAATCGCACACTGAGGCTATGTTGATAGAATAAAGACATTGATGACAACTGATAAGAGTAGTGGGGGGACCAATAGAAGAATAGAACGGTGATTTGCACAAATAACTACCAACAGGTTTCAACAAGAATCAAAATATTAAAACTGTTGTACTTTTTACAACAGCGCGCGTCCTTGAGGGTTAATCTCACAGTTAAAGTCTACACTGCGTTCAAGTAGCAATCAAGTAATGAGTAATTACTCATTCATTTTTCACCATAGTAAAAATAATATTAAAAAAAACATCCAACCTACAAATTCTTCATAAACAACACAGAAATAACCAACGTTACACAACCGAACGATACGAAGTATACAGACATTTCAAACTACACACTACACCATACTCAACACACAATTACATTATAACTCACACACACTTTTTTGACATCATAACTCTTAATACTCACAAAATACAACTACACCTCCACCATAATATCCCAACCCCACCATAACCTACGTAAACCTTGAGATCAGTTACAGTCTGAGTTGACAATGGGATACATCTTCCGAAACGGCTGTCCTCAACAAATATAAGTAAGTGCTACTATAGGTAAGTTTGTAAAATACAGTAATACCTCGACTTATGCTACCCCGTCTTACACGATTCCAAGTTACGGGATTTTAAATCACGCTGTCCGAGTTATGCAGAAACTGTCCTGTTCTGGTAGAAAATGCAAACGAGAATTTTTATAGCTCATGAAGAGAAAATATTTTCAGATTTTAAGGCCACCAAAGACTGATTTACAGTAATATTTTTGGCGCAAATACAGCTGTTGACTGTAATTTGCAACCTCTCATAGTTTATCGCTCGAAAATCCAAAGAAATTTTTTGCCACTAAACACAAATAATTTGCTTCAACCGATGGACTAGGGAGTCCTCAAAACATTTAAAGGTCATTACACAAGATCATTTGCGCATCTGCATGGAACTATGAGACAAAACAATGAGCTCTCTGTTGAAGGTTTTTTGGAAACAATTCAATGTTTTAGATGCTCTTAGAATCATTGGAAAATCTTGGAATGAAATTTCACAAAAAGCTTTGAATGGCGTTTAGAAAAAGATGTGTCTATTTTTCTTGGCACTGAAACTCAACCGACAAGAAGTTGTCGGTTTTGCCAGCCAACTAAATGTAGAAGTGGATAATAATGACGTTCAAGAACTGCTGGATTTACACAACCAGGAGCTGACAATTAACTGATGAGCTCATATAAATGCTTGAGCAAGAGCAAGACCTTAAAAACGCAGATACTCTAGACCCAGTTTACGTAAAAGATAAAATGACGGTTAGAAACTTGACAAAAGGAATTAGTTTAATTGAGCAAGGCTTAGAAATTTTGGAAATCATAGACTCCAACAATGAGCGTATTTCTGCCCCAAAACAAAAAATTAAATAGCGAGTTATGAGGAAATTCTGCGTGAGAAGAAACATCTTCAAACGAATTTACTAGATTTTATGAAGCCATCTATGTCAAAATAACTTCTGTTTACTTACGTCTTTGCAATATGTAAGTATATAATATAATTTTTTTATTGTATTATGTATTTTAGACTTTAATATATACACATTTTTCTTTTAAATTATTAATTTATTTAATCTTTGGTCCCAATTACACATGATTCCTATGTGATTGTATGTAAAGTTATACCCAGACTTACGCGGTTATCGCTCGGTCCCAAGCGATGTAAATATTACTGTATTTACTAGTGAAAACTAGAAGCTCACGTGAAGATGGAATCAACAATATTTATTATTTTATAATCATGTCTAATATTTTCAACATTCGATTGTGAACAACTTCTTTCTTCTTTCAACGATTTATGTTGATAAATAAATTTCTATCTTTAACATTGGTTTAAAACTATATAGAATGTTTTATGGGTAATTTTTGTCTTTAATACTGGAATTAAAAAGCTAAATTTAATGGATATGATCCTAAAATAATGGACAATATATTTAGAAAACAAAATTTAAATGAGTTAAGAAAACCTTTCACCACTTAAATAACATTAAAAAAATATTCAAAATAAATACATTAGTCTATCATTTGATATGGATTTAACAGAAGGTTTAGAAAAAGTTTTTAAAGAAGCAAGTTTAAAAAAGCTTATATAGCCTAAAGAATTTACTAGTAATCCAAAAGACAAAATAAATATGTTAGATAAATAAGGTTAACAAATCTGGAATTTATAAAGTAAATTTTAATTCTTGTAATAAAATTTACATTGGCAAAAAATAACTAAACCAGATTTAAAGAACATATTAGCCATATAAAATTTGAAAGACCTGAAAAATCAAAAATTGCTGAACCCCTCTTAAACCCTAGACATTCTATAGAAATAAATTATTTTATATTAGTGAAACATGTTAAAAAAATCTGTTAAATAGTTTTGAAAGTTTGTATATTAAAAAATATGACAAACATTATTTAATAAACTGTGATATATCCCGCACTTTCAATTACATTCATTAATTAGGGAGATAGAGTTGTAGTATTATTTTTTGTAAAATATATATTTGTAAATTGGTAAAATTGAAAAAAGTGTAATGGTAACTCTTCATTATTGAAGTTGAGACCAAACCTAGTTGCAGAGGAAAAATTACTGTAATGTGATTGTTCGGTTAATATAAAGGAGGTGTGGCGAAATAGTTACTGGTGTTTAAATTTGATGAAAATGTTGTTTAAAATGCAGTTTGTTTTGTAAATTATCTCAGGATGATTGTTGTGCAATCAAAATGTATATAAAGTGTTAAATAAATGAAAAAGTTATTTGTGGTGTAGAGGTTTTATTTATTTAAATTACCCTGACAGTAGTTGACCTATGAGGTAGCCTGAGAGTATTATATAACAGTGAAAAATATGTTCTATACATCTATCTCTAAATATAGACAAAACAAGATTCATCTAGATTTTTAAAAAAATATGTAGATAGCATCGTCACAAAGAACCAGAAAGTTGAATTGATATAATAGGACAGTATATAACCATGATAAATTAAATAGATTTTAGTATGTAAATGTCATTACTCAACATTCAGTTGTACATTTTAATCAAGTTTTATAATGAATTGTTGCTAATAGCTTACATAACAGGAATGTGTGAAGGCAGATCATTAACTGTAGTTTTAGACCTTATGTTTAATACATTTCCTTCAAAATGCTTCTGTACTTTGATAGGAGGATTGTTTAAAACATTTGAAGATATTACACTTTGAATCGTTACACCACTATTGGATCTAATTCTCGTGCCATCCATCTGAAAAAAAGTTATCAAATTAGTATTAGGAGAATAATTTATTTAACAGGTTCCACAATAATTCAAAATGTTGAGAAATAAATAAAAAACATGTCTTATTCTGTTGACACAAAACATAAAAGACCTATATGGTGTAATACTTATATCAATTCATCATATCAAGATGTTCTTTGTAAGGCAACCTCAATGTATAAATTAAAACGCAAAACAGTACTTACGTATTATAAAGAGTCCACTAATGACATACATTATTTAAATGTGGTAAAAATGCACATTGACCACCCGAAATGCCATGTGTATAAAATCAATCAAAATAATGTCCTGAAGTTATATAGATAACTATTATTTTTATAACGAAAACTTGTTGCTGTTCATGATGAGCTGGTTATTAATTACTTATTAAGTGTAATTATCAAAGTGTAATAAAAAATTATTTTTGTGATTGCCACTGAAGTTTAATTTTATATACCTATACTGAAATACACATATTAAGTATCCAGTCAGGACAGATTTGGTTGTCAATACATATAACTAAACAAAGGTACGTATGAAAGGCTAGAATAGAGATCACATGACGTTACCTGGCAAAAAGTATTACTCTGCAGAAGTAGATGTCTAATTAGGTAATGTTGTATAAAATTACAATCAAAATCTATCCTGACTGGAGACTTTATAGGAATATTTAAATATGAACGAAAAAATTGCTATGCATATAGCCTTAGGACATGTTTTATGTAGTCATTTTTAAAGCCCGGTAAGAAAAACCCCTCTACAATAGTGGCCTCCGTACAATACATAAAACTACCAAGAAACTAACAGAACTATCAAGAACTAGTATTTTTCATTAGCAAAAAATTTATAAAAGAGTAATAAATTGAGGCAGTTAATTTCAAAATTAGTTTTTTATTCTTTGTACTAAACATATTTTGAGTATTTCAATTAACACTAATGCAATTCTTTACTATTTTTAAATTTAAATAATTCACTAAAATTAGTAAGTTTATAATATTTTCTCAAAAATGTTTTACACTAATTAGTGCATTGTTCAATGTTATGAGAAATAAAACTAGACAATAGACTTAAATATGGTAAAATTATATGGGGACAAGAAAATAGTGATGGTAATTTGCAATAGTTCATTTCGGTTCTTTAAAGATATTACAAAGGGCTAAAATTAAGTTGGCTTACAAAGTTTCTAGAGTATTGTTTGTTGTCTAGGTAGAGGTTGAATAGTCTAAAGATTTCAACACTTTCAGGGATGCCTTACAAAACCAATACTGAAATTATATTATTCAAACCAAGACTTTTGATAAGTTGAAGTTTGGCAGGTTTAATTATTATTATTATAAAAATAAAACATGGTAGATTACATAGAACAAAGGCTACTTTTATAAAATGGACTAGAACCAAAATTAACACATGATCAGACAGTCTAAAAACTGGCAAAACATTTTCATTTAAACATAACAATCATGTTATTAACAAAGGAAATTGAAACCAGTAGTGAATTTGTCAATCTCATAAAGGAATTCAAATATTTAAATAGGTTTTAATATTTTTAATTAACAAAAATTTTTTTTTGTAACATTCTACATAAACTATGATAAACCTAATTTAGAACATGGTGGTAGGTTCCCGTGGCATAAAGATCCTTACCTAAATCAATAATAATAATAATTCACCAATATTAAACTATAAATCAACCAATAAACAAATCACTAAGCACGCACACACACACACACACACACACACACATATATATATATATATATATATATATATATATATATATATATATATATATATATATATAATAAATTAAAAATATTTCATAACAAGAATACTTTTAATGAATATATTTATTCAAAGCTTTTCGCCGATAAAATAGTATCAGCATCTTCAGGAAAATAATTATCTAATAAAATACTTTTACAAAATTAAATCATATGTACTACAAAGAATCATATGTTTATAAGTATTGCACTTTATGTAAATTTTTCTATAACATCAATGACTTTATAAATAGTTTAGTGCCTTGATCTCACTTGAATTTGTTCATCAATTAATTTGTCTTTAACTTTATGCTTATAAATTTCCAATGTTTCAAATATATTCATTTTTAATCCTTTATTTAATTCTTTTATTAATTTCATATTTTCTATTTCCGGAAACTCATGTCCATTATTAATACAATGCGTAGCTAAATTGGATTTGTATATGTTTGGTTTGATATAAGCGTTTAAATGTTCTTTGTATCTTTCTTTTAATTTCTTTTTTGTTTGTCCTACATATAATTTATTACAAGTTTGACATTTTATGTTATATACTCCATTTCTTTCGTGCATATTATTTTGATTTTTGTTATTGTTTATTAAATTTTTAATTTTATTATCAGTTTTATATGTAATTTGTAAATTTGTTTCTTTAAATAATCTTGTAATTTTATTTATTTCGTTACCGGGTCATTCCATGTCAAATCAACACACTTTTAAGAGATTTTTTCCATCACCATCTCAGATTATGATAAAATTTGGAATATAGGTTACCTTCATGAAGAATAAAAAAAATACCAATTTTCAGCTTAATATCTCAAACGGTTTCCGAAATACGGCCATGTAAAGTTTTCAAAAAACGGTCAAAATGTCGCTGCGGGAAAACGTTTAAATGGTCATAACTCCTCTCCTAATAAAGTAAGAATCATGGGAAAGGTGTCATTTTTTAGCTCTTTTTATGCCCTTTTTAATGATATATAACACATATAGGTTGTGAGAAAAAAAATATTTTAAAAAAAATAAATAAATATTTGAATTTAAATATTTTTGAAAACACATTTTTAAAAATTTTCAAAAAAATATATATAATAGGTCTTATTATCACTAATTTGTATACTAAGTTTAGTTATGGGATTGCAATGGGTTCATAGTCAAAATAATGTTTTATTAGTGGTGGTTTTTACAATATCAAAATATTTTATAAAATTTGTTTTATAAAATATTTTATAAAAATAACTAAAAATGGAAAATATAAAAACAGTAATAATGTATTCTTAAATATTACATTTTGTATTTATATTTTCATCCTACATGTAATTGCAAGTTTATGAAGTACCATTTTCAGCTTGTTATTGCACAATATTCACTCTTGTTCCCACCACAAACAATTTCATGTCTGTACTTGCTTTTCAAGTTGAGACAAGCTCATGTCCAGTAGCACTTCACCGTCAGATTGTGTTAGACTGTTTAATGAATGAATGCTCATCATGTCCAGGAGGAGAACTAGTTAGACAAATTCTTGAAAAATCATTCGAAGAAAACCTAATTGAAAAAGTGACATTCAGACAATTGATATCAGTTGACCGATGTTCTTTAGAGACTTTGGAGAAACCATCAGATGAATTCATTGACATGTTTTGCAGCAAGTTGGAGGTTTTAATTAGACATGACTTTGTTACAAAACAACAAACTTCATACCTGAACAAGGTAAAGGAAAACTTGAATGAATTTGAATTTGCTGTAACACTAGATTTTGCAGAAAACTATAGCAGGGTTGTGCAAAACGAAGCCCAAAGTTATCACTGGGTTAGTAACCAGGCTACAGTTCATCCTTTTGTAATATATTACAGAGAAGGTGTTAAACTCAAACATTTAAACTATGTAATAATTTCAGAATGTCTTGAACACAACACAGTAGCGGTGTACAGTTTTCAAAAGAAGCTTGTTCATTTTTTGACCATAAGGTTTGGAGAAGTTCCGCAAAAGATCATATATTTTTCTGATGGGTGTGCAGCCCAATATCAGAACAAGAAGAATTTTATAAACCTTTGTAACCATATTGACGACTTTGGCATCGAGGCTGAGTGGCATTTTTTTGCCACTGCCCACGGTAAGGGACCAAGTGACTTGGTGGCACGGTCAAAAGATTAGCTGCAAAAGTTAGTTTACAAAGACCGTTTCAAAACCAAATCTTGACTCCATGTGAATTTTACGAATGGTCAGTTGAAAATATTCATGGGATTAGTTTTGATTATGGAACGCAAGAAGATTATGTCTCAGCCGAAATTTTTTTGAAAGATCGGTTTAGTGAAGCACTCACAATAAAGGGGACTCAACAATACCACACCTTTATGCCTGTTGCCTCAATCCGAAATAAGTTAACTGTGAAAATATTTTCCAAATCAACAACTTCTTCTCAAGTAACAGTACCAAGGTCAACAGACAAAATTACTTTTGCAGACTGTAATGGTTACATAAGTATCGTCTATGACTTTAACTGGTGGCTTGCTTATATAATGGACAAAAACGAAGACGAAGATGAATTAAAAGTTACCTTCCTTCATCCCAAAGGACCTTCTCCGTCATTTAGCTACCCAAGAATACCAGATGTATTATGGCTACCATTCACAGATGTGTTATGTACTGTGAATCCAACAACTCCAACAGGAAGAATTTACGTCCTATCCGAAGATGAAATTTTAACAACCAATGAAATGTTATCACAATACCTCCAACACATGTAGACCTTATGTTAAGTTTCACTGTGTTTGAAATATATGCAATGGTAATGGTTGGATTTCATTAATTATAATTATAAAAAGTTTTTATATACAAATATACGTAAAACTAGTTAAAGCCAGGTTCGGTTTAAAATTATTTTGACTATGAACAAATTGCAATCCCATAACTAAACTTGGTATACAAATTAGTGATAGTAAGAACTATTATATATATTTTTTTGAAAATTTTTAAAAATGTGTTTTCAAAAATATTTAAATTCAAAAATTTATTTTTGATTTTTAAAATATTTTTTTTCTTACAACCTATATGTGTTATATATCATTAAAAAGGGCATAAAAAGAGCTAAAAAATGACACCTTTCCCATGATTCTTACTTTATTAGGAGAGGAGCTATGACCATTTAAACGTTTTCCCGCAGCGACATTTTGACCGTTTTTTGAAAACTTTACATGACCGTATTTCGGAAACCGTTATAGATAAAAATTTGAAATTTAGTATCTTTTTTAGTCTCAACCCCCACTTTGGGTGTACCAAATTTCATTAATATATGAAAAGGTGTGGTAAAATAGGTGTGTTGATTTGACACCGAATGACCCAGTAATCATACAACATCATAAGTTTCACCCCAATTTTGTTAATTTAACAAATACTAAATTCAGCCAAAATGAAATAAAAATTTTAGAAAATAATAATAAAGTCAACCTTAAGAAAGATATAAAAAGAAATATTGATACAATAATAATAGATACTGAATTGGCGATCAATAAATTAAAAGTAGAGGAACAAGAAAATATGCGAATAAAAACATCACATGAAATAATAAAGTTAATTAAAAATAAGAAAACTAATCATACACACATAAAACAATACTCGCAAATTCATCAAATTAAACAAAAATTACAAACTAATGATCTTATTTTGACAAAAGCTGATAAAGGTAATGCTGTAGTTATTATTGATAAACAAGAACATATAAATAAAACTGAAAATTATATATCTAAAAACCAATATACAGAAATAAATAAAGATCCCACAGACAAATATCAAAATGAAATAAAAAATATAATAAAACATCATCTAAATTATTTAATCAAAAATATACTAATAATTACATAAATGAGAATCCTAAAATTCCAAGATTAAATAAACTAATTAAGTTGCACAAAGAAGATAAACCAATTAGGCCATTAGTTAATTTTACAACTGCTCCTTCTTATAAAATTTCAAAAATATTTGGCTTTATTACTTAAAGATAAGGTAAAATTAAATAATACTCATAATATAAAAAACTCGATTGAACTTATTGAAAAATTAAAAGATATTAAAATTGATAATAATACAAAATTAATATCATTTGATGTTACTAACATGTATAATAACATACCTATAATGAAAACACTTGAAATAATAAAAAATAATATAGATACATTTGAAAAAGATAACACATTAACACAAGAAATAATAAATACATTAAAAATAATTTTAAATCAAAATTATTTTTTATATAATAATAAAATTTATAAACAAAAGGATGGATTAACAATGGGCTCTCCAATGTCCAGCATATTATCGGAAATATTTTTACAAAATATAGACATTGATATAAATAAGATTATTAAAACATATGATCAAAATGGTGTCTAACATATGATCAAGAATTTGTCTAACTAGTTCTCCTCCTGGATATGATGAGCATTCATTCATTAAACAGTCTATAAATGGTGGATTACATAACATCTTTGCCATGCAGTGCTTGTACGTCTGTAATTCATTGTTAGTTACTGTCCCCAGTTTTGCATTTTCAACCATTATTTTGACATTTTCATGCGTCGTACATACACATACTACATGGGTGCCAGTTGATCCAGCTAATACACAGTGCCTGGGTCGTAGCTCAGCAAATTTTGAAAAACTTATGTTAATAGAGGGAAATTCACTTTTAAATAGAGTATACGCCTCTTTGAGGTTGCATAAAATAAGTCTTTTTGAGACTTTGGTCTTGTTTCCACTTTCATCAACAATGGTGATACAGTCCTTCATTCCTGGCAGAGCTCTACTAAGCTCATCATTTTCATAGAAGTCTCGGACATTTTGAATAACTTCTTTTGGCAAACTTTTACCAGGTTTAGGATTAGGGCTTTCTAATACAATATTTTGATATTGTAAAAACCACCACTAATAAAACATTATTTTGACTATGAAACCATTGCAATCCCATACTAAACTTAGTATATAAATTAGTGATAATAAGACCTATTATATATATATATTTTTTTAAATTTTAAAAAATGTGTTTTCAAAAATATTTAAATTCAAAAATTTATTTTTGATTTTTAAAATATTTTTTTTTTCTCACAACCTATATGTGTTATATATCATTAAAAAGGGCATAAAAAGAGCTAAAAAATGACACCTTTCCCATGATTCTTACTTTATTAGGAGAGGAGTTATGACCATTTAAACGTTTTCCCGCAGCGACATTTTGACCATCTTTTGAAAACTTTACATGTCCGTATTTCGGAAACCGTTTGAGATATTAAGCTGAAAATTGGAATTTTTTTAATTCTTCATGAAGGTAACCTATATTCCAAATTTTATGATAATCTGAGATGGTGATGGAAAAAATCTCTTAAAAGTGTGTTGATTTGACACGGAATGACTCTACTTCATTATTTTTATCTTTGTTCATTTTTAATATATCTAGTTTTTTGGTTAGAGTGTTCATTTTTCTTTGTCTATATTTAAACAAAAAGATATTAATTTTATTAAATTTTTCTTTCCATTTTGTTTTATCCACAAAAAATGCTAGTTTTAAATGTAATTTATAAATTTCAAAAGTTATTTCATTTTGTTTCTTATATGAAAATTTGATTTCATTTCTAACCCACAGAATTTCTGCTTGTTTACATGTTTTTTGTGCTACATTACTTTTATTTTTAATATTAATTCATGCATATTTAGGAACAATATTATTAATAACACATTGTTTGTTAAAAAATATATTACAATTAGTTTTCATTAATTGAATTTTACGTTTCTGATATAAATTTAAATCTTTTGTTAAAGATGGATTACTAATAGAACTAACCTCTGTAGAGCACATATTCACAACACCAGTAGCCTAGTAAGGCAATATAATATATTAAATATGGTGATATGTTTTCTTGTAATATAGTTAATAAATTAAAAATATTTCATAAACAAGAATACTTTTAACGAATATATTTATTCAAAGCTTTTCGCCGATAAAATAGTATCAGCATCTTCAGGAAAATAATTATCTAATAAAATACTTTTACAAAATTAAATCATATGTACTACAAAGAATCATATGTTTATAAGTATTATTTTTTTATATAATAATAAAATTTATAAACAAAAGGATGGATTAACAATGGGCTCTCCAATGTCCAGCATATTATCGGAAATATTTTTACAAAATATAGACATTGATATAAATAAGATTATTAAAACATATGATCAAAATGGACACTGGTTTAGATATGTAGATGATGGATTATACATATCAAATAATAATGGTTCAAATATTGACAAAATATTAAAATGTATAAATAATATACACGAAAATATAAAATTTACTCATGAATTTGAATTAAAAAATAAACTAAATTATTTAGATATTACAATTACTAGAAATAAAGAATCATTTGAATATAATATATATAGAAAACCAACGCAGACAAATCAAATAATACTAATTATTCAAATCATCCATACAACCAAAAAATGGCAGCGCTTTATAATTTACTACATAGAATGCACAAAATACCAATGAACTTAAATGATCAAATAAAAGAGAAAAATATAATATATCAAATTGGTTTGGAAAATGGATATAAAAGAAAAACTATAGATAAATTAAATAACAATATAATAAGAAAACAGAAACTCGTAAATAACTTTGTACATACATCCTTTAATCAACCACACAAGCGCCCCTTCTCATCTTCTAGCCGAATTCCTCGACAAAACTATCCGAAACCATATAAAATTTAATAATCATTGTAGCATAAAAAATAGCCTAAATCTAATAGACAAAATAAAAAACGTAAATATCCCACACAATTCCACTTTAGTGTCTTTCGATATATCAAATCTATATACAAACATCCCCATTCCAGAAACCATCAACATTCTCAAAAACATGCTTATAGACACAAATACACCACATACACACATTGACCAAATCATCCACCTTACAAAATTAATCACATCTCAAAATTACTTCACCTACAATAACACATTCTACAACCAAAAAGATGGCCTACCTATGGGCTCCCCCGTAGCTAGCATCTTAGCAGAAATATTCATACACCATATTGAACAAAACCACATTTTACACAACAATAAATCCTCAGATAACATAATTTACTGGTACAAATATATCGACGATATCATAACATTATATAAGGGTAACACACACATTTTTCTAAAACACCTTAATTCCATACACCCAAAACTAACATACACCATCGAAACAGAACAACAAAACTCTCTCAAATTCCTACACCTTACAATTAAACGAACAAACAAACACATAACTTCAACATATACCGAAAACCCACTAGTACAAATACAACCATTCACAGCTCCTCAAACCACCCACACCAACATAAACTAGCCGCTTACAACATCGTTAGACAAAGAAGAACACTACCAGGAGTTAATCACCATAAAACATATAGCACAAACTAACGGATACAACCCAACAATGATTGACAAATTATACAACTGCCTAAAAAATAAACCTAATAACCCAAATACAAACACACAACAGGAGAATCCAATAAAATACTTATCAATACCATACAGATCATCCAAAACCCACAATCTAACCAACACACTACGAAAATAGCTTACTTCACACACAACACTCTCAATAAACAATTAAAACCAAACAACAAAATCGACGACATTTACAACGCCACTGGAGTTTACAAACTAACTTCTAGTTCGTGCCCTAGTTTTTACATAGACCAGACAGGGAGGTCCTTCTACACACGTTACCAAGAACATATAAAAGCACTAACAAACAATAACTACCAATCAAACTTCGCCGATCATCTCAACTCCACAAACCATGACTACATAGACATAACATCTAACCTACAAATTCTTCATAAACAACGCTATACAACCGAACAATACGACATATACAGACACTTCAAACTACACCCTACACAGATAATCAATACTCAAATGAAGTGGGTGCTCCAGTTTTTATGTTTTAATTGTACTGTGTGATAGGCAAAGTTTGAAAATATTTTTAAATGCACATTAAGAATGTAGAAAATTAGTTCAGAATGTATATTATTAATCTCACAGTTAAAGTCTACACTGCGTTCCAGTAGCAATCAAGTAATAAGTAATTACTCATTCACTTTTCACCACAGTAAAAATAATATTTAAAAAAACTTTATTATTTTCATCCAACCTACAAATTCTTCATACACAACACAGAAACAACCAACGCCACACAACCGAACAATACGAAATATACACAGATATCAAACTACACATACTGAATACACAATTGCATTACAACTCACTCACACTTTTTGACATCATAACTCCTAATACTCACAAAATACACCCACACCAACACCACCACCATCCTCAACTAAACACCATAACCTACGTAAACCTTGAGATCATTTACGGTCTGAGTTGACAATGGGACACATCTCCCAAAACGACAGTCCTCAACAAATATGAGTAAGTGCTACTATAAGCAAGTTTATAAATGTTTAGTGAAAACTAGTAGCTCAGGTGAAGATGGATTTAACAAATATTATAAAATTATTTTAGGTTATATAAATTAGCAGAAATATTAATCAATATAACAGTATTTAAAAATTAAAACAAATAATAATAACACCTTATATACATTAGAGAATAATACTTGGTTCAAAGGTTTATTTGTTTGGTAATTTCATTTATAAATAATTAATATTAGAGAATAGTTCTAGGTAGTTTATTTCTAAACAGGGCTGTATTTCTACAGAATTTAGACAACTACTTTGGGTCTCTCTAGACTAGAATAAATCTAGAACTTATGGACCTAATAAGTTTATAAAGTTGTATGTATCATTAAAGAGAATGTGTAGATTCATATTAAAAATATCAGGTTACTAGCATTACACAAAAACATAGGCAGGCTAGTCATGCTAAGCAATAATTCAGTTTATACCACACAAAAATGCAATCTAAGAGAGAGAAGAAATTAGAATTTATTCTCAAAATACAAATAATAATTACCATTTTTCAATAAAGAAAAAATTACTACAATTATTACTTATAAAAAGATACTACTAACATCACTATACCAATATTAATTCCCGCTAATTTACAGTAAACAAACATTTTAAAATTTTAGTGAGTACATAAAACCCACTTGATATCACAGATGAACACAGTTCAAAGTTATGTATCATTTTCTTAAAATGGTACTAAAGTATTAGGTAACATAAAGTTCGTTATAGTGAAAATTCAGTTATAACCATCTGCTTTATAATTCATGGTAAAATGACAATCAATATTTTATATTACTTATCTTTGATTTTGAGACACACAAATTATATATATCACTTACACTATATGTACTTAAACAAGAATCTTACTTCGTATTTATGCGAGTTAACTTTCAAAGACTGGTTTTGTCTGCATCATCGGGCATACTAAGCTAATCCTGAGATTATATATATATATATATATATATATATATATATATATATAATACGTTTTCTTGTATAATAATCAAAAACAACTAAGGTATATATATATATATATATATATATATATATTAAATATGTTGATACATCTTGTATTATAAACGAGTAAAATATCACGTATTTATATATATATATTCGTATAAAAAATGTAAGATGCGCATTGATAAATGTATATAGTATAATATCAATTTTTTTTTCCTACTAGAAATATCCATTAATGTATGATAATTTCAAACACAATATACGTTTTAGAAGAAACATAATGTCAATAGCTTTTCTACATCTATAGTGCTGGTACCTTATGAAAATATTCCATCTTTAGGCACAGCTGATTTATCATTATGTTAAATAATAATACTAGTAGTTGCCATTTATAAACATTAGAAATATTAATGAATAATATAATAAATAATTAGCATTAGTTAAAAATTGAAACACTGAATTCTAATATCATGAATTTCATACTAAATGGGAAATTCTACTGAGTGAAAAAAATTAAAGCCTATATTAAATAACTAATATTATAGTAAAAGATTTGCCGATTTGAAACGTATTCTCGTTTCAAAAACTCTCTGACTGACTGAACGAATTAACCATAGATTCACCCCTTTGTTATTGCGTACTGAAAGTTTTAGTAATAACGATTTTTACAGAAGCACTGCAATACCTGATTGAGTAACTTGAATCAATGATGGGGTTCGCATGCGTCCTCGCCCAACAGTTCGTTTCTCGTTGAACGGAAAGAACTGGTGAACGGCAATTGTTTTCTCATGAAACCGTGGTTCACGAATTAAGCGCTTCAATTGAATCGTCATGAACCGTCCCACATCTCTATTCAACATATTATTGCTATATTTAATACATTGTTTGATTCTTTCCATATCATCTAAGATACTGAATATACTATTGAACTTGAAGATGAACATTATGACCTAATTATATTGTTTTCATCCTTAATTTGGAAATACACCTACAACTACAGTTTACATTAATCCATAAGTACTAGTCCTGTTATTTGTGACACTATTACTGCTGCGGAAGTTTGACATTATTTATTTATTTTTTAAAAAATATGAAATACATTTTTCACTATTGCTTTGGTTTCCTCAAAGTTTGGAATGTTTTTAACTATTACACATCATTTTTAAGCAGTTGTACACAATATTAAATATTTTACGTAATTTTTCCAAGTCCTTTGTAAATTTTGGTTAAAAATATAGTAAGGATTATAAAAAAAATACATTGCAATCTTAAATGTTTAAAATTTTATATTCTTGTAAATGAGCGATGAAAACCTAGAAAAAATTAATATCTTTGGTGTTTTCACAATAGTTTGCTTAATTTTTGTTACTAAAGCTACACAACTCAAATTTCATTAAAATATGGCATTTTGTGGTATGAAAACAAAACACACGCTATATATATTTTTTTATATTGAGTAAACTATGTATGGAAAAATTTATATATATAAGTATAGAAGGACATAAAAACACAATAAACCCTATAATTTGTTTTAAAAACAATATAATTTTTGTTGTAAAAAACAATATAATGAAGTCAAGTATTACTTTGAATCATCTTGGAGTTCCAAGCACTCTTAACAAACATTTTTCATGTGGCTCTTACACATTGGCTTGTTGCATTTGATACAAGAACCAGTTGTTTTGATGTCACTTCCTCTTGGGTAAATCACGCATTTTGTCTTCTTTCCTCTTACAATTGGTCTGTTGTCAACTTCTTCCACCATTTGATATATTTTGGGATATTCATTAGGAAAGATATCTGTGCTGCTTGTGGTCTCACCATCGCTTGTACAACATCCTTCAAAAACAGTCTTCTTGGATGATTGATATAAATGTTGTTGCAGGTAAAAATCACTTGAGCATTGATGCCTGTGATATCTAACAATCTGTAAAATAGCCCTACATGCCATCTTTTGCATATTCTTGAAGTAAAGTAAGTTCTGCATTTTTCATCAATTATGTCAACCCCAGACTTTGTGCTATTGTAGTACATTACTATCTCAGGTTTAATTAGTTTCCACTTGCAGGGTCCATTTTGTCTCCATCATGCATGCTGGAGAAAAGGACAACACTCTGGTTTTCATTCGGTGCATACAACAGTAAGGTCACATTATCTTTAAATCCCAAAAGATTCTCTCGCCTTTGAGTGAACTCATGTCGTAACTATCCTTTGTCTTTTTTTATTGTACAAACACAAATATAATGTTTGATTTATCAGTAACTTGTATACTAGAGGATAGCTGGAAAACCTGTTGTCGGCTGTAACATTTCGTAATTTGCCTTCAATAGATTTGACCAGACGCAAAACAACATCATAAGGCTTATCAGAAACAATGAATTGACTACCTTCTGGTTGCTTTCCGAGATATACTTCCATAGTTTTAACATAAAACATTTTGGCATCTGTAAGGGTAAATGCCTTGATGCCATACTTGGTCTTATGTGGCATTTATAAAAATATTTGAGTTTTTCGTAATTATATTTATGATTTCTTGTCCCAAAAACTACTACTGGGGTGGGAGTCTAGGTGCATCCCAGAGAGTGTATAAACCACTGCAGTACGCGATACACTGGCAGAATTGGTTTCACAGGAGCGGTGGTGATGCAACTTGAAGCTACTGGAAAGTACAGTGCTGCTGCTAACACAATTCGGGTACCAGAACGAAATTTACCACACTGGGGTCTCTCAGCACCCCTCGTCAGTATTTAAGGGTTAATCGTTTACACGCAATTACTAATGTACCCTACACTTCTAAAACATACAAGAATATGTAGAAAAAAGTAACCATTAATAGCAGTTACTTTTTACATAAATAAGCCCTTTTATGTTTCTTTGTTGATTTTGATAAATCAAATGGTCACTAAAAAAAACCTAACCTTAGAAGAATAACATAAATTTCAGTAACCAATAAAAGGCATTTCTTGATAAATGAGTTTTACACGCAAATTACAACCATAGCTCGTTCTTGCATTTTTGGACATTTGTAATTGGTATTTTCAATTTATATTGATAAATGTAACCTTAAAACTGTTTCTTTTAACATAAATAATGTTAGATCACTTTAATGCCTTGTTAAGAAATTAATATACCTAATTATTTTTTAATATTACTTACACTTTTAAAAAATGTTTTAACTTGCCTATAGTAGCATTTACTTTGCTTGTTGAGGACGGCCGTTTCGGGAGATGTGTCCCTTTGTCAACTCAGACCGTAACTCGGGTTTGAGTAACTTGAGTTACGGTCTGAGTTGACAAAGGGACACATTTCCCGAAACGGCCGTCCTCAACAAGCAAAGTAAGTGCTACTATAGGCAAGTTAAAACATTTTTTAAAAGTGTTAGTGATTACTAGTAGCTTACGTGAAGATGGAATCAACAAATGTTTAAATATTAAGTTTTCATCATGTTTAGTTGTAATTACTGTAAGAATATAATACAAGTAAAATTAATTTATCTATGACAAATTTTGAATGTTGATAGTAATAGTTTTAAATAGTTAGATTTGTTATAGGCTCTAAAAAATTGCTTAAGGCTTAATTCAATCTTTCAGTTTTTGTGCTGTAAATCTTGAAGGTTTTTAAAATGTTCTTATTGTTATCTCTTAGCAAAAAATACACTACTGTTATATTTACCAAGGGATATCAATAAGAACTCAATTCAATGTTCAGGGAAGGAAATTTTCATTTTAATGTAATGAAAACCTAATTGGGTTTGTAAAAATGAAGCCACAGCTATGTTACAGAATGTGTTGTAAAGAATGTGGTATGTATATGTGTGTGTGTATATGCATTATCCATTTAACAATTATGCCTGTATTTTGTTTTCTTTCATAGTTCTGTAATAAATTCAAGTAATAGAGATATTAATCACTTAAACAATAGTTTATGACTATCCGAACTTTAAATTTAGTAAATTTGTTAAAACTTACTGAGACAGAACGTTTTCGATCGCTAGTTGGCAATGGCTGATGGTCAGGGCAGAAGACACTGATGAAGATCGCCAACTAGCAATCGAAAACGATCTGTCTCAGTAAGTTTTAACAAATTTACTAAATTTAAAGTTCGGATAGTCATAAACTATTGTTTAAGTGATTAATAAGATTCACCGAACGTAATGGACTACAAAATTCAAGTAATAGAGATAGGTAAAGAGTAAGCAAAAAAATTACCTATGGTATCATCTAAAATAAGCAATCATGGCTTACATTATAATATAATCTTATTTGAATATACAGTTTGTTTTGTAATAGTATTGTTCAGCCTGATTATCCATTTTTCTTCCTTGTTTTTAATTGTTGCCAGTTTTCCAACTGAACAGGTTTGTGGAAAGTATTTTTAAAGTGTACGTTCAGAAAGCAATAGATTGTAGTTAATGTGTTATATTACTAAAATTCCTTTTTTTATGTCAGTATTTAGGTATTTGCTTTAACACTCTAACTGGTATGCCCATTTGAGAGTGTATTATATATTTGAGGAAAACTTATATTTCTATTATGTTAGGCATATATTTCATTTAAATTTTCTAAACCCCACCGGCATATAAAATCACCTATGTAAAATAAATCTGAGGTATTATTTTAGTTTTAAATTTTAATAAATTGTGTACTTGAATTTTAACTAAATGAGAAATTATCTAATCATTTGACAACTGGTCAAGTACTTCCCCTGACTTGCCTTCATGACTTGACTTAGAAACCTATGCTCTAACCCAAACACTGATCTCAACTAATAGTTTATTGTTTTTTGTTTGTTAATTTACAGCATATATTAAGGTATTTGTTTTATTACAAAACAGTGTTTTGTTTGTGAAAAAAATTCATATTTAAAAAAATGTGGGTTACTGTGATGAGTCTACACTTGAATTTACCTGGTTATGTACATAGACTTAAGGAGCAGGGAGAAAAAAATAATTCACGGAAATGCAGTGAAAACATTATTATAACACAAAAGTGAAACAAAACTTGGGTCTTTTCTATTATACAACCACATGGCTCAAAATATTTTCTATGGAAATTAGAACATTAATTATTGCCACATATTGCTTAATTGTGATAACGGGCACGAAATGTCGCTAAGTTTGACAAATGCTCATGATCGGTGGCGGTGTAACAGAAAAGATTGCAGTGTTCAGTTGGGCTGAGAAAAGATGCGTGACTCGAAGCAAGTAAACTTCCTTTCAAAACTATTATTTTTTGAAGTTTCTTGATGTAATCATCTTGAATTCACTGATTAAACTAATTTTAAACTACTCAACTAAGTAAATACATAATTGTTTACTTGCTGATGCGTTTCAAAATGATCGTTCCTTTGGCTTCATAAAAGGAACGATCGTTTTGAAACGCATCAGCAAGTAAGCAATTACATATTCACTTAGTTAAGTAGTTTAAAATTAGTATTATTTTTTTCATATACTCCTGGTCAAAAGAGTACACTACCACTAAGTTTTGTGCAGAAGAATTAGGTGTGAGTGCAGGTTCAATAAAGGATTGGAAAAATTATTTAAGAGAAGTATGTGCACATTCCATTCTTAATAATAAAATGAAAATTGGCGGTGTAAATAAAACTGTTGAAATTGAAGAGTCATGTTTTTCGAAAAGAAAAAATCATGTTGGCCGAATTTATCCTCAACAGTGGGTGTTTGGTGGGATCTGTAGGGATGATAACAAGTGCTTCCTGTATGCTGTACCAAACAGATCAGCTGAAATGCTACTTATAACTATAAAAGACTATATTGAGCCGGGAACTACTTTCATTTCAGATATGTGAAACTCTTACAATGGCATAACAAGTATACCTGACATGAAGTATATCCATCTTACAGTTAATCATTCTGAAAACTTTGTTGACCCTATAAGCGGAGCTCATACCCAATGAATAGAATTGTCATCTACCAAAATGTGTAACCGTAAAGAGTGTGGAACCAGTAGAAACTTAATCGACTCTTACTTGTGCGAGTTTCTTTGGCGAAAACATAACCAAGGAAATGATCTCTTCGAACAAATTATCGAGGATATTAAAGTATTTTGGCCACCAGAAGCCTGAATCTCGTGTCAATGTTTAATATTAATAAATTCAAGAAATAAATTTGTGTGCTAAATGTTCTTTGTTTATGTATTTTGAGAAAATATTTTTGGTAAAAAACCTGTCTAAAAACCTTTCATTTTATGGATAATGTTATCAGTTGAGGTAAGAAAAAAAGCTTTTATATTACTATGTTTTCATAGAAAATATTTTGAGCCATGCGGTCGTATAATAGAAAAGACCCGAAAATATTTTGAGCCATGCGGTCGTATAATAGAAAAGACCCCAAAACTTTTATACCAAAAACATTTGTAATATAGACATTTATAATTAGTATTTTTAGATAGTAATTTGTAGAAAAACTGAGGAAATTATGAGGCACCAAAATTTTTTTATATTCAATATAAACATTTTCTAAGTAATCCATATTTAAATCTAATTGCTATTCTACTTCAGTAATTACTAAGACTTTAAAAAATATTTTAATGTGTTAAAATAAAGGAACATATTAAGTGTTTAAAAAAGGTTTACCATTTTCCCCTTTGTATACAGCTAGAAGTACAATGAGACAGAAAATAATATTGGATTTATTAAAAAAATCAAATAAATTAGGCTAGCTATGAAATATTAAAAACATAAAATACTTTAAAAAATTATTATTAAAACATGTATTACTATGAATTGTAATTCACAGAAGACAATTAATAATCAAGTAATATCTGATATAATTTAAATTCGGTTCACCAACGCTACACAACCGAACAATACGAAATATACAGACACTTCAAACTACACCCTACACACATACTCAATGCACAATTACATTACAACTCACACGCACTTTTCGACATCATAACTCCTAATACACACTAATACACCCACACCACCAAATATCCCACCCCCAAACTAACCTATGTAAACCTTGAGATCTGTTACGGTCTGAGTTGACAAAGGGACACATCTCCCGAAACGGCCGTCCTCAACAAGCAAAGTAAGTGCTACTATAGGCAAGTTTAAAACATTTAAAAGTGTTTAGTTTTTAATGAAAATAAAGCAAGGAGGTTCAAGTTCTTATGGACCCTGGTTCTCAGTGTTCATATGTTCGCAGAGATGAATCAGAGAAATGAGATACAAGCTTCCAGGTGAAGAAGAAATAATACATGGATTATCTGGAGGTATACAATCTAAACCTTGTATTCACAAGTCATATGAGGTAAGGTTAAGGAGCATGGGTAAATTGTATGCATGTAATTTTGATGTATCAGATGAAGAAAA